>RCWM02000205.1:0-1335000 GCA_003667255.2 Euschistus heros | reverse complement strand
CTCCGTCAAATCTGATCGAATGAGTATGTGTTTTATGAGTTAAATTTTTGTATTTACAAATAATTCATTTAAGGCTAAAAATAACAAAACTCAGCGCATGTATTTTCACAGTTTCGACAACCAAGAGACAAAGCTATTAATCACAAACAGTTTTCTACTTTTACTGAATAATAAGAAATACCATCCAAAATCCTTTAAATAAAGGAAAATCCTCTATTCACTTATAGAGGTATAGTATCCCTTATTATGTTACTAATGAACTTATTAATAATCTGAATATTGCAGATTTAGTCTGAGCCGGATATCAGTCCTTCCAAGATTAGTTTCATATGAAACTATGATTCACTCGAATCTTTTAGCCAAAATATGTTAAAGCACTATTAATGAGAAGTTGCTTCACAGGTCTCTGATATGACATTAATTCGCAATTGAAGGGTTTGGTGGATGAAATCGTTGTCACATTTTTTTTATAAAAATACAATCCAGTTCATCAAACGTAGAGTTCATGTTCAGATGTGTTAGATCTCTAAATCTGAATACTCCAAAACAACTAGAAAAAGAACTATGAATAAGAGGAAAATGTGAAAAAAAATATAAATAAACATAAATTATATAAAACTGTGTTAACTCTAAAGTGTGTATTCTACCAGCTTTGGGTCAAGTAAACAAAATTTGAGTAAAAAAACATTAATCATTTTTTATTATACATTATTAATTATATTAATATTAATTAATATTAATTATTTACCAGATAAAAGCCGAACTAATTGTTCGTAGATAGATCCAACCGATTTGGAGGGGGATAATAATGACACACGGATCGAAACGGATATTATTTTTGGGATTTAATTAACACAAAATAATACACATCGACGTTATATAAGTTTCAACATCGTACTCCATCGTCCTTTTAAATGCTGGCTATTTTTTCCAAAAAGTTTACTTTTAGTTTCAGAAGACTTATTTTTAATAAGTCTTCAGAAGTGAGCTTAATTTTGAAATAATCGATCGTACATGACATTACTGTATTAATATACAGAAACAGCTCATTTGTACAATATTATATTAAAGAAATAGCACCATCAAATGAGACTTTACAGCCATCTCATTTAACCGTACAACTTGCATTTTAGATCGACAGTTCAGTTATTTATTATGAACTCTTCCACTTTCATGAAATTTTTAAAAATATTTTTCCCGTATATCGGACGTCATTTAAAACATATTTCTGCAATAAAATAATTTTGGCCGCCGAATTGGATTTTTTGCCCACTGTGCGCCGTGCGAGTGTTAATTCCTTACACCAACCCTTCAAGCCTGGAAACCCCGGTTTTGTTGAAACGGTAAGGATGGGGAAAAGAAAAAAACAATTTTCACGTACGTCAAGAAATATTTTTTAAATATACATTTCTAGATCAATGTGTTTGATGTTTTTTATTTTTTTGTTATAAAACCTCTGCTTGTTATAAACCTCGTTTTCTTGTAATATCTTCGACTTGTTTTATTTGTCAAGATATTGAATTTTTTTTCGGTCAAAGCCGTCCCTTTCTTCTATTAGATCGGCTTGGATGTCCCTCCCTATGACGTCACGATGTTCTATACGATTGGGGTCAGGGATGCTGCCTGGCACACGGGGGTCAGGGTTCATTACCACTTGAAAACTTAGTTGGCGATCACACATTATCGAATATTATTATTATTAAAAAGAAAAATTAAATTATTGCTGATGAAAGTTTTATATAGTGGATACTATTGTTTAATATTTAGGATTCCAACCACAGGCAGCATGACAAACCATTAATTAATAACTGAAATGAAACTAAAGAAACTGAAATTTCCTGTTAGATTTTATTTTAGAGAAAAAATAATAAAACATATTTAACAATAAATAATTTAAATTCTGTGGTACTTGTGAATAGTCGGTTTTGCGTTTTTGTGTTTTATAATTATTTACGAGTTTTGGGTAATGATTATCACCAGGAAGCTAATTTTTTTTCTCTTCTAATGGACTTAGTTATGAGGATATTACAGAGATGAATACTAATTTGTGAATAATTGTGAAAAAAATTGTTTTTTTCCAAAAATACGATTTTTCCACTTTACTATTCACTAGAATTAATTAAAAAAATATTGTCCTAAATATTATCAAATATAACAGACATTTTGAATTATAATGCTTGTTACTTACTTTGTTTACAAATTTATGTCAAAAGCAAAATTTCAATTAAAAGATAAATAAATCTATATTTCTAAATTTTGGTATATTTAGCAGTTCGTATGGGTTTTTTGTAGAACATAGTAGAAGTCCCATGTCAAGTGATGCCTCTTTTTTATAGTTTCCTCAAATATTTATGGAACTATTAAGATTAGAAAGAGACAGTAGCTCAGAAGACTACTAACCAGAATTCAAATCCGGCTGTTCGAGGTAATTATTTATTCTGCTGTATTAAGCGAGGATCGACCCAGAAGTAGGGAATCCATCCTGTGGGGCACACCCAGTCTTCCAGTATTGGGTACCCAAAAATAGGGATAAAAATTGGTAGTTTAAATAGGATTTTGGCTAAATAACCAGCCTGCACAATGGTTGGCCAAAAATCAGTACAACCTTACCCAATACTGAGCCCAAGATCCCCCATGAATTGTAGTGTTTTTTATTTAATTAACTTTAAGAAAACATTCTTTTGTGGAATATTAATTTAAATGAATATTTGGTAAAAATGTTTAATAATGTTTTCATAGAATCAGTTGTGTGTGAAGTAGATATGGCAATTTGAATCGTCCAGGGTTGGTACATGTTTCACTAGTGAATCTTCATATCCATCTCAAACTGCTAATTCTATGTAAAAAAAATAGTAAAATCTTACCTATTAAAAATTTATATCAGAGATGTGATATGAACAACCATATCAAAATCCAAATCTACGCTATTTTATTTTCTATTTAATGAATTATATGGTAAACTTCGTTATAGATTAAAACATATTAATGAAGTATTAAAGTTATAATCTTAATTTCAATAAAATAAATACAAAATGAACTCATTAACTCGTAGTTTCTACTGAAAAATACATTTATACTATGTATATAAACTATTCATATAATGAATGTATTTATTCAAAATAAAAAAAATTATTACAATATGTAAACTAAGACCGACTAAAGAAGAAAATGGTATAATATAATTTTCAGAGATGTCAGTGATTTACAGCTCCACGTCCCATTCGGAATATGTATAGGTCTGTCTTCGCCTTAAACTTTGTTCCAGACCATTTCTAACCAAGATCTAAACTACACCTTTTTGGAAATATTTATCTTTTAATAGCCATGTTTAACTTATAGCAATTTTTAGTTACAAATTAAAATTTAAATAAAAGTACCTGATGTTTAATTGAAATTACATACACTTTGGATATATTTTAGCAGTTACAGGATATGTTATAAATCGTTTGATCGGTTTCAGCATTCACTTTCAAATTTCTGGACCAGATAACCTTTTCTTGTATAGTATAAGGTATATCCATTCAAATCCACTAGTGTCTCAATCTTCTCCCCCTTGTATTACCGATAACTCTCCGAGGTTTCTGAAAAGATAGTGGCCTCGAAACCTTCTAATATAGATTTGTTATTGAAGTGCAACCATGAGGTAACATCAGATTGCGATACGGCCATATAATTATCCTAAAACCATGACACTACAAATTATTTTTTAATACCATTGTAATGATGTCTCAGCTCGATTTATTTTTTTTCTATATATCATTCGTAAATAAAAAGTTAATCTATGAACCTCTGCACTGTTACTTGCCATTTATTGCGGAATATAGTATTATTTTTATCAGTCCTATAAAGTACAAGAAGACCAACAAACATTGAATGTCAAGGAAACATAATGAAAGCCTTGGTACGACAAACATTTGTTTCATTTAAATAAACAAACTGAAGATTTCCTTTTGGAAAATGGGTTCACTTCATTGAACATCTATACTTTTTTTTTTTTTTTTTTTCTTTTCGTTTGGGCCTACTTAGGATCACGGGGCTCGTTTCGACTCCTTATATGGGTCTGCTGTTTCTTCTTAGCTCAGAAAGCTTTCATTTTCTGGCTATGAGCAAGCTTTCTCTCCTCTGTCCACTTTGGTCTGTTGGTTCCGGAGCTCTTTTTACTGGTAAGGTGCACTGGGAATACTCCTTGTAAAATCATCTGCCGAAATTTGAACCGATCCTGAATGGTCTCCAGTGGAATTTTAAGTTGATCCATTTATTCTTGGAGGCTTTCCCTCCACCTGTTGGAGTGAAGATCCTGTTTGTGAGTCTGTTGGTGTTCATTCGGGTTAAATGTCCATAGAAAGTCAGTCGTCTCTTCCCCATTTAGGTGATTATGTCTTCTTGGAGATGGGACAGCTCTCCATTGTGTCTGATCCTGTCGGTGCCAACCTCTTCTCGTATTGGCCCTAGTATTCTCCTTAAAATTTTTCGTTCTTTGAGCTCTAGTTTCCTGAGTGGACCCTTTCTGTTCATCAAGAGGCATTCGGAGGCATAGAGTACAGAGGGCTATACTACTGAGTTGTAATGTTGGAGTTTAAGTTTCTTGGAAAGGTGCTTGGAGATGTAAATGCTCTTGCAGGCGTGGTAGACCCTCTCCAATTAGTACATCTGGTATCTATAGCCAAGTTCTCACTTTCGTTTGCTGATATCCATTCTCCCAATTACTTTACTGCAAGCACTTTACGAATGGTGGTGCCTTTTAGTGGAATTGTAGATGGGGCTTATTTATGTTAGTCATGAACTCAGTTTTTTGTATGCTGACTCTCAAACTGGCCTTAACTTCTATGCTGGAGAGGCTCTTTAGTTGGTAAGTAGCCTCCTCTATATTGTTGGATAACAAGTGAACATCTATACTATTATATAAAACGACAAGCCATTTATCGGTTGTGATCACTAACCACTAAATTTTAACCAGTTCTTCTTTATTGTTCCAGGAAGGTAATTTTTAATTAATTAATTATTAAAGAAGCGATAATTTCGATGCCACTTATATTTAATTTTAACGAATGTGAAAAAAACGTACTTTTCATTTTGTTCGTTTATCGTTGTATAAAATGCAAAACAAATTGTAAAAATTACATTACTGATTACGGTTTTCTAATTGCTGCTCAGATTCGAAATTTTACCATAAGAATTTGTATAATACAATAGTAAACGAACTAAATAAAAAAATCGGTTTTTCATATTCGTTAGTTTTACATAGTGTCGACGGTATGTTGATAACAGTGAAGTTTAAAAATTTACTGATAGGTGGCGAGTGCCTATTACTTGAGAGGTTACGGTGACATCGGTGGTCACGGGGAAGAAGTTGGTGAGTCTAAAATCGCAACTTTTCAGGACAGTACTTTTTAACTTTGAACTTTTACTGTTAAATTATTATTTATTACTATTACTGTTATTATTACTATTCGACTTGTATAGTTGTTCCCTAGAAGATCCATTACTGAATTATAGTAACTTGAGTTAACATAGAACATCCACGATGTTCTATTGGCGAGATGCCAAGAAACTCACATCCTTATAAACCGGGTATAAGTAAGCCTGAGAGTTAGCAACTTATTCACAGGGTCCAGGAGGTTTAGGAGATAGTCACAGTGCACTTGACACATTTTGGCCATTTTTCGACTTGCCAACTTATTCCCTGTGAAATTGATTACAAAATTTACTTATATTTAATTAAATTATTAAGATATATTTACCGACTGCGTCAAATTTACAATCCCTATTTTCTCTTGCATAGTAGATTCCCTGGGGCATTCCATCATTATAGGGAGGAGATTTTAACGCACACTCGTCTTTTTTCGGCACAGGAGAAACGGGATTCGCAAAGAGGGGGACCTTATTGTTCAAAGAATTATCCCAATCATCATTTTATACTTTTAAAGGAAACCGAATGTAGTAACTAGGATAAGCTCCCCACGAGTCAGACCATCCATTTTAGATCTCACTTTTGTCTCACCTGATTGTTCAACAAATTTTATCATGGGACAATTTTCCTCTGAAACATTAGGTAGCGACCACTTTCAAATTATTCTCGCAGTTTAACAACTTATCCGTCAAGAACAAATTTTATAATAAAAGAAAACTTGTTAAAAGAATGAATGAAAAATTATATATTCGAATCTCTAAATAACGAAATGACAATTCCGAATTCCGAATACCAGATATACAAATAATTACAAAGTTAATTAATCTAGCGGGAGAAACCTCCATTCCTCGCTCCAAACCCTAATCCACAGCCCCATTTCGTATCCAAAGTGTGGTGGAATGACAAACTCAACACACAGGCCTAATAAGGAGAAATTAAATGCCATTAAAATTTACAAAGCCAATAAGGACATTGAAAAATTATAGAAACATGAGATCAAGATAAACAAGGCGAAATCTTTCATCAAGAAAGCCAAGAGGGACTCATGGAAAACTTTTACAGAAACTATTACTCCCCAACAAGCCGGTAACATGTGGCATAATAATAGCAGCTATGAGAGGAAAAAAAAAAACAAATAAACAAAATGTGGTTACCAGCAATCAAGCAGCAGCAGCATCTTTTCTGCAACAGCTGTGTAATATATTCGAACCGAGGCATCCACCAATAAAAACTCAAGCAATCAACACCATGGCCTACAATCGATCATTGGCAAAAACCTATCCAGGAAACAGAGCTTGAAGCAGCGGCTTAAGGGTAAGAAAGGCACTGCACCAGGAGTTGATGAAATTAAAATTTTACTATGATAAGGCTCCTCCCCAACCTATACAAAATAAATTATTGGAAGCATTTAACAAGGTTTGGCGAAAAATGGAAGGTCCACTCAATGGCCCGTAGAAGGCAATATCGTACCTAGCCGAACCAGATAAGACCCCAGCCCTACGCTCGGCCTAGACACCCTATGGCCGGAAGAGCTTCTGGTTGAGCCAAGACGGGACAATAGACTGAGCAACTCCAGACCTAGAAATGGTTTTTAGTCCAAAAACACACAAACCCTTATGCCCATACTGGGTGGGGGGTTGTAGAACAAAAGGTGCGAGCTACAGCTGATGGAATGGGGATCTCCACAAATAAATCTATTAAAAAATTGCAGGAAAAGAACAATTTGTGGTTAACCCATTAACTGTGGATAATATACAACGCATACGAAACGTAAGGACTCAATTAGCTCGATCCAAACGATTAAGACCCGAGGTATTCCTGAAATTCTGATAAACTGGATATCAGAATATCTATCCATCCGTACATATACGCTACAAACGGACGAGGGGCCAGGTAGTATTTAATTACTACAAGCTGGGGTTGTTACCCACATGGAGATGTCTTAAGCCCAACCTTATGTTCAATATCTACATGGCATCACCCCACTCTTAAAAAATCCACCCCCAGACGCGTGGCATTGGATTCAATGTGCCGACGAATTTCCTAGTGTGTTTTACGGTTGTAAACAATCCCGAGGAAGGGAAGCGAAGGCATCGATGTAGAGCTCGTGAGTATTTAAAAGATGATTTTTCTTACAAAATGACATGTGAGAAAGAACTGCCCAACAAATGCACCATTACGTTTCCTTTCACAAGAAAAAGAAAATTGCATTAACACGAGTTTTGGTGATATGGCCAAGAACGTATACCCTCTCAAAAGCACAAGTAAAGTGCAAGTTTCTAGGTGGACTGTTGGACAGTCCAATGAAAGTTTCAAAAGCACACATCGTGAACATAAAGCACAGGGCTATTTCAGATGGGAATATTCTAAAATCAGATAGCAGGAGTCACGTGGGGATCCCACCCTATTAGCATGTTTATCTGTTATATAGACTTTAGTGCGCTCCCCGATTTTGACTATGCTCCATAATAGACAACGGAAACTAAGTCACCGCTGTCATCAATTTTTTTTTTTACCCCTTTTAAATACTAATTCAAAAGACACCGCTATAAAGAACATCAATAGGCGCATGTAAAACCACACCAGTTAAGGCGTTTGATGGCTGAAGCAGGTGAAAATGCCATTACCAATGAGAAGAGATATGGCTTTCAAGGAAAAGCAGTATAAAAGCAAGTGCCGATGAAGAAACCCTATGGGCGAATCTATCTCTGCAAAGAAAATTTACGCTCCAAAAATTTATAACCTTGTCCTTACGATGCACACGCTTCTTCGAGGAGTGCACATTACACGCGGCCCGCAGATCAGCCACACCTCAGCCTAAAGCATCTAAATGTTGATCCTGGTAAAGTTTGGAAATTGACCGATGTGTGGTTTGTGTCATTCCGCAATATATTTTCACAATGATAAAACTACGAGTACTAAACTTCTAGGAAGTTTAGCAATAATATAATTTACAATAATAAAAATTTAATTGTACAATCTTGAGTGGAAGAAACAAGGATTTGCCGCACTGTTATATACTACTGCGATTAGAAATTAAAATCCAACTAGATGATATAAATAAAATTATTCGGGCGAAATAAAAGTTATTACCAAATCAAAACGTCGATCCTTTGCTTTTTAATATTTTGTGTAAAAATACGATTCACTGGCTTTTAGTTGTAAGCACTGATAATGCATTCCATTATCCGCAAGTTTCTTAATAGACTTTATCCATCTGGATTACCAACTCATGCATTAAAATTAAAACTGTGTCATTTCGCTATACAGATCACAATGATAACACCCTAACACTAAACCCAGTTGTAACAAATTTAAACTATATCATCTTCATACTTCTAGGAAGTTTAGCAATAATTGTAACAACTAATTGCATGCTGTTGTATTGTATGTTGTTGTAACAACTAATTGTAAGTTATTTACTTATAAGAACGTTTGAAGCTGTGACGGGAGATGCTAGTATTTAATAAAGCACATACGAAATCTATCTACATTCTATTCAGTTAGTAGTGCAGCAGGAATTCATTGGTGTATGTAATTATTTCATGTTTATAGGAAGCTGATGATTTTATATTTTGAAAGTTTTTTGTTGGTAATTTATAAATGAGGTTATAGGTATCTTATTTTCTTGATAGAATAAAAATCAAGAGATATATTAGAGAGAGACTGAGGAGAGACACCTACAAGAGCTCTCTTTATACCGCATTAAAGGGTGATGCCTTCTTTAAATATACACCGCCCTTGTGATGAGGACAAATAACGCTGATGAAGATTAAAGGAAACCGCAGTAATCGATTCCTTTACCACACGTTCTAACCTGTAAGTGATGCAATGGAGAGCCTCCAGCTTCTTAGTAGTCAAAGTAATTGATATATCACTCCATGAGTTTTATGTATTTTTTATTAATATATTTATCTTGCACGGATTTAAAAAAAAAAAAAAAAAATCATAATATTATTTATTAGCTCATAGTACATTATTATGATCAGCAAACGAGATGAAATATAAAATATTTTAAAATGCGTTTTTCTCAGTTATGGTAAAATTTGGGTTATATGGTTCTTTTCAACCCTTCAATCGAAGATCCAGTTGTTAAACTTATAAAATAATTCGGTAATCCAGATGGACAGAAAATGTATACTATATTATTAGCGATATATCCGTCGATTTTTAAACCTCACTGAGATCCAAATTTCACACATCATATCTAACTCTATTTTAAAAACAATTTAATAGAAAATAAATAATTTTTCAATTTCAAGCTCTAAATAAGATGTGGTAACTTTGTACCATTTTTCCCAAAATGCCTCTCGACACATATCGGTCTATTTTCAAACTCCACTGGAACCCACATATTAATCGCATTTCTAATAACATTTTAATTCATAATCAGAATTGTCATCCTTCAGAATCAGAATTATTATTAAACCTTCTATGACTTTAATTATTATTCTATTTTGACGCCTATATTGTTTTCTTAATCATGTCCTACAGTGTAAAAAAGGTAACAATAAAATTATATAAGTTATACAGGTTATTTCAAAACATAAAGTTAGCTACAATATAAATATATAAAAACATGCGTTAGAATAATTAACTACATGTATTTACAAAATACGGAGGAGTAGGAAACTATTTACAATGTTACTATATACAATGTCACTGCTAAATTATAACAATTCTAGTACACAACTGAACTGGGAATTTTTGAGAAAAGTTAAGGTTTGAGAGGGTTGGTATTTCCAAAACTGGTGGTATTCCCGGATTCAGGTAGAAGCATTTCCATATTTCTGTCTGATGTGTGTATATATATACACACACACACACACACACACACACACACACACACACACACACACACACACACATATACACACACACACACATATATACATACATATAGTTTTATAGACGTGTTACGTTCCATTGTATACTTATAATTCATGTTACATTTCATTGAATTGTAGACATTGTCAACATGGTAAGTGTGACATTCTGTCCTAGATATGTCTCCTAACTTCTCCAAGGACATCCAAGATTGCACACACATGTCAGTTTTTCGCTACAGATGAATAACACATGGTAATGTCCTAGGGCATCCTAGATGTGCTTTTTATCATTTGTTCCCGTTTATTTAAAAATTTTTATTGTAACAATATTACCGGATATTTGAAACATTAATTAATTTATTAATTTATTTATTTTTAGTTAATATTGGCTGAAAAAGTATATTCATGTTATTTTTCTTCAATTTTTAACTTTAATTTACTGCTATAATAATATTTTTATCCACATTATTCAATTCAGCTACATTCAAACGACCATTCCTTGCTGGAGCGTTTAGTGCTAAAGCGTCTCCCAATCACGATACAATGTTTGATTCCACTCTATCCATTTCCCTCTGCCTAGTAAATATACCTCTAATAATAAATATTTATATATAAATATAAATACTATCATTTAGTACCACGTGGAATGAACTATATAAGAGATATGCATATTATAAAACGACATAGTTGCTCACTGTCGTTTCGTATTTATACTGTACATAGTTAATTTTCATCTGGTTTTCTTTCAATTTTTCTATTACATCTTCTCTAATTTTTCCTTAATTATAAATTTGTAAAGATTACTACATACAGGATTACTATATACAGTTTTATTTACATTTATTGATAATCAAGTGAGTAGGGTAATAAACCTAGAATCAATTTTATTATCATTCTTTCATTTCCATAATCTTATAAATGTCTGGAAAAGTCCTTTTAAAGACAAGAAACTCTGACTTCTCCTTCTCAAAGCAAACTTTGACTGTAAAGTAATTTCATCAATTAGTCCCGTAAGGATGTACTGAAAAAGGGGTCCAGTTTATAGAAGAACGAAAGTTAGTAAAAGTTTAATATGTTGTAAGCACATCATCAGTAATAAAATTTCCAAGTTTTCGACCTCGAAAAGATTTTGGAAAACACTACTAAATGTTAGTAAAACATGTCCAAATATTAATTTTTAAAAAAACTTCCTGGTTTCAAATTCATTCTAATAGTTGTTAATGTCTTAAAAATACTATTAATTATAAATAATACTTATGACGCCATTCGTAGCTGACATGTAGGAATGCCAGACACGTTTCATGCACGTTGCAGTGGTGGACAAATTCACGAAATTATAGAATTTTATAGAACATTTTACCCTGATTAAAAAGTCTGTACGAATGTGGGTATGGAAATGAATGTATAAAATTTCAAAGCAAAATATTTACAAAAAAGCGTGTATTTAAAAAAACAAATTTCTCAACTATCTTAAAAACTAATTTTTGATGGAAGTTTTTAGTAGTATGAGTCTAAATATTGTGTAAAAGAATTTGTTTGAATTAATTTTTAAGGTAATAAAAAACAATAAATATTTGGAATTGAAGTTTATCGCATATTTGTAAGATGTTAAAAAACTCAATAGAAAGAAGCACATACAAATATTTATTAATCATTATGACATAAGATGTTCAGTAAGTTTTAATAACACTAGAGTAATGAATATCAAGGAATTCTCTGAAATATTTACAGAAGTCCACTGCTTCTCTTAAAGCACCCCATGCAAACCAATTAGATCCGTTAAGCTGTTATGTTCTGAAGATTTATTTCAGCAGTTTCTTCAGTAATAGTTAATCCTTCAGTTATGAATCGGTCATAGCTCATAGAATTTTATATCAGCGCTCTGATAAGCTAAGATCAAAATAAATAGCCGCATCGACAGGAGATGTGGAAGATTTGCTGTCAGATTCTGAAAGGATAACTTTTCTAATCTTTGTAACTCGGTAAACTCGAGTTTTTCTAATAATATCATGACTAGAACACGAACGCACCCTTACTCAGTCTTCAACTAACCCTCTCCGAAGGATTTCCTAATATTCCTAATTATATAAGTGAAGAGTGAAATCTAAATTCAACCATATTTAGCTTAGCTTTTTAAAACGTTGTTTATACCGGAAGCATTCATGTCATTTCTTTGATAGTGTAATAAAGTTAAAGTGGACCTTTTTTGCAGGACCACAAATGTTTGATTTATTTTTAAAAACTAAATATGCTGCCGGAGTCCTTAAATGAAACCTCCACCCACTTGGATAACAAATAAAAAAGTTTTATAATCTGCTGTATAACCCGTCTTCCCACCTAGTAAGAATATATTAGGACGTTAGGCTCATATAGAAGAAACAATACAATACAATACAATAAGCGGCAAAACTCGCCGCCTCAAGTAGCCTCCGTCAGTTGGCTCAATCCTGTGCAGCAGTCCTCCAGTCCCGCACGCCGAGAAGAGTCTTCTTAGATCTAAATAGATGAAACAGAAACACAAAAAAAAATTAAACGATATTTTACCGAAATTATACTTAAAAAACTATCTATATAAAAAATATTTTAAAAAACTATCTATTGATATTTACAACTGTAAACATTATATAAAACAAGTAAATTTGAGGAAAATGGTTAGCATGAAATAACAGTACTAATAGTAGTACTGAGAGGAAATAAATTGTCTACATTAGGTCTCTTGTCCATTTTCTTATCAGACACCTCGGAGGATTATCTGGAATTGAGTGTGAGGAATGTTGAGAGCCTATTGGATTCGAGTGGGTATGGAGTTTACTATGAAAGAATAGGTATCTGGTTTGGGCCAAATCAGTAACATATGGAACGTTGAACTCTTTATGGATAAATTTTGTTTGTGACATAATAAGGAGTATTGAGGATTTTAGATTGTGAGGATTGGTTACGAAAAAAATTGGAAGATTTGGTGGAGCCCCAAAGCTCAACTCCGTATGTCCAAATGGGTTTCAACTCGCTTATAAATAATCTTTTGTAACTTTTTGGGAGCTTTGAACGCTTTTTTACTAAATGTTATGGTGGTCGAAAACGACGAACAGTTTCTTGACTTTTAAGTCTGGTATTTTTGAAACATTAAAAAAAAATATATTAACTTCCATTATGCTAAATTATTCGAAATAAAATAATTATGCTTTAATCAATATTATATTTCAGCTTTTCCATTTTAAATGAAAATTTGCCTTTATTTTTTTTTTTTTTTTTTTTTTTTTTTTTTTTTTTGTATTGGATTCGCTTTCCTGTGTACTTGTAAAGATATTATCACACAATTTCCAACTAAAACCATTTTCCATTGTATTCGAATTAAGATTACACTACGGCGATTCGTTACACAATGGTAACGATTGTACAGTTTATAAACTATGCAAATTACAATAATTAGACATTAAGTATAAATTAGTGAAAGGTAGGCAGAGCCCCGGTGGATAATGAAATCAAACTGTGCCCGATATATCTCAGTTAGGAGCGGTCCCCCCCGGGATGGTGTGGGAGAGGGTGGGAGGGGGAGGGGTAGGGGGCGCAAAAACTGGGCCGGGCGTGATACATATAACTGTGGCCACCATTTCTCAGTCAGCTTGACCTCTTCGGTTTTATCTTCCGGTCGTTTATCATCGAACAGGGATTATATTTTAAACAAGCTAATTCCTTATTTATGCGGCACAAATCGATAGTTAATTTCGTTTCTGGGAGCATGCCATCGGTCTAGTTGAGAAAGAAACCCACGGAGGGACTAAAGTTCAAAAATTAGGATATTTCTATGTAGCTGATGATTAAATAAATTGGAGTTTTAATATTTTACTAGGCTTTGACCTCTCTTGTAATTAAAGACCTTGAATAATTTTAACTAATAATTGAAGTTTCATTTGTTTATCGATAAAAATCGTATATAGAATTGAGCGTTACTTCTTCAATGATATTTTAACGCATAGCAGTAATTTTTAAAATAAAAATAAGTAAGAGCATATTTTATATTTTAAAATAAAACCATGATTAGACATCTAATTTTTAATTTTTAATGATTTCATAGGGTTGGTTTGAATTTTTAACCATAAAAGTACCTATATAACAGTGTGACAAGTCTCGTTCCACACACTCAACATTTAAATTTTTATTATTGTAAATTTTATTACTGCTAAACCTTCCTAGAACTATGAAAATGAATTGGATAAAATTCGGTATAGATGAATTCATTAGTTTTGCTATTGTAAACTCTGTTGCTGAATGACTTTAACCCACATACCGTATAGGTTGATATTTATTTCGTAGTGATTCCGTGAAATGAATCTCGAGTCTTCTCACCCTGACTAGAATGGCTTGGAGATCTGCCTGACCGGAGTACTTAGTAGTCATTCAGGGAAAGAAGTGAATTCATTCATAAAATGAAGAATGTTTAATTTATAGATCATTAATTCATTTCTTTATGAAAAAAGGTTGTTACTCAGTTTAAACAAATTCAGACTATATTTTATTTTAACAACAAAAGATAATCATGCTAAAACAATGGAAACAGTAATGGATAGTCATTTTCGTTTTTTTATTGAGTAAGGAATTTGAAAAGAGGATATATCGATGAGGACGAAGGCAAGATAGCGGAAGACTGAGCACAGAAAAGATCCCACACAAAGCCCCGCCCACCGACATCTAAGGCTATAGGTTACGGAGTAGAATGCTGTCCAGTGAGCTGGAACGTGTTTGGTAGACTGGAGGAGTACTGGACAAATTTGGCAGGGTTCAAAAGGACTACTGGACAGGTAGAGGTGGTAAATATTTGTTATATCCTACCCCGGGCCATTGGAGCACATCAGTTACTTTGTCCTCCACTAAGTCGAATAAAACTCAAGCATATTAACATATTAACCTTGGTCAGAAAAATTATTAGAAATTTTTTTTTTTTTTTTTTTTTTTTTATTTAATAGAAATTTACAACTGTATATACAATATATTATACATTAAGTAAATACGATGATAATGATAAAAAATGACTTGTCACTTGTTTTTAAAGCAACTACCCATTGGTAGCACTTCTAAAGGTTTTATATAATGAAGCATTATACTAGAAAGTCTCGAGGCCATCTTCTTTTCAGACGCCTCGGAGGGTTATCTGGAATGGAGTGAGAAGCAAGCTGTGATACTAATGGGTTTGAATGATTGTGGAGTTTGCTATGAAAGGATAGATATCTGGTATGAGCTAAGTCAGAAACGTAAGGTATATTAAGATCTTTGTGGATAAGTTTGTTTGTGACGAAGTAAGGAGCATTTAGGATTTTTCTAAGGATTTTGGATTGTAAGGATTGGATACGAGATGAATTGGATGGTTTAGTGGAGCCCCAAAGCTCAACTCCATACGTCCAGATAGGTCTAATCACAGTTATGTATATTAGTCTTTTGTAATTAATTGAGAGCTTTGAACGTTTGTCGAGTAAATGCTGAAGTAGTCGAAAACGACGGGCAGTTTCTTGTCTTTTTAGTCTTGTGTGTGGATTCCAAGTAAGACGTTTGTCCAGATGGAGTCCTAGGTAGCGGATCTGTTCAACGGGGATTAATGGGACATCATTAAAGGATACTGTAGGACAGGAAGTCATAGGTTTACGACGAAGGGTAAAGGTTATTTGATGGGATTTATTTGGATTTATTTTGATTCTCCATTTTCGACACCATTCTTGAAGGTTTATGATATGGGATTGGAGTGTCTGGGAGGCAATAAATGGATCATTGTTTACTGATAACACACAAGTGTCATCAGCATACGTGGTGAGGATGGTGCTAGGATGCGTAGGGATGTCAGCTGTATACACCGTGTATTAGAAATTAAAAAAAAAAAAAAAAAAAAAAAAAAAAAAAAAAAAAAAAAAAAAAAAAAAAAAAAAAAAAAAAAAAAAAAAAGTAGAATTACCGGCTACTTTAGGGAAGGCTATTTGAGTAAAAAAAAAAAAAATAAATTTTCAGATTTTTCTAGTCATTATCATAGTCATTATATGTCCGTTCTAGAGCGAGAGACACGAAGGTCTGGGGTTCACGGGCTCTTAGTCTATTACACATGAGCTGCGAAGTAATCAGGACTCCGAGCTTGTTTTCGATCGATGGTCAAAAAGACCATAGAATTAAGCTTAGCGCACATTGGGTCGAAGCCCAATGTAAACCGCACATTTTTAGGGAGCTGCGCGCACTGGTTTCGTCAATACGGTACGGACGCAAAGTGGGACGAATGGCCTATCTAGGAGGAAAAAAGTCATAATGAAAATTAATAAAACTATTGTGATAGGTGTATAGTTTAGTAGTTTGTAAAACATTATCAAAAGTTCTTTCGTTTTTTAGAGGTGGATATCAAGGCAAAAAGAACGATCAAAGTAATACCTAACTCGACAGGTCAAATTTTGTTAAAACTATTGATTCTTTCAATCTAAATTTGTGTATCATCGTATTGATATTTTTTCATTATTCTTTTATAATTAGGGAATATAGACGATCGTTATACCAGGAAGCCATGCTCAAAATAAGTTTTTTATAATTTGACCTATTATATATTTTTTTTAAAAGTGTCGTGAACTAAAGCATTTTTTAAACTAAAAAGATCTATTACTAAAAAGTACCCCAAAGTACCTCTCTGAAATTCATGGTACAGGTGCCTTAGAAGATATATGAAATAATCATGAAACATGTAGCTGCTTTTATCTGTTTTCTTGTCTGAAAACGAATTTTCAGTTTCGCGAAGAGAGTTATTTCGTATTTGGCAAAACTGTAAGGGCATTGATTTAATATGTATTACTATATTTAAAACACTTAAATTAGAGGATATTATACAATCATCTATAGCTCCGCTGAAGAGATATTTAAAATTGGTAGTTACGAAAATTAAAACGAAATAATAAGAGGCTGGAAAACCCCGGAAAGTTATTAGGAGATTAAGAAAATCAGTTTTATAAGAAAAAATCATTTTACTTATCTTTATAAAGTTACAATACACACAAATACATAAGAATGGATGTATATATGCATGCTTTTACTGTATGTATTGAATTTTCATTTAGGTAAAAAATCAGTTATGCTAGTTTGTTTTTTACAAAGGAGAAAAAATGTGTAATCGAAATTAATGAAACTGTTGTAATAGGTGTAAACGAAAGATGTTTATAGAGCAGTATTAGAGTTTTTTTTTTTGTTTTAGCTGTGGGATTACTTAGTAAAAACAAGGATGTAAGTAGTATCTAACTCGACAGGTCACATTTAGTCAAGATTATTGATTCTTTCAATTGAACACTGTATAATCTTGTTGATATTTTTTCATCGTTAGTTTATAGCAAAAACCAAGAAAAATAAGAAAACATTACCCATTACAGACATTATCACAGCAGACCTTTTTAAAAGTCCAGATAGTAATTATTCTTGCTCCTCATCCACCGATGATTCCTCTGGGGAAGATGTGGACTCTTCGGAAGATGAAAACATGGAGTGATAGTGAATGTAGTACGAATATGTCAACTGCAATGTCAAATGTTTTCAAAGTTAAGGTTTACAAAAAACAGATATATTATATTCGTCTAATATATTATATTCTTTATTGTTGTTACTTATGCGCTTTGATTTCACCTTATTTTAACTCCATTGTTTATGTAAATCAGGTTGCTGTGTCTATTTAAGTAAGTCTGACTTTTTTCCTCCTAGATTGGCCATTCGTCGCAATGTGCGACGATACAAAGTCGGAAATATCTTCCATCTTTTTCAAAATATCATGAACACTTTGATCATCAATTCTTAATTCAGCGGATGACACTTAAACACTTTCACCTTTTTTTATTCAGTTTTTATGGGTTAATTTATGTTTAAGCATGAAAACATTTTGTATTTATTATTTTTTATAATTATTTTTTTGTGACATTTCGATAGTTCCTATTTAAATGGAGATTAAAGCATAACAGTAAATAGTTTTGCTAAGTAGGCAAACAGGTCAGTAATAATATCACAGAAAGATTTGAAAACAGTATCGCTTCATAATATGAATTGGATTAGTACACCGAAAAACATGATACCAGCTTGACATGTTTTTTCATTAATTACTTTTTTAAGATAATTAAAAATAATTACTGTATAATAATAAGTATAAACAATTACCCATTACGTAATCGTTAGAAATGATCTACCTAATTTTTATTAAATTAATATGATACAAATAAAATAAATGGTGAAAAATTAAACCTTATATAAAAAAATCGGAACCACGGATAATGGGGGCCTACTTTATAGTATTTTCCTTATGGTTGTGACTTGAGTGGTTTTATTTTACCTTATTTAAACTATATTGTTTATGTAAATCATGTTGCCAGGTCTGTTTAAGCGATACAGACTTTTTTCATCCTAGATTGGTCATTCGTCCCACTGTGGGACAGTCGGTCGGTAGGTACCACAGTCTCTCCTACCTTTTGTGCTGAAAGTGTAGGAAGAAATGTTGAGTGAAGATGAAATTATCGTAAGTTTAATGCTGGTGGGGGAAGAAGACAAAAAAACTAAAAGTCGAAGGAAGACCTGATTTTGGAAACACATAAAAATAGTAAGATATTGGAACTAGGGGAGTTTCACGTCCTATTTTATGACGAGATAATATGATTGCAAATTCTTCCAGCGTTTAGGGGTGATCGTAATAGAGAAATTTCGTTCGTCTCTGCCTGACTTGCCAGAATAGCTAAAAAATCATCGGTACATCAAGTCAGGATGTCCTGAAAATCATTCATTTGGACTTTTTGAGGGCATCACAAGTTAAATCAATTCTAATGCTTTGAAAAATTCCGGCCTGTGTCATCCCGAACGCTCGCAAACGTAGTGGTTGTATCACCCAGTTTCTTGCGTTAGGCAAACATTTGCTCGTATGTTAAAAAACAAAATTCTAAATACTATTGTATGAATGGGTAATTTTCAATTTCCTATTTAAACAATCAAGGCAATTTCATAAAGAAAGAAGATAATTGTAAAATGCTTTAAAATTAGAATATCTAGTTAATAACTGACTGTGAGCTAACAAACTACAGGTATGTAGCATCACCTTTAGCCATCTTCATGAGTAGCTAGACTGGTAAATTCCATTATGAAGCTTTCAAAATATCTGCATTCAACCTTTTAATACTAGCAAAATCTCACTACATACTTATTCCGTAAAACCTACAGTGCTTTTGAAACCACATTAACCAAAATATTCTGATTAAATCATAATCAAACTTGATATTATATGAATGTTGGTACAACACTTGTCGTACATCCGTTTGTTCATTAAAACTCAATTGATAGTTATTACGTGTTTACGCTCAAACCAATTAGGTTTTAGGTAACAGAAGTACAGTTTATAAAAAATAAAATGTTTGTGAGAGTACCATCTTTTTTCTAAGAAAAAGATATTCTAATATATCTATCTGTGTCCAACAACACGTTTTGGGAATTCTATTGTCTCCTTAAGCCTCCCACAAATATTTAAAATTAAATATTCAAACATATTTTTGCATTTTTTGTTTTGTGATTATTTTGCTTCCACTAATTCAATAAATTCAAGCTGACTATAAAAATTTTGGTTTAAATATAGATTTGGATAAGTAGACAAAAAGAATACCTAAGACAGAATCGTGTGTGGTAGATTAAAGGTTTATGATTTGATCTTGATGGGGAGGCAGTAAGCAATTAGTATCTATTGAATGTTAAAACAAGAGAGTTTTAAAAAGTAATGCAATGATGTGATGGGTCACCTGTGGTGTAGTGGTTAGCATAGCAACCTACTAAACCCAAGATCGCGGGTTTACATCCCGGCAGATGACCTTAGGATTTTTTAAAGAGAGTAAAAATCCTTAGCTATGCCGTCCTTCGGAAGGGACGTAAAATGGGGGTCTCGAGCCTGTGCGATGTCAGGTACTCGTTAAAGATCCCTATCCTAATTATACCTGGATAGGCAAAATTTAGGACTACTACCGTAGCATCGTCCGATTAGCCATAGCAGCATAAAGTGACGTCAAAGGTTAGTTACACAAACAAGACTGATGAATGTTAAATTTTTTATTCTAGTCTTAAAATAACAAATTCCAGTAGAAGTTGACCAAATTTGAATTTCAACATTCATCACTTCAATATATATTATGAAATAATTATTAGTTGTTGATAAATATATTTTTTAATATATTTTTTATTTTGAAGAGAAAAGATTTGCCAGGTTGGGATTCGAACCCAAGTCTCCACTTCTCTAGCGTGGTGCCTTATCCACTAGGCCACCGATCTCGTATCCGAACCAGGGAAATCTTTTCTCTTCACTGATCCATATCCCCGGGCACTCGCAGTTGCGATGTACAAATCGGGGATGAATGTTCTTTGAACATTGCTGTTAACTGGATCTTGTTGACATACGTCATATATTATAAATTATGAAATAATTATTAGTTGTTGATAAATATATTTTTTATTTTGAAGAGAAAAGATTTGCCAGGTTGGGATTTGAACCCAAGTCTCCACTTCTCTAGCGTGGTGCCTTATCCACTAGGCCACCGAGCTCGTATCCGAACCAGGGAAATCTTTTCTCTTCACTGATCCATACCCCCGGGCACTCGCAGTTGCAATGTACAAATTGGGGATGAATGTTCTTTGAACATTGCTGTTAACTGGATCTTGTTGACATACGTCATATATTATAACTTATGAAATAATTATTAGTTGTTGATAAATATATTTTTTAATATATTTTTTATTTTGAAGAGAAAAGATTTGCCAAGTTGGGATTCAAACCCAAGTCTCCACTTCTCTAGCCTTGGCACTCGCAGTTGCGATGTTCAAATCGGGGATGAATGTTCTCCCACCGAAGCATCGTCCGATTAGCCATAGCAGCATAAAGTGACGTTAAACGAAATAAACAAACAACAATGATGTGAAAATTTAAGGCTCTATACAGCCTGAGGGCTATTGAGATACAGAAAGTAAGAGGGTGTTGGGATTGGGTTTGTGAGCCAGTAGAAACTTCTAAATTAGAGCTGAAGGGAAGTTGGTCAGCAAATTGTCCTGTTGGTCGTGGAGGAGCCAGCAATCAACCTGGATTGGCCAGTCCTACTCACCTCATTTCCCCCTCATCCTTCCACTATCTACAGAAGACACAGGCGATAGGAGAATTAGTGTCTTACGATACATTAAAGTTGCGGATGTAGTAGGAATATAGTCATAATAAAAAGGAAATGACGAACCCACCTGAAATGATTTTAAAACAATAAATAAATGCTTTATTCAATTATTTCATCAAAGTGTATAATGATTTTATGATAACAATAGTGTAAACATATATATATATCTATATATATATATATATATATATATATATATACAGTCTATATCATACACAGTGGGTATGTATAAAAACATTGTATAAATATATATATATATATATATATATATATATATACTTTATATTCCAATTCGTTGCAGATATATGATAAGATTTTTTTTCAAATTTTGACCACGTTTTCATATTCTACTATTTTTTTAAAAATACCAAAGCACATGCAACCTTGATTTGGGACGTTAAGAACAGCTTGTTCTTTAATTTATTTAGAAAAGTTAAAATTTCTTGTAATATTTCAATTCAATTGTTATTTCTTTAAGTTACTCAGCTTGTGCTGTATTGTATAAATATATATTTGGTTCTAACACCCAAAAACATTTTATTTGCTATACAATTTATTTTAGAATTATCAGAAAAATATATTAATGTCAAATATTGGGCGTTGCATGGTGTTGACTTATCAGAAGCCTCTCCCGGTCCTATATATATATTTTTTTTTTATTTTTTTTTTTTTTCAATCTCGTTTACCACTTCAATCAGTGAGACCACTCGATATTTATCTGCGAGGTTCCACTGAATTTAATCAACTCAACAACGACAAACATAAATTACCCTTACATGGAGCTGTACATAGTCAATGTAAAGAATGTTGATTCGGTGATTTATTTAAACTTAATAGTTTAAACAAGCAGTTTAAAACTTAAAGTTGTTTTTATACGCCATATGTATGATTATACCTTTCTTCGTTTTTTCAGCACTGAAGAAGACCAATTAAGTGGTTGAATCATAGGCACACTGTTAAATAGTTTTAGCCTTAGTGGGTATCTTTTTTTAACACGCCTCTAAATATCTTCTGTAATGAAACTAATAGCCAAATATATATAGCAAATGGATTTATGTATGCCAACTGCACAACATTTAACTTAAATATCAACACAAGTTGGAACAATTAGTTTGTATAATTCCCCAATAATAATCATACATCTTCGAATATTACAAATAACATATGCTTATATTTATAATAATACAATATATTTATAATTTTTTTTTCGTTCGGCTCTACAGGCCTTGTAGATCTTTGACCGCCTTAACATGCTCCATGGTGCCCGTTTCCACGACAGATTTGTTGAGGCTGATTGAAGGTTTTGTGATAGGGAGGATTATTATTTCATAATATAATTT
Organism: Euschistus heros; assembly: GCA_003667255.2. NCBI lineage: Eukaryota > Metazoa > Arthropoda > Insecta > Hemiptera > Pentatomidae > Euschistus > Euschistus heros. The sequence goes on along the minus strand of RCWM02000205.1, from coordinate 1,312,241 downwards.
GATGTAACTTACCTATCTGTTCGAGTCCGAGTCCGACTGAGAAACAGTTTATTTTCTGTTCGAGGCCGGGAGACCCTCTTGTAGCTCACCTAGCCTCGTTAAAGTGGGTACCTTTAATTGGGGAAAAAATCTGGTGGTTCAGTTTTCCATGTATCTGGAACATTTATACTAATGCAGAACTCATATTTGTCAAAACCAGAACCTTATTTCATTTTGCTTTTTGTTAAAGTTTTTCATTCAGGTAAATTTGTTTCAGTTAATGTGTTGAATTCAGAAAGTCAAGCAATATCCTATAAGAAGATTTTATGAAGACATTGCTATCGTCTTCTGACTTTATTTGAGATTAATTGTTACCAAAGAAGATCCTTCATTCAACTCATTTTTAGCTTTGCGTAGGTATTTTCAAAAATATTTATTTTACCAAAAAACTGAAGTTGAAGTGTTAATTCTCTTTTGCTTATTCGAAAAATATGTGTTTTTATATCCTTCAAATGTTTGTTTGTATGTTTATATGGCTTAACGGTTTTATATAATCCAACTAGGGCAAGAAGGCCGGGATCCTTCAAAGGTACAATGATCAATATTTATATCAATTACATAAATAGTAAAGCTATTTACATAAGTTCATTCGTTTTTAAAAAGAGAAAAAGCGAAAATAAACAGCTCTTTAAAAAAAGCAAGGTCGTAATTTTCGGCTGTGAGTTGAAAATTAGAAATTGCGGAAAGAGCACTTTCCTTTAAACTGGATCTTAAATAATGAAAGCGTTGTATGGGAGTTAGAGTCGGGTTGTCGTGAAAAAGGGCCGTGAACAACGAGAAAAATTCAGGCCACTGCTGTATGTCGCCTGAAAAGGTTGGTAAATTGATAGGTGGTAAGGAGAAAGCACTTTGAGCCAAATGAACAGGGCTGGCCACCGTTGTAGAAGTTGCAATAGGTTCTTCCTTTTTCAATTGTAAATATTTGGATTTAATTTTAGTTAACACACTATTGAAAGCAATTGCAGGGGCTTGAGTATCCACATGATTTTGTTTGGATAAGAGAGCATTAAGATCACTTAATTTTTCATTCACCCCCTCAAATTTGACTTGAAGGGAGGGTAAATCCTCGTAATGCACTTGGACAGTAAAAATATCCGAAAGAGTGGAGCCCTTAATTTCATCGTATCTGCTAGTTATATCAGCAAATATCGTTTCCCTCTTTGCCAATAGTTGTGCTTGAATAATGATATTTTTGTCTTCTGTAGGCATTGTGAAAAATAGAGAATAAATAAATACAGTAATAAAAGGAAATTATAATATATGAGGCAGAGAAAAGGAAAGGAGAAAAAGTTGCAAAATTGATTTCACTAATTATTACGTAATTGTAACTGACGCCAGAGTAAAGCAAGATGGCGAAGATAGTTACGAGACGAAGTAATGAGTACGTTACTAGAGTGGGGGGTGGTGACGTCAGATAACAGCTGACAATAAGCACCTTATAGAAAATGGCCGACTTAGCGTCGGTTTAATATATGTAATTATTGGAAGTTATAAAACTTGGACAAAAAATAGGCCAAACCTTGGAATTTATACAAGTTTTAACGTAAAAATTTTTAATATTAATGAAGCACAGAAATGAGTGGGTGATTACTCGCCCCAAAACTGCAAAATTACTCGTTTCAAAGTTGAACAATGATGTATACGGCCCGGATCGGACCAAAAATGTATAGTAAAAGAACGTTAATGTCCGATGCGACAAACTCGCCTCGGCCTCTAGAAAATGGACTGTATGGGAAAATATGAAATCGAGGTTTTACACCCTTAGGGAGATTTTATTTAGAAGGTAGCATAAACAAATAATACAGAAGAAATTTCTTACCTTATTACTGCCGCCGACGGTCTGTCCGGGGGCCCCTGGAATCATTACGGCCTGGCAGATGCTTCTCCTAAGCTGCAATATTCGTCTAAGCTCGCCTCCTCCTAGATCACCACTCATTCGGGAGAGAACTAGGTTATAGAACCAATGGAAGACCATGAGGTCTTGGGCAATTTGTAGTAGGTGCGTACTGGTGCACGGAATCAAGAAGAAAGAGGAATGTTCATGCAGGGATTAGCGCAGATAAGGGCTAGTTACCTAGAGGTCTATAGAGTGCGTCTATATAAACGATACACTAGATCTTTTCTCTTTTCCCCCCTCACAAAAGCGCCGATTGGCGCGAACAGTATATTTATAAAGAGAGAATAAACAAAAGGGTATCTCACCATACTTTTTCTTATTAAGATTGGTAAAGTAGATTACAATCTCGAGGCGGATGGTTTAGATTTTCGAACAATTAAACGATACATCACTCATTTCCATTTCTTGGAATACCCTCGTTCACTGCCAATAACCGTTTATGCAAAGACCTTTGTTACGGAACAATGAGAACAACCGAAGCGATACCTGAAACATTCGATCTCAGCTTCATTAATGCCGATCAGGCGACTTGAGCTAATCACAATGTAAATGGGCCTGAATTTCCATATTCGCCTGTTGTCAATATTTCCCTTCCGATGCGGCCTCAGCGGTTTCTAATTGGCTGTCGATGTACTGACATTATTACTGTGTTTACAAACTTGTCTTCCATTGGAATATTTGACTAGAAAATAATTTTTATTTTGTAATATTTTAACTTCTAAATATAATAATTTATAATGATTTAATTTAATTGTACATGTTTCTATCTATATCAACATTCAATAATTTTTTCAATTTCGGAATAGAAAAATCCTAGCTAAGCGCTAGACTAAAACTGAAGTGACTTTGAAAGGTCATTATCATAACATGCATGAGGAAGAAGAATATCTAGCAGTATCCGTTCCAATCTGGGTTCCGACCTGGTTATTCAACTCAGACAGCCTTAACAAAAATTACAAATGACGTACATACTGCTCTTGACGAACGAAAAGTAACTGTACTTATCCTTCTAGACTTTACTAAAGCCTTTGACACCCTAGACCATTCTATTCTCCTCACGAAACTAAAAGCCCTATCTTTTTCCTCAAGCTCTCTCCTCTGGTTTCATTCCTTCCTCTATAGTAGAACTCAAATAGTATCCATACCAAACCAGCCACTTTCCTCTTCTCTTTCGTTGACATCAGAGGTCGCCCAAGGCTCCAGTGTCTCTCCTACCCTCTTTTGTGCCTACATAAACGATTTACCAAATTCCATCCACCACTGTTCCTACCATCTATACGCGGATGATTTCCAGATATATCTATCCTTCCATCCCTCTGATTTAATAAAATCATTCTCCCTTATCTAAGTGGACCTTAATAGCATTTGCAAGTGGGCCTATGATAACAAGTTAAAATTAAATGTAGAAAAAACGCAGGCTATTATTATAGGTTCTAATACCCATTTGAGATCCCTTCCCCACCTCCCGATCCTGTCTATGAACTCCCAACCTATTCAATTCCACTCCACAGTTAAAAACCTTGGTATTACCTTCGACCAAACCCTTTCATGGAAACCTCATATCTCCCAAATTTCTCGACGGGTTATATCCATCCTTAAACTATTCCATTCTTCTCAGGACTTCCTTCCGAAACCTACTCGTCAACTTTTGGTTTCTTCCCTTATCCTACCCCATTTTGACTACAGCTGTGTGGCATATGGTGGGTTGACGGCGGAACTCGAGAGTAAACTAAGAAGACTAATGAACTGTTTCGTTAGGTTTATCTTTAGGGTTCCAAAAGCCTCCCACACATCACATCTATATACGGAGTTAAAATGGCTTTATCCTTTATCCCGCAGAAATTACTTCCTAGCCTCCTTCCTCTACCAAACCATTAATTCTCGGAATCCCTCCTACATCTATAACATCTTCCAGTTCAGATCCTCGGTCTCCTCCCGCACTACAAGATCTCGCTCCTCAGACCTGTATACTTCTTCCCATAAGAGTACATCATTTGACCACTCCTTCATTTCCCGTGCTACTTCCTTATGGAATTCACTACCCTGTAATATCCGTAATGCTCCATCTCTGTCCACATTTAAATCCCTTCTTTTTCAATACCTCCTTTCCCTCCAGAATGATACTGACTAGCAAAACCTCACTAAAAAAAAAAAGAAGCATTCAGTAGATGTACATAGGTTTTTATTTTTCTGCTACAATTATTGGATTTTTTTAATTTTTATTTCATCTGTTTCTGTTTTTGTTCTTTATTTGTAAAATTGTATATAGTTAACCAGATTGTTAATTTATTTTATTCCATCTTATGAAAGCTAGACTTATTGTATTCATTTATGTACATTATATTATTCTTAGGGGACATCGTCCCAGAATAAAGTTTATTTTCTATTCTATTCTATTCTATTCTATTCTACCTTTTCCGGCTTTATCACTTATACCACAATTTTCAACACAAACCATCTGCCATATGCGAGATCCTCTTTTCTGCGTCCGAAAATCAATGCAATGAGCAGCCTTTTGGGGATTTCACCGTAGCTCGTTCTTGCAATATGCCCTAACCATCTTAGGTGTCCTGAATTTATTGAGTATCCTGGGCTTATAGAGATGCTTTAGCTCAGCGTTTTTATTCAATCTCCATACACCGTTGTCGCACACAAGTCTAAAACTCCTTCTCAGAATTTTTTTTAATTCCACTCTTGCTCTATAAAATTTGAAAACCCCTTTCTTCTCATGTTAAATATTTTAATAGTACAGTCAAGAAGGCGTAAAAAGTTTATTATTACAGAGAGCTACTTAAAAGACAGAAATAGTTGTCATTACAAACAGAAACAGCTGAAATGATTTTCCAAATATAGCAGTTTCATTTGATTTGATTATTAATACCTTTTATATAAGGGTAAGTGGATAGATTTTTTTCTTTCAGTATGAAAAGGAAAAGAAATATGAATATTTTATGGAAATATCATTAATATAAAAACAAACAGAAAACGATGGTAGAATCTTTATTTTGCATACAAAAGACATCAAAGCTCCAGATACAAACTCGTAACTTTGAATTACGTATACAAAAATTCTGTAATTACCTAATGTAGTTACATAAATGTTTGTTATTTATGAAATCATTTTAGCTAGAATTTGTTAGTTTTTTTTTGGGTTTTTTTTTGTGGTACTTTGAAAGATTTAATACTGTGCAGTAAAACGAGAATTAATCTCCTACGTTCATTAAATTATAATTAAATGAAGTTTACTAGGGAAAGAATGAATAATTCCAGCAGCGCTGTAACATTTAATGAAGAAAATCAGAGCTAAATGACCTTCTTGGTTAAAGATGCTTTTCTTATAATTAAATATCGCTAATATTCAACAAAGTATAGTATGTATAACATTTAATTTAAGTGTGATAAGTTGTTATGTGTAATGAACTTAATGTCCCATATGTTCTTGGTTGACTCGAACCTTTATAATTCACAGTAATTCAAACCCTGGGTGCTCATACTGATTTAAATCGACCCTTCACCCGTAAACAATTACGGGAATGAATTTAGAATGAATATAAATATGGATAAATATATATATATATATATATATATATATATATATATATATATATATATATATATACAGGGGGGGGGGGCGTTGTATTCCTCACTTTTCAACCTGGATCTACACTCAGCAGTAAAGGATGTATGAAAACTTTCAAGTGTTTGGGTACCTCTCTAAATAGCCAGGATAAAATTAGCCCTGAAAACATGACGGTTTGGAGGGGAAGAGAAGAAGGAGACACAAAAATCGTTGGGAGGATGAAGAGACAAAAGATAAGGCGGAGCTTCGCCTAGGGGTATAAGACTGGAGGCTCGCTGCAGGTGACCAAGAAAACTAGAAGAAAATAGTCAGGAAGGTCCAGGGTCACAACAAACTGTAAAGCCAGGGAGTAAGTATGCAAATGTCGAATATTGATATGTCATCTATTATTTCATCCATAAGTCCCAAAAATGGGACATTCTACCCTCACCCCACTGTAAGCTCGCACTCTAGGGGCAGGGGCTTTTAGTATGTTTGCTTGCTAACTAACTACTGCTAACGAAGCCGTGAAGTAAAAAATAATCGCATATTCCATGCACTCTGCACCCCTAATTTTAGCACTCATTGACTGGACTATGTCGATAATTAGTAGTTCAACCTGTATGATAATTATTCCTCCCTGTATTATATGGAGTATATAAGGACGCCAGGCCCCAATAAATAACGACAGCAAAATAAAATAATACCATTATCATCTTGGAAACATCTGGCGAACAGAAATTGGATTCTTAACTGCAAAATTACTCCAACTGAAACATTTCCTTAGAAATGAACTCTTAAAAGTAATGCTTGGAGAAATCTGAAGCCTTGGTTAATAAGTGATTAAGTGGAAAATTCCAACTTGCAAGGAGAGCCGTTTAAAAGTTTGATTCCCACCTAAACATCGACCCATCTAGTAATAAACTCCTCGTTTTAAACTGCAATATTTTCCATCAACTTAAGTCTCTTTCTTTGCTGTTTATAAACAATGTAAAATCAACCTTTACGATTCGGCAGTAAACCAGGCTAAGTTTCGTAATAAATTGGAATCACTGATTTACTGCGCTTAGAGATAAGAAACTTTATTCCTTTTTGAAAAATAAAATATACTGAAAAACACAGTACATTAAACAGATATATTGATAGAAAATATAGAGAATAATGAATGAACCCGCATAGGATCGCAAGGTTATAAACTAGCTGATATATAAGGTATGTGAAGAAGGGTCATAGGAAGAAACCAGGTAAGTCAATTTGTTTACGAAAATGAGTTATTGGTATCAGTTGACTAAGAATGAAAAGCGAGTTGAAATGTGGAAAAACCAAGCGAATCAAATATGTATTCCATTAAAGTTTTACTGCATGGGGAAAGAACCAGTGAAGTAGGGCTGTCAAGTTTCACAGTATTAGAATTTTTTCTGGAAATCCTTAAGCTTTAGATACACTTTTCCATTTACAAAACATGAATTCTAATCCAATCCAATGGGCCAGATGGATCAAAACTGCACCTCCACAGGAGGATAAAAAATTATCCTTAAATGTATCCTATCCACATTTGACACAGTTTTCCCTCCCACCAATTTGAATTCCACCCACTGCATTCTATATACCAACAAGGGCTCCGCCTTGTTTACCCCGTATCCCCTGCTCTGGAAACAAAGTAATACTGTTTGCTTTATAAGCTTAAGAACCTACTGCCACAAACCATCTACCTCATCCTTTATTCCTACCTCACAATTCGCTCCTTTCGAGTTCGATGCCGCTCTTAATTTTCTGAAAGCTATCCTATTTGAGCCGGAGTTTCTCAATGCATCGTTTTGGGTCCTCTTCTTGCTTACATTTCTACCACACCCAACACGTTCCTTACAACATTCGCGGATGATACAGCTATATTATCATCACATCATGATCCTAAAATAGCCTCTTACAACATGCAAAATCACCCCTGAAAGATCGAACTATGGTGCAACAGAAGGAGGATATAAGTCAACGAATCCTAATGCACCCACATGACTTTTAAGTGGTTCCTGAACAACAAGATCCCAATACCATATAGTGATATAGTGCGATATCTTAGTTTCATCTTAGAACTCACATTCTAGCCTTAAAATACAAGAACAAACAGAAGATTCAGCCAACTATACCGTATACTATGCAAGACTTCAAAACTTTCAATAGGCAATAATCTTTTAATTTACGAAACTATCTTAAAGCCTATCTGGACCTACAGAGTTGAAATTTGGAGAACAGGAAAATACTAGAATATCGAACGCATCCAATCGTTCCAATCCAAACCCCTGAGAACCATAACAACACATTTATTTAGGTGGCAAACAAAACCTTACATAATGACCTTAATATACCTTTTATCCAAGAAACCATAGCTGTCAAATTTTCATAATTTCATCAACAACTTTCTCATCATCCTAATCCCTATCCAGTTCCACTCACTTCTATTACCCTCATCGCAGGTTTAAAAAGCAGTGGCCTCGTGATATATTATAAAATGCAACATGGAGTCCTGGCAATGGTCAGCTTCTTACTCATGCTCTGAGTGACTATACTATAGCACTCTCACTCAACCTCTACTGGTAATACCACTGGTATTACGGTATTATACACCAGTGATACAGCTGAAAGAGAAGCGCCGGGACCTCTTGGAACCTGGCTTGTCGCTCTATAAGTGTAGGGACAAGTCTGGCTGGGAGATCCCTTAGATCCCTCCTATATATATATATATTTTTACTATTATATTATATACTCGTACATATATATTTTTTTACTATTATTATTGTTTTTTATATTTAGATAATTTATTTTATTGACTTATATTATTTTTCACTTTATACATTCTATAGTTCGAGGTTCTTTATTTTTTTTTTTTTTTTTTTTTTACTTTATTTATTGTATTATATATTATGAGGTTTTTTTTTTCTCTCTTCTTTTTATTTTTTCCTTATTGTACATATTCTGTGAATTGATCCATTGAGCCATCCACAGTACATTTTGCCCACTTTGAGGCAGATTGTAATACTTTCTCAATAAAAGATTAAATTGTAAAATAAAAGAGTTTGAGCGAGGGTCTCAGCGCGCTCAGTACTGAATGTCGTGGGTTTGAATACCACCTGGATGGGTTAAACGAAATAAATCTTGGCCTTCCCACATCGGATAGAATAGCTTCATAACCTGCGGAATAACCCGTCCATCCTGCCATAGGTGGAGTACATAAGGACATTAACCCCCCAATAAAAAAAATTAAAATTATTATATTTTAGAAACACAGATGTTTCCCTACTGTTATGAATGTCCGTTATGATTTAGCTGAACGCTCAACATTTTTCTTTAGTTAAGTTCACTGTGGATCTTGTCATAAAAAAGTTACAAACAATACACCAGAGCTAAGGTTGGGAACTTTAAGATACCCATTCGAATAGGGAGTTGAGAAGAGGAGCGTGTAGGAGGCCAATGAGAAATTATAACCGGGCCTAGCTCTTCTGACCTCATAAAACTGTCTCTCTGAAAGCTGCGATAAATTTATATTGCCAGTAAGGCTCCAGTCTCCTGCGATATATATGTATCTACAGTTATCCTTCTTTGTTTTATTTTGTTTCAGGGAGGACATTGAAAAAGCCGTTTAGGTTTATGAGAATAGTAACACAAGATACTTTTTCTGATATTGTACCACTTATTGCTTGTTAATGGTCATATTACTCGCCAAAATATCGTATTAAAATATCAGATCTTACGATAGTAACTATTTAGATAACACTTTACACCTAAGAGGCTTAGTGACGTTCTGGAAAGTTAATGAATGTCCGGGATTTTCAACACCTCTCACGAAATTCTGCGTACTCTATACACAATCAGTCTTGTTTGTGTTATCGGTCAAATAATCTCCTTGCGGCTCTCTCAAGATCAATAAAAACCTATTTTTAAAACATACTATATCTCTGAGGCGTGTAGTGTGCTTCTAACGTAAATCTTTACACGACTCTTAACCGTAAGGTGTTAATGATCCATATTCCTAATTGGGTCTAATGAATGCAGAAGAGCGGTGGTAAAAACTAATGCCGGAGGAAATTTAAATAATAAAAAGATAAATTATTCTAAAAGAAAATAGCTGGAAGAGACAATTTTAAAGCAAGCAATGGTTATATGGATACATTTAGTAGTCGAATTGAGATGAGGTTCCTGGTTATTAAAGGAGAAAAAACTATCATCAGATCATTCAGTTGCCGAACCCCACGATAAGAAAAATAAACCGAATAAACTTTTCTTCCATAGGAATGAAAATGCGGCTACCGATAGGAAATAATCAAAAGAAAGTCTGACTTTCATTTCGTGTGCCAATGACAGTGCCATAAATTAGATTTGCATCAATAGGTTTTTCACCACGAAATAATTTTTAAATATTTCTTACAAATTTTATTATTTTTCATTTTTTACGTTATGTTTTTTCTTCACATCCAGTAATCCGCCGCCATTTCGGTAATTCGTCACTCATCATAGTGTCCGACTGTTGTATAACATCATTCTTTTGGAGAATTAAAATGATAAAGAGTCTATTAAAACATAATGGAAAGACAATTTTCAATTCCTTCTCCTCCAAAGGATTTATTCTAATTCCGTAGATAACTTGAATTTCCGGAGCTAATTAATAAAAGAGAGAGTTAACGAGCAGTAGGTTGTAAGATTATTCTCAGAACAGACCTAATTGTCAAAATAACTCTAACAAATCTAATACACACACACACACACACACACACACACACACACACACACACACACACACACACACACACACACACACACACACACACACACACACACACACACACACACACACACACACACACATATATATATATATATATATATATATATTGTTCGCGCCAATCTATTTTAAATTGGTATTTATATTGGTATATAAGCTAATATATTGGCGCTTATGTAAGGGGGGAAAGGTGAAAAGATCTAGTATATCGTAATAGACGCACCCTATGAATTTCCGGTGCAACTAGCCCTTATCTGCCTTGATCCCTACATGATTTTTCCTCTTTCTTCTAGCATCTGCGTTCCAGTACGCACCTATTCAAATTGTCCAAGACCTCCTGGTCTTCCATCGTTATTTTGACCAAGGCAAAATAGCCTTCCAGGATCCTATTCTTGTTTTAAAAGTGCTTTTATTTCCTGTGCCAGTCAGCAAAAATTTAGTTCTACCCTTAATGAGTGGTGATATAAGAGGAGGAAAGCCTGAACAAATTTTGCAGCCTGGGAGAAGCATTCGCCTGCCCGCAACGACTTCGGAGGCCTCCGAACAGACCGTCGGCGGCAATAACAAGGTAAGAAGTTTTTTATGTAACATTTGTTTAAGTTACCTTCTCAATAATATCTCCCCAAAGGTGCGAAACCTCGTTTTGATATTTTCCAATACAGTCCATTTTCTCGAGGCCGAGGCGAGTTTTTCGCATCGGAAATTATCATTCTTTTCGTTAACATATATATATATATATATATATATATATATATATATATATATATATATATATATATATATATATATATATATATTACCTTGTGATATACTGGTAATAGGCATTACAACACTTTACATAAACCAATAAGGTTTATTCGTAAAATCTATAAATGTATTCTATACATTTTTTTTCTTCTCCCCCTTCCTTACCTTTTCGGCAACACAGTTTTTCAGGCCGGAAAGGAGTGGAGGATTGATTATCAGGCTGCTATGGCAACACAATTTGTTACAAGTGTGTTACTACTAAGATATGCACGCTTCTATGCAACCGAATTTAATCATACAAACATTTAGTGTTCTTTCTCGGTCTGAAACCATTGGGCATCCCATAAACGCCAAAATAAGGAGAAATGGTGGATTTTCTATAATCTCACACTGACAGCAGATTAGGCTAGTTACTGTTTTATGGAATGCATAACAGCAGACACACAAATGTGTTTCACTTGGGACCGTGCAAATCAGCGGGAGAGATACCTCACAATATCCTGCGTTGACAACGTATTGTTTTTTTTTTTGGTTTATATTAAATGTGAAGATGATGGCCATAATAACGTTTCAATTGCTTGTTAAGTAACAACCCACCGACTGGTAGCACTACTATAAAAGTTCTGTATCATAAGGTCCCGTGGTCATTATCTTTTCAGACGTCTTGGAGGCTTATTCGGAATAAAATGGTAAGCAAACATGCTGGTGGATCAGCATGTTTATGGAGTTTACTATGAAAGGGTAGGGATCTGATTTGGGCTAAATCAGCAACATATGGTATTGTGATCTTTATGGATGTTTGTTACAAAGTAAGGAGAATTGACGATTTCTCAAAGAATTTTTGGATTTTAAGGATTGGACAAGAGACGAATTAGACGTTTTAGTGGAGTCCCAATGACCAACTCCGTTTGTCCTACTTAATCATCGGCGCTACACCTCTGGGTGACCCTTGGCCTCCTGGAATTTTCTTCTCCATCTCTGTCTCCCGCCTCCATTCTCCAATTTGTTATTATTAATTTTGTGGCATCTTTTGCTACTTTATCCTCCCATCTGCTTCACGCTGTTCTCCTTTTTCTCTTTCCAGACATTCTCATATCTAGCAGTTTCTTTGGCATTCTATCTGATGTCATTCTTCTGACATGGACAACCCATCTTAAACTCTTTACTTTAATGATGCTTACAATATTTTCCCTTTCTACCCCCCCCCCCCCCCGGTCTTGCTTAATAGGTCCAACTACGTTTGTTTAGTCAATGTTTAAGAAGTCGAAAACAACAGCAATTTTCTTGTCTTTTTATTCTAGTGTGTGATCATAAATTTAAAATGAAAAGAGAAAACTCGATTAAAATCCAGGAAGTGGAAGAATGCTATCCAGGATCATAAAATAGAATGGGTTTGAAAAGTACGAAAAATCTATTCTTATTGTCAAAAATTATTTGTTTTGAAGCAAGAATGATACATGCATGTGTTTCACGTGACACGCTGCCACACTGGGAGAGTATCGTAAAATAAATTTTACAAACAAGAAAATATATAATCTAGCAAAGTATGCATCATGACTACCATAGTACCCATGAAGCCAACATTCCACGTTTTTAATTTGAAACTTAGAAACTCTGAGCATGGAGTCTCTGTAATTATATTTGGTTTTTGACAAATATAATTTGAATCATGCTAAAAACAATTCTGCTTTTTTTTTAAAAAACTAAATGATTTAATTACTTTTTATTGAGTGTTAAAAAGTCTTTACCAGGGATATACAAACAATTCAGTTTCACAAAAAGCAATTTTAATTGAATTGGTTTTCAATTAAAATACTTTTGTTGAAAACCATAAGGGCATTGTGCAGCTGAAGATTGAAATGAAAAATAAATTTCCTCTGTATTTAAAATTATATTATATATTGACATGCTATTAAATTCTGTAACCTTTACTTTTTTATTTATTTATTTTATTGATACAATATATAAAAGTGAAATTGTTAAAATAAAACTTTAATAACTTGTAAATACTACTACCCATTAGTAGCACTTCAATAAATGTTCTAAATTAGAAGATCCCTATGCCATCTTCTTTTCAGACACCCCAGAGGGTTATCGGCAATATAGTGGAAAGCAAATTTTGAGGCTAGTGGATTTGAGTGTGTTTGGATTACTTGGAAATTCTCCAATTTCCAAACCATTTCTGAAGGTTTGTAATATGAGATTGGAGTGTTTGGGGTGCACTATAAGGATCATTATTATAACACAAATGTGTCGTGAGCTGGTGGTGATGATATAATTAGGATGAGTCTGTCTATAACAATTATAAATTTAAAAAATCTAAATAATGAATATTTCCATTTATGCATGTAGTCATTCATTTTATGTACACTGTAATACTTTTAATGGCCTTTTCTACGTTTTGAAGCATATAAATCAGACCATAGTTACTACTTTTCTTTTTTATATTTTCTACACTCATAACTATAATTGTAATACAATGCTTTCTATTGTTCAATTTTCTTTGAACTCAATATATTTATAGTTATAATTTTTTTTTTTTTTTTTTATGGCCATGAAGGCTTACAAAGTTTACCAAACATATCACAGTAAAATAATTATTTATTATTGTGTTTTTATTGTCAATGCTCTTCACTGATTTACTTTATTTATGTATAGTCAAACATTTTATTTCAGTATTATTATTTGCTTCATTTTTTTCTTTTCCTTCTCAATTAATTGCTTTTGATGAAACCAAAAATAAATAATTATTATTGGTATTATACAATATATACTACCAAAGGAGAGTTTAGTTATAAGGTGTTTTACAAAAGCAATTCAATCTCCCATTATTATTTATTTAAAAAGCATATCATATAAACATGATTTTCTAAAATTTAGGGCTTGAAAATGTGGCAATAGCCATGAAACGTTGCCTATTTTAGAAAATTATGTTTATATGATATGTATTTTAAATAAATAATGATGGGAGATTAAATTGCTTTTGTAAAACACCTTAATTATTATTGGTTTTTTGTTGTTTGACTAGTTTTTATTATTGCTTCCATTTCTCATTTTTTTTTTTTTTTTTAATTGTGTGTCTTCATAAATTATCTTAACATTAATTATTATAACATTCCACAATTAATGCTTTTGGAAACATTTCTTGGTTACCAAATATTCACATTTATACAATAATAAGACAAATGATAGTGAAACATTATTATTGGATAAAAGAAATTAAACAAATTAAGTATTTCAATTGTATTTATTCAATATCTATCATAAATAAATTACTTCAAATTTTATATATGTAATTACATCCATCTCAAGGATATATACATCTGTTTGAGGCTCCAGTAAAATTACAATATTCTAGTATCAATCAATTTAATTTTTGCCAGTTTTTTAAACATATATCAGGAAACATTGATATTCTTCCTATCATATTAAACTTCTTAATACTGTGTACCACCTTTAAAATAAGCCAACCAGGATCAGTCATTTAAATTTTGAGTTTATTTTTTGGATCATTTGTATTCCTGTAGGACGTTATGTAAAAATTGATGAAAAGAATAAAGTAAACTACAATGGTAAAACTCCACAAAGGCCAAAACAGTGGCTTACTCTTACAATTGTATATCCTCATTTTAGCCAAGAGTGCCAGAAATATAACAAATTGTGCCTAAAAATGAAATTTCCATTAATAAAACAAAATGTATAATAATGATCAAAGTTTGTACAATCTAGAGAAAAAAAAAATTAAACTCAGTAGATAAGATACACTAAAATTCATATAATTACATTAGCAGAAAGGATTTAAAAGTCATTTTTTTTCTTTAAACAAAAAACAGCAAAAGAAAAAAAAAAAAGTTATAAAAATATATTCTGTGAACATACTTCAGAATTTTCTTAATATTTACTTTTATAATTTTTATATTTTACTCTGATATTTATCAAAAAACGATATTATATCAATTTTCCTATTCTTTTATGAGAGTTGGTGTTGATTACTATTTTTGAAATATGCCACAAAAGATTCAGTTATGTAAAATTGAACAAATAAGTATAATAAACTTAATAAGAGCTGGGATAACACAAACATAAATCACTCTTGAGTCAATAAAAGCTAGGAGAAAATAACAATATTTCTAATTCTGGTACAGAAAATGGTAATTATAATAATAATGAATTGGAAGCTCTTAAAGAGTTTCTAGGAATGAAAAACCCTTTTCACAAACACTAGTAAGACATGTCCCTTCCCATTAAACTGCTGCTAATGGCAAATCCTTCATAAGCTGTGCTACATACAATACATAAAAAAAAGTTTGCAATCATTTTTGATGCCTACTTTACAATTTAGCAATTTTTCATATAATGGGGTGTGTAAAAAAAAAAAAAATTACTATTTTTCAACCAAATATTTATTAATTGTACAATATAATCAGCCCACTGGCTTCAGAAAAACTAAAAATCTTGCTTCCTAATTCTTTTCTTTTTCCATAAATTTCTAGAAACAAATTAAAAAACTTTTACCAGCTTCTGGGGCTTTACTTCATTCTTCATAGTTATGTAAATAAATTTAATGTAAACCTCTATGAGAACCTTAAGTTATTATTTATAACATTTTTTTTTTTTTTTTTTTTTTTCATTATTTCTCCATGTCTCTTTTTTCTTTCTTCTGTCCACACCACTCCCTTTTTTGAACTTCTTCTGCCCACAACAACCTTCAATTTCTTAAGTCTGTTTCTATATCTTCCTCTGTCCTGACAGTCCTGGTCCGTTATACCTAATCTTTCCGTTTCTTCTTTCATCTGTTTCATATATCCTCCTAAGCTTTTATATCCACCGATTTTCTGAAATATTTACTTATTTAGTCTTTCCGGGACCATTCTTATCATATGTCCATAGAATTTCAGTCTTCTGACCCGGATTTCCGTTTCTATGTCCTTTGTATCTTAATAGATTTCCCGGTTGGGTCTAAGCCTGTATCCTTCTTGAGTCTTTTTGGGGCCATAGATCCTTTTCAGAATTATAGCATTCTTTATTTTTTATTATTTTTTTTTTTTTCATTTTTCATTATTTTTATTTTATTAAATAAAGCAATGACTTTTAAATACCTGTGCTAAGCAGTTTTTTTTTTTTTTTTTCCTACCAATGTAAGAATATGAAATCTAGTTCAAATTTATATTTTGATAGTTATAGTAAGTAACTATTAGAAAAGTTATCAACAGCATTCTTCAATATGGTTTTTATAAAAAGTTATTTTTTGGTGGTATAAGTCAGTTAACATCACAGTGTTTAAAAAATCCTAGATATTACCTAAAAAATTTTTCTACGTAATGTATGTCAGAAAGTATGGTTGGGGCATGTCCTGCTGCCCTGTATGTTATGCTTGGGTTAAATATAGTTGTTGTTGAACCTTTAATGTGTGTGTGTCGGCAGTGAGCCATGTCTGTTTTTTTTTCCCCGAGTCAGAAAAAATGACAATGTAACCTTCCTGAACTAAGTCATTATGAGAAAGTAGAAACATATACTTCTCTATTTTTTTTTTTAGTTTAAAAAAAAATATATAATTTAGCTAATCTAATTAAAATTTTGTAATTGAATATTTAAAAATGCAATAAATTAATTATAGTATCTTACCAGCTGTAGTTTTGTTATATAGTTTTTCCACCAAAGATATTTTTGTATTCCAGGCCCCATAGCAGCAAGTAAATAGTAGGTATACATCACAACATGTATTGTAAAATTAACAAATCCAAAGACAGACAAGATTTGTTCTGGAAGAAATTTCATCTTTAAAAATGGGTCTGTTGAGGAAAAAAATAATTTTTTTTTTTCTTATTTTCATATTTTCAGAAGTATTTTACCATGTCTCTTAAGTAAATCAAAATAAACAAAATATTTTTTTATGAAGTTAGTTGAATTCTGCATTGTTTATACTTTCCGAATCAACTACTATTATTTATTTATTTTTTTATTCTTGTTTTCAATACACTTCTATACTACTCCAGATCTTTTATTTCTTTTCAATGAAATTTTATACATCACTTATAAAGTATTAATCTTGCTACCACAAGCAAGTTTTAGAATCATAATAAATAGTAAATAAAAGTAGCAGCAATGATGGATTCTCATATTATTTTTATACTTAAAATTTCTATGTGAGAAATTAATATATATCTTTAATTTATTATGTCAACTTTAAAATTATTTTTACATTATCTTAGCATGTTGGCTTAAGCTTCTTCCATTTCAGAATCCGTTCAAATATCATTTTAACTTAAATTGTTCAAATCATTCTACATTTGATTAAAAAAAAATTTGCTAAGAATTTTGAATAAAAAATAAATAAAAGTATGAATAATCCTTGTTCCGTTACTAATACCAGTCCTGGTTAGATCAATTCTATTTACGTCTAAAGAAATTTTAAACAAAGAAATAGAAAACACAAGGTAGTGCGCTCATTTTCCCCAAGAGTTTATTCGAAATGGTTTGGAAAATATTTAAAGTCATAAGCAACATTTTAGATAGAATTATCACTTAATCATCAAAACTTTTACTACTTCATATTCATATTCATCAAAAACTAAATATTTTTTTTATTAATGATCATTTATCTAATATATATATATTTATAACATTATAATAGTTTAATATTTAATTTATATTACTTTTGTACTAATAAACCTGATTGGTGCTTCGTAAAACTAATTTAAAAGAAAAATTTCATGAAATTTTGTTACCTCTAATTATATCCATAGAGAGCCACATATTGATAACCATTGATGCATGGTGAAACAAGTGGAGGAATGTTATTTGTGATTGTTTTTTTCGTAAAATAAAGAACACCTTAAAATACATATACAATTTAATTATTAATTAATAATTTTACCGTTTTATAAGTGACAGTAATTGTTTATTATGTAATAAACTTACCGTGTCTAACAAATCCAGGATTTTGGTAAGGTAATATATATATAAAACTTTCACAAACTGAAAAAAATTATACAAACAGTATGTATCAATAAATATAAGATTAGTTTGTTTCTTAAGAAAATTTTACTAATACAAACACTAAAAGCAAGAGCGATGAAACAGATGAAAGTAAAATCAGCAAAGCTATAAATCCATCTGCTTACAATCATGAATTTACTGTATTATTTAATAAAAACATTTCTTGTCATATTTTTTAATATATTATTTCCTAATTATATGAGCAAAGGGAATCTTACATTTTAAACTACTTAAGGATTTAACTTGTTGTATACTTACTATTAGTGCATATTGCTCACTGTAGCCGCCAGCAGTTGCTGTTATTGGTTCACAAATGTGTGTCCAAGCTCCAAGAATTTTGAATCCCCATTTATGAATACACTGCGGTAACCAAGATATCATATATTCAGATTGCATAAATAAATAGCTTATAAAACTTTACAAAAATAAAATAGGTACAATAGAAGTGTCTGGAGAACAGAGATCATATAACTGAAATAATATCAATATGATGTCATTCGGGCAAGAAAGAATACAGTTCTAAAATTATTAAAAGGTAAACAGGATATCAGGCATCTAACATGATTGATTTCAGACTAGGAAACGGTCATCAAATATTCAATCCCAGCAACTACAAAAGAAGAAGAGGGTTTCAAAAAAAGGACCAAAACTTAATAAATTCAAGGCAAAACTTTATTTTTTTCATTCAAATCAATATAGCTTCTAAATGGTAGGTCCTAGCAACAAATATAATATAACATAAAATATTCTCCGTTAAATTTTTGACTGGTAATCTGTTGAAAAATTTTCGATCAGAGCAACACTTACAGAGCTAGAGCGTGTCAAAATATTAATTGTTGAATGTGAAAAAAAACGTTCCAGCAAAAAAGTATAAACCCCCAGCCAAAAGACATATCAATATAAAAAAAAAGTTCTTTATTCAATATTGTAGAAGCTATTGAGGTTATTTTTTATTAATATCATAATCTTTATTAAAATTCGATAATTGATTACAAAAACAAAGTTCCTATTTCTGGAATAAATAACAAACCATATAATCGATAAAGGTCTCGTGTTAATTTCAATCAACCAATTTTTAAGTGTAGAAATATAAATAAATAAAATGGCTGACTAGATGGTGCTTTTAGGTGACTAATCCATGACTAGTCGGCCCATCTCTAATAATTTTAAAACCAATATGTCAAAAAAATCCATGATGAAAATTTCTCAAAAAGAATAGAAGAGTTTATTTACAGTAAATGTAAATATTTATTATTTAGATTATTCATATGTTTTATTTCTTACATATTTTACATAAGATACTTTAAGTTCAGAAGTAATTTTTTTTTTCAATCCAACAATCACTATCATTTATATATACCACCTTTATAATTTTGAAGAAATGTATTATAGTTGACAACAGTATACATTTGCTATCAGTAAAAATGAATTATATGTCACTACAAATATTTGTATACAGGACAGAATCTATCTATTACATCTACCGACTTTTAAATATCATTAATAAAGTGATCATTAATTTTACCTAAAATTACTAAAATGTCACTAATCAATGCTTTGTTGATATTTTGAGTAAATTCAATGATCTGAGATTTTGAAATAATTTACATCAAAACAAGCTCTACCTGTCTTACAAGTAAATCAACATTACAATATTGTAATATTCATATAAGCCAGAGGTAATAATTTCAAATACATTGATGATTGTATACTTAGATCAGGCTGTTATCGTTGATCATTAAACAAAATTCTGGATCGGTTTTAAATCATTTTTGTTTAAATGATCAGATTAACATATCCAATAGCCCCATTTTAAATTTATTTCCCATAGGAACGAAAAAACCCAATGAGTCATAAGGGAAACCCCGTTGTAAATCTAAAACTTAACCTACCTGCCACCCCTTTTCTTCTTCTCACAAATTCAGTGTTTTAGTTACCTCGAAGGTGAGTGCCTATGCTTGATTTCTTGTCTTATCTTTTTAAAAACCTTAGTATATTTAATCTATGTAACATAGTACTGATGTGTTGAAAATTTTATTGTATGTTTTAGAACTGAAGATGAATGTTTATCATTCGAAACTAGTTTTCAAATAAAATAATCTCAATAGAAGTGGCATTTAATCCATCAATCCTAATTGTATTGATCCTTCTATATCATCATGCGTACCTCAAGTAAAATCTTAACATTTACCATAGACAACACTGGACTCTTTTATGGCACTGGACTTGACAGTATACTTAAATGGGGAATGTGGAAAAGCCATGCTACAACAATCATCTCAAACTGTAAACAACATTGATCTATATAGATAAATATTCTCAGCTGTCGCTGTGTAAATGTGAAATTCGTGAAAACACAATTAAATAATAATAATATGTTTAGTATACGTAATGAGTACTTACTAAATAAACTAAGTACCCATTGATAGCCACTTGTATCAAATTGTAGACCATTACTATCCTTCTCAAATCATAAGCTTTCCTTCTACTCATTAGCTTAGGACCAAAGCTTATTACCAAGAAGTAACTAATAATCACAAATATCATGTGATGAAACTTTATTAAAAATGATGGGTAGATATCTGCAACCTTTGGTCCTGTGAATAAATATACCATTTAAATATGATAAAGAGTTTACCCTGGCATCAAAAGATAAAATAAATTATTGTCTATATATTTATGGTCAATACATAAATACATATATATTTCTAAGGACTTCCCTTAGAGCTGTACCATTTTTGAAAAAACATTGAGACCATAGAGTAAATTTTATTTTATCAATTAAATATTACAAATATAAAAATTGAATTGTAGCAGGGGTCTCAGGACACTTATTACAGGTTACGGGTTCGGATCCCACTTGGGCGGGTTGAAATTTACTTTGTGGCGTACCCACGAAATGAGTCATGATAACTTTCAGGATGACTAGTCCTTCCTGCCCTTGTTGAAGTACATAAGGATGTTAAGCCTTATGTTATCTTCAAACACCTAATCAATCTAAATTTAACCCAGTTAATAATGGCTGCTATGCGTGAAAATATCATCAAAAATAAAATTTTCAATTCTTCACTTTAATACAAGATTTTTATCGATAAATATTTAAAAAAAATTAATTATTAGTTAAAATTATCTAAGATCTTCACTTATGAGAGCGGGCGAAGCCTCGACGGGGATGATGAAGTTATATATAAAAGGACAAGCCATTTTCGTTCTTAATCACTAACCGCGAAAACTATAGAACTATTCTGTACCAAATATAACTATATCATCTTCATAGTTCAAGGAAGGTTTAGCAATAATAAAATTTATATATTTTCTATTAAATAACTGTTTAAAAAGCGATAAATATGTGGAGTGCAGTGCAAGAGAGGTTACAATGATCCGGTGTTAAATATAGCTAGAAATTGATAATAAAGTTACTTAATTCAATTAAATTGTTATCCAAAAAGCTATAAATATGTGGCAAGCGACAATAGCGTTTTAGTAAAACTAATGAACCTATCTGAACCAAATTTTAACTACATCATCTTCATAGTTCTTGAAAGATTTAAAATTAGAAAGTTTACCATAATAATAACTTATACTATTATATAAAAGGACAAGCCATTTTACGTTTGTGATCACTAACCACGAATACTACTGAACCAATCTGTGCTAAATATTAACTACATCATCTTCATAGTTCCAAGAAGGTTTAGCAATATTAAAATCTACTGATTTTCATTTATTTTTTATTAAAAAAACAAAATATGTGGACAACAGTGAAGTTTGAAAATTGACCGATAGGTGGAGAGGTTCTATGCGAGAGGTTACAAAAGAGCTTGAAATCGATGATAAAATTTACTTATTAAACTATAAAGAAAATTATTAAAAAAGATTTAAATATGGTGTGCGATATGTGGATCCCAGTGAAGCTTGAAAATCGAACGATTGTGTATAGCGCCATCCCACAATAGAGTTAACAATGGTAAACTGAACCTATCTGTACCGACATCTAAATAAATAATTTTTATAATTCTAGGAAGGTTTTGAAATGGTAAAATTTACAATAACTAAAATTTAAATGTACAATGTTGAGAGGCATGACTGAGGTTTGCCACACTGTCATATACTTTTATAGTTCGAAATCAACATCCAACCAGATGAAATCAATAAAGTTATTTCTGCCGAATACAAATTATTACTAAATCAAAATGTCGATCCTTTACTTTTTTATATTGTGTGTAAAAATATGATCCACGGGCCTTCTGTCGTGAGCACTGATAATGCAGTTTATTTTCCCCAAAAGTTTCTTAGTCTTTATCCAACTTGATTACCATTCATACATTAAAATTAAAAATTTTATGTCTAATGGTGCTTTTACGCAATCTCCAACTGCCTAATCAGTGCGATTATAACTAGATTAATATTACTGCTATGCGTGAAAAAATCATTGAAGAAATAATGCTGAACCACATGCTAAAATACAAGAATTTTATCGATAAACAATAAAACATTAATTTTTAGTTGAAATTAGCTTTACTTATGGAGGGCGGGCGAAGCCGCGACAGGGATGCTAGTATATATATATATATATATATATATATATATATATATATATATATATATATATATATATATATATATATATATTTATATATACACTGCCGGTCAAAAGTTTGAGACACCCCTGAAACCATACCAGTAAATTTAAAAGTTTGATGTTAGGTGAAAAATAAATGGATTTAAATAAAATTAAACGCATTTATATAGTTTATACCAAGATCTTTAAAGTTCATCTACCTTTAAGAGAAGAAATTAAAATTAAGTTTTCAATACATAATTTAAAACAAACTGTATTTTCCATATTAATTCCAACAATTTCGTTTGCCGACAGAATAACCTTGGATTAAAAAATTTGAAATTTGAATTAAAAATTGAGAAACGAAAATCTCCCATTCATATTAAATGAAGGCAGCGGGAATTTTTGTTGAGCCATTTCAAATTTAATTAGATATTTATGAACTAAGTTCCTTTTTTTTCCTGCGTGGAATAGCTCGTAATTGATTTATTACGGAGAAAATCTCAAAAGTGATACAAAGTGTTTTTACTTATAAATAAAAACATCAACATAAAATTAGATAGAAAAAGAGAGGCGGAACGATATTAAAGATATTAAACTTTTAAATTTACATACTTTGGCTCAGGGTGGTCTCAAACTTTTGACCGGCAGTGTATATATATATATATATATATATATATATATATATATATATATATATATATATATATATACGTCGCGCAGATCTCATGGCGGATGTGGGGATGGTAAGCCCGATGGCTAAGTCCGATGGACTCGCTGACCAACAAATGAGGGCGGCCCCCCAGGCTTACTGGAGGGTGTGGCGTGGGTTTGAACACCCTACTCACACATTCTTTTGTTCAAAAAACACCCCAAACAGTCATGGATCTCTCTGAGGTAAAACGCTCAGTATCCAGCAGTAAAACTAGTCCCCCGTTCGGGTCTCCGGGTGGGGACTACTTCGGAGGATTCATGGCGCAAGTTGAAAATCAGGGATTTAAGCATTGGGACGTGGAATGTTCGTAGTCTTAATACAGCGGGTGGGTTAAAATCGGTAACAAACGAGGTTAAGGGGTACGATGTAGATATCTTGGCAATGCAAGAGGTTCGGTGGCCGGGGGAGGAATCGATAACCGAAGGGAAGAATACCATCTGGTATGGAGGGAGCGATAATTATTAGAATAGAATAGAATAGAAAAACAAATTTTATTCTGGGACAAAGTCCCTTAAGAATAATAGTTACATGACAGAACTTAAGTTATATCTGGCCTAGAGATTATAAATTAGATAATAAAATAAAATAATTAAAAGTAAATACAATTTTACTATAAAATAAGTAATAAAATGAAACAAAAATCTATACGCATATATAAACACATACACGCTACATACACACTTAAACTATATTTACAATCAGTAAAAGAAAAAATATTATATAAGAAATTGATTAAACAATATATTTCTGATGTTGAATCTAGTAACGAATGAAGAAAATAAAATGATGAATAAAGAATAAAAATGAAAATTATTTCAATGATAGACAAAACATTATCATATGAAGATTGTTTAAACAGGCTAAACTTTTATATCTGATATCATTGAGTGAAATTTATTGAAGCATCTATATAATTAGATAGCATCCGACTGGAGGGAGGAAAGGTGGTGGAAGAGGAGTGTTTCCCAGGGAGGATGCATTACTAATAAAGGAGGAAGAGAATTCCAAAGAATAGCGGAGCGGGCAAGAAAGGAACGTTGAAAAGCAGTAGTTCTGTAGGATGGGGTGTAGAGATCGGAGGGACGGGACCTTGTATGCAATGATTGGATTGAGGACTTGAAATGTAGGATACTGTGAATAGACGGAGGGTTATGTGTGTTAATAACTTGGAAGAGGAATGAACCAAGGAAGTAATCTGTACGGAAGGAAGGCCAATTCAAGTCGGTGTAAAGTGGGACACATGAGAGCGTCTTGAGGTTCCAAAAACAAATCTTATGAAACAGTTCATGATACGCTTTAGTCTATCTAGTGAGGGATTCTATATTGCGGAAAATAATAGTTTTGGGAAGGAACGATGGGATTGGGATATCGTAAGAAATTTTTATTAGGTCGTGAGATGACAGAAACGTAACAGGCTGCTGACATGAGGAAAGGAGTTTTTTTGGGGAGTCTCTGACATGCAAGTCCAACCAGGTGTCGGACCCACGGGAGTGATGGGTGGGGTTAAATGGAACAATGAAGAGGTGAAGGGAAAAAAAAAGGTTTTCTAGATACGTTTTGTCATAAGAGTCAGTAAGAAGATTGGTATTTAGGTCACCAGAAATGATTATATTGGAACAGAGAGGAACATAATTGTAGAGGTTTGATTCAAAGGATTGGGGCCTCATATCTTATCTTCAATGCTAAAAACTGGGCTCGAAGAGTGAGGGACACATCTTCTTCTTTATCAATGACTTTCAGACTAACTGCTTAGCCTCAGCATGTATTCAAGATCAATTCCTCAGTGGCAATGAGTTGATAACTCCTGCAATTGTATTATGAATTAGATATCCTCCAAAACCATGTGTTATTTTCTCTCCTACTCTAGCATGGTAAAGAGAGAGTAGGTGATTAGCAGCAACTTTGATTTAATCCTTTGGTGAGGTGTAAATGCTGGGGGACAGATATAAAACTTTTTTTAAAAATACTTTTGTAAAAATTCGGAACGCTGACTATTTCAAATTTAATTACAATTCTGCACCTGTATAAAGGCCTTTGGAGCCTTATCTAAGTATAATTCTATGACAAACAGTTGCTTTCACACCTTATTAAAGGACCTAATCAAAGCTTTCTAAAGGTGGATAAGGCTAAACTTTATCCTGGACCAGAAGTCTTGGAAGTCCACCAATGCTTTAAAAAAAAATTTTGGGAATAGTAAAAACTTGACTAAGTGGCCAGCCTGAATTCCTGCTTCTACTCTGTTATTTTCTTTAGTTTATCCGCCATATTTACTACACACTACATGCTTAGGTACGATTGAACCAGCTATGTGTAATTGTTGAAGGTCTTATAACTGGTTCAAATAGGTTTTACTAAACCTATATGTATTTTTTAAACATAAATCTGCAGTAAAATTAAATAAAGGACATAGTTTTTTAAAATTTATTTAGACTGAATGGTTGTATCATAGTTGGCCGATTATTTTAAATGTTATATATTTTGACAACTTTTAGGGCTTCTAAAATTTTGTTTAGAAAAAAAATTGACACAATACTTTTGTTGATTTTTGTGTTATTTATCAGTTGTAATGATTACAATATAAACATAATGATTAACATTATTAGCAAGTGGCGAGGAGTGATAAATTAATGAAGTAGCAGCTCAAAATGTCTAAAAGTAGTTTTTAATAGGTTAGCCCACTAGCGCAGGTCGGTGATCAGTGGGAAGACCAGAAAACCGATTTTTAATTCATATAATGTACTATTGATTTTGACTTCAGGTTGAAATATCACAATATATTATATATATATATATAATATCTCTATATTATATAATATTATATTATATATATATATTGATAAAAAATATATATATAAGATACTCTATATAATAACAATTTATAAATTATGTCGTGTATATAATCGTATATAGTTAAATTGGTATTTCTGAGGGTTTATCCCAATTTATAAATGTATATTATCAACCAAAACCCTAAAAATGTGTTCTGCAATTGTAATTTAGGCTGTATGTTTCAAAAAATACCATGATAGATCGTTGACATTTCAAAAAAAAAAAAGCAAAATGAGGTGATGTGGGGTTTGCATACTACAGAGGAGGAGGGCGTGGACTGGTCCTTAGTTCTCAAATTTCTGGCGAATCGAAGCTGCTCCCTCTTGCAACACTTCTATTAAAACCAACTGAAGCAGTGCTCAGATTCCAGCCGTTGCAGCTGGCAGGACGCAGCTGCTGCAGCGGCGGCGCAATGCGGAACCACACCTTAGCGCTGCTGGTGGTTATATTTATTTACAATTAGACAGGAGTTTCATTATACATATTATTTATTATGGCTGATTGCTCGATTTTGTCAAGGGGTAATAACCCGGGGAGATAAATATAAATATAAATTTGCCATAATAAATGCAAAATAATTTATCATGGAAAACTGTTTAGTTAAGGAAAGGGAGATAGATGATATAAAATCATTAAAAAAAAATGGTTATGCTTTTTTTTTCTCCTAGAAAACCACAAGTTTTTTTTTTGTTTTTCACTAGATACAGGAGGGAATGGAAATAAAAGGATATTTCAACAAAGAGGTACTCAATGTTTGGGAGATTTGAAGGAGGAGAAAGATGCAGGACACGGGACTTCAGGCTGTCATGAACATATAGCGCTACTCCGCCTCCGGTCCGGTTAATCCGGTCGTGACGGATGATGGAGTAATTAGGGAGGGAAACCGAGGTAGAAGGAATATAAGGTTTAAGCCAGGTTGATGCATATGATAATGTAAAATTAAAATATAAGTAGTGATAAGTAGATGAATAATTATAATAGAAAATTAGGTAATTATAGATATGTAAATAAGTGATAAATGAGAGTTAACTCAATAAGAGCAATAAACATTAAACAATTAAAAATAATAGAATAGTTATACCGCTGGTAAAAAAAATGAAAGCTTTCTTCAAAATGAGACATGACATACAAGAAACAAATAGAAACAAAAAACACCTTGAATTCAATGACAAAAGGCAAAAAAGACTGGTGATGAGTACCGAGAGGTCAGCCGAAGACATTCAGGTCCAGAGGCTGGTCTACATATGTAGATCACGGGCTGGCCATCATCCTTCCGGCAGCGAACTCTTCCTCCCGCGAACCACACGTACTTCAGTTTCCCGGCTGATCTCTTCTGACGGGCGAGCCAGTACAGTGCCTGTTGGTCGGGGCTGCGGGGGTCTCTCTAGGGCGTACAGGGATGCCGCGACTTTTTAATGATCTATTTAATAAACCCTGCTCTGCTTTGTTCAGTCTTACATGAGGTCTACTTTAGCCTTTAAAGTTTTGTTTTCATTAATTATGTCTTCAATGAATTTATTTTGACCCTCAAGGTGGTTCTCGATTTTAGTAAGTCTTTCACTTAGCTCAAAGTTCGGGTCCCCGCACTTGTCTAAAGAATTTTTTATTATTTTTATCTCCTCTCCCAGTCGATTAACAGCCGCGAGAATGTCAGTTCCCGATGGCTCAGGAGATTTTTCATGACTTTTTTTTTTTGGATATATCACAGTTGTGGCATATCCATGGTTTATTAGTTTTCTTCATTGCCTCTAATTCCTTCTCATGCAAGTCGAAATACCGGGCGTGAAATAATAGTTTACATTTTTGACATGAAATATTATTCTTATCGTCTCTTGAAATATTTTGTTCACATTTTGGGCACTGAACCATTTTGAATAAAGTAAAATTGCTCGTGAATGACGGTTAAAAATGTTTATTTACTTACGTTGGTAGTAAATAGGAGTTAATGCCCTGAGGATTTCACTTCTGATAAGCTTTGTGACCTTAAACTGTTTACAACTGATTTAAAGTTATGAAGCCTTCACTGTTTCACTCAACTGTTTATACTGTTTTAATGAATGAGTCGGAAATGAACAAAAAAAAAAAAAACTGAAAAATTAACGAAAGAAAAGTGCTAAATAGAAGATAAATTACAGAGCTGCTCACTGCTTGCCGTCTCTGGCCAGACTGATTTTGTAGGAACTGGGTTTCTGATAGAGAATAAATTTCTTTCCGCTTTGAGGGATGTACAGTTTATTAATAATAGAATATCGGTGGCCATATTTCAGAGTAGGTGGTTCAAGATTGCGTTAATTAATATTCATTCTCCTACCGAGGATAGTGACGGTGAAGTTAAATGCGATTTTTATGATACATTGGAGCGAGTTCAGAAAAACTACCGCGATATTGTATGAAAATAATATTAGGATATGCAAACGCTAAAGTGGGAAGGGAAGAAATATATCAACCGACTATTGGAAAAGAAAGTCTACACGAATACAGTAATGAAAATGGAACGCGACTTATAAACTTTGCTATATCGAAGGGTTTGATAATCAAAAGTACGACGTTTAAACATAAAAATATTCATAAATATACGTGGACATCGCCGTACTCACAAATGCGAAATCAAATCGATCAGGTTTTGGTACAACAGAGATGGCAAAACAGCATAACCAACGTGAGAACATACCGTGGGACAGAATGTGGGTCAGATCATGAACTCGTCATCGCGAAAGTACGTCAAAAGCTTTTAATAAACAAGAAAAATAAAATTAATATATCGCCCGATAAATTAAATCTAGAGTTATTAAAAGATCCGTTAATAAGAAGCAATTTCGCCTTAGAAGTCAAAAATAGATTCGAGGTTCTAGGAGGTTTAGACAAAGATTGTGAGGATATCGAAAATAATAAAATGGTTAGGCATCGGGGGGTTAACATTAAAGCGGTGGGGATTCTTATCTAAGCCGTATTAAAAATAAACTTTGGTTCGATGAGGAATGTTTAAATGCGTGTGTGAAAGGAAAAGCTGCTAAATTAGAAGTCCTCAATAATCCAAGGGAGTACAATGTCTCCTACTTCCGAAGCTTAAAAAACGAAACCTCTAGATTCCTCAAAAATAAAAAAATAGATTATCTTAAAAACAAAATAAACGATTCTAATAAAATCGGAAACAACGTAGGAGATATGTATAAGGGAATTAACGGATCGCGTAAACTCTTCGAGCCTATAATGAAAGAAATAAGGGATGAAAATAACAATATACTAGCGGATCCGGTAGACATAGTAGACAAATTCAGAAGATTCTTTGATAATATTTTAAGTTCGAAAAATAACATACCATAAATTCCCCTCCTTCTACTTTTCTCAGCGCGGAACCGTTGATAGAAGAACCGAGTAAGGAGGAAGCTGAAATAGCGATCATAAAATTAAAATCGTATAAAGCAGCCGGAATCGACAATATCCCTGCCGAATTATTCAAAGCGTGTGGAGAAGCTGGAGTTTCTAAGATTCATCAATTAGTAACAATGATTTGGGAAAAAGAAAAAATACCAGAAGAATTGAAAGAATCTATACTTATTCCGATCCATAAAAATGGTCCTAGAACAGAATGTAGCAACTATCGTGGTATTTCACTCATTCCGACGTGTTATAAAATATTTACATCAATTGTTTGATATTTTGATCGAACTGGGGATACCAAAGAAATTGGTTAATCTCGTAAAGATGTGCATGTCTGAAACATTTAATAGAGTCCGAATCGGGACTTTTTACTCCGAAAAGTTTGAGGTATGTTCGGGTTTCAAACAGGGAGATTCTCTTTCTCCGGTATTATTTAACTTAGCGCTAGAATACGTCATTAGCAAGGTAATGCTAACAGGAAAAGGATTAGAGATGGGTGGTAAATGTCCGGTTCTTGGTTATGCCGATGATTTGGTACTTTTGGGTGAAAACGAGGAAACCATAAAACTAAACGCTACTACGCTCCGCTACCGGAAACCGGTAACGAAATTGGTTTAGTAATTAATACCGATAAAGCGAAATATATGGTTAGTAGTAGAAACGGTGAACATTTTAGTAATGTGGATATTTCCGGGATAAAGTTCGAACACGTTGAGCAATTCAAATATCTTGGGTCTATTATATCGGGGAAAAATGAAATTCAAGAAGAAATAAAGGCAAGGTTAAAAGCCGGTAATGCTTGTTATATTTCGGTCACAAAATTACTCAGTTCGCGCTTACTCTCCAAAAATTTAAAAATTAGGATATACAAAACTATTATACTACCAACAGTTTTCCACGGATGTGAAACATGGCCGCTGACGTTAAGGGAGGAACAACGCCTTAAAGTTTTCGAAAATAAAGTACTGCGTAGAATATTTGGCCCAAAAAAAGATGAAGAAACAGGAGAATTTAGAAGGCTTCACAATGCGGAACTGCGCGAATTATATCCGGTAAATATAGTTTAAGTACTCGTAATAGCAGCGCGACGCTTTAAACGGGCATGTAAAGTCGTTGGGTTTAATAATGATCGAATTCCGAAAAAAAGTAATCAGTTATGAGCCGTCGGGTAAACGTTATGAGCCGTCGGGTAAACGACCGAGGGGTAGACCTAGACGAAGATGGGAGGATTGCGTCAGGGCCGACCTGGGGGATTTAGGCTATGGAGGAGTGGATTGGAGGGAAGTGTGTGGTCGACGGTTGGTGGTGTCGGCATCGAACCTTGGGGTTCGCTAAGCCTTAATTTATTATTATTATTATTTATATATTCAATAATAATTCATGATACATATACAAATTTATATATTTGGCTTACTAGTTTCTAGGCCCTTTTCTGGGCACAGTGTATTACTGTGCATCATAATTTGATAGATTGTTAGGAGGAGCCCCATCATTCAAAAACATTAAAAGAGTTTAAAAAACAAAAACATTGTAATAAATGGAAGTAAATAACTTTTTTTTTCTTACAGATTTATTCAGTTAATACTAAAAAAAAAAAAAAAAAAGGAAGGGAATTAAAATGTTTTCAAATAAATATTTTTGACCTGAAAATGATTAACTATATTTGCCAGCTCAACTTTATATTCAGGCTGATATATATCAGCAGATTGGTCAAAACCTCTGCTTCTGGGTTGAGTTTCATCGAATTGGATTTTCTGCTGACATAACCAAGAAATGGCCAGCAATCCAAGTGCTAAGTGACCAAGCTGAACTATGCCAAGTAGCCAATACTTAATTTTATTATCCATATCTATTGCATTCACCCACTTAGCAAGTTCCAGTCACTTATTCCTAATAAGTTGTCCTATGTTCTTTCATTAAAAATGGCTTGAGACCTTCTGATATAGAACTGTAATTAAGGACCTGTTACTGGTGGGTATTTCTTCATAAGTCATTCAAATTTTGTTAAATTCACAATTCCATTTATTTGCTTAATGTATTATTATTGGTTCCTTTGTAAATATTCGTAAATATACTTATAAAAACAAAACTATCTATGTTTTATTATAAATTTAAAGACACCCTGAGGCAATATTTACTTTAAATAAATTTAAGAAAAAAAAAAAGCAGTTTAATAGAGTTAAAAAAATACTGTCATGAATACTTGAGTGCTCTACTTTAAGTTGAATAAAAATTTCTTACCAAAATTTAACACTGGATAATATTTTACAAAATATTGATAATAAATAGTGCAAAATCAATTATTAAAACCCTATGGATGAGTAATTTTTTTTTTTTTTTTTTTTTTTTGTTTTATTTTAAATCCACACCTGTCAAAAAAAAAAAAAAAAAAAAAAATTGACAATCAGCAGATGTGCTGAAATACGTAATAATATAAACAAAATTTATACTAGACCTACTTATATGTAAGTAGGTCTCTCATCCCTTTTCTTTTCAGTCTCCTTCTGGTATTCTCCGGCATGAGAGATGTGGCCATACTATTGATGAGTTTGTTTAAGTGTCCCTTTAACTTTTCATGAAACAATTCTGTGATGTGTCTATATGTGTTCAATGACTGTTGGTAAGGTGAGTAGTTAACATCAAAGTTATTGACACCCCTTCATTATTATTTATTTTACATTTTCATTATAAATGCATGAAAACACCACAAGGTTTTAAACAGTGTTAAGAGTTCTTTAACGCTGCTTAAGAGTTTAAATAACATAAATAGAAAGATGTATCAGAATAAATAATTTCACTTGCTTAAAAGAAAATTTATTAAACAATTATTTCATTTTATAATTTTTTTTTTTTTTTTTTTTTTTTTTTTTTTTTTTTAACTATCCTAGTATAAATAACTGTCTGGTTTACCCTAAAAGTCATTCCTTGGCTCTATTCGAACTCAACTTGCTTCACCCTTGATCATGCTCTGATAGCATTGAGCAGCCAATATACTATTTTTACTGGAGTACTACCAATGGGTAGTTGATTTATAAATGTTATTATACTCATTAATAATTAGATAAAATTAAACATGTTAAAAAGGTACATTAATGTTTACAAAATTTAAATATATGGTTGATAAAAGAAATGAATATCATTGAGCTGGCACCCTTTTTAACATCATCTTTTTCCTGTCTAATTAAAAATTC
The DNA here is from genome assembly GCA_003667255.2 of Euschistus heros. NCBI lineage: Eukaryota > Metazoa > Arthropoda > Insecta > Hemiptera > Pentatomidae > Euschistus > Euschistus heros. The sequence goes on along the minus strand of RCWM02000205.1, from coordinate 1,279,549 downwards.
ACTGACTCATGGAATTCAATCCAATCCTACATATTCATAATTTTTTATAGTCACGGTAAAAGATAGTGATTTATTCAATTTTCTTTAATTCATACCACACTTATGTGAAGTTGATGATTCGGAAAGAAAAAAAAAATGTTATATTATATTAATTATATACAGGGAGAAAGTATAGTTGCCAGTTAAGTATGAATAAAGAAGATGATGTACCCCCACATTCAAAAAGAAATAACACCTCCAAGTTAAAATAGTAAAACTACAGGTCTTCTTCAAAGCCAATGAACCACACAGGAGATGTGATAAATGATGGCCCACTCAGTAATTATATTAGATAATTTTAAGAAGTTTTATTTTTTTTTATTGATTAAAATCTTGTATGTAAAAAGCATTAAAAAAAATTAATTCTTATGACTTTCAAATAAATTATATTTCGAATATTGTTTCCAGACGTTACAAGAATGATTTGATTGTCATGGTTTCCAGTTTTGGAAAATACTGCATTTACTTGAGCGGTTGAGAGCCAAACCGAATATCTACTTCCACGTTTTTATATGTATGGCCTTGCGAATTAAATATTGTAATAACAAAAGAAACTATAACTCGAAATCGTAATCCTTTGAATTGAAATGGTATATTTCAGAAGGCATTATTGTGATTTTAAGAGTAAATGCAATTTCTTCAGTCGCTGGTCCAATGAAAATTGTAGCCTCAGTGATATTTTCACGCATAACTGTAATTTCTAATCGGTCACCATTATAATTTAATCGAAAACCAATAAATTGTATTGTATTAACCTTCCTAGAACTATGAATATGTAGTTCAAATTTGGTACCGATTGGTTCTATAGTTTCATCAATCTCTGTTGCCAATCGGCGCTGGCCACATATCGGTCGATTTTCAAAGTTTACTGGGATTCACATGTCAAACCATATATTTATCGTTTTTTAAAACAATTAACGATAAGGAAATTTAATTAGAAATTTCAAGCTACACCAAACCTCTCAGCAGAATGACAGTCGCTCCCGTCGGTCGATTTTCATATTTCACTGAGATCCAAATTTATTAACAATTTAATTTAAAAACAGTAAATGTTATTATTTCTAAGCGATCCTAGAACTATGAAGATGTAGTTAAATTTAGTACCAATCGGTTTAGTAGTTTTCGTGGTTAGTGGTCACAAACGAAAAATGGCTTGTCCTTTAATATAATAGTGTGTGTGTGTGTGTGTGTGCGTGCGTGCGTGCGTGCGTGCGTGCGTGCGTGCGTGCGTGCGTGCGTGCGTGCGTGCGTGCGTGTGTGTGTGTGTGTGTGTGTGTGTGTGTGTGTGTGTCTGTGTGTGTGTGTACTGATTTTTGAGTTGTTTTACTTTTGAAATACATGTGCTATATATCCTCCTCGGCATATAAAAAGCTTTGTACGAGGACTGTTCTCATATTTCAGTATCCAATTTTCATCCAGACAGTCCGACGCTTGCAGATTTTATAGATCTCGCCCATAAAGTTTATAAACAGGAGGGGGCTTAAACTATCTTCCTGTCTAACTCCTCTTGCAATTGGGAAAGGTTTTGGTTCTGTGCCATTTATCCTTATCACTCTAGTGGCTCCCTCATAAGTTGATTTCACTGCCTCAATCAAATCTCCTGGCACACCCGTTGCAACCAAAGCATTCTAGATCTTTCTCTTGGAACTGAGTCAAATGCTGCCTCAAGATCGAGAAATGCAAGGTACAGGTTCTTGTCTCTGCCCCGGGCCTTTTAAGCGATGATCCTGAGAACAAAGATATGACCTTCCTTCCTTCTGTTCAGGATCTTTTCCTTGTCGGTAAGCAGGGATCCATCGATATTTTTTACGTTTCTGACGGGCTTGTTTTTGTTTCCTCTTAAACATTTAATTTTTCGCAAAAAATTTCTTATGGATTCACGATGGTCTTTACTCAGTTTTTTACCGAATTCCTCCCAAGAGCGCTTCTTGGCCTGGCTAACGGCTACCTTGCATTCATTCCTGGCTCTCCAGAAGTTTTCCAGTCTTTTCTCGTTTTTATCTTAGAGGTATGCTTTCCAGGTAAGCTTCTTCCGAGTAACTATCCGTTGAAAGTCTTCGGTCCACCAGTCGGTATGCCTCCCCTTACCAGATGTTTTCCTCATCCCACATACTGCATTTGCAACCTCCAGAATAAAAGACTTTAGTGTCCTCCAGATATTTTCTAAGTCTCCATCGAAAGGCATTGTTCTTAATTTATCTTCTAGGTTTTCCGTGTAGCGGAACCTCTTTTCTGGATCATCCAAGGCCCTAACATCCAGGGTCTTAAATACCTTCGCTTTTCTTTTGTAATCAATGATTATCTTTGTATCGGCCACAAGCAGAAGGTGGTCACTGCTTATCTCTGCTCCTCTCACAATCTTGACATCAGCGAAGTTTTTTTCTCTTTTTTGTTTAATAGCCAACCTGGGCCTTCAAGCTGGGTGATAATGTAAAAGCAGCGATTATAATCGATCGATTTCTTATCAATTTATATCTCCAAATGGTAAATAAGGACCAATACAATTAGGAGTGATGAATTATTTGCCGTTTCTCTTGGAATTCTATCAAACTTTTTCTAATCGGTGAGGACACACCAACTAAAAAAAAAATTAAATGTTTTCCTTTCAGAAGGCCTAACTTTTGGAGAAAAAAAAAAAGTGAAGAAATATATATTTATAAATAAAAAATGTACTCTTCAGAAGTAATAACCTTCTATTTTTATTTAAGTATTTATATGATAAAAACGTAATATTGACAAATATAAAATCCAAAGTGAAATTCATGGGAAAATTGTCAAAATTGTTTCAGATAAAAAGAGGGGTTAGACAGGGTGATGGGTTTACCACCAATGTTATTCAACATAGATATGGTTAAATCCATGAATAATTTAAATAATGGGAAGAGAAACAAAAAGAGGAAAACTATTGGAAACCAATTTCACTGGGAACCAAGAAAGATAACCTACAAATCTCTTACTTAGATTTTGCAAACGATCCTGTAATACTGGAAGCTTCTAGTGAAATGGTAGTAAAACCCAGTGTCGGTCACTAGGTGAGCCTCACCATTCTAAAAAATATTGAATAAGTTCGTCAGTATTTAACTTTCATCGCTAACCCTCAGTTTAGCTGAGTTTAGGAAATTTGTGAATAAGAATGTTTGGTATCCAAGTAAAACGGATGCAGGTGGCCTGGATATTGGCAGATTTTTACTGAAAATTGCGGGGAATGAGCAGTTACCTCATGCGCGATCAACCATGTATCAACTCCTCAGTATCAGCTTATCGCTCGTGCAGTTTATTCGTGACACTTTGATTAGCAAGTTTTCTAATTTCTTTCGATTGATTAGTGATTATTTGGATTCAAAATGAGTCATGGATCTAACATGCTTGAATTGTTGGATAAAAAGCCAGTTGAGGAGATAATTTGTAAGTAATTAGTAGATAAATCGTCATGAACAACTTATATTATTTTTCAATCATTTACTAGGAATCTGAAATTTTTACTGTTCCAGATCCTTGTTCGTGGCTGCTCGAGGCAATACAAAATCGATCTGGTATAGGTGTGCTGAAGAAATAAAAAAAGAAATACTATGTATATAATACTATGGAAATAATATGTAAAAGTGTCATGTTCCAATTCACAATGAACATACTACATATATTTGTAATAATTGTATAGAAATAGAAGAAAATGATCTAGCTGATGACAAACACATTATTATCTATGTAGTGAAATATTTAATTTTGTATGTTTTTTATAGTATAAATATTTTTGAAATTTTTTAAAAAATATATTGTTAATCCTTATGCTACCTACATACTAAAATTATTGATACATTATGATGAAATTTATTTACCATTTATAACTACATATTTGGCAACTTAAAACTGCATTTTTTATGAAAATCAAAGAAGTTAGGGAAATGCTCACCTAGCGACTAACGGTGTACCCAGATTGGCAACCGACCAACGCCGGGTTAAAAGAACGTGCAGGAAAAGATGTTTTAAACATATCCTTTGAAAAAACAGTGTCCACAACAACAAATCTAGAAATTTATAAATTACAAACCAAATATGGAGAAATCAATATGGTACCATACTTTAAATATCTAGGAGAAGTTATCTCTGAAAAATATCCACAACAAGAAAGATTACAAAAAGCTTGTAAAGACTTATAATTGGTACAAAACCTTTATAATAAAAAATATTTATCTGTAAATAAAAAATTAAACGTTGCTACACAGTGATTAAACTAACAATGTTGGAGTGGATCCAAAATGTTAAAAAATACTTGGAATCAGCCAAAAATTATTAATGAAAAAATAGACAAGATAAAGTTTTAGAATAAAAGTTAAAAATCGGAGATTAAACCAGAGACAAAACTCCGAGAATCGAACAAAATTAAGCGAATAAAGAAATGCTGAATTCTTGCAAAAATAAAAACCTGTTGGGCAAAGAAAAAGAACAAGAAGCACCAAAATTGAACCTTCTTTACTTAGTGTTTTCCTCACTATCCTCACTTAGTGATTTCCTCAATATAATATAGCGGCACAACTCCTTATTTATTTTGCTTATTCCTCATGTTTCAGGACTTTATCCCTATCCTCAAGATTCTAAAACTCTTCACTGTGATTTCTACACATTGTCATTAATTTAAAGCTTCTATAAACTGTAAGTCCACAGAACAATCTATTGTTTTCCTGGATGTATGTAAATTAAATTGAGTTGGATAATTCATTAAAACAAACGAATGGAGATGATTGATTAACCATATTTTGTGGTATCTCGATTAACAAAATGTATTATTATTCAAAATGTAAACCAGATTAATCTAGCCGACTTTCCCTTTTTATTCAGTTTAATAGAATATTTTTCTCAAATGTCAATAATGGTTTATTTGTCTTAAATAAATAATTTGCAAACTTAAAAATGATTTATAATTAATTTCTTTTAGAAATACAAGCAGAAAAATATAATACGAACCGTAAGCCGCAGTCTTGTTGAAGTAGAAATTCTCTCCTAGGTCCATAAACGCCATTACTTCGAGATGGTATTAACTGATTTGAAGAGAATCAGGCTGTGGGATAGATCCCCCACTACTGTCGCTTCCATTAGGCCCTGCTTCTGTTATATAGTACTGGGAAATTAGCATTGAACCTTGAACTCAACAATAAAAAGGTCTGACTGCTGGAACTTGTTCACCACCCTTAGCTCTAAATATGTTAAAAAGTTTTCCTCCAAATAGCGTCAGGTTTAGGCGTGGGAGAGGGGGAAGGGTTGAAAATTGTATATCGTTATCTGTTTGATCAAATAACTCGAAAATCATTACATTTAGCTCATTTTATGTTCTATACATTATTAAAACAAATCGAATTTGGTCCAATTCATTTTTTTTTTCTCAAATCAATGGTTTTAGTAATCAGACAATGACAAATACGTTTGTCAGTAATCTTTTGGTCATAAATCAGAAACTATACGTCCGATTCGAGATTTCGTTTTTTCATTTGAACGCTGGTTATATTTACAATCAGATTCCGCATAAATAAAGTCACGTAAAACACCAATGTCAGGAAGCTGAGAACCCTGTACTGTTTTTTTCAGCACATTTCTCGCTTTAACTCCAAAAATATTAGTTCTACCCCAAATTTCATTTTTTATCTCAAAGCTGGTCAAATTTACAATCAGGTCCTGTAAATGAGGTCTTAATTAAACACTGTGAAACAACCACGCTAGCCATGTCCATGAACATTTCCGAATCGTTATATTTTGCTGAAACGTGCACATTTAGTTTGTTGACGTGGGTATTTTACGGGATTTAATCAAACTTTTATTTATATGGTGTGATTTTTTTCGTATCATATAAATATAAATTTCCTACGAGTTGTTTTTTTTTTTTTTGTTTTTTAAATTTTATTTATTTACATTTTCTTTTGGCAAATCATCTACTTAAGCGCTTGAAGTTTTATGTTTGGAATTAGATACAATGGCTAGTGATAAGCAGTCAACCTTTTTAACAATAAATATTATTATTATTATACTCGTATTATTATATTTGGTGCTACTGCCCTCCAAGTACATGGGCCCTATTACAGATTGCTTGACAAGCATGTTATATCAACCTACATCTATCACTCTACAGCAACAAACAGTTCTCCATCGTCTGGCTCCCAGCTGCCTAAGTCTTCTACTACTTCATCCAACCATCTCATGCTTGGACGACCTCGTCTTCAAGCACCTCCTGGCTTTTCATATTGCCATTAACATCTTAATTTTGTTCGATATATGTTTGGATGAGGTAACGTAGAAGTAGCAAGGAGGGACATATTGAAAATGATCAAGAAATTATCTTTCTTGCTATAAAAATGATACAGGATTTTTTAAAAGATACAATTTGGCGAGAAGATATGTACAAGTTGCTGGGTTTTGTACCAGATTTCAGAATAAAAACACGGAATGAGAGATTGTCTTGCGTTAAAAAAAGAAATAATTGAAAAATCAGGTAATTAATATCTTACATTTATTTTTAAGCTTACTAGTCATTAATTTACTATGCATCCGAAGTCGAAGTTGAGGAAACGTTTTCCCGATAAAAACCCAACATTAAAATTAGGATTTGAAAACTAGTTTCGAATGTTAAACATTTATCATCAGTTCTACAACATATAACATTTTCAAAACATCAGCACTTTGTCTCATGGATTATATATATTAAAGTTTTCAAAAATTTAAGACAAGAAATTAAACATATTGGTACTTTCCTAAAGAGGTCAAACGCACTTCTGAAATATATCAAGAATGGAATGGAAAGGCCTAGGTAGGTTAATTTTTGGGGGGGTTTCCCTATGACTAATTGGATTTTTTTGTTCCTATTGGAAACAAATTTAAAATGGGACTATTGGAAATGATTATCTGGTTATTTAAGCAAAAATCTGTATTGGTTTTGAACGATATTACTATTATTAATGATACATGAATATTTAATTTTAGCCTATTTTCTACTTGATATATTATTTTCACCCCGAGTATTTTTTGAATTTATGGTTGCTGTTTTTTTTTTTCATTTAGATGAATAGAAAAGTTGGATTTTTTTTTTTATTTATGTTATTTTTTAATTTATAATTTTTAGGCTTTAGCTTGACGTCATCGGCCAACTTTAAAATAATATTTATTTATATATATCAAAATAATTGTTTTTTTTATCTTAATCAATGAAAGTCTATGCTTTTTTATAATTTAAAGCCAGTTGAACCTTATAAAATGGCCTAACGCTTCTAGTACAGAATTAGGGTTTGATATTATCTCTATATAAGAAGGTTTGTTTTTAGTTATTATATTTTTAATTTTATTTATAAAATGATATCGCTGCGCAGAATATTTTATGCATGAGATTATTAAATGTTTCGGATCGTGTTTAACTTCGCACAATTTACAGTAATCCGTATCTTTTCTGTAAATCTTATATAAGTATGTACCAGAGATAGCATGACTATCTCTCATTCTACACATTGATCTTCTTATCCATGATCAGGAACCATCACTGTTACCAAACCATGGTTTCATTGAAACCAATGAGCAGTGAGATTTATAAAACAATCCCTTATCTTTTTTTAAATAACTTTTCTGCCAATCCGTCTTCATGGAAATTTTTAATTCGTGAAATATATCCAAAAATAGTATACGATATTTACCAATCGGTTTTTTGTTTCTTCTTTGACAAAGCTATCGACTGCTGTGTTGCCTTAAATACCTGCATGGCCCCTAATCCAAGCAAAGTTAGTAGTTTTACCTTGTTTTTTAATTAAAAGAACTTTTTCCAAAATCGTGATTATTAAAGAGGATGTTTTGGAGTTGGAATTTTGATTTTCTAGTTTTTTTTAAGGCACTTAGACTGTCAGTTAAAATTAGAGTTTTATTAAATTGGCTATCTTTTATGTAATCTAGAGCTGTTAATATCGCTGTTAGTTCGGCTGTGTAAACTGAAGCCTTTTTGTGTGTACTAAGTATTCTGTTGTATGTAGGAATATAGACAGCAGCACCTACTCCTTCTGGGCTCCTAGACCCGTCTGTGAACATTAGATAAAAAGATGGAAAATTTGATTTAATGTATCCGTTGAAATATGAATCTCGTTGGGTTTCTGGAATTGTGTCAAGGTCGGGAATCGGAATTATTTCTATGTTTACTTAAAATATATCGTATTTACAATTCAATATATGTGGTTTTTGCATAATATGAATTGTATTTTTATTGCTAGATAATTTTAAAAAAGCTGCTACCAATGGGGGAGGAGTTTTATTTTTCTAATATTTATGAGTTAGGGGTTTTGTTGTTAATTGGACCAGTTTGTCCTCTGCGAGCAGTTTTATAACAAATTTCCCGGTCAAAATTTTCCTTCTGATTATTAATGGAGGTTCTCCACCTTCGACTAAAATATTATTATTCGGACTGCTATTAAGTAGACCTAAACTTGTTTCGATAGATCTATACTGTACTCTATTGATAGTGAGTAATTTAGATTTAGCCGCGTTCCCATAAAATACGCAACTGAAATCGATTAAAGCCCTAATTGTTGACTTATAGAAATCAATACATATTTTAGGGGCAGCCCTAAATTCATTTTTCCATGTTTCAGTAAATATGTCAATATTTCCTTAGCCATTTTTGGTAATTGATCTAGTTGATAGTGATCTGATATTTGATAGTGATCTGATTCGATCTAAGCCAGGAGTGATATTGTGTTTTGATTATAGCACGATATTTAATTCATTAATGGAGAAGATGATCAGAGATGCAGTCAAATAGGAACACCACGTCTAAATAGAAATACTTTAATGCGTGCCAACCTTTCGACCTGCCTTGCAGGTCTTCTTAAGGGCCACCGAACCACACTGGTGAGGAGGCAAACGACGACTCTTAATTAATTCATTAATGTCCATTTTCTTAAAGAGAACATGCTCAGCTATATTACTATTGAAATTTAATTTGTAATAGTAATAATTAAACAATTAATTTTAACTATTTATTTTTTATGGTCCTGAACCTCTTGGAGGGCAGATATCATTAAAACATTCCTCTACCCATTCACCTTTCCCAGTAGGTTGTTTGTTTGTGGTTCTTCTGTTTTTTAATTGTTTTAATCATTTCCAAATGACTGATGGATTGGCGTCTTCATTTAAAGAATTAAAAAATTCACGGCAAGAGTTTGATTTACATTATTTAATAAATCTTTTCGTTTTAGCGGTAGTGATTTTGTAGTTTAAATATGATTCGTAAATGCTGTTTTGTTTATAAACATTATAGGCATTTTTTTCTATCGTTTATGTAGGTTTGGCATTCTGGGGTCCAACATTTCTACATGTCCACCACACTGGGTTATTACATTTCTAGTACGTAGAAATGATTTAGGGATAATTTTTAGCAGCTAGATTTAAATTGAAAATAAATTTTTGATAATCGTATTTTTGGTCAGAGTTTGCTTGTTCGATTAGATATTTTTCCATTAAATTTCTAAATTAGCCCCAGTCTGCAAATTTAAGATTCCATATCCACTGAAAACATTTATCAGCTGGAAGCTATGGGTGATCGTTTGATTCCGAGATATGTTTTGCATTTTTAGAGCATATCGGGAATACAATAATTGGGGGATAATTCGAACCTATTGGGTCCTCAGTGCACCAGTCATATAACAGTGCGAGGTCAGAAGTTGTTAAAGTGATATCTATTGCACTTTCATTTATTTGATCAATATTTTTAACTCTAGTAGGCGAGCCGTCATTTTGTAAGACCAAACCTGCATTAGCAATTGCCTCAGATAATTTATTACCTCTATAATCTGCTTTAATACTGCCCCAGGATGAGTGATAACAATTAACATCATCAGCAATAAAGCAAAGCATGGCCAGGAGATACTATTAAAAAAAAGTTTCCATTCAACAATAGGATGTTGTTTGGAATCGGGTTATAAATAGATCCTAATGATAGATTCTTACCGCTATTATTTATTTTAATTCCAACTATCTGAAATTCATTGCTAGATTAATGTACGTTAGTAAGTTCACTACACTCAAAATGAAATTTAATTAATATAGCTACACCAGTAATTGCAACTTGACGTTCAAATCATATGTTATTGGACCCGGAAAGTTTACGTCAGTATTTGTACGAAACCAAGTTTCGCTTAATATTGCTACGTCTATATTATGTTATGATAAAAATATCACTAAATTGCCTTTGATTGAGATAGCTGACCTTGTTTGAGATAGCATAATTTTTATCATAAGTTTTATTAAAAATAAATAAATAGTATAGATGTGATAACATTTAGTGTTATGTATCTGAGGTAAATAATAGTTTGAGTTATAATCATTAGGATAGGGATTTAACGCTATCCAAAACTAAAGCCTTAATATCAGTACTTGGAAATATTTGTTTTCTGTGCCTTTTAAAGTTTTTAGAATTAAAATTATTATATCTGAAATCCTATCAACGTTTAAGCTTAGTCTCTCATTCACGGAATTTTTATCTTCGTTTTTATGAGGTTTTTTTGTTATTGGATTATTTGTAATTGTAGGGTTAGAAATAATATTTTTATATTCTGTTAATAGGCTCCGTGACTGTCTCTTTTCAAAAGCCGTTTTCTTGTCCACTCCCTCTTCTTATTTAAGTCTACCTCTAGAACTTCACAAGACAATGATCCTCAAATATTACATTCAACTCATCAAGTGTGAACAAGTTCTCGTTCAACTGGGCTTGCCAAAGACAAGTCCTGACAATTGTCTCTTCAATTTATCGCGGAGGCTTGCAAAGTTATAGAGGAAGAGTTAAACATGAAGAAGGAGTGGACAAGGAAATGGATTTTAAAAAGAGACAATCACAGAGCGTCATCTGCATAGATAAAGGAAGATCATTTCTGTCCTTACACAATTCATCTCTTGGATCCCACCAGCAACAATGCTTCTTATGTAATTCCATAAAGTTTAAATTCAAATCATCACTCCATTTAGGAGTGAATTCAAGTAAACAAGAGAAAACTTTAAAATAAACACTTCAATTAAAACACGCACGTAGCAGTTTCGACTGACACGAGCAAACTGGCCCAAAACGAGAGATTTATTATTTGGATAAAATGTTTAAAACTTTTTTAGGTCAATATGCCCCAGTGGTGAGCAACCTAATTTCATCCCTGCGCAATATAACATAACATTGTATTTGTGGAAAATTTTTTTTTGTTTTTATATGTTAGGTAATTAATTAATGACTTATGCTGTGAATTAATGTTCAGTTGAAGTTTATAATGCCATATAACGTAGTAATTATCTATATATATATATATATATATATATATATATATATATATATATATATATATATGAAGAAAACTTAATAATTATAGCGTTGTTATCATTTTAAACAATCCTCGAAAAAAAAAAATAAAATGCATCTATGAAACTTTCACCAATCTTTAAATCTTTGTACAAAACACAACAAACACAAAAAAAAAAAAACTTTTACACTTCTTCTAATTTTTCTTTTTTACATTATCTACTATTTACACAAGTTCCCTTGCATCTATGAACTCAAATCCAAATACTCTGAATGGTGACAACATTATGTAACGAATTTGTTACAACACCATCTACAGAAATGAAAAACTTTGTACCCAACTTTACTGTGTAATCAACCGGTTTTCAAAACGGGGGGTTCCATTACAAAATTTTATATTTTTGGTTTGTGACCCGAATCATATTTGACTTGATAAGTTTTTTCCAATAAGAAAAACGGAAAAAAAATATTAAGTTTCTCTTTAGTTTTCGCTTAAATGGCAAAAAATATAATTTTTTCATAATGACGGTTTAACGCAGTTAAAATTAGTGGAAATTATGCTAAATAATGCAACAGATGAAGCTATTTTTAAATGAGCACTTTCGTCTCTAGAGTAGATTGCAATAGCTATTAGATGCAGAAGGTATCTTGCATTATTTTATTGTTAATTTTCTCTCAATTAGGTAACTATTCAAGGAACAGAAACAAATATTACAAAGCAGAAATGATAAGGGGAAAAAAATGTCAGAGTAGTGATAATGACAATAAATGAGGACATTTACATTACGTTTCCTTCTGTCTTCTTTTATTATCCTTTTATTCACTACCCTTTCATTTTTTTTTTTTGTTCCCTCATCATTTCTGTCTTATCCTTAACCCTACCTTGCTGCTTTGTACTATTACTGATTTATGCTTGTATCTATTCTTTTCTATAGCCTTTTTTGTATATAGTTTTTTTATCTATTTCATTCTGTATTCCATTTGTCATCAGTAGAGACCGAATTTTTGTGCAGTCAAAAACCAAAAAATGTGCTGTAAAAAACTCAAAACGTGCAGTTAAAGACTCAAAACATGCAGTTAAAGACTCAAAACGTGCAAAATCGTGCATTTAAAAATTTAATACATGCAGCAATCCATTTATTTACACAAACATCCAAAACTTAACCAACCTTACATAAACTGAAGAACATTTCGACAAACGTTCCGTTTTAGTGTTAATTCAATCTGAAATACTTTAAAATTTGGAGGGGAAAAAAAAAAAGGATTTGAAAAAATCTGTTCATTAAAAAAAAATATAAATATATTTATTAAAATTTCTTTTTACATGGAAATAATTTTTTTTTTTAATAAAAAATTAATTTTCAAAACTTTCGTGAAAATGCTCATTGTACATTTCAAAATTCTTCTCAATGACATTATGCCGCCTGTCACTTAAAATGTTCTTTAGCAAAGGAAAGGAACGTTTTATATCTTTGGAGGTAATAAGGAAATTTTTGTAACATGCGATTGTGGATTGATCCAGATTATCAGCATCTATTTCTTTTCCGTTGATTCAATCATTCAATTTTTTTTTAACGAATGTAGCCGGAGTTCATCTCATGAATGAACTCAAATTTTGAAAACAAACATCTTTCATTTTCCTTTTCGACTCGTAAGCTTTCTTTGAGAGTTTCAATAATTTCAATTTGGGAATTCTGGGATTGATTTTGGGATTCCAATCGTAGCAGAGCGTTTGGCAGGTTTGACAGGTGGTATTTAATAAACGTTAAATCGGATATGATTGTCGGTGAATTTAAAACATTTTTTACTTTCAAAATTAATTTTATCTTGTCTTCTTCTAATTTATTCATAAATGTTTTGACACTTTGGAAATTATCCGCCTAAAATAGTGCCTTATTTAACCATGTACCCCCATCGCGTTAAAACAAGTTCTGGCGGAAGTTTACATTGCATTTCATTGCGATACTTTACCACATGAGATGGGGATATGAGGAATACTTTTTTTTCCGTTGTTTACCAGCTTATTGACTTCTGGGAAAATTTCTCACACTTGTTCAAGCACCCGATTGAAGCCTTGAGCTATGCATGTGCCGTGAATCATATTTGCATAAAATGTTTGGAGAGCATAACCAGTTGTCTATCTTGTAGGGAGCTGTATCTGTCATTAATAGCAGAACTTTGTTCTGGCATTCGGTATTAAAAAAAAAAAAAAATTCATTAAGCTGTCGTTAATAAAACGTGAGACCATTTCATGGTTTGTACTCAAAACTACTTTACATAAAATCAACGATGTTGTCGGTTCGATCTTCGGATGAAGAACCGCTATTAAAAGATTAAAAATGTATAGCCTCTTTCGTTGGCGTGTATGTAATGGTCTCCAATTTTTTCTAGAATGTTCATAATTATCGAGTTAAAACAACTTCTGAATAGTTTTTCTCAGAGTACTTTCGTCATGTATGATTTTCTGAGAGTTGATAAAAATGTTCGGAAAGATGGTTAATGAAGTTTGAATAAAGGGCTTGACACAAGGCAGAATCTTTTTTTATCAATTGATTTTCTATTTGCGATTTTCTGTAGTGATCTATTGTTTTCACACAGCAAGAGCAAAATGTCACCTTCCCATCAATTTTTAGCTCTGGGATATTCATTTTCTCATTGTTTCAACTGTGTTTTAACACTTGCGGGCGTTTTTGGCATTTTTAAAGATGATTGTTTAAAATCTTGTAAACAACTGACCTGTGTGCTAAATCAGAAGTAATGAAATGGGAAGCGGTGAGTAAATTTTTCTGAGGAAACGTCTTATTTCTAGGTAGTACGTATGCCTAAATCCTCAAAGCTTTTAATTCAATACGGCCATTTAAAAGTAGTAGGTCACAAATACAGTTGTTTTAAGCGACTTTTTACTTTCAATTAAAATTAAATAACCTATTTAATATAAATATTTTATCTTATAATCGTATATAATTTTTTTTAAAGTAAATGATTAATCGAAAAAAATTAGATGAATTTGGTGCAATCGTACAATTTCGTGCAGTAAAACCCGAATTCGTGCAATTAAGCTCAAAAAGTCAAATTTGTGCAATTTCGTGCAAAATAAAATTTAAGAATAAGGATCCTTAGGTCATAAAAGAGATAACTGCTTGTGTTAGAGAGCGCTAAACCTAAGCGAACTAAATGTGCAATAACACAGAGATCCGGTCTCTAGTCATCAGTTTATCGGTGTGTTATTTCTCTCACATCTGGTATTTTGTTCATTCTGTAGAAAATGACTTCTGAAGAAGACCTTTAAGATAAGTATTTCTACTTAGACGTGGTGTTTCTCTTTTGACTGCATTCCTGATTATCTTCTTCTCCATTCATCGTAACAGTCAACTATACTTTTATCATTATAAATATTAATAATACATTTTTAATAGTGTTGGTTATTTTGATACTAGCAAAAATTGAAATAAAATTTAAAAGTTACTAAGTTATCATGTGGATAATACAATTATAATAATGACAACCGCTTGCAATCTCTAAAGAACAGCTTCTTAGTGAACCGGCAATCTTTTAACAATCAACATTAATAAAGTCGGACATATCAGTTCCATTTTTTTTTTTTTTTTTTTTTTTTAATATTTTACTAACTTAAATCTAATTTTAAGCAGATGATATAATCTTATTTATTGAGTGAAGATCTTCCCAGTCTCCTTCACAAGTTCGCCGCGTCCAAATTTTTGAAAATTTATGGTTTATCATAGAATTTTCTTTTCAACGGTTTTATATCTGCATTCGAGAATTCAAGTTCGCTGCGTTCTAGCAGATCAACTTCACTGCGAAAACCGCGAAAAGCCTCAGTATCTCAGAACTATGCACCTATGAAATGACCACTCAAATACAGATTGAAGTAGCCAAGATGTGCTACTAAATGCTTTCATTCTAACGAACAATGTCGGCTGTAGAGTGTGCTGAATTAATGCCATAGCTGTTATATGTAGAAGGCTTTTCTTTGTAATAAAATTTTAGAAATTTCTATAATAAGAAATTATAATTTTATTAATTCTTGTTTTTTTTATCTTTTTATTTATTCTTTTTTTTTTTTTTGCATAAATTTATTATTAAATAAATAGTAAAAGCTACCTTGGTCAGAATATAATAGAATAGGAAGATAACTTTATTCAGAGATAACTTTACAATGCCTCTTGAGAATAACATAACATAACAGAGAGTAAATTGATATCCAGCCAAAAGAATTTCAAAATAAGACGAGACAAATAAAAGTAAATACAAAATTTCATAATAAGGTCACAGAAAGAAAACTAGAAATAGAGTAGAACAAATAAAATAAAAAAGAAAGATAAAGATTAGTAGTCATTATAGAAATGTTATAGGAAGGGTACAGAAAATATGATAATGAAAAGAAATAAACAGAAAATAAAAGATTATCTATTCAAATGATAACGTTATTGTGAGAAGATTGTATTTCAGGCTAATGTTTACGTCTGATATAGTAGAATGAAACTCCACTATGAATCATCCATGTTGTCAGAGAACCAGTTTGGAGAAAGAATGTGCTGGAACAATATGAATGTTCCAAAGGAAGAAACATTGCGAATGTAAAGAAAGATAAAATATAATATATATATATATATATATATATATATATATATATATATATATATATATATATATATATATAGAGAGAGAGAGAGAGAGAGAGAGAGAGAGAGAGAGAGAGAGAGAGAGAGAGAGGAAGATTTAAAATAAATAGAAATAAAACGTATCGGTTTGAACTGTAAAATGGCAATTTTAGATTGACACAAAACTGTAAAAATAACATTGCTTAAATGTTTAGAAAACTATTTTGTACTAATATTTCAAAAAAATAACGAAGGACAATTTAGCCTTCCTAG
The DNA here is from genome assembly GCA_003667255.2 of Euschistus heros. Taxonomy (NCBI): domain Eukaryota; kingdom Metazoa; phylum Arthropoda; class Insecta; order Hemiptera; family Pentatomidae; genus Euschistus; species Euschistus heros. Next base: position 1,263,316 of record RCWM02000205.1, on the reverse strand, counting down.
CGATCTTATTCCATTTTTCAAAAATACGTTCATAAATTCTCAATTCCAAAGATCTTAATTTTGCTCGAAGTATGTTTGAGTGAGGTTACCAAGAAGAAGCAAGAAGGAAAAGTCATTGTAAAATTGTGTGCATTAAAACAATAAAATAAAAGAAAGTAACGTCATTATTAGGACTTTCCTCACTTCACTCACTTCCTTATTAAGACGTTCTCTTCCTTGAGTTATCCTAGAATAATCGTTTTCTATAATCGTATACAGCTACATGCGCAATAAGATTATTCTGTCACAACCGACAGTAATACATTATATCCAAGGATCATAGGAAAATATTGAAATAAATTCCATTGTGTGTAGACATTTTAATAAAAGAAATGGTTTAAATCGTTAATCTCCTGACGTTTAAAGGAAATAAAGACGTTATGGACGGTTAAATTATAGTTTGATTAAGCAATATTTTGCAATAAACTAGTACTTATTTATAGGTGGTGCCAGTTCGAATCCAGCTTTGGCTACTTGAAATTTGTTTCGTAATAGACATACGTAGTGAATCTCAAACTCTTCAGGCCGGCTAAAATAAATTGGTAACATGTAGGCCAACCCGTCTTTTCTACTATTGTTAAACTACATAACGACTTTAAGTTCCAATAAACAACAAGCTATTTATAGAACCAAAAATATTTGAAGATCAGGTAATTATTTGGGTACTGAAAATTTTTGTAGTACCTAAACGAGTACTTTCTTCCTACCAGAAATATTACACCTATAATTTTTCGACGTAATCAAATTTAAGATAAAAACGCCGTAAATGGAATTCTCTATCAATCGATTTATATTTATATTATATTATTATATTTATTTTATGTATTGACAAACTACAATCAGGTACAAAACGTTTTCATAAATTTTATATAATTATTTATAACCTAAATTAAAACTGATTTTTTATTTTATTTATTTTTTTTTTTTTGAAGTTACATATATTCAAAAATACACACCTAATACAGTCAGTACAATTTGATCTTTAGTGAACAGAACACAAGATAATTTTAAATATAGAATGAGAAAAGAGAAAGAACAAAAAACGAATGTAAGTATAAATCTTTAAAAAAATACGAATGTTTTCTAAAAAATAGACAGGCGAAAAAAGGTTAAATGTTATTTAATTTAAAAAAATCATATATTGCCTTTTATTATTAAAACTATTAATCCAAAAAATTTATAATATATTAAAAAATATCATTTATATAATAATTTATAGTTAATCTTTAGCACCAAAAATTTACTTTATATTTTACATACTTACGTAAGTGTATACAGGGTGTCCCAGACATAATGTAAAAAAAAAAAAAATGGGTAATACTGCAAACTAATCGGGGTAGAATGGCGCAAAAAAAAAAAAAAAAAACGAGTGTCCTATCTCAATTTTTTGAGGAGATAGAATTTTTTTCGATTTTATTTTTAAAATCTTACTTTTTCCTGAAAAATTACAGTTTTCTCTACTTTGTTTTAGCGTAGAAACTAAAACGATGATATTTTATTAATCAACATTAAATTTTCTAAAAGATGAAATAAGTCTAGTTAATTTAAATTCACTTTTAAGGGGCCTTTTAACGCGCAAAACACAAAACATTTATTAAAACTTAAATTTTTAATATTTTTTGAAAATTCCTCACTCCTCACTGGAGAACCATAGAAGCCGTCAAATTTCTCAAAAACTGCAAAATTTAGTTAGCTTTTTATTGGTGTAACTCATGATACAATTGCACTTCACCTTTTGAGTCTAACAGACGTTTTTCTGATGAAAAACACGCTAGAGAATAAATACTTGATTGCTCCACATACCTACTAGATTGAATAAATGTATTAGTTTTTTATCACTTGTCCATATGCATGATGGATAAAGAGTTGTGAAGGTGGCAAGCCCTCCCTCCCCCTCCCCCCAAAAAAACAAAACAAACTTATTTATAGGGAGTTAAGGGGGGGGTTAGGGAGGCGCGGTAGCTCAGTGGGTAAGGCGGTTGACTACCATGCTCCCGGGCCCGAGTTCGAGTCCGACTGAAGGCAGAATATTTATATTCTGTTAATTCAGTCGTGGATCGAATTCGAGGTCGGGAGACTCTCCTGGTTTTTTGTCTACGGGTTTCCCACCCAGCCTCTTAAAAAATCGTGGGTACCCTTAATTGGGGAAAAACCTGGCGGTTGAGCGTGAATTCTGGCCAAATCACCTCCTTTCACAACCGTTGGCTTAGAAAATCAGTACAGCCTACCTAAGTACTGAACCCGAGACCCTTCATGGGTTGTAAGTTACACCCCTTTCATTTTTTCAAAGTACAGGATCTACTGGAGACCGATTACCCACAGAGACTTCAATTTTGTCGGTGGCTTCTTAACTCCGATATAGAGCAATATCATTTTTTTAAAAAAATTCTTTGGACTGATGAGTCTACTTTTGTGAGGCAAGGAATTTATAACACACACAATTCCCATTACTGGGCTACTCAAAACCCTCACGTCTGCCAATCGAGCTCATTCCAGCATCGGTTTTCCTGCAACGTATGGGTCGGTGTTGTTGGTGACATAATGCTGGGGCCTTATTTTTTTTAGGGAATTTAAATAGTGAAGCCTACCTCAATTTCCTGCAAAATGATCTGCAGGTCCTTCTGGAAGAAGTGGATCCAGAAGTCAGAAGAGAAATTGTCTTCCAGCATTTTTCAAATTTTAGTTGATGAGAAGAAAAAAATTTAATTTATTTTAAAGAAGATATTTTTTAAATTTAAACTAAGGAGTTTTTTTATTTTTTATTTTAGATTAATATCACCCTTTTTACATTATTTAGAATTCATACATTGTTCTTTCTAGTCTTAAAAAAAATGAAGAAAAAAACATTCTAACTCATGGGAAGTTCAGAAAGAGAGAAGTTCTATTAATTTAGTGAGTTTACATCTGACCACGCAAGAAGGACAATTTTCTTTATCCTCATTTTTACATCTAATAATATTTAATTACATCTAAGGCCCAATAGGTATTTAATTAGTATTTAATTTCTTCAAATAATCCTAAATTATTATTTTTATATTTAAAAAAAAAGTACGTTTATGTAACATTAGGTAATCAGCAAGAATTTGGTTAACCCCCCCCCTTAACTCCCTATAAATAAGTTTGTTTTTTTTTTGGGGGGGGGGGGGGGAGGGCTTGCCATCTTCCCAACTCTTTATCCATCATGCATATGGACAAGTGATAAAAAACTAATACATTTATTCAATCTAGTAGGTATGTGGAGCAATCAAGTATTTATTCTCTAGCGTGTTTTTCATCAGAAAAACGTCTGTTAGACTCAAAAGGTGAAGTGCAATTGTATCATGAGTTAAACCAATAAAAAGCTAACTAAATTCTGCAGTTTTTGAGAAATTTGACAGCTTTTACAGTTCTCCAGTGAGGAGTGAGGAATTTTCAAAAAATATTAAAAATTTAAGTTTTAATAAATGTTTTGTGTTTTGTGCGTTAAAAGGCCCCTTAAAAGTGAATTTAAATTAACTAAACTTATTTCATTTTTTAGAAAATTTAATGCTGATTAAGAAAATATCATCGTTTTAGTTTCTACGCTAAAACAAAGTAGAGAAAACTGTAATTTTTCAGAAAAAGTAAGATTTTAAAAATAAAAACGAAAAAAATTCTATCTCCTCAAAAAATTGAGATAGGACACTCGTTTTTGCGCCATTCTACCCCGTTTAGTTTGCAGTATTACCCATTTTTTTTTTTTTTTTTTACACTATTTCTGGGACACCCTGTATATAGTAAGCTGTTATCAAACATTAGAATAATATCATATATTTTACTTTAATTTTTTTTTGATTATATAAAAAATCTAATTTAAATAAAAATAATCATGTATACAAAAAGAAAAAAGATTAAAACAAATATCAGAGTACTTTGCACATTGTACTAAGGTAATTATGTGCCTGGTTTTTTTTCTTTTCAATTAAATTAAATCAAAGATGTGGTCTATGGTTGAGAATCAACCGTGAGTGCTAAATAAAATGTTCAGTATAAATAAATAATATTTTATGTGGTTAAAAATGTAAATACTGCATATTAAATTCTATTATAATGGAACGATTAGATTCCCACTGATCTGAAATATGCAAAATTATATTTATAAATTAAATAACAGAAATGGCGTCTTAAGGACTTTTTATTATTCAAGAAACCACCACTTTCATCAGGAAAAACAGGCTTTCGACCTGTTTGATTTGATGAGCATATTCCTGCTTTTGGCCTGTATTTGAGGAGTCTAGTCGAGACTGCTTTACAAAATCCGTAAATTTATAACTTCCTCATACTTCCTTATTATGCATTACTACCTCAGTGATAACCTTCAGAGTAAATAATAATTGTTGGCAATTGTTCGCATCGGCGACACCAACCCCTACACGCGCTCAGAATACCTTTTATCGATTCTAACCTTGTTCCGATTTATTTCGATGTTCTAGTCGCTGCTTTTAGAGGGGAAAGGTTATTCTCCTACATTTACTGAGAAACTCAAAATCCCTGTTCAAAGTAATAGTAACTTCTGTTTACCTTCTAATATTAAAATGAGAAATAAGGAAATAATGAAGTGAAAATAAAAAAATATTGAAATATAAGACACTAAATCAATTTTGAATTAATATTAATTTAATCGACAATTAATATACTACTGAATCACCAGTAAAGTTAATTCCTGATGAATTTTCTGTTAGAGAAGTGAAAATAACAAATTATAAATATAAAAAACACAAAATCCCTAATTATTTATTTGGCACAACTCCTATTTATTTATCATTTGCAGCTACATGTTTGGGAGACAATGTTCCATCATCAGGCTTATAATTTTCTTTTTTTTTTTAAACACATTAATCTATAACATTATACCAATAGTTCTACAATTATATAGTAATGTGTCATTTACCTCTTAATCTGTGATTATTTTCAAATTGTCAATTCTCCATGTTATAAGCTATTATATAATATAAGATAGAATCTTAGTTGAAAGTGATGATGTAAATTTCTGCTATATTTTCTCAAGGGAAGTGGAAATAAGAAAACATGAAACCTGTGATATACTTTCTCACATTTATTTATAAACTGATATGTTTTATTTAATTAATAATACAATCTGTCTCACTTTAGGACAAAAAGTAATATGGATGACAAAGAATCCATTCACAAAAAACATATATATACTGAAATTTTATCACTGAAATTGAAAAAAGTAAAAATATATAAAACACCAAATCCATGTACAAATTAATCTTCTTAAGTTTTGTAACACTTTTACAAGTTTTAAATTTTATCACTTAAATCGATAGAACAAATATAAATATGTAAAACACCAAATCCATGTACAAATTAATCTTGTTAACTTTTTTAACACTTTTACACACAAGGTAAGATGAAATAAGAAAACATGAATTGATAAAACACTTAATCCTCGTGTTGTTAACTTCTGTTTCACCTATTTACATTTAAGAAGTCTAAATATCAATATAACACACTAAACACACAATCCAAGTTGAAATTGTAGAAGTGATTGTTTACATGTGAGGTTATAGGAATGAACTATCGAAAAATGTAAACATGAAGTGAAGTGTAAGGATCGAACTGGTCGGTGTAGCGCGGGTCATGGCAGTTTGGTGGTTTCGCCGATCCGAACAATTACCTAATTTTTCCTAATCATCCGCCTTTAGCCAATCTGACAGGTGTTCCTCAAGGTAATATCGTAAGTCACATCTTCTAAACTGTCTATACAGTTGACATCCCAACTTATCTTATCACCGTCAACTTATCATAGGCTGGTATGATATTGACTCATGTACATTATCAATAAATAATGATCCACTCCTTACAACCACTTTACTTCAATAAACCATCAAGAATAGTGTCAAAGCTGGAGGATTAAAATAAATCCCACAAAAGTACCATTATCCTTCGACTTAAACCTATTACTTCCTTTACCAGAGTATTCTGTGACCACAGTCCCGTAATTCCAGTTGAACAGATCCACTATCAAGGACTCCATCGGGACAAATGTTTTCTTACTTTTAATCCTTGATTAAACATGGCTGCTACTGCTAATATTGTGCATATACATATTTGAACAATTAGTGAAGTTTTCCGGCTAGATGAGTCCCTAGAAACTAATTTATAAAGGTGGACTTTTAAGTATGTCACGAGATAGTTGGGCACGACGCACAGCGGTAAAAACGCTCAATCTAGGTGGACATTAAGAAACATTTTCATGTCAAAAGAGCATTGAATGGACTATGTAATGTTATCAAGAGATGGTTGACGAGATATAAACAGCAATGAGAATACGATTTGATGGATTAACACTAGTGTAAACATACATTCTTTCCAAAAAAAACAGGTTGTTCTCATATCAGTATCAAATGGAGGGCACTTCTATTTGGCCCAACCATTCATAATGTATGTTACATTTAATAACGTCTTATATAATATATCAAAGGTCTATCTATTAACGTTTTATGGTGAGTGATACATATCTAAAAATTTATCCTTATGGGTGTATTTAGTTGAGTTAATTAAACATATTAAACAAGTTAGCAAATTTTCATAATTAAAATTATGCAACTTTTTTTCTCCAAAGTCCTCCACCTTCTGGGTGGCATGGTTTTGAAGAATAACATCTAAGGAATAAATAATAATGGAAATCTGACCCGTCCAGACCCATAGGGCTAAGCTATTTATTGTTTTTTTTCAGAAAAATGCCCCTCCTCAAAAATGCTGTATTTGAGGTGTGGGTGGCCGTGACACAATGAAAAATTGTCTGAGGTCAAAAGGAATTAATGATGAGGTCACTCAGGAATTAGTTATGAAAATAGTGGATTCATATTTAATGCATAATCGTTCTCGAAGGGTCCAAAGTCGATGGAGCCGTCAAAATGTTTGAAACAAAATTCCGATTGGCTGAAGGGAAACTTGGTAGATACCGAAGCACTTTCCCTTGGCCCAAGTAGCAGTAAATCTCATACTACCAAAGCATTTAGAGATCTGAGGGAAAAAAAAAAAAAAAAAAAAAAAAAAAAGCGACAAATTTAACATTTGTTGGACAATTATTCCTATGAGGAGCTGCACGCCTCAGCTTGTACGCAGCTTTATTAGTCAGACCCATATATTTCAACTCTGTCAATTAATGAAGGCAGTGCTTTGTTGCCTCCTGATTCTAATGATAAATGTTTCCTGGATGAATTGTTAAATTTACTCTCTGAGCCAACTCGCTAATGAAATAGTAAATAAAAAATAGTCTGCGTTAAATTTAGTATTTAAGTTTTTTTTTGTTTTTTTTTCACTTTATTTATTTTATCCACACTTGTCACTCAAATCGTGACAATAACCGGATGTGATATGAGAAATTATGTAAAATTGGCATGTCAGGGATGAGGGAAATATTTGTTATAATAACAAAAAATTGAACATTCTGTTCTATATATTACAAAAAAGTTTCAGTTCTTATTATTGTTCTATTTTATTATAATTTATTGTATTTATGCAAAAATAAAAAATACTCAAAAAGTTTCAAGTGATTTCGACTATTTCTTTAGAAGTTATGAGCAATGTCCACCTCGATTGCCCGTTTTTACCACTGTGCGACGTAGGTAGTTTCGACCTGCTGACGGCTGTGACTGGCTATCACTTACATAGTCCTGCCAATATCCTATGGATCCAAGTACAACTTTAAATTTTGTAGTGCCCAGATTTTCAGTTAATTTTTTATTTAAAAAACGGTAATATGTAGTAACAGTGAAGTTTGAAAATTTGCTAATAGGTTGAAAATAAGAATATGCTATATAGGGCTTGAAATTGATAATAAAATTTATTTATTTTCGATAAATGTTTAATTCAAAAAGTCTATAAATATGTAGCGCGACATATAGATCCCAGTGAAATTTTAAAATCGACTGATAAATCGCTGATAATGTAGTAGATATCCTTTGTCCATCTGGATTACCAAATTATTTCTTAAAATTAAAAAATGAATTTCCAATCTTTGCTTTTACCTACTCTTCAACCACTGAATCAGTGAGAAGGTATGAGGTTGAAAACTACTACTACGCGTATAACATTGAGATCATAATTCCCACTGGAACAGCGAATGAAAATCTCGAATTTTTTCGTAGAATCCCAATAATTGTTGCTAATCTACCCCTTCGATTGAAATAATTACATTTTTAAATTTGAAATTTTTTTTTTTGCTATCACAAATACTTTGTAGTGGATCCTCGGACTGACTATTTCTCTCAGATCAATAACATGAGGCCTATTCAGAATCAAAAACTTTAGCAATTGAATCATCTCATGACACTGGGAATAAAACGCTTTTAGTTTGTTCGGATGTTTTATGAACTTATTTTTTCCTTTATGGTATGCTTTATACAATACAAGATTTTATTGATTAATAAATAGAACTTCAATTATTAGTTAAATTTATGTATGTCCTTTACTTATGAGAGGGAGCGAGACCGCGATGGGGAATGCTATTAATATTAATATTTCAAGCTATTATTTTATGTTGACTATACATGTTTGCTTTTATTCAGATCTCCAATATCAACTCATATACCTCTCTTTATAATGCTATATTAATTTAAACAGTATAAATATCAAAATTAACTCTTTTAATATTGTAACGAAATAAGTTATTCACTTATTAAACTAAATTTTTACACTAAAAACACGGCTCTTTCATAGAAGTTTTGAAAGAAGTAAACAATTAAGGTAATGAAAATCTTCTTGATTGGCAACAGAAGTTTTTCGATTCAATTATCCTGGTTTTACACTTCAGAGAAAACCGATTCCAGTAAACAAATCGTTCTTCATTCTTAGCTAAAAATTTAAATTCACTGGCCAGTGTTAAATTAAATTAAATTTACTAACACAATTGTTTCCACGCCGCTGATAATTTTAACTCTCATACATCCTCATTCTAACAACAAATGCACATCATTAGAATATTTTCTCTCTTCTGATAGGGAAACCTTGAACTGCGTCTAATGTCGTACGTAAGAAATGCCTCATTTCCATAATTACAATTTAAAATGACATGAGGAAATTACTTAGTTATTCAAAAATTATCGTGTATGGATATGAATGTTAATATCTCTTGATTTAAAAGAGTTCAAGATACTTGAGTCCGGTATTGGTAACGTTTATTGAACTCATTTATTTTATTTATTTTTTTTTAACAATCTGCTACGAAAACGTTTTTCTGTTCTTAATTTATTCAAATATGACTTGCCTATGATGTATTATTCACGGGTTCTCAGCATAATGCAATTATCATAATAATGTTTACACCTCTAACATTGTGGCTCCTTGACGCTAGAAGTTAGATTATACATTGTCGAGTTTTGTCTCTTTTAGGTATGACGTAAGTAGCCTGATACTTCGTCATTGCCTCCTAGTATTTCAGGGAGTTTATCTTGATTGTTTCCCACGGGAAGGTTGGTTTTGGGCATCTGAAGAGTATTGCCATTACCTGGAGCTGTGAATTATATGCAATAAAACTTAAAAAATATGTAAATATGTTGGGTGAAATATGTAATTAAATACCTAAAATTACTATCTTCCTTATTAAAAAAAGTAAAAAAAAAAAAAAACTATATACTCTTATACATCAGTACAAACTCAAGTTTAAGGAACTAATTGTGTTGAAAAAGGGAACCGTAGGATGAAGACTATTAAAAACAAAAATATATGATGATTTGTGACAAAAATACCTTGGTTTTATTTGTGCTTTACTGTTTTTATTTAACACAGCAGTGTTACAAAAACCGTGTAGTTATACCTTTTTCAAAACCAACACAATATAAAACGTCTCCATTACCTTTAAAAGTTTCAATTTAAAACTCACTTAAATAATTTCAAACAAGGTCTTTCGTCTTTGTGAGATTTCCGGCATTTTAGGAGTACATAAATAAACTGTTAACCACTGACGTATCTTGGTGGACAAGAAGAGACTGGGTAATGGAATGGTGATAGGAAGAATGAAAATAGGAAATGTGAAGTAATGTTCCAAGTATTTGAGCAAAGCTATAAATAAATACGATTATACACATTCAAAGAGCAGCAAATGTGATCGACATTTCACGCAGAGGTGAGAATCAGCGCCTAGATAAACACTAACTCATTCATTAGGCGGGAAAAATAGAATAGGAGGAGTTCGAATAACTATTTTTCGGTTTTTATTTATAGTTTGTTTTATTGTATTATCAGAAAAAAAAAGATTCAAATATCAAATTCTTATATGCCGGGTATGCAGATAAATTGCAATTACAGTTCAAAATATGTAAACATATGTATACGACGAGAGCTCTCTTTCCCCTCTTTCCCAACATTTACATTCTTCCGCCTCACAATATTGCCAGTGATTTCATACAAGAAAACTGAATTATGAAACGATTTCTGAAGTCCTCTTTTACTTCAAAGAATTGTGCTAAAAAACCTAAATCACCTGCCAATGAAAGCTACTTACAGTTTTGTAATAAAGCCAGGGACTAAAACCAGTGACATTCCTATCCCTCAATGTGTTGTATGTCTTGAAACGCTTTTGAACCAAAGCATGAAGCCTTCTTTACTGATGCGACACCAAAACACTAAGCACACTGATTTGATTGGTAAGCCCATTGACTTTTTTAAAAGAAAATCTAATTTTTAAAAGAAAGAAACCCAATGTTTTACGAATTGTATGCTAATATTGATTTTAACTTGATGAAATTTAAGAATTGCAAAAGATGGAAATCCTCACACAATCGGTGAGACGCTTTTACTGCCGGCCGCTGTGGATATGGTCCAAGCCTTGTTAGAAGAAAAGGCAGCCAAAGAAATTCAAAAAATACCATTATCAAATAGTACAGTAAAGAGACGAATTGTCGATATGCCTAATAATATTGAAGGACAACTGGCTTTGAAACTTCTAGAATGAACTTATTTTGCTCTTCTACTTACGATGTTACAAACATGGCGTTGCTACTTCTTTTCGTGCGATTTGATTATAATGAAGAGGTGATAAAAGAGTTTTTATACCACAGCGGAACTCATTTTTAAGGTAATTGATGAATATGTGCTCAAAGTAGGCACTCCCTGGTCCAAGTTTATTGGTTTTTGTACAGATGGGGCAAAAGCTATGTCAGGTAGATTTACAGGGCTAGCAGCAAAAATAAAGGAAGTTGCTTAGTTAATTAGAAGTTATTCACTTCATAACAGGCAGGACTCTAAACTAAAGATTATTTCTCTTTAATGTGTGAAGAAATAGATGGCAAGTTCAAGACTTTACTCCAACATACAAAAGTGAGGTGATTATCTCGGGGGAAAAATTTGAACCGTCTCTTTGAACTGAGATCAGAAGTTTTAAGTGAAAAAAAATCATGACATGAAAAAATTGTTTGCTGCTAAAGAATGGTTGTCAAGATTGGCTTATCTAGCCCACATTTTTGACAAACTCAACACACTGAACTTGGGACTTCAGGGACCAAACAAAACAGCCTTCACAGTCAGTGACAAAATAAACTCCTTCAAGAGAAAGTTTTCACAAAAACAAGAGGAGCATTTATCTGCATTTCCCACTCTATTATTATTTTTTGAAGAAAATGAAATATCTCCAATGCCAGACGTGGTTGCAGATATCATTGTTCACTTGGAAGGCCTTCAAAAAAGCTTTAAGAAGAATTCTCTGAAGGTTATTCAAAAGTGAACTGGATCAGAAATCCTTTTTCGGGAACCTCATCAAATGAATTGGAACTAAAAGAAAGTTTTATCGATCTTACAGAAAATAGTTCCATGAAAGATTATTCTAAAGAGAAATCATTAATTAACTTCTGGATCGGATCTGAAACCGAATACCCTTTGATATTTCGGCAAGCTCTGCTATTTTTTATGCCATTTGTTACGATTTATTTGTGTGAGAGTGAATTTTTTAAAATCTTGTACATTAAAAATAAACATAGAAGCAGAATAAGTGTTGAAGAGGACTTAAGAGTGAAAGTAAGTTCCATTACTCCTAACATTGTATATTTTGTATGATTAATTTTTTTTTGAGTTTGTACTAATTTTTTATTTGTATGTTTTTAGACCTATGGGTAATAAATAAACTGTAAATTAATACCATTTTAATCTTTTTATTTCTCCTTTATTATAAACATGTTATAAATAAACATATATCTAACTATTGAATATGAAGTTTTTTCAGGAATTTAATTCAAAAAGCCTTTGAACACTTATAGAAACGTAAATATTATACTGTTATTAAAATATTTAGGCCTGGTGGTACACTAAAATTTCTCAAAAAGTCAATTGGTGCGCAGGCGCAAAAAGGTTGGGAACCCTTGGTCTAGATATTTAACCAGATTTCTTATTTTTTACATATTTGGATTCGGAATCGGTTGTTCTATTAGCTTGGTAATTTATTAAAGCTCTGTATTTTTCTTTTAAATTTTTACACAAATAGCCTAAAAATACCAATCGTGTGCATGCTGTACGAGTTATGGTAACATTACAAACTAGTTAGGGTCCTATGAACAAGACGTTAAAAAAAAAATCAAGAACTATAACTTTGAAGCACTATATTCATACAATTTTAAATAAAATTATCACAAAATTCACTCATTCATTCTATTAATTTTTCTATCAGTCTATTTTTCTGGACTCTTCGTCACTGTCTAAAAACAATGAGGGCATACTAAATGCTCTTTGTCTTCACTTTCAAGTAAGTTGTCATTGACTTTGGGTACACTTTTAAACATATTCCTTCAATATATTTTTCACTAGACCAAATCGAACAGGAATGTATTTATCAGACGCACAAGAGTTAGTTACCGATACTGCCTCAGTAGTTCTATTGTAGATTTTTGGATGCCGTCTACGTCTCTGGGCATACCATCTTTAAATTTGCACTGTTGATTCGAGACTATTGATAATTCTTTAACGCTCATGATCAATCAATAACAATTGTTCGCTTACAGGACCCCGTTTAGAACAATGAATAATCCATTTTGCCAACAGATTCTACTCTATAGGAGACAAAATGACAACACTTTCCTGTGTTCTTTACCCTTCGAGCTGTCATTCTTAGGTTTTGTACCTGTTATAATAAAACTGTAAAAAGTAATAAAATTGGCATTAGGCATGTTAAGTAAGAAAAATATCATCATCTTACATCATCTTCAGTGAATGAATGCAATTTTTTAGGCATGGTTTCAAATATTTACTGCAAAAGAAATAAGGTTCTGCAAAAGCTTCATGAAGAAAAAAACCCGCAAAATCTAGTGACCATAATACACTTATTCACTGATCATAACTAGTTATGGTCACTGATAGACGTTACGTAGTCACCCATGACCAAAACTAGTAAACGAAACCATGTTTTACTTTTACTGTAATACAATTAAACCAGAGAAAATCTACATTTTTTAGGAATAAGAACACTTGCTATGCCAAAAAACTGAAATTTTAGATATTTATCAACCGGCTGTGGCCAGATGAAAGTTTGGATTGACCAAAGTGCCAAAATGAAAAACATAGAGGTAACAAACAGATACATACATAGCTTTAAAAGCTGAAATTGGTGAAGAACTTCAAAGCATTCCTTAATCATTTTTACTGGTAACACCACGCCTACTACATTCAAGAGCTACTGCTCAGCACTAAGGCTTGTTTTATATTATCCGGCACGACACGTAGCGTATCAGACACTGCACGATATGACAAATACATGGTGTATTTATATTATCAGACACAGCGGGTTCCTCCGCACCGGCCGGGAGCATAGGCGAAGCGGAGATTTTTTTTAATGACTTTTTCTTTATAGTATGTTACTTCATATCAGTGTTTAGTCATTAGGTTTGGTCCAGATGTGTTATTTGTCCAAGCTAAAAAGATAAAAGAAGTCAAGAAAGCATGCACTAAATGTGGAAAACCTACATGTCCTGAACATCGAGTAGAAATTTATACAAATTGTTTTGATTAGATTTTTTTTATAATTGCATAAGTTGAATTTCTGTTTTTATATTCTTATATTAATATAAAATGTTCAACAACCTTAAAGGTGTTTGTGTAAAAGGTTGTTCTATATTATCCGGCACGACACGTAGCGGACCGTAGCGTTTCAGACAAGACAAATATTAGTATAGTTAGTTTTATAGGGCCTGCGTATATATAGCGGATCGGTTCCGGCAAGACACGGCACGTTTCAGACAAGGCCTTAAGACATTTATCGAAAAGAATATTTTGTCGGACCGGACCGTGTCTGATCGTGTCTTAAGGTGTCTTTTTCGTAGTATACTTTACTTTCCGACTCCGACAGTGCAGTACTGCAGTGAATTTGCCCCGTTCCAGTTCTTTTTCTGTGTTTAAATTTAATTTCATTTTTTTTTTTTTTTTTTTTTGCAAAACTGGATGTTGAAAAATTAATTGAGTGCGTAAGGAGTAACACATTAAACATTTTATATTAATATATAGAATATAAAAAACAGAAATTTAACTTATGCAATTATAAAAAAAAAATCTAATCAAAACAATTTGTATAAATTTCTACTCGATGTTCAGGACATGTAGGTTTTCCACATTTAGTCATTAAAAAAAATCTCCGCTTCGCCTGTGCTCCCAGCCGGTGCTGGAACCCGCTGTGTCTGATAATACACCATACACTCGTATAAATACACCATGTATTTGTCATACCGTGCCGTGTCTGATATGCTAAGTGTCGTGCAGAATAATATAAAACAAGCCTAATGCGGGAAATTATTTACTATGTCAAACGGAAATAGATGGGAGAAGACTCACTAATAAGATAGTCATAAAGACTTCCGGGAAACATTTCTTAAAGGGTTAGGGTTAGGGTTTGTGTTAAGGCGTTTAACTGCAAGGTTTTTTACGCCATTTCGTTATTGTTTGTTATTCAGATAGTTTTTGTTCACTGTATTTTGTTCCTGTAGTATTTGTCTATTTAGTGGTATATCTTGGATGCAATGATCTACGGATTTGTACATAAAAATTACTTAGCTCAATTTTTTTTTTTTTTTTAATTTTATTCATTTACTTTTATTTATATTTATTTCTCTCTCTCTCTTTTTTTTTTTTTTTTATTTTTCTTTTTTTCTCTTTTTTTTTTTTTTTTTTTTTTTTTTTTTTTTTTTTTTTTTTTTTTATTATTATTATTATTATTGTATCTATTTATATATTTATAGTAAAATGAATATTTCTCCTAATTAGTTATAAATATATACATCGAGATAGCCTTCATAAAGTAAAATACAGACTTAAATTATTTACATTAATTGCAACTAATCAATTCGAATTCGGTGATCTGAAGTCAAAATTTTCTTTGGTTATGTAGTAGAGATATTGTTTTAATGTTTTCAGTAGATTGGATTCCTTCAGGAACTTGAGTAGTCTACTTATTGTATCTTCGCAGTCATTTAGCGTTTCTTTAAGAGATCTTTTGAGGTTGTATTTCAACATAAGCTTATCATAGTCCGAGCATTCTTCTATAATGTGTTTTATTGTGATGGGTGTTTGACATCTATTGCATATAGGTTCTGGGTCTTTTGTAATTAGATGGATATGAGTCAGCCGTGAATGGCCGATCCTTACTCTTGTAAGAGCCGTTTCTTCTCTTCAAGTTGATCTTACTGAGGTCTTCCAGATGTTTGTATTTGGTTTTATTTCTTTTAGTTTGTTATTGTTAACATTGCCCCACATACTTTGCCATGCAGCTTTGGTATCCATGTGTAGCAATTTTTTAATATCAGTTTTAATGCAAATGGGGACAATGTCTTGATTACTGAGTGCGGCTTCCTTTGCAAGTTTATCAGCTGTTTCATTGTATTTGATGCCAACATGCGATGGTGTCCAGATGAATTTAACATCTTTTTGTAATGATTTTAGCATAGCTAAGTATTCATGGATTTTTATTACTAATGGGTGATCGCTGTATAACTCTAGTAGACTTTGCAGTGCAGAGAGTGAATCACTGCATATTATGTGCTTGTCTCCCTCTTTTGTCATTATATTGTGGAGGGCATATTTTATGGCGGCGAGTTCTGCTGTGAATATACTGCAATGAGGAGGTAGTTTATATTTGAATGCTTCTTCAGGTGTGACAAGAACCGACCCTATATTATCATTCATTTGGAGCCGTCTGTGTAGATGAATGATGCATTCTTATTTTTATTTAATATTTCCTGAAATTTATTGTTTATTTCATATGGTGGTGTGGTTTTCTTTCTGAACTTTTGTAGTGCTATGTTAATACAGGGAACTGCGTATGTCCATGGTGGGGTGACGGTATCTTGGCTTTGTATACTTTTTTGTTCTATATCATCTATAGGTCTTCTGTATCTTATTGTTAGAGGGGCTGGTTTTGTTGGGTTATTGCTGTAAATTTGTTGATATTTCGGTCTAAATATGTATTTAAATGCTGGGTTTGTTGGTTGTGTCGCTATGGCTACTATGTAGTTCATTGCCAGTTGATGTCTCCGGAAGGTGAGTGATGGCATATTAGATTCAGCGCATAAGCTAAGAATTGGGCTTGTCCTGAAGGCTCCCGTTGCTATCCTTATTCCACTATGGTGTACTGAGTCAAGCTGTGATAGTAGACTGAATCTGGCTGAGGCATATATATGGCTAGCATAATCTAATTTTGATCGTATTAAGCATTGGTATATTTAGAGTAGCCTCGATCTGTCCGCTCCCCAGCTAGTGCCTGCCAACACTTTCATAACATTTAAACGTTGTAGGCAGCTATCTTTTAGGTTCCTGATGTGGTGTTTCCATGTGAGTCTTGAGTCAAATATTAATCCTAAGAAGGTGCAGTGGTCATGGAAGCTTAACTCTCTATTGCATAATGTAATTTTCGGGGGAGTGCTTGGTTGTTTTTTCCGGGAAAAGAGGACACACTTAGTCTTTTCTATTGAGAAATTGAAACCGGTATTTTGTGACCAGGTTTGTAGTTTGTTTAGGATTGACTGTATGGTGGCTTTTGTTCTGTTTGTGCCTGTATATTGAATGAGGATGGCAAGGTCATCTACAAAAAGGCTTGGTTTGAGGGATCGATGAGTGAGTGCGTTTTGTATTGAGTTAATGGCAATTAGAAACAGTGTTCCGCTGAGGACACTTCCTTGTGGAATTCCATTCTCTACAAGTGTTTTTTTTGGAAAGATAATCTGCGAATCACACTTTTATAGATCTTTTACTAAGAAAATTTTGGATGAAACGTGGTAGGGCTCCTCTGAAACCCCAGTCATATAATTGTTTTAATATGGTTGGTCGCCAGACTGTATCAAAGGCTTTTTCAATGTCAAAGAAAATGCCTAGGCATTCACGTTTATTAATGAAGGTGTTCAGTATCTCGGTTTTAAGTGATACGAGATGGTCAACAGTCGAGTCAGTCGATCTTCCTTTCCTTTGTCCCACAGTGAAAGTCAATCAGTTGCCTGTTCTTCTCTCAAGATACCATAGAAAGCGCTTGTTAATGATTTTTTTCTATTAACTTGCATAAGCAAACTCGTTAGAGATACAGGGCGGTAATTTTCTTTTTTTCTTTTTAATTTTTTTTCTTGGTTTAGGATTGGTATGACTACGGACTCTTGCCATTTTTTTGTGGGAGTTCACCTTCCAACCATATTTTGTTGTAAAATTTTAGGAGGTGTTTTCTTTGGTCTGCTGGGATATTTTTGATCATGGAATTATGGATGCTGTCTGGACCAACAGCGGACATTTTTAGGGAAGATATCGCCGTGTTAAGTTCCCATTCGGTTATTGGTAAGTTATGTGCTTGATTGTTGTTATTTGAATTGATTTCAAAATGGATTGGTTGTTGTTCGCTGATTTTTTGTCGGAACTGGAGATTATAATGGGTTGAAGATGATGTTTCTGCGTAGTATTCAGCAAATCTTTCAGCTATTACTGGAGGGTTATATATGATATTCCCTTCTATTTCGAGGATCGGTTGCTCGTTTGAGTATTTCCCTCTAATGGCATTGATTTTTCTCCATACTGTACGAATTGGTGTGCTGGTATTAATATTAGTGACAAAATTGTTCCATGATTGTTTTTTCTTGCTTCTGATAAGGTTTCTTGACTGGGCTTTTAATTTTTTAAAGTTTATAAAATTTACTGTGGTCGGTGATTCTCGAAATTTATTTAAAGCACGGTTTCTTTTTTTAATGATTTCTTTACAATCGTTATCAAACCATGCTGTCTTTGGATTAGAGGAAGATGGATTTGATATTGGTATTGAGGCTTGTGCTGCTTCTATTATTTCCTGAGTGATATAGCTATTGATTTGATTGATATTTCCATTAACATGGTCTAGATTTGTTTTGTTTTGAAAGAGGTCCCATTGTGCTCTATTGACGTCCCATAGCCAATGTCTCTTCCCGGTGTGTGTCTTCCAATCATTTTCACCAGGATTGGGAAGTGGTCTGAATTGTGGGGGTCATTTATTACCTTCCATTCGAGTAAACTGAATAAGGTTGGTGTACACAGGGTTATATCTATTGCTGTGAGTGATCTATTTTTTAGGGGCATCGATCCTGTGTTAAGCAGCAACAAGTCAAAATTATCTTGGATTCGTTTAATTATGTTTCCTCGTGGGTTGTTCGTTCTGTTTCCCCAGCTTTTGTGAAATGCATTTACATCTCCAAGGATAATAAAAGGTTGTGGAAGCTTATTGATGAGTTTTGTTAATTCATATTCATTAATAGGTTCGGTGGGTGGTAGATAGATGTTGCAGATATTTATTTTTAAGTTCGTGTTAACAGTTGTGGTAATTGCTTGAATGGGAGTGACTATTTTTATTTCCTTTGAGATTAAGTTATTGTGTATTGCCGTTAAGACTCCGCCACAGGCTCGGTTATCTGTTATTTTATCGGTTCTAAATATTTGGTAATTCTTGATTTTAAATTTTCTGTGCGGTTTTAGATGCGTTTCTTGAAGGCAAACTATTCCAGGTTGATGTTCTGTTATGAGTAGCTTCAATTCTTCATATTGTGAAGTTGTGCCGTTAAGGTTCCATTGGATAATATTCGTGTAGTTATTCATGAGATTTGGAAAAGATAATTGTAGAACGTTATATTTTCTTTCCTACTGCCCATGTAGTTATATATTTTTAGGAATTTAGTGTATACAATGATAAATAAAAAATAAAAAATAAATAAAAATAAAAAATAAAAACCAAAGATAAAAAATATTTTGTATCTTTTACTAGTTGTATCTTTTAGAACATATTATATCATTAATCCTTATGCATTTATTATTCTGTTTCATTTTATTTATCCAATAGTGTATTTCTAATTTTAATGTTAATGTCATCATTAACATATCATTGTCAGTTTTAACACTGTTATATTAAAATTTATTATTTTCCGTCTTGTAAATTTTCTATATGGACTAATAATTAGAGATATAAATGTATTTGGACTGTAATTACTTAACATAATATGAGTACATATATCATTATTTATTTTTATGACATAGGATAATATATTTTTAGATGTATTGCGTTGGTGAATGAATCTATAATATATGTGTTTATATTTTGTTTATTTAATAAGTTCGAGTGGGTTATACAATGAATTAGACAGTTGTTTATTATTATTATGATAGCTAGCGGGCTTGTTATTGTTTGTGGTTAGAAGGGAACTACTCGGATTAGGATATTTGTAATTAGAGAATTTTATGACTTTAATTAGAATCATTAATTTTATTTTCTTCAGATCATTATTCTTATATTCTCTACTTGACAGTAATTTTCTATCTTGGGTGTAGATGGCTTTTGGCTGATATTTGTTAGTTATTATTTTTTGTCCTTTCTGTTTTATGAGTAAACTACTACTGATAAGAGGGGTGATATTTGAAAATGTCATGTTATAAAGTAAAATGTAAAAGAAAAAGTCATATAAGAATAAGTTGATAAAGGATAATTTAATTAATTAAAGGATTAAAAATATTAGGATATATTAATAGTATTGTGGTTTTAAGATAATGATAATATTAATTTTAATCATGAGATTTAATATAAATTTAAATTATTAATAGATATTAGTTTTAATACTAATTACTATCCATTTTTTCTATGCTCGGATTTCGGCTCGTGGTTTTAGTTCGAGACTTACTCCTTGATTTTCTTTTTCTAACTATAGTCCACCCGCCCTGTGGGTCGTCTTGGTGACCGTTGGGGGGCGGGGGGGGAGGTCATTTCGTTAGAGTTTTCTTTTTCTGAAGGTGAAACCTTCGGTTCGATGGGGGTTTCCGGAATTTTTCTATAATTTTGCCCGGAAGGGTTAAAGGGGGTTAAGAGGGGGAGTGGGTTGGGTACCCGGGATGTGGAAGGGGACGGTTGTGGGATGGGTTGAGGGAGAGTAGTGGGAGGCGGGAGTGTGGAGGGGGAAACTCGGATATCATTCATATTCGAGTGTCCAATTGGTGAAGGTTTGTAATTGATAGTTGGCTCTAACGGTTTTTTAAAAATAGAATGATCATCTCTTAAATCGTCTGTTTGTACACTAACTGATACTTTGTTTTTTACAATATTGGAAAAACTTACATGCATTGTTATTGGGTGTAGTACTTCATATTTTTTTTTTTTTGCGGCTATATAAGTGATTTTTTCACCATCTTGGATGCTTTTAATTTCTTTTTCTTTTAAAAAAATAGGGCAATTTTTCGAAAAAGAGTCCTGTTGACCCTGGCAGTTACCACACTTTTTTGGCACTATTACATTCAACCCCTTCGTGTTTAAGTTTACCACAGTATCTGCACAGTGGCTCTTTTTTACAAAAAGTTTTTGTATGGCCAAACTTAAGACATACATAACAACGTGTTGGGTTTGAAATAAATTGCTTAACAGTGATATTGTAGAAGCCTATTTTTATTTCTGTGGGGACAGTTGGGTTATTAAAAGTTATGAGGTAGTTATGACTGTTATGTTTTTCATTATTTTTGAAATATGTCAATCTTTTTACGTCTTCTACGTTTTGTGTTTTTAATTCTTCCTTTATTTCATTAATGGAACAACAATTTAGATCTGGGCACCATATAATTCCTTTACTTTGATTTAGTTTACCATGCGGTTCTACTTTAAAAGGAAAGTTCTTGATTAGGTTTTCACATTTTAGTAATTTATTCCACTGATTTTCCGAAATAAATTCAACTAGAAGAGTACCATCTCTTAACTTTTTTGCGGCTTTTACATCACCGATTAAATTTTTTAAGCTTTTATATATTAAAAATGGTGATACTTTTTGGAAATCGAATGGATTTCCATCATTATCACAACCGATTCTTTTTATAATTAAAAATCGTTTATAATTATTTTGTTTATTTTCATTATTCAATGAAAAGGGTTCCTTAAATTTAGTTTTTTTCCGCTTAGCGGGCGGGGATTCAGCCATGGTTTTTACTTACTTTTATAGTAAGTAAGAAACGAAACAAAACAAGTATTTAAAATAGAGAATGAAAAAAAAAAAAAAAAAGGAAAGCCTCCTAAAAAAGAGAAAAAAAAAAATTGAATATATTAAATAAAAGGAAAATGCTACTTATCACTAGTTGTAGATACTTAATCCCCAGGAGCTCACTAAATATACGTCCTCACAGCACCAAGTATCAACACCCACATTTCTCAAAGAGACCTTACAAACAAAGCAAGTAGTGGCTTATTTTGGCAATAAACGTAAAACTGTCCATAACTGGTGAGGTGACCATAACTAGTGATTTACTCTGCGTAAAAAAAATAAATAAATAAAAATTATCTCTGGTAAACAAATTACTAATGAAAATATTCAAATATATAGAAAATTAAAACCATGACACAGAGGTATTATATATACGACATTTAACCCTGGGTTCCAGGTAGCAAAGCCCGACACAAATATATCTCTCGCTCCTCTCAACTGCGTCACATGTGTAAGTCCATTGGAGGCTGAGTGAGAGTTCTGCATCCGCAATGAGGTATTGAATAGAGAAGCTGGCCAGGACCGCAACGTAAATATATTTGTACGATCTCGAGCTTATCCTAAATGTTCAGAAAACCGACCAATACATCTCATATTCTCCCATTATGATCAACAATCCTCGACACTTCTTATCATTTCACAAAAAAACATATTCATAATGATCTTAATGTCCCATGCAGTGTTAATTTGGCCCAAACCAGATACCAATACTTCCATTACAAGCTCCATATTGACTCCAATCCACAAGTCTCCAAACTTGCTTTGCATTGCATTAAATAAACCTTGTGAGGTAGTCTATGAGTAGTTGCTTTATTGGTTATTGACTAATGATTATTCATAGCATATACTCAACGTAGTTATTTTAAAAAATAAGTAAATAACAATGAATGAACATTAACTTCTAAGAAAAGGATTATCAAATCAACTTTTAATTTTTACAAATGTTTGGTAAATCAAAGGACACGATTAATTATCTAGAAGATTCAACCTCAATTTATGATTAGTACTATTAGAAATAGTAGTAGCAGATTACAATGTAAAGCTGGTTTGAAGGTGCTATTACTGAATGTGGAAATCATTTCTCTAAGTATCTTCTGTCACTTTTCGATGTTTGATAATCCTAAACTTTCCTGTTGGCATACTGTATTTTAGTTTATAACTACAGATTTTATATGTGTAACATTTTTTTTCAATACACTCCCATTTTAAAACAAACTTTTAGATCTTAACAACAAGACATAACAACATAGTACCATTCATACTTTTAATATTAGAAACAATACATCCTTTTTCCACAATTTGGTTTTTAAAATCGGAAGCGATTATATGAATAATGTTTTAACATGGCCAAAACATCGAAGGCTTCTCTGCCCCTCCACTCAAATTATATGCTAAATACACGATCTACGTGGTGGGGATTTGTAGTATCCAAGAACCGCGCCTTCATTGTGCCTTCGAGGTGTGCGAGGTGATGGAACTGTTATACGATGTCAATCAAAATAACACTTTTGTTTATGGTATGTAGAGATTTGGATCTAACTATATGTAGCTACTGTAATAGTCATTACTATATTTGTATGTAAATATTATAAAAAATATATTAACACGTAAACCATTTGAAGAGGGTTAAAATTTATTTCATGGCGGACCCACGAAATGATGAAATATATAGTTTAAATGTGAGAATTTCATTTCAAGATATTACTGTTTGTTTGTTTGGTTTTTAAGGTTTAAAACCCCGAGGTTCATCAACGCCTTGTATTATTTTATTATTATTATTTTTTATTTATTAGGACTTTAATGTCCTTATGTATTCAAAATAGGACAGGAAGGACGGGTAATCCTACTGGTTACCAACCTATTCTAGCCAAGGTGGGAAGGTCGAGATTCTTTTCGTGGATCCGCCATGAAATAAATTTTACCCCTCCCCCCCACGTGGGATTCGAACCCAAGACATTCAGTACTGAGTGCGCTGAGACCTTCGCCTCAACTGGCGCGGCCGTCGAGTCCCATCTCAAGATATTAAAATAGAAGATATCCTGCCATATTAAAATAGAATAACAAAAATAATTTTACTCTGGAATTAAGTCCCTCAAGAATTACAAATTATTACAAAAATAAATGCAATTACATTTGGTCAGAGACATTAACACTTGAAACACTAAAATCTTACGCTTATGCTCCCCCTGTCTAAAATAGGCAATTTTCCATACTGAAACTACTCTTATTTCAGACAGTAAACATTAATCTTTAATTTTGACTTGATAAATATATCATTGCATGCAAATAAACAGCAGTCAACTGAAAACGAAGTAAAAAATATACCCTTATTGCAAAAAAAGTCTGGAAACAGGTAATGAAAGAAAACAAAACATTTCAATATTAACAACAGATTATACTCGCCAAGGGCTTTAAGGAGAAATGCCTGTGATTAGCATTCATGATGGAAGTTTCAAAAGCCATTCACGAGTTAATTGTTTCCTTATGAAATTAAGGCAATCCTGTGGGGAAAATTGGAAGGACTGTTAGTAAAAACGTGGGTACAATATCTAAAATTATGTAAGGAATTAGGATGTGCAACCAGCAGACCACGAAACGCGTGTCCACCAAAAATAAATAAATTGCTCAAGCGGAAACATTAAAAAGTGTACTTGAAATACCGTGGACCAGCGCTCCGAAAACTGCTACAAACTCTTCTCGCGGCTATGGTGAATAAGCTACAGAAAGGTGGTTTATTTGGTCAAATAAGGAAGAAACCATCATTAGCAAGTTAAATCGTTAGCGCCATTTGGAAATTGGGGAATCTATATGTGTATATATATATATATATATATATATATATATATTTTTTTTTTTTTTTTTTTTTTTTTTTTTTTTTTTTTTTTTTTTTTTTTTTTTTTTTTTTTTTTTTTTTTTTTTTTTTTTTTTTTGAGAAAAAGATTTGACCCCGGTTGGGATACGAACCCAATTGTCCACTTCACTAGCGTGGTGCCTTATCCACTAGGCCACCGAGCTCGTATCCGAACGAGGGAAATCCTCTCCCTTCACTGATCCATAACCCCGGGCACTCGCAATTGCGATGTACAATTCGGGGATGAATGTTCAATTTGAACATTACTTTAAATGGATCTATTGACGAGCTGTATACGATCTGTATACGAGCTGGATGAGCTGGATACGAGCTCGATGGCCTAGTGGATAAGGCACCACGCTAGAGAGGTGGAGACTTGGGTTCGAATCTCAACCGGGGTCAAATCTTTTCTCTTCAAAAATAAAAAATATATTTAAAAAATATTCAATAACCAAGAATTATTTCATAATTATATATATATATATATATATATATATATATATATATATATATATATATATATATATATATATATATATATACGTGGATACTAATTAAATACATAAGGAGGAAAATAAAAGAACACTCTACAAATGAAATCTGTAATAAATTCTTTTGGTGCAATGCTTAGTGTTGTATTTATATACAATAGAAATACCTAAATGTTATATTTAGAGTTAGAAAAAGTTACATTGAGTGGAATCTAAATTATGCAAATAGTTATTGATAGGATTCCAGAAATACAAGAGCATGATATAATTTAATTGTTAGTAACTGTCACCATGGATAAGAATTAGGTACTGAAAATAGAGAAATTTAAATGTTTTAAGGGATTTTTCTTGCCTAATATGTGGAGGAATAGATTTCCCGAGGAGAAAGAAGCATTGGAATGCACAAGTTCTATGGGATAGACTATATAAACTCAGTGTCAAAATATTTGAGACACCCTTGTAAATAAGGAAAGCTTTTTATATCATTTTTTTTCGATTGATATAATTTTTTTAACATAGCCTGAACTATAAGTTAAGATATTTGAAAAGGAGTCAGAATTATCGGACCTTGTTAAATAGTTTAAATCCAAAATTAGTAAAAATTTACATTCTGTGTGCGTCAAAATGATAAACATACTGTCGTCTTCTATGATTTTCTCAATCTTCTTGAGGTTAAGACCAAAAAATACCATTTCTACTTTAGAGCTGTTGAATTTTTACGAAAGTAGATACAACCAAGGACGTCAATTACAGGGGAAAATTAACGTTTTTCGAAAGAAGAGCGCCGCGGCGCGCCGTTTGTTTGCTTCACTAATGAGGATAGCATGAGTTCACAAAAGAGACGTACGCAACCCACCGGTCAACTGAGGGTCCCTTGCTTTGTCATTACAAGAAAACCGGAATATGCATCGAACTCTTGTAAAATGGCAATGGCAATCACTGAGGAAGACTGGAATTCAAACGAACCTTAGGAATGTTAAAAGATTATTAAAAAATTCAAAAACACTAGTTAAAAAAAAAATAATGCCAGTTTTTAGCCGTCACTGTTATGTGTGAAAATATTATTGATTGCTAAACTGATTTTTACAATTTAACGTTGAACGTTACTTCAATACAATTTTTTATCAATAAGCAAATAAAACTTCTATTATAAGTTAAAATGATTTATGTTCTTTACTTATGAGAGCGGGCGAAGCTGCGACGGGGGATGCTAGTATTTTTAAAACCTTTCTGTTAATTGTTATCCTATTTCTTTTATTCATATGTCTTTCTCTTTTATATCGATGTTTACCTTTAACACATTTTTTTTACAGCAATGATTTAGTATAAAGAATTTGTTTCTTACAATTTCTTTATAGTTTTTTTTTTTTTTTTGCATTTTAAATGTGTTACTAGTATTCTAAAAACTTCGAGCCAGTTACAAGTTCTATAAAATAAGGAAGAGTTTTCTTTTCCAAAGAAACATGCCCACTAGATCTTACTCTGAATCCAAAACAATGGATATTTACATAGTAATCATAATCATCTGTGAATTTCTTCATTATATCAACTTCCTATTTCTACTCACTAAACATTTTTGTTATATGCACAATAGATAAAAATCAAAACAAAGTTTTATTATTACTATAAAATTTAGATGGCTGTCAAATGAATATTGATATCAAGCATATTAATTTCAGCACAATCCACCGTTCACACTTCACTGTCTAGATGAAATGTTCAAACTGGAATCTTAATAGAAATTACAGCTTTCATATTTTTCATTATGGTTCTTTCAGAAACTACATTATAAATTATTAAGTAACTCAATGAGGTTATTCATTGTTTATGAAATAAATATATGATTTTTATTTAACATTATAAATTTTGAGTCCGTTACAAGTCCTAACAATGTGGACTGAATTGTTTGTATTTTCTGAAGATGTATTTTTCATTAACAGATCCATATCTTATAGGTTAGGTCCATATTGGTTTATGATGGGTATACATCACGTTTCTATCTTAGTGGTAATTTAGAATATGTTTGCTGTATCGCATTTAATATTCTTAAAAAGGGAGAACACACTCAATCTCACGGATTTTTTTGGATGTTACTGATCAAAAAATATTAGAAACGTATTTTCCAGTTCCATATAATGGACCCTAGTAGCCGAAAAAAAATTAAATAACATTAAACTAATTTATTTTTATTTCGCCCTGGAGTAAGTACCGCTGGATGCTGAACTCCATAATGCTTGACCTGCCAATTTTACATAATTTCTCATACCAAATCCGCATATTTATTATCACGAATTTAGTGACAGGTGTGGAAAAAAAAAAAATTATATTTCGAGTTTGATTGATATCGAAACAACTTATTGTTTTTGTTTTTTTTTGTTTTTTTTAGTGCAAATTTAAAGAAAACTACAGCCGCTTTATTTAGGTTAATTAAATTCTAAAAAACATTATTAGATATGCAAATAAACTACCTTTATAGTTTTTTATCATTTTTTTTTTTTTTTTAACAAAAACCATTCGCATCCAAAATAAACATTAAATACGAAATTTCATCTAAATAAAAAATCGTAACCTTCAAAATTTGCCGGACCAAATAAATAGTAAGCAATTTAATTTGCCCATTTCTAAATTGACGAAAACGTGAATAACTGCTAGACGGTAAATCAATTTCATATTTTTACCTTAAAAAATCCTAGCGCGGATCTCATTACCGCAAAGGGGAGCTCCCACGGGTGTGGGGATGGTCGGTGGAACTTATTTTTAAGTTCCTCCCGGCTAAGTCCGATGGACTCGCTGACCAACAAATGAGGGCGGCCCCCCAGGCTTACTGGAGGGTGTGGCGTAGGTTTGAACACCCTACTCACACATTCTTTTGTTCGAAAAACACCCCAAACAGTCATAGATCTCTCTGAGGTAAAACGCTCATTATCCGGAAGTAAACTAGTCCCCCGTTCGGGTCTCCGGGTGGGGACTACTTCGTAGGATTCATGGCGCAAGTTGAAAATCAGGGATTTAAGCATTGGGACGTGGAATGTTCATAGTCTTAATACAGCGGGTGGGTTAAAATCGGTAACAAACGAGGTTAAGGGGTACGATGTAGATATCGTGACATTGCAAGTGGTTCTGGTGGCAGGGGGAGGGATCGCTAACCGAAGGGTAGTATACCATCTGGCATGGATGGAGCGATAATTATTGTTTAGGAACTGGGTTTCTGATAAAGAATAAATTTCTTTCCGCTTTGAGGAATGTACAGTTTATTAATAATAGAATATCGGTGGCCATATTACAGGGTAGGTGGTTCAAGATTGCGTTAATTAATATTCATTCCCCTACCGAGGATAGTGACGGTGAAGTTAAATACGATTTTTATGATACATTGGAGCGAGTTCAGATAAACTACCGCGATATTATATGAAAATAATATTAGGAGATGCAAACGCTAATGTGGGAAGGGAAGAAATATATCGACCGACTATTGGAAAAGAGAGTCTACACGAATACAGTAATGAAAATGGAACGCGACTTATAAACTTTGCTATATCGAAGGGTTTGATAATCAAAAGTACGACGTTTAAACATAAAAATATTCATAAATATACGTGGACATCACCGGACTCACAAACGCGAAATCAAATCGATCATGTTTTGGTACAACGGAGATGGCAAAACAGCATAACTAACGTGAGAACATACCGTGGGACAGAATTTGAGTCAGATCATGAACTCGTCATCGCAAAAGTACGTCAAAAGCTTTTAATAAACAAGAAAAATAAAATTAATATATCGTCCGATAAATGAAATCTAGAGTTATTAAAAGATCCGTTAGTAAGAAGCAATTTCGCCTTAGAAGTCAAAAATAGATTCGAGGTTCTAGGAGCCTTAGACAAAGATTATGAGGATATGCAAAATTTATGGTTAGGTATCAGGGATAACATTAAAGCTGTGGGGGATTCTTATCTAGGCCGTATTGAAAATAAACAAAATAAACCTTGGTTCGATGAGGAATGTTTAAATGCGTGTGTGAAACGAAAAACTAATAAATTAGAAGTTCTCAATAATCCGAGTGAGAACAATGTCTCCTACTTCCGAAGCTTAAAAAACGAAACCTCTAGATTCCTCAAAAATAAAAAAGAGATTATCTTAAAAACAAAATAAACGAAATAGAATCTAATAAAGTCGGAAACAACGTAAGGGATATGTATAAGGGTATTAACGGATCGCGTAAACGCTTCGAGCCTATAATGAAAGGAATAAGGGATGAAAATAACAATATACTAGCGGATCCGGTAGACATAGTAGACAAATTAAGAACATTCTTTGATAACATTTTAAGTTCGAAAAATAACATAAATTCCCCTCCTTCTACTTTTCTCAGCGCGGAACAGTTAATAGAAGAACCGAGTAAGGAGGAAGTTGAAATTCCGATCATAAAATTAAAATCGTATAAAGCAGCCGGAATCGACAATATCCCTGCCGAATTATTCAAAGCGTGTGGAGAAGCTGGAGTTTCTAAGATTCATCAATTAGTAACAATGATTTGGGAAAAAGAAAAAATACCAGAAGTATGGAAAGAATCTATACTTATTCCGATCCATAAAAAGGTCCTAGAACAGAGTGTAGCAACTATCGTGGTATTTTACTCGTTCCGACGTGTTCTTGGTGTTGGTGTCTCAATTCTTTTCATTGAGCGTTAAGAATATTTGTCTTGGTTTTTAATTTAATTATTTATTGCACTTAAATTTCTAAATAGTCTTAATGTACATCTTATAATCCCTATAAGTACCTTTATTAGTGATCGAACCGAGAATTCTGAATATCTTGCATAATTTTCATTCCTTACCTGCTTATTGCTGTCGAAATTTACAATAGCAATTCACCTGCTAATTTATAAGCAGAATTTTTAGTATTTATGTTCAAAATAGATAAAGAATAGAAAGTATAAAGAATCTTTATTAAATTTCTTTATAGATGGTGTTTCAGAGTTAAGCATCTATGATGAAAATTTCAACTAAGGACCTCAAAACTAGAAGAAATTTCCTATGGAGCTATATCCTCAAACGCTTTGATAGGAGATATTTACACCTAAATATTTCCATAGTTATGAATTATTTAGGCATGTTAAATAAATAAAACTTATTTAGTTTGTTCCAACTACTTTATTCTTTCAATGTAAACATTAGCATTCATATAAAATGTTGTTCAAAGTGATATCCTTAAGCATTAAGACAGGCTCGGCATCTTTCTTCAACCGCAGTAGTGGCAGAACGGCATTGGATATGTGTTATTGTTCCATAAAATTCAATTATCCTTCTTCGTAAAGAATTAAGGTCATTAAGGACCGGCCATGCATAGACGTTTTGTTTAATGTTATTAAGAAATTGAAGAAAAATGCCAAGCACGTCTTACTGCAAAGGAAATCACTGTGAACAACATTTAATATGAATGTTAAATGTTTATATTTAAAGAATAAAGTATTTGGAACAAACTAAATAAGTTTTATTTATTTAACATGCCTAAATAATTCATAACTATGGAAATCTTTAGGCGTAAATATCTCCTATCAAATCGTTGGTGGATATAGCTCCATAGGAAATTTTTTCTTGTTTTGAGGTCCTTAGTTCAAATATTCATTTTTGCTACTTAACCCTGAAGCACCCCGTATATTGTGTTTCTTCACATTTTATTTTTTTTTTATTTATTTTTTTTCCCCCTAAAGAAGGCCGAAACGTCCGGCACTCAAGGAACAGTTTACATTACATATTGAGTTTTATCAATCTGAATGGATCCCTGACTGCATAATCCACATATTTCAACAGTCAACTAAATCCCCTTTCTGTTATATCACATTATTCAATAAGCTAATTTTGTAATTATATTCATACTTCTTTGTAAACAAATATTTACTTTTGCGTTTCCTCAAAAACCATTATAACAGATCCTACTATAATCCAACTGAGTATTTTGCGGATGTACGCCAAAATCCAACTTTGAGATTTAATTTTTTTCCGAGTTCCTATTATTTGTTCTGCTTGAACAAAATTAATCAATTTCAAATTTTTTCAACTTTTTTTTTTTTTTCATAATTTCAGGTCCAAAGGCCGAGGACCACTTACCTCCGCTATTCCTCAAGTTCCATCATGTCGCCATTACGATGGCACTCTACTTCCTAACTGTTAAAGTATTTGGACCAAAGATAATGAGAAATAGAAAACCTTTCTCTTTGAAGAAGACCATGATGGTTTATAATTTGTCACAGGTCTTAATAAACTATTATTTATTACACCAAGTAAGTATTATTTGACATTGTAAAAATAATAAATTTTTATGAAGTTCAATTTTATTGCTCTATTAAATTATTGAAAAAGATAAAAAATGCCAATGTTCATTTCTACAATTTCCTGCTATTCCAAAAAAACGATATATTCAACCTAATATAATATGTATTGAACTACTATGGAGCATGAATACCTCTAAAAAACGTATTAATGAAATTAGAAAAGTTAAGTAATACAGAATCCCAAATTATGGATTAGGTGTAAAGCGAAGAATCGGGAAGGGTAACAAGCGGAGGAAAGACCTCGTCTTAACAAGCGGACGAGAAACGAAAAATAAATGAAGCTGTAGCATGATCGTAAATGGTCGATTTCCTTGTAACAATAATCTTCGAGTGTAATAAAATAAATTATAGTTTAAAAAAACGCTTTAATAGCAAACCGAACTAAAAAGAAGAAAATAATTGTTATTTCATGAAAGTAAACCAAATATTTGTATTATTATTTCTTTGATATAAAATACAATTAATGCTTAAAGTACGTTCCATGACCATCTACATTAGACATTTGCTTGACAATTGCTGGATTCCACGATAACACACCTTGGACCACAATTTCAACTACAAGTATGCGGTCGAATATTGTCTTGCTTGAACGGAATTCCTTTGGCCAAAGTGACAGTTTCGAGTATATTCTATCTAACCGTTTCTATGTAGGTCAGAGTTTATAGTAGTCGATCAAAATCAAATTCATGCTGGGTTACTTCTTTCTTTCCAAGGACGTGTCTCCACTAGAATTTTTGTGAAGCCAACGCCGCGCGGTTCGGGTGGACACCACCTCCTTCAGTTTTGTTCATTATACTGGTTCATTCAGCCGATTGGGTTGCTGAACAAAATTTTTTTCAATATCTTAAAATTATAAGACAACATCTTGTGGCTTTTGCTGTTAGAACTTTTAAACTAACAGTTTAACCAGTCAGTATATTGTTGATAAGAAGCGTAACTTAATATTATAAAGTGGGAATAAATTATTGGTAAACAACAAATGTGATTAAGGTTTTTAGAGTTTTTAGAATTAAAAAATCTTGTCACAAAGAACGAGAATTTGTGATCTAAATTTCAGCCAACTTCAGTTTTGAAATTACCCAAAAAAGGAAGTTAATAACCAATAAAATATAATTTTTATTTTCTGATAATAAAACAAAGTGGGGCTATAGTTGGTAAATTATTTAAAAAGATGAACATAGTTTCAAGTATTGTTTTGCTCCCTGAGCTACGCTTGACCACTAGAACAGGGGCATGAGGGCAGGAGTAGTAGAAGGATATCATACCTCAAATAATATGAGTTTTCACAATAGTTGGAAAATTTTAGATTTTAATAACTACATAATCTAAAAGATATTAGTAAAACAATATTCTTGAAGATTTATAAAAGTTTCAAATGAATACCCATACCTCTTGATTTAAGAAATTGTATTTTCTTAACACAAATTGGTATATCCCGATAAATGTTAAGGAAACTTTTTAATGTTATTAAGAATATATATCTTACATGGGTCATCATTTTTAACTTTATTCAAACTAAACAATATATTGAGGCCAGTATAGTTTGGTTTGTTCCAGTTGTAGTTCAATAAAAGATTTTATATATATATATATATATATATATATATATTGTGGTGATCACTATGATTCGTGAATTAATAAATAAAACAGGGTCGATTAAATGATCAATAAATCGATCAAAAGCCATTGAAAGCACACCATGGGCACCCCCACCACTTGTCGATATCAAAAGGCTTCCTGGAATTTCTCGAGGACTTGATCTTCAGAGCTGACCGGCTACACACATGCTCCCTGGTTCGACCCCAGGAAACCAATGAAACTATCAAGATAGGAAGAAGTTGTGGGAAAAGCTCGAGACTAAGCAGCATAACAAAATTGGTGAAATCAATTTAATTATTTTAGTTTGGTAATAAGTAAAAGAAGGAATGTTTGTCAATTTTAAATTAATATTTATAGTGTAAAGGTTGAGGACGCCCTCCGTGAACCCACCTGAGGTTGATAATATTAATATGATTGGAATTCAAATATCATTGTTTAAAAGGCATCGTTGAATTTTCTATTGAACCCATGCTCGTATATTTTTGTCATATACTAAATATGTATATATATATATATATATATATATATATATATATATATATATATATATATATATATATATATATATATATATGTATATATATATATATATATATATATATATATATATATATATATATATATATATATATATATATTTTTCTTTGTTTTTTTATATACCTACTTTATCATATTTCAATTGATATACTGTTAAAATTTAAAATTGTTACAGCTGAATAGGAGGTTCCATAACTAGAAAAAGATGCCTAAAATAAGATACAACATTATTTAGAAAAAACTGATAGGATATTTTTTTTAATTTAGTATAGAGGAAACTTGAACAGCGTATTTGGCTATATGGTTCTTCTTTCCTTAAAAAAAATTAGAAGAATAATATTTACGAGTAACTGTCAACAAATGAACAACTAATTCACTAGGCTTTTATTTAGGAAACTTTTCAGACCACCCCCATAATTTAAAAAAAAATAATTAATTATACAATGTCTGTTTGCCCTGCAGACCCTGGCTCGAATAGGTTGGTAACCTTTAGGATAACCCATTCTTCCTGCCCTAGTTGGAGTATATAAGGACGTTAAACCCCCCAAAAAAACAACAACAATGTTTGTCTTCAGTGGCATCCTTATAGACAACTGCCCTTGACGAGTAAACAAAAATTTACATTCAAAATTGTATTCTATCCTAGGTACAATTTAAAGCTCGAAATTTCATTTCTCATTAATGATCATAAATACCTACTTTTAACTCACATACCTTGGGCAAAGGACAAGGGCCTTGCAAATATTTGCCACTCAGATCCAAGTAAAGGCCACTTGCTCTTTTAAAACCGCATATAATTTGAGTTTACTGTATATATGTAATTTCAGGCATTCTATTACTGGCATTCATGGATACCTCGGTTTTGGAACCATGTTTGTAATCCAATCAGTGAAACATTAGGATTTACTGATGAAAACAGAAAAATTGTAAGTAATAGTTGTAACATTTTAATTACTATAAAATATCTTTATTATCAATTCTTGTTATAAAATGAAAATTGGAATCTGAAAATTTTTTATACATACTTATCTTCAGTTGAATTTATTCAATTCTAACTAAAAACAAAAGTGATTCTGAATCATATAACTTGTTGGGTTTTTATATTTTATATAATCAGAATACCACCAAATTTAATGTAATTTAAATAGAGTATTCAGTTTCATGATGATTTGTTTCTCATTTAACCATAAAAATGGAATTATGAGCATTTAATAACAGAGTTATTATGATACTTTTCAGTACATGAGAGTAATGTATTACTACTACCTAACAAAACTGGTTGACTTGCTTGATACGGTAATTATATATATATATATATATATATATATATATATATATATATATATATATATATATATATATATATATATATATATATTTATTTATATATATTTTTTATTTTCTTTTATTTTTTATTCATTTCATATCTTTTAACATTAATTGTTGAGAATCATAATTTTTTAAAGGTATTTTTTGTCTTGAGAAAGAAACAATCCCAAGTAACCTTTCTGCATATATTTCATCACTCTACAATGGTATTTAATATGTGGCTTTCTTTGATTTATCTGAGAGGTATGTCTGCATTTCATATGTTTCATTACTTTATCTGTATTTTATAATATAATTAATTTTACTAAGCAAATATTAACAATGATCCTCAAAAATTGTCTGATGTTTTTTTCTGAGTCCAGTAATATTTTTTCTGTTACCTTCCTTGCTATTACTAAATATTTTCTTAGTTTATTTAAACTATCATAATATTTTATTTACAAATGAAAATAATCACAAAAATGGCCTATTACATAGGTTATAAGTTGGTATACCTTTAATTTATCTGCTACTGATTATGGTGACCTCTGCATATTATTAATCATTTTTCTAACTTGCTAAGTTAATAAAGTTAATATTAGTATTAGACATGTGAAAGATATTGGTGGTGAAATTAGCATATGACCTAGGACAGCCTCAGGACCTCAGCCAACCAAAAATCATTAATAATCTTTTTCTGTCCCATATAATTTAAAAAGAAAACAAAATGGAGGTACTGTTTTCAGGTATGTGTATATAAAAGTTGTGTTATAAACAATTGGGTCAAATGGACATACAACAGTTGACTGCAGTATATACCTTTATTTTAATATTTTCTTATCTGATATTGTAAGATGATTACTAGGCTAGGGCTCCTATTAATAAAAAGTCTATATTATTTATCAAAATGATAGCCTAAAGTATCTAACCAGAAATAAATGTTTATCTATCCTTATTTATTACAACTTGTGCTACTTAAACTTTGGGCTTTAAATCTTTTTCAATAGAAAATTCTAAGTGATTTTTTTTTTTTATTTTGCTTAATTTGACAACTAAAAATTATAATTTTTTTTTTTTAAATATTTCTTTGTTGGGGCTTAAATTCCTTATTTATTCGAACTAGAGAAAGAAGGACAGGTTATTCTGTAGGCTAGAATAAATTCATGCTGGAGCTCGAAGGCTGAGGTTCAGTCCATAAGACCACCAAGTATATACTTATATATATATATATATATACACACACACCCATGACCTTTTGTACCAAGGGCTCTGACTTCCTTTCCATAACACACTCGGTCATTGTGGCCTCTAAAATCTTCTTTCTGTTCAATATCAATTTCTTAAATTTGAAGTTCCAACTAAATATATTTAGAAAAAAAAAATTTGTAAAAATAAATTTTTTTCATTAAAAAATAAAAATAAATGACATGTTAGATGTTATTCACATCTGAAGTATAACAAAAGATTTAAGTGCTGACTACTAAAGAGTTTGGTATTACTATTGAGTTGAGCCATTCAAAATAATCTGTAGAGATTACTACAAGAGATCTGAGACTCAGCTGTGATTTGATGTGCTGACAGTGATGAGGATAAGATTTTGTCAATCAAATATAAGGATTAGGATTCCATCTATTTTATAATATTTTCAATATTATCAAGAAAACTTATGTCCAAATTATTTTTCTTAAAATTATAATTAAAAGAAGTATGGATATTTTCCAATTCCTGCAAAATTTTACCTTTTCTAACAAATCTTTACTACAATTTTGCAATTTTTAAGTAATCAATCACTATATAATTAATTTTTCAGAGGAAGTTATTGCAATTTTTGGGATAATGAATGTGTCAGTACACGTAGTCATGTACACATATTATTTCTTAGCAGCATTTGGTCCAAGAATACAAAAATATTTATGGTGGAAGAAGTACATAACTAGGTTGCAACTGGTAAGATTTTGTTCTTTTTTATTTTGTTTAAATAATTTAATTTAAACTGTTAATCCTTAGAATTAAATTCAGGAACTACACAATATCAAGAAAGCAACTGAACTATCCAATAACATAATAAAAACTCAATATTCAAACAGATATTTTCTTTTGAGACAATGTAATCTGGGTTGCACCTGTTTCAATATTCAAATTCATTTACTTAAATTTGCTGTTTTTTCAACCTTAAAATATCACAACAAATCATTAAATATTTGTAGCTATCACTATAATAAATTTTGAATATTGGGCTAAAAAAAACACTATCCCAGAAGTCTTCATTTGCAAGTAACAACAAGTAGCTCCCGTAGTAACCAAAAAAACAAACAAAAAAAAACAAAACTGAATTTCCACATATTGCCTCAAATTTGGTTATTACTTCAACTTGAGTTTGAAGTTTATTCTTAAGCTGCCTCATTAAAAAAGAACCCTCTACCACTAAAGCACATTGAGGGTCTTGTGTTCAGCACTAAGGTGGGGATGTACTGCAACTAGGCTGTGAAACGGTTATGAAAAGAGTGGATTTGGCCTAAATCACACTCAACTCAAAGGTTTTTTTCCCAACTAAGGGTACCCATATTATAGAGGCTGAGAGGCAGGGAGTGCCCCAGGAGGATCTCCCTTTCTTGAAGTTGATCCGTAACTGACTGAGATAACAGAATATAAATTTTGAATAAATTAAAAACTATTTAACTATCCAAGCAGCCATTATACAAGCAGTGCCCATTAGTAATATACATTTATTTTATTTTAAGTATTAAATTATTACTATAATTATTTATTTTTTTTTTTTAAGGTTCAATTCATCATCATGATCGCAATATCCATAAAAATGAAGGTAATCAACTGTAATTGTAACCCTTTGTTTTGGACAATGTGGAGCTTCTCTGTAACTATCTACTTTATCCTCTTTTTAAACTTCTATGTAAAATCATATAGAAAGAATAAAAAAGAAGAATAATAAAAAAAAACCTTATGAGATTTTATTCTAGCCTAATCTGGTTCTATTTTCAGTAATATTTAACTTAATACATTTAGATATTGTTCTATCTTGAATTTCATTTTATAATTTATTTATTCTATATTTTTTTTGTTTATTGGTACACAAAAAACAAACCATTAAGTTAGGAAAATTAATTTTGAGTACAATTTTTTTTTTCCCTTATGTTTACTTAACTCCCAAGAGTATAACCTACCAAACTACAACTCTTTTCAGCAGTTTACTACTGCTTTTCATTCTGGTAGCACTAAATTTTAGTTTAGAATGGATAATAGAGTTTTGTATATACTAAACTTTGGAAAAAATAACAGATTTTGGGAAATATTTGTAACTATTGTTTCCTCCTTTTACTTTTCTTGAACAATGGGAAAAAAAATAATTTTTGTAAAAGTATGATCTGAATCCAAATTCACCTAAAAAAAAAAAAATAGGGTGTTTAAGAAATTAATCTTATTTTTCTATTTTTTGCTTCCAAGTGAAAAATAGATTTTTGTTATTAAAAAAATAATCTTATAAAATATAACCTGTATCAAATTTAAAATGTAATTTTCTAAATGAATATTAATATTTAAAGCAAAAATAAACCAGTAAACATCTTAATGGTTGTTTCATTTAGATTTCTTCAGTACTACAAACTAGATAATATGGCACTGGTTTGCATTGATGTAAAATATGTGGAATCATATATAGCAGCAACTGAAGGAACGAATGTAAATGAATGAATTTTATCCCCGCCACAAGGAATGGAGTAACAGCAGAATATGATTATACATACAAATGAATTGAGAAAAACTTCAATCCTGGTTGAAAAAAAAACAACCAAACTACCTTACTAATGGTCTGCAAATGGAGTTATTTTAATTACTGGTTAAATGAGCTTTAACATATCTTTATATTGCTTTGAAAGTATTAACTATTAAAATAGATAGCTCCTTATTGATGAATGGAAATAATTGTTAATAGGAATTGTACTTTTTAAAACAATTTAATAATATTGAATTTGGTATATCTAACTCTAGCTATTTATATACTTATATATTTCCTTATTATTAGTTAGATCTTAAACAGTAATATAGTTTATTTTTATTGAAAACTAAAGATCATTCAAAGATACTATTAAACTTAGTTTATGAAATACTGATACTTAACACATTGCATAATATTTTATAGATATTTTTATGTATTTTAATAAATGAAATCACTTTTGAAGATACATACGATGAATGAACATATAATTAATTATCATTTAGTATTGAGGTAGATATGGCTTGAGGTGAAGAATGGTTTCCAACACCTCACCATCATTATCATCATCATATTTTAAAAAACAATAAAGGAGAATAGAAAAAAAGAGAATGATTCAATATCTATATTTTGCAAACTCTTTTTCTATTTTAGTGCAGTGAAGGTGCTATAATTTAAGTTTCAATGTAAAATGCCATCTTGTGAACCAGTGGCAGAGGCGAGGTTGTAATAGGAATATGCAGAGTTGATTATCTGAAAAGCATTATAGTAATTATTTAATGAATAAATATTCACCAACAGGTTGAAGCCTAATCTACAGGTGGTAAAGTTAAACATCACAAATATCTTAAAATTAATATATATATATATATATATATATATATATATATATATATATATATATATATATATATATATATATATATATATATATAATGGATTAATCAGAGAGAAGGAAAAAAAAAAAACTGACTGGGAAAAACAAGGGATCATAGATGTGTTTACCTACAATCTACTGTTTTTCCCAATTTAAATTTTAGAATGAGTGATCATATGGTGACTAAAGTGATCAAAGTCCTTAAAGGTTATATTTTCCTAAAATTACTTTTTTTACTGGTAGTAAATTTGTAAATAATCTTTTATTAGTGAAAAATGGATAGTAGAAGATACTAGTGACCTTTTAAAAAGGTTTTTTTTTTTTTTTTTTTTTTTTTTTTTCCCCTTTTTTATTGTGTGACAGGACACTTAAAAAAATGACCGAAGCAGCGTCATCATCAACAAACATTTCTAATATGGATGCTACGGACAGTATAGCAGAAAACAATTCTCAAAATGAACAAGGTGTCTGGGAAATCGTTACAGGTCGTAAACGTCTCTCAGAAATAGAAAGAGATACCAGGAAGCAAAAGAAGCCAAATAACCTCCCATTGGCAGGGATGGTGTGAAGAAGGTGAAGGTACGATCTCGGGAGATAGGATCATGTATATTTCCCCACAGGTGAATTCGAGAGCAGGGAGTTGCAGTCAGGACTCTAGCCCCCCCCCCCCCCGGAAAACGTAGTACCGGAACGGAACGAGTGAGAATTCTCGTGAGATCCCGGGAAGTATTTGTAGGTAACCAGGCTTTTAGTCAGGGTCGTGACTGATGCGAAAGTTATCGAAAGTTGATGGTATGCATTCTCTCGAGCCTTCAGCCTTCCCGGAGGATCGATGAGCGTTGCCAGAGTAGTCGCCACTCGTGCTCAGCGGGGAGAGTTGGGATACAGTGTGAATATCTTTGAGGCAACATATCCGCTACATAAAGGGACGGTGGGTGCGCGAAAGCTTACCTATGAGAAGGATGAAGGGAAGGGTTGGGATGTTAGGTTCGTGGAACAGAGGGGATGAGAACTTCAAGGATTCCTCACAATCACTCAACATTTATCTATCACCCCTGTTCACAATCAAGCTTTTTGGCTTAGTGGAGCGCCTGCCACCTTTCAAAGACTGATGGACTATGTATTGGCCGATGTATGCGGAGATGAATGTCTCGTTTACCTGGATGATATAGTTGTGTTCGCGGCGACCCCCGGATACTCACAGGGGCACCTGATTTCTCAGGAAGGGGTGAAACCTGATCCTAAAAAGATAGAAGCTATCGAGGAATACCCCCTTCCCACAACTGTTAAATTACGGGCTTTTTTTCTAGGGTTGTCCGGGTATTACCGAAGATTTATTAAAGATTACTCCCTGCGAGCACAGCCCTTACTGAGATGACTAAGGAAAACGTCACGTTTGAGTGGACTGAGGATAGACTCCAGGCCTTTCGGGAGCTGAAATCGTGCTTGAAGACGAATCCGGTTCTGGTCTATCCAGACTTCAGCAGAGACTTCATTCTGTCAACCGACGCATCGGGGGTTGCTCTTGGGGCTGTCTTGTCGCAAGAAGTTGATGGAGTCGAAATAAATTCAGTACTTTAAGTGATAACTCACAAAATATATCCAACCGGTCAGAAAAAACTGCTCCTCCACCTCCGTAAAAGGAGTAGAAACCTCCACCGATTTTCGTAAAAGGAGTAGAAAACTACCCAGCGTTTGTTGGGTTTTTAGAACAGGTAAGTGGCCCATCTACATTTCAGTTAAAAACCACACCAAAAAATATTTGCATCAACCCAGAGACGCCGGAATCATATCGTGCTATAGTGCCGATAGAACACAAAATGCCGAATTTCACACGTTCCAGCTACCCCAAGATAGATGTCCAAGATTAGTAATAAAAAACCTACATCATTCAACTCCAAAATCAATTATCATTGATGCCTTAAAAAGTAAAGGTTATGAGGCAACTAATGTTACTAATGTGATATCAAGGTTAAAACTACCTTTACCAATGTTTTTCGTTGATATTACCAAAGAAACATACAATGATAATATCTACCAAATTAAAAGCATTTTCTACACTCGAGTAATAATTGAAGAGCCACGAAAGAAGAGGATGATACCTCAATGCAATCGGTGCGAACAGTACGGTCATACTAAGACCTACTGCAATTACACACCCAAATGTGTAAGATGCGGCCAAACACACGCAAGTTCCTCATGCCAGAAAACGCGTGATACCCCAGCTACATGTGCAAATTGCCAGGGCGCACATCCTGCGAACTATAGAGGATATCAAATCTTGAAGGAGTTAAGAAACATCCGAAATTCACGAGTTCTCCATCATCGAAGGTCTGCACCATCTCAATCTACCTCTATCTCAATGGGGCCACAAGACTCTCCTCCATTGCAACAGCACTCACAGCAACCTCAGCTCACTCAACTAGATCCAAGAATGCAGCAGGACCCACAGCAACCTCAGCCCACTCAACTAGTTTCAAGAATGCAGCAGCAAGGACCTCTACACACTTGTCCAGCTCCTGAAGGAAGACAACAACAGAATGCGTTCATGTCAGGTATGAGGCAGAACATTGCTCAGCCGGTAGCCCCAGCTGATAAGTATCCTCCCCAAATATTAAATTTGTTAAATGGTTTAGATAACCTCATCGAACCCCTTTTTGATTTCCTCCAACAACTTACACAAATCAGACAAGCCTTCAACCTTGCTTATGGACCCTAATTATTTAACTGTGGGTTCCTTGTCCATCCTTCTTTGGAATACGAACGGACTTCTTCAACATAAAACAGAACTTGACATGTACTTACACGAGAAACGTACTAACATCGCTTTTATTACAAAAACCCACCTCACTTCACTCATAAATTAAGCATACCGGACTAGACTATCTACAGGACCGATCACCCAGACAATACTTCGCGCGGTGGGACTGCCATCATCATCAAAACATGTCTCAAACACCACTCTAAACATATTCCAATTACACCAGACATCCAAGCAACAGCCATAACTCTTTACACAGCACAAATAACACTAACATTAGCAGCGGTGTACTGTCCTCGGTATGCGCTGATCTCTGACATGTTTTGTAGCTTTTTTAAAAAGCTTGGAAGATGTTTCATAGCAGGAGGTGACTATAATGCAAAAAATCTACTATGGGGGTCACTGTTAACTACTCCAAGAGGTAGAAACCTTCATTCTGCTCTCCATAAGCTTTCTTTAAACACTATAACTCCAAATTCTCCGACATACTGGCCTACATCGAAACGTAAGACACCAGACTTACTAGACTTCTTTATCACTAAAGGACTACGGTCCGTACCTTACACAGTTAGAACTAGTTCTGACCTCTGTTCTGATCATTCCCTT
This sequence comes from Euschistus heros, assembly GCA_003667255.2. Classification (NCBI taxonomy): domain Eukaryota; kingdom Metazoa; phylum Arthropoda; class Insecta; order Hemiptera; family Pentatomidae; genus Euschistus; species Euschistus heros. The sequence continues at coordinate 1,220,716 of RCWM02000205.1, read as the reverse complement.
ATTCAACTAATTTTGTTTGAAGAGCCAAGTATGAAAGAAAAACGCCCCACACTCATCCAAGGAAACATTAATTGGGACTGCTACGAAACAATTTTAAATAAAAAACTCTCAGTTCCACTTTCATTGAAAACAGGAAAAGAAATAGAGGACGCTGTTGACGTTTTCACAAAATGCATTCAGGAATCTGCGTGGTCCTCATCAGTTCCCAAAACCAAGAAAAGTTACCAGCCAAACTAACCACAGTATATAAAGGATTTGATCAGAATCAAGAGAAGAGCTCGTAAGGCATGGCAGACTAACAGACTACCATCGGACAAACATACATACAACCAAATAAATAACAAATTAAAACGACAAATCCAAAAATTCAAACAGACCAACTATGATACATTCTTAACAAATCTCAATACTGACGATGGAAGCTTATGGAGGCAAACAAAAAAGCTTTTAAAGCATCGTGAGGTGTCAGCACCACTCTGAAAAGAAGATAGCACTTGGGCCGAGTCGGAAAGCGAAATGTCTGAACTCTTTGCTGATCATCTATCGACTGTTTTCATACCTCATACAGACCTCACTGACAATGAACACGAAATTAACGTACAAGATACCCTTGACAACCCCTTACTACTAACGTTGCCTCCACCAGCCATTGAGCCATCTGAAGTAATTCTAGAAATTCAAAAATTATCAACAAAAAAAAAAAAGCCCCAGGACATGACTTGATTACTGCTGAGCTACTCCAGCATATGCCCAGAAAAGCTACAGTCTTTCTTACAACACTCTTTAATGCAATACTCAGGACAACTAAATTCCCACTGCAATGGAAATATTCACACTATTAATGATACAAAAACCAAATAAAGACCCCAACTCTCCTTCTTCGTACAGACCCATCAGTTTACTTCCAATTTGCTCAAACATTTTTGAAAACTTACTGTATAGACAAATTCTAGACATACTAACGAACAAAGACATACTACCTGAACACCAGTTTGGATTTCGTTCACAACACTCAACCATACACCAGCTTCACAGAGTCACAGACTACATTTCAGTTGCATTGGAGAAAAATTATATGCTACTGGGGTATTCCTGGATGTAGCTCAAGCATTCAACAGAGTTTGGCACAATGGACTACTATTTAAACTTAAATCATTCCTTTCTTCCACTTACTATCTTATCCTTCTCTCTTTCCTTTCTGACAGATTTTTCTCTGTTCGACAAGGTTCGTATATCTCTTCTGTTCGACCAATTAGGGCTGGAGTACCGCAGGGATCGATTCTTGCACCTCTGCTATACATTGTTTACACACACGACATACCCACTTACCCTAACACTATAATAGCAACATACGCAGATGATACTGCAATTCTGACTAGACACTCAGACATAAATCAGGCTTCACTGACTCTCCAACACTATTTACAACAGTTACAAGACTAGTTCAACAAATGGAAAATTAAACTAAATAACGACAAATCACAGCACATAACTTTTGCACTTCGACATAACACCTGCCCCGTTTACATTAACAATGTTCCAATTAAACAGACTGACACTGTTTAATACCTAGGACTAATGTTCGACAGAAGGATGACATGGGGCCCACATGTGAAACAGAAATGCCTAAGCCTTAACAAAAGACTCAGACTATTATATCCAATTCTACATAAACGATCTAAATTGAAAATGACGCAAAGACTAAATACATATACTTACTTATTAAAACCTCTATGGACGTACGCCTCACAAATTTACGGAACTGCTAAAAAAACACACATCCAAAAAATACAGACTTTCCAGTCAAAAACTTTAATACTCATTACACAATCACCCTGGTATGTCAATAACCAAACTTTACACACAGACTTACACATACCCATGGTACAAGATCACATCCAGACTTTATATAAAAGACTTCACGACAAACTTCACGGACATATCAATAATTTAATACAAAGTATGGCCTCCATAAGCTTGCCAGATAATACCCAAAGGAGACAAAAAAGGAGTTGGCTTAGGGATCTACTCCGTTAAAAACTGATTAAATATCATGTTCATGTTAGGAGTAAGTACCGCTGGGTGCTGTCCTCCCTCATGCCTGACATGCCAATTATCTTGTATACAACAATTTATCACATCTGCTTGTTGTCACATGTTAAGTAACAGGTTTGGATTAAACAAATAAAGAGAAAAAAAAAAATAAAATTTAGAATTAAAAGGATATGTAAATTAATAATTAAATTAAATTAACAATTAATGATTATTCGAAATAAACAAATTTGAGGGAAAATAGGGGTTTTAATATTGACTTTTTTCATTCAAACGAATATAGCTCCTAAACGGTAGGTCCCCTTGACAAATGTTATCTAACAAAAAATATTTTTCATTAAATTTCTGATAGGGAAGCTGATAAGCAAACTTTCGATCTGATCAACAAAAACAGAGAAAATGCGTATCAAAATGCTACATTTTGACGTATTTATAGCATGTATTTATGGACGTATTTATAGCACCTGTGTGTCCATTGAGGAGAGATTTCACAGTACCAGAGTTTTACAGACAATGTTATTGGAGTTTGATAAATACATGTATGTGAGTCGATTGAAATCCCAAATCGGATCTTCGAAATTCCGAGTTTTTGGTTTTGAAGGTCAGAAAGCAGGATAATATTATATTGTGGATGTATTCAAGACTTAAACTAAATGAGGTTGTAAATATTGAAAGTAAAATAATTATTGATAATTCGGTAATGTTATGAACCGGGAAAATATTGTCAACGGACGGAGGGGAAGAGCCTCCATTACTCTTCATTTAGTGAGAAACATGGCAGAACCGTAAGATAAATCATACTTTAACGTAGAAGTATAAAACGTAAAGTAACATAATTCAATTGGGAGACAGTAAATGAGACATGGTATTCCTTACGTTTGCATAAGTAGCGTGAGATACCTTGATCAGGCCGTATGGGGCAAAAGTTACTGGTGACAGTGTCTTCGCCAAAAGAATTCGGATATTCACACAAAACCTCTTATTACAGTAATACCACCTAATGCCATAAATTGAATTTCTAAGATCTTCGTTCTGAAAAAGAAAGTTGTTATAGCGATTAATGGAAAGATAATAATATAATTTCCCACGCATATTAATTAAAACAATCGTCAAACTCCTCCTTCTTGTCTTAGAGAAAACACTAATATTAAGAAATAAAATAAAATTATGAGAGTTACAAGTCGTATGATAGTCAATCAAAAGTATATTAATACGAATATTTACCAAATTAGTAACTGATTGTCCCACTGAACATACAGTGCCAAGGAAGGAAATTTCTGCCCCACATATCACTAACGAAGCAATTGTATTTCCGGGTAATACTTTCCACTGAAATAAAAAAAATATTAAATTTAGTTATCGCTTACCGTAAAACGCTAAAACTTTGTGCCAATAAAAACAGTTTGTGCCATTGCAGCAGTCCAAATAGTCCAAGAGCCCGCAGAAAAAGGAAAAAAGCTATTCAACCTCTTTTTTCAAATACATGGGTGTTATCTATCCACTGTTCTGAATCAAAAGTTATATCTCTGCCAATTAATGTCAGTGCCGAAACAAAATGTTGCCCATTAGAAGAAATTAGAAAAAAAAAAGCAAAAACCAAGTTATTTCATCCCTTTTAATTTTTAACGCACGCTAAACTAAGTTTAGTACTCGCACACACACACAAAACTACTTTACCATGCATATATTTGCTGCACCTTTTGCAGACTAAATCCAAAATCCACTATTAAAATCTTAAAATACGAGTTATTTCATTCCCTTTAATTTTTGTCCCGTATTAAACTAGGCTTATTACTAACATAAAATATATATATATATATCTGCCTTGCATATAGCTTGCCGCGCGTTTTGCAGAAAGAATAAAAAATCTGCTAGGATAAACTCGAAATTTTATGTTATTTCATTCCTGTTGGTCTTTAACCTTACGAAAGTAGGTTTAGTGCTTATATAAAAAAATCTATTCTGACATGCATAACTAATAGCTAACTTTAAATTTCATTTCTACACTGTATCAATCTGCGCACTACATCTATGAAAAGTCACAGTTAATTTTAATACCTTTTTGGGAAAGGAAATATTTTCATAAACAAGAAAACTGCCGATTGTACTTCCATACAAATTTATAAACGCTGTTATTTATTTAACTTTGTTAGAGCAGAACAACACATATGGCTCTATAGCTCCTAAACGGTATGCCCTTATGACAAATGTTATAAAAGTAATAATACTCCCCATTTAATTTATGATCAGGAAACAGCTGTCAAATTTTCTGTCTGAGCAATACCAACAGAACTGTTGTCTGATAATTATTCCCTACAGAAAAGTACGAGAGAAATAAACGTATCCCTTTAAGCTAACTTTATTGGTGTTGTTCGGGTAGAAAATTTGCCCGCTGTTTCCTGATCAGAGATTTAATGGGGAATATTATTTCTTATATAACATTTATCTTTAGGAAATACTGTTTAGCAGCTATAAAGCCAATACTTCTCAGAACAGTATTGTGTGTGCAGTGTTTATTGTAAGTAAATCTTAATATATATAAATTACGTGTCGCCGCCTAGGGGCCGGCTAACACCTAAACTACTGAACCGATTTTAATCAAATTTGCACACCGTGTGCAGTTTGATCCAACAAAAAAGATAGGATACCTTATATCTTAATTTATAGTCGCAATATTATTTGTATATTATCTGCAAGTAACAATTATCTGTTAGCTCTATACGATTCTAACATATGGCGGTATAAGGTTATACTATTATATAAAAGGACAAGCAATGTTTCGTTTGTGTTCACTAACCGCGAAAAACTACTGAACCAATCTCTACCAAATTTTGACTACATCATCTTTATAGGATGGTTTAGCAATAGTAAAATCTAATGATTTTCAACTAATTCTTTATTGAAAAATGAATAATAAGTGGATAATAGTGAAGTTCAAAAATGGCGGCAATTGCAATCTACATGAAAGGTTAAAATGTACAGTGTTACATAGAGGTGAACATTGATAATAAAATTTACTTATTTTCAATTAAATTGTTATAAAAACAGGTATATGGAGTGAAATATACCAAAGTTTAACTACATCATGTTCATAATTCTAGGTTTAGCAACAATAAAAATTTAAATGTACAATGTTGAGTGTTAGAAACGGGGTTTTGCCACACTATGACATACTTTTATGGTTAGAAATTAAAATCCAACCAGATCAAATCAATAAAATTATTTCTGTCGAATGAAAATTATTAAAAATCAAAATGCCGATCCTCAGCTGTTTAATATTGTGTGTAAAAATATGAACTTTGAACCTTTAGTTGTGAGCACTGATAATGCAGTTTCGTAATAGTCTCCGTCCATCTGGATTACCAACTCATATATTAAAATTGAAAATTGGATGTTTAATTATGCTTTATGTTATCTTCAAGCACCTAATCAATCTAAATTTAACCCAGTTAATAATGGCTGCTATGCGTGAAAATATCATCAAAAATAAAATTTTCAATTCTTCACTTTAATACAAGATTTTTATCGATAAATATTAAAAAAAAAATAATTATTAGTTAAAATTATCTAAGATCTCCACTTATGAGAGCAGGCGAAGCCTCGACGGGGGATGATGAAGTTATATATAAAAGGACAAGCCATTTTCGTTCGTGATCACTAACCGCGAAAACTATAGAACTATTCGGTACCAAATATAACTATATCATCTTCATAGTTCAAGGAAGGTTTAGCAATAATAAAATTTATATATTTTCTATTAAATAACTGTTTAAAAAGCGATAGATATGTGGAGTGCAGTAAAGCGAGCGCCATTTAAGAGAGGTTACAATGATCCGGTGTTAAATATAGCTAGAAATTCATAATAAAGTTACTTAATTCAATTAAATTGTTATCCAAAAAGCTATAAATATGTGGCAAGCGACAATAGCGTTTTAGTAAAACTAATGAACCTATCTGAACCAAATTTTAACTACATCATCTTCATAGTTCTTGATTCATCTTATAGTAAGAAGGTTCATGATTTTTCATTTATTTTTTATTAAAGTACTTACTGATTTACGCGAGAGGTTTGTTATTTTTACTTATTAAACTATAAAGAAAATTATTAAAAAGATTTAAATATGGTGTGCGATATGTGGATCCCAGTGAAGCTTGAAAATTTGTGTATAGTTCCACAATAGAGTTAATGTAAACTTCTGTATAAATTTTTTTACAAAAAACTTAGCTTTAAAAACTAATATAGCCTCCAAATAATTAATTCATAATGTATGAGTGTGTAATTTAAAATGTGTAGAAAGGATTAAGTGTTTTATTAATTATGCGGTACAATACCTTTTTATTATAATTATAATACTAGAATCTTCTACTATTACTATTACTATTATACTACTACAAGATAACCGTAGTTCTTAATTAATATAGTTATAAGGACCGGCCCGGCGCACCGCACAGTGGCAAAAACGGCCAATCTAGGTGGACATTGCTCATAACTTCTAAAGAAATAGTCGAAATCACTTGAAAAGTTTTGAGTATTTTTTATTTTTGCATAAATACAATAAACTGTAATAAAATAGAATAATAATAAGAACTAAAACTTTTTTATATATATAGAACCGAATGTTGAATATTTTTTTATTATAACTTAAATGTTTCCCTCATCCCTGACATGTCAATTTCACATAATTTCTCATTTCACATCCGGTTATTGTCACGATTTGAGTGACAGGTGTGGATAAAATAAATAAAGTGAAAACAAATAAAAATAACTTAAATATTAAATTTAACGCAGACCATTTTTATTTACTATTTTATTACCTAGTTGGCTCAGATAGTAAATTTAATAATTCACCCGGGAAACATTTATCATTAGGATCAGAAGGCAACAAAGCACTGCCTTCATTAATTGACAAAGTTAAAATATATGGGTCAGATGAATAAAGCTGCGTACCAGCTGAGGCGTGCAGCTCCTCATAGGAATAATTGTCCAACAAATGTTGAATTTGTCGCTTTTTTTGTTTTTCCCTCAGAATTCTAAATGCTTTGGTAGTACGAGATTTACTGCTACTTGGGCCAAGGGCAAGTGCCTCGATATCTATCAAGTTTCCCTTCAGCCAAACGGAATTTTGTTTAAAAAATTTAGACGACTTTGGACCCATCGAGAAAGAATTTGAATTAAAAATTCTTTGGTAAAGCCACTATTTTCATAACTAATTCTTGAGTGACCTCAACAGTAATGCCTTTTGACCTCAGACAATTTTTCAGTGTGTCATGGCCACCCACACATCAAATACAGCATCTTTGAGGAGGGGCATTATTCTGAAAAAACAATAAATAGCTTAGCTCTATGGGTCGGGACGGGTCAGATTTTAATCGTTATATATTCTTTAGATGTTATACTTTAAAACCATGCCACCCAGAAGGCGGAGGACTTTGGAGAAAAAAAAGTTACATAATTTTAATTACAAAAATCTGTTAACTTGTTAAATATGTTTACTTAACTGAACTAAGTACACCCATAAGGATAAAATTTAAGATATGTATCACTCACCATAAAACGTTAATAGATAGACCTTTGATATACCATATACGGCGTTATTATATGTAACACACACTATGAATGGTTAGGCACAATAGAAATGCTCTGCACTTGATACTGATCTGAGAATAACCTGTTTTTGTTTTTTTTTTTGGAAAAAATGTATGTTTACACTAGTGTTAATCCATCAAATCATATCATCATTGCTGTTTATATCTCGTCAACCATCTCTTGATAACATTACTAAGTCCATTCAATGCTCTGTTGACATGAAAATTTTTCTTAATGTCCACCTAGATTGGGCGTTTTACCACTGTGCGGCGGTCCCACTGAACGCTGCAACTGTTTGTTTTTACAACTATTAAAAACGAAATTGTTAGCATATTTGTTTCAGAATACCTCTAATTGTGAAACAGTTAAGGCATTTTCTCTTTTTTATGTAATTGTTATTGAAAATACTTCAACTAAGGTAGAGTGCCCTGTTATCGACTACCTGTGGTTTAAAGGACTGTAGCTCGGGAACTATTAAATCAATTTGCATCAAATTTTCCCACAGTTTAGATCTATTTACTTTTACAATGACAGAATAATATTTTTATATAGATACAAGTCTTGTACCACAGTTTTTCGTTCTTGTAAAAAGTCACAAATATGGCCTATGCACTAAATTTATTTTTGATATCTCAGCTTTTAAAATCATCAGATAATTTATATATCTCAAGCATTACATATAAGAGAAACTTCTGAACTTAGCGCAAAAATAAGATCAGGCGGATGTCGTCCTCTTTATGTGGCGACCACAGACAAACTAGAGCACTCCGACTCAAACCTTTTCTTGCTCTGACATCCTATCCAGATAATAACATGATAAATTGTTTCTATTTCTAAATAACATCTTTATTTGATTTTTCGGCAATAGGCCATATTAGGACGAAGGCCATAATTGGGCACCCTATCCAATCTAAATGTTAACAGGATGACTTAAACAATGTTGTAAAGTAGAGTAACACAAAGATATGGGTGATTTCAAAATTTCGGTACACTTTAAGTCACAAAGGTATTTTGAAAATTGTACTGAACATAAAATTTTGATTTTAGTTTACATAGTCAAGTACCCACTGTACCATTATGGACTCCTAACAATAATGATATATCTAAATATGTAACCGGAGTAATTGACGTTTATGTATAGGATTTACTCTCTCCCTAGGTTGTCACAACTTGAAAATGCTTGCATTTCGAAAATATTTAAGGCCTTCTCTTACGCTTATTTTCTAGTTTGAAAATATGAAGGGGTGTTGTTTTCTATTTATTATCCAAAAATAATTTTGTGGTTGATATTTAGCCTTCTTAGCACTATATACACCATCATAAAAAAGTGTCACAACCTTCTAGTTCACTCCCTAAATTATTTTTTAAAATCCCTCCTTCGCTCTCTAAATGGAAAATGTGAAGGGTGTTTTGTATAGTGCAACACTATTTCTGGTAGATCTGTCTACTGCTATCTGTTTCAAGACGCTGAGTTCATTGGTAGTCAAGTGGAGGTGCATTGATTCCGCTCGGTAAGTACCGTATTTTAATTCATCACTCCCTAAGGTGCATTAACCCATTGAAAACGTGATACTTTTTTTGAAAATCAAGATAAATTCGAAGCTCCATTGAAAAACCAATAGATACCTTGTTTTACTTTTCAAATAGGCCACGTGTATAACATGATATCAACGTTTTTCTGGTTAGAACTCACTCCCTACAACTCATACCCTACAACTGAGTGAGGATATCGTGTTATATTTGAACATAAACTGCTTTAGCGTTTATCTGCTTTTATAAAAATAAATTACTTGATTTCTCCCTCTCATGCCATGAAATGTGGGAAATTTCCAGGCATTCAGCACAGCCGGACCATCAACGTCAAGCCGAAGAGGAACCAATGAATTCAATTATTGCTGCTCGTTATTTTTAAACGTACAGCCTACATTTTTTTATTTAATGTTTAAACGTTATACCCATCTACTTAGTTATAATCAAAGTTCAAGGAACATTATTTTTATCAAAACAATGTTTTTAATATCATCATCATCATCAGCGGCGCAACAACTCATTACTGAGTCAAGGCCTCCTCAATCAGCCCACGCCATATGTCCCGGTTCTGCGCAGCCACCATCCAGTTACGCACCCCAAGCAATGTCCGGGCATCATGCGCAACACCGTCTCGCCAACGCAGTTTGGGTCTTCCTTTTCGCCTGGTTCCATGAAGTTCCTCCAGCGATGTCTTCCTGGGAATGGAACCCTCATCCATCCTCGCAAGGTGTCCAGCCCACCTAAGCCTTCCAAGCCGAACAAACTTTACTATATTCGGTTCCCTAAAGAGAGCATATAGTTCTTGATTGGTTCGTCGACGCCACTCTTGTCCCTGCATAATTCCACCATAGATAGATCGCAGGATCTTCCTCTCGTGGATAAGTAATGCGGACTCATCTTTCTTCGTGAGTGTCCAGGTCTCAGAACCGTAGCTCAGGACTGGGCGACCAAGGTTTTATACAGCTGTACCTTGGTTGCTCTCGGAAGCAGGGAGCTTCGGAAATGGTTACGTAGGCCATAGAAACATCTGCTTGATTTGCTGATCCGTGACCTAATTTCCCCAGATATGTTGTTATCCACATCCACTTGACAGCCGAGGTATACAAATTCGTTAACTTTCTCAAATTTGTAATCCCCAATTCTGACTTCTTCGCCCTGTACTGCCCGTTCTCCTGATACCATGTACTTCGTTTTCGCGTCGTTTATTACCAAACCCATTCTCCTGGCGTTCTTAGCAAGGAGAAGGAACGCATTTGAGACAGCCTGAAACGATCGTCCTATGATATCAATATCATCGGCATACCCAAGCAGCTGAACAGTTTTATTAAATATGGTACTACCCAGTTGGATTTGGGAACTTCTGATGGCTTTTTCAAGGCCGATGTTAAAAAGAAGGCAGGCCAATGCATCACCCTGACGGACACCCCTACTTGAGAAGATTGGCTCGGTCATCCCGCCTTGGACCCTTACGTAGCATTCTACACCCTCCATCGTAACCTGACACATTCTTAAGAGCTTTTGGGGTATTCCAAGTTCTTCCAGTGCGATATAAAGTTCTTTACGATCAATACTGTCGTAGGCACTTTCAAAGTCTATGAATAAGTGGTGGGTTCGGATGTTGAATTCCCTACCCCTCTCCAGCACTTGTCGGAGGGTGAAGACCTGGTCTACGGATGTTTTTAATATACTCGTATTTTATTTAATACCTATTGTGATAGTCTTTATTTCGTAGCTTATTTATCACTTACAATCTATTTAGGTTTTATTGTTCAAAAGTTAACAGAACTGTCGTTATTAAGTGTAATTTTATATTATTTTAGTATTTATAAAGTTTAGTTTGCAGTTTTTAAAGTAGATGTGACAGTACATACCTAAAAGGCTGAAAGTGTAATTCATGTATACACCCCAAGTTTATAATATATATACCTCGTTAATTTCGCTTTTCTTTTCTTAAATGTAATAAATATGATATTTTCCCCACTCCCTAGATAATAAACTCACTTCATAGTCTTGGTTTTTCACTCCCTAGATACAAACTCACTCCCTAGATTAAAATAGTTATTACTCATTTAATATATCTAGAAATATTACAGATTATGTATGTCCACTTCACAAACTTATTTCACACACCTTAGAGAAACAATTAGTGAAAAATAAAAATCAATTTACATGTTTTATGTGGTGGACATTTTTTTTATTGGAACTATCCCGAAATATTGAAATCACCCATATACCATGCTTTTTTGAATTATACCACAATCACTGAAATATGTATATTTATGTTTAGTAAAATAGAAAACCTTTTATTATAATTAATGAAAAATAAAGTTCTTAGAAAGCAACGAAAAGTGGCATACATTTACAGCATTTTATGGTTTGAAATTGAATTAATTTCATAAAAAAATTTGTATACTTACGTTACTGGATCCCACCATAGCGAGCGCTATTATGAAGGCAGCAACAACGAAAAAGAAGAACAACGGTAAAGAAAAAAAACGGTTCAGTTCTGTTACGTTGCTGTGTAAACATACAATATCCACATTAAATTTGACTTTAATTTTTATATTTTTTGGAAATATATGCATACATTGAATTTATAGGAATAGTTTATAACAATAAAATTAGTCTTCTGAAAATCATAGATTTGAGAAAGATTTCATGAAGTTTGAGAGCTGAGTATAATGTAAATAAATAATTCTAGTTTTGTTATTACAAATGAGTGGACTTTTAGGAGTCTAGAGAATTCCAAACATACATTTTAAGCCACAGTTTACCCAACCAGTTGCAGTATATCAAGGTGGCTATGTCTTTTTGTAAGGTTGCATTTGTTTTTATAATAAGAAGTAATAAGTAAGAGTGTGGTTTAACAATAAGGCTTAAAGTTCCAGAAAACACTTCATTTTCAAACTCCTAACGTGATATTGTACTAAGATTTGTATTTACCTAAAGCAAATGCACCGTGCAAGATGTATACCCATTACCACTGCTATCACCATCGCCAGCAGTGCTTATTACGCATATACATACATAGTTATTATTCATAAAATTTACATAGACGTTTAAATAACCATCAGCGAAAACCCAGGAACCCGGCAAAGGTTTCAAACAATTTGATGTTACAATATAAAGAACAAAATGCGAAATTGCACAAGCGGATATTTCTTCTGTTATTTTGAGAAAATAATTTCACTTTTGGAGCTGAACTAAAAACATGAGGTGGGCGTACTAGGCACAAAAATACCTGAAGAAAACATTACATATGAAAAATCTGAAAAGAATTTTTCCAGAATATGTAGGAAGTGTTTTTTTAATTTTTACAATTTATTTATTATTTATACAAGGAAGGGATGAAGTCAATATGTGCCTTCAACCGCCAGGTCCTAGAGAGTCGCTCGAAGTTGATACACGGTTGAAATAACAGAAAAAAAATTTTCTGTCTACAGCTGTCCTTTAACTCGGGCCTGAGAGCTTGGGGTTGTTGTCTTACGTACTTATCAACTCCGATTTTTTTTTTTTTTTTTTTTTTTTTTTTTTTTTTTTATATTTAAAAAAACTAAAATTTTATTTATGAAGGATGATCAAATTTTCATCGGTAAGTTGGAAAAATACTAATTTTTATTTATATATTTTATTATATTTATAGCTGATAAAGACTTTTTTGAATCTTTGTATTCTAGAAACATTTGGTCATTTTATTTTTAATCAATAAAAGCATATAGTAAGAAATACCTTAGAATTAGTTTATGATGTTGTACACATTTCCTTAAACAGATATCCATACAATTAGAAAATCTTTCATCTCGGTATAAATCTTGGACGCTGAGTGATGGTATTGTGCCATATTTTGCTTTAAATAAAAACATGGCTCTCAATTGTATCGTATCAAGACGATGTATCAATATCTTCAATTGGATAGACATAGAAGTGGCTGCAACTATGAAGAAGTAGCCAGTAGCTGCAAGTTCGAGACCACACAGCGTCGCCGAAGTCAGTTGATGAGCAAGAGCCACAAAGTAGCCAGCTCCTGTCGAAGAATCGAAAGCATAGACCATCGGGATGGGAAGATTAAAATTTATGGAGGTGTCTATGCCGAAGTCGAAAGTCCCGTATTTATCTAAGATCGGAGCCAGGAGTAAAATACAGACCGCGGCTAAAGCTACCATCATAGGTAACACTGTAAACCTCCTCTTCTGCTTCTCCGCATTTTTTATCAAGTCTCTGATTTCAGCTGTTGTATCCTCATGGTAATCGTAGAAGTTGAAGTACATCCTAGTGTGAAACTGAGCAAAGAAACGGCGATTTTCGTTAAAATGCAAGACGTAGACAGAAGCTATCCCTACGATAAAGAAGTAGTGAAGAGCAGTGCTGAAATATATGAAGTTGATATTGTACAACAAGATAGCAGAGACGAGAAGCCCTAAAGAGTGAAACAATAACAGGATTCCAAACAGAGCAGCTCTGAAAATTCCCCAAAAGTAACCAACTTTATTGACATCAGGGTACAATCCCGTGATGTGCATGAAGCCGCGGTACTCTTTTTGGATTTCTTTGTCGGAGTACTCATCGCTCAATCTGTTCCAATCTTGGAATAACACTTTGAGACCTTTTAACACACCCATTCTGCGTCAGAATGTGAAGACCTAACAGATTTTCTAATAAATTATATATGGATAAACATAAAACAGATTTCTGATCGACAATATTATTAATAGATAAAGAGCTATTTCCATGTTATTGGTGTTGGAAACTTTCCAAAACTTCATTGGATTATTTCACACTCGATTCGTTTGCTGATTGAGTATTAAAGAAACGTTTTGGCTTCCCTGACAGCATAGTTTAATTATTTAGGCACCTTTCAAAATAACGGATACCTCCCAGAGTGATGTCCTTTATTCAAGTTATTAAAAAGATTTCCTAAATCCACTTAATTATTTCGATCAGTTTTGGTAATATTTCCATACTTATTTGCAAAAATAAAGTTTCCGTAGCTCTGTTTTAGTTTTTGTGTTTTTTATGAGTTATTATTTGATATTTTCAAATATATACATTAAGTAAATTTTGATATAAGTGAATATAAAGTAATATGTCAAAGAAATATCTGTAGTACCTGCGAATAGGTTGTTTTGTGCAATATTGTGAATTTCGGATTATAGGTATCACAGGACACCTTTTTTTTTTTTACAAGGATGAATACTCATTTGTGAATCTTTGTAGAAACATTCCAAATATTCAATTGCGTTTTTCCGAAAATACAACTTATGCACTTAACTATTAACATATATATACTCCGAGGTATATAGATATAAAGAAAAAATCCATTAGTAGCTCTTCTAAATTAAAATATCACTAACTAATATATTATGAGTAACGGATATTATGAGTAACGGATATTATGAGTAACGGATATTATGAGTAACGGATCTGCTAAACAGACACACATAAAAAGATTACAAACTTTTCAATCCAAGACATTAAGACTAATAACACAAGCACCATGGTACGTTAACAATAAAACTATACACACCGACTTACAAATACCAACAGTTATTGAATACATACGGACCCACTACCGACTGTTCCATGAAAAATTAAAGGGGCACCCAAACAAATTCATCGATAGTATGGCCACATCGCTCATGCCGGAGAATACCAGGAGGAGACTGAAAAGAAACTGGATGAGAGACTTGCTTTTATAGAAGTAAACCAAAGACAAGGAAGGTGTGCCACTGGGCATTATCTCTCCTCATGCCTAACATGCCAATTATGTTAATATCATCATTTCAGCACATCCGCTGATTGTCAATTTTCTTTTTTTTTTTGACAGGTGTGGATTAAAAAATAAAAGTGAAAAAAAAAAAAAAGATTGGATACTAGACGAATTTCATGGTTTAATGGTTTTCCAAGCTATGTCCGAATAGGTCTAATTATAGATTTTAGGTAAAATGAGAAAATTTTAATTTCAATATTTTTCCTGAGAAATTTGAGTTTAGTGTTTTTATAAAAAAATAATATTCATAGAATTTTCAATGGTAATTAGTGCGGTAGGGGAAAAAAAAAAGACTTTTTGAATGAAACAAAATGTTTCAGTAAATTTTTGAAATCATCGTATTGATTGTCGAGTGTTTAGATGATGAAGTAGAACAAATTTTGTGAAAATTACAATCTATATACTTATTAAATCAAACCAAACTTCTAATACTGATTCAAGTATTTTAGCCGTCATTTTGAAAATGACTGGGCTATTTTATTTATTTTTCTTTCTTTTTTTTCTGTGAATGTTTTCAATTTTTGTGAATGAAATGTTCAAGGTAAATAGGTTCATAGTGTTTGCTTCTGGACGAATAACAAAAATTCAAAATGTTACTGAGCAAGAAAAATTGGTATTGCATAATTGGGTTTGTAGGAAATTTATCACTCATTTTTCATATCCCTTTGAAAATTATATTTATAAAAAAAAAAATATTTTGTGCTTTTGTGTATAATTACTTGGAGAATACATTATTTCTGTTACTAATATCATAGTTGGTCAACGAGTTCAGTAGCAGTGTCCGAGCTTTAGCAAGTTCAAGGTGAAACACAAGGTCTGTAGTTTGTTACAGTGATGGAAACAGTTATTATGATTAAATAAATAACGTTAATTGCGATTAACGATTGCAATCATGTTGTCAATTGGGATAATTAACCGTAACCATTAATCTCATTAATCGCGATGAAAAACATAAGATTGTTTTGTTTGGGCTAGTTAAAAATAATTTTAAGAAAAAAAACAAAAACCGACTTTAAGAGTAAACCTACATGTACAAACTTGAACTAAAATGTAACAAATAATATTTAAATTACTTCAAAAAAAAGAGAATTAAATAAATATCAACGAAATTATCGATACTTATATACGTATTCACAATTTATGATCAGTTATTTTTGGAGTTGGTGAAGAGCAGTTTGATCCTGCCTTTGCAAGAAACTTTTGAATGGCACGAGACAGCGATGTGGCGTTGATGAAATATTGGGTGGATCTTTAGAATTTTCATTTTTTTTTTTCGAATTTGGTTTGTTTTGGTTGGCACCGACTCCAAAAGTAACTGACCATAAATTGTGAATAGTTACATAAGTATCGATAATTTCGTTGATTTTCATTTAATTTTCTTTGTTTCAAAGTAAAATATTATTTTTTAATTTTTATTTCAAGTTTGTACATGTATGTTTTGTAGGTAGGTTTGAAGCTGGTTTTTATTTTATTTTTTATTTTACGTATTCACCTGGATTTTGTAAGAACTTGGGATAATTTAAAAAAAGTGAAATTTATTTACCCATCTTCAATTTAAATGACAATGAAAATAATATATTAATATATAACAGTGATTTCTTATTAATTGTTTTTTTTTATTTTTTCTAAAAAAGCGCTGAGTTAATTTCAAAAATATTTTTATTGGACGACCTCTGAAGTATGAATTAAAAGCAGCATCATCAAAATCGATTCATAATTGATGGAGTAATCGCGTAACAAACATATATATTTAATAATAACTTAAATAAATACATAAGTGCATAAATTATATTAATTGGAGAGAGGAATAGCAATCAGTGAAATATCAACCTTGATTAATTTTTTATCACAAAAAGAATCAAATAAATGATTAGCGATTCTTATTTAAGCAAACACCCCCTCCTCTTTGGTGGGGGGGGGACTTTGTATCAATAGCGTCCCCAGGATCGATCTTCCAAACTAAACACCCTCTAAATTATGCCTACTCTCATCGGAGAATATATGCATTTACCCCACATTTCTATTTTGTTAATCAGAAACTTTTCCTCTTCTGTTTAAACAAATAGTTCAAGGATAGAAATGCCCTTCAGATATCTTGAATGTTCTACTAAAAGCGATGTAATTTTTACAATAAATATCACATTATAACATACTTCTTATTGTTCCATGAAGTTCATTTATTCCACGAGTATACTGCAGAAACTAAAGGTATAATTTTATGTAAATTATTCTAGAATAATTCAGTATAAATCAAATAATTTAGAAAGCAGAATCGAAACTGGTTTGTTGCAATCCTGGATTATAGATTTTATTATTTTCAACTTGGAATCCACATATAAGACTAAAACGACAGGAAACTGCTCGTCGTTTCCGACATTTACTAGACAGACGTTCAAAACTACCTATCTACAACGAAAGAATCATTTACATGACAGTTATCAGACCTATTTACATTACAGGTACATCTCATATACATTTATTGAAGTGTTACCAGTGGGTAGTTGCTTCACAATCAATTGCCATGTTATTATGTACGTTATTATCACATTTACTGGATGTATGTTTTTTTAAGTACAGTTGTAACATTCAATAAATAGATAAAAATAAATCTGCAAACAAGTAATTATTGAATGATGAAATTCATAACTTGCACATAACACGTTGTAGCTTTTATCAGAGATTTAATACTGTATTCCAAAAATTTATTTTATTGATGGAAAACATTTTGATAGGAAAATTTTGCAAGAACTAGAAAAATGTGCTTTATTCAATGCCTTTATTTTGCTATTTTTTTCTACGTTGTGGTACAATTCAATGAAACTTCAATAACTTCATCTGTGTCACAATTTTATGAACCAGTGGCACTGACGATATTGTAGTAGGAGTAGGCAGAGTTGATTATCTGTAAAAGAAGTAATTAATATAAGTAATTATAATGCATATACATTAATGCACACACACAAACACACACACACACACACACACACACACACATACACATACATATATATGCACACATACTATATACCTACATGAAATATGATCAAAAGTTTAAAGCATTGTAAACAAAAATAAATAAATAATTAATATTTAAATTATCTTCAGAAATAATCAACACAAACAAATACGTTAATTTACATACAAGTTTCCTGCTATATGGAATATAAGACTTTTTGTACCATTATTAAATACAGAAATTGTGTGTATAAATATATATATATATATATATATATATATATATATATATATATATATATATATATATATATATATATATATATATATATATATATATATGCTCTTTAATAACTAGTGAGTGTAACGTTCCCATCAGTGTCATTTTATCTACTAGTGGGGAAAAAAACTCAATTGTGCTTTCTTTATATAACCTATTTAAATGGCAGTGTTTTATTTTTAATCCCAACTTAAACAATCGTTTTCAGAAAAGATAAGTGTAAAATAGTAATCGGGATATTAAAACAAAAAAATTAATGAACTGTTATTAAGAGTTTTTAATTATTTTAGTTGACAAAAAAAAACGAGTTAAGGTAATTTTAAGTTTATAATGGTTACACAAAAAAGTATTTTACTCAAACTCGGCAATTAGCAGTACTCACTCTGCTCGCTCGAATGAGCAAAAGTAGCACTTTAAACATTAGTCAAATAAATAACTTCTTCTTTTTTTCTTTTTTTTTTTTTTGACGTGAATACGTTTTTAAATTTGCTACCATACGGAGGCAATCCAAAAATCCTAATGATAACAAAATTGGGGGATACAGTTTGGCGTTACAGTTTTGAATCTATCCTCTACATCCAAAATCAAAGGATCAAAGAATTCATTACGATAAGTGAGAACATTGATGCATCGCGTGCGGTGGACGGGGAAGCACTCAATTTTGAAGTTATTCTGTTGCGTATCGAGATTTGCAACTTTTGACTCAGAGAAGGTGCGATGTTCGTTTAAGTTTTAATCGTCTGCTGTCGTCAAAATCTATCGATTGTATACAAAACATTAATTTAAAGTAGTGACAGTAAATATAATAAGGTGTTAGAATAAAAAAATATTTTCAAAAATATATAAAGTCGGCCTATACGCGTTGAAAAGCCAAAACCAAATACAGAGATCGTATACGGTTGAAAAGGGCTTCTCAAGAACAAACAAATGATAATAATAACACCATATGACCGAGTCAAGCAGTGCCGGGAACGTAAAAGTTCCTTATCGGCTTTGTTCTATACGTATTACCGCCATTAATGCACAAAACTTGGTCACGCACTCAGAAGAAATCTCTGCCGATACAATCATCAACCGATCTAACTGGCCACTGAAAGTAAAGTCCAATGGCATTCGTACTCGGGTGTATATCCACCCGGGCAAAGCGTTAGCGGATATTATACTCTTTATGTTACGATCGTTGTTAAAATATTGCAAAAACATCGCTAAAATTATACCCGATTAATAGCCTCTTATCTTACCACACCAGTCATGAGTAATAATAATTGGAGACATTAATGTTGATGCATCAACGTTAGGTAATACTAACGTTTACCGTCTATTGATTTAACGTTTACCAGAAATCTCGATGTAGTCCAGTCAATAGGGAATCACTCCCATGTTAAATTTACTAAAAATAAGGGCTGGTAGCAACCCGCACAGAGTTGTTTCTCCAGTATCTACATTGCATTTTCATTGTCTTAAATTTCTATCACGCGGAGAGATCTGGAGATTGCAAAAATAAATGACGTAGAGATTTAAAAAAAAAAAATCGTAACTCGGCTGTTATTTATGGTAGCTACACTTTGAATAGCTCAAATTAATTGTTGAGAGGTAAGCTTTTAATTTATTATATTTATAACAAAATCGGTTCAATACCGGACGCTCTAGCTTCAATTGTTTATAGCTGTAAAACGGGCGCTTTTTCAAGTCGATTTTATTGCATGTTTTTTCAAAGAAATCGATTTTTTAGCAATTCATAATGAAAATATAAGCCCTTCAGAATAATATCCCGGTCATCCGAAGTTCAAAATGTGAATCACGAACGGCCCGTTTTGCATTGAAAATATCGATATCGAGATAAACAAAAGGTATATCTCAGTAAATAATAAAGATAGGAGGACGGGGTGGATCCTTTTTTTCTTTGGGTTTAAAGAGCTTCCTTTTTCATCAATAAAAAGTATTGAAAAGGCCCTTTTTGTTTATAATAATTCTTATGCAAAAAGGGGACATTTTAGAGGGTTTTTTGCACTTTTTACGACAACCAATCATCAAAATCGAACGATCAATGGCTTAAATTGTAGATATTTTTATTATCCACAACTTTTATATACAACATTTTATGAAAAGCCGCGTTATATTTGCTTATAAATTGAAAAAAAAAACTGCTTTTGGCCATGTTCTCGTGCCCCTAACTCTAAAAAACTCACCAAATCTTCGGGGCATTTTTGACAGAAATACTTCTTTAATCGCCCTCAACAACTCTGTGCGGGTTGCTACCAGCCCTTATTTTTAGGAGAGAATTTTCCCTATTGACTGGACTAATGTATCTTGTATGCCATTTGAGTCGTACTTTTCGTACAAAAGACCTATAATTGAAAAATTATGTTGTAACACAATAATTATTTGTTCCCTTGCTTTTATCTTAAAAACATAAATAAAAATATTTTATTTTAAAAATATAACCCGATACATAAACGTATTCACGTACAACACACGGCCGTGTCCATGACACAGCCACACCCCTTTTAGTCCAGTCAATAAACACATTGTAGAGTGCATGGAATAAGCGATAATTTTTGACTTCATAGCTTCGTTAGGAATAGTTGGAAGAAAAACATACTAAAAGTCCCCGCCGCTGGGGGGTGAGCTAACGGTGGGGGGGAGGTGAGAAGTTCCATTTTTTTGGTTTTTCCATAATATTTCCAAAACTTTTGACTCTAGAAAAATATGTTTCGAATAAACATAAAAGCTAATTAAATTCACTATAAAATTTATAATTAATAAATTTGTCGTAATTCTAACCGCTTACGAGATATACGTTATTGAAAATAGATGATTTTCGGGAAAAAAAAAAAAAAAAAACAAATGTCACCTCACTTTTTGTCAAACTTTTGCTTCTATTACGTTCCACAATCGTTTCTCAGAAAAAACGTCAGAATCAAAATTGTAGAGCATTAAATTTACTTTAATTTCATATACACGTGTCTGGTGTTTGCTTCAAATGTTCAACAAAAAGTGAGGTAAACATTTTTTTTATTTCTAAAGTTGTCGATTTTTAATAACGTATATCTCGAAAACCGTTGGAATTTCCACGAATACGTAAATTATTATTTTTATAGAAAACTTAATGAGCTTTAATTTTGATCTGCTACATATTTTTCTAGAGCCCACCGTTTTCGAGATATAATCGAAAAACAAAATTGGGGCCTTCTCCCCTCCCCCCACCTTTAGCTCACCCCCCAGCGGCGGGGAACTTTTAATATGTTTACCTTCTAACTACTCCTAACAAAGCTGTGAAGTCAAAAATTATCGCATATTTCATGCACTCTACACCCCTCATTTCGGCACTCTTTATCTGGGGTCGTACTTCTCTGAAAAAAATACGTTTATTGATACTCATACCGAAACTAATTATAAGATTCAAAATTTCTATTTTTTATGTGAAAGCTCCTTAAATATACTATAAGAGCCTGTATATGAAATTTTGATTATGTCACGTTATACACTCAAACCAGCCCACTAAATTGTGAATATCGCTATACTTTGCCAAAACATACATATTTAGCGTTCAGGTTTGGGTGTATTACGTGACATAATCAAAATTTCATATATAGGGCCTGGTAGTGAATTTCACCATATATTAGTTGAAAAAAATAAATTTCAGATCTGACAAATAGTTTCGGCGTTATGGTGAAAACTACGCCAACAAAAACTTGGACTTAAAATAGTAGGCGGTTTTTAACGTGCTGGTAAGGGTATTTAATGGGACTTAATAAAAATTTCATATACAGGTTCTTATAGTACATTTAAGGAGCTTTCAGATAAGAAATAGATATTTTGGATCGAACAATTAGTTTTGGAATGAGTATCAATAAACTTATTTTTTTCAGAGAAGTACGACCCCAGATAAAGAGTGCCGAAATGAGAGGTGTAGAGTGCATGAAATATGCGATAATTTTTGACTTCACAGCTTTGTTAGGAATAGTTGGAAGGTAAACATACCAAAAGTCCCCGCCCCTGGCGGGTGAGCTATAGGTGGGGGGAGGGGAGAAGGTCCCAATTTTGTTTTTCGATTATATCTCGAAAACGGTGGACTCTAGAAAAATATGTAGCAGATCAAAATTAAAGCTCATTAAATTTCCTATAAAAAAAAATTATTTACGTATTCGTGAAAATTATGACGGTTTTCGAGATATACGTTATTAAAAATCCACAACTTTAGAAAAAAAAAAAATGTTTACCTCACTTTTTGTTAAACATTTGCAACAAATACCAGAAACGTATATATGAAATTAAAGTAAATTCAATGCTCTACAATTTTGATTCTGACGTTTTTTCTGAGAAACGATTGTGGAACGTAATTGAAGCAAATGTTTGACAAAAAGTGAGGTGACATTTGTTTTTTCCCGAAAATCACCTATTTTCAATAACGTATATCTCGTAAACTGTTAGAATTACGACAAATTTATGTATTATAAATTTTATAGTGAATTTAATTAGCTTTTATGTTTATTCGAAACATATTTTTCTAGAGTCAACAGTTTTCGAGATATGATGGAAAAACCAAAAAAATGGAAGTTCTCTCCCCTCCCCCACCGTTAGCTCACCCCCCATCGGCGGGGACTTTTAGTATGTTTACCTTCTAACTATTCCTAACGAAGCTATGAAGTCAAAAATTATCGCATATTCCATGCACTCTACACCCCTCATTTCAGCACTCATTGACTGGACTATTTGTTCCTTTTTTATTTGTCGTGATTCAAGTTAATAGCAATAGAATCGTTTTTACTTTAAATCGTGGATTTTTTTTTCTCCAGATCTTAGTATGTAATTGGAAAACAAGATAATTCGACGTTGTTTCAAGTAAGTAAAATCCCTGTAGGGATAAAGTACGAAAATAAAAATAAAAGTTATGAATAAAATAAACTTTTATTATTAAAGTGCAGAACTACATCTTGCAAATAATGTTTGCTCAAAAACCTTGCAGTGGTTAAAAAAAATAAAATTAGAGCTTCACGGTCCAACAATGAGATGACTGGAGCCGCCAGTTTGCCATCCCTGACTTATAAAAAAAATATCGAATTTACATTACAAGAAGTTTCAAAAATTACATACATTTGCGTATGTGTCATAACAGATCTTAATCAGTCCGCAAGCGGTGAAAGTTACAGGTTCTAAAGTCTTCACTAAGAGAATCCTGATGTTCATGCAGAAATTCTTGTTACAGTGGTACCACTTGATCCCGTAGATAGCGGTCCTTATATCTTCGTTCTGAAACAGAATGGTCTGTTATTATCTTAAATAATGTATCACTTAGGAACACAGGAAGCCGTCCTGAAAAACGTCTGATGAGGGTGGCCAAGACATAAACTCAGTTGATGTAGGTCAATTTAATGATCATTGACAGAAATTGGCAAAATACTGTTTTAACTTATTTATTTTCTTAACTATTATAAAAAAATAAATAAATAAATAATATAAATTATACCAGGTCCGTAATAGATTGCCCCAAAGATGACAAAGTTCCAAGAAAAGCAATTTCTGTTCCACAAAGCACCAAGGAAGCGATGGTATTCCCGGGCAGTACCTTCCACTACAAATAAAAACATTATTCAAAAAATATAAGTTTCATTATGGATTATAATATGAGGCCGATTAATATGCTTACGAAACTAGATCCCAGCATAGCAAGTGCAATTATCAAGGCAGCGACAAAGAAAATGGCGAATAGAGGCATTGAAGAAAAATCGTTCAGCTCACTGATATTACTGTTTTAAAAAGAAATAAAATGTTTGGTATCATATTTTAATTTAATCTCATCAGCAGACATAAACAAATTTATATAATTATTGTGCATTTAAGTTACAAATGTAAAACATTTTACATTCAAAGCCAATAACCAGCTTCTATTCCTGATTTACCAATAGGGATCGTGCACTTCGATGCCCAGCACTCTCGGTTTGGGTAAACGGATTCATATATTTTTATACCTGAACAAAATAAACTACTCTTGTGCTCCTCCCGCACAACCAATATTTACAAATTATAGATCAAATAAAAGAGAATTTAATAGAGCAGTGTCGCAAAAGCCTTTGTACGCAGATATTAGATACTCGTTAAGATTGGATTTTATTCGACCTACACGTATAATTTGTTGTATATATTAATCCTTTTATCGTCTAAGGCAACCAACTTCGACAAACGAGGCAAAAAAATTTAATTGAATTTTCCGTAGTAATGACAAATAATCTCTGTTTCAAAAAAAATAAATAATCTCTGTTTAAAAAAATCATTTTTTAATTCTTATATATAGGTACTAGCGTATCTATCCCCCGTAACGACTTCACCTGCTCTCATAAGTTCTTTGAACTTAAATAATGTTAAATAATAATTGATGTTTTATTTGTTTATCGATAAAAATCATGCATTGAAGTATGCAATTGAATATTATTTCTTCAATGATATTTCGACAAATAGCAGTAATTTTTAAAACGTTAAGATTTAACTGATTTGCTTTTATTATACACTTGTAGTCATTGTCAATATTTATCTAGCATTCTTGATTTAATTTTATTGTTAAATTTTCCAAAATTAATTTTCTCGAATCCAGATGGGGTCACCTGTGGTGTAGTGGTTAGCCAAGATCCAGACCTACTAAACCCAAGATCGCGGGTTCGCAGCCCGACAGATGACCTTAGGATTTTTTAAAGGGAGTAGAAAATCCTTAGCTATGCCGTCCTTCGGAAGGGACGTAAAATGGGGGTCCCGAGCCTGTGCGATGTCAGGTACTCGTTAAAGATCCCTATCCTAATTATACCTGGATAGGCAAAATTTAGGACTCCCACCGTAGCATCGTCCGATTAGCCATAGCAGCATAAAGTGACGTTAAACGAAATAAATAAATAAAATAAAATCGAATCCAGATTAAATATATCATCCACTTTATCGTTTAATTAAAAAAATAAAATAAAAAAGATACAGCGGCCGCCACTTATAACGTGTAGACCGCAATTTCTGGAACTAGATGCGTAAATCTGCTATTGTTCTGATTTCTCATTGTTTACCTTGGTTTAATTTAGTTCATAATAAGTGTAGGCGCTGTATCTTTAAGTTTTTTTTTTTTAATTAAACAATAAAATAGCTGATATATTAAAGCTGGATTTTAAATGAAGTTATTGTTACAGAAAATATAACAATAACATTAAAGTATGTATTAGATACTTACTATTTTTATCTAATATTAAAAAAAATATTGCATTCCAAAATTTTGAAATAAAGCAGAATCATTTGATGCAGATCTGGTGGTCAGAGAGAAAGGTGGGGGGGGGGGATAAAGGGAAATAATCCACCTTCTTGTGAAATGCTGAAATATTACAAATTTGTGACTATAGGTATACATACAACGGTGAAGTTTGAAAGAAAAAAAAAACTTGTTATTTATTGTTTATTTGTTTTCTGCAAACGTTTTCTGTTTTTCTTTATCAAAAAATCTTATTTTCTTTAAACAACCTCAAAATGTTTTCTTCGAACAACCCCTGATACTGATGAGCTAATAACTTTAAATCAAATCAGTTAAATTAATAAAAATACGAAGAAGTCTCAAAACGAATGAAAACAGGTGTCACACTGAACTCTAACCTAAGAACGTCTTTAGTTACCATTGATAAGTTTTATGCCTCCGCTAGAGTGCAAAATACGACATGGTGAGGAAATGAGATAAAACTCTGGGACACTCTTTTTGGAGCCTGTTAGCCATTTTGCGAATATATTAAATTCTGGAATCTCCCAGCCTTTCCCTATCAGCCTAGAAAATATCGAAAGCAAAACATAATTCATTTTAACTAAGTAATGTTTAACGGTTCCAATACATAGGCTGAGGCAGAGTAAGGGAATGAAAATTTGATGTTTGAAACATTTTTTTTTTCTCAAATACTTATATCATATTTGTTTTTAACAATTAATCTATTAATCCTTTCCTTATTCATAAAGAAAATAAAGAAAACTGACGGGACGAGGAATTCCCATTCTGGGAGAATGATCTATAAAATACAACCAAATTTAGAACTTACATCTTTCACCCCAGTGAATATGTATTTAAGTAAAATTTTAACCAAAATGAGTTAAGTGACTAAAAAGAATCGTGGAGGCAGGCATGGTCGACTCCAGCCCCCACCTCCACGATTCTTTTTAATCACTTAATACATTTTGATCAAAATCAATTCAAACTAATGGACATGAATGACAAATTTATAAACTAATCTGTATTACCTCAAGATGACTTTGTGATGTTCAACACACCTTTTTAAACACACATCCATACATTTAGAAAACCTTTTGTCTCTGTATAAATCATAATCGTTGAGTTTCGGTCTGGAACCATGCTTAGCTTCATACATAGTCAAAGCCCTCGCTTCGATGGTGTCGAGACGATGAATCAGTGTCTTCATCTGGATAGATAGGCTGGATACCATAACTATGTACATGTATCCGCAACCTCCGAAAATCAGACCACACAGCATGGCCGATAACAGTTGATGTGTAAGAGCCACTATATAACCTGACACAGTAAAAGAGTCGAAGACATAGACCATCGGGAGGGGAAGGTTGAAGTTGATGGAAGTTTCTATGTCAAAGTCGAAGGTTCCATACTTGTCTAAAATAGGTGCCAAAAGTAAAATACAAACTGCCGCGCAAGCGGAGAACATTGGCAATATCATGAATCTCTTCTTCTGCACCTCCGTGTTTTTTATCAATTCTTTTATTTCTTCGGTCGTTTCCTCGTGGTAATCGTAAAAATTTAAATACATCCTGGAATGGTACCGAGCCAAAAAAATTCTATTTTTATTAAAGTGAAAGTTGTAGAAGAAAGATATTCCAACGACAAAAACATAGTGGAGCGCTGAGCTGAAGTAGATGAAGTTGATGTCATATAACAATACAGCTGATACTACAAGTCCGATAGAATGAAACAGAAGTGAGACTCCAATGAGGGTGATTCTGAAAAAGCTCCAAAAGTAACCAACTTTATTAACATTCGGATATAAACCAATAATATGAATAAAATTCCGATACTCCCTTTGCATTATTATATCGGAATACTCATCGCTTGCGCTATTCCATTTTTGTAGGGCACTTTCTACACTAGCTGATATACCCATCCTTTGTCAGTAGCAGACTGTGGCTCTAGTCTCTAAATTTTGTAAATAAATAAACAAGGCAGTGGTTATAGATCGAAAATAGGAATAGGAAAAGCTAATAGTTGTTACCGCAATATCGATGTTAAAGACTTTTGGATATAGTTTGGTGGTTTTTATGTTGTTTTAAACTAGAAGTTGCAAATTAATCACATACATATTTACGCCACAAACTGTTATGTGGAGTTTAGTTACTCAAACTACAAGTTTGACAATACTATAGAGACATTTTAGAATTATTATGAACTACTAATGACTTCTTTAGTTTTTAAAATTAGAGAAACAATATTAAATTTGTAATGCACATTAAAAAAAAAAATTGTATATAATTTTGTAATAAAAACGTAAGTTTCTAATTATCTTTTCTTGCAACTCTTTCCATATCCTAAGGGCACCTTCAATTCCACATTTTTATTGTCTTCCTCTATTAGTGCTTACAGAATTTACATCAAGGATTTTTAGCAATGCTTCTTCTATTTATGAAAATTCACTTATCTTAATCCTACTTAACTTGATGATACAAACAATATTGGATTTAGGGAATATAGCAAGAAGGGTCTACTTTTATCTATTACTTGTCCTTTATTTCATTAATCTTTAAGCCAAATATTCTAGGTAGCCCAATCCAGACCAATGCCTGAGAGGTAATGTATTTTAAAAATTGGTATTCCTTAGACTATTATATTACAGTATGTTAAAAGGAATGAAGGCATTATAATAATATAATATCAACCATACATTAAAACTAACAGGGCGACGTTTTGAGTTGTAACAGAGATTTTAATGCTGATTTTTGTGTGGGTAGTAGGGACCTATAATCATGCAAAGCTAGAGTTATAGCCGCCAATGAGCATTAGGAGCCGAGAAAAAAAAAAAAAAAATGGAAATCACGTTTTATTTTTTTTCTCGGCTCTCAGTCAAGATAGAAAAATGATTCCTTCACGTTAAATTGTAGTTTTGTATGATATTTGAAATAAATATACTTTCGTTATGCTCAAGACACGACCCGGTTTTAGGATGCTCAAAAACTCCAAAAAAAATGACAAAATTCCAAGGAAATCTCCTGTAAATCAGTGGAAATAAAATTTCACATATAAGGGTTTCATAGTGCATTAAATCGAAATTGAGGTCAGTAGTTCATGAAAAAAAAATTCCACTGATTTACAGCGGATTTTGTCATTTTTTTTTGGGGGAGGGGAGGGGGGGTTTGAGCACCCTAAAGCCAGGTCATGTCTTGAGCATAACGAAAGTATATTTATTTCAAATAGCATATGAAACTACAATTTAACGTGAATGAATCATTTCTATCTTGATTGAGAGCCCAGAAAAAAAAATAATAAAACGTGATTCTCATATATATATATATTTTTTATTTTTTATTTTTATTTATTTATTTTTATTTTTTTTTCTCGGCTCCTAATGGTCATTGGCGGCTATAACTCTAGTTTTGCACTATTACAGGTCTCTACTACCCACACAAAAATCGGCAATCAAATCTGTGTGTTACAGCTCAAATGTCCCCTTGTAAGTCACAGAAAATAATTTAAATGTTATGAACTACACAGTTTTAAGAGAACCATAAAAGATCCAGTAAGAGGGGGAAGGTAAAGGAAATATTTAACCATCCAGACAAAATCAAAACTCTTATTTAATAGGATATGAACTACATATTTATATATTTAAATTATAATAAAGTTTTTATTTACAATTACAAAATATTATGTTTATATACACACATAAAAAGGATATTAAAAATAATTTATTTCCAGAAATAATTAATCATTATAGAATATATAAAAAAATGATAAACTTATTACTTTTTAAGAGGGAAGAATCACATATCAGGTTTACTAGGTCAAGGTTGGAGGAAAAAGTAGACAAAGAACTAAGTGAGAGGATGAGGTGAAAAGGGACTTTCAGTAAAGAGGAATTAAGTGGAACTATAGAAGGCAACTAATAGGGGACCCACAAAGGCAGAAAAGGCACTATAGATCTAGAAATGATTGACTATGATGATGATGATGACGATAATAAAAATTAATAATAACTAACAGAAACCAAGATGTTTCAATCTTTTCAATCAATAAGATATTTTTTAGATTCTCTGAAGAACAAAATCTTCATTTTTTACAGAACTATGAAAGCAAACCTATATATATATATATATATATATATATATATATATATATATATATATATATATATATATATATATATAGTTTTTTACAGAACTATGAAAGCAAACCTAAATATATATATAAATATATATATATATATATATATATATATATATATATATATATATATATATATATATTAATATTTAAGATTTCCAAGACATGGGAAAATAAGCATAATTGAGAAAAAAAATACAATATCTGGTTGGTAATGTTGGCAAAGGACCTTCAGGTTCAAACATCATAATTATTATTATATGTAAACATATATAATAATAATTATGATGTTTGAACCTGAAGGTCCGTCCCATGACAAAACTGTCATATGTTCATTATTTGCAATAACCATTTCAATATCAACCAATTTAAAAGTCATGATAGATATGTAAATAATTTTACTTGTATGATAATTCATCCTGCCACTGATTATGTTTCTTGCAGAAGTATTGGGAATATGTTTTCATAAAACTAATGAAAATATCCGTGTACAGAAAAAAAAAATCCGGTAAAATTTTATTATTTTATAAACAGTGAAAAGTTTAATAATAAAACAACTTTTTACTCTGAAAAAATTCAGAGTTTTACCTACACGAAGCTTAATATTTTAAACCTCTCTTATGGCAGTATCAACAAAAACTGTCACAAAAATAAAATCCCACAAAATATTTCAGATAAAATTTTTGCACAGGTGGATTATTCAACGCACTATTCTCCTTATTACAACTATTTTTCTTTAATAAAGACGACAATGCAAAAATTATTAAATCTGAAAAAGAAATTATAAATCAATTATTAGTCTGAAAATGTTCTAATAATACATAATTATGTTATAATAAATACCTTGGCTCAGGTACATTCAATTTAATTTACATTTACAGGAATGACCAATTTCATTTAGGATTCTGCCAATTCTTTCTTCTGTTTCCTCAGAAACATAACCAAATCTATTTCTGTATTTGTAAGATGCTCTGAAAGAATTTTCTTCAATTTCATAGTGAATAATTCATCCTTCTCTTTTATTATCGATTGCAATTTTTCAATTTCAATCTTTCTGTTGCTTTCCAAATCCTATAATATAAAATTTATGATAAAAGTGAATTCATCCATCACTCTTAAGCCTAGTCCAGACTGTAAACAAATGTTTCGGAACAATGTTCAGAAACATTGTTTCCGATGTTTCTGAACAGCTCAAATTTGTTTATGGCTTGTTTCGGAACTGTTCAAAAATATTGCGAAACAAAATCAGCGCTGTTCCTTGTTTCCCGTTGGAGATGAAAAACATGGGAACATTGGACAAGTTGCGACAAGTCTGGACGTGTTCCTGAGCACAGTTTATTTGTTTACTTACTTTATTTCTTTACAACTCTGTAGTGTTGTGATAATAATATTGATTCTTAATGTTTTTTTTTTAATTTTTCACATTGCAGTAACCCTGCAATGGGTGCATGTATTTCTACAGCCTAGTCCAGACTGAAAAAAAATGTTTCGGAACAATGTTCAGAAACATTGTTCCCGATGTTTCTGAACAGCTCAAATTTGTTTATGACTTGTTTCGGAACTGTTCAGAAATGTTGCGAAACAAAATCAACCCTGTTCCTTGTTTCCCATTCGAGATGGAAAACACGGGAACATTGAACAAGTTGCGACAAGTCTGGACGTGTTCCTGAGGACAGATCATTTGTTAACTTACTTCATTTTCTTACAACTCTCTAGTGTTGTGATAATAATATTGATTCCTAGATTTTTTTTCTAGTTTTCCACATTGCAGTAACCCTGCAATGGGTGCATGTATTTCCACGCGTACCATCTCTCGACATAACCCATATTATCATTAATATTTGTACAAACATGTTTATTAATATATTATGTAAAAATATCTTAAAATAATATAGAAATTATTGTTGAGTGAATATAAAATATAAACAATAATTAGTTAATGGAATTGGAAGTTAATTAATAAATACATTTTTTTTTAATTAAAAGGGGAAAAATGAAGCAAAAAAAGTTAATAAATAAATTTAAAAAATAAAAATAAAAATGAAATAAATAAATAAAAATAAATAAATAAAAATAATATATAAAACAAATAATAGGTTTTCCCTCAAAGTTAATAAGACTAGTCCAAATGACTCTAAACCATAGCAAAGGAGCTGTCCAAGTGCAAGGAGGGGTGACTGAACCGTTTGCTATACATAAGGGAGTGAGGCAGGGAGACCCACAGTCACCGGTACTGTTTAATTTAGTACTAGAAACAGTCATAATGGCAACAAGGACGAACCCTGGAAGCATTTATACCCGTATGACTCAGCATCTAGCATTTGCGGACGACGTCGTAATCACTGGCAGAACAGAAAACTCCCTACTAGGAGCATTTGAAGAGTGTAGCAGAAAAGCAAAAGAAGTGGGCCTCTAGATAAACGAAGAAAAGACGAAATACCTAGTGACGTCGAAGGAACAAAATATGGTGGAAAACCTAGTGTGTGACAGCTAGCCTAATCGAGACTGGAATTGATAGTCGAAATGTAGTATTTTTTCAGGATATTTTCCCTCCAATCATTACTATCAATTCTTCAAAATTTGTAGGGGACATCCTTGAAAAATTTCTGAAACCTGCCCCATCTTCAAATTTTAGGTCCCTCATAAGGTCATTGCCATAACTGGTGCCTTCCACTAATGCTTTTCTTATCCACCACCTTCTTTTTCTTATTCCATTCCTTTGCCTGTTTAGTAAAAGAAATAAATTGGCAGCACAAATTCCTGCAATAGCCTCAATCGACATGTTCAAAAACACTGACTCAGGTCTGGACGCGAAACATTGTTTCGGAACAAAGTTTCTGAACTGTTTATAAACAATTTGGGAACATGTTCAAAAATATTCCGAAACATTTGTTTACAGTCTGGACTAGGCTTTATCCACCAGCTTCTTTTTCTTATTCTATTCCTTTGCCTGTTTAAAAAAAGAAATAAATTGGCAGCACAAATTCCTGCAATAGCCTCACTCGACATGTTCAAAAACACTGAATCAGGTCTGGACGTGAAACATTGTTTCGGAACAAAGTTTCTGAACTGTTTATAAACAATTTGGGAACATGTTCAAATATGTTCCGAAACATTTGTTTACAGTCTGGACTAGGCTTAACAATTATGTTTCTAGGGATTGATTCTTTGCAAATTTCAGTTTAAACTTTTCAAAAGCTCATTTAAAAATAAATAGAATAAAGGTAACAAGCCTGAAATTAAAGAAATATGGGTTAACTTTCAGTTGAAAATTTTTTCTTTTAATCAATATCCAAATATATTATATACTCATACCTATTACTGACAAATGAAAACAAACTTAAAATAAGAACAAACCTCATACTCCTTTAAAAGTTTATCATAGTTCTTTTCCATGGTGACTATATCATCTTCTATGGTGTTATCTAAGTTCTTTAAGTTTTTCATCTCAGTGCCATTGTTAGCTTCACTACTGTTGTTCATAAACTGGCAAGAAAGAGTAGAA
Source organism: Euschistus heros (assembly GCA_003667255.2). Lineage (NCBI taxonomy): Eukaryota > Metazoa > Arthropoda > Insecta > Hemiptera > Pentatomidae > Euschistus > Euschistus heros. The sequence continues at coordinate 1,187,690 of RCWM02000205.1, read as the reverse complement.
ACAAGCAAAACATTATCAAAAATAATATAGTTGATGTTGAAGCAATTATTTGACAAATACTGATAATAATAAACTTCAATTAATTTAGAAACAATAGTTATCAATAATATATAATTTTTTTTTTTTTTTTTCACTGAAAGAACAAAAAACTCCCTAATAGGAGCATTTTCGGAGAGAAACAAAAAAGACAGAAGAAATATCTAGTAATGTCTAAAGAACAAAATAAAAGGGGAAAACCTAGAAGTGGCACGATATCATTTTGAATGAGTCAAAAAATTCAAATACCTGAGGAGCGCCATGACTTCAAGAAATGAAGTTGATGAATAAATCAGGGAAAGAATAAATGCTGGTAACAGTAGTCCAGTCAATAAATTATTATAGAGTGCGTTTTCTGTAATCCAAGCTTTTTCTTCGGAAACATGTTCAGTTTAGTTAAAAAGTTAACATACTATAAGTCCTGGCGTTTTCGGGCCTGGGAGCAGGAAGGGGGGTGGGAAAGGTCCCATTTTTTTTAAATATCCCAGTTTTTTGCTCATATCACAAAAACATGACTATTTACTAAATTAAAGTTAATTAAATTCTCTACAAATTTTATTTTATATACTTTTTTCATATTCCGTACAGTTTCCGAGATATAAGCTTGGAAAATGTGTGGAAAAAACAAAACAAAAAAAAAAACCAAGATTAACTGGTCTGAAATGTGATTCAGCTTGCCATTTTTAAATATGGAACTTGTTTACATTTTGGATCCTATTTGAACACATTTTTCTATGCTGCAATGATTACACTGATCAACACAATTTTTGTTTTCTTAATTTTTTTTGTTGTTACTGGTTATTTTAAAGGCCCTGACTATGAAAAAAATACTGGGAGATTGCTAACAGCTTTGTTTTGTGAACTATAAAGTTTTACTGTTTTGATTAAAAAATGTAAGGAAATAAATAAATAATGTTAACAAAATTTTATTGAACATTATTATCAAATGATCTTTTATAGGATTTCCTTGAATAAATGCCTTAGGTAGATCTCTTTGCATAAAATATTTGTGTACTCTTCTTTCAAAATTGTCGAATGTGCAATAGTACTTGTTACTGATATGGAGCAAAACACACATTAAACTTCTTTCGCTGCTGTCCATAAAAATACACCAATCCCTAAGCTTGTAGTTTATTAAACTCATCTGTTGCAAAATACTACCAACATTGTTACAAAAGAATAAATCCTTCTCTTGAGAAAAATACGGTAACAGATTGTTTTCTCAGGTACGATAAAAACGATAATGTTGTTTTCAGGATTAAGCAAATTTGTTTCTTTTAAAGATATGCAAAAAATTCTGAATATTCTTTCGGTAAGTTCAGATCCCTCACTAAGTCATTTAGTTATTTCTGATTAAATGGTTGAGGTTCTCAAAGGCTACATTTGTAATCTGGATCAGAGTCATCACTTGATATATTTTGTTCGCATTCACAGAGATTTGGATCATCAGAGGATTTAGATGTGCTGGGTTGTACCTCTTGAGATTTTCATTGAGGTCGTTGAGCAGAAAATAATTTAGGATATGACGAATTACTTCGATTTCCAGGGTTTATTCTGTTTATTTTCACAACCCAGAAGTAGCAGTAGTCATGATGCTTTTGAGGTTCTCGCCAAATCATGGGAGTTACGAACTTCACTGCATCTCTTTTCCAGCTGGACCATAACCGTATACGCACAACACATTTGTGGCAAACAATATGAGGAACCCATGGCTTGTCCTGATTGTACAAATCTATTTTGAAGTATTGATGATACGCAGTTTTTACAAAGTCTAATATAGGTTTTCGATATTTTTCAAATATATATTCACCACAAATATAGCAAATACAATCTGGATTAAGCACACACCGCCTGGACGAATGGCATATCGAAAACAACAACAGAATATATTTACTGTCAAAAATTTAAAATCAAAGTAAAAATACTAAATAAGGTTGGTAAGCTATAACACAAAAACAAAAGCTGTTAGAGAAACATTGTTGTCATATTTAAAAACTATGTATCAAATTGAGTTAGAAACAACAAAATAGTCACAGGAAACAAACAATTTATTTTTTTTAGTTGGCCAGTGTTATTGATAAACTAAGTATAAAACTAAAGAAATTTTGTGAAAAAACATTTTAACTTTACAGCTCATTTTTTCTGACATGAGTAATGATAAGCTATGTCTAAGCAATGGAAATTAAGGATTTTTTTCCATAAGTTTAATCTAGGCAGTTATGCTTTCTGATTATAGTTGAAAAATCATTTCAGCCTGAGAGAGAAGAGTCAAATAATAAGAGGACATTAAATCTTTGGTTTGAGAAGTTTAAACCAAGGGATGCCTGGAGAAGAAGGGTAAGAGAGTATGTAACCAATCATAAATAATGACATTGAAGACCATCGAGTTCAACCAATTAGTCTAAGCAACAAAGACCAAAAAACGCCGAATAGAGGACATAATTCATGTAGAAGCCAATTTTGGCACAGTTGTAGGGGGAGGTGTCCTTAACAACATACTAAAAGTACTGGGGGGTGGGGGTGGAGCTAAGGGTGGGGGGCGCTCTAAAGGTCGGTTTTTTTCAGTTTTTCGTTAATAACTCGAAATCTCTTGCCTCTAGCGAAAATATGTTTATGTAATAAATTAATTTACATAAAATTGTTTAAAAAAAGGTTCTATACATGTTTTTCCTGGGATCAACCCTTAAGATATAGAGGGAGGAATATGGAAAATGTAAAAAAAACACGTTTTTATTGTTAAAATTTATATATTAATTGTTAAAATTTATATATTAATTGTTAAAATTTATATATTAATTGTTAAAATTTATATATTAATTGTTAAAATTTATATATTAATTGTTAAAATTTATATATTAATTGTTAAAATTTATATATTAATTGTTAAAATTTATATATTAATTGTTAAAATTCCAATGTTTATTGTTACAAATGAATAGTTTATTATTATTAATTGAATGCTTATTGCTAAAAATAAAATTATTGTCGTTAAGCCTAATACGCTTATTATAGTACTTGCGGCAAGTCGCACTTTTCCTCAAAAACACGTTTTTCGGTACTCTTTTGGCTATAACTCCGAAACTATTTGTCTAATCTCGAATTTCTTTTTTTCATTAAACCTGGTTAAATTTGTTATCAGACACCGTGTATTTAGTTTTAATTACGTTCCATGAAATATCCTTTCCACCTCGCTGAATTCTGCGTACCGTTGTAAAATCCTTATTTTTTCGAAACATTTCTCGTTATAACTCTAAAAATATTTGTTCGATTCCGAATTTCTTTTTTTCATCTCATAGCTGGTTAAATTTGCTATTAGATCCTGTATATCAAATGTTGATAAAATGCTGTGTAATACCCTTGTCAGCACGGTAACAACTGCAAACTCTTATAATATTATAGTGTTTTTTGCATATTTTCTCTGTAACTCCTAAACAACTTAAGGACACCTCCCCCTACAACTGTGCCAAAATTGGCTTCTACATGAATTAAGTCCTCTAAAAATCCTTCGTTGCTTGGACTAAATGGTAAAGGATAGGGAAATAATTAAGCACAACTAGAGTTAATGAGTTAAGCTTGTTAATTCAAATCTAGGGATTTACCTTTGATAGGAAAAGTAAAAAAACTTAAGAAGTATATTTTGCATAGTTTAATATAGGAAAAGGATACAAATATCATAATCTTTCCACAAGGGAAAACATCTCAGAAACTTAAGTTTTTAACTTCATTAATTCTTGTTCTGTAACATTCTTTGAAAAGTAAGGAAATAACTTTGACTTAGTAAATTATAAGCATATGTCTGATATAATGCATATAATGTCTGAAAGTACAAATTCCGAAAACCACCAGAGGTTATAAATTCTGTAGCTAACAAATAACTAGACCTTTTGGTTAGCTATTCCAACTAGAAAAGATGAAGAATCTGCAACCTAGTACTCAAAATCAAGTTATTTCAGCAAACGATCTGAGTGAATCTTTTAAAGTTTAGAGCCAAAAAGTTTAGAGTCAAAACTACAGGTGAAAGACCACCTCATCAGGATGATTTCTAGAGGATTGGGAGTGAAACCCTCCCAAAGTGTAGCAGCTCATTCTTTATAATGGCATAAACAATGAGGCAAGAATATTTCAAAACAACCAAGGAATATGTCAATATGAAATGAAAAAATAATCTTTATTCTGGGATGTATTGTTCCCTAAGAATAACAAAATTGTATCACAAGGTAGTACAATGGTCTGGCTTGCATAATTTCATAACGTTATTTGTATATTATGACATGAGACACATTAATATGGTTAATTGTAAAAAATTGTATAAAGAACTTCAGTAAATATAATGACGTAAGTAGGAAAAATGAAATAAAATAAAAAAAATGACAATGAGAAAATAAGAAAAGAGATATACAGAAAATCTAATATATAAAATTCTCGTGTCACAGTTTTCGAAGCCATACTCCTCCGAAACGGCTTGACCGATTTTGATGAAATTTTTTGTGCTTATCCGGTATCTATGAGAATCGGCCAACATCTATTTTTCATCCCCCTAAATGTTAGGGGTAGTTCAACCCTAAATTTTTTTTTTTATTTTTTAGACAAAATTTTAAATTACTATTTTTTTATGATACAACATACAAAAATTCATACAATCCTCAATTTTCACCCTTCTACGATCAACCCTTATTTTTAAATAGCCATTTTAGTAATTTAATCATTTTTCCTCTCCGGTCGATAACTGATCAATCGTCATTTAATTAGTTGTCCCCGCCAGATGTCTACAGGTGTCACTTCTGACTCAGTAAACAGCACGGAGTAGGGATGAGAACGAAGCCGGTCTCCTTTCTTTCTCACTCCCTACACAGTTGTCGGCCATCATTATTGTTTATGCATGAAGTGTAGTAGTAACGTTGACAATTATTATTTTGCTATCTCAGTGTAACTCTCATATTAACTTTTAATCATTCCTATTTTATCAATAATAACTAAATTATCAATTTTGAGTGTATTTTGCACGATTAGTTAATCAAGTGATTTTATAACCTCAAAAGTACTCAACACGTGACACGAGCTTCCAATAACAACGGATTTTGTGTTGTAAGTATACTTTTTTTATTTATATCGAAAATGTTGTTGATCTTATAAAAATGTAATTTTAATTTAATCTTATGATAACGGTCGGGTTAACGGGAGGCAGCAAAATGGCATGACCAGCACTACACCGACCAGTTCGATCCTTACGCTTCACTTCGAGTTTACATTAATCGATAGCTCTTTCCTATAACCTCACATGTAAACAATCACTTCTACAGTTTCAACTTGGATTGTGTTGTTTAGTGTCTTATATTGATATTTAGTCTTCTTAAATGAAAATAAGTGAAACAGAAGTCAAAAAAAATGAATTTCATAAAGTGTTTTATCAATTCATGTTTTCTTATTCCCTCTTATCTAATGTGTAAAAAGTGTTACAAAACTTAAGAACATTAATTTGTACATGGATTTGGTATTTTATATATTTTTATTTGTTGTATCAATTGAAGTGATAAAATTTCAGTATGCATATTTTGTGAATGGATTCTTTGTCATCCATAATACTTATTGTCCTAAAGTCTAACATATTGTATAATGTAAATAAGTGAAAGAGAAGTTAACAAAATGAGTTTCATAAAGGATTAAGTGTTTTCTCTATTCATGTTTTCTTATTTTCTCTTATCTAATGTGTAAAAGTGTTACAAAACTTAAGAACATTAATTTGTACATGGATTTGGTGTTATATATATTTTTATTTGTTGTATCAATTTAATTTAAGTTGTATAATTATTTCAATAAAACATATCGATCTAAAAATAAATATGAGAAAGTATATCATAGGTTTCATATTTTCTTATTTCCACTTCCCTTGAGAAAACATAGCAGCATATGGGGTCACCTGTGGTGTAGTGGTTAGCATAGCAACCTACTAAACCCAAGATCGCGGGTTCGCAGCCCGGCAGATGACCTTAGGATTTTTTAAAGGGAGTAAAAAATCCTTAGCTATGCCGTCCTTCGGAAGGGACGTAAAATGGGGGTCCCGAGCCTGTGCGATGTCAGGTACTCGTTAAAAATCCCTATCCTAATTATACCTGGATAGGCAAAATTTAGGACTCCCACCGTAGCATCGTCCGATTAGCCATAGCAGCATAAAGTGACGTTAAACGAAATAAACAAACAAACATAGCAGAATTTAACATCATAACTTTCAACAAGGATTCTGTCTTATATTATATAATCATAATCCCTTATAACATGGAGAATGGACAATGTGAAAATAATCACAATTTAAGAGGTAAATGACATTATACAATTGTAAAACTATTGGTGTAATGTTATCTTAATATATATAAATTACGTGTCCCCGCCTAGGGGCCGGCTAACACCTAAACTACTGAACCGATTTTAATCAAATTTGCACACCGTGTGCAGTTTGATCCAACAAAAAAGATAGGATACCTTATATCTTAATTTATAGTTGCAATATTATTTGTATATTATCTGCAAGTCACAATTATCTGTTAGCTCTATACGATTCTAACATATGGCGGTATAAGGTTATACTATATATTATATAAAAGGACAAGCAATTTTTCGTTTGTGTTCACTAACCGCCAAAAACTACTGAACCAATCTCTACCAAATTTTGACTACATCATCTTTATAGAATGGTTTAGAAATAGTAAAATCTAATGATTTTCAACTAATTCTTTATTGCAAAATGAATAATAAGTGGATAACAGTGAAGTTCAAAAATGGCGGCAATTGCCATCTACATGAAAGGTTAAAAGGTACTGTGTTACATAGAGGTGAACATTGATAATATAATTTACTTATTTTCAATTAAATTATTATAAAAACAGCTATATGGAGTGAAATATACCAAATTTTAACTACATCATGTTCATAGTACTAGGTTTAGCAACAATGAAAATTTAAATGTACAATGCTGAGTGTTAGAAACGGGTTTTGCCACACTACCACATACTTTTATGGTTAGAAATTAAAATCCAACCAGATCAAATCAAATAAAATTATTTCTGTCGAATGAAAATTATTAAAAATCAAAATGCCGATCCTCAGCTGTTTAATATTGTGTGTAAAAATATGAATTTTGAACCTTTAGTTGTAAGCACTGATAATGCAGTTTCTTATACCGCAGTTTCTTAATAGTCTCTGTCCATCTGGATTACCAACTCATATATTAAAATTGAAAATTGGATGTCTAATTATGCTTTATGTTATCTTCAAATACCTAATCAATCTAAATTTAACCAAGTTAATAATGGCTGCTATGCGCGAAAATATTATCAAAAATATAATTTTCAATTGCTTACTTTAATACAAGATTTTTATCGATAAACAAAAAATCAATTATTAGTTAAAATTCCTCGACGGGGGATGATGAAGTTATATATAAAAGGACAAGCCATTTCCGTTCGTGATCACTAACCGCGAAAACTATAGAACTATTCTGTACCAAATATAACTACATCATCTTCACAGTTCAAGGAAGGTTTAGCAATAATAAAATTTACATATTTTCTCTTAAATTACTATTTATAAAGCGATAAATATGTAGTGGGTAGTAAAGCGAGCGCCATTCAAGAGAGGTTACAATGATCCAGTGTTAATTATAGCTAGAAATTGATAATAAAATTACTAAATTAAATTAATTTGTTATCCAAAAAGCTATTCATATGTGGTGTGACGTGTGGATTCCAGTGAAATTTAAAAATCGAATATGTGGCAAGCGACAATAGCATTTTAGTAAAACTAATTAACCTATATGAACCAAATTTTAACTACATCATCTTCATAGTCCTTGGAAGATTTACAATTAGAAAATTTACTATAATAATAACTTATACTATTATATAAAAGGACAAGCCATTTTTCGTTTGTGATCACTAACCGCGAATATTACTGAACCAATCTGTACTAAATATTAACTACATCATTTTCATAGTTCTAAGAAGGTTTAGCAATATTAAAATCTACTGATTTTTAATTTATATTTTATTAAAAAAGGTTAATATGTGGACAACAGTGCAGTATGAAAATTGACCGATAGGTGGGGAGTGCTATTCTACACGAGAGGTTACAAAACAGCTTGAAATTGATGATAAAATTTACTTATTAAACTATCAAGAAAATTATTAAAAAATATTTAAATATGGTGTGCGATATGTGGATCCCAGTGAAGCTTGAAAATCGACCGATTGTGTATAGAGCCATTCCACAATAGAGTTAACAATGGTAAACTGAACCTATCTGTACCGACATCTAAATAAATAATTTTTATAATTCTAGGAAGGTTTTGCAATGGTAAAATTTAGAATAACTAAAATTTAAATGTACAATTTTGAGAGGCAGGACCGAGGTTTGCCACACTGTCATATACTTTTATAGTTCGAAATCAACATCCAACCAGATCAAATCAATAAAGTTTTTTCTGTCGAATACAAATTATTACTAAATCAAAAGGTCGATCCTTTGCTTTTTTATATCGTGTGTAAAAATATGATTCACGGGCCTTTTTTTTCGTAAGCACTGATAATGCAGTTTATTTTCCGCAAGTTTCTTAATAGTCTTTATCCATCTTGATTACCAATTCATACATTAAAGTTAAAAATTTTATGCCTAATGGTGCTTATATGTAATCTTCAACCACCTAATCAGTGCAATTATAACTAGATTAATAATTACTGCTAAAAAATCATTGAAGAAATAATGCTCAACGACATGCTAAAATACAAGAATCTTATCGATAAACAAATAAAACTTTAATTTTTAGTTGAAATTATCTTTAGTTATGAGGGCGGGCGAAGCCGCGACGGGAATGCTAGTAGATTAATGTATTTTTAAACATTTTTAGAAGCCTGATGATGGAGCATTTTCTCTATATGTAGCTACAAATGTTAAATAAATAGGAGTTATGTGAAATAAATACTTGAGGATTCTGTCTTTTAAATATTTATAATTTGTTATTTACACTTCCCTCACATCACAAAGTTTATCAAGAATTAACATTACTGGTGGTTTAGCATTATATTAATTTTCATTTAATATAAAATTAATTCAAAATTGATTTAGTGTCTTATATTTTGAAATTTTCTTATTTCACATTTTAATATCATAAGGAAAACAGAAGTTAATATTACTTTGAACAGGGATTTAAAGTTTCTCCGTAAATAAATGAGAATAACCTTTCCCCTCGAAAAGTAGCGACTAAAACACCGAAATAAATCGGAAGAAGGTATGAATCGATAAAAGGTATTCTCGGCGGGCTCAGGAGCTGCCTCCCGTTAACCCGACCGTTACCAATCTTATTAAAAAAATGTAATTGAATAATTAAGATTTTCATAGTTTCCAAAAAATCATTCATTATGAATCTTTATTTTGAAATGTCAATGGAATTATTGGTTGTATCAAAAAATTATAAGAGACAATGTTTTCATAAAATTTAATTTTTTACTTTTGTTTGAAAAATTTTTCCATAAAACTTATATTTTTGTTATAATTTCATAAATTAAAACTAATCATTTTCATGCGGCAAAAATCCTGGCCCTAATTATACTTTTAACATTTTTCATCATTAAATAATTTCATTAATTCTATTTATGTATGTTTTGTACAGTGAGCAATGCCAAGAAAACGCAAAGGGGCTGATTTGAGCCGCAGTACAAGTAATGCTCGGTACTTGCGAAATAGCAGATCCGAAAGAACAGAAGAACAAATCCAGCAACAAAATACTGATGCACGTGTTAGAATGGCGCAATTGCATCAAGAAGAGCCACAAGATACACGAGCTGAACGCAATGAAGTCAGAAGATTAGAACAACGACAATCACGCCGTTTCACAGTCAATAGACGAAGAACAAATGACCAACAACGACAACAGGTACATCGAGCATTTATATCTGATTTATTCCTGCGCCTAGCATTCCAGTATGAGCCCGATATTGAATATTATGCTCATTCAAAAGTGGTAATTGGTGCTATGGACAAGGAATGTCCGCATTGTCATGCTCTGAAATTCAAAAATGAGCCAGCTGGGATGTGTTGCGCGTCAGGAAAAGTGCAGCTACCTGAAATTGAAACACCACCTGAACCATTGAACGGCTTACTTATCGGCACGGATCCAGATTCTAACGTGTTCCTGAAGTCAATTCGAAGATTCAATTCATGCTTTCAAATGACATCGTTCGGAGCAACAGAAATAGTTCGAAATACTAATGCAAATGGTCAACAATTCTATTCTACATTCAAAATCAGAGGCCAAGTTTATCATAAAATGGGCTCACTGCTGCCAATGCCAAACGAACCACATAAATTCTTACAAATCTACTTTATGGGCGGCGAGGATTCCGGAAGCGCACTTGCCAATCGCGTGAATGCACGTTGTGATTATAATAACCTTAATTCACTTTATGCCAGGCGCATCGTCAGCCAGCTAGATACTCTTTTGAACGAGCACAACGAGTTGTTGAAAATATTCAAATCACATATGCACCAATTACAAAGCGATAATTACGCTATCGTCATTAATCCTGATAAAACACCAGCTGGAGAGCATATTCGTAGATTCAATGCACCCGTTGTTGATGATGTTGCTGGAATCATGGTTGGCGATTGTACAGCTGCACGAGAAATTGTGATTCGTAGAAGAAATAATAATCTTCAGTTCATTCCTGACACACATCGTTCATATGACGCTCTCCAATATCCGCTAATATTCTGGAAGGGACAAGACGGATATTGCATAAACATAAAACAACGAGACCCCGTATCAGGTACTTCATTGATTATTAATTTGATCATTAATCATTTAACAAAACAATTAAATTATTTAACGTAATAAATTTAAATTAATTTTTATGAACAAATATTACAGGAGCTGAAACAAACAAGAACGTTAGCTCAAAGGATTATTATGCGTACCGATTAATGATTAGACGTGGTCTGGACAACGTCATTTTACGATGTCGTGAGCTTTGTCAACAATTCATGGTCGACATGTACGCGAAGATTGAGAGCGAACGACTACGATACTTAAGATATAATCAAGAAAAGCTGCGCGCGGAAGAGTACATTCATTTGCGAGACGCTATCAACAACAACGCCGACGTCGCCGAAATTGGTAACCATGTCATTTTACCATCATCGTACGTAGGCAGTCCACGTCATATGCAAGAATATATACAGGATGCTCTGACTTTCGTGCGCGAATATGGACGACCATGTTTATTTATCACGTTCACATGTAATCCAAAATGGCCAGAGATTTCATCTTTGCTACTGCCTGGCCAAAATGCAATACATCGCCATGATATTACAGCACGTGTGTTCAGACAAAAGTTGAAGTCTTTAATAAGTTTCATTACTAAATCACATGTATTCGGTCCCACACGTTGCTGGATGTATTCGGTTGAGTGGCAAAAGCGAGGATTACCTCATGCACACATTTTGGTTTGGTTCATCGACAAAATCCGTCCTGAAGAAATCGATAGTATCATTTCTGCGGAAATTCCAGATCCATCCACTGACCAACTGCTGTTTGATATTGTTACAACAAACATGATTCATGGTCCATGTGGTACTCTTAATAGTTCATCGCCTTGCATGGCTGATGGAAAATGTACTAAAAATTTCGTTACAAATTCGTCGACTATTCGCTATAGTGTTGACTACATGTTTCCCAGCCCGAGCACAGATATTATGGGAAAATCACAAAGATTCAATGACTGATGATATATTGCATCAACATCGTATACAGTGCCACGATCTAACCATAACATTCAGCGACGAAATGTACAATGAAGCATTGATTGCTATTGAGGATCTTTGCATTGTCATTGCCAACTTACCACTTAGTAATTTCGGTATGAATTCGCCAAATCGAACTGCATCTGATTTAATGAATACTGAAATGAATCGTGAACTGCAGTACAGTACTGTAGAAATGGCAGCGATTGTTGCCCGCAATGTCCCACTAATGAATGAGGAACAAAGAACCATTTATGATCGCATTATACTCGCAATTTCAGCTGGACAAGGTGGGTTCTTCTTTTTGGATGCACCGGGTGGAACTGGCAAAACATTCGTTATTTCGCTAATTCTTGCTGAAATACGATCAAATAATGGCATCGCATTAGCCGTTGCATCATCGGGCATTGCAGCAACTTTATTGGATGGAGGTAGAACAGCTCATTCAGTATTTAAGCTGCCACTAAATATTCAGAATAACCCTGACGCAGTATGCAACATTAAGAAACAATCGTCCATGGCCACTGTGCTGAAACGGTGTAAAATTATTATTTGGGATGAATGTACTATGGCACACAAACATTCACTTGAGGCGTTGAACAGGACATTGAAAGATATTAAAAACAGTGACAAACTATTTGGCGGAACTCTGTTGGTCCTTTCAGGTGATTTCAGACAAACACTTCCAGTCATTCCACGTTCAACATACGCTGATGAGATCAACGCTTGCTTAAAATCATCTCCATTGTGGCGTAATGTTGAAAAATTACAGCTAAAAATAAATATGCGCGTTCAAATGCTTCAAGATCAATCCGCTGAAACATTTTCAAAACAGCTCTTAGATATCGGTGATGGAAAAGTTGCTATAGATGAAACTGGATACGTAAAATTACCGACCGATTTCTGCACAATCGCTGATTCGCAAGATACTCTCATTGAACAAATATTTCCCGATGTACACACACAGTACATAAATCATGAGTGGCTTGCAGAAAGAGCGATTTTAGCGGCAAAAAATGTAGACGTTGACAATTTAAATCTGAAGATACAAATGTTGTTGCCAGGGAACTTGGTATCATATAAATCTATTGATACAGTTTGCGACGACAGCGAAGCAGTAAATTTTCCCACAGAGTTTTTGAACTCACTGGATTTGCCAGGCATGCCACCGCATAATTTACAATTAAAGGTTGGATCTCCAATTATCTTGCTTCGTAATTTGAACCCATTGAGTCATTCAAAAATTAATGAAAAACGTGATCGAAGCCAGGATTTTAAATGGCAAGTTCAGAGGTGAAAATATACTCATACCACGGATTCCTATTATACCTACAGATGTGCCAATTCAATTCAAACGTATTCAGTTTCCGATTAGATTGGCATTTGCAATGACTATCAACAAATCCCAAGGTCAAACGATGTCTGTTTGTGGATTAGATTTGAGAACACCATGTTTTTCACACGGACAATTATACGTGGCATGCTCTCGAGTGGGTAAACCATCCAGTTTGTTTGTGTTAGCTAAAGATGGACTAACAAAAAATATTGTTCACGCTATAGCATTAAGAGATTGATATTGTTTAATAGTGTTACTGTCGTAATTGTTTAATTAATGATATATAATTTAAAGGGATAAATTATAATAATTTAAAAATAATGTTTGCCTTTTGTTATTTTTTTATTCCCTCATCGTTCACAGCGCTCCATGCTTATTTCACGCATATACCACATTCTTACATACATACAATATACACATTCTAACATACATACATACTTACAATAAGTAAGCTATTTTTTGTCTACACTAGAAATTACTAGGAAATTATTTATATGGCAACACAACGTTTGCCGGGTCAGCTAGTAAACTATATATAAATATATATGTACATTGAGTGAAAAGCATATATTATATATTATAGATACCACGATATATATATTTATATATACTGCACATATTCACTTATATACCCATACACACAACCAAATACATAGGAATTGTCAAGTTAATAGATAGTAAGTGAAGTGAATCGTTCTTTATATCAGAAAAGTAACAATTAAAGTAAAAACAAACTTGAATTTTTATAAAAGAAATGATTAGTTACAATCATTGGACAAATAAAAGTTTATTATTATTATTATATAAAAGAAAATTTATAAAATAATTAACGGCTATCAGATTTATTCAATTAGACCAAATTAAATGTTAATTATTAATCAAATTGACAGGCGTCTGACTGGGATGTGAGATATTGAAAAAGGAGTGTTTTAAATGAGCTTAAGGAGCATGTCTTATTTCAGGAGGGAGAATGTTCCAGAGGGTAGCGGATCGGGCTAGGAATACTGGTAAAAAGTTGTTCAATGGAATGGCAAGTATAGGTCAGAGGAACGTGATCTTGCTGTGAATTGGGAGTGGACGAAAGACTTAATTTTCAAAAGATTATAAATGTAGAATGAGCGATGGTGATAAATGACCTGATAAAGGAATGAACCCAGGAAATATAGTTTGCGGGTGGATGGTTAAAGCCACTTCAAGGCAGTGTACAGGTATGAAACATGGAAACGCCTTGAGGTTCCGAAAACAAATTGAACAAAGCTATTCATAATGCATTTTAACCTGTCTTAAAAACCCATAGAGAGGCCCCCATACATCACGCAGCCATAGTCAAAGTGAGGAAAGATGAGCGAGAAAACTAGGAGTTTGTGAGTGGATTGGGGGAGGAAATGATGGGAACAATTAAATAGTTACAGGATTCCTATTGAATTTCTGGATATTTGGACACTTTGAGGTTTCCAGGAAAGGTTTTGGTTGAAGATGATTCCTAATTTGTGACAGAGGAGCAAAAGGTAATAGGTTGATTACTTAGGTTTAAAATGGTATTGGGTTTACTTAGGTATTGGATCAGGGAAGGTGACTTGAGCCGATTACAATTGCCTGGGTTTTCTTTGCATTTAACTTTTAAGTTATTCAACTTGGCCCAAAAACTGATTCTGCCAAGGTCTTCCTGAATCTTGGAGAAAGCATCATGTATTTCGGAAGGGGAAAAGGATAAATATATTTGGCAGTCATCTGCATAAAGGAGATGGGAACAGATATTTTGGTCTATAATGAGTAATAGAATATTACCAAGAAAAATAATTAATAATAAAAACAAAGATAGCTCATTCATTTAATATATTAAAAGAGAATAAAAATAACAATTGGAGATATAAAATGTTTAGTTTCAAAATTGATAAAAACAATTCTAAAGCTTAAATCTTATAGATAATTACCTCAAGAACTTCTTGATGATCTGAAAAGCCATTTATCATTTTCCAGTTGTTTCTACGTGAAAATGATCTTATTTCATTCAATTTCAAGTTCTTAGTAGGTACAACATTGTATTTTAATCTCCTTTTTGGTTGTTGAGAAATTGAATCATTTGGTTGTCGTATAAAATCTTCGGGTCGAAAATGAACAGAGCATACAAAACTAATATCAGTCTTAAATTCTTCACTTCTATTGCATGCTTTAATCCAACGATTACATAGTTCAACATTTCTTGGAAAATAATGGTACGTAATAGGATAACCTTCATGTATAAAGTTTTTCGTCTTATAATAAAAATTGTCACAGACAGCAACAGCACAAGTTAGCCTATTTGCAGGCATGTTAAAGGTCACACTGAAAGTAAAGTCGAAAACAATAATGTATTTATAAACTTTTGAAGCAATTTTCAATATCAAACAAATTTTAAGCGTTATCATTGAAAAAAGAAAAAAGGTAATGAAACTCAGAAACAAGCTGAAAAAACAAAATAATATAACCAGGGAAGGAAACGGAAAAAAACAAATCTACAGAACAACATTTAATACTATTTTATGTAATTTTTATTATTGTTTTGTGTAAACAAATTACTCACCTTGAGTTTACAGCCATGTTCAACACTAGGAAAGTAACAAATCTTTGGTTGAAACGAAACATTGATGTCAAGTGATTTACTATCATTCAAAATTAAAGTACCCAAGATATGAATTTGTAGTAAATACTTTTAAAAATTATATTTTGATAATTAAAACTGCACATTTTATGTTTTTTCTAAAAACAGTTTAGCTGTACATCAGTAAAGTCAACTATCCAAAATATGACTTTACCCCCCTGTGATTTTCAGGGCAGTATATATAGGCATAATTTGCAACACAAGGTATAATAATAAGGTAAGTTAACAACATAAATGTAGCATGGGAATTAATTATTTCTAAATGGTTATTAATTCTAGCCATATATGAAAATAGGATTATAACAATTATAATTTTATAAGCAAAAAACAGCAAACAATGAATATTAAATTATAAAATTGTCAATTTACCTAACAAAACAAAATCCAGATGACAAACATAAACACTTCTGGAGTTACTGCTAAAAGGTTATTCAAGTTTCTCAGTGATAACGCTAGGTAGAGTTAGTAGAGCTTAGTAACCGATAAACTAATTATCTTATCTGATGATAACTTGGATCTGTTTTATACCTTTTACGTTGTAATTGGTTGATGAAAATTACAAATGCATTTCCCTTCAGAAAAATTAATATTTCAATAATCTTCGTATATTTAATGTAATAATGGTATATTTAATAATAATAATTTTTTGTAAATTATCTTATTGAGGGGTAAATCATTAATTCACCATCCTAATTGATATTAGCATCTTCCCTAACTCAGTGAGTCTCTAAGCAAGAAATAGTAAGTGCCATGATGTTTTTTTAGCAATGAAGGTTTATTCAAGATTGGAAGATCACATGCAGTTACATTATAATTTAATTTCACCAGTTCTTCAAGCCCTAGTTGGAATACACAAGGACATTAATTCCCAATCAATAATGATAATGATTGAATAAGTAATCGTTACATATGATCAGTAAGGAATCACATATTGAGATGGAAAGTTTGCTATTGATTGAAAGGAGTTTTATTTAATTTTAAAATAGGTATTCTGATTTAGTAGTGTTATATTAATTTTATATAACATATAAATAATTATTTATAAACATATATTAAGTTTATTAAGGGAGTGGCATAGCTGAACATGAAAGGGATTGAACTTCAAATTCAGCTGTTGGTAAACTCTGTTATTTCAGCAGAGGATCAAATTCAGGCATCAGGAAACACTCCTGGAAGACAATCCAACTGTAAAGTTGGAACTCTTAATTGCGGGAAAGCGTAATGGTTGAGTGAAGATACTGAGCACATCACCTTGCATAACTATCGTTCCTAAAACAAAAATTCCCCACCAAAAACTTAAACCCAAAACCCTTTAAGGGATTTTGAAGTTTTTTTTTTCTCATGAACTTAATTCTATTTATAAATTGTTTAAATGCATGGTGATGTGCGATTCAAATATTAACAAATAATCTTGTATTTTGAGTAATCAATTATAAAAATTAGATTGCTTTCATTTATGTCAATGTAAGTTTCCCTTGCAATGATTCAGATGCTAATGAATATAAATATGTACTTTAATTAAATTGAACAATGAAGACCATTTTCACCAAAGATTTATTTAGATTTTTCCAGCATAAGGTCAGACATATTCCTTGAATAAAAAAACAAAATATCCTGTATTATTGAAAAGAGTAAAATAATAATAATAAAGAATTCAATATAATATGATCTTATATATTTAAAAACTTCAATTTTGTCATAGTATGAGAGGATAGGTTTTGGAATATTGGAAATAAAAAAAAAAAAAAAAAAAAAATGTATGTCAATAAATTCAATACAAAATTTGAGTGATATTTATTGAACATTAATTCAACATTTAAAAAAAAAAACAAAAAAAAAAACAAGAAACAGAAAAATATAGTATAACAAAATGACTCAGCGGTAAAATGTACCATCGGAACTTATTAAAGAGGACAAAACTTTAAGTATAAATCGAGAATTGCCAGGTGTTGTTGCTATGTATGTCGGTGATTTGTGACCACAATATAATCAACATTGCATTACTTAGTTCATTTAGGCTGCCTGGATAATACTAAAGGAGCAGTTTATTTATATACATTTTATATGAAAATAAATAAGAATATAGTTAGCTGTAATTTGGTGCTGACAATATTTCATGCTCACTTAAAAGATATCTACACTTAAAATATAGGCCTGTAAACAGTATCATTTCAATTTTTTAAAAGACACAGAACCTTGTAGGCTACAATAAATTCTTAAATTTAAAGTCTTTTAATATACAGGAAATTTATTACAAAAAAAAAGAAATAAAAAAAAAATAAATGTTTAAAACTAAAAACAAGTCCTATAAGAGGAGCAATCAGAAGAGGTTTAATAATAATAATAATAATACTATATTTCCTAATAAAATACACTTATACATACTAGATTAAATACAACCTTGGCCATTAAGGTAATTATATACCAGCAACAACAAATAGCCGATATTGTTTTATTTTTTTTTTTTTTGTTTCCCTTTAGAATAATAAATTACATTATAATATAATTAAGCCATAATATAATATCAATATAAACAGATTTACATTTCTTACGACAGAAAGTTACATGATTATAAATGAAATACATATTTCACAATGAATTCGATTAAACTCATCATTAATTTTTTATTTTGTACTTGTAACATATGCACATGTGAGTCCATCTGTATGTATGCGTACACACACATAAACCCATAAATACATTTGATTTTGATTAAATATCCCTTTATACTTTATATATATATATATGATATATATACAAACACGAAATCGGTGTAAATATTATACATATACGTCTAATGTCACTACATTAATGATATACTATCACAGAGGCATAGCTCTTTCCTCCACCATATATCTGTTAATAGAACATCGCATGTTTCATCATTTATCATAACATATTTTAGTGAACAACTTTTCTTCTTTTAACATAGTGTATAAGAATTAAAAGGAACTAGTAGAGCATAAACCAATAAAAAATGAATAACAATCATACAATGAAGACTAAAAATAAATTATTCTCATAAAAATTAATATGAAATCATATTGAAATGTATTAATCCAAGGTACAAAACAATGAATATATGTTCGAACCTTATGGAAGACAAAAATCTAACTGATTATTACTGAAAACATTTTGAAAATATCCTGCATCCATATAATAATAATTAAAAATTTCCATTAATCCAATTTATCAAGTAACTGCACTTATGAAATTGGAAATTAGTAAGTGAAAAGAAGGAATAATATATTAATTAGGAGATAATGGTTGAGTCAGATTTAAGGAACTTTTATCAGTTTGCCAGTTTGTTTCTATATCATAATTCATTTATTTTTTAGCTTGAATACCAGACTTATTTAAAGTGCTGACAAAAGATAATTTTGAATTTTAATATTTTATAATTAGAGATTACTACCGTATAGCATATTAAGCTGACCAGTTTTTTATTAAGCAAGTGTTCTGATTTTTCTAAATTTGTGGGAAAAAATTAAACACTAAACCCTTTTAATGTTTTTAATACCTATAATAATTATTTAATACTTTTATAACACATTTTAAAAGAAATAAATGTTAATTTAATTTAATTTAGAGCCATAACTCCTCCTTTATTTTGATTATTCCTTTACATGTTTGGAGATTTTATTACCATCTTCAGAATTCAAAAACTCTTTGATGTGATCTTTACATCTTGTCATTAATTTAAAAGTCACTATACTAGAAAGTGAATAGTGACTTTTAAATTAATGACAATGTGTAAAAATCATAGTCAAGAGTTTTAGAATTCTGGAGAGGGGAATAAAATCCCGAAATATGTAGAGAAATAATCAAAACAAAAGAGGAGATATACCACTAAATTAAATTAATATAACCTATCTCCTTCTATATAAATTAAAATAAAATATTTAGGCATTTCATTGAATATTTTAATACTATTCAACAGGATTTTTCTTTTCTTTTTTTTTTTGTTTTCAACAAATGAAAATCTAACATCTATTTATAATGAAATAGATTACCATATAACTCAGTTATACTTGAAATAATATTAGAAAATTTATTTAAGTGATTTTCACATCGTAAATAATAAGCGGTGATTTTTTTTTTTAATTTAATTTATCATTCCTCAAAAAAATGAAGCCTATTTTGTTGATGTATTAACATAATATATTCATCAAAATTAACAACATAAGTATTAAAATAAATAAAATAAAACCTTATAGGAAGCTCGGAAGTATTGGATAACATAACATAGACATATCATTGCCTTAATATACTACCAGACAAGAATATTTTCAAATGTTTACAGCAGTTTTGTAAAAATTGCTATTAATAATCAATAAATAGTTTTTAATTTTTAATAATCAATATTTTTAAATTTACTACTCTGTAATATGGTAACCTTCAATACATTTAAAGATATTACATAGCTAAGCAAACATACAATATATGAAGCTTGAAGAAGGAAATATTGCTCACAAAAGTATATCAACAAACACAATATGACATAACAAGGTAGAATGTTGGATTTAAGTATACACACACTCATCACATCTTCAGTCTATAAATATATAGTATAAAGCACAAATACGTCTCAGATTATAATGCATATAGAAGGGATAGCATTTTTTCCAGCCTTTTTAACAGCCTTTAATCCTGTAAAATAAAGATTCTATAAATAATGCAATTCAAAATAATCATAGATTTTATAAAATAATAGTTTCATGAAATCATAATCGTTTTCAAACTGGAGAGCAAAGCCAAAAGATTTGGTAGGATATAAGTTAGTTTGCCGTTAACCTTAATATCTTAATTACAAAAAGTATTTTAAATCCCTTTTTCCAAAGCCAAAAGATCTGCAAATAAATAGCCAAATGCAAAAATAAAAACACCGTGCAATAAAAAAAACAAAACACATTTACAAACACGCACTTCAACCACCAACTAATGTTCCAAGTTCCCAGAGGTCTGTGGTTCCATCTACCAGATGTAAATATAAATATTTTCTATTTGTTCAAATATGTTTTGAAGAGAATGTTTACAATAGTGTTTGAGATAAAAGAGACTTAAAAGGCTTGGACTGCAGTTTACTGAATGGAATATTGGAAGCGACCATGGAGTAACATAAAAGGTAAACATAAAAAAGTTTGTTTGTTGTCTGATGACTAGCGGCTTTGTGTGTTATTATGGAACTAGCTTGGATTTGGAAAGAATTGGAAACAAAGTTTTTTTTTTTCTTTCTTAGAAAATTAACTCACAACTTTTTGCAGTGCTTTCGTGTATTTAAAATCTAAAATGTGCAACATTGTGGAGAAACCCCCAGAATATGCAATTTCACTGGATTCCAATCTTCAGTGCTAAATCTTGTTTTGTTTCAAGTGCCCTCCTCTTATTGCTATAATAGAGTTTTAGTAAGATGGGACTTGTCAGGGTGACATTAATTTCTCAGGCAGGAAAAATGGTTTAAAAATATATAACAGTAATTAATTTAAATTGAAAAAATAAAAGAACTCACCTGGCTATATGAAACGATGAGGAGGTGGGGGTGGCCTAGTATGCGATGTACCATCCCCCAGGTCAAGGGCGAGCTGCTCTGAATCACTACTTTCACTGGTGTCTACAGCGGTTGGACCTGCTTCACCACAGGTTGCCATGGCAACATCAGGAACTGCTCGTGACAAGCCAATCTCTAAGGTGCCTCCTATTGTTCCTGCACCAGCTACTCGACGGTCCTATTAAATCATTAAATAACGTCAAAAAAGGAATTTTAAAAAGTTATGTTAATAGAATGAAATATGTTAAAACAACTTTTTTAATAATTTAAAAACCTAATTTTAGTTTTGGAATATATAAATACGTAACTTAATATTAAGTGATAGTAATCATTCATTTGTTTATAACTGATAGTGATTAAATAAAGCAAAAATAAGTGAGGCATTAACCCATTTACAGACAAAGTTGCAAAAACGCAACACTAACTTGCAAGAATTTTATACCGTATACTATTATTTTTTCAGTAATTACAATATAAAATCATTTATGATGTTTTTAGTTAGTTTTGAACACAAGGACAAAATATTTTGGCATTGTATATTTTTAAAAATCTCATTTATCGTTATTTTTTTTTCAATGTTTTTCAAAATACTATACAAACTTGAGATAAATTGATTATATTTAGTTCTACAAACAAAAATAAAACCGTTTATAATAAATATGCATTGGCATTTAATTTTACCCTTAACATCTTTAAAAAAAATATTTTCAGCCAACATTGCACTTTTGCAACAGTCAAAATTTTGCACTAATTGAAGTTCAAAAAATTTTTATTTCCTATCCTATAACAAAAATTTTTAAGAATAAATTTTAAAAAAATTTACATTATTTCTACCCTTTGCCGTTATGGGTTAAATGTTTATAATCTTAGGTATAAAAAGGTGAAGCCAATTAATACAACACAAGAAAATAAATAGATTATTGTAAAATAATTAATAGTTATATTACTTTTTTATACTAATTTCTTCAGTGATAAGAGCTTAGCTAAATAAAAAGTAACATTGACAATTATATGAAAGGTAGATGATAAAGGAAGATGGGTATGAAAGGTTTTGAATTTTTTTTTTTTAACCTATATGTTTTTTTAAATTATTTCTTAGCTACAAGTTTTCACCCAATATTTCACTTTTAAGAAAATAATAAAATCACTTGATGTACACATGATTGTATAGAACTGGAAGGAATTATTAATAATAGTAGAAGTAGCAAATAATTCATCAATTCTTAAAGAATGATATGGAAGAAGTAATTATGAAATCAATATTTATCGATAATACCTGAATATTAAAAAACCAAACTGAACTATACTAAAGAAAACATTTCAACACATACAGGTATACGTGATCGGGGGTGATGACCAGTAGAGCCTTCAGTAACAACTGCAGGAAGATGATGAGGGCGAGGATAGGTGAGGAGGGTCCTTCTATCAGCATATCCTGTCCTGTTACGAAGTTTGTTATTAGTGGCTACGTCTTCATCTTCCTCCAGTCGGTAAGCAGAGCTGGCATTTTCCAGGAGTAGGGCAACAGGGTCAGGCAGATTGAACTCTCTGACCACTCTCAGCCTGATCTGCCTATTTATATCCTTACGGGAACTGAGGGACAATGCCAAGGCTCGCTGGCAGCTGGGAGACTGCCTCAGCTTACACTCTCTCTTCAACATTCCACTCATAGTATTGACATCTGGAACTAAGATGTTATTTTGTTTAAAAAAGGAAACTGTCGGGTCTGCAAAGATTGATAATATATTTTGTTAGTCATATTTATTTGATTTTGTATTCTTGTAATGTGATGTAATTAAAAATGTAATGTAAATCATATAAAAAAGAAATAACATATGTCTAAAATACTAAGCCGAAGCGGGAAGGTTAAAATGTTAATTTCTGAGCTTGTAACAGTTTATTCTCTATTAAAGTTTATTTGATTAGTTTTCATCTTATAAAAAGAGTTTTTTTGTTTTATTCATTATCATTTTAATACCTTCAGTGATTGATTCCCGACAGAAACTATGGAAAACTGTAAATATCCATTTAACCACAACTTTCTACATATTTCTTATATTATTTACCAGGAATAGCATGTGCAATAACATCAATACTATGATGGTGGGTAGGTCTTTCTTCAACCATATACAATGTGTCTGGGATATCAGCAATGTACCTTGACCTTCTTATTCTCATCAGTTCTGTTTCTCCAACCATTTGTTCATCAACAATGGCCTGTGATAAAAAAAAAATAAAATAATTAGATTGATCTTCAGGCTTGGTTTTTAACAGGTTATCAAAGAATCTTAATCAGCAATCTCAAGAAAGTTTTATTCATACATTCCAGTATCTAATTACAGTATCTAATTAATTAGTAATTAATCTAATTACTGGTTACAGTACTGAATTACTTTAGAAATAAGGTTAGTTTATAAGCAGTGGAGCATCACATCATTTATGGCAATACTCTAATGTAAACATTAATAGAACTTCTCAACAAAAACTGATACAATTTTACAAAATTAATAATATTAATGCTAATGAATATGACACCCTGAAAATATAAAAACCTCTAAAGAAAGAAAGTATTAACCAATTATTGACACACACTATTTTTTAGCACAGACAACAATCAGCAATTTTTAGTTTTTTTTCTGGTCTATAGGATAATATTTAATGAATAGTAAAAAAAAAAAAAAAAATCATTGTTTTGGTCTCTTTAGATATCTGGAGCGGAAGCAACATTATAAGACAGATATGTCTTACCTATCAAGAAACAATAAAGTGAAATCTCAGTTCACCCTGCTCTCTGTTATTTGATTTCCCCCTATGATTGGTTTGAACACTGATAGATCTGTCATTTGTTCATATCCCCTGATTTAAACAACTTTATTTCACCACAATAAGGGTGGGGGTTTCTAACCTAGTGTGATAAGTTAACTTCTAAATATTTCACTCATATTGAAGATGACATGTGTCCATATTCCCTCAAGGAACTGAACTATCGGGATGAGGATAAAGGTACTAAAGAAAGAAAACCACCAATTCCAGTCTGAGTGAAGTAAAGTCATCTCAGCATACACTATGAACTACATCTTCATGGCGAAAACAAATAATGTTTTCAGCTCAGATCTCTTGAGTTTACGAAATAAACTGGACAATAATAGATAAAAGTCATACAAAATTAGACCCATTTTTTTAATTTCTATGACTATATTATATTTTTTACTCTATAAAAATAAAAAACACTATATACACAATTATATTTTATCTTTCTGTAATTTGAATGGTTAATATATTCCTTTCAGTTTCAAATTATCAAGAAATAACTGTATTACTTGATCATAGAAAATTAAATAAAACAAAAAGGTGAATCATACAGAAAAAATCACAATAAATTAAAAAGTATTGACAACCTTCACTTCTTCATAATATGGATTGAAGAGACGTGGCTTAGGGTAGAGTCTATTGTTGAGCCATGGATTATGAGGACGATCTCCAATCATGTGTGGAGGTGGTGTGGACACCAGCCCTCTCCTGATTGCATTCATCAAAATCTCACTGTTACGGGGCAGTACATGCTCTGATCGCACCAGTGGCAAAACATCAGCTAACAGTTCTCGTAGCTCACTGTCTGACATGTCCCTTTTCTTAATCCCCTTCCGAGCTACGGAGTGGGTAGTCTGGCTTACCACATTAGGTTCTATAAAAAACAATGTAATATATTATATTCAAATAAATTAAACAGAAGAAATTTTAAAACAGCTACTTCATAACTAAAGAGATCTAATATTGAACTGACATTTTTATACTTCCTCACCTCGATCTTCCATTCTCCTGATCAAGTGATGTTCACCCCACTTGAGAACGGCTTGAAGTATATCCAACTCAGAAGCCTGAAGAAAATCAGAGCTAAGAGCATCAATAAGATCTGCCTTGTCCAGCTGGTACAGTACAGGAGAGTGGGCTATTGATGAGAACTCCTCTCTTAGAAGTTGTCTAGCCTGCCTCAGAACCCAGCCTGACCCATGACCTTCACGACCCCAACGTAACACAACTGGAAGTAATAAATATTAGTGTTTTTTTTTCCATTGTTGAAGTGTTTATGAACAATATAAAGAGCACACACAGATCTGTTCTAGGTCCTGATATCTTTTAGAAGTACTTTCCACTTTGCCTCCTAATGATGGATGTTTAACATTCGAAACTAGTTTTCAAATAAAAAAATCCAATTGAAGTGGCAATTAATTAATCAATTCTAATTGAAATATAGTTTAGAACATGATTCTATATCATACTTGGTAAGTTTTCAATTGTGAGAGACTCAATGATGGCATCCTCACATCCTTGTGAGACAATATCTAACTCAAGAAATCGGCCAATCTGATACAGTTCCATGGCTTCTTCCAAGGCACTCGATCCACGATATGTCATAGCTTCGGCCTTTACATGAAACAAATATATATTGAATAAAAATTTCAAAATTCATACATATAATGAATATGTCTCAAGATCGGATATAACCACTCACATCTCCAAGTGTTGGTCCTCCAGGGCGCATAATTAGAGACAGATCAACTGTATCAAGGTAAATTGCATTTAAAAGAACACGAGCATACCTCTTTGGGATTACACTTTCATCAAGAACAATTCTGAAATCAATTTTTTATTCAGATAAGAAGTTAAAAAAAAGCTAAGTTTATGATTTGATAATTGTAATTAAAAACTAATAATTAGTGTAAGATAGTTGATATATTTCACAGTTCACTGTTTATAATTGGCTTCTTACCTTGTTGGTATATGAAGAACCCTTTCAGTAGTTTCCTCACCAGATCTGCTCCGTCGTTGTATAAGTGATCTAAAAAATGGTGATCTAGCACTGAGAATAGCCTTGTGGCATGGAAGCTCAAGCTTAGGCCTAAAGCCATACTCTGAACTACCAGAATCTGGTCTATGATAATCCGAGTCAGATGTGAATACGAGTGCAGCATCTGCATAATCACCTGAAAAAGAATACATTCAGAAAATAGAGCTATAATAAATTAAAATGAATTTGAAGACCACAATACTATTACAAAATGTACTTAAATGCTTCAGAAATAACTAAAAAATGTATCAATCAATTTATAATATCGCTAATGCTTGGACTAAATTAGGCTTGTAGTTAGGTCTAAAAATTCAATTTAAACCTTGGTAAGAAAAAAAATTAAAAAGGAAAAATGAATAAGACACTAGAATGATATGTTCACCTGTTTCAAGGAGATATCTGAGATCATGTTCAAGAGAGGCAGGGTGGCCGAATTCTTCACCCAACCTTCGCAACAAAGCCATATCTACCCCAGCAGGTCCGGAGAGATCACCAGTATATAAGTACCTCAAAAGGGCAGAAAACACCTCAACTTCAACACCGCATGTTCTTAGTTCTAAGCAGATTCGAGCCCCATATCTAAAAGAGATGAAACAAGACTTTATTACTTAAACCAAATTAAAAAATATATTTAGCCTTATCAAATGTAATAGGTATAAAGATTAATACAAATATATAATGAGATAATTAATTAATTATAAAAATAATGAGATGCAATTTGAAAATTGTTTGATGATAGGTTAGAACGGAAAATATTAAATTTTGATTCCTCAAAGAACTATACAAGATAATACTGTTGTTGTTTTTTTTTTCAAGGTTATATGAGATGGCCAAGTGCATTGGAGCAAGGATCCCAGAGGACTAAATTTAGTTTGGTATGGATTCAATTCCTATCTCGATTAGTCAGTTGGAGGCCCATGAAATTGATTCTTGACAGCAACCTCTTGGTAGCCCTCAGGGGCAAGCAAAAAGGAACAATAGGCCTACTTACCCAACTAGTTGCTCCACCAAGCATAGTAACAGACACCATATCAGTATGAAAAAAAATTATTAAATAGAATAAAAAAGTACGCAAAATCGTTAGTGAAAAATGTGGTTTTCTAATAAACACAGATAAAAACAAATAGCAAGCAAAAGTGAACAAATGATAATAGAAATAATGAAATAGATAAAAATGATAATTCCTTCAAAAATCATGAGAATTTAGAATAAAGTTAAAATAATATGGCAACTGAAACATAGATAAAAAAGGTTATTAAGATGAAAAATAAAATAATTATTAAAATGATAAAATGGTAGGACCAGACACTGACAAAAATAAATAGGAAGGTGAGCACAAATTTGTCAATTATATATAAGCACCTCATTGGTACCAGTAGCAAACTACCAACAGTTTTGTGAACCGGCAAAGGAAATCACATCAGAACTTCGATTAAATTTAATAATAATTTGATGAAATTATTATAATTTTGTTTAGGTATACTTGTTTATTTATAGTAAAGGAATTACTCTTACTCTTGTTCAATTCACATAAAAAAAATTAATAATAAAAATCATAAAAAATTTATTTATTATAAAAAAATAATAATAATACAATGATTTTCAAACTATTATTACATTACTAAGCAGATAATGCATGAAATTTCAATTTCTAATATTTATTTTGAATATAATTTAAAATTAAATTAAATTTAAATTAATAATTTCAATTTAAATTACAATTAATTCAATTAAGTAGATAATGTATGCAATATCAATTAAAAATTATTACCCAGGACAGCCTGCAAGAAGATCTCTAAAATATGTACACCTAGCAGACAAAATGGCTCGATGAACTGGAAAACACACACCCCTAAAGACCAAGTCAACATCAGTACAATGCTTTAGGTCATAAAGAGTGGAGAGGTCCTGCTTAAAGGTGGGAGCAGGTGGTCGTGCCAATTCTGCTTGTACATGGAGATCTTTGAGTGCGGCGAGAGCCTCATACTCATCCAGAAGGCAAGCCAATTCAACAGCGGCCCAATCAGACACTGCATCACGAATCATACGCCCATGATCGGTTACTTTTGAACATCGCCGCCTCCGCATCAGCTTTTTACGTAATGTAGCAAATCCTCCCACCTTTCCTTTTTTCCTAAAAAAACAAACAAAATACAGAATTTGAAAATCACTAAAATTCAACATTCTAAATATTTCTGGTAAGAATTAACGTGGAATAAAAACAATATAATTTTCATATTACAATTTACAAACAGTAAGTTTAAAATAACAGTATCAATTAAACAAGTGGAAAATTTTAAATGAATTAATTAAACATTTAATTGATAAGAGAGAAAAAAGTCATAATGTTTCGTTAGTTTCATTCAGATTAACATTTGAATGGCTGCATAAATGATCTAAAATCCAGAAAACAGTGTCTAAATCATGATGACGAATAATAATAGAGGGGTTCAAGATAGAAAAGAAGTCCACTAACAAAATTATTAGAAAACCATAATAAAAGTTTGAAAAATTGACAAACAAAAAACTAGTGAGTTGAGGCAGGCCTATTATTTTGAGACATATAAGATCTAATGATTAGCTAAATTATTTATACACATAACAAAAATTTGTATATTTAATCACAAGATTGAGCATAAGTTCTAATATCTCCTAGAATGAAGATACCTCCAATTTTCAGCTACATTATAAAAATATGAAAAATCATAGAACAAACCTTACTAAACTAAACACAGAAGCAGCTAGTAACATAACAATTTATTTCTATGCTAATGACATGAAAGTTAATCAAAGAAAGTCTACCATCGATAGGAAAAAAAAAAAATCTATTAGTTATTTTTCCAAGACTAACTCAATTATACAACAATAAACTGTACTGTCAATGAAACATTCAAATATAAATTACCTACCAACATGATAATGATACGGTGATATTAACCAGGCAGTGTACATTTCATGAGATAAGATAAATTAAAACATTCAACAAAATTTTACATTAGTTGCTCTAATAGATTCAAAACTGAAGACAAATAAATTAACATAATAATTCTATAAATTAGCTTAAAATAAGAAACATCATTGTTTCTAAAAGGAAGCTCATGAATTCCCGATCATGACCCATAAGACAAAACCTGCAGAGTAATTCAGACCAGTTGTGTTATCTGAACCACCCAAAAAATGAAAGTATGAAGTAAGAAATATATTTTCAGATGAAAAGGATTAAAATGGGATTAATTACTATTGAGATAAAATTGATAATTACATTATCAGTGTATTACCTATAAGATTGTTGGACTTTAAAAAATTGGCTTGAAATTTGTGCTCTGATTTAAATTCAGGAAAACTTTTTGATAACATTAAGAACGATAATAATTTTTAAATGGTTACAATTCATTAGCATAATTATCAGATAAATAGTTAGTATCAAATTATTTATTACATCAAATTTAGGAGTAATTAAAAATAATTAACTATGAGTTACGAAGTTTAAAATAATAAAAAAAAAAAAAACAGACCTGCAACCAACTCAAATAAAACTGTAACTACTCAATCACCAACAATACTATTATTAAATTGTTGGCCTAATATCAGTTTAAAATTTTTATTTGATGTTTTAACAACGAATATTTAAAATATAAATTGTATGGAAAATAAGTGTTTAATTCAATACTTGTAGAGAATGGCTTAGAATTAGTTTCATACACCGTCATTACATAAGGGACCACACTAAATCCAGAAAATCAAAAAATTCTGGATTATCGAGAAATAAAAAAATGATAATTTTTCATATATTACAAATACATATATTCACCATCATGATAAAAATAATAATTAAAAATAAATAAAACCAACAAATCTAAACAACCCAAATTAAAATTTGAAACATGTGTGTGTATATATATATATATATATATATATATATATATATATATATATATATATATACACTCCTTCTTGATCGGCACAACTTTATATGGCTCAGAATCATGGGTGGTGACAAAACAAAATGCAAATAAATTACTGGCCCTAGAAATGGATTTCTGGAGAAGAAGTTGCGCCATATCCAGGTTACAGAAGGTCCCAAATGAAACTATAAGAAATCAGGTAGGAGCTAAAACCAACATTCTCAATAACATCAGTGAAAGAAGATTGCTATGGTTTGGACATGTCATGAGAATGAATGAGACACGATGGCCCCTTCGAGCACTTAAATACTGTCCTGAGAAGAGAAGAAGACGCGGAAGGCCTCGGAAACAGTGGATAGAAGAGGTCAGAGAAGAAATGGCGGCTAGAGGGCTGACTGAGGAAGACAGTTTTGACAGGAGATATTGGAAGGAAGGCGTATTGGGGACCGGGATGTGATATTTTCGCATAATCCTGAAATAAAAAAATTAAAAAAATATATATATATATATATATACATATAGTGGGGATCACTATGGTTCGTGAATTAATAAATAAAAAAGGGTCGATTAAATGATCAATAAATCGATTAAAAGCCATCGAAAGCACGCCATAGGCATCCCCACCTCTTGCCGATATCAAAAGGCTTCCTGGAATTTTTCGAGCACTTGATCTTCAGAGCTGACCGACTACACACCTTCTCCCCGGTTCGACCCCAGGAAACCAATGAAACAATCAAGATAGGAAGAAGTTATGGGTAAAAGCTCGAGACTATGCAGTACCACAATATTGGTGATATCAATTTAGTTATTTTAGTTTGGTAATCAGTAAAAGAAGGAATGTTTGTCAATTTTAAATTAATATTTATTATAGTGTAAAGGTTGAGGACGCCCTTCGTGAATCCACCTGAGGTTGATAATATTAATATGATTGAAATTCAAATATAATTGTTTAAAAGGCATAGTTGAATTTTTTACTGAACCCATGCTCATATATTTTTGTCTCTAATTTAATTTAATTAATCTTTTAGGGGGGCAAATGGGTAGGGCAACGGGAGGGCTAGAGAAGGAGATAGGTGCGGGGATCTCCTGACCTCTAAGCGAATCATGCAAGCAATAGTGCCCTACTCACTGTAAGCCTGATTCCAGCTCTCCTTATCCCTATCAACGCCTACTGTCACCTCCAAGTGGTGCCCCCTGGAGAATCCGATGGGATTCACGAACGACAGAGGCGGGGTCTCTGACTTTCGTCAGGGTTCCTATGGTCACCCAAGACAGGTGGAGGGAGCTCGAGCTGAGACTGAATGGCAGAGGGGGATAAAAATATACTGTCTTCTATCGACCCACTTGGGGCACCAGGCGAAACCCCAAGGTAGTAGGGAAACCTACATAGCCCGCTGCAGGGATAGGGAGTTTACTTGCAGTGTAATTTAAACGCTCCCATACTTGTGGGAACAAAAATGCACCCAATCAAAAACAAAAATTCTTCTTTTAATTCGTCCGAGGATGAACTTTCATCCTCGGAAAACCACGGCTTTGTTTCAGGTCCTGACCTGGATACATTGGACGAGGAGTCGGTGAGTTCGCTAATGCTCTCGCTGACTCAGGAGGTGGGTGGACTCAACGTGGACCTCGGCTCGGGGGATGTGGACGCTAGTTCGTTCAGCCCTCAAGCAATGGAGGCACAAGAGGTAAGCCCAATCCAAAATATAAACACTAATATAGCTTCCGGCAGCTCGAAGGTTGAGGAATCGACAGCTCCGTCGCAAGACGTAGCAGCTGAAGACCCTCCCTTCAAAACTGTCACTAGGAAGCGGTTTAGAAAGAGGGCCAAATCTTCAAAATCTGGCAAGGCGTCGGTTGGAAAACCCCACCAAGGTGATGAGACGGAGGGGGCTGGGCTCCCTTCGGGTGAGTCGGCAGCCGAAGTGAGTGCCGGTGTAGCCAAGGCTCCTGCTGACCGGGCCGCAAGGCAGTCCTCGGGCAAGCCGGCGTTCAAAGGCGGAGGGGCTGTGGCTGGGCCAGTAAAATCGAACCTGCCAGACAAGAAGAGGCATCGAAATTCACCTGGCTTTTCTGCGCCTTCAGCGAAGAAAGTCAGGGGTAGTGAGGGCAAGCCACGCTATGCCCAAGCGATTGGTGGGGGGTACATGACTGCGGTTATTCCAAATGAGTATCCGCATGTACAGCTCACCAGAGAGCAGAGCAGTCGGATACAGGAGGTGGTCGTTGATATGATTGACGATCTTGTAGACGACGGCTCAATTGAGCCTAGATTCAACGGTGCTAGCTTCAAGTTTGGAGCTAGCATATTTAATTGTGAGGATAATGAGACCAGGAGGTGGCTCGGAAAGATCGTCCGGCCCATTGGCGATGCGGAGGGCATACCCCTCCGCATTGTCGATGCAAAGGAGGTCTTCTCGGCCACCAGAATGGGTGGTTATTTTCCAGGAAAGAGGCTGGACGACGACCAACTGGCGAAACGGATTCGCATTCAAAACAAGAAAAGGGTTCCTGGAGCGGACTACTGGACAGTGGCGGGAGTGACGAGGGATGAGAAAGGTTGCTACGCCGTCCTGACTCTACCCAGGAACAGTGCTGCGTACCTGAGGGAGCACAATATGGAGGTCAACTATGGCCTCCATAGGGTGGTCCTGAGGGAAATAAAGAAGTCAGCCCGGAAGGAGGAGGGGGCTGACACAAGCAAACCTAATTGCCCAAAGGTAGCAATACCTGAGGGACACGAAAACAAGGGAACTCCTGGGGCCGAACCAAAGGGAGCAGCAGGGGATGTGGCGCCCAGAGACCCGAGAAAGGTCTCTGGGGCGGCGGCTCCCTCGCAGCAACCTCCGGAGGGAAAGTCCAAAGGAGTCCCCTGAGTAATAAACACTAATTAATGATAAAGCTGCTGCAAATTAACCTTCACCACTGCATAGCAGAGTGTGGTGTATTGCAGCAATATGTGAAAGGTAAGAATATTGATATAATATTAATACAAGAACCTTACCTTTTAAATGGCATGCCAGGGGGTATCAGGATGGGGGGCTATGGTCTGGTCTCCTCGTTGGATAACCCCAGGGCATGCATCCTGTATAAAAGGAGTTTAAAACTGCTGCCACTGTGGCATTTTTGTTCCAGAGACTTTGCAGCAGCTAGAATAAGCCTCACTACAAGGACGCAGAGGATGGAGATCTGCCTAGCAGCAGTCTACCTCCCCTACGAAATGGCACCTATGGTGAACATGAACTTCATGGAGGAAGCCAGAGGCTGTCATGTCATCATGGCCCTGGATGCCAATGCCCATCACGTGATGTGGGGGAGCTCCAACTCCAATCAAAGAGGTGAGCAATTATTTGACCTTATAGTAGGTAATAATCTTGACATTCTTAACAGGGGTAATAAACCGACCTTTGTCAATAGGAATAGGCAAGATGTAATCGATATAACCTTAGCGACTATAGAGATCAGCCAAAGGTGGGAAACTGGCATGTCTCAAACGAGGAAACATGCTCAGACCATAAATATATTAGATTTGATCTAGTAACTGACCCCATCCAAGCGTCCGGCTATAGAAATCCCAGAAGAACGAACTGGGAGGGATATAGCACGATGCTGGAAGGAGAAACAACAAACTTAGCAAGAAGGATTGCCAACAAATGGCAATTAGAGGTGCTCAACACCACACTAACTTCAGCCATAACCAAGTGTTATGAGTCCAATAACGCAAGATGTGATGTTGAGAATACTAGAAACACCAAATGGTGGAACAAAGATCTTAGCAATCAAAGGAAAGCTCTGAGAAAGAAATTTAACATTGCTAAGAGAACTGGCAGATGGGAAAAGTACAGAGCACAATTGACAATCTACCATAAATCTGTCAGAAAAACGAAAAGACAGGCTTGGATCAAGTTTTGTCAAGAAGTTGAATCCACTGCTGAAGCAAGTAGGATCAACAAAATACTATCCCAACAAACGCAGAAGGATAAGCTTGGCACTTTGTGGGATGGAGAGAGGTATACCATGAATAGCATGGAGACACTCGAAGTCCTAGCAAGGGCACACTTTCCTGGCTGCGATGTAAAATATAACCAAAGCTCTTTCCCGGGTAATAACGAAGCCCCTTATAGGGTGAGTTGGGATAGAGCAAATAAGATAATAACCGGCAAGAGAATTGCATGGGCAATAAACAGCTTCTTACCATATAAAGCAGCTGGAGTAGATGGCATCTTTCCAGCATTGCTGCAGAAAGGGCTATCTGTACTCAAACCACACCTCCTAGAATTACTTAGAGGAAGCCTGGCACTTGGACACATACCAAACAAATGGAAGTTGGCCAAGGTCATCTATATACCAAAACCTGGGAAAGAGAACTATATCAATCCCAAGGCATTTAGGCCCATATGTCTGACATCCTTCCTGATGAAAACCATGGAGAAGGTCTTGGACAGGCACATTAGGGACAACACGCTACTGCTGAGACCATTGCATCACTCGCAGTACGCTTATCAGGCAGGTAAATCCTGTGAGGTGGCCCTTCAACACCTAACATCCAAGATTGAAAAATCATTGGACCAAAAGGAAATAATGGCGGGCATCTTCATAGATATAGAAGGAGCCTTCGACAGAACCCCCATTTGACAATAAAGAGAGCCCTGGAGGAAAAAATGATCGACCCAATCATCCGCCAGTGGATATGCTCAATGTTAAAGGGGAGGATAATATACGCCGAATTAGGAGATAACAAACTGTGGGCGAAGCCTGCTGGTGGATGCCCACAAGGTGGGGTCTTATCGCCGTTACTCTGGTGCATGGTGGTAGACTCCCTATTGAATAATATTAACAAAGCAGGGTTCTACACACAGGGATATGCGGACGATATCGCTATCCTGGTGGGTGGCAAGCATCAGGCTGCCATATCGGACCTGCTTACTACATGCATGAGGATACTGACGGATTGGTGTGACAACAGGGGTCTGAACATCAATTCGAATAAAGTAGAACTATGCATCTTTACAAATCGCAAGAAGGTGGTCGTTAGACCACCGAAATTAAATGAAATCCAGATTAAGATTAGCACACAGGTTAAGCACCTGGGAATCTATCTGGATAACAAATTAAAATGGGAAAGACACATAGAATATGTGTCGTCCAAAACCTTAAGGAGTCTATGGGCCTGCAAAAGGGCAGTAGGCAAATCCTGGGGTATGAAACCAAAGGTAGTCCACTGGATCTACACTATGGTAATCAGACCCTCAATACTATATGCCACTATGGTGTGGTGGCACAAAGCGGGGCTGGAGAGATCTAAAGCCAAACTAAACAAAGTACAAAGACTGGCACGTCTCCTAATCACAGGAGCCATGAGAACCACTCCAACTGCGGCAATGGAGGTTATACTAAACCTCAGGCCACTACAATTGGAGGTAGAAGCGAGAGCTATGCTCTCTATGTACAAACTTGTCAAGCAAGGATCGCTCTTTGAACCATCTAGAAGAGATGGGCATAAGAAGCTATTAAACAAAATGGAGGGAATAGAGGTGCTTAAAATGAACTCAGACCTCCAGATAAAGAAACACATTGAGATTACCTTCAATGTGGAAGTAGACATCGGGAAGCAACACCGAAAATGCAATGGCATCAACTGCTATACCGATGGCTCCCTAACCAAGAAAGGTTCAGGAGCAGGAATTTGGAGAGCAAGCGACAATAAGAGCATATCTCTCCCTCTAGGGAAATACACCTCGGTATTCCAGTCTGAGGTAATGGCAATCTGCTTCTGTGCACAACAACTAATAGAGGATAGGACACGGAACAGAACCATAAAGATTTACTCAGACAGCCAAGCTGCCTTGGGGGCTCTGAGCAATGTCATAACCAGATCTAAGCTGGTTGAGGACTGCAAAACATACCTCAACAAGCTGGCTGAAAACAACAGCATCTGGGTAGAATGGGTTAAAGGCCACTCCAATATTGCAGGGAATGAGAAGGCTGATGAACTGGCCAGACAGGGTTCGGACAGCAAACCTATTGCTCCTGAACCTGTCTGCGGAATAGCCTGGAGCCTTGCGAAAAGTGAAATTGCAAGGCTCTACGACAGAATCGCCTCTCAAAACAGGCAAATGGAACAACTGAGACAGTCAAAACTGTTTCTGGGAGGGCACTGCAAGAAAAGAAGCACACAACTTCTTAATCTTGACAGAGCCAAGCTCAAACACCTGACAGAAATGTATACAGGGCATTGCAGATTAAACAAACATCTCTGCATAATGAAAATCAAGACCTCACCGAGTTGCAGATTCTGCAACAGGGAGGATGAGACGCCTTACCACATTATATGCAAATGCGATATGTTGGCAAGGAGAAGGTTTCTTCACTTTGGGGAAGAAATCATCCTAGATCCTAGTGTGAACATAGACCCCATTAGCATTATAGGGTACATGAAAACACTAGGACTGTACTAATAATGGTACAGGATAAACGGCATAGGCACAATGAGCCACAAGGCTGAGGTGCCATTAAAGCCGGGGGGGAAAAAAAAAAAAAAAAAAAAAAAAAAAAAATCTTTTTAAATTAATATAAAAATCGTACACACACAGGGTGTCCCGAATTTAAATGGCAAAACTTCAGGAACTTATAGGGGACCGAAAAACTAAGACAAAAAGTCCTTTAGAGATTTGCTCGTTTTTGCTTAGTTTTGGAGAAAATCGCAAAAAAAAAAAAAAAAAAAAAAAAAAAAAAAAAAAAAAATGTAACAGGTAGCGATTATCACTAATAATCGTCAGGCTAGGCAGTGAGATATGTAAACACTTAATGTTATCCTTTACATTATTTTATTTGTTTACATTTTGGCTTCCTTCTAGGATTACAATTTCTAAATCAGTCTTCAGTCAGTTACTCAGATATTTTTGTGTGAATAGCATCAGCCACAATGCCGCATACATATTCTAATGTTGAATACGCTAATATGATTTTTGTGTATGGTTTCTGTAACGGTAATGCTTTAGAAGCGGTGCGGGAGTATGCGCACCGATTTTCAAATAGAAGAGTGCCTAATCGACGAATCTTTTCGTTAACTTTTAATAGACTACGAGAGACTGGGTCATTCTTAATACGTAATGAA
Organism: Euschistus heros; assembly: GCA_003667255.2. NCBI lineage: Eukaryota > Metazoa > Arthropoda > Insecta > Hemiptera > Pentatomidae > Euschistus > Euschistus heros. The sequence continues at coordinate 1,150,471 of RCWM02000205.1, read as the reverse complement.
GGCGACCAATTCCAAGCAGCAATAAGACCAGATTATCGGAGAAGAAACTGTGTCCAACGCCACTTCGATTACAAACCTGAGGCTAGCATCCGAAGAGCATCTGCTGCATTAGCAATATTGCGGCAAGCAATATGGCGAACTTTGAAAGGTGATAATTGTTACCCATACCATCTTCAAAAAGTTCAGAATTTATTACCTCAAGATTATGTCAAGAGATTGAATTTCAGTAACTGGTTTCTTGACGAAATTCGCGATGATAATTTATTTCTATTAAAAATTATACGGACCGATGAAGCAACTTTTACAAGAGGAGGAATTGTTAATCAAAGAAATTATCATGTATGGGCTCTTGAAAATCCCACCCAGAGCTATTAGAGAGAATAGGTTTCAGCATGAATTTGCTATTAACCTTTGGCTTGGAATTTGGAACGGATTACTGGTGGGACCATATTTTTTACCTGGAAGATTGAATGGTATCACATTTTCACATTTTTTGGAGAACTACTTTTCTAATTACTTAGATGACATTCTCTTACAGCAGCAGATTGAAATGTGGTTCCAACTCGAAGGATGTCCAGCTCATTATAGCAGAGTTGCTCGAGCTTGGCTGGATATAAATTATCCACAATGATGGATTGGACGTGGATGAGTAGTACCTTGGCCACCCAGATCACCTGATATGACACCCATGGATTTTTTCGTATGAGGAGCCTTAAAGCAGAAAGTTTATTCGGTGTAAATCAACTCAAGAGAGCAATTAAGAGACCGAATCATAGATGCAGTGCACCAAATATCATCTGAACAATGTTTAGCTGCAATTTATCAAGTGAGTGCTAGATGTAATGCTTGCATTGGTGCAAGAGAACAACATTTTGAGCAATATTTACATTAAAAAGAACATAACATAAATATAAATGTAAATAAATAAGTATAAAAATGAAAACTTGTTTTGTTTTTTTTTTTTTTTTTTTTTTTTTTTGCAATTTTCTCTAAAACTAAGCCAAAACGAGCAAATCTCTAAAGGACTTTTTGTCTTAGTTTTTCGGTCCCCTATAAGTTCCTGAAGTTTTCCATTTAAATTCGGGACACCCTGTATATACAAAAAAGACAAAAAGTCCTTTAGAAAGTTGCTCATTTTTGCTTAGTTTCAGAGGAAATCACAAAAAAAAGAAACAAAACAAGTTTTCATTCTTTCATTCCTTTCATTGCATTCGAAGGATATAGATTTGATCAGGTTCATAAAAATGGGGGGACTCAGTTGGGCTGGCCACCTAATAAGGATGAGAGGCGATGAGATTCCCAAGAGAACCATGAACACCGTCTTGCACAGAAAACGACGTGTTGGTAGGCCAAGATTAAGATGGATCGATGGCATGGCAGCGGATGCATGACGACTGTAAGGAGTTAGGTGCAGGAGATCGGCTGTATAAGATCGAGCCAAATGGCCGCGACTTATTGAGGAGGCCAGGACCTACCAAAGGTTGTAGCCACAGAGAAGAAGAAAATAAAAAGCAACTTGAAACAAATCACTGAAATCCCATTGATGAGTCTGTCAGAGAAATTCAAATTAGTTAGAAAACTCTTATGCCAGCAGTACACGCTCACTGAACCAAGACGAAGGCAGTCGAGCACAAGTTGAGGTCGCCCTATGTTGGCTCAGCTCGCCAGCACTTCAAAAAAAGTTGGTCTCTGGGCACGAGCTAAAGGACCTGAGAGGAAAAGAGCGACAAGACGAGCCGACCCAGTACATACTTGTCTAAGCTCATGTGTGTATTTCTATCGCGCTTCAGACTTCTGCAAAAGGCAAGGCACTTCTGTTATTCACATCTAAATTTCTTTCAATCACATTTTAACACTTCCGTTATTTAATTTCCAGTTTCTTACTATTCTTGCTGTGGTATTGTTACCTTTTCTATTTTTCTATTGCAATGAAGAGGGAAAGAGATAATGGAGAACTTAAGCAATTTTTGGAGGCTTATCAGGCTGAATAAGTTATTTGGAACCTGACCAAAAAGCATCATAAGGACAAAAGAAAAGTGAATGATGCATGAGTCCATTCGGTCGGCTAAATGGCTTCATTTCGTCAATTTATTTTATTCTTTTAGCCAATATGTTTTTTATATATAGAAATATATATATATATATATATATATATATATATATATATATATATATATATATATATATATATATATATATATATATAAAACAATAAAGAAAATTAAGAAATCCTAAAAAGTTATTTAAGTGAGTTTTTATAACTTTTAATTAAAGTAGCCACATTTTCGTCAGAAAATATCAAACGAATTTGGACTTATCCAGTCCTCTTCAGATTAATTGTTTTCATCCACCATCTCCGTTTTTTTCCAGAATTTTTGCAATTTTTTCTTGGTTACAATGTACACATACTTATAGTATGCATAGGCTGCAATAGCTGCAACTTCTGTAATCGGAATCCTCACATCCATCTTCATCAATATCCAATATAACACTAGCTGTGGCTTATAAACTGTACAACCCAAACCCTCTGAAAGCCTTCCCTTGTCCACGAGCCACTCGGCAAGTGTGAACTTGCTTCACTCGTGAACACAGCTGCTTCCGCTCGACTCGGGTGGCCTCATTGACGAGCGCCTCGGTGAGTGTGTATTTCCGGCAATAAGAACATTCAAAAGACAATTAATACAATCTAGTTAGTAGTTTGTTTTTTCTGTAACCAAGGGCACTAGATTACTGAAAACACAGAAATAACAAACCACTAGACTATCAGGATCACACATTAAATTCTAATTAGATATTCAATATAAGAGGAAAACCAGGACAAATGTCTTAGTACATAGAAAAGCAGGTCCTCTGAACTCCATCAATGCACTACTATCTAGGGTACTTATTCCTCTGACTTTACCACAATAGACCCAACTCAAGCTTGACTGGTACTTTTCTGGTGAATTGCAACTGGTTTTTCTTTTTAATTAAAGTCATTATAAATATTAATCAATTTCATTGAATTAAAACATTTATAGACCACTTAGGAAAATGTAAATCTATAATTTTTACAGAAGACACTATGACAGCATTTATTGTGCTTAAACTGATATTAATTGTTTGCCATTCAGTACTTAAAAATTATTGAAAGTCATTTAGGCAAAATGGTAAAAGTGAGTTAGTTTTTTAAGAATGGAAAGTGTTAACCAAATGTGGAAGACCTGAAAGTTACTATAATTTCTGGTAAGTTTTCAAATTCAAACTGACAAGAATATTATCACTAATGATAAATCCCTAAGGATTAGCATAAGTTCATAGTTTTTTATTTTCTGAATTGGTTTCATATTAGTTGGTCTAAAGACAATAGATGATAATAATGCAGTTGTTTAAGACCATATAAACTATTTTTTTTTTTTTTAATTTCATTGTACAAATGGAGAAAGGAATGAATCTGTGATATTATGTTTAAGCGTTCATTAAGGAAGATAAAACTTTAGTTAAATGCATTTTTTCACCATATTTAAACCACATTATTTAATTTATAGCCAATTGTTCACCATTTAATGATTTTCAACAAATGTATATTAAGTGTATATGGACTGACATACCTGATATGGTGTTTCAAAATTACCTGACTAGGACAAGGGTTTGAAAAAATTGATAAAACATTTACACATGTTTTTCTCCTTTGGCTTCAGTTTGATAATATAATAATATTGGAAGGAGTAAATTAAACAAATCGACCAATAAACCAAACATAGACAAAATAAATGAAGTACTCCTGTAGTATCATTAATTAAAAATCATAACATGGCTAATGTTATAAATTTTAAATTTGAAAATCTTATAAATATAATTGAATTAATAAACCTCATATAATAAACCTAAGAAATACCTAAGGGGGGGAGGTTGCGCTGTGGCAAGCTGTTCCTGGGTGTTGGATGGGGAGAGGCTGTCTGTTACCACCGAAGATGCACCTGCACCCATTGCCGCTGTCATACGTACATCCCAGCACCCAGTGCAAGGCAGCAACACCGCACTCACCACGTTCATAACAGCTCAACCACCAATCCTAATAATTCAGATAGAATAAAATAATACAACATTCATTTATGAGAATTTTAATTTTTTTATTTATTTATTTTTTTTTTTAGGATGTGTAATCACTAAATCTAAAGATTAATAATAATCATTGGATAACAAAAAATGATATCAAAAACAATCATTTATAATTATCAAGAGTAAATATTCAAATCATACGTTTCCACTTAACAGTTAGAAACATTAACAAGTAAAAAAGAATCGAATATTCTATGGCTCCAATTAAACTAATAAAATTACAAACAAACAATGGAAAATAGAAACATATAAACTGAAAATAAAGTAAAAAGGTAATAATGCTTATCATCAGATTTAAATAAATCAACAAAATCAAGAATTTGAAATGACTATGGGTATTTCAAATTTTTATAAGCTTTCCAGTTGTCTTATGTAGTCAAGGTATAATGAGAATAAATAAATAAATGGAATCTAAAAATATACAATATAAAAACAAAAATCAACATTAATTAAACATTGAAATATCATAACATTAATTTTAAACAAAGAGAAGACTAAACAAACCATTAAAATATAAAATAAAATAATAAACAGAAACATACTAACTAACCCAAAAACAGTACCATTGTTTAAATTATGTTGTACATTTAGTAATATTATATGCATTACAGTACTAATTTAAATGTACAAGGGTGCTACTAATAACATAAATAATTTAAATTGGTATCAGTAAAAAAATGGAGAAATTTCCTTTTTGAGATTTAACACAGAAGTGTTAAATCATAAATAGCAAGTTTCTTTTATGTATAATCATGAACATATAGCATATAGAACAACAATGACAGCATTAAACTAATAGTAATATATATAGAAAAATAAACTAGTAAGCCATAGAAGTAGTTAGAAAGATAATACAGTTATTGAAATAAAAACATTCAAATCACAAATTGCCAATAAAGTAAATGCAGATTTCAGTGTAAAAGCCTTTTGGGAAATAATTTAAATGTTTAAAATATTATAATCAAGAAAGATATAAAATGGAAATATTAACATAACAGGCACAGAATAATTTAACAAAAGATCACTAAATGTATTGTATCAAAATAACCAAATTATTTAAAAAATATTTTTTTTACACTCTAGTTTAATTTTTAGCCTACACATAGTTGTTTTTAAATACTCGATTACTACAATTCTTGGACTGGTTATTAGGAATTACAAGGTAATACATTGGATAGATAACATTAAAGAGGTACAACAAGAAAAGATTGGTTCCCTTTAATATAGCTAAACTCGAACTGAGATTAATTGAGGTTGAATTTAGTCAATATTTTTCTGTATTTTAGAATTTCTAATGATTAATAACGAAAGCATTTTATTTGCACTCACCTGGTAGCATCATGTTGTTGGTATTTCAACTGGAGTAGCCAAATATTTAGGTGATATTATTTTGTAAACACCCACTTACACTTTTAAAATCACTCATGTTCACACATAAGAACGACTTATTCCAAGCTTGTAAACGTAAAGGGAAAGAAACATTGATCTTCAAGCTACAAACAGCATCTTTATATCAAATATACTGAAAAACATTTTAACTTCTTCTATGCCTAATCAGATCTCTTGTATCACTTCTTGACAGCCTGAAATCAGCTTTCATTTTCTCACTTGCAAATGCCAAAGTAATCAGAAAAGAGTGAAAACAATATCGCAATAAGTTAATTATTACTGATTGTAAAGGATTAAACAGAAAAATTACTTCTAAATTGTTGGTTTAATAATAACTAAATTTTGCATTAAAATATTTTCTTATAATATACTTACATAGAGGTTATGTTTCATTGGAAGACCGGCGGATCGAAATTTTATTCATTTAACTTCAGTTCACAACCTGCTTCATAACTTTTTAATTATTTATTCGTTACATTTGTAGGTGGCGTATACTGCACTTTAGTTAAGGCACTATCTTCTAGTATTATTATATCAATTTTTTTTATCGAATTAGGTTGAAGATCTTGCTGTTTTTTATGACTTTAAAAACACTTCAATGATTGTTTAGGATTGTTTCAAGTTCATAGTGAAAGAGCTTTGTTCCTGCAGTGGTGTATAGGCCCCAATCACTGAATTAACTGTGTACCACTGATAGAGGGGAGCAGCATCTTGAGCATATTAGCTGTTATGTACCTTGGAGTAGATATTGAAGGGAGAGCTTAATGTGTCAGATCCGCAGCCTTATCATCACATGTTCCTTACATATATGTTGCTTAGAAGTGGCCTTGGTTAAACATCAGAACAGATTTTTTTTTATTTTACTTGTCTCTAATATCCTGGTCCAACAACTAATCTAAGCCTTCTTGCATCACTGTTTGATATACTTTTTGTGGCCACTTAAAACAATCGGCAAGTTAGGCTCAAAGAAAATAGTTCTCGCCAATTAAGCAGCAGCATCCATCTGATTCTTTTACAGGGGTTTCAGCATGACTGTGTACCTAAAGGAGTATGAGTTTTTTTTATAGTGACTCAATCTATTGTGTTTAATATTGGGTTATTTGAGTCACGAATTTTGTAATTGTTTTAATGCCGAGAAAGAATCTGTGCAAATGAGTATCTTTTTGATGCCTAAGATATAATTATATTAAGAGCTAAGTGGATAGCAAATAATTCGCTATAGAAAATAGTGATAATCCAGATCCGGACTTTCGTTCCGGAAAATGTTGCGTCTTAACCTGTATATTTTCTTTGGGATTGTCAGTAAAAACAACAATAAAATCTTTTTATTTAGACTATGATTCAAGATTTTTTTTTATAAAATCTTGTAATATTTTTTTTTCTATACGAGGCAAGTGAGATGAAGGACGAGACATTGTTTTTTTGTTTTTTTTTCAGAGGGGCTTAAATGGATAAGACTAACGTCGGGTGGGGAGATGATTTTATGATCACTAAATTCGAAAAAATCTCTGCTTGACTTAAGGCACCTTGATAATTTTAAAAATAAGTAAAAAATTCACGCAACGTACTTGCAACGGGAATGGTTCTGAACACTCGTTGCTCTACGGATCAGTTTATGATAAAATGTATATATGTATATTATATGTATATGTATATATATATATATATATATATATATATATATATATATATATATATATATATATATATATACACACATATATGTGCTTCAAATTTTTTCAAAATTACAATTACTGACTAACCAATCACTTAACATTTTGGAGAAATGGGCAACCGCTAATAAATTGGAATTCAACATAGACAAAACAAAATATATGATATTTACGAAAAAACACAATCTACCAAATCTAAATATAAGACTTTATTCTAGAACAATACAGCAAACCGAAACAATGACTTATCCAGGACTAACGTTTGATAGGAGACTGAATTGGAACAAACACACAGACAATGTAGTAAACAGTACCTTAAAAACAGTGAACGCATTAACTATTGCGGCAAGATTAACTTGGGGACTGGGAACTCAGGTACTGAGACTAATCTATGAAGGCGCAATAGTTCCAAAACTTTTGTACGCCATACCTGTGTGGGAATCGGGAGCCAAGAAACAGGCTAATCTCACAAAATTACAAAGGGTACAGAGGTTAATGGCATTAAGAATTTGCAAAGCTTTCAAAACGGTCTCTTACGATGCTGCTTGTGTACTAGCAGGTACATTACCTATAAATTATAAAATTACTGAACTGACTACAATATATAAAATAAAAAGACACACGATTGGATACAAAGACATAAACTATGACAATATCGAACGTGAACTAACTACAGAACAACGTTTACACCCCGCAGTACACGCAAAACTTTTACAATACATGGACGAACTAGTAGAACCCACTTTAGAAACTGATATAATGGACATATACACAGACGGAAGTAAGCAAGGAGACAAAGTAGGATGTGCCTTTACGACTGAACGTAACGGAATTTCCCACGAAGAATTGTACAAACTAGGACAGAACTGCTCGAACAATCAAGCTGAAAAACTGGCAGTACTAAAAGCAACTAATTATATTTTAGGACAAACAGATTACACAAAATTTACTTACAATATATATACTGACAATAGAATAGTGATAGACTCTATAAAAAATAATAAAATACAAGACACACTTACTGTACAACTTAGAAAAAATCTAATAAAATTAATGGACCGTGACATAAGAACGTTTCTGACATGAATAAAAGGACACAGTGGCATCTCAGGTAATGAAAAAGCGGACACATTGGCTAAGACAGCTGCTAATGATACAAACTTAACTTACGAATACAATACAGTTCCTTTCACGTATATAAAAAAATACATACTAACTGACTTGATTGAGGACTGGAACAGGCATTGGCAACAATCTACTAAAGGAAGACCATTACAGAAATACATTCCAAATATAACACCCTTAACTATAAAATAGCCAAAAGTACTCATCACAAACTAACTCAATTACTTACAGAACACGGACCAACGAACCATTATCTCAAACGATTTCACTTAAAAAACTCAGACACTTGTGAATGTGACGGACTAACTCCACAAACATTCTTGCATATTTTAAATGACTGCCACTTATACGAAGACGAAAGACACAAACTAGTTAGGGCTTCTCTAATGGAAGGGGGTACATGGCCTCTTCAACAAGAAGCTTTATACCGCAAGTATAAAAAGGAACTGCTGGAATACAGCAATGACTTAAAACTGCAGTAACACTACTTGAACAATTGTGAAGAACTAATTGTGCATTGACAAATTTTCCATTTTATTTTTATTTATACTCATTTTTCTTTTTCAATTTTAATTATTTTTTTTTTATCTTTTTATTTTTGTTGAAAGTTATTGAAACCTAAAAATATTGTATTGTATTAAAGAAGAAAAACCCTACCTAAAACATTATATGCATATAATATGCTTTTTGCATGGTGTATGCACAACTATAAAATAAACGCCTCTTCTGCAGGGTTACTACAGAAGAGAAAAAAAAAAAAAAAAATATATATGTGCTTCAAATCATTTTTAATTTTAATGAAATAATTTATAAATATTTTGTGACATTTATTGACAGCTTTTATTAAATTACATTGGACTAAAACTTCGTTACAAGATTCAATTACTTGTGATGTTATGAAGTAACCACTGATATAAATACATCCATGTATGTCCACAGCTCTCCTGCAGTATATGGTAGGGTGAGCGGGTCAAGGGAGATAGAGCTCAAGTAAGGAAAACTTACAAAACAATGTAAAAATTATGATCTAGTTGTCGGGTACCACACTCTAATGTTAAAATAAACTTAACTATAAACAGTGTTTAATTGTAATATCATATACATTTGTTTATTATAGTACAATATAAAACTTGGAATGTAATCAATTTTTTGATAACAAGCTTATCTACCGCCCAGGTGGGATTCGAACCCACGACCTTCAGTAACGAGTGCGCTGAGACCATCGCACCAACTCACTCGGCCACCAAGCTCTTAAGCTTATCTCATGTATTTTATTTTAGCAGGCGATAACAATTTCCCTTAGCACTCTCGTGTTGTAATTTCCACTCTTTCCTATTCCCATACCAACATTAACCCATCATTATTTTCATTAAATCAGTATTTAATGATTAGTTTCTGTCAAGGGAACATTTAATTGACCGCACATGATAGAAAATGAGAGGTTTCAAAAAATTAAAATTATTATAAGGTAAATTACAAGAAGCAATTTTAAACATTAATGATTTCCTTTTTGTTTTTGTTTTTCTTTCAATACCCTGCGGGGGAGTCGGAAGAGGAAAAAGGTGTATGCTGCTTGTGGAAATTCCATATTGGTTCGCCAGTGTTGAAAGAAAACAGACTGTTCCTTCGACACTTGAAGTTATAATTTAATATTCATAGTGATTTCATTCTTAATAATCTGGGAAAATATTCAGCTCAGGAGATCCGTCTATGGGGAATCATCAATATTGATGTATTTTATTCATTGAAAGCAGAAATGGATTCTAACCTCTTTGGTCAATGTCAAGTTGTAGCAATTTTGGTTACTGATTGTAAATAGTTGATAAGTTATCTTGTTTAATTCTTTCTTTCTAATTTTTTTAATTTGATTTATTTTATTAGATATACATTTGTCTATCTATTTGTTTTTTTTTCAACATTATTCAATAATATTTGCCCTATATGGAAACATTTACTCAATATGGATATTGAAAATTATATTTCTGAGGTATATATATTGATCTAAGTATTTGTTCAAATTTATTTATTACTGAGATGTTTCTTACTATAAATATCTACCTCAGAATTTAATGATACATGTGTTTTCTCTTTTTTTTTATACTGTTATTTGGCACATTGGTAAATTCAAAGCTTTGGTAAATAATAAAAAACAACATATAATTAGATTTAGACCATGAAAAGTAGATACAACTAATATACAGTGTGGGAATAAAGTATTTGCACACCAAGTTTTTTAAAATGAAATTATGAATTTAGTTTTAAAAAAAAAAATGTGTAACTTAGTAAATTAAAAGCATATTTAAAACTGAATAAAAACATAATCATTCATATGAAAAATTTCTTGCATAGTTAAATAAAACCCAAATCTATCAAAAAATACCAGGAAAAAAGTATTTGCACACCATAATTTTTCCTCATTTTTTCAAATTTAATATTTTTTATGTAGTCTGTTAGCATCGATAACCACGTCTAGGCATTGAGTGGACAAGGTTTTCAATTAAATCTGAATTGATTAGTCCCACTCTTGTACCAAAAGGTTCTTGAGATAGTACTTTCCAGTTATGTGCTGTTTTCGAACATTGTGGTCCAATACATGCCATAAATTTTGAAATATATTTAAGTCTGGTGACTGTAGAGTGGTGTATAGTTGTTGATAGACATTAAATATTAACCATTCTTTAGTCTTATTGGCTGTATGTTTCAGATCACTGCTCTGCTGTAAAATGAACTGATGCTAGATTCCCAATTTAGCTACACTTGCTAAGAGATTGCAGCTCAAGATCCTCATATAACCTTTTGCATTTAAAATACCTTATATAGGATTTCCAACTCCATTATAAACTACGCATCCCCAAACCATTGCATTGCCACCTCCATCTTTCACAGTAACCATAACATTTAGCTTTTCCAGTTCCTCATTTCTCCTTCGACAAATGGTCTTGCGTACCTTAGACCCAAATAAACTAAACTTACCCTCATCAGATGACAGTACATTTTCCCAAAAACTGATGGGCTTGTTAATGTATTATCTAGCAAAAGAAAGTCTTTCTTTGTGATTGGTCTCGATAATATAAGGTTTCTTTCTCAGGATCCTGCCATAAAGACCATGATAATTCAAAACATTCCTGTCTGTTCTCGTGCTTACACACACCTCAGAAGTTGATTCGATCATATTAGCTAGGGCACCTGCACATCCAGCCGGATTTTGAAGAGATTTTTCTCTCCATTCTTTGATTTAGTTTCTTGGGAAGACCTTTGCGCCGATTTTTTTCAGTTGAGCCTCGTTCTTTATATCTCTTAATCACGTATCTTACTGTGGAAAGATGAATACCCAAGAAATCTGATATTTCATGGTACCATTTTTGTTGGTTGCACAATAAAATCTTTTTCACTCAGTTCACTTGCTTTAGGCATTATTTAGCAGTTAAAAAAATTTGCAGGATTGAAAATTTTTATAATTCTGATAGGAAAGAACAGGAATATACTCTAGAAAGTAAACTGCAACAGGTAAACTAGCAAACCTTTGTATTAATGTGTATACAAACAAAGTGTGCAAATACTTTTTTCCAGGTGTTTTTGTTAATCCTATATTTTTTTTTTTTTTTTTTTTTTTTGATGAAAGCTTTCAATTTCATGTTTACAATTATTTAACAAGTTTTAGTTGTACTTTTTATTGGGTAAACTCAAATGAATTGTTTTTAATTTTCAATTCATCATATGAAGAAAAAACGGGGTGTGCAAATACTTTTTTCCTCACTTTATATCCCAGAGGATCTGCATTTTTTCTGTTTATAAAATTGATTATTATTTTTCCTTTGATCATCAAATCTTCAAACTGTTACTTTTAGAAAATCATATATATATATATATATATATATATATATATATATATATATATATATATATATATATATATATATATATATATATATATATATATATATATATATATATATATATATATTTAATGTCAGTACTGTATGCTTTGGTTTTGGTAATATTAAAATTATTATTAGATGTATTATCCATTTATGTACATAAATTTTTGTTTCAGAACTTGGCTTTACACAGAAAATTGGAAAGTAAAGAAGAAGCTCTTATTATATTGAATCATGAACTTGCAAAATGCAAAGAAGAAAGAGATGAATTGAAGAAATTATTTTTAAATGGAAGCAGTACTTCAAAAGTATTTATTCAATATTTTTAAAATAAAATTTAATTTTTTACTAATCTTTTTGTTTGGTTTAATATTAATAGGGCGTATAAAAAAAAATGACCGTTTTATCTAATTCCAGAGTTCAAAAGTCTGTAAATATCTTAATACTATTTATTACTTACCAATACTTAATAATACATTTAGAGCATTCTCTAAGCTTGTTTACTAACACTAGACTTCTTCAAAAAAATCCTCAGTTCAGTTATTTATTTCAAAGAAGAACCATGACAGTGTCCTATGAAATTCTCGTAATTTTAAGACATTACTGGAAAAAAATTTTCACAGCCGCTGAAGCAACTTATGAAATTATTAAATATGAAGGGGAAGGTGTCCTTGAAGAGCGCCCTGCGCGGCGTTGGTTTGAAAAATTTAGAAGTGGAGATACGACGTTGGAAAGGAAGAAGGGCTCCAGGCGGCCATTAATGGATATTGATGTGGTTCTGAAAGGAGCTGTTGAGTCAAATCTGTCCACAAGTACTCGCAAAGATGCCAGGGAGTGTGGTGTGTCTAAAGATACTGTTAGAGATACTGCTCTGATCAACTGAAAAGGAGTTTTATTCTAACAAGATAATGCTCGTCCACACACTTCCCGTCGAACCAAAGAAAGTTTACAGAACTTCATGGGTTTGAACTCCTGCCTCATCCACCATATAGTCCAGACTTCGCACCTTCGGATTACTACTTGTTTTGATCCATGGCCCTTTTTCTTCAAGGGAAAAAATTTGATAATTTTGCAGAAGTTGAAAATGCTGCCCAAGAGTTCTTTGACAGCCATCCCAAGGAATGGTATCAGTGTGGTATCGAGCAATTAGCTAGCAGATGGGTAATGACAGTAGATAACAATGGACTATATTTTGAGTATTGAATGTATATTATATCAAAGAAATAATAATACAAATATTTGTTTAAGAAATGGTCTTTTTTTTTTTATACACCCCATTATAATTAGTTCATTTTTAACATTAAACTATTATTATCAATTTTAACTACTTTTATACATGTATTGAGCTAGGGGGAGTCACTTAATGGAAGATGTTTGTTTTATTTAGGAACAAATCTCTCCTGGTTTTAGTAAAACATAGCTTACCACTAATATTATTTTCATTTTGTGGTAATTAATTTGTTTACCTTTGCTGACAGATTATCAGTAATTATAACACCTTTAAACGCTTAATCATCAAGGCCTCTGTTAATGTCTTTCACTCATATTATTATTACTTATCCAAATCTTCAACTAATTAATTATTATATGAACTTATTAAAATGTTATGAAGTTATAATCGCTTAACATGTGTGATTTTTTATTTATTTATTTATTATTATGAATGATTTTTTAATCTTATTATTATCATTATTTGTTTTATAGAGCCTTGTTCACTTTGAGAGGTATGGATATGTTGACAGTGATGCTGTGAAAGCACTTAATGATAAGAATAAAGCATTGTTTATAGAAATAAGGGATCTCAGGCATAAGCTTCAGAATGCTTATACAGATCTGAAGGTTCGTTTTTTATGAAATGATAGAATCTACTATTGGCAGACTTGCTAACCCTTCTTTTGAATGATGTGTTCAGCGCAAGATAAATTAATTTTCTGTAAATTATAAAACTAATAGATTTAGAAGAATACATATAGTTATAAGGCATAAATGAAGGTAAATAAAACTGGTTGCTTGAACTATTTCATTATTTATATTAACTTTAAAAATATCAAGTCATTGTTTTCAAATGAATAGTCCCCCATTTTTATTTTTGTATGCAATATTATGAAATGAATTTAGGAGCATTTACCTCAATGGTGCAGCCTAAAGGGCTAGAAACACATGTTAATCAATTTGAATAGATCTAATGATTTTAAAATTACCTTCAACCTCAGTGAATTATGTTATTAAGAACTAGACAGTCCCGTAAGTCTAAATTATTAATTCTCTTATAATTGCATCGATATATTCTGTTTTATGGCTAAAGATAAGGAGAAATGCTTCATGAAAAAAAAAAAATAAATAAAAAATAAGTTCTTCCAAAGATAAATGATCCTTTTTGAATTAATAGGTTTTGAGAGCTGAAAGATGGTCTAAAAGTGATTCCTTACATCAAAAGGAAGAATTGGTGCAAGAGGTTGAAGAAGCAAAAGCTCAGCTTAGAGAACTTAGATCAGACTTGCAAGCCTTACTAGATGAGAAGGAAGAGCTGATAACTGAGCGGGATGCTTATAGATGTAAAGTCCATCGTTTGAACCATGAATTAGCAGTGGCATTGAAAGCATCACCATCTCTAGATGTTGATGCTGTCTTGATGGAAAGCAGGTAAATCTATATTTCATACTAATTAATTAACTTACATGAAGCCCTTTATGTTATTGATTTCTGCTCTGATTTCAGGTATATGAAAGAGAGGTTAGAACAAGCATTGACAGAAATTGAAATCACTAAACATATGCTTTCAAAATATAAGGTAATTTACTGATGTGTTCGGCTTAATAACTTTTTCACTTGAGGTACACATGATGATATAGAAGGATTGATGAATTAGTTGCCACTTCTATTGGAATTATTTTATTAGAAAAATATTTTCGAATGCTTAACATTCATCTTCGGTTCTGAGATGGTTAACAGATATCTATTAGATCTTCTCAGAACTGAAGATGAATGTTTAGCATTCGAAACTAGCTTTCTAATAAAATAATTCCAATAGAAGTGGCACTTGATACATCAATCCTAATTGTAATAATTTTTTTTTATTGACTTTGGTTGAGTGAGGGTGCAGTCAATTGAAAAAGAATATGTTTTTGATTTATTTTATTAACATGCTGCTTAATTTGTAAGCCAAAACATTGGCATGGGCGCAACAAAATTATAATATACTCATGTGTTCCTATTGTCCACCTCCTCAATCATCTTCACTATTTATATACAGTTATTCATCCTACACCTTTAGAAACATTATTTTCAACAATGTTCTATTTCTGTTTTATGACTTGGTGTACACTGGGATGTTATAATTGTTCCTAAATTATTTTAATTATTTTGAAAAGGTGTCATGATTAGTAGATGAGAATGATTCATTGGCCATTTTCGTAACTTTATCTTTTAAACTTATATAAAAATAAATAACTTATATGAAAAACTGTCTTGTAATAATAAAGTAGTGCAATTATTTTCATTGACGAGTAGGTTTGCATGCATTCATTTATGCAAAGGAGTTGCATTATTTAAGATATGAGTGGATGAGGTATTATTTAACAACTTTTTTAAGATTTATTTTTCATTTATTTGTTTATTTTGTTATTGTTTTCCCTTCCATGGAACCCCTAAGGAAGAGGCGTATATTTGATAGTAGTGCTTCATTATCAAATGTGCATATGATAATATGTGATTATGCAGTTTGCATTGTATGTGATTTGCTTGTGGGTTCAAGCTTAATATTATATTATTTATGGAGTTAGATATGAAATAAGAGATTTAAAAAAAATATAAAATGAAAGAAAAATAAATGTGGTACTAAATAAGTTCATTGAAAGAAAAATACAATTGTCTGTAAAACACAAAAATTATTGGGTGGTTTCTTCCAAAATTCTTCTTCTTATCAGTCATTATTCTTTTTCTTCAGTTCTAGCAACTGGAAATTAATTTTTATTAAAAGTTTTTATAATTCTCTTAAGTAATTTATGTGTATTGTGCTTGCTTTGGCGATACTTATACTAAAACAGTAGTTTTATTTAAAAATCCAAGATTCCTGATTAGACAGGTGATTTCTTTGTGAATGAAGGACTTTACTTTATTTTATGAGTGGAAATATGACGTGTCCTTTTTTTTTTATCCTATTGTTTATTTAAAGATTGTGAAATTGTGAATAAAAGTGCCTTACTGATTAATAAACAAAATTATTGAAATGATCAAAAGTTGGTGATGGAATGGATGTTTGTGAAAGGAAATTTTGTGAATAGAATTAGATTATAAATTTCAAAATGTGGTGGTGTAGGTTGTGGATAAGAACTTTTTGTAATATAAATCCATACCCATTGAATGATTTTAAAGAATTGTTGGTCGGTTGGTTGTTGTTGTTTAAGGGCATAAAACCATGGGTGGTCAGCAACGCCCACTAATTACTATAGTTTTGGTATGTATAAAGAAAAAAAAATTAAATTAGGTAATCTATCTTCGCTTCATTTAGGAATTTGAGGAGGCGCCTTTTTGCGCCCAAGAATTTTAAAGAATTGTTAGATATATATGGAACAAATATTTGGTTTATAAAATTTATAGCTACATTAAAAACAAAACACCATTTTAACAAACACTGGTATTTCATCGCACATTTCAAGCTTTCTACTATATAATTGTGGTGGGCCTGTGGAATGTATTTTGGCCTTTCCACCCTGGCTAGAATAGGTTGGTAACCTGTAGAATAACCTGTCCTTCCTGCCCTAGTTGGAGTACATAAGGACGTTATGCCCTGAAAAACAAAGTCTGAAAAACTGTTTTCATATCTGCATGTGAAACGAAGAAAAATATATAACAAAAAAAAATTAGATTTATTATTTTATATTATTGAAGTGTTATTTTATTTTTTATGCTGTTACTAATCAATTAGTATTCTGTTGAGACAGGGAATGCTTGATAAAAAGAAATTGAAGGGAGCTATTAAACTTGGTACAAATGATGAAACGAGTGGTCGAATACTCACTCATAAACAAGGTAATAATCTTTGTCATTCCTTATATCCTTTTGTTTTTAAGTTTTGTATTTTATGAACAGATGTTGTATGTTTATTTCAGCAGTTTGACCTAGACTCAGCAACATTTCATTAATGTATTCATATTTTTTAAAAAACATCCTTGTATGTGAGATTTTTTTTTTTTTTTTTTTTTTTTTTTTTTGCTGATATTTTTTAGTGAATGTTAAGAAAAACATAATCAGAAGGATGAAGTTTAATCTTATTTAGCAAGTGCTGCAAGGGGACTTGAAGTGAAATTTGTTGGATATATCATTTTTATTGTATGTTAGTTAGGTACATTATACTTACAGATTGTCTGGGCAATGTTTTCTTATAATCTCCAATTTTTAGACAAACATATTTATATTATTATATAAATAATTAAGAAAACAAAACCTAAATTAATTCTTGCTAATTGTATTTTATAATTTCAGCTTTGCTAGGAAATGATCTGTCTAATTATTGTTCTCTAGAGAATTATTGATATTTTCCTTCAAACTGAACATTGAAAAAGGTTTTTGGCAAGTATATCTCTCTTGAGATTTAATCTGTTTTGTTTATGACTGACTAACAAAATTCTGGCTCTAATATTTAACAACTGAAGTTAGTTGGTGAAAATTTTAATTTACTAATATACTAACTGTACAACTAACTATTTTATGTTTTAATACTAATAATTCAATAAATACAATTTCTAGACTCTTGTGAGATTAATAATTATTTTTTTCTTGATTGTTCAAGATTTTTCTTTCTAATTAAGATTAAATTTTTCACAAAGATCTATAAATTTTTTTTCGTTCATTTCATCAAAGATTGATGGATTTTATATGGAGGAGAAGTTATGAAATACTATTTTATTAGTTATTCATGTTATTTATTGTATTGTTGGTTTGATAAATTTTGTAGGCTTTTGTAAGTGCTACCAAAAGCATTTGTTTTGTTTGTTTTTGGTGTTTAACTTCCTTATCGATGTCTCAGCTGCCAGATGTGTTAAGTGTAGAAAATAAAATTTTAAAATATTCAAGTTTGAAACTTTAAAGTCCAATACTGGTATTAAGATTTGATTCTGTTTAGTGAACACGAGTAATTCGAATTATCTGAGTTTAAATTAGCACTTCGAACAAGATTTTAGTGAATATCTGAATGTTCTTATGAAGTATTTAAAACATTTTGCCAAAAATTTGCAGTTAACACATCTGCGAGTTAAGGCATTGTTATGTTCTACTAGGGAAGGGAGGACAGGTTATCCTGTTGGTTACCAAACTATTCTAGCCAGTTTAACTACTTCCAAAGCATCCTTATTTGACTGAAAAACTGTTAGTCCATTATTACTGAGATACATATTTCAGTTATAGGCTAATCATATAAGGCTTAGTTATATGAAGCTCTATAAAAAGTTTTAGTGTGACTTTGACAATGTTTTTCCTTCTGGTTTGTATACTTATTGGTTTAATAAGAGAGGAAACCAAATCGGTAAATAGGCATTGATAGAGTGGATGGATTAACTAGCTTGATTAATAAAAAAAAGTTGGTGTTTATTTTCTTTTAATTATTGTACCATAAGACTAATATATGATGTATGTGCATGAAAAAAAAAATTAAGCTATTGATTTAATAAGGAATTAAAAAAGAATTTATAAACACCTGAATACAAAATCACTAACAAGACAGGAAAACAGTTACAGTTATGTTTTCCCAATTTATTTAAGAATTTATAAGGTAACAAAAATAAAATTGAAAAGATTATAGGACTGTATAATTAGTTGAAAGATGTTTCTTAATTTAAAATTGGTAGAGGTTGCAGTTCCTCAATCCTATTTTAAAAGTGTAAAACTCTAGGAAAATAAACAGGAATTTCTTTAAACGTTATTATTATTTAAAATGCCCAATTTAATATATTTCCTGTTAATTTGAAAAATATGTAAATAATGGGGTTGATCAGATTTTTATGTAAAATATATATAAATTTTTTTTTCTCAAACTTTACAACCTTAGGTCACATGCCGAAACCCTATAAGTTTGGGCACCAGTATTCTCTATCTTCTCAATCTTCCTCCGACAAACCTCTCTCTACCATCACCTCTTCTACTCCCTGCAATCATGTTTTCCTCTGGCAACCTCTCTTCTTTCCCTTTTTCGGGACATAGTTTAATAGCTTCCTTGGGTCCATTTTTCTCAGATGGCCATATCACTGTAACACAGCCCTTGATGGTGTGCATTATGGTTTTATCCACTTTAACAATGTTTCTGATAGCTGAGTTTTTCACCCGCTTCATCTTTCAAATGTTAAAAAAAAAAAAAATATTCCCCTGTGGATGGGGGAATAAAGAATACATCCACGGTAAATTCTGCTTGTCGTAAAAGGCGACAAAGAGAGTGATAGGGTAGACAGGACTCCCTAGCCATCCTGTCTTGAGGAGGATACCCTGAATTCATACTGAGCTCACCTAGTAGGGGGTTGAGAAATGGGCCAGCACCCCGTATCCCATAAAAATAACACTCCACTTTCAAACCCAAACAAAATAAACAATATATAATTTATTATATACTATCAGTATGCATACACTTTAGAATAGTGATACCCTTTAGTGTATCATTCATCTCTTAGCTGACTTAAATACTTTTGGTTTGCTTCATTCTGAAAGTTGTAAAATTTAACACATTGAATTTTTTTTGTATTATTAAATAAGTTCAAAGTTTTACTGTGGGGACTTTTAATAACTGCTTAAAAATATCCTGCTGTTGGTGAGCTATCTAGTAATACTGGGAAGTTTCTATAAAACCAGTGATGCAAATAGCTAAACTAGTTCATATTTATTTTTTTTTTTTAATAATTTTAATTTTTTAAATATCTTAGGAAAAACTTAATACTCTAATGTTTGAACATTTATTTAAGTAAAGACATGAATTTTTTTTTCCTTAGTGATTGAATTTTTGGAAAAGGAAGAAGCTGTGTGGCAGCGTGGAGTAATGAACAAAGAAGCGACTATGTCAGATCTTCGAGGATTGTGTATGGCATTGGTCGATTCATTACAAGACAAATCTCTTTGCTTAATGCATCAGAAGAAGGCAAATAAGTAATTTTTTGTATTAACCTTTGTTCAGTAAGATAGTGCCTTTTTTATAGCCTGCAATATGAGTGGCCATATAATGTGGTAGTATATTGTATACTCACCAAAATTTAAGTAAGCAAATCCAAGTTGGAAACATATTTATTTAAAATATTTAATTAAATGTGTAGTACTCATCAATAAAGGGGAAAAGCATGAAAATAAAAATAATATTCAATCTAATAAACATGGTCCATAAAAACATTTAAACTATTGATCATAAAATCGTAAAACTACATATTTATAATTATTGTTCAAAGACTCTTTAAAATTCCTTGCAGTATGATCATTTAATAAATAAATTTACTAAAGGAGATTTTTTCAAAAACTCTGCAGTCTGCACCAAATTAGGAAGTCAACCTTTTTTCCAGCACTGGGCTAAAGTAAAGAATTGTTTTGTAAGTTTTATAGACTCATCCTTCATAGTTCCTCAACCACTGCTCTCCACCTCATGAAGATTTTCTTGTTATTTCAACAGTATAAGGTTTTCCCAGCAGGTGAAGGATGGGGCAGGACTGGATTTGTACTGTAATCTTTTGTTTATGAGTGCTTTGGTAATTTACTTATTTTCTCAAGGGTGTTACCACCAGGAAATGCCCCAACCTTGACTTTGTTAACTCAAGCTGGCTCCAGTTCTATGGCATTGAATCTGCTGTACCTTATTAGATTGCTTAATCCAACCTTCCAGTAGTTATATTTCATTTTTTTACTAACCCTTACATTTTATATATTAAATGAGTCTATGTTTTTATCTTAAAAAATACCCGATTCACCGCACCGGCTCTTTGAATTTCTCTGTTCAAAACTTTTGCAGTAATATGTTTTAATAGATAATTTTATTTATGTATTTGTTATTTTTTGGTTTTATGTTACTTTCATTTCATCACTATGATTTTTAATCATTTCTCTGTTAGTTGTAAAATGATATATTCTTATTGATTTATTTTTATGTTTTTAGATTGATTGCAGAGCGAGTGAGGATACTTGAAGAAAGGCTTTCAAAGTATGAATCTTCTTACCCGAGCCAAAAACTCCTTGAAGGTTATTGTAATGCTTCAGTTGACAGCCTACCACCCCTAACTTCGAGTATGCTTATTGTTTATATTCATTCTTAAGTTCATTGATATGGTTGTATAGTTGTTTAGTTTAAAATGATGAAGTGTTTTTAGGATGCACTTTTTTTTACCTCCATTAATCTATAAATTGAGTGAGATCATAAAAATTGTTTTTGGCAATTATTTAACTCCCTCCATTTAAAAACTGAAATAAGTAATTGAAGTGTTTCTAGAATATATTTGGCCACAATTCACTTTAAAACGGGCTGTTTGTTGAGATTTTGTTTTCCATTATTGTCTTGTTATCATTTTCAAAGAATCATATTTACTAATATTATTCTGATATTCTAAATTTATAATTTCAGATGAAAAGTTAACTAAGGAATCAAACGAGAAAGATCAGAGAAAAGAATTACCATGTATATTAAAAGAAGATGCTTTAGACAATGAAACTTGTAAGTTACAATGGAAATAAATTATTGTCTGTTGAAAATTTATATACTGTATAGATTTTATGTAGAATCCTATATTTTGTTTCTTACAAAATAAAATACTTAGCAAATGTTTAGTAATATTATTTATATGTATAAAATGTTTCTTTGTTTCTTTTAGCCTGTGAAAAGCTACCTAAAGAACTAGAGGATTTGGTTAACAAAGCTTTACTTGAGGTGCAGTTGGATCAAGAAAATATCAAATGATAAACAAAACATCACAAGCTTGTATATCTTATTAATTTAATATAAACAGACAAATAACTTATGTACATAATATAAAATAATTTAATTGTTTTTAAGATTGTAAACATAAAAAGTAAATAAAATTTTACGTTGCTATATCTTTTCTATTTTTGGCAGTCGTTTTGGACACTATGATTCTGAGTTTGGATTTTCTACTTTTCCAGCAACTACTGTGTAATTTTCTATTTTATCCCTTAAGAAAAACAAGAATGGCCTGTCCACATGAAATTCTGGTATTGCTGTCCTTAAGCTGGCAATGCTAGTTGCTGAAACAGAAAAAAAAAATATTTTTAAAAAGTTTCTACAGAGATATTTTTTTTTTAA
This sequence comes from Euschistus heros, assembly GCA_003667255.2. NCBI lineage: Eukaryota > Metazoa > Arthropoda > Insecta > Hemiptera > Pentatomidae > Euschistus > Euschistus heros. The sequence continues at coordinate 1,128,029 of RCWM02000205.1, read as the reverse complement.
TGGGATGATTTAAGATGTGATTTTTTTATGCAGTTGGATGCAATACATGCATATTAGCTGCATTATGTGATTGGCTTTCCTATTTATTCGAACTATGTTAGTGACTTCCCAAAAAGTAGCTCTAATTATTGTTAGTTTGCTCTAATATTTTTCAAAATACAAATGATAAGTTTTTTTTTTTTTTTAAATACCTGTTAGATAGTTGTAAGAAGCAGATTTCTCATTAACTTCGATGGCTACAAACTGGACAAGATCAGCTAGGTAGAGCTGTTTGGAACCAGTTATGGTTGAGAGATCAGCCATTGCTGCACTATAAACATCTTCAACACCGTGCTGAAATATCATAAAAATATATTATTCTCATAGTTTAAAAACATGAATAGACTTCAGAAATTAAGGTATTAAAAAAATAATCAACATATGCTAAAAAATGATCATTATTTGTCAGTTTTATTTACATGCTCATAATTATGAAATTATTTTATGGCAGTTTTTGTATCATGGTTTACAAAAGTTTTATATTATTTATTTAATTATTATCAAATTACTGCTATATTATCAAACCTTATTCAAAGCTTCCTTTGGACGACTGATAGTATAGAACTTGAACTTGGGTAGGTAAATCTTCATTGTGCGGTTTACTAGCTTCTTCTGTCGATTGTTGACAAATCTAAGCTTGAAAGTTTTGAAGTCACATCTTCCAGGCTTTGATCCTTTTCAGGCAATATTACATCGAGAACATATCGCCCTCCCTACGAAAAATTAAGCTCTATACTAAATTATGATTTAATTATAAATTAGTGTAGTGTTTTGAAATAAATCATTTTAATAAAGATTCTATTACAAATTATTAAAGATTGTGTTTTATAAATTAATTCTAAGTTTCAATGTTACAATCTAATATTGTCGTAATGGACTAAAAATAAATTTTAAAAAATTATTTTCCAGTTAATGATATAAAAATTAGTACCTGATATGGTAGCTGTAAAACATCGGCTTTCAGTTTTTCCAATCTTGCCATCCTGAAGTTGCCTGTAGATTCAGCACAGTTGACCTTTACAGGTCCTGATGGTGTCTCGAAATTACAATCCTTAACTTCAGAGAAAGTGTCTGCCCACATACCATTGAAAAAGAGGGCATTGAAACAGATTGCTTTGGACACCAGCTGTTTCTTGCCTTCTTCCTCTGAAAATAATGTTGATTGGACCATGAGAAGATGAAAGTTATTGTGAAATTCGTATTTACTCTTGAAAAGATTAAAACTACAAATGCTTTTTGTACTTAATCTTTATTAGTTATGAATAAAAATTGGCTTCTACGGTATGACTGGAGACTCCTTGTTACCAAATCTGTAGTCATTAGATTTTAGACGATTAGTCATTAGATAGATGTATAGTTGTTAGATTTTTTAAACTAATGAGTGTGTGTTTCTCATAGTTTACTGTGGTGTTAAGCTAGCAATAAGGAATCCTACTGATCTGACATTTGATAACTTAATTCACTAAAACTGTAGTTTTAAAAATTTCACTTTTTTAATCAGAGTATATTTATTAATAGCATCCTTGTTATATAAACTATGGTTTAGCTAATCTTGACATTACAGATTTTTTTTATTAGAAACAGGAATTTTGGACAGGATTAAAAATAAATTGAAATTTACAGTAGAGCATTGATTATCTGCATTGTTGTCAGGGGTAGTTCGGATAATCGAAATTTGTTTAACAAAATTATTTTTGAACAGCATCTTCCAGCATTTCAGTTTTTTTAAAGTTTTACGACTAAAAAACTACCCATATCACTGTAAAGATTTAGAATTATTTTTGATTTTCGTAATTGTCGATTTACCAACCTTGAAATCGATAGCTAATGTCTGAACAGATTTACTTTTTTTTAGTCACGTAATGATTTCCATTTTGTCTTTAAGTGAAAAGAGCTCTCGTTTCCTTTTTGTTGTCATGGATCATGACATGTAATTTTTAAAACAAAAAGTGATCACAAAGAAAGATTTAGAAAGACTGGAGGTGAGATCTATTACCAATCAAATGAATAGGAAGATATTGATAGAAACAAATGAAACAGACTAATTAAGTACACATTTCTCAGTAAACAAAAATGTAGGTATGTATAGAAGTTTATTTTTTGCAGTTTCTGAGAAATAAATAGATCTGAGCTACTCTTATAGACATATATAGAAAAAATCATCTTGTTTTTATTTTAATTTTAAATAAAATAATTTTAACAACACTAATAAGTGATTAGATGATCAATTTAATTAAAATTACATTACAAAAAAAGGTTCCAATAATTGACGTTCGGATAATCGATGCTCCACTGCAATTTTAATTATCTTAAGTATTTTTTATAAACTTCACATTCACTGGTTGTCCATTGTGTATAGTTGTGAATAAAATTATTATGTTAAAAAAAAAAAAAAATTATTATAAAAAATCTTAAAAGAAAATTACTTTAGTGATATAAAAATATTATTCTTGTCTTAATGCTGTACTGAATATTTTTTTTTATATTATAGTCCTGTTAAGATTTTTTTTTTTTTTTTCTTTGTAATAAATAAATTTTGAATAATCACAAGACTATGAAAGAGCCCAAAATCTATGAAAAATCATAGATTTTTTTAAATTCATTTTATAATGCTGAAAATGAAATTAAGCTGAGGGAAGAAGTGTATTTAAATATTCTTATCTTGCATTTTGCAGCAAATTACATTTGATCTGGATTGTATCTAGGGTTTCGATTTCTACTGGGAAAGCTTGAGGTTTTAAACTAAAGGTTTTGATCACTTGATAGACTTAGTCATTTTAAGAATAAATGTTGATATTATAGTGGACAGCCCTAGAAAAAGTATCTTTTGTGCAGGAAGTTAGCAAGTTGAAAAGATTAGCCTTCTGTGCATATCAGGAATCTCCACTACTCCTACGAAATCCATGGAAGTGCTTTTTTTTTGCTTACAGTCCTATAAAGAAAGTAAGAATAAATTAATTCAAGACCTAGGATCAGAGACAACAGACTATGACAGTCAACTGGAGCTACAGTGGGTAATTTGACTTTCACTGAAGTAATAGAGAGGGAGATACCTATCTTGCAATATGCTCCTCAATATTTTATATAATTTTATTAATAGAATTCTATGTTTGAAATTCTATTTGAACATTTAGTTTTAATAGGTATGTTTTTAGATCAATACATTAAAAAATAATAAAAATTTACTCCAATTGTCCTGTTTTATGTCTACTATTCTTCCTAAAAGAATTACAATATGTGGTAGTTGACCTCAGTTGGTACTTAATTAGGGCTCTTTCATTGTATTGGGTTGGTGCAAAAATAATGCAGGTTTTTAGGTGCAGCCAAAAATATTTATTAGTTTTGCGTTGTTTGTAATGTTGAATGGTCAACACTAATTTCTCTAGCAACTTTCTGAGTAGTTTTGTGAGGTGTTTCTTCTATAAAATTTCTCAGATTGTCGTGATCAAATGCAGAAGGCCTATCTTGCTTTGACATGGTGAATTTCAGAGTTCCTTACTCATAGAAAATGTAACACAAACTAAACTAAAACTAACCTTTAAGAAAAAAAAAAAGTCATTGTTTATAATCCATTAACTAGACTGGGAGGATTATCTTTGTTACTTGGTAAGCACTTGCCTAAACAAAATGGATGTTCAATACCTGCATTACTGTTGCACCAACCCACTATAAATATCATTTTTATAAAAGCTTGATATAAATTCTATTTAAGGATTGTTTGATAATTTTTTTTTCTCTTTTGGATATAATCATTAGGATTATATTAAGATATGAGAGACACAGCTAATATCAGACCAAATGGATCACATGCTTTCAGTAAAAATTCAATAGTTAAATGGTAATGAACTTAACAAAACTTACCAGGTGGAAACTGCTCTAGTTTGTTATTGGATAATGACTGTACAATTTCCTGTTCAACAGCCTTTGCTCCCTCCATCCTATCAACAGATTGTGCTTTAGCTGTTGTCGTTTCAGATTCCTGGTTGTTCTCATTTACTTGAGGGCTCTGTAGAGAGTTGTCAATCTCCTTAATTTCGGTGAAGTAGTTCTCTTCCAGGATAGCTTTGTAACCATCTTCAATTGTTATATTCTTTTTAAGGTAAAACCAGTTCTTAAATTCTGGCTGGTTATCTACACCTCTCTCCTGAAATACAAGATTAATTTATATTAAATTTTACTGAGTAACTTGTTATTTAAAAAAAAAAAAAAAAAAATGCATTGTTGTATCAAATGCATATAGGCATTATGTAGAGGATAGTGCCCTTAACCAAACTCCCCTCTTAATGCAGATTTTTCATAAAAAATCAGCGGCCCTGCTTAAGGATATTATATTGAAATATTCGATGATTTTCATTAAAATTCAATGCTAAAAGTGTTTCTATGGTTGGGTTGATGGTTTTGAAAAATTATCTCCAGCTTCCCTTTGAATGTGTCAGACAATCACCAAATCCTAAGGATTAAATGGGAAGAGTGAGTGTCCTTTGTAAAATACCTAATTAATTAATTTTCAAAAATGACAACACTGGTGGATTTTCAAAAGGACAACTATGGTGGGATATCCTTCTGCCATCTTAAAATCGTTAAATCTGATATATCTCAAAAGAGTATTCTTAAGGACAAAAACTAAAAGGATAACTATGGCGGAATATCCTTCAGCTATCATAAAAATTGTTAAATCTGGGAATATTTCAATATAGTATCCTTAAGGACGAAAACTAATATATATGTGGCCAAGCATTTCATTTCGCCATCTTAAAATAGTATCCTTAGGGACGAAAAATAATTAGTGGGGAAGGAGAGTGGCCAAGTAGTTGGCCGCCAAAAACCGTCAGTTCTTGGCAGATCTGAAACCAGTATCCTTTTGGGCGTAATGGCATCCATACGCAAGACAGGAAAAAAAAAAATAATGATGTAAGATTTTTCTTATTTGTCTGAGAGTGAATGCTGAGTATATCCCTTTTTGTACAATCATTGGGCCACAAGCACCACTTGCCTTCTACTGATATGAATCCAGGACATTCCATGTGTTGTGGTACAAGATTTTTTTTTTTTTTTTTTTTTTTTAATATGTGATTTAAATTTTTTTTAAGTGTGGTTTAAATAAAAAAAAATATTTTTATCACAATTATGATATTAACTTACTTGCATTGGGGCAAGTAGGGCCCTGTAGGCTGTCCTCACTGTGTAGGAGTCCTCTGGTAGCTCCAAGGCAGCTGCGATTTGGTTCCTCGTTGGCCCTACTCCTCCTTCGGCTAACACTGCCAACAAGGTTGAGTAACCCAGTGGTGAGAATACATAATTGCTGTCGTTGGACTTTCTCAACTGTTGGATTGTAAAAGAAATCAATATGATTATTACTCAAGCCTATTGCAATAAGTTTGAACAAGCTAATATATAAGATTTTGAAGTTTGCTTACTTGCAGCATTGTCGTTGAGAGTTGGTCTGTGCCCCTTCCTATGAACCCTGTGTCAGGTGGTGGAGCTGCTGTCACCACCGCCCATACTAAAAAAAAAAAAAGTATGAAAGTCATTTCAAAAAATTTTCAATTAAGTCAGTTTTTTCCGGAAAAAACATAACGTAAAAATAGATCGTACTGAGACCGTACGATAGTGATCACGCGTGTTTAAGTGAGTGCAGTAACTTTACCATAAATTATTATGTATAGTATAAATAATAATTTATAGTAAGGTACCATTAATTTTATACAAATTTTCCCTAAATCTTTTTAAAAATAATTCTTATATCTCTTCGACGATAATGAAGGAAACCGATCTTATTATTATTATTTTTTTTTAAACATGAATATAGACTGTGGTACTCGTTCGAACCGGCCTTGGCAGATCAGAATTTATTTCATGACAGAACCACGAAATGAAACTCGACCTTCCTACTCAAGCTTGAAAAGATTGGTCACCAGTAGGAAAATTATTGTCCAAGTTGGTATATACAAGAACGTTTAGCCATGATAAAATAAATCATTTCATACTCCGGGGAGAATTATGTCACTAAGTACTTAAGAAAAAATAATCATATCTATTCTGTAATGAAATGCGGATGTTGAAAATATAGATAAGTTATTTATCTCATTACAAAAAAAAAAAAAAATTATTTTCAGAAATAATATTGTAACTCAACTTAATGCTCTTAGCTCTTAGGGTATTATCTTCTATACCTGAAGAACTTTTGGTTTTAAACGACCTTCTATATCATCCATGGTATTAGTTTACAACTAAGTTTCTCTTGGAATTCACGAATGCCTGGTGTACAGATTCAAATTTTATATATTTTGATTTTTACATACTTTTTTTTTTTTTGGTGACATTTTTTCCAGAGACGTACTCCGCTATTAAACTTACAGATGTATGCATTTAATCTTTGTTATTTAGACTAACATAAAATCCTTTTATGTTTAGGCATATTGACAAATTTCGTACCTATAGTACAGTAATAACTTGCAAAGATTTACAAAATTTATGGTTTATAAACTAAACCTACGTTATAGATACACAATTTAAAGATAAGTACTCTAGAAAGGTACTTCAATACGGTAATGTGAGTTATAATTACATAATAAATATATTTCTCACTGTTCTGATTCGAGTTTTTAAATTATATCCTATTTAATGTTTCTAAAAAATTTGGTTTGAAAAGTCTTGGTGCTCTAAAATACTTAGTTTGTGCATTCGCAGGGTGAGTATCTCTTAGTGTAAAAAATTTTAAAAAATGGGTGAAACTACGCCTTTGTTTTCAGTGGTTTCCGCTCACAGGTAGCAGTCTAATTATATTTATAGTCTTACATCGAACGAACATGTGGAATTGATATTTTTCCAACATAAAGGCACTAAGTTGTCTGTTAATATGAATGATTGTAGAAGCCCATTGAAGTTGGTTTATTTGGTTTCACCATTTTATTACAAAAGCCTATTACTTCTTATGCTATAGATCCAGAAAAAAAAGAAGAAATTTATGAAAACCTGGAAATTCATGGATCATAAAACCCCCAAGTTTTAGGTCTACCGCGTCATATATTTTGTTGCTTAAATATTTGTTTAAGCATTTAAATATTTAAGTAAATACGAATTCTTCATTTACATACTTGGAACTAAAACCTGTTGTCAACAAAACATTGATTTTCTAACTCAACACAATTAGGTAATGTTTAATAATGAAAACCGCAGTGAAAAATGAGCTCTCTCAGAAGCTGAAAGGTGACTTTAAGGCAGGTCAACAAGATCAGGAATAGCTCTTTGTCATGTTACTACATTATTATTCAAATCTTCTTAATACTTTTTATGCATGGTTTCAAAAATTCACTACACTTTTATTTCAACCTAGATAACGTTTTATCTCAACGCGTTCGTTGAAAGCAACAAAACGAAAATTTTGCAGATCTGTAACTGGTTTAATTTATTTTACAACCTAGGGAAATTCAAACAATATCTACTCTAAATTAGATTAATGATTAGTAAGTTGACTATAGGCAGATATTAATTTTATTTTCTTAATTTTGTATCACTGCTTAAAAAATCTTTTTATCAAATGTTGAAGTATATTTCTTTTAAATAAGTTCATCAAAGCACCTCCATCTTTTGTTGCAAACTCACGACTTTCTGCCCTAAAGTACTTTAATAATATTCCACAACGGCTGTTGAAAAGATTCACTACCTAGGTATATAAGGAAAATATTTTTTTCTTATATAGAATTTTTCTTTTATGATTATTTAAAAATTTACAAGACAACGCTTGAGGATGCCTATATATTACAAAAGAATCGTCTACGTGACAATAATGAGAATTATTTGGGCATATGAGCTTTGGGACTCCACTATTCAGTTCAACTCGTATCAAATCATTACCATCCGAAACCTATCAATAAAATCCTCGATTCTTCTTAATATGTCACAAATAAATGTATCCATAATAATCTTAATGTCTTAAATATTGCTTATTTGGCTGAATCTAGATATTATCCTTTCATAGTAATATTCATTACCTCTCAAACAAACTAGTCATTCAACTTGTTCTTCATTCGATTCCTTATATTCCTCAAAGACGTCTTAAAACAAAATGGCCTCGGGACCACCTAATAGTGAACTATCATCGAGTTACTAAAAGTCAGTTTGTTTATAAGTCATTGACATATCATCAAATTCACTACTACGCTCGTTTACTTATCGTACTATTGTTCAGTAGTTTTGAATATCAATTAATAGATTTTATACGAACTTTATTTTATTAAAATCATTTATTGTGTTTAATTTACTGTCTGAATTTTAAACAGCAGATCAGAGTGATTTTTTGTCCAATTAACTTTTGAGTTAAAAGTTTACTTTTAAAACTACATTTTAGTGTATAAATTTTAATTCATATTTAAAATATTACCTGCTATAAAGAGTGAAGCTAAAGAGAGCAACATGATCTGACCTGAAGACTGGCCGGAAGAGACGCCAGTTGGACAGCTATATACTGGCTGGATAACGGGGAACTGCCCTAACCAGATCCTCGTCCATCTGTCTATTTACTTTGTTCTTCTTTACATATTATTTTCTTCTTCTTTTTATTTTCATCATAAGCTCTCTTCAGAAGAATTTAAACAGAATAAATATATCAACGTTATCGTGTCCAAGATCTTCCGAACACCGTAAGACGTTAACAAGAGGTTCGGTCAATCACTTCTTTTTCTTTGACCAGTACAACGACCTGATCTTGAAAATTTTCCTGTGACTAAAAATATATATATATATATATATATATATATATATATTTTTTTTTCCTAAGCCCCTTTGATTAAAATATGTACATGAATAAAAGGGCTTGTTCAAATTTTGAAAGGAGATTAAACACTAGAAAAAAATAGTTGTTTCATAAAACATTAAGTTTGTTGGCAATAGGCTATATTATGTTGTAGGCAAATGTAAAAATATTAATTTCAATTAGAAGATAAATTTTGATTTATAAACTGCGAATTTTTAATATTAAATCAATATCAACAGTTTATGATAAAATTTATTTTAAAAAAATATGTCAGCATTACTTTCATTAAATTTTTTTATTTACTAGAAAAAAAAAGATCAAAGCCTTCACAAAATATAGATATTGTTCATAATCCAAAAATAATACTTGAAAAATATCAAAATCTATGTTAAATAAAAATAAAATAATTATTAAAATATAATGAATCCTCTAATAGTCCCTGCCAGTCCAGCTAATTGTCTTGTCTAGATTATTGGAGAAATGAAGTTACTGTTAAAAAACAACTAAATTCCAAGTCAGCTGCTAATTTTACCATACATTTTAATGTTTTAAAAGTTCAAATCTACATTTTACAAAGTATAATTTTCTATGAAGGTAACATGTTATTTTTAAATTTAAAACAGCTTTTAACAATGTTAAAAGAAATAACAGTTAATTAATTTACATCCAACTCTAGCTTGCATTATATTGTCATTAAAAACATGGTGGGGTTGAGACATTTGTTGTAAAATGACTTCTTTGGAAATGATAAAGGTCATCCTAAACCATTTAATGTTAAATGGTTTAAATTTAAGAAAAACTAAGAATGTTACTTTTAAAAAATAGAATATTTTTGATATTTGTCTGTTTGAACAGATACCCTGAAAGGTAACTCTCATATTAAGAAATATCAAAGTATTTATGTCATTCTGTACGTTGACATTTGGTTTTAAATTAATTTAGACACCACTAAATAGCTAGGTTTACAGATAATCCAATGTTTATTTGACATCTCCCTAGCAGTGTGAGAATGCAACATGTAAATGAAGATCATTCATTCAACACATCCAATGATTTGTAAGCACTATGTATATTTTAAATAATTAGTTGGTAAAGGAAAAAATAAATAATGTACCTTTTATATATAAAAAACAATATATTAATTTATAAAATAAACAGTCAAAAATAATATAAAAGTTTCCTTAATCTAACATTAATCACAGTTACAGAATATAAAAAATACATTGGGTTCTTTTACATAAAAAACTCATTCAGGCTTTCATACACTTTCGATTGTCTTATGCCTGTTACTTTCATTATGAATGTAACAAGTTCAGTACAACTTATCCACCACCTTTGGAATAGTAGCTAATTACATCAATTTCATTCAATGAAAAAGTAGTTCACTGATCCATTTAACTCATTTTGATTTTTTGAAAGAGACTTTTAACTCTTTAAGTACTTCAAATGTAAATGTTTGTTTTTTCAATCATGAACTTACTTCCAGACTATTAAAAAAATAACAAATAGTTTAATTTAATTTAACGAACTCTTTTGGTTATGGTTACCATTGGTGAATTATCTGATCGGATAATTAAAGCTGAATTGACATCTAGTTTTTCCTCTGCAACAATTTTGTAGTTTAGAATAATTTTTGAAATTATAGCTTTCATATCCAACATAGCGAATTTTTGGCCTGAAAAAACATATCTCTTATTACAAGATATACTACAATATCATTTAAATTAGAAATATTTCAAATAGCATTTATACCTCTTTGCAATTTTTTACTAGATTACTGAAAATATTTAGAAAATATTGTTTCACAGTATTTAGTTTTAGTTGTGTTAAGGTGGCTCCACACACAGAGGAAAACCCAAAGGCAAGGTGTATGGAGAATTCTGTTGAGCTTTTCCTGCAGGCCTGACAGAATTCTCTATACACACATGGAGGTTTACCTCAAGGCATGCCTTCGGGTTTTCCTCTGCGTGTTGAGCCACCTTTATATTTATTTATATTTCCTTATTAAACTATTATTTCCATATTAACCAAATTATTATTCAATATTTCAATCCTTATTGAACAAAAAAAAAAAAAAAAGAAGATATTTATACTTATGAAACATCAATTGTTTTTTTGTCAGAAAAGAAAATCTGAGAAGTAGAATAAGAAAATTGAATAAAAATATTGCCGTCTTATGTTATATTATTTTATGTTATTATCATTCGTATGGTTTACACATTATTAAATATTGTATGAAAACTATTTTTTTTTTTTCTTAGAATTTTATTTAACATTTGTTTTGTATAAGTAAATTTATATAACAATAAAATTATTTATAGCAACTAAGAAATATTTTTATCAGAAAAACTCCTTAAAGATGATACATTATTATAATAGTTTAAATTATATGACTGAATTTAACCATGAATCAGAAATTATCCCTCATTTTTCATTGAGGAATACTTTATAAATGGTCAACTTCTCATATTTCTTTTAATAAATTTGCAACCAACATTTTTTTTAAATAAAAAAAAACTAACAAGGTGTTTTAAATTTTCTGTAATCTTACCTATGCAGTTTCTAGGTCCTGCTGAGAAGGGTACATAGGAGTAGGGATGTCTTCCTACTGAATTCTCGGGTAAGAATCTGTCTGGGTCGAATTTCATTGGGTCGGGGAAGAGATCCGCCCTCCTATGGGTGACTACTATTTGTGCTACTAGGTTGGAGCCAGCAGGAATAAGCATGCCATCTAATAAAAATAAGAATAAGTTCATAATATTAAAAAAAAAAAAGGTTACATCCATACCATCATTAAAAAAAAAAAAAAAAAAATTAGGCTTTAAAATGGTGATTATAACCATTGTAGTTTCTTTCCTTTATTTACAATACATGTATCATTTATTTTATTCTTTTTTTAACTGTTTATCTTTTCAGCCAACTTGGCTACATTTTCATTAAAACCATTCTAAATCAGAATCCTAAATATTCTTTTTATTTATTTATTTTTTTTTCCCTAATCTTTAATGATCTTGTTTGGCTTTTTCATAAGAATTTAAAATGGTAGTATTGGTCATGTCCATAAATAATAAAAAATATGTACAGATTAGTTTCTGATTCTTTAGTAAATTCCTCAAATCTGATATTTTAAAGTATAAAATGTGCAAAATGGTTCAATGAAAATTGAGAGCAATTTTATATTTATAATTATATGATAATAGCTATACTTACTGCTTGGAAGAACGCAGTCATGGGTCACTGTCCTACCAATAGCTGGTACAGATGGGAATATCCTGAGAGATTCTTTGACAACTCTATCCAAGTACTTCATTTTGTTAATATCTTCTTGGCGTAGTTCTTCATCTCCAATAATGCTTGATACTTCTTCATAGACTTTCTCCTAGAATTTTTCGAGAAATTGTTTTGAGTGTTCCAATAATACAGATCGGAAACACTACTTAAATATAGCCACTGAGAATTATAAATCATTCTGATAGAATAATAATTACTAATGGAATACTCAATTATTATTTAAGTATTAATAAATAAGTGTTGAGTTGGTGAAAATTTTATATTGTATACTAGTTTTATAATAATGGCAGTGGGAAATAAACTTGGTGATGTGATGTTTGATCAAAATAAACATATTTATAATTAGTATTACATTTAATTGAATGCTTGATGAGTAGCTGTAATAATTAGATGAAAATTCTATCAAAATAATATTGGGTCAATTTCATATCAAGTCAGAACTAGAAAGAAGAATTAAGAAATACATTCTAATCAAATAAATATTTTTTTAAATTGATATTCTTAATTGATTAGGTATGAACTCTGCTAATTACTTTACCAATAATTAGGGAATATATTATAATAATGAAAATACCTGTATTTCTGGATGTCTGCCAAGGAACCACATGGTGAAAGATAGAGATGCTGTTGTTGTATCATGTCCCTACAAAATATTAATATTGAAAATATTTGATTGCAATCAGACATTTTAATAAACATTAGTTTTTCCGAATAAAATAAAACCAAATAAAAATACACATTCTGTTTGGTTTAACAGAAAAATACACATATATTTTAATGCATAAATAAATTAAATGTTTCATTTAATATAAATGTATTCAAATATTAAAAGAAATATTAAAATACAAGAAAAATAATTTTAAAAAAAACCAAGTATGGATTTTATTATAATCTTACGCAAAACATTAATTTTTTTTTTTCTATTATTATTACATTCCTAATGGCTACCAGGATTAGTAGTTATCATATAAGATATAGATAGATGTTCGATATTCCTGAACTATTTTGGAATTATAATATTTTTAAGACCAAAATCACTTACTTCAAACATAAATGTTGTTACTTCATCTTTTACATCCTGTTCTGATTGAAATGCTGGATGGTTTTGTTGTAGCATGGTCAAAAGCAACTCTAAAAATGCAGTCCTTTTCTTTACTCCTGTTGAAAATAAGAAATATTGTACTATACAATATATTAATTACCAAGGAGAATTTCAAAACAGATACACAAAAAATAGGAGCCCACTATGCACTACTAATAAACAAACTGAATATATAAATGTTAACCTTTGTACCTATTGCAGTAATAGACAGTGATAATGAATGTGGAAATATGAGCAAAAATTTTAGTTCAAATAGAGTTTTTATTTTTTCGTTATTTTAACGTAATAGTATTAATTAACAATAGCTATACGATAATAGTAAATTTTGCAAAATCATAGATGTGCAGTTGAACAATGTTACTTTTTTTATATTTTTATTTATTACGATTTTTATATTTATATTGTTTTTATTTGTTATTCATTAAGTTTTAGTGTATGTAGATATTGACTTGATACCAGTGATAAGACTTTTAGTCGATTAAAGATTATATTGGAAATGGATCTTGTATTTTTGGACATTGTAAGGTAATTCATTAGTTATATAAAATGTATATGGTCGAGTATAGATGCACATAATATGCCTTATTCGCAATTTGCCATGCATGTGTGTTTTTGCATGTTTCAGAGCTTGAAAATGTGGCAATGACCATAAAACGTCGCAAAAAAAATTAAATAAAAAATTATTTTTGGACAATCATGTAACATTATATGATTTTTAATAAATAAATATGGGAGAATAATTGCTTTTGTAAATTACACCGAAATATTTTACTATTTTTATTGATATTGAATTAGATAAAGACAGTGTTATTGTATTATACCTTCAACTTCCTCAGTGGCTTTCTTGGTGGTACCATTTTTTGCCATTTCCTTTTTCTTTTGGATTACCTTTAAAATAAGAGACAAATTAATGAGAAAATTTTGACATTTTAATCATATTTATATACTATAATATATAAATATATATTATATACAGGGTGAGTTGCTACTCGTGGGACAAACTTCACCAGTAGATTCGACAACAAAAAATGAACAAAAAAGTTCATTTTAACCATGGTCCGATTCTCAACCATTTCGTAATAATTTCGTTTTTTCTCGATTTTGAAAGATACCACTACCTGGTGTCGAAAAACAGTGATATCTTTTAATCTAAAAATTTCTCTGAAAATCTGATAGCACCGTTAAAATCTACATTAATTTTTCAATAAGATTATTACCATGGAAAAGTATTTGGGCCTCTTTTTTGTGCTTTATTTCAGCCAGAACAACAAAATAAGTGAAAAATTTTGTGAATCGGAAAATGTTTAAAGTAATCCAGAGTTTTTAATTTTAGTCTCAGATGTCAGCAAATTTGAGGAAAAATATCTTATTTAATTGCGCTTCTAACGCACTCGTCATTTTTTAATTTGGTGTTTTTGAGACCAAGAAATCGATGACATTAAGAGAAAAAACGACGGTTCAAGGATTGTTAATGTTTGAGAGTTTTGCATTTTAGATTTGAAAAAAACAAAAAACAAATACATATAAACTCACCATTAATCTTTAAAATTCATTTATTTTTAATCATTTTAATTTATGTTCAAATTGGAAGCCATTCTCCGCTATACACAAACGTGCCCGTTTTCTCATACTCCCATCTGTCACACCAAAACTGAGAACACGTCGAAATTTTTCTGCAGCGGCGAAGATCCTTGCTCTCAAATCGTCTATGTTTGTCACTTCAGTGCGATAGACTTGTTCCTTGAGATATCCTCAGACGAAATAGTCCATGGGGTTAAGATCAGGAGATCTTGGTGGCCATAGGACTGTCCCACCTCGGCCGATCCACGTTTCGAATGTTCGGTTCACATACGTCTGAACTATTGTCCTATAGAGGAGTGCGGAGGCGCACCATCGTGCTGAAAAATTATGTTTTCCCTCAAATGTAAAGGAAGGTCCTCCAGCAAGGTGGGCAGCGTGTTTTGGATAAAAGTTAAATAAATTGGGCCAGTTAATCTCGCCGGAAAATCTAAGTGAGTTTTTATGTATTTGTTTTTTGTTTTTTTCAAATCTAAAATGCAAAACTCTCAAACATTAACAATCCTTGAACCGTCGTTTTTTCTCTTAATGTCATCGATTTCTTGGTCTCAAAAACACCAAATTAAAAAATGACGAGTGCGTTAGAAGCGCAATTAAATAAGATATTTTTCCTCAAATTTGCTGACATCTGAGACTAAAATTAAAAACTCTGGATTACTTTAAACATTTTCCGATTCACAAAATTTTTCACTTATTTTGTTGTTCTGGCTGAAATAAAGCACAAAAAAGAGGCCCAAATAATTTTCCATGGTAATAATCTTATTGAAAAATTAATGTAGATTTTAACGGTGCTATCAGATTTTCGGAGAAATTTTTAGATTAAAAGATATCACTGTTTTTCGACACCAGGTAGTGGTATCTTTCAAAATCGAGAAAAAAAACGAAATTATTACGAAATGGTTGAGAATCGGACCATGGTTAAAATGAACTTTTTTGTTCATTTTTTGTTGTCGAATCTACTGGTGAAGTTTGTCCCACGAGTAGCAACTCACCCTGTATATTGGAAACAGAAGTTTTTTTTTTTTTCAATTTTCAACTAGTTTTCTGTAAATTTAAAATACAATAATTTTAATGCTAGTCCTCACTTTTAAAAGTTTGAAAACATCCAATCTTTGACTAATTTCATAGTACGTATTTAGCAAAACCAATTATAATTTTAAATTAAATAATAACGATTGAAAAATTTAATCTAAATATAACCATTATTTTCCTATTGTCATTATAATGTAATATTCACTAAAATCCTTGTGACAACTTGAAGATAACTACTACACTAAAGTAAAAATTCTTACCCAAAATACATTTTTGGGAAAAATTAAATAGTGCCTAATGTTACCATTTTTCATTATTGTAGTCATCAATAGCTACTCATTTTTCAACAACATAAATTGTTTCTTTACATATATAATTGTTATGGTCAGTCAGTAATATGAAAAAAAAATTAATGAAAATTGTCATGTATACACACCTGATCAGGGAGTGAATCCAATATCTTCAACAGACCTTTTTCTTCCTTCTTAATACCTGTCAACGTGTAAGCAGGCTCCACTTGGTAGATGGGGTTGTTGATTTTCTTAGTTGTTACATGCGACATGCTGTTAGGACATTAAATAATTGCTTATTTCAAACTTTTATCATTTTGAAAATTTAATCTATTTAGTAAAAAGTGATATTTTTTTAAATGAGCAATGTTAGAAAGAAGTACTCACTCTAAAATGGACTGGACATATTCATTTTTAGGATCGGTCTGTGCATTTATTCTGGTTCCCATAGCAGACTCTAGAGAATACAACAAAATAAATCATAAATCAGATAGAAGTAGGAGAATAAGAGAATGAAACGTCACCACTTACCAGTTACAGTGTCAAGAGCACAGTTTGACAAGTAGTCTGTGATATTGAATGGGCCCTTGCCGACTTGTTCTTCCAGGCATTTGACAAGGATGTCAGCGCATCTATTGAATACTGTCACAAAGTCTTCTAGGATCTTGAAATGGAAAGTTGGAGTTATTGCCTTCCTTCTTTTGAACCAGAGGTCACCTAAGGAGTAAAGATAATGTGTTAAGAGGAAACTTTACTGATATAAACTAATATTTAAAAAAATGAAGAAAAAGTGAATTGTAGAATTTTATTTGGTTAAGTAGCTGTATTATAGGTGTGTGAAAATTTGTATAAAACTAACATGATTAGAAAAGTGTCTAAAAAATTATACTGTTCTTTTTTTGTACTAAATGTAATACTGGAGAGTGAAAATGTTAAAAAAATATGTCTCTACTAAAATTAATTAATATTAATTTATAATTAAATATGATAAAATCATTTATACCTTATTACAATTATACATTAATTTATACATATTAAATATTAAAGTGATACATTAATGCAATTAATTAATATTAGTTTACACATTAATGTGAACATTAACATTAATTTACCTACCAGTGCTGATGAGGAGACCAGTTCCCAGCCAGCTTCTTAGATTTTTGTATGCAATTGACTTGGTGATTAGAGTATTACTAGTCAGGAGCATCTAGGAAAGTATTTATATAAATATTTTATTTCATTGACACATTATTAAAATTTAGTAAAGAAATGAAATTAAAATATATGTAATACATTTTTTGGTAACTTTACCTCACATGTTAAAAATTTGATAACTGTTACAACAATTAATAATAATAATATTATTAATGATTATATTATAATTACTATCACAATAATTATTTTTAAATAGATGGATTGGAGGATATGAGTAATTGTGATATAAAAGGAACTGAATTTATGAATATCAGTTTTTTTTTTCTTCTTATGGTTACTGTTATTATAAGATATATAAGTATACATTTATTTATTATACAATTTATTTTTCATAAAAATGATCTCAATGTGACCTGATCAATCTTACTAATTTATTAAGAAAAAAAAATTGAAGGAATCATTTAATCACCTATTTCTGAGACATGCCTAATTAAAAACAGGAATATTATTATTTATCATTATACCTAATGTAGAAAATGGATTTTATTATATTTTTAAACAGGAATATGCCATCATGGCTGAGTGTGTTTAGGGTGCACATAAGTATTCTCCAATTAGGTAAGGAACTGGAATGGATGGGTCTTCTGGTCTGAATGGATGGGTTGGCTTATTTTATAGCAAACCCACTGAATAAATATTTTCACCCAGCCTATTGGGTACCTTAGTTGATATTAGTTTTCAATCATGAATATTATGTTCAATATGGTTTTGTGAACTTTAGTTGATCTCTGTTTTAAGGTATGCACGTTGTTTTGTTTGTTAATTGTGATTTAAGGTTTTTTTATACAGCAACTAGGGCAAGGAGGAGATGGTATATATCAAATATTGAGGGGAATCTTTGGAATTTGTTTTTGATCGTATGAAAATACTGTGAGAGCACAATAGAGAAATATTTATTAAGTTTAAACAGATCTGGTCAGCAGTAATATATATATATGTCTTATTGATCTTCCTAAATTGTATTATTATATGATAAATAAATGAACTACTCGTGATGATCATCAAGTCCTAATTCTCTGTGATAAAGAATATATTATCAGAAATAAAATTAGAAGATAGCTTAAAAAAAAGTTTTAATTATGATAAGAGTTTTATTATTAACATTTACTAAGATGGTTAATTACCTGTATGTCTTCTGGTTCAGAAATGGATGTGTATTACCTCTTGTAGATGTCTTTTCTCTTGGTTCAGAACGAAAGCTGAAGATGTGTAAAAAAAAAAATTGGGATCAAAAATGTAGCTAAATGCCGCAAATCCCAAATCCAGATCTTGTAGATTTTTTGAGGAAATCCATAAAAACTGTTTCTCTTTTGGGATTCCAGCAAATTAGACACGAAAGCTGCAATAAATATATCTAAAGAACAGCTTGATCTTCAATGTCTTATTTACTTCAACACTCACCGTTTTTCGTAAAAACTATCCACAAAACGTCAAATCTCACAAAAACTTGCAAATTTAATCAGCTTTCGAATGATATGTTAAACGTAATGATTTTGTTTCAATTTCATGGAGATATTTACTTTTGAAACCGAAAAAACATGGTGTTCTCATTTTGTATACAAATCAGTTACTTGGGTAAATGAAACATTATGACAATCCCTTAATGGAAATGTGCATTTTAAACATAATAAACTCTTCATTGGAATAAAAAGCAAAGGAAAAAATGATTGTTTAATAGAAAATAAAGGAAAACTGTCAATAAAGCGACACCAGATCAGAGGATCTTATGTTAATACATTTATTTATTTATTATGTGATTTATGACTAGATGAGTCTCATTTTTACAGGGGAAGGCATTTCGACCATTCATAATAACGATATACATGGATTGGTAGAAATGCCATCCCCTGTAAAAACAGACTCTTCTGCCCATAAATATCTGCAACAGATTGGATAGAAAGGTAGATTTGCGGCATTTAGCTATATATACACTATACTATATATATATATATATATATATATATATATATATATATATATATATATATATATAAAATCCATCAGTTAAAAATCAAACAACCTTCACCCGCGCTAAAATTTCTTTAATTTTATCGTTTCCATATCACCAAGATATTCGATATCAGTAAAGAAAGAACATCTTAGTAATTAGCAAATACTATTGATCAATAATAAATCATTGTTTATCCAATAATTAATTAATTAATGACGCATTTTTATTGAATAGGGTGCTTGAATGAAGCGAAAGGGGACTCTCTTAATTACGCAAACATTCACAACAACAGAACTAGAAGCTCAAATGATTCTATGTTATTTTTGCTTTGCACTTTTCCCAATAACGTTCCAATTTCTTTTAATAACGGTGAATCAAAGTAATTTTTTCATGTACACTTTTTCTTTTCAAAATTAATCCTCCGATCTTAAATCCTCTCTTCTAAGTTGTAAATGCAGGGAGAAAAAGTGCTGGGTTCTCGACTTTTTCGGTTTCTATTCTATGAAGTCTTTCTTTCAAGCTTTATTGAAAATATAAGCACTCTTGAATGTATATTTTTGCTTTTAGAACGTTAAATTCCATAAAATTTTTATAGGCTATACATGCTTTGATTTTCAGTAATTATCGAGGTTTAGCTTGACCGAAAATGGTACAGTTTATCTAATATAAACTCTGGCATTTTGTCCAGAAAAAAAAAAAGAAAAGAAAAACTGAAAATAATGGCAACTATTTATTTTTTCTTTTTCTTTCTTTTTTTTTTTTTACATTTCTGTATTAAAATTTACAATTACATAACAAAATAGATGTATTTTGTAATAGTATATAAGATGTGGTAAATTTGCTGAATGAATAACATAACACGACAAAAATTTATAAGAGAACTATCCATTTGTAGAACTCCTATGAAAGTTGAGTTTTAAAAGAATCCGAGATCACCTTCTTTTGAGCCTTCTTCAAAGAATAAGGAGCTAAATGGTATTAATGTTTTGAAACAAGTGGATTTAAGTGGGTATTTAGATTGTTGTGAAAGGATATGTATCTGTTTCGTGCCAAATGAATAATTTATGGAAAAAAGAAAAATCGATTGAGAAAAATTTTTAATTAATAAATATTGCATTAGTTTTAACGTTCTACAAAAAAGAAAAAAATATATTTTTCCAAAAAACTTGAAGAACAAAAACCGAATGAAAGTCGAGAATTTAAGGGTTTTTCTCCCTTCCTGTTCACTTGGGCCTTGAGGTCGAAAACTACGGCCAACATTTATGTACTACTTACTGGCTAGAAATGTACAACGTGCTAAAGATGGCGGAAGTGGAATAGACAAAAGGACATTTTGAAAACCCATGAAGTTTTAAATAGGTTATGAAATCATATTGAAGAAAAAGAATTCTCCTCGTTTTCAATTATTGATTACCATAAGAAATGCGAAAACAAAAGACAAAATCGAAAAAAAAAAAAAAAAAATGGTAAAGAGGCATTTTAGAATGCCACTTCTGAAATATTTAATGCTATCATAGATACAAAAAAGGATCTGTCTTGATGACTTCCAATAATAATTTGATCAAAATCTATTATTTAGTTACTATCTATATCTGAATATAACTGTTAATGTAATAGCTCTAAAATAGTTGAATTGTGGTTACTTGGTCCTGAAACTTTAAAGTTGAATATGTTTCCGACTATTGGGGCTGCTGGAGGTCCTGGAATCTTGTCGCCTGCTTCTTTCAGCCTCCGGTTCGGCGTCAAACTCCACCATGCCAATAAGCAGAGGATTATGGCGATCACAATTGGTAACATCTTTCTATCAACATATCGATTTTTTATAATAATCATATAACTAATCTGAGCTTTAAACATGCCATTAATAATCTAAATAACGAATCAATATTATTCATGTACATTTATTGAAAAAAGGTTGTTTTGTTACGCCCTAGTCTGAATGTAAACTACCATCAGTATACTTTATATTGAGTTTAAAAATATGAGATAAAGTTAATTTAATTTTGCAACATTTTTATCCACTCATAACTTCAGTAATCAAAAGTGTATTCTGCATTGCAAGGTTATACGAGAGGTGTATCGTAGGTGTATACGAGGATAAACCTGAGTGAGAGAGAGATCAATTAATATGATAATCAAATTAAAAATATTCCATTTATATATCATAATAGCTCCAGTCCTTGAAATGATTTACAATAATTTATCGAACCAATCATCCAATTAACTTATGTTATAAATACTTTAGACAGAGCTTTAAGTGATCACATTGAGTTTAAAAAAATGTTTTATTAGCCAAAATATATTGTTTGTTTTTTTTTCAATCATCTATTTTTAATTTTTAATATCGATATAGTATTAACGGAACCTTATTATCGATAAATTATTTATACTTGTTTCTTACTAAAACCATTAATTATATAAGACAAAAAAAGGTATTAATGACATCTGAGATAAAATACTTGTTATCAATGTCGTTTGGATAAATTTGTAGCTTATATATCGATTTTTTTTGTTGCTAGAGGGGGCAAAGTCTAACAGACACAATAAAACTATTATAGATTCGGAATAGATAACCAGAATGAAAATTTTTTTTTTTTGATAAATCAAACAAATCACACTTATAATTTTGTTTTAATTATTATCACTCATTATGATTTATTATCAGACTAAAAGATATATTACAATACTAACGTAAACATGGTAAAATTTATTTTACGAAAAAAAGTAAATGAAGTCTGCCATTGCCATTATTATATAAATATTTTTTTGGATATTTATACATGCTTAGTTTGATATTTATCGCGACATTACAATATATTCATTTTTATTCAATTCAATAATTGATCAACGACGAGAGACTGCTCGTCGTTTTAGACTACTTCAACATTTGCTAGACAAACATTCAAAACTTCCAATTAATTACAAAAGACTCATTTAAATGATTTTAATTAAACCCATTTGGACATATAGAGTAGAGCTTTAGGGCTCTACTAAACCATCCTACACGTCTCGTCTCCAATCCTTACAATACAAAATCCTTCATAAAAATCCTCGATGTTCCATACTATGTCACAAATAAAATTATTCATATTGATTTGAATTTCCCGTTTGTTACTGATTGGTTCCAAATCAGATGCCTATCCTTCCATGATAAGCGTCTAAAAGAAAATGGTCGAGGGACCATCTAATATAGATTTTATTTAAGTGTTATTAATAGGTAGTTTCTTAACAAGTTATTAACATCTTATTGCAATCATATTTTCTCCCATTAACTTGATGTCTATATAGAATATAGTAGTAAATACCAATAAATAAATTTAAAAAAGATATTTGATCATAAGTTTTATTATTTTTAACGATCCATATTTGACCACTATAATAAATTTAATAAAAAAAATATATATTCATAAGATTTTTGAAGGGTGCCTCTTTTTATTTCTTAGTTTCTCATTATCTTTTTGAAATACTAATCAATGAAAAAATCAATAAAATTTAAAATATTATTTTGTGCAATCATGATAAATTTTAAATGTATTCCAAATTTCATAATTCAGCAAAACAATCTAAATCAACGTTAAAAAAAAAGAAGGGAATATTCTGAAAAAGGTTAAAAAATAATTGGATAAATCATTCAAATTTTGTAATTGATAATGAAATAATTTATTTTTGAGGTATTCTTTCTTCCTTCCTGAAATATTAATTTCGATCTCACCCACACAACGTTGTGGTGAATTAACATGAAAAGGTGTGTAAATAATTTGGCTTCATAAAGATGATAAATAGGTAGATGAAAGATTAGTTTAGACAATTTTTTTAAAGTATTAAACTTAAATTATCAAATTATTGACAGATTGAATTAAACTCTATTAATCTCTAAATATGTATTATTTACGAAATAATATATAATATATTTGTACACCCACTCGTCCTGAAACAGCAAACAATTTTATACATGTATATTGAAATAATAATCAGATTGTTGCATATCGAGATACAGCAATTCGATTTTCGGAGCTTCTTCCTTAAAATTAGAGTTTTTAAATTTTTTAATATTTAAATTATTTTTGTTTTATTGTCCTTTTAACTTAAAAGATTGAAATATGGCAAATTAAAAAAAAAAAAAAAAATCAAAGTAATTATGTTAATCACAAAACATTTATTATTGTCATGTAAAACTATTCATACTATTAATTTAGAAATTATTTTTATCACCATTATTATTACTAATATCAGAATTTGCAATTTAAATTAAAAAAAACAAAAAAAAACTTTTTTGTTGCGCCAGTATCAAAGAAAAGCGGCGATTTGATAATTAAACTGCTTGATTAAATTAAGTTTATTGTTGAATTATTATTCTTTCTTTTTTTTAAATAAGAGTCTAAACATTTAAATTTTCTTACGATGTTGTGGACGAGCGCGTTGGAGCGGGGGTTTTAAAGCGCAATGCAAATTCGATTCCCACTTAAGTTAGTTAATATTTATTTCAGTGTGGTTCCGCAAAGTGAATTTTATAGGGCCGGGTAGCAAGATCTAATATTGCAAAAAATACCAGTAGACCCAATCATCGGACCTACATTTCTCGAAGAATACCAGTTCCTGTACATACAGTGTCATAGGAAATCGTTTATTCGTATCTAATATTTAAAATATAATTAAAATCATTTATCTTGAAAAAATAAAAAAAATTTTTGATATAAGTGTCGGTGATTCTATTCTATTACTATACATTCTAATATACAGTGTGCTCTAAAGCAAGTTGATTAGATTATTATTTTTTAATTAATTACTTTTTCATAATGGCATTAATGTTAAATACTTAAAATCTTAATTCCAAATTATATAATTTTGGAAAAAATTTCAATCCTGATTTTCCAAAATCAATACTTTTGGATTTAACGTTTTTTAAGATGTGTGGACTAAATTAATCCCTCCTGATAAAATTCTGAAGAGTATAAAAAGGGCGGTTAATTTCGACTAAATTTACTAAACAAATATTCCGAATTTCATATTTATTACAAAAATTCCATTGACCCAGACCGGTTTATAGCATGGAGTTGAGCATTGTGTTCCAAGAAACTCGGTGACGTGTCAGTACCAATTTTTTTTCGATTCTCAATTCTCGCTACCGTTACTTCACTTCAAAAATAAATTGCTGTTTAAAAAAATAATCCAAAAATAAGCTAAAATTTAAACGAATTTAAAAAACAATGATAATTCAAGAAATAAATTAATAAACCGCAAGTAGGACTTATTATCTATAGCACATAATGTAAGTTATTAATTATGGTTTAAACATAAATTCCTATTTACAATTAGGAACATTCCTAAGTTTCATTTATTGATTAAGGAGTTGAAATTGTTACTAAATCCTTTCACTAAACCTTGTAGTTACTCTTAAATTTCTCTAGATTTGTTTTAATTCAGTTTTAGGGTTCGATAACCAGCGTGTACACGTAATAAAATAGAAAAAATGTTTTTCTAGGATAAAAAAAGTTCTAGAAGAATAAAGAAAGATATTGTAAAATTGAATTATTGTCTGGCTGGTTTTTTTTTTTTTTATTTGATTTGACATAGTGATCTTACCTGAAGTTAAACTTGCAGTAGTACGGAATCCGTTTTTAATTCTGTACTAAAGACCATCAGCAGAAGTATTGATATATAATAGTAACAGAATTAGATATCACAAAACAATTAACAACGTTAGAGGTATCGATGGGTTCCTAGGGATCGACTTTGGATAATCGTTTTTCGATACCGATTATTTTCTCAAGAATCGATGGAACCGAGAATCGACCCATCCTTAATGACACGTTGTAATTGATGTTGGATCCAAGGCATGGATGATAAAGTTTTTATTGTTCTTTGATATTTACTAAATAAAAATGCTTCTGAAGATCCTAAAGTCCTATGAGTTGTAATTGACCGAAATCTATATTTCTTTTCTTATTTCTTAAATTCTAATAAATTTATTTCAATTTGAATATGTTATCTTGCTAAAACTATGGCTAAGAAATAAAGCTATGCTTGTAACAGCATAGTATACCTGTTACTTACTGTTTTGCGAGAGTAGAGTGATTGACTATGCCTCCGCTACGAACTGAGCAAATATATAAGATCCCTTATCGCGGGGGCTCGGCTCGTCCTGGAGGTGTGTCTCTTATCACTGACCTCTTCTTATCGGTGACGTAGCTATCAAAATAATCACAACTCAGCTCTCGGTGCTCAGTTGTCAATATGGGAAGTACAATAAATATTTAATTCCGAAGTCCATATTCCAAAACGTAAGTGTTGCTATGTTGATTTTTTGTGAAAGTTGCCATTATTATTAATTTTTGGGGAGGAATGCATAACAACATATTTAAATCACCGATACAGATACAGATTCTTACTACCAATAAAGTTTAAAATATTTTTTTAAATAAATTGCAGTTATCAAAAATAGAGCATCTCAGTTTAAAATAATAATTAAAGAAATAAAGGTAACGATACCATACCGCTGTTCCTACAAATCGACCAAACCAGTATTGCTCATACCGATCGATTTCGATGCTTCACTTCAAGTTTAACATTTATGGGTAGCTCTTTCCTGTAACCTCACCTGTAAATATCTGTAGTTTCACTGTGAATTATATTGTTCAGAATTTTATATACAATGACACGAAATTGATTCATATCCATTCTTTCCCGTTAGATCCAGATCTATCAATTTTGGTCTCATCAGACCATATGATATTTGACCAATCATTTTCAGTATGGTGGGAATATATTTTGGCGAATGCTATCCTTAGTTGTTCATGCCTATCTAGTAGAAATGGCTTTTTTGCCCTTCCTCACAAACCAGTTTGTCTCAAGACACAGCGCACTCCTTCAGCGCTGATGATGATATTATCAAACTGTATAAGCTTCCGTTGTATTTGAACGGCACTATCAACTTCGCCTGACCGAATTGAATGAATGCTATCAAGCTTTACAGTATCTGATAGTTAAGGCTTACGACCTGCTTTATTTATGTCAATCCCTTTCAAATAAGGTGCATTCATTTTTCGAATGTTACTTATAGTCCCTATTAAGCATCCGTATTTGATACTTAAAAACGATGTGAAACTCCATTCTGAAGCTGATTTATAATTGATCTTCGAATATTTTCTGATGTTGGTTTCACTATACGAAAAAAAAAAATACTTATTTAATATTTTGTATTGAGTTTAGAATTGACCAAAAAAAAGTAAAACTGCTTCTTGCTTACTATTTTATAGCTACGTGAATTTTTAATTATTAGTAATAGATGATTTAATAAGTACAATTGAAACTCACGAAATTGATCAAGTGTCTTGGAAGACTTATGAAAACGACAGAGTGATTAATGTTTACAATGCAGGTAGGAAAGAGGGTTACAATAAAAGAGTAAACAATGTTTTATGTAAAAAAAGTAATAAAATAGATATTGACGAACAATATATCGGATTAGGACAAATTTTTTATATTACTACAAACATTTGATCAATTTCGTGAGTCTCTGTATTTATGTTTCATTATTTCAACTTCTCAAACGTAAGAAGTTGTAAGAGAAGTTAACAACATGAGTTTCAACATGGATTAGTGTTTCATACATAGATGTTTTCTTATTTCCTCTTCTCTAATGTGAAAAAGTGCCATACAAGTTAACAACATTACTTTCATCTTGGATGTATTCTTTTATTTATACTATTATATAAAAGGTTTGGCAATAATGAAATCTACAATAATAAAAATTTAAATGTGCAATGTTGAGTGACAGAAACGAGGTTTGACAGACTGTCACATACTTATAGGGTTTGAAATTAAAATCTATATCTATCCATATATCTATATCTATATCTATCCTATAAAATTATTTCCGCCGAATAAAAATTATTACCTAATCAAAATGCTGATCCTTTTCTTTTTGATATTGTGTGTAAAAATGTGGTTCATGGGCCTTTAGTTGTGAGTTCCTTTGATGCAGTTTATCCGCAAGAGTTTTTTAATATTCTTAGTCAATCTAGATTAGCAACTCATAGATTAAAATTAAAAATTGGGTGTCTAATTATGCTGTTACATAATCTTCAAACACCTAATGAGTGCAATTTTAACCAGATTAAAATTTACTGCTATGCGCGAAAATATCATTTAAGAAATAATTCTAAATTGCTTACTTCGATAAATAATTTTTATCGATAAACAAATAAAACATCATTTATTAGTTAAAGTTATCTTTTATTAATATATCTCATATGGAGTGTGTTAGGCTAGAAGGGGGAATGTACTAAAAAATCGAAACAAAGATTTCATCGCCTCCTGTTAGTTTGTCCTATCACTTAAGGTGATCTCAATGAGCCTAGAAAGCTGTTTAGATGTTTCGGAGTTTAAGAACCCCTTCCTAACGAACAAGAATATAAAGACTTTGTAATTTTCATTTGCGATTTATTCAGAACTATGGTTACTGGGCATTCCTCCTTCAAGTTTAGCGACGAGGATGCTAGTTAATTTATATTTTGTTATTTCAACTTCCTCAAAAATAAGAACGTTTATCAAAAGTTAAAAACAATACTTTCAACATTAATTTAGTGTTTTCTATTTTAATATTTTCATATTTCCACATAATTCACATTATTATTTCTCATTTTAATAAGGCGAGGTGGAACAAAATTTAGCATTAGTTTGAACATGGATTTAGAGTTTGTGTATACATGATGGAGGATACCCTCCCCCCTGGAGAAGTAGCAAAATGAATCGAGAAAATGTAATAATTGATTTAAAAGTATTTTGTGTGCGAACAGGATCGGAGCAGTGGTGCGATGTCGTTATCAAATAATATACCAATATAATAACCAATATATATATATTCCAATATAAATAGAAATAATTATCTCCAGTATGTAATAATTGTATTTTATTTT
Organism: Euschistus heros; assembly: GCA_003667255.2. Taxonomy (NCBI): domain Eukaryota; kingdom Metazoa; phylum Arthropoda; class Insecta; order Hemiptera; family Pentatomidae; genus Euschistus; species Euschistus heros. Next base: position 1,099,858 of record RCWM02000205.1, on the reverse strand, counting down.
GCTAATTATAATTTAACAAGACAAAGAAAGGTATTCGTATTACTGACAAGGGGCTGCTTCCGTCACCAACCCCAACTATACATTTCATCTGTTTATATTTATTCCATATTTATATATAGTCGAAGAGGTTTGTTTGTTGATTGTCAATATATTCATACCTTGTAGAGTTTTGGGGGGATCAATCAAAGGAAAATATGAATTATTAAAAATAATAAAACATTATTTTATCAAGCCGACGTTCCGGCCATAACATTAATGGCAATCATCAGGGCTAAAAAAGAAAAAAAGTCACACACTAGCAATCTGGGAATATAAAAAGAAATACAATAAATGAAGATTAAAAAAAAATTAATAATAAATAAAACGTAAGATAAGTAGGAATCTAAGTTTATACATAAGTAAATGCAAATAGTGGTTGACCAAAATGAGTTAAGAGATTAAAATGAAACATCGAGATGTTTTCTTCATGGAGAATAAGCGTTTTAGTCATCTTAAAACATAGTTATTGTAATGTGCGTTTTTTATCCATCTTGAGCTATGCAAAACATAAGTAGTCAAGTCGACTTAAAGACAAAGTTAATCAGCTATGTACGCCTAGTGAACCATGGCTAAGTTAACCATTCATGCACAATTTGTTTTATTGTCGCCTGCTGTCTCATTACCCAATTTTTTTAAAAGATTATTGATTTTTTATATGACATTTGTGAAAAAAATATTTAGAATTTAAAATTCCTGTAAATAATATTGTTGGTGTTTGTTTAAAATTTAAAAGAGTTTAAAATTTGTTTTGCTATATTTACTACTATTTTTGACAAAATGCAGCTTTATACATTTTCTTCACAATTTTTCAAGCTATTTTAAAACAATGTTTTCTGTATAATTACAATATTTTTTTAATAATTATGATTTTTGTTAATTGTATAACATCTTCGTCTGTTTTTTAAAATAAAAACAAAATTAATTATTTTATCCATATCTAATATACTTATCTTATCTATTCTGTAAAAATTTTTTTTTGTTATATTTTATTTATTTTTTTAAATTCAAAGGTTATTATTTTTATTTTTTTATATATATGATACGCGAATAAAATAAAACAATCTTAATTATTTTACAGATGTTTTTATTTATTTTAACGTCCTAAACAAAAAAATAATTACAAATGCCAAAAATAAATAAATGATTTGCATAATTTTCATTTGTCAACAAATGGTTGAGTCTGCAGTGAACAAATGGTTAAGTGTAATATCTCATTAATGGTGATAGCTATTAAGTTAGGTTATTATTGGTAACAAAAGAATACTATCTCGATACTTTTTATAAAATTTCGTTGAACAATTACATAAACCTGATTTTCGGCAGCTCTTCAAACTTTAAAACTCTGGACCATAAAGTAATGATATTTGACCTAACCACTTATTCACTGGGATGGCAAATATAATGATAAAGCAATAATGAATTCAAAGAATTGAGTAATAAAACAAAATTATTTAAACAATCATAAGTGTAAAAATAAGTTAAAAAATAAATGTTAAATGAAAATAAAATTACATAAATTAAACAAGAATATGTCAGATATTAATACAATAGCAATCTTAGAAAAAATAATAATAAAAAAAACAAGATGAAGTAATTTGAAATTAAAATAAAGTTATAAAAAAGAACATACCAGACTAAGAAAAGGAAATCAAAACTAATAGCAAAGTGCAAGTCACTTTCAAGAAGGTATCCAAGTAACAATATAAAGCAATTAGTTAGAGTGGGGGCAAACAGTATTTTTAATAAATAATGAAAATTAATGACGATATAAACAAAGAGGTGAGAACAAACAATGAGGTAATAATAGATACAATTTAAATAAACATGAAAAAATAAAGGAATATTTTATTAATAATAATTAAAATATAAAAATTATGAATGCAATAATAAAAGGAGAGAGAAAATAAAAAGGAAAGATGGATGGACAGAGGGAGAGAGACAGAAAGGAGAGAGAGCGAGAGATGATGGGAGGTAGAAAGAAAAAGAGAAAATGTGATGAGAGGAATTGGTTACCAACAGGCAGGGTAGGGAAATTGTGGAGATGGGGGTGGTTAGATAAAAACCAATAAAGAGTAATAACTCTTCCTAAAAAATATTTGATGATTTTAAAATGAGGAAAATGTTGGAATAAGATGAGAAAAGGTTTACTTTTTTGAAATGTGGAAAATGTTAGAATAGGAAAAGGAGGGATCCAAAATTATGTTGATGGGTTCACTTATTAATTGTATATATTTTATTTTTAGTTAGCTCGTGGGCTCTCATCCAGCATAGACTACTATCCATTTTTTATTTTATTTTTTTCAAAGATTTTGCGTTAGAATCACTATAACCCGTCTTATAGCTTCTCTAGCAGCTTGACCCTCTAGCTTTTTTTTTTTTTTTTTTTTTTTTTTTTTTTTTTTTTTCTTCTTTTCCTTATATGGTATCCCAATATAAGCTTTATTTGACCCCATCTAGCTTGTTTTTTATAGCAATATCGAAACTAAAACAATTTTATATATACCCCCAATGTAGATATCGAAACTAAAAACAATTTTATTATATACCCCCAATGTAGATAGGGGGGGGGGGGGCTCGCTCAGTGTTAACACATTTGGAAAAGAGTTAGTTTCATAAGCAACCTTAAAAAACCAAAGACAGAGATGGAGAAACATTGAAAAGTGGTTGGTATGAATCCATCTGGCTTAGGTTGGGTTTAATTCATAGTGTCTGATTTTCTGCCCCTATTCTCCAGGACAGGAATCTCTGTGTTGTTGAGACGGTCAGGAAGGGAAGGGTCAAAAAATAATATGCATTTACTTTTAGTTGTGGATAGATTGGAGTATGAGGTTTAGTGTATCGATTGTTTTCCTTCACGCCATACGTAGTACGGAGTAAGCGAAAGAAGAAGTATCAATAGCAGTACTAAACGACTTTTCAAAAAACACTGTAGGCAAGGGATAATTGTGGGTTGTGATTGTGTTTAGAAGCCCGTAAAGCAGCACGAAGGAAATTGTTCATTAATACTTGCATCCAAGTCTGTTTATTATCAAGTGCCTTTTAAGTTCTGATCCACATATTACTTATTACTTTGAAGGAGTTTCTGAAGGTCTGGTAAACATTGGTCAGTTTTTCATGTTAAACTACCAAGTTACTGCAATTTAACTTTAATAGCGTCTAAACTGTTGTTTATGAAAGCAAAATATTCAACATTTTTAAGTACTATGACTTACGCATGGTTAAGTGTAGATTAAAATATAAATACCTATTTTTATAGTTTTTTGAGAATAAAATTATATAAACTTGTAACTGAATCTTGGTAATGTATTAATTAATTTTCTAAATCACTTTTATGGTAAGTTTGTATAAAAAAAAAAAAATGTGAATCAAAGTACAGTGGTACTAATATAACAGTAACTAAATCAGATTTTGGATGTTACCTTGTCATTTTCATGAAATAAAATCATCTTTCACACAGAACTAACATATCGTTAAAAATTAATCCGTCAACGAAATACTCAATATTTGTTGTTACTTTTTAAAATCCGTATGGTCATGGGCAATAGAAGAACGCCTCTCAATTTCAGATTTCATATTTTACTTATTTTAAAAGCTTTATTTTGAATAATCCACAACCGACTTCGCTGTATGTAACTTTGCATTGAAAAGAATCTATTATACAAAAAAAACATAGGTGTTCCCATGTGAGAGACATAATTTACGCTGACGTCAACGTGAGTTATTGTTAGTTAAATCTCAACTCAATGAGATATAATTAGGGTGCTTATAATTGTTTATGCCTCTTCTGCTCCCCTGCGAGTACCCATGACTTCCACTTTTTGAACAGATAACAAACTTCGCACGCAAGACCATCTTGAAACTTGGACCTACGGACTTTTGAACTATGAGGAGCGGGAAAACAATCGAATAATAAATTATTCAATCCGCTAATCCAACTTCCTCTCAACTATTCCGAATGCTCAATAATATGTTTGCGAAATACACTTTACATAATCACAGCGATTTCAAACTATTTGAATTGGTTAGAGTTTTTGCAAATACGTATAATGGAGTTTTGGGAATTTTTTTTCTCTAATCTGTACAATCCTCACCGTTCCTAGTTTTACCTTCCTACTCAGCCTCCACTGGATTTCAATATCAGATGCAGTTAATAGTGTAGCACTTTGATTTCCTGGCTCAGTTTTCCCCAAACGTAGGCGTAAAATTTTGTATATTTTACAAAATTTTAATTATAAACATATAAAATATACCCAATTAGTATATTTTATATTTATAAATAAACCCTTTGTTAGTTTATTTTGGTTTATTTACTTATTTCACGATATTTAATTGAGTATTGCAATTGTTGATGTTAAGTAATCAAGCGGAAATGACGATTTCCGATTGTATGTCCCAACATATAACTTCTCGAGTGATGATTTGATATTGTTATAGTAAAAGTTCAAATCTACATTAATATAATTTAAGAGGGACTATGTTTGCGGTTGAAGCGTTCACTAGTATCATAGTGGCTAGCTGGCTGGAGGTCCTTATATCTATTAATTTACCTATATCATAGCATTATTCCCTTTTATTATTTCTTTATTTTTTTTGTTTATAAGGCATGTATGTGTACTTATAATGCTGTTACTTATTCCCATTAATTGTAGCAGATAGTAACATCCGTCAAAATAAATATTTAAAATATATATATGAAGAAGAATGACTATGTGATACAGCAAAGTAAATAATTTCTTTGATTTAAACTAGAAAGTAATTTGATACTAATTGCCTATAATAAAAATAGGAATATGTCGAATGCTCGCGAGATAATGAAAATATTTATTTGACCTTTGATCATTGATGTATTATTAATCACCTTGATCTAATCAAACAATAAACGGCCTTCTGTACACATTTTTAAAAATGTCATAGTGATTCTTTTTTGCGAAAATCTTATCATTATTTCGGAATATCGGGTAAACATTTCACAATCGAAACAAGATAAAATTAGAAATCTGATGAATCTAATTAAACGTTGGTTTGATAAAGATGTTGCAGTCAAAAATCGAAATTTTTATATTATAGATTAAAATACAACAGAATATCTATTCAACTTCCATTTATAAGTCCTACACTTTGTTGTAAAGGGAATGAAAGTGTTCATTTTAGAATTAATACGTATAAGCATAAAAAAAAAGAAATACAGTCAACTATATATCTTATCATTATGATTTTATGTTTCTACAAGTATCCTCGGTCGCGCCTTCGCCCGCTTTCATAAGTAAAGAACTTACAATTAGATAATTTTAACTAATAGATCAGCTGTTTGGGCTCCATGTGAAGAAGACACGCTTCAGGTCAGTCCCAAAGATTATATATTTCATTTATGCATTTATTGACTTTATTTTGTGCACATTGAACAATATTAGTGCGCGTGTACCATTATTAAAAAAAAGTGATATATAGTCAGTCAATTTATTTAACGCCTTTTACAGGCGTACAGAGCTTTGGCTCTGGAACAATATGGCAACAGTTCTTAATACCTCAAAAATGTCTCAGAATGTTTTGAAACCAACAAATCAAAAACAGAAAGAAATGGAACTAATCCAAAGCAGTAATTACTCGAAAACCCAGTCTAACCTCAACGCAACTGAAACCACATATGCTAAAGCCACCGCTTCAGACCGTTTTTCAAAACGAGAAAATGCTATCATTTTACATACATTACCAGGCATAAAACAAAAAGAATATGTTCAAAATCGCAGAATTAATAGACCCAAATTCATAAGATACACCTCTAGAATATCCAATTCAAGATTTTGTATCCATTTTAGCAATATCTATTCAAAACATGACAATGTATCATATCGAATTTTTTTCAGTGAAGACATTGTCACTTGTTTTATTTGTAAACAACCGGGTCATATATCTACAGATTGCCCTGAGTGCGATAATGATAACAATATTCAGGAGGCATCTAACGGGAAAGAAAACCTATTAATACATTTTGATCAAGATTAAAAATAATTGTGAAACAATAACAAATTCTTCAATATTAGACACACCAAATCATATGGTTAATAAGGCTCCAACGACCATAGGAGGTTGTCATGGAGACCCTTTGAAAATAGAGTCACTAGAAGACAGTAACGGAATAGAGCCTTTAAACCAAGTATCACGTAGCCATGGTGATGAGTCAAACAATATCACTGTAGATAGTTCCGGTGCCGAATCAGCTGTTAATTCGAGCAATAATTTTGCAGCGTTACCCGTGGCGGTTTCTGGCACTAAACGATGTTACTCAAGTCCTCCTGCTTCTTTATCCAATATAGAATTAAGTTTATCTCTAGATTCTCCGGATGAGTTTTGAAAATACCATTAATTTACAAGATTTCCCAATTTCTCGGAATAAGTAAAAAACTGAAAAAAGACCAATATCAATACTGAAACCAACTTCGAAAATGCTAGACAGTTAATAGAAGATAATTTACATAAATATCCTATTTCTTTTGATGAAATGGTGAAATTCATTCAAATGTCGTCTGAAACTAAAAACTTCAGCGAACTAGTTCACGAGTTCACGAACAACAAAGAGGGCTTAAAAGACATGCTTGCCGAAGCAAAGAAACACACAACTGACAGACGATCCAAATTAAGGATATCCAAGATATTAAAAAGAAAGTGGGACTCTACAGAAAATACATTAAATACAGACGACAGCACCGACAACTAGGAACTGACTAACAACTTTTCATTACTTTAATAAAATGACTACAACAAAAAACCCAATCATATTACAGTGGAATTGTAACGGATTTTACAAACATTACGAGCACTTCAAATTACTTTTAGCTGAAGAAAATCCCATATGCTGCTGTTTACAAGAGACACATTTTTTAAAATCACAAGCTGTTAATTTAAAAAAATTTAACATCTACCGAAAAGACAGAAATGATGCAGATCTGCCTGGGGAGGAGTAGCGATTATGGTAAAAAAAGAAGTATATTTTGAACGGATTAATATTGACTCATCCTTAGAAGTTGTTGCTATAAAATTATACAAACCTGAACCTATCACAGTCTGCAATATCTATATACCTCCAAACCGAGACTTCACTGCCAATGATCTCCAAACTTTAGTTGACCAACTCCCAAGACCTCTAATCATGGTCGGAGATATGAATGGTCACAATAAATTGTGGGGTTCAACTTTATCAGACTACAAGGAATAGAGGAAGAGAAATAGAGAAATTTTTAGATCTCAATAGTTTTTAATTCTACTTAATGACGGTTCCCCTACTCATTTTTGTGCCAATGGATCCTTTTCCGCAATCGACTTATCATTCATAGACGTTAAACTTTTACATAAAGTTCAACTTCCATTTATAAGTCCTACACTTTGTTGTAAAGGGAATGAAAGTGTTCATTTTAGAATTAATACGTATAAGCATAAAAAAAAAGAAGTTTATAATTATGGATGAATGGAATTTGTGTTTATGATTTTATAGATGTAGATTGTTGGCGTATGCAGTCATAGATACACAGCAATTAAAAATAATATTTTAATTGCTGTGTATCTATGACTGCATACCCCAACAATTTACTCTCTAAATACTCCTCAGTCAACTAATATCTTATCATTATGATTTTATGTTCTACAAGTATCCTCGGTCGCGCCTTCGCCCGCTTTCATAAGTAAAGAACTTACAATTAGATAATTTTAACTAATAATGTAAATTTTATTTGTTTATCGATAAAAATGTTATATTTGAGTATGTAATTGAGCATTTCTTTAATGATAATTTCACGCATAGCAGTAATTTTTAACCGGTTAGAATTGCACTGATTAGTTTTTTGAAGATTACGTAAAAGCATAATCAAACATCTAACTTTTAATTTTAATGTATGAGTTGATAATCCAGATGGACAGAAACTTTTGTTAAAAATGAACTGCATTATCAATGGTTACAAATAAAGGCCTATGAATCATATTTCTATAAACAATGACAAAAAACAAAGGATCCACATTTTGATTTGGCCATTATTTTAACATGGGTATGTTTTTCGGTCTATTCTTTTTTGCTCCAAGGTTTTTTTCACAGTCAAAAATTTAACAAATTGACCCGCTATAGCTCTATTAGTGTTGCTTGGATCAAAAATTTAACTGAAGTTTCCTTGCCCGAAATTTAATGGTAAAATGTAAGTAAAGTTTGTTTTATATCATTTGTAGCTAGGACCTACCGTTTAGAAGCTGTATTGGTTTGAACGAAAAAAGTCAGGTCTTAGCATTTTTATTCCACACTAAAATGTGTAACGTTTTTTTTAATCCATAAAAATGTAAAAATTTGACCCTCTCTAGCTCTATTGGTGTTGCTTGGATCAAAAATTAAACTGCACTTTCCTGTTCAAAAATGTAATGGAAAATATGTCAGAAATGTTTGTATTATATCATTTGTCGCTAGGACCGTATATAATCTATATTGGTTTGAATGAAAAGAGTCAGGTCGTAACGGTTTTTTTTTACCAACAAAAATGTAAAAATTTGACACGCTCTAGCTCTGTTGGTGTTGGTCAAATTGAAAACTTTTAAATGGGGAAAGGGAGTTTGCAGTTATTTTGTAACGTTTTTTTCATCCTCAAAAATGTAACACACAACCCATTCAATTGGTATTGCTTGGAATCAAAATTTGACAACAGTTTCCATAAGAAAATTAATGGAAAATTTTTTGTTATTTAAGATTTTTCGCTAACGTTTAGAAGCTGCATTGGTTTGAATGAAACAAGTCACTTTTTGCATATATTTTTAAATGCTGGGACTATTTTGTCATGCTCTAGCTCATTTGGTGTTGCTCGAAATTAAGAATTTGCCGACATTTTCCTTATCGAAACCTTATGCAGAATATTTTTTGTTTTATAGCATTATTTGCTGGGACCAACCGTTTAGCAGCTACCTTGATTGAATGTAGCTTCACATTTGAAAACGCTATTTTCTCTGAACTTTATTCATTTCGGATAATCATTGATTGTTAATTTATATTAATTAATAATTTATGTAATTAGATAATTTTAATTCCAAAATCTAAATGGGAAAAACGGTAGATTATAGATAGCCATACCTGGCTAATTTGACATTGATATGTCTTTTTGCTGGGGGTCTATTGTTTTTATTTTATCCGGAAGAAATAATTTTATTTGTTTCATCTGGTTGGATTTCACTATTTCACCATAAAAGCATATGGCAGCTAATATATAAGCATATCAAACTTTATTTCTGCTACTCAGCATTGTAAATTTAAATTTTTTTTGTAAATTTTAATATTGCTTGACCTTCCAAGAACTATGAAGTTTATATAGTTAAAATTTGGTTGGTTAGTTGGTGTTGCTTAAGGGCGGTCATCAACGCCCGCTAATTAATTTATTTGGAAAAAGAATAAAAAAAAATAAAAGATTTAAAAGGATAAAAAGATAAAAACAAGTAAATAAATTAATTTAAAAGGATAAAAAGATTTAAAAAATAAATAATAATTATTCAGAGTTTATGTTAAGTAAATTAGGTAGAGGAAGAATTATTGATCATAATAACGGCAATTAAAATTTGGAAACAGATTGGTTCTGTAGTTTTACCATTGTAAATTCTAATGCAGTGTGGTGCTAACCACATATCGGTCGATTTTCAAACTTCATTGGGATCCACATGTCACACTACATATTTAAATCTGTTTTATTAATTTAATTGAATATAAATTTTATTTTCAATTTCAAGCGTTTCTTATCAAATACCGTACCTTAGTAATCCCTCATGTAAAATGGCGTTCAAATACAATAAGTTGATTAAAAATCAGTAGATTATATTATTACTAAACCTTCCTAAAACTAAAAAGATAATGTGAATAAAATTTGGTACAGATTGGTTCAGTTGTTGTCGTGGTTAGTGGTCACAAAAAATGGCTTGTCCTTTTGTATAATAGTATAGATTTATGTACGAAGTAGGTGTGGAATCGTACAAACAGATCAGTGCCTATGAAAATATAAAATCAATTTTTTTTTTTTTAAAGAGTTATTCCTGTACCGGGTCCTAAAGCGATCTAACCACCCATCGGGCGCATTAAATGCCGTTCTTCTTCATTCCTTGGCAATTCCAAGGAATTTATCAAAAATGTACTTTTCACAATTTGGGATTTTTAGTTACGTAATCGCACTGACCACTCAAGTACTACTTTTTCAATTTTCGCATCTACTCCTACTACTCCATGGTACATACAAAATGAATTTTCTCCGAATATTTAATTTATATAATATTTCTTTCCCGTTATAAAACATAAGCGAATTTTGAAAATAAAATTTTCCTGTCCATCTTCCTCCATGAAAACATATTTATTTTATTATTTAAATTTGTTTAAAGTCAATTAACTATGTTTTTACATATTTTCTTTTACTTTATCAAACGTTCACTCTAATTCCAACGAAAAATATAAACAATTGAGGAACAAAGTGTAGCAATATAAAAGCGCAATGGCGCCTGATCAACTAGGTTTGTCCAAAAAAAAAAAAAAAAAATTAAATAGTAATTTTTTCATACTGAAAAAAAAAAAAAAACTTAAATATATATATATATATATATATATATATATATATATATATATATAAAACCCCCAACCCGCCCAAATAACAATATTTATATATTACTAATAGGAGGAAGTTATGTAAAAGTTTGTTTTATTTTTGTAATTACAGATCTTATTCATAAGCAAATATCCTAGTCAGGTAATTGCCCCAGGAATTGTACCTTTCGTTGTTCCTAGGTGACAATTGTCCCAGAATATTATTTATTTCTTCTTCTTTCCTTAACATAATAATATTACTTTATTTACATTTTGACAATTTACAATTTAAAATTCGTTATAAGGATTTATATTAAATGATTAATATAGTTTTATTTAATTGTAAATTGGTTTCAAAATTCAAGGGTTATTTCAAAATAGTAAGAAAAATTCCAGAAAATAAAATAAAAATAAATAAATAAAAGTAGCTTATATGTATATGGGGAGGTAACTTTCAAAACGTGTTTTGTCACTGCAATCCCACTTTTCAGCAATAACAAAAAATTTATATTATGAGATGTAATTACCTTTCAGAAACAAAAAATCCCTAACTAAACTTATAGCATCTAAGAAAACACATTACAGCAAGGATCAGAAATATTCATAGCTCCTAAAATAAGCATTTTTAATTTTAAAAATGGACAAAACACGTTATGAAGGAACACGGTTTGATAAAATAACAAAGGGACAAAACACTGTTTGAAGTGGCTATGTTTTATTATACTGAAGTCACTGTTTGCTCAAAATTAAACAAAATAAAAATTATAATTACATAATAGATGATTTATGTTAATGACACCCATAATTTTCGGGGAATATTTTCATCTTCTCAACAGTCACTAGTTTTTAAATATGCAGTTCACATGTTTCATTTTCTAAACAGTTTCATACTCTTCCACAACATCTTCAACTCTTGGAGAGTCAAAAAGTACAACCTTATACGAGTGTAAGCGATTGTCGATGTTGTCATTATTGTCAATAATGCAGCGTTACCATTGGCTTAGTGGACAAAGCATGGTTTGAACTAAAAAAAGGCTATGAACAAAACACTGTCTGCTTAACACCCTGATTTTGTTAACTAATTTTGGATGGGACAAAACTTGTTTTGATGACTAATACTCATCACATATTGTAGAGTTCTGAAAAACAAATCTAGTGATACCAAAAACTCAAAAAAAAACAGTTTTTGTGACAAAACACGTTTTGAAAGTTATTTCCTCATATATCTTAACAAATATGATAGAATGAATATTATTAAAATGTACGTATAATGACAAACATTAAACTTAGCTAACAAGAGATGTTTAAACTAGATTAAGTAAGGAGTAAAAGTTTTGTTCTTCTATGCACATATCTTTTAAGGAATGTTTTATTGTAATTACCGATTTCTTGGATAAGCGAATTTTTCTGAAATTGTTATTTTTCCAAAGTATGATTTAGTTTGATCATAGACGTGAAGTTGGATATAGGTAAGATCGAGATCATAAGAGAAAAAATTGTTGATATTTTTGTGTACTATACGCAATCTGGGATCGAATAACTGTTTTGTATAATATAAGTTTGTTTTTGGAATTTAATTTAGATTTTTTGTGTAAATAAGGGAACATCTTGTATATCATTTTTTATACTTTGTCTATTTTATTCTTTACATTCTTTCTTCAAAATATTTGGGTATCATCAAATAATACAACTGTTGTTAAATTACTACACTATTGATCATCCTGTCAAGTAGGGTCTACGCAACGGTGCAATAAATATAAATGATTACATGGCGCTGTGTCCAAAAATAATAAATATTCTATTAGATCACAATTAAGATTCCACGCTAGTCGTTTTGCATCGTTGAAATTAAAAAAAAAGAAAAAAAGAAAAGATATAGCAGGATGAGATAAATACCGGTAGCCGAATAGACTGGACCGGACCGGACTGCAAAAGTTCCGTTAAATTTCAAATTGAATAATGAGGGAGGTCAGGAATGCCAACGGACCGCTTACTGCCCGCTATTCTTAGTTCTTGTAAATGGCTGCTTATATTTATTCACTTGTATTTCTTCTTATCTAATAATTCTATTTCTCTTAACTTTGTTTTATACATTTTATTTTTCAACGAATTAAAATAAATGAATTATAAGGTTATTATAACTGCCATTCTACTATTACATACAAATTTGTGTTCTAAAGCGATTGTGGTCTCTCTATGAAATTTCTTGCAACCTAACTGTAACAAGTAGGTGCAAGGTACTTACCTCTTAAACGTAAAGTAGTTTTCAGATGGTTATTGATTTGTTTACATGGTTACATTTGAATTCAAAACGTCAAATTCTGTTTCCCTCACGTGTCCCATAACATGAGTGTGTAACGTTAAATGCGAATAAGTTCTCCATGTTTGCAATTATTAACTTACTTCCTCCCTACTTCTAGTACCTCTGGTAAGTTGCAATATATTGAGTTTTAGAATTGAAACTGAGTCTAATTGCTTACAATAATAAGAATGACTTCTGATACCTGTGTCCCATGGGCTCAATCTACTTCCCTCACATATTTTGAAAAAACCCGCCAAAGCATAACCAAGATTCATTCCATTATATTTCAGGCTTGCGACATTACTGAAGCTTCCTTAACCAAACTCCTTTGTTAGTCGACCCAAATTCGTGTCAAAACAAGTGTTCGAATCGAGTCATTCATAATTCTATTTCCCTCACATAGCGATTCTTCAAAGTAGGTAAGTTTCATTCTTGTTTTCTTTGCGTTGAAATATATGTTTCCCATGTAGTTCAGAGTTTCAATTTTTTTTTTTTTTTTTTTTTTTAATGCATATGGTGTTAATCTTAAATCAAACTCAAAATTCTATATCCCTCACACCAAAAGTGAGGGAAATAGATTGAAATTGGAAAAACTTTAAATGAAATAAGATAAAAAAATACCTTTTATATATATTTTTATTATTTATATTATTCTTATATAATATTCATTATATTAATCTAATGTTAGATTTCCAAATTTGAATGTATATATAATGTCTTACCATTTTAATTTTTTTCTTTTAAGTTTTATGTTTAAATGTTTAATTAGTGTTAAGTAATATCTTTTAATCGACTAGTTGATCTCATACTCATTAACAATTCTTCTGTACAATAAACATTTTATTATTTGAATTGTGAATGTTTTCGATTCACACCCACACTCTCTCAGTTTCCCTCACTTTCATGATTTCTATCATGATCATAAATATGCACATAGACTACATTTTATGAAGGGATTTTTCGCTAGGACCATTAGGGCACCTTTATAAAGATGTTTATGAAGAAAAAAAAATGTTTTATATAACTTTTTTCAAATGGAATCAAAATGTAGAAATTCCGACAAAATGATTGAATTACCCATAATATTATAATATAGGTTATTACCATTCCAGTCATGAGCAAGGATCTTTAATATTATTCATAATAAGGAACAACTCAATTTATTTGTGATGTTTTCTGGCAATATGTTACTGAAAAATACTTCAGATTTATCTGTACCTTCTATACCTTCTTATCGTTAAAAATAGTTCGCTCAAATAGTATCTTACACTATTTCTTTTTTTAGTACGTGTATTAAAAATGAGGATTTATAAACCATCCTCGTGAAATTTCTTCCAATAATTTTAGGTTTACAAATGTGTATATTTTTTATTGGAATTTTAGCTGATACTATTCTTCTTATTTACTATGGGAGACATGTTTTATGAAACAATTACAATTGATGGTTAGTGAAAAGTGTATCATGGTCACTGCTTCTAACGTATTTTTATATAATTATTATTTGTTAATATATTTGGAAATGTGATAATTTATCATCAGTTTGTATGCTCTCACTGTAACACGAAGAAAGCGACTGGAAATGCGGCTATAGAAAAAACACTGGTATATGTTTATATAATGAATTTGAATATAATTTTTCGTTTTAATTTTTTTTTAAATTATGTTTTAATCGCAGCGTTCTAAACTACTAGTTTCTAAGTTCAGGAAACAGTGAATTGCGTGATTGTGTTTGTAATATATTTATTATATTTTTTTTAGACTATGACCTATTCGTATTTGGAGTATTTTCACAGATCTAGTCGTTCATAGATTAATATTAATTTAAAAAGCAAATAACATTTACATCAAGATTTCTTGTTGAATGAAATAACTGATATTTTTAGCTATTTGTAAATATAAAAAATTGTTTAAAAGGAAACTTCAAAACATTAAACGATTTTATATTCCATTGAACTAAAAATTTTGAATCTTAATATTTATTCAAAGATGTTATTTGGTAACCGTTATAGATGAAATCTCTTAAATTTACTAGAATCGACTAGTTTTTTCTCCCCTTAATTACCAGTATACTGCTCTGAAGATGACCATCTCTAATATGACCGAAACGTCGGCATAAAGCCGTTTTAGATTAACAAATCTCTTTTTGACACTGAATGATCTGTCATTTATAAACTACTCGTTTTAAAATAAAGGAAGCATGCCAATAGATTTTATTATTATTATTATTATTTTAATAATTAAAGTTTTAAGGAAAGTGTGTATTACTTTTAATCAGATTTTTTTTTAAATAACAAAAACAATATCTTTATAAATAAAATGCTATCCGAAAGTATGCTTTTTGGACTTTCAAAATTTTCAGTTAATTTTTATGTACTGGAGACCACATAATTGAAAAAGTACTTATACTCTAACCAGCCTACTTTAAAGAAAATTTTATGCTCGAATTGATATTGAAATTTTTTTTTTCGTTTCGAAGTATTGTTTACAAGATATTTTCAAAAAATATAAATAAACAAAAAAACAATCTTGGTTCGTTGCCAACAGATAATTTTTACCGACTCTTTAGGGACCAAAATTTAAGTTTTTCGTAATCATCTTATCACAAAACAGTGAAAAGTTGAATCTTTATCAGAATAATGCTGGATGAAACGTATCTATACATTTGGAAATTCTTATAAAAATAAAATAAAATTATAAAACCTAGAAAATGCTAAAACCCATGAAGGGTTCAAAAACTAAAAGAACTATTGCTTCGATTAAAAATGTAAAGAACTATCGTTTCGAAACTATCGTTTCGAGAGTTATGTGGTCAGCACCCACTCTCAACCGCTACGTTTTTCTCCTTGTTAGCAGTATCCACCTTACAGACGTTGTGTGCCCCAAGAAGGATTTCCTGATCCCGAAATGGAATATAAAATAAGAGCTCCATTTTGTGTACTTTTTTTTTTTTATTGAAGTGGAATCTTCTTTTGGTCTGTTGCGTATTTTTCTTCTTTTTTTTTAACTAAACATGCGTGTCAGTAACTATGTCATTGGCATCCTCTCAGAATACGAACTCGTACTTCTGATATACGTATATAATTGAGACTATACATAAGCCGGGAATATATTAAGCCATGATGCTGGTCAGTTACGACGAGACAAAACCATCGAATCTCTAAAAAATCCATCTTAAAATGCTGCATAGTTTCATAAATAAAACTTTTGCATTGCAACTAGGGATCCCACTCGATAAAACAAAGGACCGACTGCAGTTCCGACAAGCTGTCCGACAGGGAGTGTTTCCAGTATCCCTCACCATTAATGAGACCACTGGGACCAAATGGACAGAAGAGAGAAAGCTGGGTCATAGTCAGAAAATGAAAGACTTCTGGAAGTGAAAGAAGAAGATCCTCGCCGAAAAGAATAGGAAAAAAAAAAAAAAATTTGCATTTGAAAAGATAAAGGCCTCCAGACTTTCTAATATATAAAATATTATTGGAGTGCTATGAATAGATTCATGACCTCATCACCTGCATCATAATCCTCTCGCAAATTGCAATAAATTATTTTATTATAAATGTTGAAGACGAAACAAATCGTATTGTCCCCATCTCTAGATAGTGACTCATAATGCTATGTTTCTCGAAACCACTGCTCTCTTCAGAACCCTCTTAAAATGCACCTTGGTGCAGTAAAAGGCGTAGAATCATCATTATCAAGAATGAATCAAAACTTTTGTTAGCCATAGGGGCTTAGAAAAAAACATCGTATTATTAAGTAGTTTCTTAGCAACCATATATAGTGGTAAAAGTTGGAGAAGCCTCTCAAAAGAAGTACCTCTTACATATGGTGTCCTACTAGGAGCGGTTTTGTCCCCGATATTTTTTTTCCATGTACATAGCAAACATTGTTGGAGCTTAATGCCACAAAGCCAGTTTAACCGCCTTTGCTGATGACTTAGCTATCACAAGTAGTAGTCTCAATGCCACAAGGGCCCTCGGTCTAGCTGAAGTAGCATGTTAAAAGACTTAGGGAAATTTCATATTGACGTCGATGTTAATAAAACTAAATGTGCAATATTTTCATTTCAAAAAGGAAAGAAAAGACTTCCAACCCGTTTTGAATTAAATGGACATATGGTACAAACGAAATTTCAAATAAATTATTGTATTTTGGCATTTACTTTGACAGACATAAAACATTTTCGGCCCATTTTGAAAAGAAACTATGAACTATACGGACAAAATCATACAAGCTCTGTTACCTACTACTGTCAAGGAGTCTTTCACTACGGCTAAAGCTCATAATTTATAAATGCGTTTTAAGGCCGGCATTACTCATAGGAGCACCGATGTTCCTGCATTTGTTAAAGACTATGTATG
Organism: Euschistus heros; assembly: GCA_003667255.2. Lineage (NCBI taxonomy): Eukaryota > Metazoa > Arthropoda > Insecta > Hemiptera > Pentatomidae > Euschistus > Euschistus heros. The sequence continues at coordinate 1,082,571 of RCWM02000205.1, read as the reverse complement.
ACAAAACGATTGGAACCATTCCAAAATGGAATCATTAGAAAAATCGTAAAGGTTACGGTATTCGAAAAGAAAAAGGCAAAATTAATAAATGAACAGCTTTAATTACCTACTATAAAAGAAATTATTAACCTAAAGTATTTAAATTTCCAATCAAAATTACCATTGTCTGGGAATAACTTGTTCAATAAAATTATAGGAAGTCCAGTTCCCCAACTTTGGCAGAAATATGTAACCACGTGTCATTAAATTTAGGTTTTTCTAGTTTTAGTCCTTCTGGTTAGGCCAACTCAAAGAAAAAATGAACCCCCATCATCTAATAATAAATAAATTAAATAAAAATTATCCAAATCTAAATTTATCACTCATTGATTCCTTAAAATGTAACTCAGTTACAGAACAAGGAGAAAAGAGTAAGATATTAAGCATAACAAAACAAGAAAATAAGGGGGGAAAAAATGATGAAAACTTAAAAAATCGTATTCAGTCGGTTGATTTCCATCCCTAATAGAACAAAACTGCATTAATTGCTTTTAATCGATTTTTATTTACTCGGGTTATCAGGATACACTGTATTGGACTTTGACTGGCTCTATCTCCACCCCAACATGTTTTTTATATTTCAACTTATCTCCTTCTTAACGGATGTCACATAACATTTTTTTTTAGTAAAGTTCCATCGGTTACTGTTTAGTGGTTTATGAGAGAAAAAGTCTTTAGGAGCTGGAGGCGATAACAGGGACAAATACATTTTTTATTTATTTATTTTTTGATTAGGTGGCCGTGTTTATTGAGTGAGGTCTTGAAACTATAATTACACAGTAAACGATCCATGACAGGCTGCAAACTAATACTGTACTTATATTAAAATCACTGGTTACTTTTTAATTTATTTAACGTGATTCGTATCAGCATCTAGCGAATGATATTTAATTTTCACTTCGGAAACTTCAAGTTAAAATAAAATTGTTGTAAATCAAAACAATAGATGATTAGATGAATAAATAAAATGAAATAAAAATTAAGAGATCTGTTCGTTTAAGGCGATATAAAAGGTTACATTAACATTACCAGATAGCCGAAAAGACGTCTGTAAAAGTGAATCAGGATGTATCGAAAAGTAAATATTCTAGAATAGAATATTGTTAATTCAGGCTAATGTTTTATGTTTCAATGACATGTATGAAGAATGCAATTTACTTTGGAACGTTTATATAAATAGAGAGCGTCAGTCTGGAGAGAGAGGAGTGTATTCAATGCTGCGAGGGAAGAAGCATTGTGAATATAAGGAAGCAGAGAATTCCAGAGATTAGTGAAGGGGGTAAGAAAAGAACTTTGTAATGCAGTGGGTCCTTAGCTTGCAATATAGAGATCGGAAAGACGTACGTAGATATTGGATTGAGATATTGTAGGATACTGTAAATAATGGGAGAGTGACGGGTGTTGATAATTTGGCAGAGATATGTGACAAGGAAGCATTCTCTACGGAAGGAGGGGAAGAGCTAACTGAACTCGGTATAAAGATGAGAAACATGGGAACATCTTGAGGTTCCGAAGCCAAACATTATATTATTCATGATGCATTTTAATCTATCCTCAATAACCACCTTGTATTTTACGTTTATGTAATAATGTACAAATAACGTCCGTAAATTATTGTATCTTGTTTTATTTGAGCAAACTGGGGGCCAGCTCAAGAGCCCAGCTAGTGGGGATTAATACTTCCCCGTGTTTCTTAGTTGACAGAACAGAACACGAGAGAACAGTACACTATACACAGTACCAAAACTTACAGTCGATATACACTTAGAGTCACATACAATATATACCTTAGAATCATCTCTGAGAAGTTGATGGAGTGTAGCATTAGAATCAGAGTTGGGAAAACTGTTATTAAATTAAGAATTATGATTACATCCTAATTGTAATACAGGATAACATCAAATATTATAATTATATTAATTCATGAAATATAATTGCATTGTAATCCCTAAAATAATTGAATTACTAATCACATAATCAGATTGCTAACTAAGGTTACTTGTAATTCAAAATATAATTTATTTACGAATGCAATTTAATAAAAACATTTTAATATTTTATAATAGAGAAATAATGAACCGAATATTAAAATTGACCATCACTATTTTTTTTTTTTTTTTTTTAAAGTCCTTCAGGCAAGAGATTTGTCTATTATTTTTCTTTGGGAAAGGGTTTAGAATTAAACATTAAAACGTTTAAACCGATTTATATACAATTTAATCATCAAATTCCTTATATACATATAAGTGTTGATTTATATATATATAAATAAAAAAAAAAATTAGGTGAAATAAGATCAAAACTGAAGAAAAATGCCGCAGACCTTACCTTTCTATTCCGAGGGAACCACGTTGTTTTTACCATAAAAGCTGTAATATCTCCATTTCGTTCAAATATATTTCAAATTTTAACCACATTTTCGGATTTAACATTAAATTTCCTATAAGAGCAGAGTACTGGTCACCGTGAATTTTACAAAATTGGAACCTAAACAATAGCGTGATCTTCAACTTATTTAGGGAAGTTACAATGTCCTATAATTCTTCAACGCTCACCGTTTGAAAAAACTATCCACAAAACATTTCGAAAAACGTTATATGTGTATATATACGTTTATTATATATTTATATAATATATATATAAGTTGAAATGGGACGAGCCAATATTAGTTTTCCACCCGTATACAAAGGGTTTGTAGTGCGGGTAGTTTTCTTCAGTGATCAGCTTAGGTAAATCATTCTCTGAGAAAACATTGAGCCCCGTTTCCCTCATTGCTTCAAAGGCGGTGCAACTCATAATGATATGCCTATCCGTCTCCAGGATTCCACATCTTGGGCATAAGAGATATTTTTCTTCTCCCAGGCTATGAAGTTTAGCCCGGAAACGCCCATGCCCTGTGACGAATGGTGAAATCTAGTGATCAAGGAGTACCCATTTTGCATACAAAGGTAACGGAACGGTGGGAAAATATTTTCTCAAGTTAGCACCTTTCGAAATAGCCAACCACCGCCCAACAAAAAATAATCTTTCAGAGCTGTTAGCACCATTAGAAAATGTTAGTACGTAAGAAACTTGATTATCAGATTTTATTAAAATCTTCCAAATATTGTTAAATATGACATTTTGGGTTCTTCTATCCGTATATTTAGGAGATACTAAATATTTTCTCTTGTCAGTAAATTCATCAGATTTCTAATCTGTGTAAAATAATAAAATAATAAAGCTCTTGTATTAAACTTTATAATTTTGTGTGCTTAATTTATCTTAAATGGAATAAGTCATTCTGTCACAGTAACTTTTATGTTACATCGATCTGGGTATTAAAATGTACTTTAATAAGCTAGAACATTTATTTATTTATAATTTAACTGTTTTGAATGAATTTTTATATTGAATTAACGCTTCTGTTTTTTTAAAGTTATAGGAGAGCTCCTTTCTAAAGAGGAATAACTGTTTTGATCCCTGCTTTGAGCTAAAACATCCTGTATACGTGCTAGGTTTTTTTTTTTTTTTTTTTTTTTTTTTTTTTAATTAGTGTCCGAATTTCTAACAGAACTATTCGAATAGTCTAAAAAATAATAGATTGTACTGTTGGTAAAAGTTTTAAAAGCTCTTTTCTTCTTTTATATTTATTTCTATTATAATAGAAAATAATAATAAATGAATACAACCAGGAAAATCGCCAAAAACAGTTCAAATCTAGAATAATGACCTGCAAAGAATATTGCTAAACTTTTTAGAATAATATTTACATTTATTTGTGAATAATTAAAGGCTCTCTTAGAAACCGGTTAAAAAGAAAATAATTTAAGGAATATTAATTGTAGACGTCAGGAGTAGCAACGTCACATTAGGAGTTAGTTTGGTTACGTATTACAATTATAAATGATTGCCTAATGCTTGTTTTCTGAACAAACACTATCATAGAGACATTTTTTCATTATAAACCGTTATATTAACAAATGCCACAATCCGCCGCTCTCAAGAGCTGTAAACAATATAGGTCATAATGATTCGTACATGCGCCTAGGTCATTTCACTAAAAAGCGGCGATTATGTTTTAGTAAATGTTTAATTTTAGATGATTGACAATTAAAAATATTAATAATGTAATGTAATATAAATAATGTAACCGAGTGTGAGCTAATCAAACATCTTTTATCATTAATCTATCTATCTGTGTGTGCCCTTTATAGGCTTTGGAACGGTAAGAGATAATGCTCCATGTGAGGTGGCATTTTTTTCCACATGTTCAGGGGAAGATTATATATCTATTGGTATATTGATCGGGGTGCATAGTTGACAAGTTATGGGCCAAAATGTAAAAATCGTGAATTAATAAAAATCGCTTCAACAAATCAGTGTATTTCTAACAGCAGTCATTCCCATGTTTTTTATTGTGTATATAACGTTATATATATATATATATATATATATATATATATATATATATATATATATATATATATATATATATATATATATATATAAACGTTTTTCGAAACGTTTTGTTGATAGTTTATTCAAACGGTGAGCGTTGAGGAATTATAAGACATTGTAACTTCCCAAAATAAGTTAAAGATCACGCTGTTGTTTAGGTTCCAATTTTGTACAATTCAACAAATCAGTGTATTTCTAACAGCAGTCATTCCCATTTTTTTTATTGTGAAAAGACGAGTATCCAGATGATTAAAAACAAGAACGACTACATTATCTCTCTCTCTCTCTCTCTCTCTCTCTCTCTCTCTCTCTCTCTATATATATATATATATATATATATATATATATATATATATATATATATATATATATATGAAAATCAATGTATGTGTGTGTGTGTCCTTTATAGGCTTTGAAACGGTAAGGGCACTCATACTAAGGCACTCGAGGCACATTAAAAGATTAAAGAGGAAATGAACGGCTTTTTGGTGGCGCTCTCATTTATTGTCTAGTGATTTACGTCAAACTTTACCAGCCATTCCGTTTTTAACAGTTGCTGATGAACTCAATGCATGTTTGAAATTCTCAATCTTGTGGCGACATGTACAAAAATTGATTTTAAAAACAAATATGCGGATACAACTGTAACAAGACGCCTCCGCCCAAAGTTTCTCAAAATAGTTGTTGGATACTGAAGACGGAAAAATATATATCGATCAATCCACACAATGTGTTACATTGCCACCAAACGTTTGTAAAATCACAGCAATTACAGAAGAGTTAGTACACAAAGATTATCCAAACATCGTGTAAAATTACAAAAATCATCAGTGGCTCAGTGAACGTTCGATATTAGCAGCAAAAAAATAACGAAGTTAATGCCATTAACTACACCATTCAAAACGACATACCAGGCGAAGTGACAACTACATACTGGTCGTCAATTATCTAACTGAATTTTTGAATTCACATGACTTGTTAAGCATGCCTTCGGACGTTCTAACATTGAAAATTGGCGTACCTTCTCCTAAACATCAATCCGCCAAAACTTAGCAACGATGCCCGACTATCAGTTACAAAGATAATGAACAATATCATCGAAGCTACTATTTTGATTGATTAATTCAAGGGCGAGGATGTACTGGTGCTGCGAATCCCAATCCATCGAATTCCAACTGATATGCCATTCGAATTTAAACACAAGTGCAATTTCCAGTACGACTCGCCTTTGCAATGACCGTGAACAAGGTACAGGGGCAATCACTACAAGTTTGCGGACTTAATCCATGCTTCTCTCATGGACAGTTATATTTGGCCTGCTCACGCAATGGAAAACCATCTGATTTATTTGTATATGCAACAGATGGAAAAACGAAAAATATTGTATATCCTTCAGCACTCCAAAAAAATGAATAAAAGTAAAAAAATTAATTCTTTGAAATTTTTTTCAATTCAAATAAAAATAAAAAAAATATTAAACAATTACACAAAATAAATCAAACAATACTACAATAATTGTTGTGCTGAGTTTTTTTTTTTTTAATTATGCTAAGCACATGCATCGTGCATTTTCTCAGCCTATTAACATGCCTTCACTTCTGAAAATATTCCCATCTATTTCCTGCCATAACTTCTTCATTTGAGCGAGAGTTTTACCTCTATCAGCTCCAATTCTCCGGATATGATCTCATATATAATTCTTGGGCGTTCTTGGGGTCTTCTACACAGTGGGCGGGGTTCCATTAACTTTTCGGGTTGCCATTCCTCTTCCATGTGAAATACATACAGGACTAACCACTTGAGCTGTTGTTTCTCAAGGGAGCTCTTAAGTTCTTCTACAGTTTGAAATAGATCCCTTATGTTCTGATTGAGCACACGGTCTCTCCTTGTTTTACCGACCATCCTGCGCAGACATTTCTTCTTTGCTCATGCCATTCGGAAGGTGTGCTTGTCAAGCACCACCCAGCATCCACAGCTATATTGAGTACCGGGAGGTAGACCGCCTTGTAAATATGAAGCTTTGTTGCTATCTTCACATTCCGGTGTCCGATTATACTATTGCAGATCTTGTAATATATCTGGTTGGGCTTGTTTATTATCTTACCAAGCTTAGCATCTAATCAACGTTCTTAGTTAGGGGAAGTGGTCGGCAACCTCAAGAGTCTCCCCGCCACAAAACAACTGCAAATCCTCATGTTCAAGTCCGGACACAACAAGAAGAGCTTTGCTCTGATCTGTATTGATCGTCATGCCCTTTCTTTTGAGCTCTTCTTTTCACTCTACAAGGGCTCGTTGCAGTCTTTCCCTAGAGTCTGGAAGAATAACAAAGTTGTCAGCATACAGTAGGCTCTGGACGACTACAGGGCGCATGTTCCATCTTCCAATTAATGTTGGAGTTGTCTTCCTTTTACAGATTTTATTTATCCCATCTGTGAAGCATAAAATAACAGAGGAGTATGACTATCACACTGTCTGTCTCGTTTAACGATCTGGAATGCACTTTCCCCCTTCCCATTCGCACTACACCTTTCGCCCCTTTGTATATTGGGATATTGAAGTGATAAGATCTCCAGGAACGTTTTTATTCACCAATGCAATCCATATGACCTGTTGAGGATCCGGGTCGGAAGCAGAGCTCAGACCAAGGAAGTTCAGAAGAGAAAGTTAAAGGAAAACGTAAGAAATGTTAAAGACAAGAATGGCCACATAATTTCAAAGACTGATGGAATCGACAGGTGGAAAGCCCACTTTGAGGAACTTTATGAGAAGGAAGAATCTATAATTCCACCAATTATTGTCAAGGTAACACATGCCAGGAGGCAATACAGGAGGAGGAGATAACAGATGCCATTGAAAAAATGAAAGTTGAAAAAGCTCTAGAAGAGATGGCATTTATTCAGAATTCATTAAATATAGTGGGCTAAGAGTTAAGGCTCTTCAAGGGCTATTTCAATAAATATGGGATTCCAGAACAGTTCCAGAGGATTGGAATTTAAGTATTATAATACCTATTCATAAAAAGGGCAGCACTACAGACCCCAAAAATTATAGGCCAATCGGCAACTTTTCGGTTGCCTATGAAATTTTTACTCACATTTTGGAATACAGACTCAGAAGAGTTGTTGAGGAGCAGCTCGAACCAGAACAAGCAGGTTTCAGATCCGGTAAGCAGATTGAAGAAATCGAAGAATAAATAATTAAAAAAAAAAAAAAAATTGAAATAGAATACTCACTTTTTCTTGTTCTTGACTACATTGAATATCACTAAAAATTTTACTCTTTTTTTATAAAAATTTATTAAATTATATTTGTTGTTATATAAAGGATTTATCTTTGTTTCTTTGTAAGTTGTTTTATTTATTTATTTCTAAAAATAAATCCTTTAACTGCTTTGATCTGTAACAGAATTAAAAATATCTGTAACAAGATTAATCCGGTATTCATAAATCAACATCTTGTTGCATAGATTATTATCAATATGTGAGTACCTCACGCTCATAAAATAAAACACCGTCAACACGCAATGATTTTCAATTTAAATTTAAAAATCCAGTGTACATAGCGGAAAGTAATATTTGTTTAAATTTTAATTTTCAAGTAATCAAACAGTGACACTGCAGTATTTGCGCTTATTGATCTCCAGGCATTCATTTGTGTAAGAGATTTGCTGATTTTCATTTGTTTTCACTCTTCCAATAACATATTATACTATTAAAGCACTTGGATCTTCTCATCACTAAAAGAATTTGAAAGTCATATTGTTTATTGTCCTTGGCAGTTCATTTGCACTTCAATTTTCGATGGCATTCTACTTCTACTATCTCGCGATGGAATAATTACAAAGTAGCATAAAGAACCGTTATCAGATATCAACATACCTGTCTTCTTAAAAGTAGTGGAAAACTAACAATTAAACAAAAGTTAAGCATGATTTATCCTTTTATTTGCAGCTTTAATTTATTACTTAATGCAAATTTAATTTTTATAGTTTCTTGTAAGTATTCAAAATATAATGTTTGGGTTCTAAGTAACAGAGAATAGAGACTGTTGAAGAGGATTGGACACGTCCATTTCTGTGAACTTAATGTTTAAATTACATCAGGCGTGTAGGACTGGGCTGAGAATAGAGAATGAATTACCTGTTTTCAGCTCTACTTTGATGCCTATATACCCTAGGATGCTGTCTTTATCATCTCTAATTAAAGCAGAATTACGATATGATGAAGATTTGGAAATGAGATCAAATGTAAGCCGAAATCGTCTTGAAAAAAATAATTTTAAAAAAGGGAAGCGAGAACGATTTCACACCTTGTTTCAAGAGCTCTCTAATGGCAGCGTAAATTGTCTCAAACAATGAATTTCCTGGAACGCTTTTTTTTAATTATTTTATTTTTTTATGTTTTCGTATATTTACAATTTTATACAGTATTCTAAGTAAAGTTGAGGAAATTATTTTTAAAAATATAATAAAGAACCACTCAAAAGGAGCAGTTCAATAAAAATTCTACATTAAAAGGTCTTTTCAGACGCCTCGCAGGATTATCGGGAATTTAGCGTGCCAAGAGTTCGGAAAACAAGTGAATTCGAGTTGGTATAGAGTTTACTATGAAAGGGCAGGTAGGTCTATGGAACATTAAGATCTTTAGGGATAAGCTTATTTGTGATATAACAAGGACTATTGAGGATTTTACAAAGAATTTAGAACTGTAAGGATTGGGTTCGGGAAGAGTTGAAAGGTTTATTTGATCCCCAAAGCTTAACTCCGTATGTCCAAATGGGTTTAATTACTGTCATGTAAAGTCTTTTTTTATTTATTGGAAGCATTAAACGCTTGTATAGTAAATGTTGGAATAGTCGAAAACGTCTATTGTTTTGGTTTGCCATGATGTCATTCTTTATTATATTTTTAGCTCTTTTGATGCCCATTTATCATTAATTTATATGGCTTTTTTTTTTTTATTGTGACATCTAGTTTTTTGTCCATTGTAGCCCTGAAGAAGACCTGCAAGGCAGTTCGAAACTTCGGCATTCCATAAATGATTTTATACTTTTGGACGTGTTTTTCTTTTCTTTATGCCTGACACCTTCCCTAATAATCTTCTTATATTACTTATCAGTCAACTATGAATTTTTTTGTTATTTCAATTTAAGTATTTACAACTGTTTAGTTTATTTAGACGTTTCAAGACAAAAGCGACAAGAAACTGCTCGTCGTTACAGACTACTTCAACATCCCACTCCTTTGCCGATAATCCTCCGAGGCGTCTGAAAAGAAGATGGCCTAGAGATCTTCTAGTGTAAAATTTCTATTGAAGTGCTACTGATGAGTAGTTCTTTTCAAGTTTTGACATGTCATTTTAATCGTTGTCAGCTCATTTACTTGATGTATATATTTGTACAGTAGTAAATTTCAATAAATTGATAAAAAAAAAAAAAAAATAATAAAAAAAAGTTAGACGTTTTTAGACGAAGCCAAACAAAAAATTATAAATATACCACCAGAGCCATGGATATTTCTTTCTGATCCTACCGAAGAACCACGATGAACACATTCATATTGCCATTAACCGTACCCACCCACACTTTTTTTTTCTTTTTAATGATTCTCCAACATTATTAATACAGAAATAAACAAAAACAAAATAATAAGCGAGAACAAAGGATCTTGCCCACAATTTAAACAAATTAATTACATGCAAATAGAAATTAGTTAATCAGCAAGAAGGATAGTTTAAACAAAATGTGGATTTGGTTAATATCACTGTAGAAACTAACGATGAATATAATAATTGGGGTGTGCAGTCAAGAAAACACAATTAAATAGTTAATTTATTGTGCCGACGTTTCCACTTACTGTTTAAGCTTTCATCAGGGTTAGGAGAAAGGTAACAATAATATATGAACCATATATGAATTAGAAGATATAGTTGATGAACAGGAATAAAAAAAGTATAACTGATAGGTGGTACATTGCAAAAATCAATTAATTAGCATTCAATAATAAATGGTAATATAAACTACGTATAATGCTTATAATATAAACTATTTAGTAAAAAGAAAAGAAAGTGATATTATATTCATAAATGTGTCTAACTAAACAATGAGAAGAGAAAAAAGTAAAATTTCTTAAGGTTAAACTCAGATAATCTTAGCTTTGTTCTAAGATCTCAAGATTGCTGATATAAATACCATACCACATCCACCATTTTTTTAAGACTTTCTAGGTAAAGTTTATTTTATACATTCATTCATATGTTTTCTAGTTCTGGCCTGCGACGCTCCTCCCCTTGGTATACGTGGTTTGTGGGTGAGTTATTTACGCCACTGTATCAGTAGAGAAGCTCCACTTACGATTAATAGTTTCTGTACAAGCTATGTGGGGTTAGCTTAAATCCCAAGCGACATAATTTTCTTTTCCAAATCCCTCCGGATCCCTAGGTACACGTAAAGCTTAATGGAAATTAAGTTGGGATTAAAATATTTATAATTGTAGAAGATTAGATTAACATAGACACAACTATAGGCATACATTCTCAATTAATTAAAGAAGTAATGAATTTCAACATTCGGCATTTAAATAAAAACAAACCCAAAATAGTTGAGTTTAAGATCCTAATGAGGGCAAACATTGTAGTAACAGTACCTTTGAAACCATGATTTATTACTAGTGGAATATGGATTAGAAAAGACTGACAAAAAAATGTATATTTCAGCATGAAACAATTAAAAAAAAAATGTAATTGCTGATAACAATAAGTTAATATGAATGTTAATACGATATTAATGAAAATAATGAATATAGTTGTAGTGTAATAATATTTTTATAGATAATAATCATGAGATGGCAAAAAATTTGTTCCTGAAACATGTCGAATTTTGAACTTCATTAAATCTTATACATACAATATTTGCCTAATGACCTGTTTTGAGTTGAAAAGATTTTGAAGTTAACCTTTTATTTATTTTATTTAATTTTTTTTTTTTCATAGCACTTATTTAAAAAAAAATGTTTTTGATACATTCTTGATTATAAGAACTCTACCTCTTTTACTGCACCAAAGGTACATTTTAATAGGGTTCTGAGGAGAGCAGTGGTTTGGAGACGAACAAATGAGTTTTGTAAACTAATAAAAAAAGAAGCCTTTGTGATATTAACTTAAAATAATTTTATCAGGAGAGAATAGATGGCCTTTAAAAAAAAAAAAAAAAAAAAAAAAAAAAAAAAAAAAAAAAATATATATATATATATATATATATATATATATATATATATATATATATATATATATATATATAATGCCAACCATCAATTTTCTTTATAGCGAGGTTGTTAAGTGAGTTAGTGTGTGGAAGGGCGATGCGTAGGGGTATACTAGGCGTATCTTGAGAAGGCGAGGCTGCGAGCCGGCACGCTACTAGCATATTACGAAAGTTGATCGGAAATTCCGTTCTAAAAACATTTATGCAAAGTTGTCTTTAGCACGTTAACAAGTTTTTAAAGTTCCCTCAATTTTTTTCTCCTTATAAAGATTTAGTACGAAATGAGTAGTACGCCCTCTCACCTTCTGAAGGGGCGTGTACTATAATCAAGTGGTTAGCAACCAGATAAACAGAACATTAGGAGTGGAAACGTGTGGTTAGACTCATGGAGAACTTCTATTGTTTTGATGTCTCGAGTTGAACATTTAAGCATCGATTAGAAAGGTTGACTTTTTTTCCACGAGACAATAGAAAACATAAAAAAAAATAAAAAAATAAGAGACGAGCTGTTTTGAGAATATTTACAAGGAAATGTCATTAAATATCCCATCATTTTTAATAGTCTCTATACATGAACATATGCCATCAAGAGTTTGGCAAATATTATGATGTAACATCTCTCCTAGACAGTAGTAAGCCAAACACTCCAACTGAGTTATAAAAAACACAAAGGTGAAAGTCTAATTCGATAAACCGCTAGCGTCGTTGAGTAACGTCGTTATCTGCACATTCTCAGACTTGTTTGTGTCACTATCCTCAAATCCGATTGGTTGATAGCCCACCACTGCTCACATAGACTGGCCTTCGGTTCACGGCCTTTTTAATCAGGGTATCACCCATCAATTTGTAATATGTTTGTTAATACAGCCACTCCTTCTGTAATCTTATCTTATCTCTTTTGTATTGGTACTAATCGTATAATAACGATATCATTTTTTCTTCCGTAGTGTATGCATACGATCTATCTCGTTATCTAATGCCCCATCAATTTTATTTTAACATGGACCAAAATAGAAGCCTATAAGTAACATTAATCCAAAAATCGTTTAAACCCTAATTTGACAGTGTAATAACTGAAGGAAAGGTGATAATTATGTCAAAGTATGGAGTGTGTTTGAAAGAAGATATAAACTATCGGCAAAATTAAATCTTTGAGTGTTGAAGTTTAATACCATTTTGCAGGCTTCTTCGATAGGCCTCACGTTCTCTGGAAAACCATATAACAAGACCATCAAGACAATTCTTCGACTCTCTACGGTCATTCTGCATCGGCCTTAACATAAATGATGAATTGTCTAGAACAAACATAACAGAGTTGATCAAAATGCCTAAAATGACCAAACAAAATAAAATATTTTCATTCATAATTTGTTGTTTCTTTTTGCTGCACCCTGTAATATATTCTCAATAATTAATATTAACTTTAAACTAAATCTATATAGAAGTTTTAAACCTGGCTACATTATGGGAAGGAAATCGGTCAAAAAGTTTCCTGATAGATCGGCAAGAAATTTTCGATTTTAAAACTGTATCGAAGTAACTGCCACGTTTCCTGAATTGCGCTGTAATCAAGCTTGAACGGAAAATTAGTTGTAAAATGAAACATTATAATGATTTAAGATTAATGAAGCTCATCAGTCAACTATAGTTACCGTCGCTAAATTACGAAATTAGAAACTAGTACTTTGTAATACAAGGGAACCCTGTCACCTCTCTCAAAGGTTTTCATCCATCATTGCTTTCTGCTAGAAACATGTTTCAGATAGATGATATGGAAGCCAAGGAAGATGGTCTTAAAGCTCTGCTGGCAGCTGTCATGATCAGAGCTTGTTCACAGAACCCGAAGTGGGCCGGGCACCACATCTGACAAGACCGTACCAAAAACACCTTCCTATCAAGCTTCTAATTTCGTGATGGTATATTCTCTAGTAATGCTTTAGAAATGGAGCATCATCGGAGTCATCAACCTTTTTAAAATGGGTTGGCCGATAGTATGATATATATGGTACTCCTGTTTCTTGCCGGACTAGAAATGCGCTCTTAGGGTTTAATTGACCCTTCTCAATTAAACTTGACGAAGAAACTAAGAACTTGCTATTCTTACGACCTAGCTTGATGAGTGGCGATTTTCGATCAAAGTTGAAAAAACCAAAAAAAAAATTGTTACTTATTCTGTTTCCAAGGAAACTCTTTCAGATTAATATATCATCTGCACGCTTTTTTTAGAGGAGAGAGGATCATCAGCCTTTTTAAAATGGTCTGTCCGATAAAATAATTTAATCGCTTATAAGAATTTTCAAACTATAATTTAGTAAATGAATTTTCCATTCTTAAATTGTTTGCTTAGCATGCTTATATTTTATTATATTCTACGAAAGGCTGCGCGAATGTAACATATATGCTTATGTTCATATATGTTACCAGGGATTTATATAATCCGTAATTATTTTCAATAATTTTGTATATTTAAGAATTATATACAGCGGCTTCCTACAGGACCCTTCCGCTTCGCCTCATGCTAAAGACCCAATAACCGTACCTACAAAGGCATAATAGTAAACGGCAAGAAAGGAATGCCTGATAATAAACGAACCCATTTAATCACTATTCAAACAATTAGATTATCACTCAGAAAGAGAACTTGAAAAAGTACAATACTCGGATGTCAAAAATACTGTGTTTGATTGAACAGATTTGAAGTGAGTATCTATCATTATCTATCAGCTCTGGGTAAATGGAGGACTCAATTTTATGACACCCCCACCATCTTGGTGTTATATCATACAAACGGAGAAAAAATTCCGATAGACATAATTTCCCGTTGAAAGCGTTTGGTTCGAAGGGGTTCGTACCGCACCATCCCACACCCTCAATATAACTAGCCAAAGTATCATTAAATATAACTTATTTTTATGTTATTTATGTCCCATCATGCATCAATGTCTGGTCACCGACATGCTGTGAAGGGCAACTGTAAAATAAAATATTTCACTTTATATGGCCAACGAACGTACATTACAGAAAATGTTCATAAAATAGCCTGGACTTCGTTATTTATACAACAACCAATCTGGTCTTTTCTTTATTTATTTGAGGTATAATAATAACATTCATATAAACTGCTGTAAAATATATTGTAGTTTTCAGATTGAAAAAAACATCAAAAAAACAAAACAAAACATAGGTAGGCATTATAAAAAAGCTAAATAAATAAATAAATAATATATATAAAGTTAGATACTTTATAGTCTCTCTTGGGAAAGTTTGTAATTCTTTGAATAATAAAATCTTGTAATGGAGGGAAAGCCTCCAAGAATAAAAGGATCAACACAGTGAAATCAGACCTGGACCAACTTAAAATTCCACTGGAGACCATTCAGGATCGGTCCAAATTCAGCGGATGATTTTACAAGGAGTATTCCCAGTGCGCCTTACCAGTAAAAAGAGCTCCGGAACCAACAGACCAAAGTGGACGACAGAGGAGAGAAAACTTGCTCATAGCCAGAAAATGAAAGCTTTCTGGGCTAAGAAGAAACAGCAGACCCATATAAGGAGTCGAAACGAGCCCCGTCCGTGGTCCTAAGTAGGCCCAAACGAAAAAAAAAAAAAATCTTGTATGTAGTTCATAAAATAATTCAAGGCATTAGGTACATTTCCTTTCCTTCAAAATTTTCAGATAACATACTCACCTTTAGATACATTTCCATTCCTTCAAAATTTTCAGATAACATACTCACCTATTCATAGGTATCAGGTCAATCTAAATATCGATGTTAGTGGGCGTAACATTCGACACCTGTGTCATTGACAAACGTAGTGTCGAGGACCTTTTTAATTTTTGGACACATCGTTCCGGATTGTTTAACCCATAAAAAAAATATATATATAGCTTTATTTAAACATTGCAGTAAAAGAGGAGCCCTATGTAGTGATTTTAATCCTGCTCATTTGGGGGAACCTCCCCTACTGTTAGTCTAACTGATTGTTAACATTTTGTAAACTAACTCTTTTGTACTGTTGTCGTTTCAAGCTAATAAAAACCTTTTCTAAAGGTAAAACATTCGTTTTCTTACACTACACCCTATATACATGTTTTTTTAAATAAAATAATTTGATGTATAACGAACCATTTTTGTCTAGTTTCGAAACATTTTAACAATCCTCTACTTACTTTTTAGCACTTGCTAGTGTCCTGAATTAAGGTGGCTTTATCCAATTTTTTGGCAATACATCCTTGGTACTTTTCTATTCCAATTTTTAAGGTGCACATAACCTTCATATATTTACAATACTGTTGCACTTCCTCCCAGTTTTTTCATTCATCATTTGAAATAATCTCAGCCCATTGATATGCATATCCCTTCTCATCGAACTGCCTTCTTAGAAAAATCCTTTATTACTCGTGTAGCCTTGTTTAGGAATTCCATAGCGGTGCTCCTTATCTCACTTCCTTTAAACATAATTTATTCATCCACCTACTCTATTAACAATCTTCCTAAATTTTGTAATAATATATTAGTGTAAGAATGTTTTTATATGAACTCGAAGATTAGTTTTTAATTTTAAATTTCTACCTTTTATATTTATAAGTATCTAATTTATAATCTAAAAAAGATGATGTCTGATATGTACGCAACCGGTACATGTAACAATAATACCTTTTTATTATGTAATGTATATGAATGTGTGGTAGATATGTGAATATTAGGGAGGGGGATAACATGTAACATAAAGTGATAATACCTTTTTATTGTACTGTTATATAATTCTTAGGGGAAAAGGTGTCTCTGAATAAAGATAATTTTACTTTTTTTTTCTAAGATATGATCGTCCGATGTTTAGTGATATAATAGCAGTATTAATTTCATTTAATAAAATCAGCAATTTTTAAATAATAATAATTGTTGAAGGCTAGAACATATGATTTATCGCTTTGTTTACACTTAGATTCTTCAGAACTATTTGGAGAAATACACTTTTCTAATGGGTAATGTGAACGTAGTGGGTCCGAATGAGGTTTTAATTATAAACGGAGGGTGTAGGTATCCGAGAAAAAGGGTTATAGTTGGTGGTGGCTGCATCTGGACTTGGTACATTGGTAACAAAGTACAAAAGCTATCACTGACTTTAATGACTTTGACACCAACTTGTGAAAACGCTGAGACTTATGAAGGTGTTCCTCTGACCGTTTCTGGTGTAGCACATTGTAAAATATCGAAGGAACTTGAACTTCTTAAACTAGCAGCTGAACAGTTTCTAGACAGGACTATGAACCAAATCGCGGATGCTATCGAGTTAACGTTGGAGGGCCATCTAAGGGCCATCTTAGGTTCCCTAACAGTTGAAGACCTTTACAAAGATCGTCTGAAATTTGCAAATGCAGTCAGAGACATTGCTGCAGTTGACCTGGCTAAAATGGGAATTGAAATTGTCTCGTTTAATATTAGGGAAATATGTGATAGAGTTCAGTATCTTTCATCATTAGGAAAAACGCGGATTGCTCGGGTGAAACGGGATGCAAATATTGGCGAAGTAGAAGCTGAGAAAGAAGCAGAGATAAAAGAATCACTTTGTCAAAAAACTTCCATGATTGTAAAATATGATTCTTACACTAAAATTGTAAAAACTTTTACAAATTATCAACTTCAGACAATGGCTTATAATATTGAAGTGAGTAGAGCGAAAGCCGAAGCTGATCTTGCTTACGAATTACAGATGGCGAAAATACAACAAAGAATAAAAAAAGAGGAACTTCAAATCGATGTTATCACCAAACAAAAAGAGGTTGAAATAGCGCAACATGAAATTGGAAAGATGGAAATGAAGTTGGAGGCAGAGGTCAGGCAAAGCATTCAAGCTGAATTATACAGCAGGAAAATGATAGGGCGAGGTAATAACTACAAAATTAGGCAAGTAGCGCTGGGGGAATATGCCAAAATAACTAAAGTTGGCTTCGCAGAGGCTCAAAAATTAGAAATTATCGAAATAGCTATAGCAGAGAGGAACAAGCTGAGGGCTGTTGTCTTACAAAAATATGGACACGCAGCTATAACTAAGCTCTTTCTTGAAGCTCTTCCTAAGATTGTGGCCGAGATCTGCGCCCCCCTGGCCAAAACAGGTGACATCGTTCTTCTTAGCAATAAAGATCAAATAAAATGGGCGCTAAGTCCTCATAATGGACAAGACGCTCCTTTCATTGCGGGTCTAGATTTTTCAAAATTCCACGACAGCCCAATTAAATAGCACCTTGATATCAAGCAATAAGTTAATTGGTCTGGATAAATATCCAGATATGGAATGACATTTTAGTTATGATAAAAACAATATTGTTTTGAAATATATCTTGCATACATTTTTCATTCTATATTTTGTAATACATAGCTTGAACATGATAATTTGATTTATCTGGTGTAAGAATCAAACATGTGCGTATTATTATATTTTATTATATGTTATTATTGTTATATTACCCGATTTCTGTCGTTATTACTTGATTATCTGATTCTTCGATTTATATATCGGTAAATATTAGTGAAAATTTACAGTTATATTTTAAACTAGTGTACATTTACATAATGTAAATTTTCATTGCAAATAATGGTTTCTAATAAACTTGATAATTATTCGTACTTGGTGCTAAAGACCAGCATGATCCTTAGCCTCCTTAATTAAACAAAATTATCGTAAATAAATCTGCAAAACCAACTAAAAGCAGCGATGGATAAAAAAGAACTGACCATCCTGATCCTCCTTGATTTCTCTAAAGCATTCGATTCCTTAAACCATAATGTCCTTTTTTTCCAAATTGAAATCATTGAACTATTCCTACAGCGCCCTCCTTTGGTTTCAATCTTTCCTTTCCCACCGCATCCAAGCAGTTGCCACTCCTAACCAAGGCCTATCCTCTTTCCTCACTCTATAGTCAGGAGTAGCTCAAGGTTCGAGCCTTTCCCCTCTACTGTTTAATCCCTACATCAATGATCTTCCCTATTCAATTCACCATTGTTCCCACCGTCTTTACGCCGATGACTTCCAAATTTACTTCTTCTTTCCTCCAACCGAAATGTTAGCTGCGTTTTCCAAAATTCAGGTAGACCTGATCTGTGCCTGGGCAAATCTGAACAAAGTAACGTTAAACGTAACTAAATCTCAAGCAATTGCCATAGGATCAGATTCCCTACTCCATTCAAATGCCAACTTTCCCACATTATTCCTAAATGGTCATCCAATAACTTTCCATTCCTCTGTTCAAAATTTAGGCTTAACTATTAATCAAACCCTCTCCTGGAAATCCCATATTGCAAAAATTTCCATTCAATCGGTATCCTAAAACTATTTCACCGCTCCAGTCACCTCCTTTCCCTACCCACACGCAAACTTCTATTATAGTGTCATCCCTTATCTTCCCCCAATTTTAATATGGTTGCGTGATATATGGCGGGCTCTCAAAGGTTCTTGAAGACAGATTAAAACGCTTCATGAATTGCTTCATTAGGTTTGTCTCTACACTGAGTTAAATTGGCTTTTCCCCTCCTTCCACAGAAAATACTTCCTAGGCACCCACCTATTCTAACTTATCAACACTCGTCACTCTCTCCTTTATTTACAATAACCTGAAATTCATGTCTGCTATCAAATCACTGAATACAAGATATCGTCTTTCCGATCTCTATACTCCATCCCACAGAAGTGGAATTCACTCCCCCCCCCCCCCCCTGTATCCGCAATGCTTCTTCCCTTGGACTCTACTCAGAAATATATCATCCGAATTTCACCGTCTATTGTCCAAAAATGGTTGCATATCTTTATATGCGTTGCTTAGAAACGAGTATTTAATCTTCTAGTCGAGTTTATGTTGCCTAGCAATGGATACTTTAGAATATTTTTCTCGCTGCTTTCGTTATGGTATTATTGTACAGCAACTTCAGCAGGACGGACATGATCCCAATTATAAGGCTCAGTAAGTTAAGATTGCTCGGTTGGCTTTAAATAACCTTTCAAAGAAAAGAATGAAGGAGGTAATATTTAAAACAAGATGCAGAGAAGCAGCACCTTGGGCTTCGATGAAGTGGTGGATTGGCTGGTAAGGGTCCATATTGCGGATGAGATACAAGATTCTATGGTTGTGCCGACCATATAGAATTACGTGAATTGTCATAGTTCTGTACGTTGCAAAAGACCAAACTGCAAAACCTGAGTTTAGCTACTCCGAGTTACAAGGCCAAAATCATAGGTTCCATGCTATTTGAAAGACAAAAAACCTGCACCTCTACAACTCATGAAGGGTTTCGGTTTCAGTACCTTGGTAAGGATGTACTGTTACGGTTGTGAAGAAAGGAGATTTGACCGAAATGACGCTCAAGTGTCAGGATTTTCCCCAAATTTATATAGGTTGGGTGTACCCTCAGGAGGATCTCCCGACGTCGAAGTCAATGCACGGCCGAAATAACAAAATATAGATTTTCTACCTTCGATCGGTCGAACTCGAATCCGGTTCCAGGAGCTTGGTAGTCTAGTGCATTACCACCCAATGAGCTACCGAGTCTTGAATGCACCTTGAATAAAGGGAAATAAAAAATGGTAAAATATATCATAACTAATAATCTTATGTTATAACCTTTATTATAATATAGTCTTATACAACGCGCATAACAATAAATATATTAAAATATAATATGTTAAATATAAAAAAATGAAAATCAAATCTAATTAAAATAAGTATTTGTTTATAAGTTTTAATTATATTTATATTAATTTGGTTAGTGACTTTGTGTTAAAATTTGAAATGATAGATTTAACTCTGACGTTCCTATTTTAACATAATTACACATGACCCGACTGAAAATAACCTAGCATTTCACTGGATATGGGTAACCTGCATGTAGTCGGCCCGAATGAAGCTGTAATAGTGTCAGGGGGTGTCTGGAACAAAAGGAAAAAAAGAATAGTTGTTGGTGGTTGGGTTTGGTCTTGGCATGGATTTACAGATGTCCAAAAATTGTCTTTAAACTTGATGACATTAATCCCAAAATGTGAGAATGTAGAAACTTCACATGGAGTTCCATTGACAGTTTCAGGAGTGGCTCAATGCAAGTTCATGAATGACAAAAAAATTCTTGAAATAGCTGCAGAACAATTTCTTGGCAAAAGTGTGAACCAAATAAAGGAAACTGTCAGGATGACTCTAGAAGGTCATCTAAGATCTATATTAGGAACATTGACCGTAGAGGAGGTCTACAAAGATAGAGTAAAGTTTGCTACATTAGTTAGAGAGGTTGCAGCTCCTGATGTCGGAAAACTGGGCATTCAAATTTTATCTTTCACTATTAGGGATGTTTACGATAACGTTTTATATTTGTCCTCTTTAGGCAAAGCACAAACCGCTATTGTAAAAAAAGATGCTGATGTAGGCGTAGCAGAAGCCGAGCGTGATGCGGGGGTCAAAGAGTCTTTATGCAAAAAACTATCGATGGATGTTCAATATGACATGTACTCAAGGATCGAAAATCACAGCAGAAAATATGAACTTGAGAAAGCGGAATTCATGCAAGAAGTTAGCAGAGCACAAGCAGAGGCTCGACTGGCATATGAGTTACAGGCTACTAAAATTCATCAACAGATCAGAAACGAAGAATTACAAATTGATGTCGTAGAAAGACGTAAGCAGATTGAAATTGAAGAACAAGAAGTATCGCGAAAAGAACTAGAACTAAATTCTACAATTCGGTTACCCGCTGAAGCTGAGAGTTATCAATTACGGACGATCGCAGAAGGAAAAAAGACCCATGAGATCGAAGCAGCAATAGCTGACAGAGAAAAGATAAAAAACATAGGTTTTGCTGAAGCTGATGCAACCGGTAATGTTGGTAAAGCGGAAGCCAACATGATGTTGATGAAAGCGAATGTATTTAAAGAATATGGGAATGCCGCCATAACATCTCTCATTCTGGACTCGCTTCCGAAACTAGTAGCTCAGGTGAGCGCACCTTTGGCGAGAACCGAAGATATTGTGATGCTTGGAGGTAGCGATCATGTTACAAGTGAGGTGAACCGATTAGTAAGTCAAATTCCAGCTTCATTAAATGCTTTAACTGGGATAGATTTGTCAAAGTTTCTTAACGAAAAAACGAACAAGTAAAAGAAGTTACACAATAGATTTTCAAGTCGTTCTGCAACTTAGGATTTCTCACAAATTACATAAACTTATTTTTCACGAATATGCATGCTTCTATATCGCCACATAAAAAATTCTTTCATGATTTTTTTTTTTAATACACTTAAAAATTGTGGTGAGCAGTCAACAGGGTTGAATATATAACAGAAAACCATACAATCCTTTTTTTTTTTTTTAAGAGACGCGTTCACTAACAACTTTCCGGTCCCATCTACCTTTATTTAAAATTGAATTACGTTTCAACCTGCGATCGATATTTTTCATCCTTCAGTGACAACTTTTGTTAGCTGAACTTGATATGAACTTAAATCAGAACAGTATAGTTATCCTACAGGTTACCAATCTACTCTAACCCGAGTGGAAAGGTGGAGATTTATTCTGTGGATCCACCATGGAATCAATACCAACTCCCCTAGGCTATATCCGAACCAGCTGCGCAAAGGTTTAGGAATGCTTGAGTAAATAACACTTTTAGTCTTTTCACCATCATGGTCTCCAGTTATACGCTTTGGTCCTGTGAATTGCGCTGACAAGGCCACGCTACCCTGAAAAGGGCCAAGGGGTAAAATGTAATTGGTAATTTAGTAAATCTCAAATATCGAGAATGAGTAAATTCCGTTTATCAAACTCAAGTCGACAACTGTAATCTGCCTTAAGTCCATTGAATTTAACAGGAGAACTACTAAAATGTAAACAAAAGATTAGAAACTGTAGTATAACCTCAAAGACACGGTCATTCATGACTCTTGCCCATCATTGTTCTCTTACCTAAATGTTTTCAGAATAAACACATAAATCTGAAGACCATTTTTATGATTTACTTCTATAACATTTCTCATGTAAATAAAATAAAACCTCTATACAATGTCTCAGTGCTCATTTAGGAGTACTTGGTAAAAAATTAAATCTAATGATTTTAGATTGATGAGTTTAATTGAACATTCCAATAGATTCATCTGAACTGAGAACAAAGGTAGATTCTAGGTTCAAGGAATTAAATTCAGAAAGGCTAGGTACAACTTGGGCCTGGTTGAGAAAAGCCGATTTGAGAAGGGCCAGTTTCAGAACAATTATCTTGTCACCAGAAAGTTGAAGGAAGAGCAGTTGGGAACGAAGCTACTGGTGAAGCAATGTTGGTGAGTAGCTCGTAAGAAATATGTACTTTGAACTGGCCTTCCATGTCATCACCAGAGAACATAAGTCTTTTAACCTGCTCTTTAACATAAGTCTTTTAATAGCTTATCATCACGAAACAACTCAAACTTGTTAGGGTACATCTCTGCAGCCACCATGAGTTCACAGAAAGTACCATACTATAAGGCTTCGACATCGATTGTATTTTTGTTTGTTTAGAACTATAAGGAACTGAATATGTGGTCAAAGTGTACGGCTTAAGCATCTAACCTATTTTTTAACTTAGCTTATCTCCAAATACCATATGACAATTAATCTATTATTATTCACCCAATAAAAATTGTAATCGCATTATTCGCGAATTAGCCGCGATCCAGGCCGATTTTTTAAAATTCCTTTCTTAGCGAGCACCTACGGCCCTAGAGGAAGCTATATATCGAATTTCATTCCAATCCGTTCGGTGGTTTCTGAGATTTCGTGTTAAATGAGTGAGTGGTATTTGACAAATATATAGTAGATATATATATATATATATATATATATATATATATATATATATATATATATATATATATATATATTTACAAATCATAAATTGAATTAATAAATTTTAAGAAAAAAAAAACAGTAAACACCAAATATGGAAAAAATAAAAGTAACCAGAAAATTTAAGTATTTGGGAGAAATAATATGTTACAACGGTTCTAAGAAAGAGAGTATCCGAGAGAAAATCACAAAATTAGAAAATTTAAGTTTCCAAGCAGGTAAAATTTACAATAAAAAGAACCTCTCCTCCAATGCAAAATTAAAGCATTATAACGTTGTGATAATGCCTGTGATTTTGTATGGAATGGAGACCACATGCCTACCCAACATGGAAAAGCTGCTAAGAATATAAAAGAGAATCTTGAGGAAAACCAATGGACCCAGGAAAACACAGGAAGGTTACAGGTGAAGATCTAACGAAGAGATCTACAGAAAAATCAGAGACCTGGAACCTAAATAAGAATCAGAAGGCTGATGTTCTATTGGCACATGAAAAGGATGAAGGAGGAAAGATTGAACAAGATCTTTAACAAAATGTATAGCTACAAAAGTATAGGAGGACACACGAAACAAATAAGAGGAGAATTAAGGTCGTTAAAATTTCAAATGCAAACTGTCTGGATAGAGACACATACAAGAAAATACAGAAAAATCTCACCAATATTAGAAGAGAAAAAAGGGGGTTACAACAAAGTGGTCCGGAGAAAGAAAAGAAATGCAGCCGAAAATAATGAAACTGCGATGGGAAGAAATAAAATCAATAGTCCCAAAGAAGCCTAGCCAATAAGTAATAATAAGTAATAAGTAAATGCACAAAAAAATGAATATTTAAAATTTAAAAAAAGGTTTTTCTTGTTTAACTTGTCATTATTTTGCAACAGAGGTGTTATCTAGAAAAAACTAATCCCACCTCGTGATTTTGCCTGCAAAAATAAATAAAAATCATGTATGTTTAATTTGTCATTATTTTGCAACAGAGGTGTTTTCTAGAAAAAACTAATCCCACCTCGTGATTTTGCATGCAAAAATAAATAAAAATCATGTATCACTTGTTGCTTGAAAAATTTGTTAAAATGCACTTTACGGCATTTATAGCCGCTAGACTCCTTATTATAACGTAAGCAAGGTATCGATAGGCCCAGGTTTAGAGTGAATAGCGCCCTGGGCTGCAAACAGCTTTGGCGCCCCCCCCCCATTTGAAATCTACGCAAACAATAAAAGGGTGGAGGGTTACATGACAAACGTTTGTTCTATTTCATAAAATAAGAAAAATAAATGAGAATTAAAATTTAGAGGGAAACCCAGCAGAACTTGTAACCCGATTTGCTCACTCCGCTCACTTGTTACAAAAAGATAAAATAAAAATTTCACAACACGAAAGTATGAACAATTTTAAACCAAATTGGAGTCTTTATGACTCTCAGTAGTTGAGTTTTAGAGATCATAAGAACAGCGCTACATCGACTAATCTCACCCCCTCTCCCTTAAACCTACCACTTTCGGGGGTAAATGCAGTTTCGTGGTCAATAGGACCCCCTGTACTGAACAATAATCAGAAATGAAAAATCGGTGCATGATCTTTGCATACCCAACCTACACGCAGCGCCTAGATGAATGTATTTTATGTTAGGCTCGGCCTTCTTTGGGGAAGGAACCTACCGGAGGGTTTATGAAAAAGATTATCATCATTGTTGTTGTTGTTCTAATTTTGCCACATGTGTTTCTAGTAAATAAAATGTTTAATTACCAAAGTAGATATTACTAAACATGGTGGCAGCGGTAAAAGTGAAAAATAAGAATTAGTGAAATAGTTAGCCAAGTGAGGACTTTCGTGCCAATCAAACAAACATGGCCTTGTCACTTGTTGGTAGATACTCAACAACTAGCACACCAGAGCCTTACGATTTTGCTTCCGACTTTTCAAGATAGCTTCAACGATTTGACCGATATCGGATGGTTGCTGGACTGCACTCAAAAACAGCAGAAGAGCAGGAAAATGCCTTACTCTATTTATTATATGGGGCCTAGGTCCGAAGACGTCTTTTCATCGTTCAGCCTCACACAAAGCCAAAAGTCCGACTGCAATGCTGTTTGTATAAAGTTTAAAGACCACTTCTCCCCAAAGGTCAATATCATGTATGAAAGGGCCAAATTCACCCGCAGATTACAGGGTGAAAACGAAACAATTGAGGGATTGGTTACCGATCATTATACTCTCTCAGAAAAGTGCAACTATGGGCCCTTGCGGGAAGAATTAATCAGTGATCAAATCGTAGTTGGGGTAAAAGCCCGTTCCTTAAGCGACAAGTTGGTCCAGGATTATGAATTAACCTTAGAAAAGGCCAAAATGGTGGTTCGGCAACAGGAGGATCTCAAAAAACAAAAGGTAATGTTAGATGACAAAGCGAGCCCATCAGTAGAAAAAATTGATAGGCGCCGACCCACCCAAAATAGTGGCAGGTGCCTAAGATGCGGAGAAATTCTCTATCATTCTAAGGTAAGATGCCCAGCAAAGGATATTAAATGCACCAAATGTAAGTTCAGAGGCCACATACCATCACAGTGCCGATCCACCCGTCAAAAATCACACAAGACAAAAATGTGCGACAGGTTTGGCCAAGGTGTGAGGTTGACAGCGATAGTAATTCAGATGACTTTATTGGAGCTATCCACGATACCAGGCTGTTAGAAGACAAGATGTGGAACATTAAGCGCTCTGTGAATGGCATGAAGGTCACTTGCAAAATAGATTCAGGGGCAGAAGTCACAGTCTTTCCGGCTCAGTCCGTTAGGTTTCCTGAACTGTTCAGTGGATTGGGCCGAATCAAAGGTAAATATAAAATTGAATTAAAACCGGGAGCCAAACCATACGCAATGACTGTTCCTAGGAAAATTTTGATTCCTCTTAGAAGGTCAGCCAAAGAGGAGTTGGATCGGATGGTTCAACGGGGTGTCATAGAAAGGGTCGACAAGGCAAGCGAATGGTGTGCACCAATGGTGGTTGTGCCAAAAAAATCAGGCGCTGTGCGCATCTGTGTGGACCTTTCTGAACTGAACCATAATGTTAGGCGACCGATACACCCTTTATCCAAGGTAGATTACGAGTTGGGATTGCTAGCAGGGGTTAAGTATTTTTCCAAACTGGATGCCAATAACCGTTTCTGGCAAGTGGAACTAGAGGAAGAATCCAGAGATCTGACCATCTTTCTTACCCCCTTTGGCAGATTTAGATTCCTACGGCTCCCATTTGGGATAAGTTCGGCCCCTGAGCCGAAGAAAATTCCATCAGAAGAAAATTTCTAATCTGCTTGAAGGCAAGAAAAACACAATGAGCCATATTGATGATATTCTAGTTTGGGGAACTTCACGCGAGGAATATGATGTCTGCTTGGAAGATATATTGAAAACTTTGCAAAGGGGCCCCAATAAGCCAGTAATTCTGTCCTGTGATGCGTCAATGAAAGAACTCGGGGCGGTTCTACTTCAGCCCTGCAATGAAAAAGGTTCCTTTCAGCCTGTATATTATTGTTCAAGAACACTACAACCAGCAGAGAAATCTTATGCCAATATCGAACGAGAAGCCTTGGCAATCGCTTGGGCCTGCCATCGGCTAGAAGAATTTATTCTGGGCAAAACAATGAAGGTGAGGCGCCACTGAAATATGACTTGACTTGATTGGAGTACCAGACTGGACCCACACTGTGATTTTAATAGGAAACGGCGACACCGGGACCGAACTTGATTTGAGCGGACTTGAGCCCGCTTCCTGACTCCGCAGGCGATCCGTTTATGTTGGGTCGGCACAGGACTCCGGTTCCCCCACTCCTACTTCCTTCCCCTTATTTCATAAACAAACCCTCGCCTGGTGCACGGCACATGCCAGTGTCCCTGTGAAGTTCGTAAATCATGGACATAGAAGAAAAGTGAAATTAATTTTGAAATTGTTCGTTCGAAAGCTTTGTAAAGAACGTCTGAAATTCACTGTGCTTCGCTCGATCTTTTATGTATAGAGATAACCACTTCCTTTGATAATTTAATGCACTTGTAATAAAATATTCATAATCGGAATCAGAGGATTCGAAATCAATGTCCAATAGGTGTGCTTCCATATCGGCTTCTCTCTCGACAATACTAAAAAGAGGGGTTGGTCAGCTCCGATACTCAAGTCAAGTCAGGTTTTAGTGGTGCACCCCCACTCAATTCTAGTCCGGTCAGGTCTGCTAAAGTCAAGTCCGTTCGCGGTGGCGCCTTACCTTAAGTATTGAAACGGACCACAAACCTCTGATGCAGATCCTTCAAACCAAGGACCTGGGTGAACTAACTCCAACATTACAAAGATTAAGACTGCGACTTATGCGATATTCCTATGAGCTTGTCTATTTACCAGGGAAATCCTTCATCTCTGCTCATTGTCTATGGAGAGATCCTCATAAGGAGGACTGCGGATATGATGAACTTGCAGAAGAAATTGAAGCCTACGTACAAACTATACTTGCAAGCAGACCTATTTTTGACCTCAACGTTCGAAAGATTTGTCAGACACAAAAAGAGAATATAACAATACAAAAAGTAAAGAACATGATTATTGAAGGATGGCAAGTTCCAGGCACGAACTCCAAGTTGCGGAATTTTTACCATGTCCGGGACGAGCTCTCAATATGGAACGATATTCTTTTGAGAGGAAAGAGGTTTGTTGTTCCAGAGGTTCTACAAACGCAGATGCGGGAAGAAATTCACAAAGGCCATCTAGGAGTCACAAAATGCCAACATCGGGCTTGCCAGTCCATTTGGTGGCCTAAAATGTCTACAGCTATCAAGTCACATTGTGAGGCCTGTACCACATGCTGGAAATCTCTGAAAAATCCAAAAGAGCCACTTATGCCAACAAGATAACCAGAACGTCTTTGGCATACGTTATCAATGGGTCTCTTCAAATTTGAGGGGCGGTGATTTATTGTGATAACTGATGTTTACTCCCGCTATTTCGAAATAGCAACATTAAGGAATATAACAACCTCGGAAATAATTCAAAAATGCAAATCCACCTTTTCGCGCCATGAAATTCCAGCAGTACTGAGAACAGATAGTGGCTCCCAATTTCAGGAATTAGAATATTCTGAGTTTCGACAATTTTCCCAGACCTACGGTTTTCAGCATGTTACCAGCAGCCCTTACTTCCCCCAATCGAATGGAGCAGCTGTAAAAATAGCAAAAATCATCTTGAAAAAAAATGAAGAGCCATACTGCTAGCACTGCTGATTTACCGTAATACTCCTTTACCCGATCTGAAGAGGAGTCCCGCTGAGTTTTTAATGGGTCGCCGCCTCCGCGACACTGTCCCAACTCATTAAAGGTGCTAAAGCCTGGAGAAAAAGTGTGGATCCCAGATTTGCAAAGAGAAGGGACAATACAGAGGAAGGCTGAGGAACCTAGATCCTACTGGGTCCATCCTGACGATGGCACGAGGACAATTAGGAGGAATCGTCATAGCCTGGTTGCAGAAAAACGACTTTATTTTTTTTTATTCTTTATACGACTTTATTTTATTCGACTTTACCTTCTTCATTGAACAGCCAAGAAAACGAGCAAGAGATCCCAGCAAACAATGTCCCTGCAGAGAGTGGGTCATCATCTGGGAATGTAACAGAGATGCCCATGGAGGACATACCGTCATCAAGACCATCTACCCAGCATCAGCGAACATCACTTCCTCCTACTACTTCTGACGACGAAGAAGAACCAGAGGCGACTGTTACCCAAGCCTGCTGGAAGACCTGTTGTTCCACCGAAGCATCTCAACCTGTAGAAAGAGTCTTCCTGGCTTGCAAAAGAGGATGTTCAGCCCTCTTTGGGGAAGGAACCTACCGGAGGGATTATGAAAAAGATTATCATCATTGTTGTTGTTGTTCTAATATTGTCACATGTGTTTCTTGTAATTACCAAAGTAGTTGTTATTTCTAAACACTTTGGTAAAAGGTGTTTGTTAGAAGATGTTTCATTGTTTTTTTTATGGTTCTGATTATATATATATGACCCATTTTATTTATTACAGACTAGTTTTCCATTTGATACAAAATTTTACACAATGATAGGAGTATTTAATTCTAAAGTTGATTAAAATTTATGTATATATCACGGAACAGAATTTTCATTTGTTTATAATGTACTATTAAAAAGCTTCAGTTTAATAACTTCTGGATATTAGAGAATGAAAACATTGATAAAATAAGAAGTTTTATTTATTTACAAAAGTTAAATATTTAACCAATTTCATTTCTGTTCCACATACTGTTTTATCCATGTTAAAAATGTCTTCTTGTAAAATTTGCGGGCTCTACGGACTGACACAGGGTCAGCATTATTTGAGAACCTCAAATCTAGGTGATGTGCTGACTCAGGTATGATAACTGCGACTGCAGATGAAGAAAGATTCTTGAGAACTCCTCCGCTGGACCAAGGATCCAAAAGTCCATTACTAGAACAAAAAATAAGGAGAATAAAAAAAATTAAACTGAAAATATCCAAAAAAATGTTCATTGAATTTTGTCTTCAACAATATCTAAACATGCGCAGGACTAAAATATATAAGACTTGGATAATGAACAGACCAAAGATCACTTTAACACATTGACTACTATGTATTTCACTCATGGTTCACTCTCATGCAAAAGTTTTTAAAACCGATTGAAAATAAAATGGACATGATGACTACATGTCGACACCCACCCATAGAAAAGAAGTAGCTTTGAAAATGTGGTGTAGTCATTAGCAATCAACATTTTAACATCTGTTGTGTCACTAGGAGGTAAAGGAAAAATGATCATCAACAAAAAGAAAATGATCATACAATTGTCAGAAAGTATGGCTGTGGCACGTCCTGCTCTGCCCTCTATGTTATGCTTGGGTTAAATACAGAGTTGTAGTTGAACCTTCAATGTGTGTGTTTCGGTAGTGAGCCGGTTGTTTCTTTTTTCCCTGAGTCAGAAAAACTGACAGGTTATGTATGGGCCCAGATCATTGCCCAGTTAATTATTAGTGTTGATGTTATTGTTAATTATGGTTATTAGTGTAGAGTGAATAGTGTCAAGATTGAAATTTGGGAATTTGAAGTATTAAAGTCACTAGTAGAAAATGGCCGTCAACAATTCTACAGTTTTCCCACAGCTTAATGATTCAAATTTCAAAACTTGGAAGTTTCGTCTTATCTCATTGCTGGATGAGAAGGAAGTTAAAGAAACTATTGAAGATGGATGGGCATCGGAGACCAACGAGGCCAAGAGGAAAGACAAGAAGGCGATGAATATAATCATCAATTGTGTTACCGATCGCCATATTGACTATATTAGTAGCGCGAAGTCAGCCAAGGAAATGATTAAATCGCTTAGTAATGTTTTTGAGAGGAAGAGTACCATCTCCAAAACTTCTTGCCAGGAAGAAATTACTTACCTTGAAATGTACGACAAGTTTACAGGAGCATTTCAATAAATTTGACGTCATAGTCAGAGACATTGAATCCATGGGATCCAAGATGGAGGAAGATGACCGCGTCTGTCATCTTTTGTTAAGTCTCCCTCATAAATTTGAACAAATTGTTACCGTGCTAGAAGCGATGGATAATGATCTTACTTTAGATTTTGTAAAGTCAAGACTTTTAGACGCTAAACTCAAGATGGATATGCAAGATGGCGTTCCAGATAAAGCGTCATTCAGCATGAGGCCAAACAACGGAAAATTTTCTAGAAAATGTTTTGAATGTGGAGACCCTGGACACCTAATAGCTAAGTGCTCAAAACTGAAATTTAAAAATATTGTCAATTATGATAAAGCAAATATTGATAGATTTGGTAGAAGAGAAAAGAACAGACCTCCACAACAGCGACCAAAGGACAATCATAAAAAGCTCTCAAGGGGAGGGTATACATGTGATAAGGAAGATATAACATTTGTTGCTGTGAATAACAGTAAATGCGCTATGTCTTCAGCCCAAAATATGAAAAATAGAGAAATTAAATTTATTTTGGACTCCGGCTGTACAGACCATTTGGTATGTATTGACATGAAACAGTTCATGTCTGACGTTATAGAACTGAAAAACCCTATCAGGATTAATGTGGCTAATGGGGATGTACTTATTGCAAAGGAAGCAGGTATTCTCCGTTTGCTCAACAATGGAGTAAAAATTAAACTTGAGGCATTCATTGTTCCTGAATTAACTATGAATTTATTATCGGTGAAGAAGATTGTGGATTCAGGGAAAGAAGTTATCTTCAAAAAGGATAAGGCCTTGATTGCCTACAATGAAAATGTGATTGAAGGACAGCTCAGTGGAAAGTTATATGTAATGAACTTACATATCAACGAAGAGTGTCATATCACATATTCCAATCCAGACTTGAGGCACAAAAGATTAGGCCATTTAAACCGTAAAAGTTTACAGCAAATGGGTTTGCCTTTTTCGAATGATGTCTGTGATGCATGCAGACAAGGTAAGGCTGTTAGGCAACCATTTTGGCCTTGTGTGGAACACAAATCAAGAAGAATTGGAGAATTCATCCACACTGATATAAGTGGGCCAGTTTCTCCAGCTACACTTAATGGAGAAAAAAATACTTTCAAGTTATTGTCGACGATTTTTCTCATTTTTGTGTAGTAAATTTACTATCAACTAAGGATGAAGCAGCTTATAATTTAATGAATTTCATTAAAGAATTGGAAAACAAATTTGGACAAGTCAACCAAATAAGGTGTGACAATGGAGGTGAATTTAATAGCAGTCACCTTAGGAGATTTTGCCAAGAAAAAGGCATACGGATCGAATACACTGCGCCATATTCTCCTCAAATGAATGGTCTCAGTGAAAGGATGAATGGGACCTTAATATATAAAGTCAGAACTATGTTCGTAGAAACAAGATTGCCGAAGTTTCTGTGGGGTGAAGCTGTGAGAACAGCTGCCTATCAACTTAATAGATCCCCAACTACAGCGTTGAAGGGGAGAATCCCAGCAGATCTTTATTATGGAAAATTTGATTTAGAAAAATTAAAAGTTTTTGGAGCCAAGGCCTGGGCACTGCAATTACCTAAAAGGGGAAACTAGAGCCTCGTGCTAAGCCATTTATTTTTGTGGGGTACACTCCTAATGGCTACCGTCTTTGGGATCCAGAAAACAACAATATTCAGACCTCAAGAGATGTCACGTTTGATGAGAGAAACATCAAGTTTCAAAATGAAAAAGAAGAAGAACTCTTAACTAAAATCATTGAAGAAGAAGATGAAATATCCAGAGAAAATGAAGAGGTTCCTGTTCAAGACTTAGAGAGTGACAGTGATGCAGAGCCATTTTCTGAATTTGAAGATGAAGAGGATGAAGAAAGAAGTAAGTACAATTTAAGACCTAAAAGAAGTATGAAGAAGCCTAATAAATATAAAGAATATGATCTTTATCAAGCCAACGTTATGACTCCCCATTCTGTTGAAAAGGAAATGTATGAAGCATTTTGTTATATGGGGAAGTTAGACCATTTGGAAGATGGAACTATCCAAAACACATTATCAGAAACAATATCGACAAACTATGAAGAAGCAATAGATAGAGGATGGTCAGAAGCTATAAAAGAAGAATTAGACTCTTTAAAGGAAAACAACACTTGGGAGATTGTCGAAGCTCCACCTAATAAAGTGCTAGTTGATAGTAAATGGGTTTTCTGTGAGAAGGAAATTGATGGAAAAGTAAAAAGAAAAGCTAGGCTTGTTGTACGTGGTTTTCGGCAAACTAAATTAGCTGAAGATGTCTACTCTCCAGTCGCTAAAATGACTACTATTCGAGCTTTACTTGCCATCGCAATCGAGGAGGATCTTCAGATCACCCAGATGGATGTGAAATCAGCTTTTCTGCATGGCGATTTGGAACAACATGTATACATGGAAATTCCTAAAGGACTGGACATAAAACGAGATTCAGATAATCTGTTAGTATGTAAGCTAAAAAAGGCATTGTATGGTTTAAAGGAATCAGCAAAGAGTTGGTATATGACCTTTAATAATTATTTAATGTCAATTGGTTTTATGAGATCTAAATTAGATCCATGTCTGTATATAAAAGGGAACATTTATTTGATTTTGTATGTAGATGATATTTTAATTTTAAGTAGAAGTAAAGAGTCACAAATTGACTTAACAAATAAATTAATAGCTAATTTTAAAATGAAGTTGATCTCTGAAAGGAATTCTTTTAAGTTTTTAGGTATGGAAATTGAAATCAATGATAATTGTATAGCAATAACTCAGAAAGGTCTCATTAACAAAATTCTTAATAGATTTAACATGCAAGATTGTAAGGTTTCTAAAATTCCGATGCAACCCAGTTTAAAATTAGACTCTGTGAATGAATATGATTCATCACTTCCTTATAAGGAACTGTTAGGTGCCCTTATGTATTTAATGTTAGGCTCGAGACCTGATCTGTGTTTTTCTGTCAAGTACTATAGCCAATTCCAAAACATGTACTCCAGAATGCATTGGAAGCATTTGAAGGGGGTTCTAAGGTATTTGAAATATACTCAAAATTATGGTATAAAATTATTTAAAAATTCAAAAACTAATTATTTTGTTGAAGGGTTTGTTGATGCTGACTTTGCCAATAGTACAACTGACAGAAAAAGTATATCTGGATATGTTATTAAGATAAATGACAATAATATTATTTGGAAAAGTAAAAAACAATCAACTGTTTCATTGTCCAGTTGTGAATCAGAATATGTTGCTGCTAGTATGTGTTTAACAGAAGTCAAATTTTTAGTTCAATTAATGGATGAACTAATTGGTAAAATTCACCTTCCAGTAACACTTTATAAGGACAACCAGTCGGCAATTAAGATAGCCAATACATTAGAATCTAAAAGAACAAAACATATTGATGTTAAGTACCATTTTATTAGAGATGAAATTCAGAAAAGATTTGTAAAAATTGTATATGTTCCTAGTAATGAGCAGTTAGCTGATATATTAACTAAAAGTTTAGAGCTATATAAATTTGTTAAATTTAGAGATCTTTTAGTTTATTTTATAGATTCTTAATTCATTTTTGTTTTAATGGATACATGTAAAAATATGCATTTGTATTGAGACAATTTCAACTATAATGATAGAAAATATTTTGAAATTGAAGGGGAGTGTCAGAAAGTATGGCTGTGGCACGTCCTGCTCTGCCCTCTATGTTATGTTATGTAGGTTAAATACAGAGTTGTAGTTGAACCTTCAATGTGTGTGTTTCGGTAGTGAGCCGGTTGTTTCTTTTTTCCCTGAGTCAGAAAAACTGACAACAATAATTTATCATTGATAAATATTATGCTGTACTGTTAGATCCTTAGAAAGGAAAGGTATACTTATTTATGGAAAATAAGTTTTAGCTTGAAAGAACTAAAAAGTGGATGTATGTTAGAATTTATAATTTCAGAGGTTCTCTGGGTAGTCATCCTGTTTATAAATTAATGATTATTAAATTGGTTAGTTATTTTACTGTCTTCTGTAATATATTTTAGCTTAGTGGGTAAGACAGTGTCCTACCTTCAGAGCACAGTATCAATTCTGGCTGAGGCAGACAATTATTTAGGGCAGGGGTTCCCAACCTTTTTGTACCTGCGTACCAATTGACTTTTTGAGAAATATTGGCGTACCACCAGACCTAAATATTTTAATAAACGTATAATATTTACTTTTCTAAAAGTGTTCAAAGGCTTTTTGAATTAAATAACACGGTTTGGACCATATCCACAGCGGCCTGCAGTAAAAGCGTCTCACCGATTGTGTGAGACTTTCCATCTTTTGCAATTCTTAAACTAGCAAGGTATGATGCCCTTAAACAAGTTAATATCAGTATTGACAAACTTCGTTAAACATTGGGATTGACGGGTAGACTCTAGTGAGGCGGAAGAATGCAAGTGAGGGGAAGGAGGGGAAGACAGCTCTCATCACCTCACCCCTGGTGCCGTCACTCACTCACACGTACCACCTGAAACGTTCCCACGTTTTCTACTCTTATTTTTCTATATTGTACTTTTTATCATTAAAAATTGTATGTAGCTGTTTATACTTTGCTTAACATTTGTAAATGGTATATACAAATTCCACTTACTAAAAGGCTAATCCCTCTCCTCACACCTCTGGGATTAAAAACGTTTTTTACTCTAAGAAATGGCGAGCATTGCTATCAGAAATTTGATTTTTAAATTTTATGAAAATCAGTGGAACCATTCAAAACCACATATAAATCTTAACCCATTTCCACCAAAGAAACAAATTAATAAATAATTCACTTCAACCTAAGAAATTGTTATTATCAAATTATAAGGAAATCGGCTTAGTTGTTCTGAAATAAAAAAATTACCCTCCCTATAAGTATTATTCAATTATATAATAACTATGTCATACCTAATTATGTAATTATAACTTTTGATATTCATTTGTTATTGAATTTAGTTTATTTGCTAGTTGTATATTACCATTTTGTCACATCTAGTTTTGTAGTTTTTAGCCTCAAATTACCTGAATATTATATTAGTTGCCCAATGAATATTTTTTCCTCCGTATTCCAGTTCTGCCAATCCAGGATCTGGTCTCACTTTGAATTTTTGGAAACATTCATTAGAAACCTCTTTGATGTCCCATGTGCTTTTTTCAAACATATCTGTTGATCCACTGTCACACATTGGCATCACCATTTCTGTGCATGACTAGAGAAAAGAAAAAACATTTTGTTTCAAGCTATTATTCAAATTGAGTTTTAATAACCTGTTTTCAATGACCCAGTTCACATTGGGCATGATTAAAAACAATGACAAAATGAATAGTCAAGAAAATAAATTTTAAAACACAAGAATTACTACTTGCTCTCCATTTTCTAATTAATTTTTCAGAAACTTGGTATGGTGATTATGGAGATATAGGATCATTTATAAAAATTGAGAAAATATATTTGAAAAAACAAAGTTGGTGTCAATATGACTTATTAAAAAAAAGATAGCACTTTTTTGCAGATTCTTAATCAATGAAAAATAAATAAAGACTAACTTTTGCTGGAATAATACTAAGGTAAATAAGATATATGGAGAGTTAACCATACTTGGAAGTCCCATCCTTGTGTTCCTAGGTTTCCTTCATCTGATTTGTTCAGATCCAAACATTTCTCAGATCCAGTCCCATTAAAATAGACAGAAACAGCAGAAAATAGATTATTCAATAACTCTTCACGTTTCACATTAGAATTCAGAAGATGCTTACATACAGCCTGAAACCACGTTTATCACATTTTGTTTAAATAATGTTTGATTGATAATAAAATCAAACTGATTAGCGATATAACATATATACACATGTATATTACATGGAACACCATAGAAAGACCATTTATATATGTATTTAATTGTACTATTTCTTAAAGGCAAACTACATTAATGATTACAGTTAGTATAATTAATTAATTAATTCAATAATATGTTAAAAAAGTAATATTTACAAAAAAAAAAAATTAAACCAAAAACAAAGATGAACAAACAAAACAAAAAAAAAAATTACTTAAACTTTCCATCAATTGTCAGAATGTCTAGCTTTCACATAAATGTAAGTAGGTACGTCTGCCTTAAATATGTAAAACAAATTTAGTTATGTTGTTGCACACAGACCTATGTGTACCAACAGTCATTGAACATATACAGACACACTGCAAACTGTTTCATAAAAATTAAATGGATACCCAAACAAACTCATCACTGATATAGAATAACAAGAGGAGACTGAAAAGAAACTGGAGGAGAGACCTACTTACATAACAGTAAATCAAAGATAAGGAAGAGGTGCCACTGGGCACAATCTCTTCTCATGCTTATCATGTCATATTTTGTTTATATTCATATTTGAGCACATTTACTAATTGTAAATTATGTATTCGACCCGTGTGGATTTCTAAAATAAAAGTGGAAAAAAAAAATTATGTTTCTGGCCATGTCCTATTTATGAGAATTATACTTTTTTCAGATTAAATCTCTGTCTTTAATTTAATTTATATTCATAAAGTGTTACATATCTATTCAGCAGCTACAGATTTTATAACTGAAATCTTATATTTACTTTGTTCAATCTCTCTCTCTCTCTCTCTCTCTCTCTCTCTCTCTCTCTCTCTCTCTCTCTCTCTCTCTCTCTCTCTCTCTCTCTCTCTCTCTCTCTCTCTCTCTCTCTCTCTCTCTCTCTCTCTCTCTCTCTCTCTCTCTCTCCTCTCTCTCTCTCTCTCTCTCTCTCTCTCTCTCTCTCTCTCTCTCTCCTCTCTCTCTCTCTCTCTCTCTCTCTCTCTCTCTCTCTCTCTCTCTCTCTCTCTCTCTCTCTCTCTCTCTCTCTCTCTCTCTCTCTCTCTCTCTCTCTCTCTCTCTCTCTCTCTCTCTCTCTCTCTCTCTCTCTCTCTCTCTCTCTCTCTCTCTCTCTCTCTCTCTCTCTCTCTCTCTCTCTCTCTCTCTCTCTCTCTCTCTCTCTCTCTCTCTCTCTCTCTCTCTCTCTCTCTCTCTCTCTCTCTCTCTCTCTCTCTCTCTCTCTCTCTCTCTCTCTCTCTCTCTCTCTCTCTCTCTCTCTCTCTCTCTCTCTCTCTCTCTCTCTCTCTCTCTCTCTCTCTCTCTCTCTCTCTCTCTCTCTCTCTCTCTCTCTCTCTCTCTCTCTCTCTCTCTCTCTCTCTCTCTCTCTCTCTCTCTCTCTCTCTCTCTCTCTCTCTCTCTCTCTCTCTCTCTCTCTCTCTCTCTCTCTCTCTCTCTCTCTCTCTCTCTCTCTCTCTCTCTCTCTCTCTCTCTCTCTCTCTCTCTCTCTCTCTCTCTCTCTCTCTCTCTCTCTCTCTCTCTCTCTCTCTCTCTCTCTCTCTCTCTCTCTCTCTCTCTCTCTCTCTCTCTCTCTCTCTCTCTCTCTCTCTCTCTCTCTCTCTCTCTCTCTCTCTCTCTCTCTCTCTCTTTTTCCTCTCTCTCTCTCTCTCTTTTCTCTCTCTCTCTCTCTTGCATTTTAACAATCATTAATAAACTAAGTACAATAGATTATTCTTTTTATTTACTTTTTTTGTTATACGACTAACTTCTTCTTACAAGGGGACGTTTGCAGTTGTAACTCACAGATTTGAATGCTGATTTGTATGTGGGTAGTAGGGACCTATAATAGTGCAAAACTAGGCTTTAGGGTGCTCAAAAACTCTAAAAACATGACAAGATTCCAAGGAAATCCGCTGTAAATCAGTGGAAACTTTTTTTTATGAACAACTGACCTCAAATCTCGATTTAACACACCATAAAACCCTTATATGTGAAATTTTATCAAAATAAAAAAATATTGATTTTACCCCTTTTGAGGAGGTTAAAAATTTGAAGTTGAGATTACATCAACATTTTCTACCGGCCATAACAACTGCTGTGTTCAACCGATTGCTATCAGCAATCAGCATACATTCTGCGTTTTATCCATGCCTATAACATTGGATTTACTCCCGATTTTAGTGGACAAAAACTGATGTGAATGAAAAAATCCAAGGTCAGCTATAACTTGAGATATTTCAATAAGGGAAAATCCTACAACCTCCGGATTTGGGCTTAACTATGCAGTTTTAAGGCTTCTAGATGACCTTAAAATTTTGTCTTAATCGGTTGCGAAATATGTGAGATAGCGCAAATTATTTAAATTTTTTCAGAAATTGACAGCCCCTTGCCTTCTAAAATCCTACGAAATTTTAAAGGTAAAAAAATATTATTTTTGATTTTGAAAAAATTAAGTTTCTACCTGTTTTTTGATATGAGAAATCTGAAAATAATATCAGTTTTTAGTTAAAAAATTTTCCTCACCTATATTATATAAATAAGACTGATATAAAATGATCTTTTTCTATTATTATTTTAGTTTTTACACAATAAATTTCAAATAAGACCATTTAAAAAATATATACATTTTTTTAAACCAAAACCTGATATTAATTTTAGATTATTCATCAATCTTAGGATTTCTATGCAATTTGAAATAAAAATATGTCATTTTAAAACGTTTAA
This sequence comes from Euschistus heros, assembly GCA_003667255.2. Taxonomy (NCBI): domain Eukaryota; kingdom Metazoa; phylum Arthropoda; class Insecta; order Hemiptera; family Pentatomidae; genus Euschistus; species Euschistus heros. The sequence goes on along the minus strand of RCWM02000205.1, from coordinate 1,042,921 downwards.
AATGAAAAATTTTTAAGGTCATCTAGAAGCCTTAAAACTGCATAGTTAAGCCCAAATCCGGAGGTTGTAGGATTTCCCCTTATTGAAATATCTCAAGTTATAGCTGACCTTGGATTTTTTCATTCACATCAGTTTTTGTCCACTAAAATCGGGAGTAAATCCAATGTTATAGGCATGGATAAAACGCAGAATGTATGCTGATTCTAGTGATGCTATTACTATTGCAATCCGTTGAACACAGCAGTTGTTATGGCCGGTAGAAAATGTTGATGAAATCTCAACTTCAAAATTTTAACCTCCTCAAAAGGGGTAAAAAATCAATATTTTCTTATTTTGATAAAATTTCACATATAAGGGTTTTATGGTGTGTTAAATCGAGATTTGAGGTCAGTTGTTCATAAAAAAAGTTTCCACTGATTTACAGCGGATTTCCTTGGAATTTTGTCATGTTTTTAGAGTTTTTGAGCACCCTAAAGCCGGGTGGTGTCTTGAGCATAACGAAAGTATTTTTATATCAAATACCTTACATAACTGCAATTAAACGTGAAAGAATCATTTCTCTATCTTGACTAAGAGCTGAGAAAAAAAATAAAACGTGATTTTCATATTTTATTTTTTTTCTCGGTTCCTAATGCCCATTGGCGGCTATAACTCTAGTTTTGCACTATTATAGGTCCCTACTACCCATACACAAATCGGCATTCAAATCTGTGAGTTACAACTGCAAACGTCCCCTTGTTAGTAATTATTAATTCACTTTTAAGTTATTAAAAGGAAAATAAATTGTTCCTATAATTTTTCTATACAAATTTAACTTGTTCATTATGCTCCTCATGTTAAATGATATATCATTTCAGCTTAGTGAAAAGACTAAATTGAGGGAACTGAAAATCATTAGTTGAAGGTCAGCAATAATAAAGTAATAGGTAAATCAATCATGGATAATTACATTTTGAAAAAACAGTGTCAAGTACAGCCTATGGTAAATATTTACGTTGAGAGCATTAATGCAGAATGCAACTATGGCCAATAAATCTTATTGTTAGAAAAATGCAATACAAGAATGCACTAAAGGTCAACAGAAGTAGTTCCATTCTCCTTCATTGCAATGCAGGACCTTATGTCCTGAAAACACCTTGGATGGGAAGTGCAGTTTTTCAAATTCATTCAGATTCACCTCCAGTGGTAAAGATTTCCACTTCTTCTTTCTCCTAGAGACCTTTCTATGTTATTTATTTAGATTTTCAAAACTTCATTGATTCTTTGTTGAGAAGTTGATCAGGATAAACACACCTAGATTTGTAAATAAAAACCTTTATAGGGTTGTGACTGTTTCTTTTCTTTAAATAATGTTTAATCACTTGTTTTGTTTTTGATAAGATATATTAAAAAAATAAAAATAGGAACAATTTTTTAATAAATCGGTTATTACTGTTATTTTCGAAAGTAAAAATCCAGAACAGCAATTCAAATAACAATAACCAAATACCATAGGTATTATTTTTCTGTAATAAATTATAGGAAAAATCCTAAGTGGTCACCTAAAATCAATTATAGATAACAAACAAAGGATATGTAGTACTCGTAGGACAAGGGTTGGTTATCAAAAATATGGTCACCCTGTAAGCGCACAAAATATAAATACATAGCTCTCTTCAAGTTACTTCATGAAGTTAAAACAAAAAGTAGTTGAGTGAATATTTTGTTTACAATTGCATATTAATAAATGTGAATTGCCTAATAAGATTAATTACTAGAGTATTATGTATTATTTATTCATGGATTATATAAGATATAAAGGAAAAAACAAAACATGGATTTGAATTTTAAATACTTATGTTTGCCAAGAAGAGTTTTAGAAACTATCAGTTTAAACAATGTAATTTAGCAATGAATGAATGAATTGCTTTTATTGGCCTTATTTTTATAAACAGGAAAAGCTATGCTATTATTGCTGGTATAATTTATGTATACAATTATATTCAAGTTTAGTTAGTCCCTACTAATTAAAACTTATATATACTAATTATTTACTCCTTTCCATTATATATACACAATTTCTTCTTTATTTGGGATTATAATTAGAATAATTAATGATTCAATATCATATTATAATATTTACCTTCACAGGATTGGCTGGTAATTTAGTAAGAAAATCAGTTGGGTAGGGATAGTTGGTCATGGCCAAGTCGACATAAATCTCTTCAAGCCACTCCTTCAGTTTCTTTACATCTTTAAGAGGGCTACACAGTTTAAATGCATCAGTCAACCATTTAAGACCATCTTCTGAAAATTTTATTTTGTATATAAAATTTTTTTATCAAAAATATTATTTTTTAATTAAGAATATTGGATCTTAATATTTTTACTAGTTACAGCTTGGTTATTTAATGAATTGGCGGGTCCAAGAAAAAAAAATTATGTTTATTTGTAAGTATTTCGTAAAACAGCAAAATAAAGTTTACCATTACATGCTATACCCTGGGACATGAATACTTCAATCACCATTATTTGGGTGATCAAAACGTTTCGTCCCTTGAAACGAAAATGTAATCTAAAGTTTAGTTAGAAATGGGTTGAAGGCCACCAGTAACTCAAATCTGACAAAACTTGGACATAATAAGTAAAAATTTCTCCTGTCCCCCTCAATTAGCAAAAAAATACGTAATTTATTTATATTCAAAGTACAAATCTTTTTAATCATCAAATAAGAATTGAAGGATCATGTCTACATTTATTGTATTTTACCTATGCTCACCATCCTTATGTATCCCCACTTAAGGGAGGAAGGATGGGGTTATCCTCAAGTTACCAACCTTCCTATCCATCCTAGCCAGAGTGGAAGGTCAAGAATTCTTGGGTGGATATAATTATGAAATAAATGTTAATCCACCCAGGCTGGATTTTATAAAGAAACAGAGATTTCAAAAATGCTTAAGTTCTTGACACTTTAATACATTTGGCCACCATAATCTCTTAAAGTATATTTTGGACCATTTATAAGAGTTAATAGACTAGGAGCAAATGACACATTTATTCAACATATGAATGAAAAGCTACTGATAATCTTAATTGATAGTCCTTGTTGGGTACAATTAGGATCGACAAGTCTTTTAGCCCCAAGCGGGTGCATTTCTGGTGAAATTTGGAATCAAATTGGCCAAATTTTGATGTTCCATTCAACAGAAACATAAACAACTGAAATTAATACAACAGCTAAAATATACCTATTAGGTTATAAGCCTAAATGAAAACTGGTGTAATCATGAGCGTTTTCAAATCTAATGCCGTCAATCACTTCTCTGCGAAAATGGTACTCTTTTGGCTATAACTCCGAAACTATTTGTTGGATCCAAAACTTTTTATCTCCATCTGAAAGCTGGTTAAATTTACTATCAGTCTCCATGTATAAAATTATAATCAAGTCCCATAAAACAACCCATGCCATAAAAAACGTGCACTTTTGTGAAATCCAATTTTGTCATTGGCTCTTAGACTGAAATATATATGTTTGAGTTTACTAAATTAACGTTATTCTTAAATAATACTTGTATTTGTTTATTGTTTATTGTGTATTACATTATACTTGTATTTTTTTGGCATGACTTGTGAACTTAATTATGTGAAAGTTTAGCCAGTGATGACAATAGAACAGAATTAATTATTCAAGAGGCATGCTAATTTAGGATTAATAAAAATGAAAATCTTACTAGTTTAGTGTCACATTTTAATAAATGTCAAATTGAATAAAGCAACTAGTGTTTAGACAATAAAGAAGAAGGGAGACAAGATAATGAGGTTATTTCAGAAGTTATATTAGGGAACTAAAAGATAAAATATTCAAAGCTAAACTAACTATTTTCACCTTTTTAAAAATAGTTTAAGTGATGAATGACACAAAATAGACATCTCATTTGACCATCCATGAGACAAACATCTTTAAAATGATATCTATTGTAAAAAAAAAAAAAAAAAAAAAAAAAAAAAAAAAAAAGAAGAAAATACACTTACAATTCATAAGAAATATTTATTTACCTGATGAACCTAGCTCATCAAAATACACCCAAGACTTTTTGATAGATACAGCACATTGTACAGAAACAGTTGTGTAAGCAGATGAAGTAACCCTGTTGAAGGTATCACAGGGTACCATACCAGTGAACTGCCAAATCGGGGCTGAAGAAGCAAGTGCTCTAAAGGAAAAATCACAAATATAAAGAATATGTGTAGTACATGATAAAAATAATAGATCCATGTAATGTAAGAAGTTTTTTTTGTATTCTACCTTAATTTGTAGTTGTGTGCAAGAACCAGAACTTTGATAGAACTAAACTGTTATAAAAGAATTAAAAAAAAAAAAAAAAAATGTCCTGCTTTTACTGAATTTTAATGTAATAATTATAAGGTGTTATAGTCTTCAAACTTATAAATTTGTATATATATTTAAAGGGACTAAAACGATTTCATCCCCAAACATTTAAGGGAAAAATACATATTTAAGTAATATGTAATAAATTAATTAATTTAAAATGATTAACTTAAAGCGAAATAGAGTTCCCTTTAAGATGGTCCTTTAGCATTCTGTTATAGGCTTTGACAAGGCATACGTATACTTGAAGAAAAGAGCTGGAAAACCTTCAAGGAATCTCCCCTTATAACTTGACTTGTCGCCATGTGAATCTTCTTCGTTTACGTTTATGAAGGAACCACTGGGAGGAAAACGATTTGGAAGCAATAAAGAAGTCGAGGAGCACGTGCGCAATCGGCTTATAACTCGCTCTTGAACTTTCTATCTTCGGGAAATGCCGAAATTTCCAAATTGGTGCTAAAAGTGTGTAAATCATGCTGGAGACTTTATTGAAAAATGTTAAAACAATTAGGTTTAAGGTTATTTAATAAACTTATAGAAAAAAAGTTACCGTTTATATTTTATTTACCCTCCTTGGAAGTTAAACAGATGTATAAATTATTTTTGTACGATATTTGAGGAGTGATTGTCTTGAAAACAATGATCCAAAAAAATCTTGATTTTTGTCTCTTTCATTCTGGATGTATTGTGTGTATGTGTCTAAAGTTTAAACACACCACTGCGCTTAATATCTTCTTTTTTTGTCTCCACTTTCTTGCAATTTCTGAGAGGGATAGGGAATTAAGTTCTGAGTTATTTAATTGAGATTATAATTTAAATGAATCGAAAATTCCAGATAAATTTACATCTTACACAAATTAATACTAACTGACTGAAAATATTTACCCTTGAATAACAGATGGGTATTTCATCCTCATCCAGGCCGACAACATTCCACCATAGGATCCTCCAAACGCGATTACTGGATTCTTGTTCAATGGGACGTTGTAAGAATTTTTCAAATAATTAATAAGGGAAACGTAGTCGGCCAGTGCCTGCTGCGAAGAAAGGTAGCCGGAGTACTTGGGATCCTATAAAAATAGTTTAAATTAATAGGATTTAAAAATAAAAAAATTAAATCTTATAAATAGATCATTCTATATTAAAAGAGAAGTTGTTCAGATTTTCTAATGGGCTTTAGGTAAGATAGAAGTTTGCGATATTTGTTACAAAAGAATTTTCTATGACTACATTTCTTTTAACAAATAACGCACTATAAAGGAAAATTGTTTTACCATAGTACGTCCATTTTGGCTTTCAGGGTATTGTCATGACTTTGGCTGACCTTTGGAACTACAAAACACACGTTTCAAATCAGATCAACTCTATCTCATTAGATTGTTGATAAGCTATCCGAACATATTTACCATGTAATAAAAATGTCATTTAATATTTATTGATAAATCCTTGATCAGCAAACGGATAACACTTACCACTAATTACTCTTCTTCTGAAGGCACAAGAACTGTATTCTTAACTGCAACTAATACAAGGCAGTGAGGAAAGTGCTTCAACACAATATAGTTCAATTTCACGTAACATATTTCGAACATTGTTGACTTCTATTTTTCAAAGTAAAGTCCATTGGTTTGAACTGCTTTAACCCATCTTTCTCCCTGTAATTGGATGCTGGTACCTCTCATTTGTTCTTGAGGTAATGAACTTTTCACTTCAAATTTCAACTTCCCCATAATTATCCAACTTTTTAAAAAATAAACCATTGATTAAAACAAACCACAATACGATGATTCAATATCTGGGCTGTAAACTGGATGAGATAAAAGGTTTAGTTTTTTGCTGTTCTAATAATTTCGACTTCGTCAAACTCCTCTTTATGACGGGTGCCTTTACGCTTAGACCGTTTTTTAAATCGCGTTTTGACACCATTAAGCCAATTTAAGTCACAAATTAGTAAATAATTAAAGTCAATATAAACATGAATAGTTGGTACAAATGGATCATTATAGGATTAATTATAAAAGGTTGAGTTCATACCAAGGACTTTTTTAACAACCCAGTATTAGTGTTCAACGAATCTTCTTGTTTGCTTACATTATTAAATTCGAAACAATTCTTGCTCTACTAACAAGGGAGGACACAGAGTTTCTCACGGATCTTTTTGGCATTTTTTTCGGAGGTTCCTGGTCAACAAATATTAGACACATATTATTTCCTTCTGACCAAGGGGACCTATAAGCTTAGGAAAAAATGAAATAGCATTAAACTAATTTATATTATATCTCGAGTTTCAAAATAATATCGACATGATTCTTCTAATAAATTTTTTATTTTTGAGTGCATATTTAACAAAAACAAAATACAGTCGTTTCATAGATTTTGGTTTAGATTAATTAAATTATAAATAAATGATAAGAACTTCAAGCACCCTACAGGAATTTTTTTTTTTAATACTAAAATTACGTCTGATTCTAATTAGCCCTCAAAAACATTGAAAAACTGCTATTCAATAAAAGCAACAAATATTATTTTTTCAAAGGAAATTAAATTTTTAAACCGATTATTGGTTACTTTTTTAATAAAAGCTATTACTTTGTTACGCAATTTAAATTGTTTGGTATCGCTGGCAAGAGTAGAGTCTCAGCTTTCTTTTGTATGCATTGTGTACAAAATACATTTTGATTTTTTAATTTGGTTTTGAAAAGAAATAGGAAAATGAAACCTAAAACATTTCAAGCGCATCCCAACCCTATATTTTGGGTAAAATTATGAACTTGATACGTTCTACCGTTTAACCGTAATTCAAGTTTGAAGGTTATGATTTTTGTATTTTTGATTTGGATGAAATTTCTTATTTATGGGTTCTTTTGAATCTGATGTAATTTTTTGTGTATACACACACACACACACACACACACACACACACACACACACACACACACACACACACACACACACACACACACACACACATATATACAAATTACGTCAGATCCTGATTCAGCGTTCAAAAGAACCCTTAAAAAAGAAATTTCATCTAAATAAAAAAAATAAATAAATAAAAAAAGCGTAACATTCAACATTTGCCTGCAATCTGTTTTTTAAATTGACAAAAACTTGAATTACGGTTAAACGGTAAAACATATTAAGTTCATAATTTTACCCAAAATATAGGGTTGTGATGCGCTAGATATATTTTTGGTTTCATTTTCCTATTTGTTTTCAAACTCTTAATTATATAAAATTATTTAAACATATTTTGTGTGTTTCAACATTTTTTCTTCGATACCTTAAATTCACATAACGACACAATTTACCAGTAAAAATTACAATATTTGCTAAAAGGACATTCATAAAAAAAAAAAATAAAATAATGTTGATTTTTGTTTTTTCAGAAAAAAACTTTATTAGTGTTCAATATCTCATGCATTTATTGGGATATGTGAATATATTTTTGTTCGTTCATAATGCTTTTAAGATTTTGATACTAGTGTAGTTTTTTCATATTTTCCAAAAATTTAAATTTGGTGACAACTGTCCTTTATACTCTTTTTCTAAACTATAAATTTATTGAAATTTACAACTGCACAAAATATATACATCAAGTAATTGTGTTGATAGTGAATACAATGGCATGTAAATAGCTTGTGAACTACTCACTAGTAGCACTTCAATAACTTCTACATTAAAGGTTTCAAGGCCATTTTCTTTTAAGACGCCTTGGAGGATTAGGAGGAATAGAGTGGGAAGGAAGTTAGGAGACTAGTGGATTGAAGTGGTTATGGAGCTTACTATGGAAGGATAGGTATCATTACATTGGGCTAAATCAGCTACATATGGGACAATATGGTCTTAATAGATAAGTTTATTTATAACAAAGTAAGGAGCATTAAGGATTTTGCACTGTATGGATTGGATACAGGGAGAAATAGGAGGTTCAGTTGAGCCCCAAAGCTGAACTCCATATGTCCAAATTGCTCTGATAACTGCTATGTTAATGAGTCATTGTCCTTCATACAAATAGTTATTCAACTATATGACTAATAATTAATATTATTAATAGATAACTTACTGTAAATGATAGATTTCCAAACGGCAAAGACTCTCCATAGTATCTGTGTTCAGCGAATACAATTAGAGCATGAAACTGTGGAGCTGTCTCCCACATGAAACCCTGAAAGAAAAACTCATTAATCTTCACATTTTAATCATTACATTACATTCTTTACTTTCCATGTAACTTATTCTGTTCTAGACGTTAGGCACAAAAAAAGGACTAGTCTTGGCTTCCTGTAACATCCACCACCAATTGTTCAAACCCTGTGCTACTACTGCCAGCCTGTTCCACACAACTAACATGGAACTAGCATCACCTGCCACACCACCACTTCATCATAGCCAAGGTCTTTCTTTGGGGTTGGGTTCCACGTATCACCTCTGTCTTGATTTCCATTAACGGATCACTGTCATCCATACGAGTAATAGAATTGGTGATGTGGCTATTTTAATTCCTGTTGCTTGACTACTTAATTTGGGAGATTGAAATTATATCTATTATCTTAATTATATCTGTTCAGATGTTTCTTTTTGGTTAATTAATTTGGTATTTAACGGGCTGCGTTTATATTAAGAGTTCATAGAAGACTCCATCATACGAAACTTCCAAAACCAAAACCGATGTATAAAAATACGGGATATGAGTTATGGTCCCCTCTATCCATTTCAATTTTCTTTGGTGTTACAAACCTTCTTCCTCTTCTTAAAGAAAAAATAAAATTTTCTTCTTTGATTATGAAATTTTAAAACATATATACTATATCCCTTTCTAGTAGTGGTCATGTTTACCCTTATGTCACTTAGGTTACCATGACTAGTCAATATAGTCAGTTATATTCTGTACTTGCCGCATGGCTACAGCTGTTTAAGAAAACTGGAATAGATTGTAAGACTATAATTTACAAAAATCCATTCCTGTTTCTTTTAATTCATTAATTTTTTAGTGGGGATGGTTACCAATTTGTATGCCGTTACTGCTTATGTAGAAAAACCAATGCGAAGTGCGGCTATAAATTATGCTCTGATAAATAGTATTTTTAACTATCATTTCATGATGGTTTTCTAAACTAATAAGTAACTAGAAAATTTGTGAATGAGTGCGAGTGGTTGTGTTTTGAAAATATATTTTATTTGTTTGTTTAGTATTTAGTATTTAGATTATTTTTATAGTTCTAGTTGTTCATTAATTAATACTTATTTTTAAATTATTAAAAACATTTGCATAAAGATTATTTTGCCACATAAATAGACTTGGCTATGACCATAACTAATACAATATGCCCATAACTGGTATTTTTAGCTTTTTGTAAAAAAAATTAAAAATTTATTTGAAAGGAAGCTTTAGTGTATTTGTCAATTTTACATTCAATAGAATAAACTTTTGAGAATCTAAGTATATTACCAAATATGTCATATTACAAACTGTATCAATGAAATTCCCTTTTAAATCGACAAAGTTTCTTAACTATGACCATAACTAACGGTTTACCCTAGTTTTGCTCAGCACTAAACCCTCCCCCTCCCCTATGCCGCGTGAGAAAAACTACAGGAGGACTGTCATTGATTTTAGATGCAGACCAACAGTGTAAAGTACTTTCCTATTGTAACCTCTTTTGTCGATTCCATTCCTTTAATGTTTCTTAATGGAGAATCCTCTTCCAAGTGTTTGGCTATCAGTAACTCTTTTAATCCACTAACACAGACTTGTCTTCGAACGATATACGTTTGAATTCGGGTAATCAAAAGCTGCTGCACTCTGATTATTATATAATATATTTTGTAGTAGTAATGAAAAGAAATTTAGGAAAATCACTGGAATTCACTCAGCACACAAACGTACAAATAAGAACGGTGAAAATTTAATCAACATATGTGAACTTTTTGATCTCAAAATTATGTCAACTCAATTCAAGAAACCCAACTATAAACTACGTACGTGGAAATCCCCCAATTCGAGTCTAGGCGAATACCTAATAGACCATGTGGCAATATCTATGAAGAACTACAATGAAATCCTCAATGTCAGAACGCACAAGGGCTTTTTTGACTCGGACCACCATCTACTACAGATCAAAATTAAACTACAGCCGAATAGGAAAAAAGTGCAACTGCAGAAACCATTTAGACCCGACCCAGAATACTTAAGGCTTAACAAATACGTGATCATTAATGAAGTTAAAAACAAAACCCCACAAATTGGACAGAACTGAGGAAAACACTGAAAAGTACCATGAAACTTGGGCAGCCACCCAAGAAGCGTAAACACCGTTGGTGGAACAGGACATGTGATCAGGCAGTTGAAGAAAGAATTCAAGCATGGAAAATTTTCAGCAGTAACCGCACCCAAGAGAAATGGCAGGAATTCCTACTAACACGGAGGAAAACATCTAAGATAATTAGAAAAGAAAAACGCAACTACGACACAAACCGCCTTGAAGAGTTACAACAAGATTTCGCGAAAAAAAATACCAGGAACTTTTACAAAGTATTTCGGGAAAATCTGGGGGGGTATCAACCACGTAACCTGTGCTTCTATCGTCCTGATGGATCTCTAGAAACAAATACAAAGAAAAACTGCCAAATTCTAGCAAATTATTTCAATCAGTTACTCAACTGTGAATCCCCACAAGGAAAACTCTCGTTTGGAAAACCACAAGTACAATACCCGGAATCAGAACCACCATCAATTGAAGAAATTGCAGAAATCATAAAATCACTGAAAAACAACAAAGCATCAGGAGAGGGCGGGATAATTGCCGAACTCTGGAAATTTAATGATAAAACTCTCACACAGAAGATTCACCAAATCGTCTTAACTGTCTGGAAAACCGAACGCATTCCTGATGAATGGAAATGTGCCATGATCCACCCACTACATAAAAAGGGTGATAAAGCAGACCCGAACACTACAGGGGTATATCAATTCTCCCAGTTACGTACAAAATCCTTTCTAAAGCACTATTAAATAGACTTGAAAGCCAGGCCGACACTCAAATTGGTGAATACCAAGCGGGATTTCGCAAAGGACGTTCCTGCGCAGAACAAATCTGGAATCTGAAAATGATTTTACAAATCAGGAAAACTAGAAACATTGTAATCACATTCGTTGACTTCCGGAAAGCATGCGACTCCATTGATCGACAAACGTTATTCTACACACTGGAAGAATTCGGGATAGATCGAAAAACTAGGGAAATAATCATTCAAACTTTAACCAACACCATGTCTAAAATAAAATTTATGGGTGAAATATCTGACCCCTTTGAAATACACACAGGCGTTCGACAAGGGGACGGACTATCCCCCTTGCTGTTTAATATAATGTTAGAAAAAAACATCAGAATCTGGGAACAAAACATCAAGGGGATTCAACTAGGAATCAAAAAAGAAAACAGGATTCAAATTAAATGCCTGGCTTTTGCTGATGACTTAGCAATTTTCACTAATGACAGAAAGGAGGCACAAGCAGCACTGGAAAGACTGCATGAAATTGCGTCTAACACAGGCCTCCAAATATCGTACGAGAAAACCCACTATCTTGAAAAATTTTCCTATAGACAAAGCCCCCCTAGAAACCAAATACGGAAAAATTACATAAACCTCCCAATTCAAATACCTAGGAGAGATTATTCAACCATCTGGACTGAACCAGATCTCTAATGAAGACAGGTTAAAGAAACTACAGAGAGCATACAAACTTACTTGGAATCACTACAACAAAACAGCAATATCGATCAATGCGAAAATGCGGCACTACAACACAGTCGTGCTCCCGGAAGCCCTATATGCAGCTGAAACTACAGTACTTCGTGGACACACCAAAATATAAGACATTGAAAAACAAGAACGGAAGATCCTCAGGAAGATTATTGGCCCCATGAATCGGAATGGAATCTGGATTAAAAGACCCACTTCAGAACTTTACAAATATTCTACCACCATTACTGACACCATCAGAAAAAGGAGAGTACATTTCTACGGACATTTGTACCGGATGGGTCCCAATCGAATCACAAAGAAAATTTTCTCCATAGCCTGCTCCAGTAAAAACAAGACCATGTGGATCAATGAAACATTAGAAGACCTGAAACAGATGGAAATAAGTGAAAATGACATTAAGGACCGACCGTACAAAATTCAAGTTTTCTATAGCAAAAATAAAATTTGAATGTCACCCACAGAGAACCACGGGAAGAACAACAGAGCACAAACAAAAGCATAGTGAATTGATGAAGAGAATTTGGGAAGAACGAAGGAAAAATAGGGAAAAGTAACCATCATAGATGTCAAGTTCCAACGCTCTCTCAACAGGGATGTAACGATAATAATAATAATAATAATAATAATATTTTGTAGTACGTTATCTCTCCATTAGGACAATTAATGTAAACTTCCACACAATGGCGAAGTTCAAGTGCTGTAAAACAAACCAGGCTTTTAATATAATTATGCAATATTTGTAAAAGGTTTTTTTTTATCATAATTTTTATTTTATTTAATTAATTTCAAGTTAGTGCTTTCATACTTTTGATGCCACTTAAAATTCAAGGTTCTGATTTTATTATTATTATTTTTAACTAGCTGGATAAAAATAATTCCTTGAGCAAAATGTGTATACAAACTTGATAATAATGATCGACATGGCCTTCTTTACCAGTGGCACATTCGTCATCTTTTCATGATAACATGAATTGCCATAATTATTTAAAATATTGCAAAAATCGGTATTGGTATGTTTCATCCACAAACGGATGTTTATTTTACCGTAGATCAATTATTAAAATTTCAATCTATCATATGTTATAATAAAAAATTCTCTGGGAGGATTTTTAATTACTTTTATTACCGATGGCACCTTAATTAGGTATATCATTATATTTTTATTACATCACACTTTAATTCAGAAGACCTTGACACTACGAGTTGTAGCGCCATGGATGATGAAGACACTTTAATACATAAATAAAAAAAATTAATAAGAATCTATCTATTAGGTGACAAATTATTTTTATTTTATTTTCAAATAGAAAATATTTACTGTGAATAATAAGGGTCGAAAAAAACATTTATTTTTCTCTAAAATAAATCAATACTTGTGTAGTACTGTAATATTATTGATATTTATACTATTTTAAATTTGAACTTCGGTTGTTCAAACATAATGGACAATCAATTTTCTATTACAACAAATAATAATAATTATAAATATAATAAACTGATAATATTATAATTAACTATTATCTATCATTATATAAATTTTCTATAGTGAATTCTTATCCTAAACGACCCTAGCTCAAATTCTAAAATAGAAGTGGAGATAGGCAGGCAATCTCAATAGATGACATACCAAATATTGGCCACGATATTCAAAGAATGGATTTCAAGGGATTCTTAGATAAGGCAAGAAGCGACAATAACCATCACAAAAGGTGTTGGAATATTTTGATTTGCAGGATAAGAGACCATCAGTTACTGAAGATAAAACCTTAATTCTTAAATATTAAGTTCATGATTCCACAAGCAGACAACTGGCTGCTTTCTCAAAAGTATATTTAAAGAAAATTATAACAAGGCAATAAAGAAATTCATTCTTGAAGCTCACTTCTAATTTCTTGAAAATCATTTTAAGAATAATAAAGTTGAGCCAGTCAGATAGTAAAAGTTTATCACTGATTGTCTATTTAAATGATTTAGTTTACTTCACTCTTATATTTACTTTGTTCAATCTCTCTCTCTCTCTCTCTCTCTCTCTCTCTCTCTCTCTCTCTCTCTCTCTCTCTCTCTCTCTCTCTCTCTCTCTCTCTCCATCTCTCTCCTCTCTCTCTCACTCTCTTTCTCTCTCTCTCTCTCTCTCTCTCTCTCTCTCTCTCTCTCTCTCTCTCTCTCTCTCTCTCTCTCTCTCTCTCTCTCCTCTCTCTCTCTCTCTCTCTCTCTCTCTCTCTCTCTCTCTCTCTCTCTCTCTCTCTCTCTCTCTCTCTCTCTCTCTCTCTCTCTTTCTTTATCCATTTATCCATAAATATGAATAAGAATTATAAGAACGAGAATAAGTTGGTGGAGAGAGAATATTTAATATATTATTAGCCATGTATAAAAAGATTTTCAAACACATTTCCATATTTTTCTATCAACATTAAGCTCTAAATAACATCGTAGCATTGTGACATCTCTAGCAGAATGGCACGTTAGTTATAAATTTTATTACTGCTAAACCTTCCTTAAACTATGGAAATGATGTAGTAACAAGTTATCACAAACGAAAAATGGCTTGTCCTTTTATATTGTAGTATAGATTCATTATTTATTGTGTGAACATATACACGTATTTCATATTTTTTGTTGCTATTTCACGAACTAAAATTCCAATCACATCAACCGTAGATTCCTCTTTTTAAGTGGGTTCCTGACAGCTTTTACGAGGGTGGTCTCTCAAGCAATCATAAACCCACAGTCATGATTTGCATAAAGTATTAATAATTTCAAATGGAACGAAGCTTATATAAAACAGCAAAAAAGTTGATGCTACTTAAATCAGACCTCAATATTAGTTTGATTTAAAAGCTTTTATATTGTGGTTGTTGACCTTTCAGTGGGAACACGCATGAGCTGAGTGATAATTACGATACTAATTGCTTATATGTAATCAATGTTTTCTATAGCATTGATTTCTATAACAATAAGATTAATTTTCTATTGATCAGAATTACATGCATTATGAAAGTAGTCGTAAAAACCCGGTTGAAATAATTAACAATTATTTTTAAAAAATCTCAACTCAATTCTATTCAGCAATAAATAATAATTTATTTTTTTAACATCTCTCTATATTTTTAAATACATTTCCTTTCTTTTTTTGAATACTTAGATTTTTCGATTATTAGTAATGATGTTTGCGTGTGAAACAATATTACCAGTGAATTAATTAAATTGTACCACCTAAGAGTTTTTGGCTGTCTATAATTTAACGAGAAATATTCGTATTGAAACTAGATTTCTGTTTAATATAAGTGACGTGTCGGTAATAAAATATTTGGATTCTCGATACCGTTACCTCGGTTTAGAAATAAATTGCCATCTCAAAAACTATTTAGTGTGAGAGCTAAACAAACAAAAAACAAAAAATAGCGTTTTTTAACTATATAACAAAACATATAACTCAATTGCAATGTAGAAAACGTACGGATGCACGAATATTTTTCTGGATGTTTTTTTAATAATATATTAATGCTCGAAAACTAGTATGACCATGTAATGAAATAAAAAATAATCTTTATTCTTGTATAGCTAAAATCTTCTAAGAATAACAAGCAGTGTTGGTCAAGTACATGGAAAATTACTGTGTTATTAAAGATGCAAAAACATCATTCATAACCCCGTAATTTTAAGAACCATTGTATAATAATTACATAATTTCCTGACACAAAACTGCGATAAATGCCTGCGGTTTAGATCGGTTGCTGTGAATCGCCTTTGGATCACCTGATTCTCGATTCTTTTTTAAGAATCGATGGAGTCGAGGATCGACATTTGGAATCGAATCATTCCAATATAATATAATTAAATGTTACTAAGGATATATTACTGATATAAGTTAAATTTATTATCGTTTTTATGCAGATCAAATAAAATTGATTTTTAATAAAAACTTTTTAGTACGACAAAAATATAAACAGACTTTGCAAGCTGTTATAGGACTTTATCGTTCCTATTATGAAAAATTCGCAAAGATACAAAAGAGACACAAGCTTTCCAAGCAAGGGTCAGATGAAGAATCAGACCAGCCACATGTCCCTGTTACATGTTTGTTATCGCTCCTGAGAAAGGTTTTATAGGAACCGAAACGTGTGAGGCATATTTATACTTTTTATTTTTATTAAATATAAATTTCATTTTATTGATATAAAAGCTACCTAACATCACCACAAAATAAATAAAAGATTTTTTTGTGGGCTATGTGTGGAACTGGTCCAACTACTGAAGGATCCTCAGCGTAGAGTTCTGTTTTTATTATCTGTACAGTTCCTTAAAAGAAGCTTTAAAAGGGAGGCTACATGAGGTCATGTGAATGAGAAAACAGCAATATGGAGTACTATCAGATATCAGATCAAGAAATAAAAACTTAACAATTACTCACCGTATTGTTGGCAAACATGTCAATCGACCCTTCGTTTCCGGTGTAGAAAAATATCGGGGCCCCATCGTGTGGTCTCCAGTACGTATCATTTATAAGATAACGGAGTTTGAAGGTGTCTGTTGTTCTGAAGTTGAAGTGGTCAAGCTAAAACATATATTTGCCGAAAATCTAATTCCAACATTTATAAATTTAATTAAATTTAATATGTTCTGGTTCACTTACAGGTGCATCGAAGAATTTAGTCTGGTAAACTATCTCATCGGTGTTGGCACTGGCGAACTTGAGAACGCACAAAACCAGGACCAGATACATCGTCGTGGTGCCGGCCCGAGTAAGACTACCCGGTAAGAGCGACTTTTATCAATATGACCTTCAGCCCATTATAAAAGAGGTTGTTTTGAAATTTTATCTTCTAAGAGATATATGGCCTTTCTTATTCCAATCTGTCGACGATTTATATATCACTTAAATCTATTATTACTTTAACCAATACTTCTACATGAAATGTTTTTGCATCTATAATTAAGAAATACATTCAAGAGTTTGGCTGCAATTGTATTCTTACCGATCTTCACCCATTACTATCAATAGAAGTTATTAAGTTAAGTTATATGAGTTTATAAATAAATCCTTATATCTTGATAATATTTTTTTCGATATGCTGATTATTAAAGAAAATATTCCCGTCCATTTTTACATTTGAGGGGTTACTGCACGAATTTGCACATTGTTGGTTTTAAGTAAACGAAAGGGAATTTTTTTATAACTATTTCATTGAAAATATTAAAGGTTTTTTATTTTTCATTTTGAGAAAAGTTGCGATTTATTTTTAAATAAGGGTAAATCACTAGTTATGGACAGGCTTAAACAATTTTCGCAATAATTAGGGTATAATCCATTTATTTGTGATAGCAACAGAAGAAATATTTCTGAAAAGTGTTTAAGATTCATTTACTTATGAAACCCTTTCTCCTACCTCTTTTAAAAATAATTTCCTCAAATAGTGTCCCGAAATCTCTTTTTTAACTTTATTGTTAAATTCCCCTATATTAACAATAGCAGGTATTGCAACCACAGAATACAGAATATTCTGTATATTCAATTAGGAATGATTAATCAATTGCCAATTCTATTGAAATTATTTTTATTTGAAAACTAGTTTCGAATGTTAAACACTAACACCGTAAGACAAATGACGTTTTACAATAATAATATAGTTTTAGATTTGAATAAATCTTTAAAAGGTAAACAGTTTCAATTTTACATTTTATTTTTTCCTCAGCTTGCCTTCAGTTGAAGAGGAACGAAATAAGTGAATTCTAGCCCTGAGGCAAGAAAAATGGAAGCCAACAAACACAAGTGTTATTTGTTTAAAACATTTTCAAGGAGGACGATTTTTACAGATCTTCTTCATTTCGAGTAAATATAAAGAAAGGTGCAATTCGGTCGGTTTTGGGATTTCCCAGATCATATGAGACTGAAGATTAATTAAGTATATAAAACTTTTTACACTTTTCCCCTGCTTTATCCACATACTTAGGTATTTAAACCTAAAAGTTTAATGCTGGATTTTTATTTTAGGAAAGGGGGCCAATAAAAAGGCTTGCGACCCCATTGAAAAATATTAGGTCTCCAAATATAAAAAAAATTAAAAAATGTTAGAGATCACTATTAAAAACATAAACGAGCTCAAAAAAACAACTCGATGAAAGATCTGTTCAGTTCGAAATACAGCTGTTATATTAAGCTTCACTGAAAATTCACTTTCTACCACAAAAAAAAAAATAAATAAATAAGTAAATAAAAAAAAATACTGGTTGAAAAGAAAAAAAACAATTTAAAACCTACACTTAAACGTTTTGAGGTATTAGAAGAAAAACTGTGCCTACAAATACAGGCTACAAAAACTCTCTGTGAAGAAAAACCATATAAACTAATTAAATGGAGAATAGAAATTTTGCTTTCGTTACTTCTAAAACAATACCTTTGGAGAAACCTTTTTTTCTAGATTTACACATTTTTTAGAAGATGGCTCTCATTACTCAATCAATGATATTTTTTAAAGTCCGAATCCACCATTTTTTAAAAAACATCAATAATAGTAAACATACTAATAAAATAAGATAGAAAAGTAATAAATTAGTAATTTTGTTTTATTTTCGTTCTTAAACTACCTACCTATGCATGAATGTGATAAATATCTGAACAATTAGATGGAATCCAATAAAATTCGTAAAAGTTGAAGCCTAAATATTAGATGGTAGGTAAAGTTGTAAATAAGCCTGAGGTGGACCTAGCCCGGGGTGAAGGTGGTGGGAGGAGTGCCGACCGAACTGGAGCCACGGGACTCTTACGGCATTAGTACCTCTGCCCCTTCTACTATATTCTGTATTCTCTACTCCCAATAGTCAGGAGTGTGGAGGTCTTACCGTATTCTAGACAAACTATGCAGCTTATTATGGCTTATTTCCAATGATAATTATGACTATATCTGAACATTAATTTCCGTATGTGATACTGATTTACAGAATTTACTCTTTGTAATTTTTTAAGCAATTGGCAATAAAAGTCAAATGAAGAATTATTGACTTTATGATTGATTATTCACTAAAACGTAATAGAATAGAATAGAATAGAAAAAAGTTTTATTCTGGGACAAAGTCCCTTAAAAATAATAGTTACATGACAGAACTTAAGTTGTATCTGGCCTAGAGATTATAAATTAGATAATAAAATAACATAATTAAAAGTAAATACAATTTTACAATAAAATAAGTAATAAAATGAAACAAAAATCTATACGCATATATAAACACACACACACATACACACTACATACATACATAAACTATATTTACAATCAGTAAAAGAAAAAATATATAATAAATTGATTAAACAATATATTTCTGGTGTTGAATCTAGTAAAGGATGAAGAAAAAAGAATAAAAATGAAAATTATTTCAATGATAGAGAAAACATTATCATATGAAGATTGTTTAAACAGGCTAAACTTTTAAATCTGGTATGCTTGGGTGAAATTCACCGACTGGAGGGAGGAAAGGTGGTGGAAGAGGAGTGTTTTAAAAGTTCCCAGGGAGGATACATTACGAATAGATGGAGGAAGAGAATTCCAAAGAATAGCGGAGCGGGCAAGAAAGGAACGTTGAAAAGCAGTAGTTCTGTCGGATGGAGTGTAGAGATCGGAGAGACGGGACCTTGTATGCAATGATTGGATTGAGGACTTGAAATGTAGGATATTGTGAATAAACGGAGGGTTATGCGTGGATTATTCCATATTATCCATTCTAATAATATGGAAATATATCGAATCATTGAAAGGTTGAGTGATGCAATAAGGAAACGTAGATTGACGTTTTGTAGGCATTTGATGATAATGGAAGAAAGAAGACTGACGAAGAAAATCTTCCAACACAGCCTCCAAAAAACCTAAAAAGAATAAATGGATACGAATGGTAAAGGAGGGTAAAGAAGGGTATGCCACCCGGCAAATGTACAGTGGAATTCAATGTGGGATAGAGACCAATTTTCGGAAATGGTTAATAGACGGTGGTCAGATGAAAGAAGAAAGCATCAGGCAGAGGCAATGAAGAGATATTGGAAGGAACGGAAGAGCAAGAAATGAATTGTTGAGTCTGGTCCACAGATGGCCGAACTCGTAAGAAGAAGAAGATTGATATTAATTTTATAGACATTGTTCCTCTTTGTGTCTTTTTCAATGCAAAGTTAAATATTTTCTAGAGATATGCAAACAAAAGCTTCTTTATTTTTGGAAGGGGAATCTGCTTCCTCAGTACAACAGCTCGTTGATCTTTGAACGAGGTTGACATACCGACATTTGATGTATACATATTTCTACCACAACTTCTCGGTAAAAAAACAATAATAAGAGAGGAGGGTATACTGAAAAAACATTTTTGATATAATTTTTAATAAAAGTAGTAATGTCAAAAAGCAAAGTAATGAATGTTGTTTCCAAGAACTCCCATTTCATGAACCTTGATGTTAAATGTGATTTAGTATTTTCTATTAGCATCTTATCCTAAAAAAAAAAATAGCAGGTAATTAGAATTACTTAACTTTAAAAGAAAATTACTTTTTTTATATAGGTGGGTATTAATCTTAGATTATAATTGCTGATGATTCCCAGAATAATTAATATAATGTGAAAAATAACGGTCCTAAATTTTCTCGAGTAGTATTAGAAAACTAGCAGAAAAGTAAAGTTTTACTAACAAACTCAGAATAACGAAAAAAAAAAAAATAAGCGGGTCTTATCCCATTTGGAAAATATATTACCATGTACTGGCTAAATACAAAGGCCTAACTAATTAATAGGTGTCTTATCGAATTCTACGTGAAAAACTACTACTAGATGCCCACTTGGTTTTAAGAAAAAGATAACAACGAAAATGAATTTTTTTTTTAAACCGATACATTTTCTAGCAATATTTTTTTTTTGTTTTATCATGCCATCCAATTGGTTCGAGGGATGAGACTATTAAACCTCTTTACTGAACTAAAGAGTGTGTGAAATTTCAAGTTTATATATATATTTTTCCATGATTTATTGAATTTTAAACACTTTTTTTACGTTTTTACCCCATTGTGCGACTGGGCAAAGCAGTGTATCATCATCCTATGGCCGAAAATCATCAGTTAAAGACAATGGTTACTGTTTAGTGGGGTTCATTAGTGCTAATCCTGGGCTTTTTGAATCCTGTTGAAATAACCATTGCCGATATATTCCTTTGGCATTAATGAAGCCATATTTGGTCAAAGCTTAAACTTGATTATGGGGCTCTGCCTCATCCACCTTATTTTCAGGACATTTCGTGAACTACCATTTTCTTATACACCTGGACCTTTATTTAAAGGATAAAAAATTATATATTCAAGGTTTGATAGAAAATCTTATAATTTGTTAATAACAAAGACCCGTACTTCTGTTCACATGGCAAAGAAAAGTTAATATAACTCGTTGGTAGAAATGTATTTAGAATCCCGGAGGGTATTGTAATTAATACATTTTTTTTTTTTTTAACTTTGTTATTTTATTTGTACCTGTAATAAAATATTAGAATCAGCAAATGCAATATAATTGTACAATAATCATGGAATGGGTTGGCAGGAGGGAGACGGCAACCAGAGGTGCATACTATTGGCCTTCAGATTAATAAAAGACAATGTTTTAGATAATTTATTTCCTATTTAATATTTTAATAACATAAACCAACATTGATTTCCGAACAACAAAAGGCATATATAAACATATATATATATATATATATATATATATATATATATATATATATATATATATATATATATATATATATATATATATATATATATATATATATATATATATATATACATATATATATAATATATATATATATATATATATATATATATATATATATATATATATATATATATATATATATATATATATATATATATATATATGGATATATATATATATATATATATATATATATATATATATATATATATATATATATATATATATATATATATATATATATATATCCATAAACAAAAATAAAATATCATAAAAGTTTTTTCATATATTGTGAATGTTCATTAAGTACATTTTTTGTTTTAAGTGTGTTTCTTTGATCTTCACCAGAAAGCTATTTTTTAAATCTTTGTGTCGAATGGACTTAGTTAGAGACTATCACGCAGATGAATACAAATTTGTGAATCACTACGGAAAAAATTGCCTTTTTCCCAAAATACGATTTCTGCACTTACCCGACTATTCACAAGTACCACAGAAATATAACTATTAGCGTATTGGAGAATGTAGCATGTTAAATCGGATGTTGTGTACACCTTTTGTTTAAAATAATTATGAAATTTAATTTTGTTTTTCGTTTTATTTTAAATTTTTTGATATTTAGTATCGTTTTTTAAATTTATTTTTTGGGTTTTGATTATAGATTTATTTCTGTTTTTCAATTATATGCACTCATTATTTATTGTATCCATTATATTAATTTTTCTACTTCCTACATCTCTTATAATATTAAAGTTATAGTTGTGTTATATTTATAGTTTTTATTATTAATTTCGTTTAAATCCACCATTTTTCTGTAACATGTTTTGTTTATCTTGAAGTACTAATAATCTGGCTATATATGCCGAAACGTCGGTAAAATGAGTTTATGTTCTTTCTTATAGCGTATTTAAATGACTGAACATGCCAACCATCTCCTTCTCTGTTCAGTTAAGTTAAACTGATCTAATTAATTAAAAATGAAGTTCAGCCAACAAAAGAACTTCAACTCTCCAGGTATACAGGAGCATTGTGCTTTTATTGATCTTTCTTTAGAAATTTAAGAACAAAAAAAATAAGAAAAAAGAAAATTGAAAAAATTCGAGTACAAGTACCTCAACTCATAACTCTCCAAGATAAGAAACAGCTATGACCCAGTTGACAATATGTCATACACAATGGACCCACGGATATTTAATATCAAATGATAACCAGCCTCAAAATTTTTCAAGTGCAACCAGTTTTTCACAGTTGAACACATATAATTGAACAATGTCCTGTTTTTAGGAAACTTTATAGGTATATAAACGATAAAAATAAAACAGATCAGCACATGCTTCGTAAGTGTGTGAACATAAATAAGTAGCACATCATTGATCTTTGTTTCTTCTAACTCGAGAAAATCGTTAAAAACTGAGAGATTTACCTCATCACAAAATCTTTTCAAAGTTATGTTCTGATTTAATAAGCTCTCTCTCTCACTTTTTTTTTTTTGTTCGTATTCTAGGAAAGTCGAGTCCACTGACTAATCAATAATAAGCGAGCAAAGTTAGTTCGTAGATCATACATTAGTAAATAAGCGAATGTTCTCTGAGGTTAGAACTCTATTACTGTCTCCAACTGGCGGAATGGACGATGCAAAGGATTTCGATTACATTAACAGTACATACTGGAAAATGTTCAGCTACTCCCACTTAAATGTTTTCTTAGACGAACGTTCCACAAGTGACATCTCGTTCTGGAAACTGAAGAGATACGTCACCTACTTCTTTTTGTTTCTCTACTTCCCGGTCTGGCTCGTAATCGAGATATCAGGAATGTTCCTGGGGAGGAAGGGAGACTTGGCCCAGGTGGCTTTTGACTTGAGCTACATTGCTCATATCGTCCAGTTGGTCATCAAGATGGGCTATTTCCTCTATTATATAAAGGATATTCGATCACTTTGCCTCCGATTCGAACACTTCCATACTTCAAAACACAGGCCCATCTTTGCGCGAAGACTTCTAGGCGAGAGGGGCCAGTTCCTCCGCAGGCTGGCAAGCACCTACTACACGGTTATATATATGAACTTCTTGTTCTGGATCATCACTCCTCTCTTCATACAACCCATCATTTATGGTCTCACAGAGGCCGGTCTAATCACCGCTGCAGGTCCCCAAAACATCATACCCAAGTTCTTTCCAGTCAGGTATCCCTTCAATGAAACTTCTACTAGGAATCGGATTGTCATTGCTTGCATGGAATTCACTGTCCTCTCAGCAGGTTTTACTTATTTCATACCGATCGATCAGTTTTTCGTATCCGTAATTGTCATGGTCTGCTCAGAAATAGATGTGATTTGCAAGTCAGTTTTGTCTTCAAAAGAGCTCGCTAGGGAGTTGGATAGAGATTACAATTTTCTTTTAGGATCTGAAGACAAGAATAAAAGGATTGACTTAAAATTGTTCATTGAAGACCACCAGAGCGCCCTCAGGTATATATTTATTGTACCTATTGCTAATAGTCAACATAAATGCTAATATTTTAAATTTTGTTTTTCGATTTCAATTAAATTTCTAATCAATTTTTTTTTTTAACCACAACATTTCAATATCATGTAAATAAAGTATCCCAGGGACTGAAGCCCGAGGTATCTGTCATAAAGATAAGAAATTTAAATGTTTAACTTTACAATTCAAACTTCCTTCATCAACAGGATTTTATTTTAAATTTTTTTCTGTAACATTCACTCAATTTCATTTCGATTTCAATTGATTTTTATTTTCTGTAAAAACTCAATTTCTCCCTGACTCGGAAAAACAATAGATCATAGATATGTCCATCTATAATTTGTTTTATTTTCCTATTTTTGTCCCCTTTGTTTGTGCGTATTTGCGTATCTATTATAATTATTTCTTGTATTACAATTATTACTATATATTACAATTATGTATATGTAAATATTGTTGACATGAAAATCCTTTATCAGGACTACTAAAAAAATCAGTGAAATAATGAACCCTATTTTGGGTCTAGTAGTCGGCAACTGTATGGTTCTACTATGTACTTTGGCACTTGTAATCACAAGAGTAAGTGAATAGAGTTGATGATTTTATAATTTATTTATTATCATTTAAACATTTAATCTATTTTTGTTTATTATTTATATGTTTTGAAAAGAAAATGAAAACAGCCTCATCATTTTCTGAAGTATTCAGGGAAGTTTTCGGGTTCATAGTTGTCATGACAACATCGTTGATAACTCTCTACCTATACTCCTGGATGTGTGGTGAACTTAAAAGCAGCGTGAGTTTAGATGAGATTGCTTTTGATTGCAAATAAACTAGAATAAACGCCAATGAGCAAAAGCAAATTTAATTTTTATTTATTACTTCAGGTTCTACTAACTGTACATTAAATATTTGCTAAGTTTAAGTCACAACCATAGACGATTAAAATACACAATTTGTACCAAATATATAAGAAAAAAAAAATCTTTTTATTCTGTTTTATTAACATATTTAATAAACATTTTATTTAAAAAAAAACTTGCAGAGGTTTAGCTGTGGAAGGTAAAGATCGTCTGCAAAAACCTCAATTTCTCTCTGACTGGGAAAAACAATTGATCATGGATATGCCCATCACCTATAATCTACTGCTTCTGATTCCATTAAATTTCTGATAAGAAAGCTGTGGTCAAATTTTCGATCAGAGAAACACCCACAGAGCTAGTTGTCAAAATGTTACATTAGGATTGATGAATTAAGTGCCACTTCTATTGAGATGATTATATTATCTTTTTAATATTTTAAATTTTGTTTTAATTTTATTTTATATTCCGCATGGATTGATCATTTTAATATGTAGATTCTTATATTTGAAAAATAATGACTATTACGGTTTTTTTTTTGGTATGTCATATTTGGATTGATTAAGTATGCTGTGGTTTTTTGCAACCCATTTCAAATGGGCAGCACCACTTAATAAAGTGTTTCTCTCTCTCTCTATTTGAAAACTAGTTTCGAATGCTAAACATTCATCTTCAGTTCTAAAACATACAAAATTTTTTCAACACATCAGTACTATGTTACTTAGATTATATATACTAAAGTTTTTTAAAAAGATAAGACAAGAAATCAAGCATAGGCACGCACCTTCGAGGTAACTAAAACACTGAATTCACTTTAGTATATATAATCTATGTAACATAGTACTGATGTGTTGAAAAAATGTTGTATGTTTTAGAACTGAAGATGAATGTTTAGCATTCGAAGCTAGTTTTTAAATAAAATAATCTCAATAGAAGTGGCACTTAATTCATCAATCCTAATTGTATTGATCCTTCTATATCATCATGCGTACCTCAAGTTAAAATGTTACATTTTTGAAAAACGTTACAGCTAAAAACTATAGATCCCCAGCCGAAAGACATATCCATGTCAAAAAAAAAAAAAAATTAACCCTGAGTAGCGTGAACAAAATACACCATCTAAATGAAAACTCCTTATCTTGTATATATGACTAAGCTTGTTCCTTTATCTATGTATCATTTAGTAAGGGGCATGTATGTATAAAAAACAAAAAAAAAATTCCAATTGTCTTTTATTTAGGATATTTTACACAGGAGCTCTGTGCCTGTCTCTTATTATTTTTCAAATGATCTTAATTCTAAGAACCATCCCAATTTCTGCCTCCTTAAGTTGGGTCGCCAGAGTCTCAAACAATAAATTTAAAGTATGTTCTGAATTAGGTAGGAAAAAAATTACAAAATTTAATAATAAAAAAAAAAAAAAAAAAAAAAAAAGTTTATAAACTGGAAAATGGATTAAATAGAAAATTGGAAAGATAGCCTTCAAAAGGGAAAGTACTAATTTCACAAATTACTTATAGGAGTTTGGACTTGACACAGTTTACACTGCCGCCACAAAATCAAAATAACTAGCAAATAATAATAAAAATTAAGAAATTAAAGCCTTAACCTTCTTTCAACCTAAATTGTCAATTGGAGCCCATAAATGTCATAAACAACAATATTTGTGATATTTCACTGTATATTTATGATTCAATGTGGTATATGCTAAAAAAAAGAAAAAAAGAAACATTATCTTGGTGTTACAAATTAAAATTATGAATTTTAAAAACTAAGTAAATTTTAAGCTATCAACAGGATTACTAAATGAAACATTAATAATACAGTTAATATTGTAGATATTAAATGTAAAATATGTAGTAAAAATATCAATATTTTTAGAATAGAATTCCAAAGAATCACAACGCTTCCTTCTAATATTTTATATGATACTATTACCAGTAACACAAAAAAAAAAAAAAAAAAAAAAAAAAAAAAAAAAAAAAAAAAAAAAAAAAAAAAAAAAAAAAAAAAAAATTAATGCATGAGTCAAGATCTTTTAAGATATGTCGCCTTATTATGTTACTAAATATTAAGTAATAATGGTTATTTCTATATAGGAAGAAGCAGTATTCGATGCAGTATATTCTTCTGATTGGTACAACCAGAACAAGAACTACCGAGATAATGTATTGATAGTGATGAGACAGAGTTATGCATCCAGACCTCTGAGGATGATGAGTATGGGTGATATGGATAAGGAGACCTTCATAAAGGCGAGTAGTTCTAATATTGGACAAAATCCATCTATATTTCTTCTTACTTATTTTCAGGTATTCAAGGATTTATTTTTTACATGATATGCAATGGGAACCCAGAAGTTCCATGCATATACAAACAGATAAAGGGAATTCCTTATATTCAATGGATTGCAAAAAAAAAAAAATTAAAAGACTCCTTTGTACATTGTAGATCTTTAGGTTTCAACAGGATAAGGACTATTGACATAGAAGATTGTTGGTGGTATTCAGGACAGCTTAGAAAATATAGCCTAATATATACATATTTAACCAGTCCAACAATGGCAGCAGATCAGCTGTCTTATATAGGATTCCTATCATACCCTCTAACTCTAAACTAAAACAATTAAAAATTTGCCGACTAGAAGCTATATTTTGTTAGGGTAGAAGCACTATATAATCACTGCACTTCACCTTAACATTCAAACATGACTCTTGTATACCATTCTTCATGAATAATTAACCCGTTATACAAACAAATGATATTCATTACTTAGGACTTACAATCAATAGAAGAATACCCTACATGTAAAACAAAACATTTTAGTTAAGGGACTATAACTCTTGTACCCAAGTCTACGAAAACAGCCGACGTTGAAACTTCTACAGTGTTTCAATACAATATTTGATATACCAATAATTATAATCCATTGATTAAAATTAAACTATAAGCAATAAAAATATTAATGATATCCCTATTATAAGTTACATAAATAAAAATAAATTAAATAAACAAAGAAAATTCTGTTTCTAAGCATAGATTGGTTTTATTACTTCAAAAGTTTCAGGAAATGTCTTTTCACTCCATCAGTTCTTTTAATCTTAAATATTGATAAATTGTCTGTATTCATATCACAATTTATAGTGCTAATTGGATTCCTTCAGGTTTCTCTTTTTAAAAATTGGGTGCTACTTAATTTTTAAATTAAATTTGTAAGTCATACAATAGGTTGTCATAAATTATACATTTTGATAATTTTTCTTGCCTGTCAAGATAGACATATCATGCACAAATTAAAATAAAATAATTTAATTAGTATTTGTTTATTAATTATTATTATACTAATAAAATAGCTTATAATAATTTAATAAATTACTATATTTTGTTATTTGCAATGTTTTAATATTAAAGTAAATATAACAAGCAAATGCCTTTGAGAAGTTGGTATATAGGAATAATTAATCAATACATTACAAATATATTTAAACAATAATAGATTATATAATTCATTTTCTGCTTTTCCATCAATTAATATTCAACGAAGTTCATTTAGTTTTTCTTTCTTAGAAAATGACAATATTTTCACTAAATCTGTAATTTATATTGTACAAAACTGTCTTTGAGAAATAATAATAATAAAAATAACCCCAGAACTGATTCTAATATTATTAATTACATTTTAAATTCTTAAAAGAATAAAAATTATTCTAGATTGAAAAAGAGGAGGAGTATTAAAAGAAAAACATCTGTGATGAAAATAAATATTTTTGTCAGGAACAGTATTATGTTCTCTCTCTTAATGGTACACAATTCAAATAGTGATGTATATAACAATATCCAGAAGAAACTCGATAATTCTCATGAGTGGGGCAGGGGAGGTGACAAAATAACGAAAATGACAAATTACAGAATTTTGTTAGTAGACAAAGTAACAAAAAGCATTTTAAACTATATAATTGTAATTTGTTTGCAATATATTGAATGTAACAACGACCAGATTGACATTAAAATATTGAACTTGAGTGACAATGACAAAAAACATAAAAACCTTGGAACACAAACATTTTTAAAAAATGAAGTGGTATTCAAAAACGTACATACGTGTATAAAAAAAAAAAACGACATACGTATTTTGATTTAAAATACTTTTTTACTTGAACAACGAATACATTTTGAATACGAATACTTTTTGACACATTCCCTTGAATAGACAGCTGCCGTATACTATATCGCTGCTTGAATTTTCCAAGCCACCCAATGCTGGCTTTTAATTTGGGACTGATTTCAAGAGCTTTTTGCATTAGAATTAGCCCACTATGCGGTACACCTTAACTTCTTTGTTGTACAAACCAAAGGAATATATCATCAAATTGTGTTTGCAGCGGAAGTAAGTCGGATCCTCTTGGTTACATCGCCTTCTGCGACTTCGATTTGAGCCATGAAGTTTTCAATTTTATCTCAATTTTGTTTTAAATTTACAGTAGTCTGGAGTATTTTATAAATTTCCGAGAGTTTACTCGCACTTTTACCTTTTCTAAGTCTGCAGTTTTTCATATTTCATTTGTAGTCTAAATTTGATAGGAAATTTAACAACTTAAAATTTAGACAAGAAAAACGGCGGAGAACCGAACTAGTCAATGCCTCGATAACTGGCAGTCAGAAAGATGAAGCCAGAGTAAGAAGTTTTTTCTCAGATACGATCGAAGGATCGACTCCGGGCTTGAAGAAAAAAAAAAAAAAAAAAAAAAAAAAAAAAAAAAAAAAAAAAAAAAAAAAAAAAAAAAAAAAAAAAAAAAAAAAAAAAAAACCTGACGAATTACAGAATAAGACGAAATAACGAGTTTTCATTGTATATGTATAATTAATATCTTATTTCTTTTATAAGTCTAGGTACAATTCTATTTTTATTTTTATTTTTTTATCTTGATATACTTATATATTAATGAACTATTTCTAATTATATTTTAATTTTTTTCAGGGTTTGAAAGGGATATATACATACTACAACTTCCTCACACATTTTGAGTGAATGGAATAAAAGAATTATACAAATTCATCTTAAGTTTAAAACCTCTTTAAAAGTTAATTACTAAAGTATTCATAAGAAACTGTAACATACATTCATACATAAAACATTTTACAATTGCTTTTTATTAATTAAGATAATAAAACAGAACCTCATAAAGCACATTCTTTTAACACTAATCCTACTGTAATGGTTTTTCAATATCCACTTCTCTCACATTATCTTTAACCAAGAAATTTTGGTAGAAATATGTACTCATCGGTAGATTTAGTGTTAAAGGACTGTAAGTCATCTGTAAGATTTTTAGTTCTAAATGACTGAATAAATGAGAATTATTAAATTTATGATAACATCAAGAAAACTAAGGGTCTGAGTCATTCTGTTTTCTATATATATTTTTAAACATTAATTTATTTCTTGAAAACATGCGCATACACACATATATATATATATTGGCATTGAATGTCCTTGAGTCTTGATTCCTTGTTCAAGTTATATGTTATTGAATTTGCATTGTACTATTCAGAAATCCTTAGTTTTCTTCAACTTGTGGTTCTGCAGAAATGGCAGTGAATAGAGGACCACTAGAATAATTATTTCAAGTAAAAGCAATTTCATATAAAATGGGGAGTAGTGGCAGTTAAATATATTTTTAACAGTTGTGGTCATCAACATCGTCAGTTCACTCTGAAATTGAAAAATTATAATTCAATATTATATTTTAATAAATTACCAGTAAAAAAATATATAATGAGTGTATTTATATATTTATATACCGTAACCGGGGGCTACTTTGAACAGGTTTTTTTTATTTAAGTTAATTATCCAATTTAAGTTTTTTAAAAATGTTTTAAGAGTTTTTCTTTTTTTTTTTTGGAGTCAAAAAAACTTCAGCAAAATTTTTTTTTTGTTGATGATACATAAATAATAAAAACACAAATATTTTTAACAGTGTTGATAGCTTTTATAAAAATATAACTATTAAATTAGCAACTTACAAACTACCTATTAACATAAACTTGATTCAGTTTTCAAGGAACAGTGGTCCTTAACCAACAAAACACACAAGAAAAACTTGATTATAATGACAAAATGACTAGAAGCAAAGGAACAAAAATTTTACAATTTTTGGCATTTCAATTGAGTCTGCCAAGTGAGTAGGAGCTGCTTTTAATCAAAAGCTCCTACTTGATGAAGTTGATGTACAATAATCACTGATAATTTTATAGATCTACTCCTTTTGTATCCATAGTGAAATAGCTGAATTAGTGTTTTCATGCAGTGTTGTGTGTATTTAAAATATATGCATCTGAAAATTGGATATGTGTGCTACAACATTCTGCTATATTTCTCCTACAAGAATATATTTAATTTGTATTGCTTTTTAGAGTTGTTTCAATCATATTTGTATGTCAGCATTTATTTTGTTGAAATGTTTATGCTTGTCCACTGGTATTATGTGGTGCCACAAAGATCACATAAAAGATCCATGAAGTGAGTTTCGTATAAGTGAGACTCTATTGTATATATTATTTTTTTTGGGGGGGGGGAGGTGTAGATGACAAACTAAATTTTTTTTTTTTACTGTTACACATTGTATATGTAGCTACAAGTTATTTTTCTGTGTGTGTATTAAGGTCAAATTTAATGTTTTCACAATATTAAAAAATTTCAATTAAATTTAATCCACAAAAGTGTTTCATCAAATTTTATTTTTTTTTTAGACCATCTTCAACTGATACAAAAAATTAAGAAGGTTGAAATGTTGAAGCACATATTGTCACATTTTCCTTTAAAAAAATTCTACTCTCATCATGTGCAACTTAAATTGTTTGCAACAATATATATAATATCTTTAAATAAGATGCATTTTTTTAATTTGGTTTAAAATTATCAAACATATCAATAGGTATATAAAATATATAAAGTTAGTAAACTGGAGTCTGGGTACTCCAGTATCTAGTAAAGGGCCGTTCCGACTTAAAAGCGGAATGAGATTCTCGGTTTCGTTCCAATTTTCGTTCCACCTTAAGTTTGACAAACCTTCTACATACAAATGAAGGGCCGTTCCGACTTAGATTTTACGGTCTGTTCCACTTTTTGTTCCACGTCAGTTTGACTAACCTACTACCTACTAACTTCGGGCTGTTAATCTCTATCTATTTTATAATTAGGAAATTTATAGCTACTATAATATTAGGAAGGTTCAAATAGATAAGTATAATTATTTAAACAATTGTTTTATTTTAAAAGGGTTTTATTCAATCAAGCTTTCTGCTTTTTGTTGAACTTCTTCTTCTTTCTGTATCTCCTTTGTGTCGCAAGGCGTGGAGTAGCCTCACACCATCTTCTGTATTGTTCTCTATTCAAAGCCATTTTCTTCATTTCTGCCAGAGAGCAGCCCCTTTCCCCTCCGAGCCTCTCCATATAACAATTGTAGGTAAGCCTCGGTCTGCCTACTAGTCGCTGCCCCCGTGGTCGTGCTTCCAATAGCCACCTGGCTCTTCGTTCGTTGCCCATTCTGCAGACGTGACCAAACCACTTGAGCTGCCTTTCCTGAAGAATGTATTTTGTCGGCCTCACTTTTAACATTTCCCGAATGGTCTTGTTCCGCACTCGGTCTCGCCTGGTTTTACCAACGATTCTGCGTAGAAACCTCATCTCGGCACCAGTTATTTTACTAATATGCTTTTCTAGGATTGTTCAACTTTGGGACCCATATAAAAGTACTGGGGGAAACTCTGACTTGAAGAGCCTCAATTTGGCGTCTTTGCTTACTTCTTGCTTGGCTTGTAAAACATTAGATATCTGGTAGAACACACCATTGGCCTTCCTCACACGTTTCAGGACCTCCTGGCCAATTCTTTAATCATTAGTGATTATTGTTCCCAGATACTCGTAATGATCCACCTCTTCCAATTTCACGCCATTGCATAAAATATTGAGCTCCTGTACTTCCCTCCCAATGTGCATAATCTTGCTCTTAGCTGGATTAATCTCCAATCCTCTCCTTTTTAGTTCCTCAAACCATTCCTCTACAGCGATCTGCAGTCTTTCAGGGCTATCAGCAACAATGACAATGTCGTCAGCATACATAAAACTCTGAACCAGAACAGGAAGTAGATTCCAGAACCCTACAGTGGCCCTAGGAGTCCTCTTTTTACATATTTTCCACACTTCATCCATTACAAAATTGAAAAGAAGTGGGCTCAGGCAGTCTCCCTGTTTAACACCCTTGCCTAACTCAAAGGAAGCAGATTTCATAACATTTAGGCGAGCTATTCCTTTTGCATCTTTATATACGGATTTGATAGCTCTAATTAAATTTTGAGGAATCCGTTTTTGCATTAGAGCGTCCCATATTTCTTGCCTGGGAAACGAGTCGAAAGCTTATACCAGATCTAGAAAACCAAGATAAACGTTACGACCGCGATCCCAAGCTTTTTCCACCACCATTCGAAGGGAAAAGATGTGGTCCTGAGTTTGCCTACCTGGTTGAAACTCTGCCTGTTCTTCCTCCATATCTTTATCAACAAAGATTCTGAGTTGCTGTTCGAGAATCCGTGTGTATACCTTTTACATTATGGTAGAGAGGCAGATTGGCCGATAGTTTTCACAAGATGTCTGGGTTCCTTTCTTGTGAATAGGAATTATAATGTTTTCTTCCCATTCAGTAGGGATCTTCTTCTCATTCCACATCTTCTGGAAGAGGTTTTGTAATACTATAGTCAACTCCATGCCTCCAAATTTGATCCAAAGGCATTAACATTTCTCACATCCTGTATGGATCGACCCATTTCACTTTTAATTAACCTTCCACCGGTCGCGCCGTTGTATTTTACACAACACTCGATTTGTTTTCTCTCTCTCTTTCGCTTCCGGTGAGCTTCCCAGAAAATTTGCGTTAGCTATTCTATATATGCACAAAGTACAAAAAGCTACAGCTCTCGTTTTTTTTTTTTTTTTTTTTTTTTTTTTTTTTTCTCGTGCCTTTCACGGCAATTAGCTGGTAAATTCGATAAAATGTACGTAGGATTCTTTTTAATTTTTGCTTTTGTTTATCTTAGTCAGCGATAGTATTCGGAATATTTTGATTTGGTGGAAACCTATAAAATTGGAATATATTCCTCGATTTTTGCAGAATTAGACGAAGAAGAAAAAAGAACTCTGCAAAATTCGAGTAATATATTCCAATTTTATAGGTTGGAATACTGATTCATGTTTTTTTGAAGCTAAGTAGCATAATTTGGAAATTTTGTTTATGAATGTAATTAAAATGTATGTATCAAATCGAAAACATCAAAAAAAATTTTTTTTGTTTGTTGTAATCTAATAACAAAATGTGCAAAACAATAGTCGGTGTACACTGTTCGTAAACAGAAAACTTCCAATTACAACTTGTTAATGATCTCAAGCATTACTGATATTGTACTTATTATGAGCTATTTTTAGTCTTATAATATTTTTTGCCCAGCATTGAAGTAAATTATAAATTATATTTGCTCTCATTATTGAGATTTCCATAAAGATCAGAAAATCAGTGATCATTTTAAGAAATAAAGAAAAGTTTTTGAGGGAAATAGGCAAAATAATTTTCAAAAATCACTCTATAGTCCATAACATCATCAAGAGGGTTGAAGAAACTGGGAACTTTCAATATCGGCTAACATCTGGACGTCTAAAAAAGCTTAAAAGGGCACATATACGAGAAATTTTGTAAATTATTCTCAAAGACCCAAAAACCAGTGCGGTTTCCATCGTAGGTACGCTAGCAAATGTTGAAGACAGACAAACAGAGCATAATAAAAAGTGCGAGACATAACTCGCAGTTTGATTGGAATTATCTCTTTATAAGTAATGTGAATAGGGTAAAACGTTTAAATTTTGCTTAAGAATGTGTTTACAAGCCAAAACATTATTTACTGAAGAATACAAATTTAACGGCCTTTCATCTAATTAGAAAGTTAGAATTGGCGAAAACCAAAAACATCCGAAGCAATTAAAAATATGTATTCCTTTGTTAACAGGAAGGAGGTAGTATAATGATCTGGGGGTGTATTAGGGCATCTGCCGTTGGAAACCTTAAAGTAGTCGATGGAATTAAGGACCAATATGTTTATGTGTACATATCAAGGCACAACCTAAAATAAAGTTATGCGAGTCTTGACAATGGATCATCCCTTTCTCATATGAAGCCTTCTGAGTTTTATTGGGCGTCTAGATCTTAGCCAAATGCAAATGTTCCCATTTACTTTAAACGTGTGGACAATTTTTTAGACTAAAAAGTGATTGTAGGAAATTATTTTGCCATCCCCTTCAAAGACTTTCATTCCTATCTTTCTTAAAATGATCACTGATTTTCTGATTTCTACGGAAACCTACCTGGTAGAGAAAATGAAGACTGAAAATATTTCAGAAGAGCACAATGCCAGTAATCTTTCTGAGGATTACAAATAATAATTAGATATTTTGTGTTTACAAATAGTTTACACGGATCTTTTTGGCGTATATTTTGATATTAAATTACTATAATTTTGTAATTGAGACAAACAAACAGTTAATTTTGATATTGGCGTGTTGGCGCATTCATTTCAATTACATCCAATAGCAAAATTTTCAAAAAAAAGCTGCTTAGTCTTAAAAAAAAATCATGAATAAGTATTTTAATAATGAGTGTACCGAGACATTTTTTGCTAACTATATGTTTGAAGAACCACGACAAGAGACATGGAGTTGCTGTACATATTTTAGGGTGTGCAAACAATAAGAAAAATAAATAGATATGTATATAAGCGTGCGTGTGAGTTCTTTTATTGGCTTGTAAAACTATGTATTTTTCATAAATATATGATTTTGAAATAAATCATTTACCTATTTTCAATGCAAAAATGAAGCATGATGTATATATAGTATTTTGAAAATAAACAATAAAGAGGAATGATTTCGTTATTTACAAATGGTTATCTCTTATTTATCATAATGCCTAAATGTATAATAAATTGTTCACTATTGGCTGTATATATTATTTGTTACTCACATAGTAAACTATAGTGAAAAATTGCTTAAAAACCCAGTATTGATTAATTGGCAGACCAAAACCAGATATCAAGTAGTAAACATGAACTATAACTACGGCAAGTGTGTTCAATGAGAACATTTTGATACAGACTTCATCTGAAACAGCATAATAATAATTTATTTTACCTGAAACAATATTGGATTAATTATTAACTTGTATTAATATTAAACTTGGGAAATGGTCAAAATCTTAAACACAGTTACATAATTAATTAAAAAATATGTAATTGTTATTAACATTAAAGCTGATTTTCTCCTTTATAAATTCTACTGCAACTTTTTAAATGATTGATATTAAAAAATTAATAGTAAGTTCTTAAAATTAAATTTCCCTTGTCTGAACGGTCCATAGATTTTTAAATACATATTTTAAAATGGCATAAGTCATTAAGCGAAATAGGTTAATTTTTTTTCAATCACAAGGTGTGTCAGATTTTTTTTCATCAACTTATAAAACAACTAAATACAATTTTTTTTGTGAATCTAAAAATTATTTTTTGACTAAACTAATACTGAGAGGTAATCTTTCAAATTGTTTATATGATTCAAACAATCACTTATACCACTACTACCAATCCGATTCAAACCAAATTTATATGGTAATGGCCCCTAATGTACGAAATTAGATTGGTCATCCCTATTTTAGCACTAGGGCTGTGATTTGTAAACAATTAAACATTTAAAAAAACATGCATATATATTGGATAAAATATGGAATTAAATACCGAAAGTATGCAACTATCTAAATTATTTAAAAATTATCTTAGGCAGTGAAAGTTGAAGGAATAGTGAGTAATAAAACAGTACTCCTATAATATTGAACAACCTTACCAAGCATATGGAAACCAGCTACCACGCAATGCTGCGAAATATAAAGATGTGATAAGACTTTGCCCACAAATACATCGCCCAGAATGACGCGTATATCTAAGATCGGCAACAGCCAAACAACACGTTTGATGACCCAGCTGTTAAAGAAAGAGAATGTGATGATTGGAACGATATGTTATTTTCTGTTCGTAAAACCAATAATAATATTTGTTTTACAAACATAAAATAAATTTTGGGAATTATTTTGCTGTACTTTATTTTCAGTCTTAATAATACATTGTACCCATATATTTTAGAAAACCTTTTTTCGAAAACATAACATATTCCTACATTCTTCATATTCCATTTTTTGGGGCAAGAAAGATGTAGCTCGAAGGATCATTCACGTACCACCAAATTACTGTAACGATTGTAAACTTCATAATTG
Source organism: Euschistus heros (assembly GCA_003667255.2). Lineage (NCBI taxonomy): Eukaryota > Metazoa > Arthropoda > Insecta > Hemiptera > Pentatomidae > Euschistus > Euschistus heros. Next base: position 1,005,334 of record RCWM02000205.1, on the reverse strand, counting down.
AAAGTAAGCAACAAAAAAGTTTTAACATAACTTAGAATTTGAATTCTTTAATTTTCGCCTCCCCATTAACTTTATCTAAATTTTGTTAAAAGGGCATCCAGAGACTAGATTTTTCTGCTATCGTGTAGAGATAAGGATTGTGAGAATAAATGCAAAATCAAAGAAACATCCGACCGACAAAAGAGGCTCTGTAAGAAAATAATTTGGACAATTTAAGGTAAATTATATAGTATAAATATATATAATTTGGACAATTTAAGGTAAATTTATAGTTATCAGTTCTAAGATCAAAAATAGCGTTCCCCACCAGGTCTAACATCGCTCCGCCTACTGCCGCTCCACTGTTAACTTGAACAGCTGTCTAGCAGAGACGTTAGTTACATATTTTTATTCTGATACCTTATATTTATTTTAAAAATAAAATTTTACCATATCCTACGGTTAATATTCAACTCAAAATGGCAACAATAAAGGAAAAATTTAATATATTATTAGAAAGAATAAATGGGCTAGATACAAAACCGGACGATATAAAAAAACCAATAAGAAAAAATAATAGAAATAAAAGGCCGTTTTAATGAATTATCCAGTGATCGGGAAAGGGAGAAAAATAATATGCGAAGGCAGAACATAATTATACTAGGTCTAAAAAGGGAAAACGTTTCAGAAATGAATAAATTTATAATTGACTCTTTGAAATATTTTATACCCGACATACGCATTTAAGATATCGGAGGAATAAGGAAAATCAACCCTAAAAATAAAGAAGGGCCATTAATTGTTAAATTAGTATCCGTCTTCCTGAAAAGAGATATAATGAGAAATAAATATAAATTGTCAAAATCTCAGGAATATAAGAACATAAAAATAAAGGACGACTTACCAAAAAATGTCAGAGAAGTTAGAAAGGAATTGTTTCCGTTCATGAAAATTCATTGGGAAAAAGGAAACAAGGCCACCCTGAGATACGACAAGTTGCTCATAAATGATAAAATATTCTCTCTAGAAGAGCTACAGACAAAAGGAGCCCAAAGAAAAAGAAGAGAGAGGAGCGAAGGTAAAGAAGGAACTTCCTATAAAGAAACAGTACAATTACCCAGAGGCAAAAAATTAAAGGAAGTCAAACCTGTTCAACGAAGAACTGATAGCCTAGATAGATTTTTGGATTCTTCCGAAGAAAGAAAAATAAATGAGGGTATTAAAAAAGACTCAGAGCCTTCTATAATAAATACCAGAACCAAAAAATTCATAAATAGCAGAACTTTAATTACGTGAATATAGGCTTCTGGAATATATTCGGATTCAACACTGTATAATTTATCCAATGGTGAAATAGATTTGTTAACTGGAATGAGTGTTCTATGTTTTTCCGAAAGCTGCAGGTTTTGATATGATACCCAATGAATGCTTTAAATTATTTAAAGATGATTGGCTTGTGTTTCTGTTAAATTTTTTCAATAAAATCTGGGAAACTGAAAATATTAAAAAGCAATGGTGCACTACAAAACTGATTTTGTTGCATAAGAGAGGGGGTCCGTTGGATCCAAATAATTATAGAGGCATTGCCATATTCAATTCAATAACTAAACTGTTCACATATATAATTTATAATAGATTAAACAAATGGGTTTATTCAAAAGGTCTGATACCAGATGAACAGATGGGCTTTAGAAAAGGTAGAGGTTGTAGGGATTGTATTTTTGTTTTATCTGCTGCAGTTAACATACAATTAAGATTAAAAGAAAAGAAAAGTTTATACAACATTTGTTGACTTTCAGAGAGCTTTCGAATCCATTCCTCACGACAAACTTTGAAGAAAATTATACAATATTGGCTTAAATGGAAGATGATGAATATGTAAGATATTGCTTCTTTTAGAGTCTCGGATACTGGAGAGCTTTCTAAAGAAATGGTTGCTTCAGAAGGAGTTTTACAGGGAGTGATTCTTAGTCCACTTCTGTTTTCTCTTTACATTTCAGATATTGTTACTTTTCAGAAACTACGGTGTACAAGGAAAAAAATTTAAAGGCAATAAGGACTTAGTATTTATATTATATGCTGGTGATATGGCCATATTTTCTTCAACTTGGATTGAAACCCAAAAGATCATGCAAATTCTAGCTAGTTACTGTGAGCTAAACTCTTTGACTGTTAATACAAATAAAACCGTAATCTTAGTTTTCCATAAAGGAGACCGCCCGAAGAGACTTGATGCTATCGGCTATAAACGTAGTAATATTTCCTTTGTTAACGCTTTTAAATACCTTGGATTGCCTATTTCATGCAGTGGTAAATTCAGTCAAGCCTAAGGCAGCTTTAACCAAACACGCTGCAGCTAACTCAGCTTTCTCCAGAATACTGAGTTCTTGTTATTCGGACAATTGGTATACGAAATGTAAACTGTATGAATCCATGTCAGAAAGTATTCTCCTATATATGGCAGAAATATGGGGCAGTCCATATTCAGAGCTTATTGAAAGAGGGCAGATGAAATTCTTTAAATATCTACTAAATCTACCGAGAAATAAACCTAATTTTTATACTAGAATTGAGATAGGATGTATTCATGTTTTGGTTAAAATTTTCAAGAGAATGCTAAGTTGGTGGATTAAAATATTAAGACTATGACTGAATATATCATCATCAGTGATATCATGAATGATATCACTGATGACCAGTTGCCTAGGATATGTTATAATAGATTAGCAGAAATTATTAATCCCACCAATGTGCCCTTCAACTGGGCTTCAGAACTTAAAAGTCTACTTTCTATTATTGGTGCGAACGAAGCTTTGGATGTAGAACAGATTAGCAGGTTTTTTGGTAAACTTGTAGAGTAAATGAAAAATCATTTGATAGGTTTAGATTAGTGACTAATTCTGCTTTTAATTTATATTACAGAAATATCAGTGATCTAGGACCACCTGAACCGTATTTGCTTTTCCCTAATATTACAATAAACAGATTGTAACAGTGACAGATTGTTGTGACAGCAAAAAAGTCACACGGATTGTAGTCAACGGCACGGTTAGAAAATTTAAAAGTGGATATTCTTGCATACACAGCTCTTCAAATGATAAAGATGATATCATTCATTATTTGTTATACTGTACAGCCTTCCTCAATGAAAGGGATTCTTTTTTTGTCGCGATACATAGAACTTAATAGCCAAAATTAAATAGCCAGCAAATTTGCAGTATTGACTTATTTGTAAACAGTACTATCAGAAGGATAGTCTGAATTGTATTTAAAAGTTTTTAATTATTATAGCACATTGAAGTCAGTAAATATTAAACAATGTGATTAATATTATTTAAAATCTTTTCTTTTGTTCATCTTTTTTTTATGTTTTGTTATTTTCAGTTGAGTTGTACAAATTTTGTTTGATATTAACATACTATTATTTAACTGGAGATTTTGAGTATAATTTTATTGTCTATTAGATTTTAAACTTTTTTTTTTTGTATAAAAGGAATAAAAAGAAAATAATAGCCAGACCTCTTGTAATTGTGATTTACAAAATACAGTATTATTTCATTCATTCATTCTATAGACCACTTCACGTTAATGGGCTTTATTGGAACGTATTTAAATAACGCAGCCTCTGTCCGGCTAATTCAAACAAAATATTCGACTTCTAAACTTTTTCCATATAAAATGCCAGGTATAATTATTAAGTATTTATCAAAAACATGCTTACATTTCGTAATAATTTTCCCTCCATTATCACCTCGTGCATCACACAGTTTATTAAAGGTACTGTCAACAATAGCAATACTGCCTATTAATGCCCAACATCGTTATTTATGTGATTTCGTCTCCTACAAATAATCCATTCGAAGTAAGCCAATTCTGTTTTTATTAATGATATGACTTTTATACAGCAGCGGAGTGGCGTAACACAATTCTGAAACAATGGAACACTTTCATACTGAATACCTCTCGGCCAAAAAGGTTCATACATTACATACTCTCATGATTGATAAAATACTAGTAGCATGATTGCATTTTATAAGAAACTCATAAGGCTGCGATGGTGATTTGGGATGAATTTTCCCCCGGAATCTTTCCTCTTTTTCAGAAGTGACTTTCGGCATTTTAGGAGTACAAAAATAAGCAGTTCACAAATAATGTATCTTGGTGGACTGTGTGTAAGAGGCTGGGTAATGGAATGAGACTAGGGAGAAACGAAAGAAAAAAGTGAAGTGATATTCCAATTATTTGAGCGAAATTAACCTGATTAAACCATTCCAAGAGAAACAAATGCGATTGAAAATCTGCTGAAAGAATCAGCGCTTGGGCTAACACTAACTCATTTATTTGGAGGAAAAAAAAATGAAAGGAGTGCTCATTGTTTTATTTTTAGGTTTTTATCTACTTATTTTTTATCTGCTTAGAAGCATCAACAATTTCAAGGGCCAAATGCTGATATGTTAAATATGTAGATAAATATGTCCCATTCACTTACGGAAAAATATGTATTTATTGCAAAATAAAAATAATTTAAATTGATTCTAAATTACTTAAACTATATCAATTTTACTGATATTAGATGTTTAGTTGGCTGGGATAAATATGCAAATGCAATTTCACAGCCCTAGTTACCAGGAAAAAAAAAAAAACATGAATTTTATTTTTCACCACCCCTAATGTACGTGATTTCATTATTTGGACTGATCGTATGAATTTTAGATTATCAGAAAAAAAAAAAAAAAAAACGCAATATAGTTTTTATTATTATAGATTTTTTAAAAAATAGAAAATGTAAAAGTATAATTAGTTTAGATAAAAAAAAGGAAACACTTTTTTTTCCCAATCAATCAAGAAACGTATGAATCGGATAAACTGACAATGCAGCTTCAAAATCGTAATATACTTGCACTCAAAATTTTAACACTTTTAAAAAGTTCAAGAGGATAATATTTAACATCAAGGTTCTTTAAATCGAAATCCACTAACTGTTTCATACTATTTAAACATAAAATACAACAAAATTGGCTTGAAATGTTAGTATATTTCCTGATTTGAAAGTATTCAGTATTAAATTAAAATTTATTAACAATATTTAATCATTATTGAATCATAATTGAAAAAGCATGCTTGTACCAGGATGAAGAAATGCTCCAACATATGCAACCAAAACCATTGATGAGTGATGATAAATATGATGAATAGAAGCCTGAGACGTTTTTTTCCGCAGTATAAAAAGTACCTAAATAGAGAACTTAGATTAGATTGGAAATTATTAAAAAAAAGAAAAAGAAAAAAGAAAGTTATTAGAATATTTTTGATATATTAAGATTATCTTAGTGCCCTCGGCAATTTCATAGGGACAGAAATGTGAAAATCAACATCTTATAACCTAGAAGTTTTACAATCAATTACAATTTTAAAATAAACAAAACAATCTCCTAAAATTATGAATTTCTTATAAAAAAAAATAACAAGTTCTTAAACCGGAAGAGGAAATAAATAAAGAAACATAACATGAACAATAAGTGAATGGAAATAGCGAAAAAGTTAGGGAACAGTCTGTATGTGCGCATGATTTACGTTTAATCAACAACGGTAAAAAATATACACAAGTACAAAAATTAGATGTCTACATTTAATTACCAAAGAGAGGATATTTCAAGATATCTCCTACTTGGAGGGTCTACTTCTAGAACCAAATAGGTTCCATTGAATTGCACTCAATTGGGGAAAAAATAGATTATCATTTTACTGTTGTTTTTTTTTTTAGGAATTTTAAAATATTTATGGTCAATGAAATTTGACTTAGAGGCTTATTTGCTCCACTTAAAGATAACGTTGATAGCCAGAGAAAATGACAAAATCACAATATGGAAAGACTGATTCTAAATGCAATGGATCCAACTGACAAAACATATTATAATAAATTGACTAACAGACTTAAATCAGAACTTAAAAAACTAAAATTTGAAAATTTACAAAAACAAACTGAACAACTAACTGTTTCCGATAAATCATTATGGAACACTACCAAAAGACTGTTAAAATTCAAAACCTTCAATCATCCTCTCCTTACTCCAGCTCAAACCTGGACCAAATCTGATTTAGAGAAATCGCAGGTATTTGGTGAACACTTACACAATATTTTTAAACCCCATCCAGATATCCTAAATCCTAACCATGTATAATTTATTGAAGCAGAACTGGCCATTCCTCTCCAAATGACCATTCCTCCTAAAGCCTTCCACCCTTCAGAAATAATAGCCATCATTCGTAAATCGGCCTCCAACAAAGCTCCTGGACACGACCTTATCACTTCAAGAATCCTCAAATACCTTCCAAGGAAAGCAGTATTATTCCTAACCCACGTTTATAATGCTGTCCTCCATACAACATATTTTCCCGATTCCTGGAAATCATCAATAATAAAAATGATCCCAAAACCTAAAAAACCACCAGAAAATCCTTCCTCGTACCGACCTATTTCTCTCCTATCTACCATGGGCGAAATCCTTGAAAAGCTCCTTTTGAAACGCCTTTATCCCATCCTTAATTCCAATCAATAATTCTTCATACTCACCCACCTTTCCTCAAGGTAGTATCCTCGCTCCCATCCTTTATACGGTATATATAGCTGATATCCCAACTCATCCTATTAATATCCTCACAACCTATGCTGATGACACAAGCGTGTTTTCAGTCAATGATGACCCATTTGCTGCATCCCAGACACTCCAGTCACATATCATTTCCCTTGAAGAATGGTGTCATAACTGGGGAGTTGAGATAAATCTCAGCAAATAACCTTTACCCTACCTCGAAAACCTACCTCATCCTGTCCTCCTGTATGCTTTAATGGAGTACCATTAAATAATGTAGAACAGATAAGATACCTTGGATTTTATCTGGACAAGAGACTTACCTGGAATCCTCATACAAGATTGAAAAGACAAGAAGCCGCACGTCGATTTCGACTACTACAAGACTTACTTGACAAACGTTTAAATCTCCCGATACACGACAAAAAACTCATCTATGTGACGATTGTCAGACCTATTTCGCCTTACGGAACAGAGTTATGGGGATCCACCAAACCATCGAATTCTTCCTGCATCCAATCACTCCAATCCAAAATCCTTCGAAAAATCTTAGATGCTCCTTACTTTGTCACAAATGAATTGATCCACAATAACCTTAATATCCCATATGTTGCTGATTTGGCACGAACCAGATACCTTTCCTTTCATTATAAACTCACTGCTCATCCAAATCCACTTGTTCCACAACTTGCTTCCCATTCCATTCCTGCAATCATCCAAGGCGTCTGAAAAGAAGATGGCCTCGTGATTTTCTTTTGTAAATATTCCTTAGAGTACTACCAATGCACAGTGGGACGAATGACCAATCTAGGAGGAAAAAAGTCCGTATCTCTTAAACAGACCTGGCAACCTGATTTACATAAACAATAGAGTTTAAATAAGGTAAAATAAAGCCACTAAAGCCACAACCATAAGGAAAATACTATACAGTAGGCCCCCGTTATCCATGTTTTTTTTGTTGTTTTTTTTAATAAGGTTTTATTTTTCCATTCATTTTATTTGTATCATATTAATTTAATAAAAAAATAGTTAGATCGTTTCCAACGATTACATAATGGGTTATTGTTTATACTTATTATTATACAGTAATTATTTTTAATTATCTTAAAAAAGTAATTAATGAAAAAACATGTCAAGCTGGTATCATGTTTTTCGGTGTACTAATCCAATTCATATTATGTAGCGATACTGTTTTCTTTCTGTGATATTATTACTGACCCGTTTGCCTACTAAGCAAAACTATTTACTCAGTTAATGTCAAAAAAAAAAAAATAATAATAAAAAAGATAAATACAAAATGTTTTCATGCTTAAACAAAAATTAACCCATACAAACTGAACAGAAAAAGGTAAAAGTGTTTAAGTGTCATCCTCTGAATTAAGAATTGATGATCAAAGTGTTCATGATATTTTGAAAAAGATGGATGATATTTCCGACTTTGTATCGTCGCACATTGGAACGAATGGCCAATCTAGGAGGAAAAAAGTCTGACTTACTTAAATAGACACAGCAACCTGATTTACATAAACAATGAAGTTAAAATAAGGTGAAATCAAAGCGCATAAGTAACAACAATAAAGAATATAATATATTAAACGTAACTTGAAACAATATAACTGCTTTTTGTAAACCTTAAATCTGAAAACATATGACATTGCAGTTGACATATTTGTGCTACTGTAGCAAAAGCAAAAGCACTATATATAAATATAGCACTATATATATATATATATATATATATATATATATATATATATATATATATATATATATATATATAGCACTATATAAAAGCACTGCTACATTCACTATCACTCCATGTTGTCATCTTCTGAAGAGTCCACATCTTCCCCAGAGGAATCATCGGTGGATGAGGAGCAAGTATAATTACTATCTGGACTTTTAAAAAGGTCTGCTGCGATAAAGTAATGGGTAATGTTTTCTTATTTTTTCTTGGTTTTTGCTATAAACTATGAAAAAATATCAACAAGATTACACAGAGTGTTCAATTGAAAGAATCAATAATTTTAACTAAATGTGACCTGTCGAGTTAGATACTACTTACATCCTTGTTTTTACTTATTAATCCCACAGCTAAAACCAAAAAAAAAAAACTCTAATTCTGCTCTATAAACATCTTCCGTTTACACCTATTACAACAGTTCCATTAATTTCGATTACACATTTTTTCTCCTTAGTAAAAAATAAACTAACAACTTTTTTATCTAAATGAAAATTCAATACATACAGTAAAAACGTGCATATATACATCCATTCTTATGTATTTGTTTGTATTGTAACTTTATAAACGTATGTAAAATGATTTTTTCTTATAAAAGTGATTTTCTCAATCTCCTAATAACTTTCCGGGGTTTTCCAGCCTCTTATTATTTCGTTTTAATTATCGTTACTACCAATTTTAAATATCTCTTCAGTGGAGCTATAGATCTTGGTATAATATCCTCTAATTTAAGTGTTTTAAATATAGTAATATATATTAAATCAATGCCCTAACTGTTCTGCCAAATACGAAATAACTCTCTTCGCGAAATTGAAAATTCGTTTTCAGACAAGAAAGCAGATAAAAGAAGCTAAATGTTTCATGATTGTTACATATACCTTCTAAGGCACCTCTACCATGAATTTCAGAGAGGTACATTGGGGTACTTTTTAGTAATAGATCTTTTTAGTTAAAAAAATACTTTAGTTTACGGCCCTTTAAAAAAAATTATATAATAGGTCAAATTATAAAAAACTTATTTTGAGCTTGTTTTCCTGGTATAACGATCGTCTATATTCACTAATTATAAAAGAATAATGAAAAAATATCAATAGGATGATACACAAATTTAGATTGAAAGAATCAATATTTTTAACTAAACTTGACCTGTCGAGTTAGGTACTACTTTGATCGTTCTTTTTACCTTGATATCCACCTCAAAAAAACGAAAGAACCTTTGATAATGATCCATAAACTACTTAACTATACACCTATCACAATAGTTTTATTAATTTTCATTATGACTTTTTTCCTCCTAGATAGGCCATTCGTCCCACTGTGCAATGGGTAGTTCCTCTACAAGTTTTACTCATGTCATTATATCACGTATATACCGCATATTTACTAGATGTATTTTTTTAAATACAGTTGTAAATTTCTATTAATAAAAGAATTAAAAAAAAAAAAAAAAATGCAATGGAGTGATCTCCGTCTACTAGCAGTAGAGGAATGTCATGAAGGTTCACGATCGTATGACGAACATAAAGTGACATGGAAATAACAGTCATTCCCATATCGTTGTTCCCCAGTTCAAGATTTATTACCCACTGATTTTGGGAAGCGCTTAAACTTTGGCGATGGTCAATAATAAATACTTGTCAATTTTCTTGCTAACTCTGGAATTATTGAAAATATTTTCATTAGAGATGGATCATGTTTTATAATAAATGGTATATTAAACTATTTTAATGACATTTATTTATAATCATTAGAAGGATGAAGAGTGTGCCACAGAAGTAGAAGAGAAAAATTAAAAACTTTGGAAGTAATTACAAAGAAGGACTAAATAGAGCGAATGAAAATGATTATGATAGATAAAAAATAAAAAAGAATCATACAGACTAAAAAAGATGCAAAAAGAGAGCGGAAACCTGATAGAGTAGAAAGATTAATTTAGAACAAAAACAACCTGAAAGTTCTATAAGGGATTGAAAAATATCAGAACGGCGATTTCAAGCCGAAAGTATTGTCGAGAAGAGGAAGAAAATTTGTAAGGTGATAAACAAGAAATTCCAGCAGTGTAGGTGGGGCATTTACGTCTCTTTGACGCAGGAGAAAGAGCAATGGAAAAGGAAGAAGATATTAATTACAGTGGTGACCTTATAGATGATGAAGAAACACTTCCGGAAAAAGAGGAAATAATGGTTTCTCAAAAAAAAAAACATAAAACGTCAGGCATAGACGTAACAAGGAAAAATGATAGCTATAGAATAAGAAAAAATGAGGAGTTAAGACAACTGTGCCAGGTGCAGGATTTGGTAGACTGGATTAAAAGGTGTAGGATGGGATAGTTGGGGCATATTGTGAGGATAGAGGAAACAAAATCCCAAGGATTTTTTGAACGGGAACCATGTAGATGCAAGGGAGAGAGGAAGACCGAGAAAAATGCGGGTGGAAGGCATACATGATTGGGTTGAGGAGGCCAAGGTCTTTCTAGGATCGTACTTCCACTAAAGAAGAAGAAGAATAGACACAATTTATGCTCAATTCCTAAAACATAAAAGGAGGTTAATCCTATGAAGTGACTCTTATTGTTTTGAATTGTTTTTTGTCGAGTATGGTCTTAAAAAATTGGAAATAAACCACTTTCATCATTTTTCATAACTCAGCCATCAAACCATACCACAATGTATTCGGCCATTGTCGTTATACTTTTTCTCTTTACTAAAGCTGTTAGTAACAATAATCAAAAATAATATAAGTTGGTGCTCTCCGTCTTAATAACGTGAGATTTATTATTTTTTCCAGTGTCATGCATTAATCGGGCCTAGTCACAAGGGTGTTCAGTTGCACTCATATGAGTATGGCCCAGAACAAGAAACTTAAGAGATTAATCGTAAGGAATAGAAGAGGCTAATCTTTTCCAGGCTTCTAGAATTTTAAAATGCTACTCGACCCTTAATGCAATGTGGATGCTCTTGTTTTGGCCAGGTCATGAATCAGAAACATAATAATAGCATTCGTAGGATACATTCGGTTGAAGTATGTTTGTATTGTTTACATCTAATTTGGGCAACAATAAAAATTCGTGGGAAGTCAATATTATTCTTTTATAAATTGTTATTGATTTTTTCAGAATTGGACTTAGGAGGCACTGTCCTAAGTTATTGTTTTCGTCTTTTTGGGAGATTTCCTTGACGTTCCGCTCATGATGATATGCTTGGTTACAGCTAGGGATCGATGTTGAAGCTTTCAGGCTCATCGTTGGTTTGTGCGCGTCGCCAGCCAACTTTATTCATTATTTATTCAAAGGTTAAGCTAACACACTCTCAAGTATTGTCATTAGGCATTTTAAAGCAAAGTTCTTAATAAACTTAAGCATTTGTTCCTACATTGAATAATATCTTTTCTTTTTCCCTTTTGAACGATTTTTTTACAGATTTTATAATATATTTTCTCCTGGTGTAACGATTTTTTTTTTCTTCATAATACGTTTTTCTTGTGTACATCCTTTCAAGGTTTGATGCGGAAAGTTCCCTTTTTTGTTTCGTTACTGTTTTAATATTCTGAAAAAGGAAACAACCTAATAAGTTTCTTATCACATGAATAGAAAAAGTAATATTAAATTGTTGTTAACGTGCCTATAAACTTTGTAAAAATATGGAATGTTGTTAATCCGCTGGCGAAAAACATACCAAGTACAAAAAAAATGAGACATACTCGTACCTTACATTGCACTAATTCGAAAAAACTGAAAATTTGTGTAATAAGGGACATGTGACAGATAAACGTTTAGTTTTCGAGTTTCGACCAAGAATATTCACAAAAGAATATTCATCATTGTAATAGCCGCTTAATTTAACCAATTAGACATAAATAAAAAGAGATTATTTAGTTAGTTTTCTGGTGATATTCATAACTCAAAACTCACAAAATTGCACTTAACATATTATTCACAAGTGCCACTGATATTTGTTCCGTGCTATTCTGAAACAATTTCTTTATACCACAAATACGGTTTACATTGTATTTTGTCACCGGATATCCGTGGGTGTAAAAGGAAAATATGTATGTCCTCACTTTGTATTTTTAAATTAATAAAACATTTACTCACAGTTTGTGTTAGAGTTGTTATTTTGTTTAAGTAGTAGTAAGAATAGGTAGAGGAAATCTGAAAATCAGAAATTTACTTATTAAAAGTGAAAAATACACCACTAGTACATACAATTAGAGTACTATACTTGTTCTAAAAGAATAGGAAAACTAATCCTTATTCCTGATATTACAATGAAACTTATCAGTTGACGTTTCGGACTGGCCGACTATCTATTTCGATTCAAAATTTTGCATTCATCTAAAAATTTATAAACATTAATGTTTTGTGTATATTCATCCCTAGAAGCTTAGGGGGGGGGGATAAATAAATAAAATTATAAAAGAATAAATAAAAATAAAAACTCCTATCTTGTTTTTATCACGAGTTAAAAAAATAATATCCACATTGCTCTTTTACCAAAACACTTATATTTAAAATTAGATAAAGTTTAAACTATATATTTTAAAACATCATCATTTTTTGGTAAAATAATTAATTAGAAAAAATAAACAATCGACTAGGCTTATAGATTTTTTCATACAAGAGATGTGTTGTAAAAGCCATTGAAGGATACTGGTTTGAGATCTATCAGGATCAAACGATTATCGACGGTCAAAGGACATCCTTGGCCACTCCTTCCCGGCAAATTAGTTTTCGTCACTTTTAAAAATTTATTTAATTGTTTTAATTTTTAAATAGAGAACCTCTCTTCCTTTTTAATCCTTTCTCCAGGACACTAAAAGATACAATATGAGATATGCCAGGATTTAACTATTTTTAAAGGTTTATATATTATCTAATTTTTTTGTATTACTAACAAATATTGATATTTGTTTCTTAGAATTTTGGCATGTAAAAGATTGTTCTATTTGAATTTATTTTATAAAAATAACATAACCATCTTTACACAGTAACGAATTTTCATAAGGTAATATTCCTAAGGCAATAGCATACCTTTTATATTTTTAATGAGCTCTTAGAGAATATACTTGTAGTTTTCCTTAGGCTGTGTGTTCTTGTAATTATATAATGAAACTATTTTAAGAACTTTTTTGATTTAACACGCCTAAAAAAATATTATGTTTAAATTATTATCGAAAACCAAGACTTATTTTTCAGTTTTTTGAGGAGAGGCAAAGTTCTGAGTAAATTAATTTTCGTTTCGAGGCTCTCTTTCTCGTCCTTAGTTTGTCCAATACAGTTGACAAGAGGAGATCTTCCTCATCTCAATCATATAATTAACTATTGTCTTACCTTAAAAATCCAATTTAAATACGTGAATAAATTTTTTTTTAAAAGTCGAGGTTTTTTGTTCATAACTTAAGTTCTAAAAAACGTAGGACAACTCAACTTTAACTAAATAACGTATATTAGAGACTAGTATTTGTCATATACATAAATATAGCTTGAATTGGTTAAAGGTTGGCGGAATAATGGGCAATCGTTCATATTTCAATAGGTTTCTGGGATAAATTTTATTGCCCACTATTATTTTTATATTCACTAAAAAAATTTGATTTAGAGGTTTTCGTAGATGTCAAAAACAATCTTGATTCCATTTTTGTGTAAATACTTTTTATGACGTACTTTACTCTTTAAGTAAAGGCCAGCCAAGAAACGTCAATTAGAACTGACTGACGTCATCATTAAGAGCTCCGAAATAAAAAATTGAGTTCATGTCCACAAAAAGACTAAACATTAGTTTATCTTTTCGATAATAATTTAAACATATTATTTTTCAAGCGCGAAATATCGCCGACACTATGTCTGTGGTCACAGGGAAGAAGTGGTTAAGTCCAAAAATGGGAATTTTCAGGGCAACGATTTCAAAGTTTGCAGCTCAACTGTAATTCCAATTTTCAATAACATTAACTTTTTTGGAGTTTATAATTCTTTAAATACTTGAGTGAAATCATGTTTCAAGTGAAATTGAATTTGGAAAAACATTTCCCGGATTTTTTCATACTTAGCCTATCTTTCACCGGCACTTACCTAGTTATTGACGCTAATTACCTAAATACGTACCTTACATTGATAACTTACCCGTGTTCGTTAATTTCTTGTTTTTCAAAAAGCGTATCGTTAAAATGATTAATAGGCTGTTAATTAGAAGGTAAATGAATGATAAACATCGTTTTATTTGTATAAACATTAGAGTAACAATTTAATTAACGTGGAAAGCAATTACCAATTTAAAAAGATATTCAAATTCAATGAAAATAGCGTAACAATTCAAGTAGATGACAAATTTATTGATTAAATTCAAGAAAAAATAAAATAAAAAGTATAATGAGAAATAGTTAAAGGAATTTATAATGTAAAAGAGAACGAAATTTAAAACTATAAAAAATACAACTATTCAATCGATAAACTTTCGTCTGGGTCAATTTCCTCTAAGTCTGGGTCTGTAGGAGGTTCGTTGTTGATTTTTAAATTTATGCAAAAATCATGAAATGCATGGTGAATCAGAGGTAAGAGTGTGAGAATATCTTTTTTCTTGTCATTGGATATTGGAAGTGAGGCGTTCGAAATTATGGGAATTTGTTTAGGAATAACAGACTTTCCTTTTCTTCTGAAATTAATTTATCTAAACGGTCCATGCATTGTAAGAGTGTTTTTAAAATATACCATCGTTAACTCTTAGGAATATTTTAGCAACTGTACCGGCTTCCATACAAATTTTTGGTCATCGTTCTCCTTTTTTTATATAATAAAAGGCCCTCCTTTTTCGAATAGAGAACCTAAGTCGAAAAACTTATCTTTTATCATGACAACAACTTCAAAAGGGTTTCTTTCTTTGCAAGATCTCACTATTTGCATCCAATCGTTTAAGTGGTTAATTTTTAATGTTGTCTTCTTATTTTCTTTTTCAATCAATGCGTGGTCAGAATCACACTCCATGTGGGTGTGTCCACTTACGAGAAATTTGTGATTTTATTCTTTTAATGGTAAGTTCTCTAACGCTTAAAGGAACATAATCGCAACATAATTATTCTTATTTTGTCCACCACAAGTATCTAGTAATAAGTAACTTCCTCCGCCCTTAAGTAACTTTGCCCCTCTTCCTGCAATGGTCTCATCCCACATAAAACATGTACCTTTGTTATCCACCAAGTCATGAATCGTTAGGTTAAATGTCCATAATTGTCTCTTATAGAATGCAACCGATTTTTTAAGGTAAGGAGTCGGGGGAAATTTTTGTAGTTCGAAAGAAAACAACGTTTTTTTGGATTTTTAACTCCTTCTTCCTTGTCCTCACGTTTATATTCGTACGCAAATTCTGTCATTTCATGATGCGCATTA
The DNA here is from genome assembly GCA_003667255.2 of Euschistus heros. Classification (NCBI taxonomy): domain Eukaryota; kingdom Metazoa; phylum Arthropoda; class Insecta; order Hemiptera; family Pentatomidae; genus Euschistus; species Euschistus heros. The sequence continues at coordinate 989,643 of RCWM02000205.1, read as the reverse complement.
CGTTTTTCAATAATTGCAGCTCGGTCTCCTGAAGGAAGACTTATAATTTGAGCTTGAAATAAATCGCATGTGTGACATGTGTCATTTTTTGGTTTTTTGAACGACGAATTAAGTTCGTGAAAACATTTTGCATACAAGGTAGCAGAAACTGGATTTGATCTTGAGTCGGCGTACAATTTGTGCATTTTGGTGATATTAATATCACTAATTAAATATTTTTAAGATGAAGAATGCCGGCAATAGTGGTTTTCGTAGCTTGGGAATGAAAGGATATGAATTTTTACCTCATTCATTTCAATTTCTGTTCGTTGTTGTAAGCGGGAGCCCGTCCTCGATCATCTTGAGTTAAGATGCCACAACGAGAACGCTGTTTTTTCTTAATTAATATAAACCTTTTTTTTCCCCCCTAACGTTTGACAGAAACATTTTTTACAAACAGAATGCAGTTTTGTGTCAGTAAAAAATGAATATGAAAAACTGCAATTTCTATTTGCTTTTTTCGGATTAGATTTAATACTTTTTGTATTATTAAGTAAAATATGAGAAGAAACAAAGCTGGCCCTTTTATCATTTTGAACCCAGACCGCAGTATTCTGTGAATATCTTTTCCCTTTCCGAAAATGTTAAGAACTTATTCCACGAACCTTAGTCTATAAGCTAAACATGCGTATTAAATTTCTTAGAAAGTAATTACCTATTACGAATTTGTGGTACATAAATAGGTAAATGAAATAGAATGTTTGCCCGCAAAATCATTTACATTTGAAAGAACAAGTCAAATGCAGTTGTGTAAATTAATACGCCAAATTTCCGTTGGCAATAACTAGGTAAATATAGTTGTCTTCACAATTATGAAAAATATTCATCGGCATAAAATAAACAATTGTACTTAGCTACTTATTCCGGGGGACAATATCATTCCAATATCGGACAAGACAACTTAGCCGAGGAAATATGAACGTCCCTAAGATACCTAAAAACGCACATTACTATAACTTGAAAGCAAACTCGTTTCAGACTTAGCCACTTCTTGGGGTTGTGTAGAAGCCCTAAAAGAAGCTGTTAGTGCACTTAAATGATTTTGGCCAAAATTCGACTTAACCACTTCTTCTCCGTGACCACAGATGTAAAACTAACTAAAGTATGATAAATCACTTTTTTTTATCATGTTCCTTCATCAATGTATTTTACAAGGCCGTGTGGTAAAATTTCGAATCTGATCGGCAATTAAAAGACCAAAATCTATAATGTAAATTTTACGAATTTTACTACAAGGTAGGCTTTCTAAAATACAACGTTAAACGAACAGAATAAAAAAAAAAAAAAAAAAAATGCGTTTTATCAACTTTGTTAGTTTAAATAGTGGAGACGATATAAAATCTATCTATACTATTGTATAAAAGGACAAGCCATTTTACGTTTGTGATCACTAACCACAAAAACTACGGAACCAATCTGTATCAAATTTTAACCACATAATCTAAATAATTCCATGAAGATTTAGCAATAATAAATAAATTATTAAAAAAGAGATGCTACGTGGCAACAGTTTGAAAATTAACCGATATGTGGCGAGCGCCATTCTGTAAGAAAGGTGTCATTGGTACAGTGCTTGGAATTGATAGTAAAATTTACTTCTATTCAATTAAATTTTTAAAAAAGAGTTAAATATATGGTGTGATATGTGAATCCCACTGAAGTTTTAAAATAGAACGATAAGTGTTTGCACCATTCCGTATTAAAGTTTATAATGGTAGTTTTACCATTGAACTATAGAACCCATTTGTACCTAATTTTAACTCACCATTTTCATAGTTCTAGGAAGGTTTAACAATAATAATATTTTAAGTGTACAATATTCAGTGGCAGAAAAGATGTTTGCCACACTCTCATATATTTGTATGGTAAGATATTAAAATTAAACCATATGAGATCAATAAAATTATTTCTGCCGAGTAAAAATTATTACCAAATCAAAATGTCGAGCATTTACTTTTTGTTATTGTGTGTAAAAAAATGATTCACGGGCCTTCAGTTGTAAGCACTGATAATGCAGTCCATTATCTGCAAGAGTTTCTTAATAGGTTCTGTCCTGGATTACACATTAAAATTAAAAGTTGGATGTCTAATTATGCTTTTACCTAATCTTCAAACACCTAATCAGTGCAAGTTAAAATTTACTGTTATGCATATACATATTATTGGGAGATAATGCTCAATGGTATTCTACAAGTTTTTTTATCGATAAACAAATAAAACTTTTTATTTAAAATTATCAAAGTTCTTCACATATGAGCGCAGGCGAAGCCACGACGGGGGATGCAACTATAAAATATAAAGTAAGATTTTCAAAAATATTTGTTTTTGTTCAGATCCTTAAACTCATTCAACGAAAAAAAATAATTTACAATTTTTTTTTTCTGTATAGGATCACCAAAGATATTTGGATCAAAATCGGAGTGGGACAGTCCAAAATGTCCATAGTGAGCCTTTATATATAATACAATATCCATAATGAATACAAAATAAAATAGTATTAAATATATCTTAAATATTGTTACATATATTAAATGTTTGCAGCAAATTATTTATAACCTTATCAATAAGTTTTGGAGAGAACTTTGCAGATGTTAATGGTGTACAGACATTTGAGCTGAAGTTGAGTACTTCGAATCCTAAGAAAGAATACCACTGAAAAAGAAAATTAAGTAATTAATTCTATATTATCACACATTATTTAAACTATGTTTTTTAATAGAGCATGATTACATATACAACTATTTATCATATAATAGATAATTGAGAAGAGATTTAAAGTGGGACAAGATTTACAGGCCCTATTCATTGACTTCAATGGCCTATGACTCGTTCAACAGAAACTGTCTTTGAAAAGTCATTAGTGAAGTAGGATTCATAGGGAAATTAGTGCAATTATAAGCCAAAGGATCTATTAAGAAGAAAACATGTGTGAAGGAAATCAAACTTTTCTAAATGTATATAGCTTCAAATAGCAATATCTATTAATAAGTTGACCATAGAAATCGTTTAGAGAATTCTCAGTCTGAAGAAATCAACTATATGGTAACTATAAAAGTGGGAGAATGCTGTTGGTATTTTAAAGATCAAATTTAGAAAGTTTAAAATGTAATGAGACTGTATCTGGAATATATTGCATAAGAAGATAATTAGGAAGAAGTGGAAGAGAAGAAAAATTAGAACAGATAAGAAAAGAAAGTATTCTCAGAAGAAGTTGATTCAAAACAAAATCCTGCAGATAAATGAATGTTAGTTGATAATTGAGGAAAAGCAGCATTCCACGTGGTATATTAGCAGAGCCCACAGAACTAGACAATCAAAGAAGTATTAAAAGTAACTAAGAAATGAACGAAGTTTATGATTTGCGTGACAGTTAAGTGATAGTAAAAAGTTAAGCAGAAAAAGCAGTAGAACAATGTATTCAACTTGATGAAATAGAACGGATATGATTTTAAACGGAACGCTGTTTTGGAAAGTAAGCAGACTAAGAATATATGGGTACCAGCCTCAGAACACTAGTGCTTGAACATGGTGGAGAAATATAAAAGGTTTTTAAACTTAAGTAGATAGAGGGTAATGGCAATGGAATGATTTTTAACGTAATGTTACAACAAATATATTAGTACACTTGCCACATAGAAGAAGTAAGAGTTCAAAATTATATGGAATACATTGTAGATGATCATCGGAATCTTCAATGAGAATGCTTCCCTGTTCTTCATGAACCTGGGTCCAAAGAACAAGCAGAAGGCTAAATAGCTCGCACTGATAGCCATTGGGGTTTGCAAACTAGGCTTTTCTTTTTCAAACAGCATAATGCCTTAGAATTCTGGAAAAAAAAAATCATTCTTGAAATATCATTTATTACCTTCAAAATATAAATAATTCATTTTTGAAAAAAAAAAAAAAAAAAAAAAAAAAAATTAAACCTTGTCTCTTTTTTCTATAAATTAATCAGAAATTGAAATTTCTCATTATATCTTAGAAGATTACGTAATCGGAGAAAAACAATATGTATTACATCACATCATTTAATTTATTTCAGCTTTCCTTATTCTTCAGGCCAGAAAATTAGAATAGAATAGAAAAGTAATTATATTCTATATTCTATATTATATTCTAAAGTCTCGTAAGAATAACAAATGAGTATAGAAATGCATCTGGTCAGAGACATAATAAAATGAAAAAAATATAGAAATGATAATAATATATATATATATATACCATATATATAATAATAATAATAAAAATTTAAAATCTTTTGGTACAATGCTTAGAGTTGTATGAACAACAGCAGCACCTGAATGCTATATTCAGAGGAAGTAAAATTTATTTAGTTTTGAATCTTAATTATGCAAAAATTGTAAGTGAATCTGATTCCAGAAATGCAGGAACACATCTTTTGATTGAGTAGTCAGCTAGCTTCAGCTTGGATACGAATAAGGTATTGAAAATAGAGATATTTTAATGATTTCAGGAATTTTGCTTTTCTGATATCAGGAGGAATAGAATTCCAAAGGATGAGTTAAAATGCATGGAGTTGGGATGGGATATACAGATCAGACGGGATCTTGTGTGTAATGAATTGACTACAGATCTGAATCGTGGGTATAGCTGGGATATATAATTGGATATAAGGGCATTGGTTAATATAGAATTATAATTTGTATTGATAATTTCATAAAGGAATGTTCAAAGGAAATATTGTCGACGGCAAATTAGATAAGGCCACTTTCATTGGGATTAGAGGAGGGAAACATGGGAGCGCCTAAGACTATCGAAGACAAACCTGGCGAAGCAGTTATGGAGGGAGTATACTGATTGTGAGTATGTTTCCCAGTAAAATGATAGTTTTTAGGGAACATAACAGCAGACCGGATTTTAAGTTACCCTAACTTGCGACAGGCTTAATGTATCAATATTAGGAGTTATCACCGGTATCTCGAAAGCTATAAATATTTTGAAGGTAGTAGAACAATACAAAATTAGAGTAGATAAAATTTGCCACACAAAGCACAACTCACCTTCTTTCTTCTACAAATAACCGGTTTTGGCACTAAAGAGAACTGATGAGCTTTTTAAGTAAGTTGTATGTATGAAATATGTTTGAAGTAATGTACATAAATACGTTTCCATACCTTTTTTTTTTTTTTTTTTTTTTTTTTTTTTTTTTTTTTTTTTTTTTTTTTTTTTTTTTTTTTTTTTTTTTTTTTTTTTTTTTTTTTTTTTTTTTTTTTGGATGCTGAATTTAAATTCCAAATTTACTGGTTTAACAATGAAAAATGCAAAAAGCTTTAGCGTTTTACAACTAATTTTCAGCTATGAGTTCATAACTCAAAAGCTGTACATATTCATACATAAGTGGTAATGCTGATTGAAATGTGTTACGTTGCACCAAACAATTTACTAATGAGTCATCTACAAAAAAATATGATTTTTCCCCCTTTTTTTTTGGCAACTCGAAAAATATAAATCTATATATGTACAGATTTGTCTAATAACAAAATCGTCTATGACACATGAAAATGCATTATACTTCATGTATGTAAGGTCTCAAACATTTAATGACGAAAAATAACTTCTCTTTTGACATGAAATTAAAAATAAATTTTATTCTGGGCCCCTTAATAATAATTATAATGAACAATATAATGTAATACAATAGTCGATATAATTAAGAACGAAATACAAGCAAGAAAAATACAATTAAAATTAAATACAGAAATTTAAAAGACATGGATGTGCCTTTTGCTGGGCGTCTATCCTTTGTTGGTCTAACGTTTTTTTCTAGCCATAATTGTACCATTGCAACAAGCTTTAGCTTTGTTGGTTGGTTGAAAATTTGCCGACAGTTTCCTGATCAGAAATTTAATGGAAAATTATTTTTTTTTATATGGTATATGTCGCTAAGACCTACCGTTTAGGGGCTATATTAGTTTGAATAAATAAAGTCACGTTTGAAGCCACTATTTTTTCTCATCTTTATTTATTTCAAATAATCATTCATTTTTAATTTACCTATTAACTTAAGTAATTTGATTCTTTTAATTCTAAAATGCAAATTTTGAATAGCAGCAGATTACAGATATTCATATCCATGGTCTATTGTTTTCCCAGTCAAGGAGAAATTAGTTTTTTTTTAACACGGATCTCAGTTGCTCAGCGCACTCTAGAGCCGTTTGTGCACGTTATAAATTAAAATCTTCAAGTGCATTTAGTAGTACAGTAAAACGGCGTGACTTTGCACCACTTTTGTTGAACTTTATCCATTCACTACCTATTACTAATATTTAAAATGGATGTAAAAAATATTTGCTTTGAATAATTAGCTTAAAAATGCTGTCGAGTTATCGCATATTCTTGGAATTGAAAAATTTACAAAACTTATAATTAATTTTATTGTTTTTAAACTTTGGTGACCGGATACCCGTGACTTTGCACCCCTATATTTTTTTCAATTAAAAAAGCATTAGAAACGTATTCTGGTGCAAAGTCAAAGCTTAGCCTTTTTGTTTTCTCTGTTTGTCTGGAGTTTGTTAAGGAAAAAATTGCAAATTACAATGTTTTCATTGAAATGAGAAACAAAATTGCACAATTTTTAGATTTTAATTAAGGAACGGTATGAAATACAAGAACATACCTACAAAATATTATATAGAAACAAAAAACGACTTAAAACATGTCTAAATAATGTAAACAACTATAATTTTGGTAAACAAGGAGCAAAACCTATAAAATAAATTGCACACAGATTCTTAGAGAAGCACTTTTGGAAAAATACAATCCGCAATGGTTAGATTAGGCAAAATTCTAACAGCATTTTACACATAGATGACAAAAACCTCATTAACAAGAAGCATAGCGTTATCCTAAATAATTTAAATTTTAACCAGCTTTAACTCCTTAACTTCAAAATATTCTCGTGTATTGATTTGTTTAGGAGGAGCAATGCTGCCTAAGGCCCAATTCACACAGAACGGACGTGGCGCTTTTGTCTCTTCGGACATAAAAACAACATTGATAAAATTTGGTATTAGAGTTACATACATATATACCAACAATTTAATAGGGGTGAAACATCATTGATTTACTTTTGGGGGGAGAAGGGAGGGGGGGGGGGAGTGAATCGGACATTAAAAAAAAAAAACTCGACTGATTTTCCCAAAAAAACCCGCCACCCCCCCCCCAAAAAAAAAAAAAAATTAAATTGGTAATTTTTTATCCCTGTTAAATTGTTGGTGTATATGTATGTAGCTCCAATATCAAATTTCATCAAAGTTGTTTTTATGTCTGATTCACTCTCACACCCCCCCCCCCCAAAAAAAAATTAAATCAGTGATGTTTCACCCCTATTAATTGTTGGTATATATGTATGTAACTTCAATATTAGATTTTTATTAATGTTGTTTTTATGTCCGATTCACTCCTTACCCAAAAAAAGAAAGCTAACTAAAAAATAAAAAAGAAACTCGTGGCGAGGAAGTGGCGTGCCCCTTCTTGTACGCCACGAGAGACGGCAAAGAGACGTGGCGGAGACGTGGCGCGGACTTTTGTCTCTTTCGCACCACTCCTCTTAAACAAACATTCCAATTAGGAATGACCTTTCACCAAGTATATTTTGGCACAAAGTGACCTCCCTGGGGAAAGAAGTCTTAGGCCCAATTCACACAGAACGGACGTGGCGGAGACGTGGCGCGGACTTTTTTTAATAGGACAAACGTGGAAGAGGCAAAAGCGCCACGTCTCCACCACGTCCGTTCTGTGTGAATTGGGCCTAAAGGCTAGTTCTCATTAGGCTAGTATTTTAGTCGAGTAGCAAGTAATTTAGTAGCTAAATTACTCGCTACTGTCCCAAAATCGTTCGCACTTCCACTTTAGTGTTTAGTTTAGTTCCAGTACAGTTCACAAGTGAGTGGTGTTTTTTAATATGAACAGCCTACAGCGCAGGCATATTCTTAGTATTTTCTAAATCCGAGTATGCGGATTGTTTTACTTGTTTGTTTTTATAATGCGGGGACTTAATATTCCACAAGCATTCATGTTAAAGGTATTGGGAAACAAATTTTAAAGTTGTTTCTTCACTCCAGCGAAACGACAGGTTTACAACTAATGAACTCGACAAAACGCAACAGGTTCGAACTTGTTTAGCCTGTGCGCCAGTGAGCATGGACGTGGTGGGGGGTGCCACTCGCCCGAGAAAAATAGAGTAAAATGGATCGACTAAACTAAATTCCTCACCGAACTACTCGACTAAATTTTTAGTGTTCAGACACTTTTAGCTACTAAATTACTTGCTACTCAACTAAAATACTAGCCTAATGCGAACAAGCCTTAAGACTTCTTCCCCCAGGGAGGTCACTTTGTGCCAAAATATACTTGGTGAAAAGTCATTCCTAATTCATATCAAAAAGGGGATTTTATTTTATTTTCAAATACTATCTATGACTTTTGGAAAATATATTGAGCAAAATGAATATCATATATATAAATTACAAAAATTATAGAATAAATTTAATGCAAAAATTAATCGATTTGAGAAATATTTAGTTGTTTAAAGCACGACTTTACCCCACAAAGGAATCACACCTGTTGAAACACTATAATCAACTAGCTAGAGAGGTAACTAGGATCAGCATGAAAATTCCTTAGACCCAATCAGTGTTGTCATAAGTAAGTAAGAAATATAAAATATCCATCATTTAGACAACAGCAAAACACTTTTTCTTCAACTGAAACTTTTTAGTGAACTTGGTGCAATGTCAGGCCGTTATACGGTATATTTTGACTAATTTAATCTCTAAAATCCATCGAAACTTGCCTTATTATTGAGATATGAGAAAAAAAAAATAAACGACAATGCAACAAACTTAAAATTCGGATTTGGTAACCCAAAACATTTAAGAAAGTTGGGTACATAAGCATGTGTAAGTATTTTATATTATTTATTAATTTAATATTCAGTTTTTATTTAGAGTAATGTATATATATGATTTTCAGCAGTTACTACTCTTATAAAACTTAAGACATAAACAAAATAATATAGAAAAGAATCTAGTGACTTTCGCAGAAAAGTAAACCTGCCAAAAGGGTCCTAAATTAAAATTCGGATACAGAAACTTATAGTTTTTGTAGGGATAGAAAATTATATAAAATTGAGGGAAAAAAAAACTTCGCTAATTGATTAAGATTCTGTAGATTGTTGAGGCTTATACACCTTATACACTCAAATTATGTAAGAAACGACTGGACGGGTTATCAAATGGTTCCTATAAAGTTTTATAATCCTCAAGGTTATCAAATTATTCCGAGTGTTAAATTAAAAAAAAAAAAACAGCAAAACAAATATGTGCATAAATATTAAAATAGACTGCGCACTATAAGTAAGAAGAAATGTAAAAAAACTGCATTCATTTATTTTTCAATGAAGGTTAAAGGACATTTTACGTTGGATTGCAATTTGTGGCAAAGCAATCATAATAATTAATACATCATTAATATATAACTAATCACTCCAGTCCGGAATAATATCAAATAAAATAAAGAACAAGCAAAATATTTAATTCAAATTTTGTAAGAAAACGCTAGGATTCTTCTTGACGTGCTAAACGATGGAAAAAAAATGAGACCTCTGTATTTCTTCAAGAAAAAGGAACATTATACATTCATTATTACATATAAGACTTTTTATATATTAACGTATACTGATATGTTTAAATCAATTTTTTGTGATTCAAGTTTTTGTTAATTTAAAAAAAATTGCTTACCCTTTGCTCAGGCAAATTGTAAAGGCTACGATTTTTTATTTTTTTTTATTTGAATAAAACTTCGTATATAAGAGTACTTTTGATTGCTGAGTTAGAATCTGACGTCATTTTTTGTGTAAAAAAAAAATGTATAAAGGTAGTTTGCTTGAAGATCTATTCAGTTTTTCTAGAACTTAACTAACCTAAATCAAAATCTAAAATAAAAATTTTGGTGCAACATTCATGTCGATGTAATTGTTAAAATCGGGATTTAAAATAAATTAGTTTTTTGCTATTTCACTGTTTTTCTCGGTTCTATACGTCGTTTGTACAAAATAACTATCTAATATTTTTCGACCAGGTACCAAATAAAATATTGCCAACAAGATTCGGGTGTCATCCTCTTGTTAGTACGAAAAATGATAGAGCATGGGCACTAATCCAGAGCAATAACAACATATTGCATTTATCTACAATAATATTACAATTCTCATTTATTATACAGTACTCAACTAAAACGAAATATTTTTGAATATTTATCATAGTTAAATTTCTTATAAATAGTTTATGAAGGGTCAATATTTTATAAAATTGACTTCAAATCCCACCTAATAAAGATCATATATTTTACTTTAAAACAGATCTTTGCACCTTTCATAAAAGATTAAAAACTTTGTAAGTTTAACTGTAAATAAAAAACTTTCAATTTTTTTTTTATTTATGTCAGATGCATAGATCAGTTTAAGAAAAACACTGGCACAAGTAAGCACACGGAGTAATCATATAGGAAACTGCTTTGGTACACTAGATATTCCATCGAAAATTATTTATGCTATTGAATGGTGATGTGTTTCGATAGATTTTTGTATTTTGTAACTTTAGAAATACTTGTTCGAAATTTCATATAAAGTAGAATGCGTATTTCTTAGCAGCTCACATTTATGGCCAAATCAAAATTCCTATTCCACCCCCCCCCCCATAAAATAAAATAAAATAATAATAATAATAAAAAAATCTAAATTTTTAAAAATTTATTATTTAAAAATGAATAAATATTCACATCTGCCAATGCTAGATTAAAAGACTCAAAATTCACTTTTAGATAAAAATTTCAAATGTATGGAAGCTGCAAAGAATTCACATCTTATCAATGAAAATAAAGCTAAGAGCCATAATTTAAGACAAGCTTAACCAGTAAATAGATTTTAATATAAGGTTTTAAATATTGTTTTGTGAGGGGAAAATAATTATTAAGGTCTTGTAATATGGAGGGTAGACGCAAAGGTTAAACAGAAAGATTATTATTGAAGACCAAAAAATTGTAGAATTATGTAACCTAGCACAAATCGAAAAACTTAACTATAATTTATAAAAATAAAAGTTTAACGTTTATATTGTGAAGAACAATAAATTATTTCTTTAACCTTTTTCCGCAGGATTTTATGAAAAAGTTTATTCAACATTTATTTTAACCATACCATGAATCATTGTTTAGCTTTCATGCTTTAATTAATGCATAAAAGAGAATGTAATATTCTAAATTAATGTTGGAAAACAGTTATAATTTTACTAAGTCCTTAACATAAAATATGTTTTAAATTTTGAAACATGAATCTATTTGTTTAAAAACAAAATAATAGCTTCATCCCCTGAATTTAAATTTGTAACTGACTATAGTAATGGTACTTATCCTTCTGTTGTAATGTCTCATTATATCAATGAAACATACATTAGATTGACCAGGAATCTAGGGTCCACACGGAACCAAGAAGTGTGTAAGACTGAACAATACAAATGTGTGCCAGGAAGGGGGCACGATGAAAAAACACCAATGAACCAATGAGCTATGTTTAACTCAACTCCACGTCTCCAAATAGGTATAATTAATAATTTAATTTTGTAATGATTAATAATGGTTTATTATTTAATATATTGAAGAAGATTAAAGATAAGTAGGTCCTTTGTCGGTAAGGCAACAATACAATATATATTTGATAAAATAATATATCACGCTCCATACATTTTACATAATACGTGAATTGCTAGTTCAAGTATAATTTTATTTTTATTTTTTTTACGAAGTTTTAAAGTAATAACAAAGGTATAGTAAGTAATAACAAGTTTTAAAGTAAAATACAATACAAAATATAGTTCATTCCTTATATTATAAATATCTGTATACATAATATTTTATTTGTTTCATCAGTCTTGGTACAATCAAAATTTTATTTTTCTCAATGTAGATATACATATATATTTATGAATATACAATATTCATGTAATATTTCTTATAACATATTCATTATTTCAGGGTTTGAATTGGATTCATACATACTAAAACTTTGTCACACATTTTGAGTGACTGAAATAACAGAAATACATAAATTCAACTCTAGTTTAAAACCTCTTTAAAAAGTTAATTACTAAAACTGTTTACTAGAAACTGTAAAATTATGCATAAAACATTTTACAATAACTTTTTATTTAATAAGATAATAAAACAGAACTTCAAAAATCCATTCCTTTATAGGACTGTTAGGCATCTGAAGGCTTTTCAGCCCAAAATCACTAAATAAATAAGAATTATTAAATTAATGGTAATATCAAGAAAACTGATTCTGTCATATATATATATATATATATATATATATGTGTGTGTGTGTGTGTGTGTGTGTGTGTTTGTGTGTATAGGTTTTTGTTTTTTGTAAATGAATGTCATTCAGTAGTGTTGATTCCTTCTCCAAGTTATATGACACTGAATTTTTATTTTACTATTCACTAATCTTTGGTTTTCTTCAAAATATATCCCCGCAGAACTGACAGTGAATAGAAGAAAAATAGAATAATTATTTCAACTAAAAGTACTTTCATATAAAATGATACGTAGTCGCAGTTGAATATGTTTCTTACAATTATCGTCATCAGCAACATCATTTCAGTCTGAAATTGAAAAATTATAATTCTATAATATATTTTAATATATTGCCAATAAAAAAATTGCATATTAGTATATTTATATATATTATAGAATTATATATATTGAATAGCAATGTTGGGCTAAGGCTTTTTGTCTATTCAATGTACAAAAAGTCATTTTAATGCTTTAGTGTTATGAGGTTTTTATAAAGTCATTTTAATGCTTTAGTGTTATGATTGGTATAATTCCGCATTTATTTTTATATTTATATTTATATTATTTATATTTAGTAATAATGTAAGTGCAACACTGTTGTGTTATGTGATTAGGTTGGCATGTGCCTAGGGGACGCTCTCATGACAGGCCATTGTGTGTCTGTGTGTGCTATTGTTTGTATCCAAATAAATCTGTGCTCTTTTTCGTTTAACTTGTATTTATGCTTCATTTCCCTGCACCTTAAAAGTTTTCTCATTATACTCTAAAATGAATTATTTTGACAGGTATTAATTCGTAATTGTTTGGTTCTTTCTGCAATTCTTAACACTGCTTATTCATTTATTAAACTTTTAGATTTAAATAAGCCAAATTCAAAATAAATTTAAATAGTTGTTATAAAAAAATTTATAATCATATGGGGTGAATGTCAATGAATCAATATTTTCTTGGTGTGCCAATTTTTGTGTAAATCAGTATATATACAAATAGGTACATATATATGAAGGATGTCTATTTACTATTACTTTTCACACTCCATTTATTTTTCACAGAATTGGGATTGATCAAAAATCCAAATTGTGAAAAAAAAACCGAAAACATCTATTTTTCTCAAAATATTTTTTAAATAGCATGAATTATTTTATAAATAAGAGTGAATTAATTAAATCTACAATTTAAAACCGAATTTAAATATGTACTCCTTTAATACCTTCCAAAACAAAGCGCTTTGAATATTTTTTTAATGTTTCTAATATGAATTTCTAATTTTATTTAATTTTTAAGTTGAAGCATTTATTTATTGATTAAGAATATAAAAATAGTTTTGCTAATTAGATTACAGTATCATTGCATGGATTTTTAGACTTTAAATCAATAAACTGAAAATTTAAACAACTTCAACCATTTGGCACAAAATGAGCACTAAATAAATCAAATTAATTGAATTTATTTGTTAACAATGTTGATGCTCACAAAAAACATTTCTGTAGAAAGTTATTGGTACATAAATTTCTAAACTATGATCAACTACTGTAAAAATATTTTTAATTAAATAATACTTTTTTTTTTTTTTAAACTGACTGTATAACTGATTTTTTCTGTAGAAAGTTATTGGTAAATAAATTTCTGAACTATGATCAACTACTGTAAAAATATTTTTAATTAAATAATACTTTTTTTTTTTTTTAAATTGACTGTATAACTGATTTTTCTTATATTTTATTCTTATTTTGTGACCTGAATGTTTTGCTATCCCAAATTCCTTGGTTCAAAATTCAAAGCGCTTTGAATATTTTTTTCTGTTTCCAATATGAATTTTTAATTTTATTTTATTTTTAAGTTGAAGCAGGATATTGATTAAGAATATGAAAATAGTTTTGCTAATTAGACTACAGTATCATTGCATAGATTTTTAGACTTTAAATCAATAAACTGAAAATTTAAACAACTTCAACCATTTGGCACAAAATGAGCGCTAAATAAATCAAATTAATTGAATTTATTTGTTAACAATGTTGATACTCACCAAAAACATTTCTGTAGAAAGTTATTGGTAAATAAATTTCTGAACTATAATCAACTACTGTAAAAATATTTTTAATTAAATAATACTTTTTTTTTTTTTTTTTTTAACTGACTGTATAACTGATTTTTCTTATATTTTATTCTTATTTTGTGACCTGAATGTTTTGCTATCCAAAATTCCTTGGTTTTAATTAGGTCATATTAACTAGTCTGCTATGTACATATATGTATAATGGAACATCTTTCTACAAGTAAAAACATTATGTGCCTCTAGTGCATTTCCAAAGCAAACCTATGTTAAGCAGAATAACTTGAAAAACCTGTTCTGTAGTGATGTATCCAATAAACGATTAATATTGTTTTCAGCCTTGTCTCTGTTTTGCTGAATCAAGAAAAATCTTTTTTGGTATTACAAGTAAGTTTCCCATGCAACTAGAAGCTGCTGTAAATCAAAAGAGTCTACTTGATGAAATTGATTAACAATAATCACTGATAAATTTAGACACCAAAGAGGAACTGTGAAATCAACTTGCAACTGCCGTAATCACTTTTATTTTTGATTATTTTAATTCAGAGGACATTTCAATTTATGACAATATTTTGTAACTTTCATTTTTATAACCTGCGGTGGTAAATCCATTTGCTACTGCACTCTTGCTGTTTTTTTAATTACTGGCATATTTTTCGTGTGCTCTTGTGACAATACCTTATTTTTGTTATAATGATTAATTTGAAAATAAAAGTTTATAATAAAATATTTTTGCCATTTTTACTTCACTCTTTTATAATAAAACATTTTAATTTCAGTAGCGTAGATTTTGACAGTAGAAAATATTTTAAAAAGTATTTATTTTTATTTGATAATAATACAGAATCAAATAAATGACATTAAATGTACGAATTATATTTTAATTTCTAACTAATGAGGGGAGGACACACTCAGTCTCTCACGGATCTTGTTCGCAATTTTTTTGGAGGTTCCTGGTCAAAAAATATTAGACATGTTTATTCAATAAAAACAAAAAATATCATATTTTCATTGAACTACGTTCAATATACTTTTTTTCACAAGAACCTACATCGGATTCGAATTCAGCATTAAAAAGAACTCTTAAATACAAAATTTGATCCAAAAATAATAATAAAAATTCGTAAGTTTCAAAATATGCCTGACCAAATGGTAGACAATTTTTGTTTAAATTGACAAAAACATGAATTACACTTATACGGTTTAACGTATCAACTTCATATTTTATACAAAATATAGGTTGGTAATACTCTTGAAATGTCTTTGGTTTCATTTTCCTATCTGGTTTCAAACTAAAGTTAAAAATAAACATGTTTTTCGGATTTGCCAATTGTTTTAATAGGTTTTTGTTGATTTAAATTTGCATTAATATACATCAAAAGAAAGCTGAGGCTCTCCTCTTTCCAGCGATACCAATGAATGAATGGCGTGACAAAGTATTAGCTATTTAAAAGAAAGTAACCAATAATCGTTTTAAAAATGTCTTCCCCTCGAAGAGGGTGAAAAATGATATTTTTTGTTTTTATTGAATAAACGTTTTTCAATGTTTTTGAGGGTGCTGTATTAGAATCTGACGTCAATTTTAGTGTTAAAAAATCTATAGAGGTAGTTTGCTTGAAAATCTAATATTTTTTTAGAATTGAATTTACCTAACCTAAAATCAATGGAGTGGCTGTATTTTTTTCTTGAATTCGCAATCAAAAATAAAAATCTTGATGCAAGAATCATGTCGATATCATTTTTTAAACTCGAGATATAAAATAAATTAATTTAATACTATTTTATTTTTTTTCTCGGGTTCTAGGGCCCATTGGTCGGAACGGCAAAATACTTGTCTAATATTTTTCGACCAGAAACCTCAAAAAAATTGCCAACAAGATCCGTGAGAGACTGAGTGTGTCCTCCCCTTGTAAGACATAAATACATGTATAAACTTAGTGTCTCATTACTAAATTTGAAAATCAACATTACTCATTTGTCATTTGGGGTAAATCGGGGGAATTTCTGAAATGGCTGGGGGGAAACTGGGGAAATTTTACTGCTACCCGGGGGAAAAATGTAGAAATCGGCAGCACTGATTTTGATTTATTTTCCCGTACAAAAATCTTTTTACTATTAATCATTTTTTATATTTGTTTCAGTTATATTTATTAGTCAGCATTTATTTTGTGAAAATGCTTATGTTTGTCCAGTGGTATTCTCTTAAAGGTACTTGAAGTACTGAAAGTACTGGAAAGATAGACACATCTACTTTCTATTCTGTTTATACTTTTGCACCTACATGTTATTTTCCTGTGTGTATAGCAAGGTTAACTATGATGTGTCTGATGGATTTGAAAATTTTCAGTAAAATTTAGTCCACAAAACAATTTAAAAAGATTTTCTTTGGAGACCACCTCCAACTAAAAACTTAGGATGATTACAAAATCTTAGCACTTATTTTCAAATTTTCAAACCGATCTTTGCTCCTTCCCTGACTAATCTCCTAGTTCCGGCCCTGCATATTTAAAAATAAAGATACATATTTTCAAAAATATTTTAAAAATAAAGGATAAACAGAAATAATTTTGCTGTTTACAAATGGTTATCCTTTATTAATCATGAAGTGTAACTTTAAAATTGTTCACCATTGGCTCTAATTAGAGTAGGGAACAATATAATCATAGCTAAATTCTTGGGGACTAATCTCAGAATCAATTACCTAGTTTAATCATGATTAAATTAAGTGTTTGATTCCAGGATAGTAGTTGTCAAATATTTTGCACAATTCTGGCTGTAATATTGTTTCCTACTTACATAGTAAATTATATGGAGGAATTTCTTAAAGAACCAAAACCTATCCAATGGCACACCAAAACCAGTTACCAAGTAGTAAATATGAACTATGCCCACGAGAAGTGTGTTCAATGAGAACATTTTGATACATACTTCAACTGAAACAGAATAATAATAATTTAGCTTCTCTGGAAAATATCGGATTATTTTTTTTAATTATCGTATTAATATTAAACTTGGGAAATAGTGAAACTCTTAAAGACAGTTGCATAAGTAACTAAAAAATATGTTATTTTAATTAACATTTAAACTGACTTATTTTTTATAAGTTCTACTATTTCTTTTTAAATGTGTATGTAAGAAAAATAATAGTAAGGCCTTAAAATAACATGACTTAATTTTGTTTCGAAATGGTCCATTGATTTCCATATGCCTACATATTTTAAAACATCATACTGAGTAAAATATATTAATTTTGTTTTCAATCACAAGTGGTGTCAAATTTGTTTTTATCGCCTTAGAAATCCTTAAAATACAATTTCAACCAGGAACATGCTTTACCGGTGACCTAGTTGGTCATAAGCGATACGTTTTTTGGTAACGCGAGGGCGTTACGCGTAGTTTAATAGTTTGATATTAGGAGAGTAGTAGCAGTTTGGAGCTCAACTCTTCTTGTACTAAATCTTGACTAGAAGGCCGGTTCTAATGAGTAAGCTACTTTTGACTCTGTTACTCCTAACACGATATACAAAATTGTAACCTGTATTTGATCGATCTTCTGGGATCCCTCTCGGCTGTTGAAAATTTTGGTTTGAACAAAAAGAGCCACGTTTGAAACCTCTATTATTAAGTTAAAGGACTTTTTTTTTTTTTGCAAATGAGCATGCTTTTTTTTAATAATTAAGCCGAAAAAAAGGGACATAAGAGCATAGATGTTCAGTCGTTTCGTTTTATTGCCTTGTGTGTATAAAAAAATACTCCCTTTTAGAAATAAACATTTTAATCATACAGATAAGCGGTAAAAAATAAAGAACATAAAGGATGGTCTGTCAGCAGGATTAAGTTATTTAATTAAAAAATTTATCTGCTACAGAAATCTGACCAAATGGTAAGCGAAAAAAATCATGAGCATTGATACATGTTCCTAAAACATACATGTTCCATGTTATTCTTTCTTTAGCGAGAGTCTCAAGGGGACCAGTTTTTTAAAAAATCTAAATAGTAATTTTTTTACATTGCCTAAGCCTTTCTCAACCTTTAAAATTATGTATAAGATGCAAACAATCGCCCATAGTTCCACTGCCTCAAAAACGATTCAAACAAAATTCGTTTGGTAAATAATGGTCCTTAATGTACGAAATTAGATTGTTCATACTTGCTTTAGCACTAATGAAACCATTAATAAAATAAGAATTTTTTTTCAGGTTTGTTTTTCATTGAATCTTGTTTTTCAGTTCAAACTCAACCTGTACCTCTAATGTACGCGTTTTGAATTATTTGGACTGGTCGTATGTACTTAAGATCTATTATTATCAGCAAAGAAACTCAATTTTGTTTTTATTATTCATTGAAATTTTTCAAACTGAACTTTTAGCATAACGCAATGTAATTTATTTAAATTAAAAGAGCAAACTCTCTAGTTTTCCAATCAATCAAGAAACGTAGGAATCGGATAAACTTAGGAAATAATATACAGCTCCAAAATGTTAACATGCCACCAAAATATGAACCCTCTTCTAAAAAATCAATATGACAACTTATACGTCAAGGTTCTTTGGTTTTTTGAAATGAAATCCCCTATTTATTTTTTACAATTCAAACATAAAATATGAAAAAATTGTCTTGAAATATGGGTATATTTCTATCAATACAAAAGTGTTGATTGGTAGTAACCAAATCGATAGTATTCATCAAACCAAACTTAATTTACCATATTGAAAAAGCATACTAGTACCAGGATCAACAAATGCTCCAGCATATGCAATCAAAATCATCGTTGAGTGATGAAAAATATGATGAAGAGTGACCTGAGATGTCTTTTTCCGCATTAAGAAAAATACCTAAATAGAAAATTAGGATTAGATTGAATATTAAAAAAAAAAAAAAAAAAAAATAAAATAAAACTAGGATTAGATTATGTATTAAAAAATATTAGAATATTTTCGAAAGATTAAAATTGATTGGATTGTTTTAGTGCCTTCAGCCATTCTTTAAGGACAAAATATGGGAGTTTTATGACCTAGAAGTCTTGTATTGATAAATTGTAATGATAAAAGTATAATTGACTGGATGATGGTTAGAGAAGAAGATAGTCAGGGATGCAGTCAAAGTAACACCACGTTAAAGAAGAAATTCTTTAATACGTGCCAACGCTTCGACCTGCGTTGCAGGTCTTCTTCAGGGCCACCGAACCCTTGTGAGGAGAAGGACGATGACCCTTCATCATGTGGTTCGGTGGCCCTGAAGAAGACCTGCAACGCAGGTCGAAACGTTGGCACGTATTAAAGAATTCCTTCTTTAACGTGGTGTTACTTTGACTGCATCCCTGACTATCTTCTTACAATTGTAGTGTAATTAAAACAATCACTTGAAATTATGAGTTCTTATAAAAATAAAAAATATCTATAACTGAAATGAAAAATGAGTAACAAAACATGTCTAAAGAACAATTACCAGGTATGCAAGTTTAAAATGTCGTTTTAATTCCAATAGAATGCGCTCTTAGCCTATTGAAGGATTTGCTTATCTCTAAACGCTATTTTGTTTGTTAGTCATTTGTTTACAAAAGTCAGTTGTTTTTAAGTCGTTTACGTGGACGTATCATACCTTTCTTTGGTGTTAAAAATGTCTAATTTTAAGCCAAATAAAGAGCATTTGCGGCATGTCTTGATTTTCTTATTTAATCAAAAGAAAAAGGCATCTGAATGTCATCGAATTCTTGTTGAGACTTATGGCGATGTTGCTCCAACCGTCAGGACATGTGAACGTTGGTTTCAAAGTTTCAAACGTGGTGATTTTGATGTTACTGATCAAAAACGAGAAAATCGACCAAAAAAGTTTGAGGACTTCGAATTGCAATCTTTATTAGACGAAGACAATACCCAAACCCAACAAATGATGGCAGAACAGGTGAATGTCACTAGGCAAGCCATTTCCGATCGCCTGAGAGCTATGGGAAAGATTCAAAAGGTTGGAAAATGGGTTCCACATGAATTGGACGAACGACAGATGGAAAAACGAAAAACTGTGTGCGAAATGCTGCTTTTACGCCACGAAAGAAAGGGTTTTTTTGCATCGAGTTGTAACTGGCGATGAAAAATGGATTTATTTTCAGAATCCCAAACGAAAAAAATCATGGGTAACGCCAGGACAACCATCCACATCGAGTGCAAGACCGGATCGTTTTGGGAAGAAGACAATGCTGTGTGTGTGGTGGGATCAGAAGGGAGTAGTCTACTACGAGCTTCTCAAACCCGGCGAAACAGTCAATACCGAGCGCTACCGACAACAAATGATCAATTTGAGTCACGCATTGATCGAAAAACGCCCAGAATGGGCTCACAGGCACGCCAAAGTCATTCTTCAGCATGATAACGCTCCTGCACATTCAGCCAGATTGACTAAGGAAACGATTTCTTCGCTTGGTTGGGAACTCCTACCCCACCCGCCGTATTCACCTGACCTGGCGCCTTCTGATTATCACCTCTTCTCATCGATGGGACACTCATTGGCGGAGCAACACTTCAACAATTTCGAAAACGTACGAAAATGGCTCGATGAATGGATTTCAAATAAAGATGAAGCATTCTTTTGGAATGGTATCCATATATTGCCCGAGAGATGGGCAAAATGTGTAGAAAGCGAGGGTCAGTACTTGGAATAAAATATATTATACTTTTTTTTAAATTACTGTGTATATATTTTAAGAAATAAACGACATTTTAAACTTGCATACCTGGTAGTAAATGCAAATAGAGAAAAAGTTTATAACAGCGTGTGTGCGTGTGTGCATGTGTGTAATTTACATTCAATAAATGATGGGAAAAGTACAAGCAGTTGGTGTCAAAGTACCGATATTCCATATCAGCGATATATAGTTCTGAATATCTAAACACGATATATCCGTGATCAAAAGTATCGAAATATCGTGATAATGTGATTTTTTTTTATTATTAAATGTCATTTTAAATATACCATTTATGTTATAATGATATTGCTTTTAATTTTGCCGTATTAACAAATTTAAGTAACGACATAGACCCACTGCTCCACCAAATTCGTCTACATGAATTTATTGTTTTATATATTGATATTTTTTTATTTCCACTTCCCTAATGTGAAAGTATTTTATGAATAGATGGTATTAATCTATATTACTTATTTCCTTGAGGTAAAACATATTGTAATATCAATTCTATAAAACAATTCTACCCCCCCCCCCCCCCCCAAAAAAAAAAAGGTAAGAAAGTTTATTAGAAATTAACACTTAACTTTCAGCATATATTTAGTGTTTTATATATTAATACTTTTTTTTTTAGTTTCTAACGTGAGAAACTTTATCAGAAGTTAACATTACTATCAGGTGTTTCGGGTGGGAGCATGAGTGGAGAAGCGGTCAGTTCTATGTCGTTACCTGAATTTAGTTTAAAACATGAATAGGACAAACATAATTTCAAATGTTTAAAATTTAAAAGTAGTTTATTATGAATTAAACAGTAGGCAGTAGGATCATTGATATAAATATTATGAGGTCCACAATTTAATTCCTACATATCGTCATCAGTGGGTTGGAGGAAAAGTACCTATCCCAAAATGTGTTCTTTTAATGTATTCTTCTTTATTAAAAAAAAAAAAGATTATAAATTTTACATATTGGTTGTTTCATAATTGTAAAATATTTATGTGAAATCCGTTTTAAAGTTAACGTTGATAGATAGAGATTTTGGCAAACCACAGTTTGGAAGGACAAATTCTTAATGCAGTGGACCGATCTCTGACTACAAGCAGTAGCAGATTTTCAAGACGACTCACGATCGCATGGAGAACACTACACGAACAACAGCCATATTATTGTTCCTAAGTTCAAAAGTTATTACCAACTGATTTTGTGAAACGCTTGAATTTCGGCCGATAGTTGATAAAATATACTTGTCTACTTTCTCGCCAACCCTAAAAATGTTTTATTGAAAATATTTTCATTAAAGATGAATCTTGTTTCGCAAGAAATTTATATTAAACTTTCTTAATTTCTTCAATTTGAAATCGTTGGAAAGATGGAGTGTGGCACAACAGTAAAAGAGAAAAATTAAGAACGTGAGAAATATTATTACAAATATTAGTTTTAGAAAGACCTGTGTAAATGTAAATGATTATACAGGTAAATACGTTTAGATAAATACACTGTATTTAGGTAAATATATAAAAAGAAAAACTTTAAAAAAGAGGAAGAGGCTAAAAGAAAGAGTAAAACTGGAAGATGACTACCACAAATAGTTCAAGAAAGTTCTATAAGGGTTTAAAAAATATCAGAACCGGTTTCAAGCCAAGACTGGATTATTGTCGAGGTAATGAAGGTGGTTTATAATTCATCAATGCCTAATTGTACATAAAGTGTCTCACTGAAGAAACGTTTACCACTAGGATCTTTAACTTGCAGTGCTAAACAAATCTGTCTTGGGAATAACCATCAGCAGCCTCATGAATCTACTTTGTATTTCCTGTTTCGTTTTCGCCACGATATTTTTATCTTGTTGTATCCTCGATTGTCATTTCTTTTTAAGTACTTTATAAAATTTTCCTGCAGCGTGCTAACTTATTTTAGCAACTAACTGATTGCAAGGCACATGTTCTCTCAAAGCATTTAACTTAATTCTATGAAACCTCTAGGCCCTAATACTTTCTAGTTTGAATTGAAGTGTAGAATAATTGAAGTGTATATTTGAATTGAAATTGAAGTGTAGATAATTTTCCTTTAATAGATGTCCTTCCGTGTTATTATTAGCTTTCTATTTATATTTAAATTGAAACGTAAAGGTTTTTATAACTAGTTTTAGTGAACTTTGTTGGTTTCAAGAACATTTAATAGTATTTTGAAGGTGGTCTTCGAAAAACAATAATTTTTCATCAACATTCCTCTAAGTTAAAATTTTTTTTCAATACGTCATAGAATGATATTCTGCTTATCTTGATTAGCCTCGCTGGGAATCCTGATATAAAAATTTGAAATAAGTATTGTCTGAGAAAAAAAATATTTTTGCCTTATTGGCAAAATAATAAAATAATATTAAGAAAAAGGCAGATTTTGGCGGGACTTTTTTTATTAACAATATTAACAAGAATAACTAAGATTTACGTTGATCACAAAATCTAAACTTAAATTAGCTTAACAGGTACACTTTTGTAAACACCTTTGAAAACTGAGTTTACAAATAAAACGTTACAGTTTTAATCTCAAAAGTATCTTAAAAAATGGCACTTAATCAGTAACAATGAAGAAAATGATTGCTTTTCATTTAAAAACATACCTTCCTCTTCAATATTCATTGTAGTCACTATCAGATTTCACTGCAGAAAAACTCAAATAATTGGTTACTTCTACTGGACTCTCGGGATAAAAACATTTCACCGAGTGGCTGAGTTAAATCAGTTGCCTTACAATTAGTTAGAAGGAGTGTGGGGCATGAACTGAAATGTTCATTTATTGATGTAACATTTACTAAACTTTAATGATTTACAGTTAATTATTGACTTTATAATTATTGTAATAGATCTGGATCATATTTTTTGTAGAAATACTCCTCTATGCGATGTACTGATTACAGTGGAGACTAAAGCAAGCCTTAAAGGATTTTTTAAGAACTGGAAGAATCCTGTACAAAAAAGAGGTTTGGAAGAAAAAATACTAAGAAAAGACATTTGGGCCGAAGTGGATGGATGGCGAAAGTAAGGTAGGAAACAAGAGAAAGGATATAGTCACCCAAATAAGTAAGAATACGAGGTTGATATAGTCGGGACACGTGAAGAATTGAGGTTATTTAAAAAAGCCATTGAACAAAAAACCAAGAAGAGCAAGAATTCAAGGAGGACCTTGAATTCCGTAGAGAGAACCTTAGATTGCGTAGAGATGACGCAGAGCATGACGGTCGTCAGGCGGGAGTGAGAGGAAGGTGTTCCTGTTCAGATAAGAAGAAATGTGTGGTTTTTAAGCTCGATAGAGCTGTAGCACATTTTTTGCAGCCAGATTTTGCTTATTTGAACAGAAGATGAAAAAGAAAAAGAAGGAAATAAACTTTATTATGGAACAACTTGTCCCCTAAGTATAACATATGAGTAATATTGGAAGGACAATCGTCTGGCTCTGACAATTGATTAATAATTATATTATGAGTTACAAAATATATGGGAAATCTTATAAACGGATACAACTTATGTATACTACTATAATGTATAGTACATAAATATCCATGTTTTACATTTGCAAGGAAGATTGAAAATTCAAAGAAAGTAAAGATTTTTCGAATTGAGATGGGAAATGGATTCTATAAAGAAGCAGCACGGATAATAAAGGATATTTCAAAGGATGCAGTTCGATGTGCAGGAGTGTACAGGTTGATAGGTTGGGTTCTAGTATTTAAGAGGTGGATGGAAAAGCGCAAACTAAGGAGGTCATGAATATATTTTTTTTTTTTTTTTTTGGTTTTCAAGGATTAAAATATGAATGCACCTAGAAAACATTGATGTCGGAGACTGGGGTCAAGCCACCCAATTTCAGAATACCTGTACGATCTGTGAGAACGTCGTGAGATCCCGAAAATAAATCTAATAAAACAGTTTATTAGTCTTTTACTTATCATTTCGTGCTAACCAGACAGTCTTCCATATACTATGCTTCCGTAGTTGGTAAAAACGAGTGATGATACCAAAAGTTGTCGAGCACTTACTG
The DNA here is from genome assembly GCA_003667255.2 of Euschistus heros. NCBI lineage: Eukaryota > Metazoa > Arthropoda > Insecta > Hemiptera > Pentatomidae > Euschistus > Euschistus heros. The sequence goes on along the minus strand of RCWM02000205.1, from coordinate 964,462 downwards.
GTAATGAATTTCGGTAATGTAAAAGATGCTTAGTAATAAAATAGATTTCCTCGTGATTTGAAAAATATGAATATTTCAAGAAAGTTACTCAAAAGTTACTTCCAGATTTTTGGAATTTTCCAGATTCATTTTCCAGATGGAATTTTGGAAATGAATTGAGGAAAATCAGTGGATAGTAAAAAAGGGCTTTTAGGTGAGGTTTTGAACCAATAAGGATTACCTTTGTTTTTTTTGGATTTAGACTCAACTTATGGTCTACTCCCCATAGGTTAATAGGTTAATGCTTTCTGGAGCTTTAAGTCGCCTCTAGCATATCTGAAGGATGAAAGGACAAATATATTTGCAAGTTGTGAGCATAAAGATGATATTGAGAGTAGTGGATTCAGTCCGGCAAGACATTAATATTTATATAAAATAGGGTAGGTGAAAGAGAAGATCCCTGAGGGAAGTCCACATACTACTCATTATAGAATCCTATCTACCGAAGTATCTGTCGTTATACAAGTTCTCAACCAGCAAATTATTAGAAGCTCAGGGTTAGTATTCAGAAATTGAGATTTGTCAGTCAGATAAGAATTTCACACTATGATTATATCAACCGCACTTCGAAAATAATAAAATCTGAAGAAGTTTGCGAAGATTGTCGGGGATTCATTTTGGAGGGAGTACGTCATTTGTTGCCACTACAATTATTATAGAAACCAGTTCTTACAAATGTAAATGACGATTTACTCTTAATAGAAAATATTATAAATATTGACACTATTGAAAAATTAAACTCTTCTCATTCCTTACGTCAGTGTGCAGTTAAGGCCATTGGATAAAGCTAACATAATTGCATATATAAATTTATAACTAGGGAAACAAATTGAGATGCACAGGCACTGATATAGAATTGACAAAGTAAAAAATAAACTTTATGCTGAACTATTGCTAAAATTGTCAATATAATCAATACCATAATTTAAAATTAAAGGAAGGGAAAAAGGGAGAACAAACACAAAAAGAACGAATGAATGAGTGAATAATAATATATGCCATGAATATTAAATTAAAAGATTAAATTGTTTAATGAAATAAACCTTAAATGAGAAAGATTTTTAAAATTAATACTATATCTTATTTTTTTTTTTTTTTTTTTTTAACATTTATTTAAAGAAAGTATTACAATCTGCCTCGATGTTGGCAATAAGTAATATTGATGGCTTAATGGATCCATTCACACAATATGTACCATAAGAAATAAATACAAAGAAGTGATAAAGAAATAAAATAAATAAATAAAAAATAAAATAATAATAATAATAATAAAATGAAATAAAATCAGAGGATACACAGCACCGAACCTTAGTTTTCTGAGAGAGGATGGAACAGTGGCACTGAGTGATCACGAGAACTGCGAGATTCTGGCAAGGTATTTTGAAAAACTCCTTAACTGTGAAACACCTCAAAACAAACTAAATTTCAAGAAATCGACAAAGAACCCTGACCTCCCACCACCAACAATGGATGAGGTTCAGGAAGCGATCCATTATCTTAAAAACAATAAAGCATCAGGAGAGGACGGAGTCATTGCAGAGGTATGGAAGCTAGCTGGCAAGGAATTTATCTCTAAGGCCACTGAACTCTTCCAAAAAATTTGGGAAGAGGAAAAAATACCGGAAGATTGGTTAGTTGCACTAATACACCCTTTACACAAGAAAGGGTCCAGAACAAATGTAAACAATTACCGAGGCATTTCTTTATTGCCGGTGACGTATAAGATTCTCTCCAAACTTCATCTTGATAGGCTGGAACCACAGATCGATCCCAAACTTGGAGAGTATCAGGGAGGCTTTAGAAGAGGAAGATCGTGTGCTGAACAGATAATGAGCTTGAAATTAATTCTCAAATATTATGCTACAAGACCAAAAAATGTTTACATCTCCTTTGTCGACTTCCAAAAGGCGTATGATTCGGTTGATAGGGAAACACTGTTTGATACATTGCAGGAATATGGGGTGGATCAGAAAACTCTTAATCTCATTAAGTTGACACTGACCAACACATATTCTAAAGTTAAATTCCGGGGGGAAATCAGCAAATCGTTTCAGATCAGGACGGGACTTAGGCAGGGGGATGGTTTGTCTCCAGCACTCTTTAATGTGGTCCTAGACAAAATTATGAAAACATTTTGGGAGAAAAATGCCTCAAGTGCTGTTATAGGGACTCGAAATAAAGGCATCAAGATCAAATGTTTGGCCTATGCGGATGACTTGGCTCTTCTGGCAGAAAGCGAACAAGAGGCGATTAGTAAAATCAATGAGCTTAAGGAAACGGCTGAAAAAGGCGGTTTGAAGATCTCTTTTGCAAAGACTGAAATTATGACTAGCAACAAGATACACCCAAAGATGATAGAAACAAAGTATGGGAGAATAAGGATGGTGAACCAGTTTAAGTATTTGGGAGAGATTGTGAGTTATAATGGAGGAGATAAACCAGCAATCAAATCAAGAAAAACTAGATAGATTGAATTTTGCCACAAAAAACGTTTACAATAAGAAAAATCTGTCCATCAACGCCAAAATCAAGCATTACAACTCCGTAGTGAAACCGGTTATTCTGTATGGAATAGAAACAGCCAGTATCCCCAATCTGGAAAAACTCCTGAAAATGGAAAGGAAAATATTGAGGAGAATCCACGGACCCAAAATTACTGAACAAGGATACCGCCTAAGATCAAATCAGGAAATATATGGGAAAGTGGAAAACCTGGAAACCGCAATAAGGAAAACAAGGCTGAAATTCTATGGCCATATGATAAGAATGGATCACTCAAGGCTCAATAAGCAAATATTTGAGAAAATAATCAAAATGAAAAGCCTGGGAGGTTATGCTAAACAAATAAAAGAAGAACTCCAGGAACTTAAAATTAGCAATAGAGATTGCATGGACAGAGAAAAATTCAGAAGGCAAATTGATAGTTTGAAGGTCCTTAGTGATAAGAAAAAGCATACCGGAGGAAAATGGACTGAAGAGAGAAGGGCACTTCACTCGGAGAGAATGAAGGAAGTATGGAGAAGGAGGAAAGGAGTCAGGGACAAATGATATTTGCGTGGTCCATAGCTGGCCTGTTCGCGTGAAAAAAAAAAAAAAAAAAAAAAAATAAAATAAAAATAAGTAAAGAATCTCCTTATAATATATAATACAATAAAAATTAAAAATTAAATTATATCTTAAAAATACATTCATTCTTTATTTACGATTGAATGGAGAAAGTTATTTGGATTTTTACAAAATATTCTACCACAACTTATTCACGACATTCCCTTGATGGTTCAGCAAACATAATATTCCAACACGATGGTGCTCCCTCCACATCATTCGCAGCAGTACGGGAATGGCTGAACCAACGTATTCGACCTGGATAGGTAGAAATGGTGTGATACATTGGCCATCTAGGTCACACCTGACTTAGCTCCAATGGAACTTTTATGTGTGGGGCTACATAAAAACGCGAGGTATAATGCCAGAGAAGTGACCAGCATTGAGGTCCTAAAGACGAGAATTCTGGAGGCCGGAGCCAAATTGCAACAGCGTCTGACTTTAGCAGTGACCGTAGGGGCTGTGAGAAAGAGAGCAAGAAGCTGCATTCGAAATAATGGAGGACATTTTGAAATTTATAAAATAACGGACTCTGGCGGCGCTTTATTGACAGTGATTCTTTTATTTTCAAATTAACAAATTTTTTTTCTTTGCTTTAATATATACACATCCGAGGGATCCCCCAACGAGATTTGTCCCATCACTTATGGAGTGACAAGCCAGGTCCTGAGAGATCCCAGCGCTTCTCTCACAGCTGCGTCACTGGTGTAGATAATACCAATGGAGGCTGAGTGAGAGCGCTATAGTGCAGTCACTTTAAAGCATGAGTAGAGAAGCTGGCCATTGCAATAGAGGATTATAGGGGAGAGTGGAGCTAGATAGGGATTGTGCTAGTGGATTAGGATGATGTGAAAGTTTTTGATGAGATTTTGAAAATTTGACAGGTATGGATTGTAGGACAAAAGGTATTTTAAGATCGTTATGTAAGGTTTTGTTGGAGACATATTAGGGGGCATTGGTTATGTTTTTCAGGAATTTGGATTGGAAGGATTGGATACGTTTGATGTTCGAGTGTTTTGCTGATCCCCAAATTTCTAGTCCGTAGGACCAGATAGGCTTTGGGATAGTCTTGTAAATTAATAGATTGTTGTGTCTATTGAATGTTTTGAAGTCTTGCATAGTATGGGGTATAGTTGGCTGGATCTTCTGTCAATTTTTGTCTTTAAAGTCTAGTATGCACTGTACCAGATCTGGGTAATGGGATCTTATTGAATAGGACAGTTGGGCAGGAACTACGGCGTAGAGTAAACGTCATGTGGGTTCATTTAGATTCATTAACTTTTATTCTCCATCTGTTGCACCATTGTTCAATTTTTGAGAGGTGATGTAGGTTAGAAGAGGCTGTTTTAAGATCATTATGGGATGATAGTATCGCTGTATCGGCAGCGAAGGTTGCAAGGAACGTGTCGGGAGTGGTAGGAATATCAGCAGTGAAGAGGATGTTTAGGACAGGACCCAAAACGCTGTCTTGAGAAACTCCGGCCCGGATAGGATAGCAGTTGGAAAATTCAGAGCCACGTCGAACTCGGAAGTAGCGATTTGTAAGGTAGGAATGAAGGATGAGGTAGAGGGTTTGTGGTAGTAAGTTCTTAAGTTTAAAAAGCAACCGGTGTGCCGAACCAGGTCAAAACCAGATTTTCAATAGCAACAGAAATTGAATGAACCAAATTACATTAAAGCTTGGCCATTAAGAGTTAAGTAGTTTTATAAAAACAAAGATTAGATAATGTCAGAATTATATTACTCACATTATGATATGAGAGTCTCATATCATACAGCATTGAATTTCAAACAATTTAAACAAATGGTTGCACTTTTTATTTTTACAATTTTTATTATTATTTATTTATAGAATACATTTTTCTTTCTTCTTATATTGTGAATAAAAAAAAGTAAAACAAGAAAAGAGGAAAAAAAAATATCCTGATTAATATATTATTGTACCATTGTGTAATACTTAATAAACATATTATATTATTCCATTCTATATTTTAAAAGCAAAGGTTAGACAATAAAATTATACTATTCTATTCTAAGAGGTTGTGGAGTTTGAAGAGGAGGATTGTACGGTAAACAGAATCAAGTGCTTTTGAAAAATCAAAAAAGGAGCAGGATCGTAATACTATTCTGTTGGTCTAAGGAGGAACTAAAGTCTTGAGTAATTATTACCAAAGCAGATTGATTGGAGTATCCGGAACGGAAGTCTGATTGGAAAGGATTAAGGAGAACTTAAGAGAAAAGAGGTGAGTTGGGAATGTGCTAATCTTTCTAATGGTTTAGATAAATTTTATAGGATTGATATAGGTCTAAAGAAGGAGAAACTGAAAACGGAGAGGGAACTTTATATAGTGGACGGACAAAGCCTTGTTTTCAAGTAGTAGGTTTCAAACAATAATAAAATAAAATACTAATATAAAATCGCAATTGGATAGGCCGTAGAGGTCCTATTAAATGGTCGCCTCTGTTCCCTGACCGTACACCTTTGGATATTTTTTTTCTTTTGGTTTAATTTAATCAAGAGTGTACGAATCAAGTAGTTGAATTAAAAATTAGTATAGCTCAAGCTTGCAGAACCATCAAGGAAAACTCTGAAGGTTTAAAAAATGTTGATAATCATAGATTAAACGTGTTTCATTATTAACTTCACCTGTATGTATCTGATTATCTTGAAAATTTGTACACATATCAAGGCCCAATGACAATACAATAATTGCACAACTTTGTTTTAATGTTCTAACTTAGTCCAGTCGAAATAACCCCCAAAAAAGGGTTCTGCCTTACAAAAGGAGGAGTAGTAAGGATTTTATTCCTATAAATATAAACCAATGAGGTTTTATGATTCAGTATGGTCCAGATGGGTCCTGAGAATAAAATATATAAAAAAAAAAAAAGAGAAAGAAAGACATTTGATAAGGGAAAAAAATTTTAGGGGCAAAAAAACCCCAACATTTTTGTGTTTTTTTTCCAGATTTTTGCAAAAAAAAGCATAAAGAAAAATGCTTCAAATCAAAAAATATGTTATTTACAAAATTAAGGTTTATTAAACTTTGCGCCTAAAGCCATCTCTTAAGCTGAATTTGATAGAGTCGATTAGCCACAATCGACTGTCAAAAATTGTCAAATTTCGCCAACTTTCTCAAAAAGTAAGTTTTGGTCTATATTACAAAAATGGCTAATCCAATCAAAAAAATGTTATATACTGATAGTTGTAGATCATTAGATTTTGTGCAATATAGGATTTTTAAAGATTCCGAATAGTATTGCGAGGTATATCAATAAAACCGAATCTTGTTGGTTGATTTTAGATTACTGATATTACAAACAAATAACAAATAGTACAATGATATCGCTTCAAACCTTGAGCTCCAAAAATAAAAAGGTCTGACTGCTGTACATTGTTTACCACCCTTAGCTTTAAAAATGTAGTAAGTCTTCCTCGAAATAACGTCCTGTTAGGGCTGGGGAGGGGGAGAAAGGTTTGAAAATAGTTTTATTAACATAAACTGTATGTAATGGAATCTTTCAGCGCAGCTTTAACCTATTTTCAGCAAGATGGATTTGAAAATTTTCTAATATTCTAACTTAATTGGTAAAGGACCAATGACAGTACTATTATTTCACAACATGGGTCTTTTTTACTTTAGCCATCCCAGATCCTTTTCTACGTAACATGCGATCTACATAAAATAACAGTTGCTATGAGATAACCTAACTACCATATGACCATTTATATTCAGTATTACGTTCTAGTTATCATTTTTAACCTGCTTATTTTAAATATGAATCTTTTAAAACTTAGCAAGTTACTAAAATCAGATGAAATAGCTTTCCAATACCTACAGATATGTGGATTACTGCACAGAAACGAGAAAATGTAGAAGAGGACATTTTATGAAGATTTGTTTTTACACAAAATAGAGCTCCTTTTTATAAGTGTTTTTTGAGATGTTGCAGGGAACAAGTTGGTGCATTTAAAGGAACATGGTTCAATCATTGTAAACTCCCGTTAAGGAAATGTATATTGTTTATATAAGCCTGGGCTAATGAGTATGCAACCACTAAATTTTGTAAAAAAGAACTAAATGTGTCTTCGAAGACTATAACAGACTGGAAAAATATGTTAAGGGAAGTTTGTACCATGGATATATTACAAAAACCTATGATAATTGGTGGTGAAGGGTTGAACGTTGAAATAGATGAAAGCTGTTTTTCAAAAAGAAAATACCAAGTGAGGATGGTGTACCCAAATCAATGGGTTTTCGGAGGTGTGTGTGTAGGGAGACGAGAGAGGTTTTTCTTTATGCAGTGCCGAACAGAACAGCAGCAACATTAACGGAATGCATTAAATATTCTATACGCCCTGGAACAACAATATACTCCGACTTATGGAGGTCTTATGGGGGGGGGGTATAAAAAAACTTCCAGGTATGAGGTACAGACATTAAACTGTCAATCACTGTGAAAACTTTGTCGACCCTGATACAGGAGCGCACACACAAAGAATTGAGTCGCTATGGGCAATTGTAAAAAGAAGCAATAAAAAGGAATGTGGCACAAGAAGAAGCCTGTTTGATTCCTACTTATGTGAATTTGTATATAGGAGACGGTATGAAAAAAGGGATATTTTTTAATGTATTTTGGAATCATTGAGAGACTATTGGCCTCCAAAATGAAAATTTCTATGAATTTATTATGAATTACCTACTTTGATTGTTTTTATTAAAATATTTTAAATAAACAATTTTGAACATATTTTCTTCACTAGTATATTATTTAATAATAAGATATATCACTGTTTTAGAAAAAGTAACTGGGATGGCTAAATTAAAAAAGACCCCACAACATTGTTTTAATATCCTCACGAGAACAATGCAAATAAATGAACATTTTTATTCCCTAGTGCATGAAATATGCAATCATTTTTTACTTTAAGGTTTCTGACTAGGAGTAGTCAGTAGGTAAATATACTAACAGTCCTCGCCCCTGAGGAATGACCATACGGTTGGGAGGGAGGGAAGGGTTTTCGACTATATTTCAGAAACGGTGGACTACTGAGAAATATGTTTAATATGTTCAATCATTTCACAACTTTGTTGCTACGTCCTCACTAGAATGATCAAAATAAAAGAAAGTAATTAGAAAAGTTTGTAGGTTTACTGTATACAATTGACGGGACATCAGAAAATTTCGTTCTTCTTTACCTATAAAAAAAATTCTTACCAATGAAAGATAATTAAATAATATTAATGGTAATGATTGTGGTACCACATATGTCGCTCCGGCAATTTAAATAGAAGAACTTGATTGCTCGAAGTTTATATATTCACATTATATAAGTTTATATTAAACTTGATTATAAATACTACATCGCTTGGAGACTAAAAATTAAGAAAATAATAGCAAACCAAACTAATATGAATTCTTCAATGAAGGAGTAACTTATATTGATCAATAATAGTACAGGCCCTTATAGTATATTTAAGGAGCTTTCACATAAAAAATAGAAATTTTGGATCGAACGATTAGTTTCGGTATGAGTATCAATAAACGTGTTTTTCAGAGAAGTACGACCCCAGATAAAGAGTGTCGAAATGAGGGGTGTTGAGTGCATGAAATATGCGATAATTTTTGACTTCACAGCTTTGTTAGGAATAGTTAGAAGGTAAACATATTAAAAGTCCCCAACCCTGGGGGGGTGAGCTAAAGGTGGGGGGAGGGGAGAAGGTCCCAATTCTGTTTTTCGATTATATCTCGAAAACCGTGGACTCATTAAATTTCCTATAAAAATAATTATTTACGTATTCGTGGAAATTTCAACGGTTTTCGAGATATACGTTATTAAAAAAATCGACAACTTTAGAAATAAAAAAAATGTTTACCTCACTTTTTGTTAAATATTTGAAGCAAATACCAGAAACGTATATAAGAAATTGAAGTAAATTTAATGCTCTACAATTTTGAATCTGACGTTTTTTCTGAGAAACGATTGTGGAACGTAATAGAAGCAAACGTTTGACAAAAAGTGAGGTAACATTTGTTTTTTCCCGAAAATCACCTATTTTTAATAAAGTATATCTCTTAAACGGTTAGAATTACGACAAATTTATGTAAAATAAATTTCATATTGAATTTAATTAGCTTTTATGTTTATTCGAAACATATTTTTCTAGAGTCAACAGTTTTCGAGATATTATGGAAAAACCAAAAAAATGGAACTTCTCCCCTCCCCCCCACCATTAACTCACCCCCAGCGGCGGGGACTTTTAGTATGTTTATCTTCCAACTATTCCTAACGAAGCTATGAAGTCAAAAATTATCGCATATTCCATGCACTCTACAATGTGTTTATTGATTGGACTAACAAATATACGCTCATTACTCTCCATCCAGTAATAAGAAAAAAAGGTATTTAAACATACGACCTAAAATTATTTATTTCATCACACATGTATCTCTAAAGTTATAACTCAAAAATGTTTTATTTATCATATTTAAGTTAAATACTGTTGTATGACTTGTATGACTTGCAATGCAAATCGAAACGTCGGCATTAGATTACAAATTAAAATATTATTTTGAATTGCTGTGCACCTATGCCTACCCCAACATCTATATCTCTAAGTACTTCACAGTCAACTAACACCTTATGAATAAAAATAATTTTTATTTCATGAAAGTTTGTTATGGCCATAGAAAGCCAGATAATCAATAATGATTAATTAATTTGGAATAAAATTTAAGTAAACTTAAATTATTAACAATTTAATTCAATTCACAGTAAAAAAAGCTTGGAATGCAACAAACTTTTGTTATAGAGGGATGGGACATAATTGAGATTTTATTATTATTATTATTATTTTCATAATAAATCTACTTCTATAAATAGTAACGAATAAAATTTTTGTAACATTTAATATCAAGCACCCCACACTTTTTTTTTTAATATAAATTGAATTACCTTAATAATAACATAAGTTTTACTTCAATTTTATTCCAAATTAATTAATCATAATTGATTATCTGGCTTTCTATGGCCATAACACAAAGTTTCATGAAATGAAAATTATTTTATTCATTTTAGTTTGGTTTGCTATTATTTTCTTAATTTTTAGTCTCCAAGCGATATAGTATTTATAATCAAGTTTGATATAAACTTATATAATGTGAATACATAAACTTCGAGCAATCAAGTTCTTCTATTTAAATTGCCGGAGCGACATTTGTGATACCACAATCATTACCATTAATATTATTTAATTATCTTTCATTGGTAAGAATTTTTTTATAGGTAAAGAAGAACGAAATTTTCTGATGTCCCGTCTATTGTATACAGTAAACCTGCAAACTTATCTAATTACTTTCTTTTATTTTGATCATTCTAGAAAGGACGTAGCAACAAAGTTGTGAAATGATTGAACATATTAAACATATTTCTCAGTAGTCCACCGTTTCTGAAATATAGTCGAAAACCCTTCCCTCCCTCCCAACCGTATGGTCATTCCTCAGGGGCGAGGACTGTTAGTATATTTACCTACTGACTACTCCTAGTCAGAAACCTTGAAGTAAAAAATGATTGCATATTTCATGCACTAGGGAATAAATATGTTCATTTATTTGCATTGTTCTCGTGAGGATATTAAAACAATGTTGTGGGGTCTTTTTTAATTTAGCCATCCCAGTTACTTTTTTCTAAAACAGTGATATATCTTATTATTAAATTAATACTAGTGAAGAAAATATGTTCAAAATTGTTTATTTAAAATATTTTAATAAAAACAATCAAAGAAGGTAATTTATAATAAATTCATAGAAATTTTCATTTTGGAGGCCAATAGTCTCTCAATGATTCCAAAATACATTAAAAAATATCCCTTTTTTCATACCGTCTCCTATATACAAATTCACATAAGTAGGAATCAAACAGGCTTCTTCTTGTGCCACATTCCTTTTTATTGCTTCTTTTTACAATTGCCCATAGCGACTCAATTCTTTGTGTGTGCGCTCCTGTATCATGGTCGACAAAGTTTTCACAGTGATTGACAGTATAATGTCTGTACCTCATACCTGGAAGTTTTTTTATACCCCCCATAAGACCTCCATAAGTCGGAGTATATTACTTATATATACGGTATATATTACAAAATTTAGTGGTTGCGTACTCATTAGCCCAGGCTTATATAAACAATATACATTTCCTTAACGGGAGTTTACAATTATTGATAATCATACCGAAACTAATTGTTCGATCCAAAATTTCTATTTTTTATGAAAGCTCCTTAAATATACTATAAGAAACTGTGTATGAAATTTTGATTATGTCACGTTATACAATCAAACCAGCCCACTAAATTTGTGAATATCGTCATACTTTGCCAAAACATACATATTTAGCGTTCAGGTTTGGTTGTATTACGTGACATAATCAAAATTTCATATATAGGGCCTAGTAGTAAATTTCACCAGATTTTAGTTGAAAAAAATAAATTTCAGATCTGACAAATAGTTTCGGCGTTATGGTGAAAACTACGCCAAAAAAAAAAAACTTGGATTTAAAATAGTAGGCGGTATTTAACGTGCCGGTAAGGGTATTTAATGGAACTTGATCAAAATTTCATATATAAGTTCTTACAGTAAATTCAAGGAGCTTTCAAATAAAAAAATAGAAATTTTGGGTCGAACAATTAGTTTTGGAATGAGTATCAATAAACGTATTTTTTTCAGAGAAGTACGACCCCAGATAAAGAGTGCCGAAATGAGGGGTGTAGAGTGCATGAAATATGCGATAATTTTTGACTTCACAGCTTTGTTAGGAATAGTTAGAAGGTAAACATATTAAAAGTCCCCACCCCTTGGGGGTGAGCTAAAGGTGGGGGGAGGGGAGAAGGTCCCAATTTTGTTTTTCGAATAATATCTCGAAAACCGTGGACTTTAGAAAAATATGTAGCCGATCAAAATTAAAGCTCATTAAATTTCCTATAAAAATAATTATTTACGTATTCGTGGAAATTTCAACGGTTTTCGACATATACGTTATTAAAAATCGACAACTTTAGAAATAAAAAAAAATGTTTACCTCACTTTTTGTTAAATATTTGAAGCAAATACCAGAATCGTATATATGAAAATAAAGTATATTTAATGCTCTACAATTTTGATTCTTACGTTTTTTCTGAGAAACGATTGTGGAACGTAATAGAAGCAAATGATTGACAAAAAAAGTGAGGTGACATTTGTTTTAGTATGTTTATCTTCCAACTATTCCTAACAAAGCTGCGAAGTCAAATATTATCGCATATTCCATGCACTCTACACCCCTCATTTCAGCACTCATTGACTAGACTATGTTCTGTAATTCTGCAATACCCTTTATATATACTAATATATTTAATACTAGTTATGCTGTAGGGTAATGTAACGTATAATTCACTGAATATCTATCCGTGCAAAAGGAAAATATTTATTTTTACTCTTTGTATTATTAAAAAAGAAAAAAAAAATACTCACAGTTTCTATTAGATTAGTTATTTTGTTTAAGTAGAAGTAAGAGTAGGTAGAGATAACCTGCAAATCAATCAGACATTTATTAATTATTAATAAAAAATAGATATATGCTACTAAATAATAGTTTGTCCACTAATTATTCAAAATATTACAATGATTAAACTTATCAGGGGACCTTCCGGACTATCCGATAATACATTTTGATTTAATTTTTTTATTATTCATATGAAAAAAAACTATATAAATAAAATATTTTTGTCCACTGCTCCCTAAGAATTGAGAAAAAAAAAAAAAAAATTTAGAAAATATTATTTTATATCTCGAGTTTGAAAAATAATACCCACACAGTTCCTTTACCGAAAAATTGTTTTGTTTTTTTAAAATTAGATCAAGCTAAAAATATAAATATTAAAACAGGATTTTTTAATAAAATAATTAATTAGGAAAAAATAAATTATGAAGTAAACTAGATATATATTTTTCATACAAGTAATTTTTTACACACCAAAATACCATTATGTTTAAACAACCTAAGTGGTTCAAATGATCTAGAATAATGATTTTTTAATATCCATATTTTTAAATTGATTAATCTTATAATAAGAACGTTTGGGTAAGAGAAAACGTGAATAATACATATTTTTTTCCGCAATAGAAATAGATCGCCAAAGAAATTTTATCAAAAATAGTCAAGAAGGTCTCGTGGTGAGCCTCTATTTATAATATTATAAAATATTCATTTTGAATGTATAAGAAATTAGTATTAAATTTATCTTGAAATATTGCCAGATACTACAAACTTATAGAGTACATTTTTTATCACCTTATTAATAAGTTTTGGAGGCATGTTTGCAGATGTTAATGGTGTACAAACGTTTGAGCTGAAGTTGAGTACTTCGAATCCTAAGAAAGAAAACCACTGAAAAATAAATTAAATAATTAATTATATCTTTTACACATCACATATTGTTTTAACTATATATTGTTTTTTAGAGCATGGTTCAATAAAAAACTATTTATCATAAAATAAACAATTGAAACATGATTTACAGGCCCTATTCATTGACTTCAAAGGAGCCTAGGATCCTTCAATAGAAACTTTTAAAAATCATTAGTAAATTAGGATTGCCACGGAAATTAGTGATATTGTTTGGGGCTTTCAAGATTTAGGCTTCAAAGTAAACCTATACAAGAGAAGTTATATGGTTGTAAGCCAAAGGATCAACAGAGAAGAAAACATATGTGAGGGAAATAAAATCTTTCTGAAAGTAGATAGCTTAAAACAGCAATATCTATAAATAACCAAATCAGAGAAATCGAACAGATAGTCCTCAGTCCGTATAAATCAAGTATACGATTACTATAAAAGTGGGGGATTGAAGTTGGTATTTTAAAGATCAAATTTGAAAGTTACTAAGGTACTAAGTTATTAAGTTACTAAGGTACTAAAGTCATTGATTATTGTTCTCAGGAAAAAGGCATTTTACAACAAAATTCTGCAGATAAATGAATGTTGGTTGATTGTAGAAAACAACACTTCACATACTGCCTATAGGTCTAGAGAATCAACGAAGGATTTAAAGTAATTCAGAATCATAAGATATTTATGAATTTATAGAACCTCGAGCTCTATAGCTGTTGTTGCTCGGATCGAAATTTGCCGATAAAAATCCTGATCAGAAATTTAATGAAAATTTTTTAAATATATTTGTCTCTAGGACCTACCATTTAGAAGTTATATTTGTTTTAATGAAAAAAAAATCACGTTTTGTTTACATTTTATAACTGAAGGGGCTCTCTTGAGAGGTTCTAGCTCTGTTGGTGCTGCTCGGATCGAATATTTGCCTGCAGTTTCCATATTAAAAGCTATAATGGTTTTAGTGAAAAATCTTGAAAAACTTAAAACATGTTTGAAACCCCTATTTTATTTAATTTAGTTTATTTCGAATAATCATTAATTATTAATTTCAGTAATTTGATCCTTTTAATTTCAAAACGTGGATTGATTATTTTATATCATAAGCCATTCCCAGTGTTTTAAATGTATCAATTTCTAAGTGTACTTAGATGATTAAAAATAAATTTTGTTAGTTGATTATTTGTTTCTTTTTTTACCTTCCTATTTCAGAAATTCGTCCGTCCGTCAGTAAACTCTATTTATCCCTGACAGAGAAAAGCAGTAGATTATAGACCTATTCGAGATCTGTTTTTTTTTTTTTGTTTTTTTTTTCCTATTCAGGGAGAAATACTTTTACATTGGCTTTAGATGGAAGATAATGTCAATGGAATGATATTAATACAACATTAAAGCATAAATATTATTATACTTGCCACATAGAACATATACCCATTCATATATAACTGGGCTAGGTTGTATATGAGCATCGGAATCTTCAAAGAGAATGCTTTTCTGTTCCTCATGAACCTGGGTACGATGAATAAACTCAAGACTAAATAGGTTGCACTAATAGCCACAGGGGTCCGCAAACAAGGCTTTTCTATTTCCAGCATACTGTCTTAGAATTCTAAAACAAAACATTCCTCTAATACCATTCTCTTCGAAGTATAAATGACATATTTTTTTAAGTTTTTATATATTGCTTGTTTCTAAACTCCCCCCCCCCACCCCCGCTATGAATTAATTAGATCTTGAAATTGCTCATTAGATCTCAATGTATTACAAAATTTGAGCAAAAATAACATCAAATATATTACATAATTTAAAAATATTTTAATGATTATCTAAGGTATTACCAATAACTCAAAAACACCAAAATGTAATGTAATATGTATATGGGTATGGTAAAAAAAATACATATTCCAATAGTTCACACTATGGCTGCTAGTGGCATTTAATAATTTTTTTTTGTGTGTATTTCCGAACCGTTTTGGAGTCAATGAACTAAAGTGGAGGCATCACAATTAATCAAACTTATCATCAAACAGTATATGTCAGGCAAATGCAGGCTAGAAGCTTAACTCTTCTCTTACGATACGCCATTAAAGAGAAAAGTTAGGTAAATTTAAGCAGATGTGTTCCGCTTCTTCATGAAAATGACCCTGTGAATAGATTATTCTAAGAAATATATCATCCTCCCTACCAGGTATGCAAGTTTAAAATGTCGTTTTAATTCCAATAGAATGCGCTCTTAGCCTATTGAAGGATTTGCTTATCTCTAAACGCTATTTTGTTTGTTAGTCATTTGTTTACAAAAGTCAGTTGTTTTTAAGTCGTTTACGTGGACGTATCATACCTTTCTTTGGTGTTAAAAATGTCTAATTTTAAGCCAAATAAAGAGCATTTGCGGCATGTCATGATTTTCTTATTTAATCAAAAGAAAAAGGCATCTGAATGTCATCGAATTCTTGTTGAGACTTATGGCGATGTTGCTCCAACCGTCAGGACATGTGAACGTTGGTTTCAAAGTTTCAAACGTGGTGATTTTGATGTTACTGATCAAAAACGAGAAAATCGACCAAAAAAGTTTGAGGACTTCGAATTGCAATCTTTATTAGACGAAGACAATACCCAAACCCAACAAATGATGGCAGAACAGTTGAATGTCACTAGGCAAGCCATTTCCGATCGCCTGAGAGCTATGGGAAAGATTCAAAAGGTTGGAAAATGGGTTCCACATGAATTGGACGAACGACAGATGGAAAAACGAAAAACTGTGTGCGAAATGCTGCTTTTACGCCACGAAAGAAAGGTTTTTTGCATCGAGTTGTAACTGGCGATGAAAAATGGATTTATTTTCAGAATCCCAAACGAAACAAATCATGGGTAACGCCAGGACAACCATCCACATCGAGTGCAAGACCAGATCGATATGGGAAGAAGACAATGCTGTGTGTGTGGTGGGATCAGAAGGGAGTAGTCTACTACGAGCTTCTCAAACCCGGCGAAACAGTCAATACCGAGCGCTACCGACAACAAATGATCAATTTGAGTCACGCATTGATCGAAAAAAACGCCCAGAATGGACTCACAGGCACGCCAAAGTCATTCTTCAGCATGATAACGCTCCTGCACATTCAGCCAGATTGACTAAGGAAACGATTTCTTCGCTTGGTTGGGAACTCCTACCCCACCCGCCGTATTCACCTGACCTGGCGCCTTCTGATTATCACCTCTTCTCATCGATGGGACACTCATTGGCGGAACAACACTTCAACAATTTCGAAAACGTACGAAAATGGCTCGATGAATGGATTTCAAATAAAGATGAAGCATTCTTTTGGAATGGTATCCATATATTGCCCGAGAGATGGACAAAATGTGTAGAAAGCGAGGGTCAGTACTTTAAATAAAATATATTATACTTTTTTTTAAATTACTGTGTATATATTTTAAGAAATAAACGACATTTTAAACTTGCATACCTGGTACAGCTGCGGAAGAACATATTTCGAGTAAAAAAAACTTATTACTGTAAATAAAGATATAAAGTAAAAAAAAAAAATGATATATATATATATATACACACACATAATGTAGAGTAATGTAAGTATATTATTTTCAAGACAATATAGTTGAACTCAGATTGGATTGACTAGAACCAGACACAAATTTTACTGATACATTAGGTATAATATATTTGAAAGTATGAAAGTACAACTACACAACTAAAGTTTCTACCATGTGATATATTTAAACTTTTGATGTTTGTTTATTTGTTTATTTCGTTTAACGCAGCATAATGTGACGTTAAACGAAATAAACAAATAAACAAACAACTAAAGTTTAAATATATCACTTGGTAGAAATAATTTTGCCACGGATGTACAAATACAATGTCCAACACCCTCCTTATTTGTGGAGTCCTTGGCCCTTCTGGCTCACTCACTGAACTTATTCACATCAAGCGCCTTAGTCAAGGAGTCAGCGACTACCTTCTTGGTTGGTATGTATGTGAAGGGCAGAAGCTTCGCATGCACCTTTTCTCTCATAAAATGGTGCCGCACGTCGATGTGCTTGGTCCTTGGTTGATAAGCACCATTCATTGCCTGATTCCTTGCTCCCTGATTGTAGCAAACGATCTGAGTAGGATTACCAGAAGAATGCCCAATCTCTTCAGAAAGACCCCTTAACCTTATGGTTAACTTACTTGCTTTATAGCTTCTTTTGCTGCTGAAAACATTGGCATATATTCAGCCTCTGTTATTGAGAGAGATACAGTAGACTGCCGTTTAGTGCACCAGGATATCGGGGCACCGCAGATGATAAAAATGTAGCCTATCACTGACCTTTCATCTGTCACTAGCCCAATCGACATCACAATATCCATAAATAGGTCCAGCCTTTGATCCATCAAATTGTAGCCTATATGATGAGGTTCTCCGGAGGTATCTCATTATAAGTTTCACTCCTGCCCAGTGTGACGGGCCTGGGTTGTTATTAAATCTGCTCAGACTACTAACAGCAAACGCTATATCTGGTCTTGAAATTTGAGCCCCAAATAAGAGGCTGCCAATAGCTTCTTGATAAAGGATTTTTCTCATTTTTCCTCTTCTTCTTCTGTTTATGGCTACTGAGTTCTAGAAAATTTCTCACCATAGGACTTTGGAGTGGATACTGGATTTGCTTCTTCCATCCTAAACCGTTTGAGAATCTGCTCAATATAATTCTGCTGGCTAAAGCAATTTTCTTTTATTACGGGTCAATTCAATGTCTAAAAATGATTGGCTTTACTAAGGTTGGTCATCTTAAATGATCTTGAGAGTAGCAACTTGACTGTTTTTTTTATTTTTTGTTATTTGAAAAAATCAACAGGTGATTCACCCAGGCAGGCACTATTATCATACTTTTTCTGGTTTTTGTTAAATAAACACAACAGTCAAACTTTGACTGTGTCAAGCCAAATCTCTGCAGATTTCTGATTCCATACTTGGCTTCCTGCTTGAGTCCATACAAGCTCTTTCGAAGCCGACATACTTTTGAAGTTCCATCACTGAAACCAGGTGGCTGGGACATATAAATTTCCTCATCAAGGTCTCTCTGAAGGCATATCGAGATTGCATCTATCTGATCAATGTCCAAATTATACTCTGCAGCCTGCAATATAAGATATCTGATGGAACTATACAACTGGCGAGAATGGTTCTTCATAATCAATTCCCCTCCTTTGGGCTAGTCCCTTGACAAGTCTCGCTTTATGACCTGTTATTTTAGCCCTCACATCCGTCTTCGTTCTGACGACCCATTTACATGCTAGCAGTTATCTTGAATGTGGGACCAATTCCCAGGTTCTGTTGTCCATCTGAGCCTCTGGTTTACGCTCTATAGCGTCAACCCACAACTGATTGTCCTGACGAAGTAACGCATCGTCATAGGACACCGGATCTGACAGCTCAGAGCCAGTAGAGAAAGCTGAATAGGTCACAAAGTCTTCCCGTGTAGCATAGCAATCCTAAAAATTATATATAATTAACATTTCACTTATCCCTTCAGTCCAGAAAAATCTCAAAGAATCACAACGGAACTCTGGCAGAAATATAAAAATCTATATGTTATTAAAACCTCCAAATCTAAAAAAAGATCTGTAGCAAAATAAAAGAGGGAACTTATTTGGGTGACAACCCATAACGTAAATATTTGTTTTCTCAGTATCTATTTAAGATATCTTTATAAAATTTAAAATATACATAAATGTGCATATACTAGTTATAATATATTTTTACCAGAGGTTTTGTGATGTTGAAAACTGTAAGAAACGAGGGTATATTTTTTGGGGATCTTTTTTTTTAAACTAATTCCTGAAATGACACCAACAAAAAAAATATATCTTATTTGTTCATTAGTTAACAGTTTTTCTTCATCTTTATTGGTGCGACAGACGCTTGAAGCTGTTCTTGGCCTGCTCTATAGCCCCCTCCAATCGCCCCGATCAGTAGCTCGCCTATATACTATATTCTCGATAGTTTTATCGAGCCATCTTCTCTTCGATCCTCCGCAAGGTCTCACTCCATTCGGTCTATCCCAGAACAAAGACCGTCAATGGCAAGTGACTATATAAATTGTATGATTCCCGTTTCTTCTATCACCTCCACATACCGTTATCCTTTATTGGGCTAAATATAAGTCTGAGTATTTTCCTTTCAAAGCAGAATTACAGCTAGGTTATTCTTATAATTGTCTTTCAGTAAAAGGCGATGTCTTTAAGTTTTTAAATATTTTAGCTAATGATACTGATCACATTACACAATAAAGTTGGTGAAATTCGCGATTTTGATGAAGAAATATTTACATACAGGTCTTGAATGGTAAAATATTATAAGATTAGCGGAAATTTTTACCAGCACGAGAGAAAGTGGGAAATGGTCGATAATAAAAGCAGTTGTAGTGTTTTTTTATTTAAATTCAATATTCCTATTAGGTTTCTGATTATTTTTATGAGGTTCGAAGCTTTCGAATGAGATACTTTACCAGCTCATTTAGGAATAAATGTGAAAAGTAGAGATGTTAACCATAAAACATTTCATCTCGCTTAACGTTTACTCAGATTTGTAGAATGTTTTCATGGATTAATTTTTGATGGCACTTAAATCATTCGAAAAAATACTAGAAACAGTTTTTACCAATGAAAATCAAAGAGTGGACAAAAGAAAACATCTCATGTAAACCCTTAACCATTTCCACAACAAATGGGTATATACAATAGTTGACATAGAAGACCCCTACAAAGGAAAAATGAATGACGCATCTATGATAAAAAATTATATTAGAGGAACCTAACGGGTTTAAAACTTTTCTACAACCAAGTGACATCTGCATTGTTAATCGCAGTTAATGTTGAACTTGTCAATGCTATTACTGCTTTTATGAAGGATGGTCAAAATAAATTAAATATTATGCAAGAATTGGTTGATATTGAGAAATTAAATCGGCGTTGAAAACCTTTCTTGAAATTATCTTTAACTAGTCTAATGGATTTCCTAGAACTATCTGGAACTAATCTTAAATATTGTTTACTGCCACATATCAACTGTCACTGTAATGTAACTGTTTCCTAATGAACAAATAAGATATACTTTTTTGGTACCGTAAAACGGCCTGACTTTGCACCACTTTTGTTGAACTTCCTTCTTTAACTATTTATCAATAATTTTGCTGTTGATTCATAATTTAATCTTGGAATTTCAAAATTCACAAAACTTATAATTATTTTTATTGTTCTTAAACTTTGGTGCAAAATCAACCGGATACCCGTGACTTTGCACCACCTTATGTTTTCAATTAAAAATAACTAGAAACGTATTCTGGTGCAAAGTCAAAACTTGATAGTGGTTAAGAGGTGCAAAGTCATTTCTTGGTAGTGTTTGGAGCTTAGCCAATTGATTTTTTTCTCTGTTTGTAAGGATTTTATTAAAGGAAAGGATTGTAAATTACAATGTTTTTATTGAAATGAGAAAAATAAATTGCACATTTTTAAGAGTTTATTGAGGAATGATCGAAAATACCAGAACATACCAACAAAATATTATTTAGAAACAAAATACCGACTTAAAACATGCCTAAAGAACGTAAACAACTATACCTATAAAAAAAGGAACAAAACGATACCTATAAAATTCATAGAGAAGCACTTTGGAAAAAATGCAATCTATAATGGTTAAACAAAAACGAACACAGGTACTTGAAACAATTTAAAACTATAACTTGGCAAAATTCTAACATCATTTGTCGATATACTTGCACACAGATGACAAAAACTTATTAGCAAAAACAAAATGCTATCCAAATAATTAGGATTTTTACCAGCCTGTTAACTCCTTAACTTCAAAATATCCTTGTTTATTGTTTGGTTTAAGAGCAGCAATGTCGCCTAAAGGTGCATTCACACTACGCTGACGTGTTGACACGCGCTCTACGACTCGTGTTAACACGTCAGCGTCAGTCATTGTGTGCACGCTGTTCTGACGTATCGTGACGAATTCATGCCAGTTTTTATATGGTTTTCACAAGGTGCACATCGTTGCGGAATGGATATGAGAATTTTAGATGCTTTAGATGAAGAGGAAGATTATATTGCTGTGATAGTAGCTTTCATAGCCGCTCACAACTCAAGGAGAATATGGGTGCACCCTATAAATAGTTGCAGACCGATTCAAATTTTAATTTCACTATATATATATATATATATATATATATATATATATATATATATATATATATATATATATATATATATATATATATATATATATATATATTATTTATTTATTTATTTATATATACACACACTTTTGTCCCTTTCGGCAGAGTTGGGCATAATTCAAACATAGCTAAAGTTTAATTCAAATTTAATCATAGCTATTTGACAACTAATTTCTGGCAATCAATCGCATAATTATTTATCATTAAATCTTTTTTTCGATTTTTTAGTGAACTAATGATGATTGATATTTAATTATTTTTAGATTATATGATTGATTCCTGGAAATTAGTTGTCAAATAGTAATGATTAAATTTTGATTGAATTTTAGCTCTAATTAAGTTTCTACCTCATTTAGAACTGTCAACTGGTTCTATCGATCGCGTGCCAATCGTTTATATTTGTATTTGATTTAAATATAAGGTAAAACTACAACAATATTGTAGTATTTTCTTCTTTCAAATTTATGATAGAACAAATGAAACATTATTATTATTAGGAGATGTAGATAGATAGTAAGGATAGGCAGTCATAGATACTCAGCAGATCAAAATAAAATGCTTATTTTATTTTAATTGTTAAAGCCATCGTTTCGACTTGCATTGCAAGTCTTCATCAGGGCTAGAAGAAAAGAAAACAAGCAAAAAGGTATGACTACATTGTAAAAATATATGAATAAACACACAGCACAAAACAGGGATAAGTGAGAAAAATAAATAAACATAAAATGAAAAATAAATAACTGTATAAGAGTAAGGATAGTAACATAAAGGCAATATCTAAAGGCCATAAGCCCAATAAAGACTATTGAATTGAGGTTAAAATGAAAATAAATTAAAATGAGTGATAGTTACTTAAATGCTAATGAGTAATCTCGACAATATAATTGGTGAACATAAACAATGTAGATGCTAAGTTGTTGAGATAATGAGGACAAGTTACTGAGTTAATACTTAAAGGAGTTAATACTTAATGAGTAGATACAGAGTTACTGAGATATTGAGGACAGATAACTGAATTAATATCTGAAGGCACTGAAGCCAAGACACTAAATGTAAACTGTTGGATTAGAACTGAAAAGAATATTTCAGGAGTGATAGTGAATGAGTAAATATAACAATATAATAGGTAAATATAAGAAATAGTAGATATAGAGTTTAAGAGATATGGTGGTTAAGCTAATGAGTTGATACAAATATAGAATAAAATTACTAGTAACAGTAGGGAGTTAACTAGATAGTTAATAATAAATAAAATTATGCAAAGCACAGCTATAAAGTAGTGATAAATATATTGATACATATGATAAATATTAGGACATATATAGTAGGGTAATTACAATTGTGTACAGTGGAAAGAGAGAGGAAATGAAATAAGGGGCAAATGTGAGGAAAATGAAATTTAGCAAAAAATTGTGCACTAACATTTAAATTGGAGAAAGGAATAGGATATATCAATGATTAAAGGATGAATATTGAGTGGTAAAGAGCAAATAACAAAACAAAAAATAAAATAAAACTAAATAAAAAATATTTTTATAAAGACTTACGTTCAGGTAATGGTAAACAAACAAACTGAAGACAGAGGGAAATAGATGACAGTTGATAAGGGAGGAAAGGAGGGTAGAGTGATCTAGCGTCGGGTATCTAAACTACAGACCAAGGTGGGAGCGGGAACATATTCGTTTATGAAGTACAATACGGTGATATTGAGCTGGTGCGTTGAAGTATCAATAAAACGAGAGGGAGGAAGAGAGTAGAAAAGGTGGAGTAAGAAAGATAGTACCGTATTAATAACATTTAAATATATACATAAGCAATGGGAGGAATTTAGGGTTCTTTGAGAAGGTTTAAAACTTGGACATACGTGTGGGAAATGTATTCCTTATCTATTTTTTGATTAACAGGTAAGAGTTCTAGGAGGATGTGGATAGATTCGCATATTAATCGTTTTTCTAAGTTGCTAAAGGAGTCTAGGATAGTGGTTTTTTCAAAGTCAAAATTATGGTTAAGGGATAAGGAATGTTCAGAAAGTTTTGTTGCAAACGGGTTACGGGATGTGATAGAGCGTTTATGTTATGAGATGCGGGTTTTTAGACGGTTTTTATTAATTTCAAGTTCCACAGGATGGTGGGAATACTGTTGGGATTTAGGATAAGTATAAGGTCATCTACATATTTTTTAATAAAGTAGATGTCTTTAAGAAACATAGGAATGATGGAGTTGAGGAGATCATTAAGGACTATATTAGAGATATCTGGAGCAAGGGGGTAGCCCATGGCTAGTCCAGAGATTTGGTAATAGAAATTGTTTTGGAAGGTAAGGTATCCAGATTTTAGACATTTCACTGTGGAACTTGAGTATCTATGACTGCCTACCCTAACTATCTACATCTCCTTTATACCACAGTCAACTATACATTATGATCATTATTATTATTATTTATTTATTTTTTGACCACCCCTATGTTCTCATAGTTATAATAATTGATTCAATTGCAATTCCCACAATTGTATATATGATACATAAACTAATTTTAATTTGTTCGATCACTCCTTCGACATTTTTTACATTTTACAAGATAAATAACCAATTGTTGCTACCATTGGTTAAAGAAACGAAACTTTATGCTATGGCAATTCTTAAGAATCACTAAATTAATAAGCGTGCTTTTAAAGTGTTTGAAATATTGTTAAATAAATAAAACATTCAACTTTTAAATAAATTAGTAAATAAATTTCCTCCCATGCCTCGCTTCGTATTTTTTATTTCGATACTCCTTCTCAAACGGGTCAAAAAGAAATGTATATTTCTTCACATGCTCGATGAGCTCCTCAATCTTCAATACTGACGGGCTGATGCCTACTGTGAGCACTTCCATTCTAAATAATGGTTTATATTTTTTCGTAACACGTCAACTGATGTGTAAAAACGTCACGTCAGCGTAGTGTTAAGACTTCATCCATGGACATCAGCCATATTCCATTTCGTCCACATTCGATTGGCACTTCCAGGATTTGTTCATTCCTTCTATCGCTGAAACAACTACTATTTCCTTCATAATTTTTATTTTTCTAGGGTATAAGGATCCCTCATGTATTAAAACGACATGCTCACCAACCGTTTTCTTAATTTGGTTGAACGTAGGTCCCTCGCCATATTCTGAATAAAGCAAATATTACATAACTGTTGGTATGTATATTTAAAAGTGGAATAAGGCTCAAATAACTTCATTAAAGTAAAGTGATTGTCTGGGAGGTGACTTTGTACCAACATATACTTTGTGCAAAGTCATTCCTAATTCATATCAAAAAGGGAATTCTATTTTATTTTCAAATACCATGACTTTTGGCAAAAAAATTGAGTTAAACGAACACCATAAATTTAAATTACAATAACTATAGAATAAAATTAACGCAAAACTTACTCGATTTGAAAAATATTTAGTTGTTGAAAGTACGACTTTATCCCACAAAGGAATCACACCTGTTGAAACACTAAAATCAATTAACTGTCATAAAACATGGAAGGTACGATTTGCGTAAAAATTCATTAGACCCAATCAGTGTAAGTATTTAAGAAATATAAAATATCCCTCATTTAGACAACAGAAATACACTTTTTCTTCAACTGAATCTTTTTAGCGAACTTGGTGCAAAGTTAACTCACTGGCGCTAAGTCAGGCCGTTTTACGGTAAATGTCATTTGAGGGATTAGTATTAAAAACGATCTCTAGACACTTCATAAAATTCTAGGTTCTGTATAAAGTAAAACAATCACAAAACACAACAGTTATTACCTTAAGGAAACAAAAAACAATTCACTAAAACAAGCTATTAAAAAACTAATTTAACCATTATTAATGTTACCAATAATTAAAAATAAGTAATAATAATGAAAAAATGCTTTCTATGTCGATAAAAAGTTTTAAAAAAATAAAAGTTTTGTTTCTTCTGTAGAAAATAAGAAGTTCGTTGGCAAGATGGTTAAAGAAAAAAAATCGAGGAATGCAGTAATAATGGTAAATAATTAAATAACATCTTTGATGATTGTCAACCTAATGCTGGTCCATTTGAGTGATTAGGTTTATTCGACTGAAAATACTTCAAAGAAAAATGTTGGATATTTAGAAGACGAGAAATTTTAAACAGATTTATTATTCAGGACAAAAATGATGGATTATTTAACACACGTAAAATTGAAAAACTTATAATGTCTAAAAATAAAATTTATCGCCCAAAAACAAGTGAAGACCAATAAATTATTTTGTTGAACCTTCGTTTTTTTAGATTTCATTTCATTTCAAAACTTTTATATTACGCAGGATTTAATAAAAGTTGGTATTAAATATTTATCATAAGCCACTTTCATGAATAAGTCTTGTTGAAAAAATATCTTTTTATTAATATAAAATATAATAGACCAAATTAATGATAGAAACCAGTAGTAATTATACTAACTATTTAAAATAACATATTTAAAACATATTAAATTAATTTTACATACATATGAAAAAAATCCATTATGGAAATAAATATTTTTGTATAAAAAAAAAATGTTTTAACCCCTGCATTTAAATTAATAGTAATACTTATCCTGCTGTTTAACTTTTCAGTATAATTCACTATAAAACATACATTAGATTGATCAGGAATGAAAGGATCCAAACGATTCAAAGAATTGGGCAAGACTGAACAAAATGAGTGCTGTTACCCACAAAGAAAGACACGATGTATAAAAACAATATCATAAATGGCATTGAAAATGATATCATTTACATAATGATGGAAAGCGGAATGTCCAGGATGGCTACCTCATTAGATTTTATATATAATTTTCTTTGCTATTGTAATTATTTTTTTTTAACTTTAAAAACTTTATTCGTTCCTTTAACAAAATATTACAGTTAGCAAATTTAATATAAATATACAATAATGAAATCATGGGTTATCATTAGGTAGTCAGAACCGAGAGGTGCATACTCCTGAGCTGATTTAGTGTTCCTCTAGAGATCTCTCATCCAGCTCCTCTCTAGTATCCGTTGTGCCAAGGAATTTATGATGTTGCCATATTTTGTACTAGTCTGACCTTAGTGACATAATAAGCAGCTTAAGGGATCTTACTAAGGGTTTCAGATTTTAAGGATTGCATACGAAAAGCATTCGATGCTATAGTGGATCCCCAAAACTCAACTGCATGTGTCCAAATATGTTTCGTTATTGACTTTATTTCATAATAATTAATGATGGCCTATTATTTTGTTTGGAGGTACGGTAGCGCTGTGGGTAGGGCACTTCACTACCAAACTTCCGATTGACGGCAGAAAATATACTTTCTGTTATTTTGGTTGTAGCTCAACTTGGGTGGAACACCCAGCCTCTCTAAGTGGGTATCCTTAATTGGGGAAAAACCTGGTGGTTGAGCGAGATTTGGGCCATATCTCCTCCTTTCACAACCGTTGACCTAGTAACAGCACATCCTTATCTAAGTAATGAACCCAAGACCCTTCATGGATTGTTAGTAG
The DNA here is from genome assembly GCA_003667255.2 of Euschistus heros. Classification (NCBI taxonomy): domain Eukaryota; kingdom Metazoa; phylum Arthropoda; class Insecta; order Hemiptera; family Pentatomidae; genus Euschistus; species Euschistus heros. The sequence continues at coordinate 937,139 of RCWM02000205.1, read as the reverse complement.
TACGGATTTTATTTATTTTTATCTATTTATTTATTTATTTATTTTTATATATTATAGAAGATTTCGTCCATAAAAAACAACAACGTAGCTATCAAAATCTGATTTATATGCTGTTTACTTTAACTTCTGATTTAAATCAATTTTATTCCTACCAACCCTCCTCTAATAAATTTAGTAATTTAATCAATAGCAGTCATTAAAATTGACTAAATTGTTTTCTCAAATGGAAACTGGAATTTATTCAAATACGAGTTGAGTAATCTTAAGTTACAAATAATTTTCCACTCGAAAGCTGATTTTTTATCAGTGATGTAAAAGTAGTATAAAAATAAATTATTAATTAATTTAAACAATAATAAAGTCGAATTAGCATATACATAATTTCTTTCTTTCTTTTTTTGGAGGTAAAAAGTTTCTTCTCAAGGTCCAAGGATATTTTTTTAGCCATTAGGAAGGTTCTTGATCATGTCAAAGAATAATTATAAATTTTAGTCTTTTGACTTAACCTTGATCCCTCTTTTTCATATTTTTTCTGTTTTCCTTGGTCCACCCATACCAAGGAAGTAGATCGAGTTCAGTATTCATTCCGTTTCTAGTTTATTACCTCAAACAGGTCCAAACGTTTTAGAACTTTTTCAGGATTTCAATTCCGCAAGTTGGTATTGGTGGCATCATTGCATTTTAGTGTAAGTAAATTTTAACATCTTAAAGTCAATAATATTATATACATGGAGTATTAGTATTCACCCCGTTTAAAAATAAAAACTGTTAATATATTGAAAATCTTACGTGCGCTAGACATAAATATCTCGTCTACTTGGAGGTAAAAGTCACTAGGCAACTTTTTGCATTGCAATTCAAACGGTGATTGCTTATTAACAATTTCCCAGATAGTTATATAGTAAATTTCCTTATTTTCTAATTTTTTTTTTTTTTTTCATATCCTCCATTTATTAAAAAAAACAAAAAACAAATAATAATAATTGGAATCGAATGATCTTCTGTTGCTTTCTTAGCATTTTAAGATTTGTTGCTATCGTAGATTCTGGCGCCTCAGTTGACTATTGTCTAGGAATCACTCTGCTGGCGATGATGTGAAAATGGGTCAGTCTAAAAAGCCTGAACACCTTCCCTAATCGAATACGTCCGCTAAGGGGGTCAAACCTTGCCATCTACCAGGCCTGAGAGGTGGGGCTATGTCCCTGAAGAGAGGGTTGGCACAGTACTTTAGGCCGTCGAAGAATTTTATGTGCCGTCGACCAATGAATAAAGGGACCGATGGTAGTTGTAAATTTTCAGTTATGACGGTGTTCCTGGCCTTCTCAAGGCTGGTTACGCGGACTATTCTTCGGAGAACTGAGTTCTGAATTTCTGAAGTGCTTTCAGTGTTGTTGTATACATGTACTGAAGAAGTGGGGTACCGTGAAGTAGGGTGGGGTGGATGATGGTCTTGTATAGCTGAATTTTGAGTCGAAGAGACAGTTGAGGAGATGTCAAGAGGTAGTTGAGGCGGTATGTCAACTGGCGGGCCAGCTTAATCCTACTTCTCACATGAGTAGAGAAAGTAAGGTGTCGATCAAGGTGAACGCCTTGGTAGAGGATGGAGTTTGACTGCGTCTGTTTCACATTGTCCACAGTGAAGTGGGTAGGCTATCGCTTTCTCTTCCCTTTTTGGAAAGACATTATGATGGCGTCGGCCTTTCTAGGGTTCACTTTGATTCCACACGACTTGAGTGCTTCAACCATGGTTCTCTGTTGCCCTCTCAGCCATACTGAGTGCACTTTTTGCATTCATGCTAGATGCATAAACTCCTATGTCGTCAGCATAAGCAGTCACCACCGCTTCAGGATGTTTAATGGCAACTACTGTTGCAGTGAAAACATTGAAGAGTATTGGTCCGAGGACCGAAACTTGTGGCACTCCAAATGTGGTGGGAACAGGTGAAGATAGGTTGTCCCCTACCCTCACTATAAACGATCTACCGCTGAGGTAGTTGTCGATAAGTCGACATAAGCCTACGGGAAACCTGAAATCTTCTAGACGGCGTAGTAACAGCGGATGAGAAACACAGTCGAATGCTTGTGAGCAATCGAGGGATATAAACGCCGTAGCTTTATTCATGTGCATCTGGTTAATGGTATGCGTCTGAAGTTTCACCAGATGATGATCACAGGCGACACCTCGTTGGAACCCAGTTTGTTCGGGAGGGATGACGCCTTCAATGAAGCAGTGGTTCACGATATGATAGTGAACAAGTCGCTCAAAGACCTTACTGATATGTGAAAGATGGCTGATTGGACGATAGTGGTCCGCAGAGTCATCCCTTTTACCTGGCTTCAGTAACGGAACAACAACAGCTCTTTTCCAGGCATTAGGAAAGTAAGAGATCCGAAAGGATGAATTATAGATATTTAGGAGGTACGCCTTCCCTTTTCTGGGTAACATCTTCAGAAGCACTGATGGGATGCCTTCCATTGCCCTTTGTGCGGCGCAGTACGGATTCAAGTTGCTTGAACGTTAAAAATATAGGAGTCTCGTTGTAGTTTGGTTGTGAGCCAGGCGTAGGAAGTGGTTCGTTAGCCGTCCTCTTAGCGTCCTTAGTGGTATAGGCCATGGCCAATAAATAAATAAAGTTCTTTAGGTGTCAGCAGCTCGTCTCTGCAGGTTAGATGCACCGCTTTCCTCTTGCTTATGAATGTCCGGATTAACCTCCAGAACTGACGATGATCATTGTGCGTCCGCCGTAACTGTTCATGCCATTAGGCTGTCTTCCAGTCGCTCATGAGGCTTGCAATTTGGCGTGGCATGGCGTTGATGGCGGGCTTAAGGGTGTAGTCCTTCGTGCGGTTAAATATATTTCGTATATGGTTTCTATGAGCTATCAATGCCAAAATATGCGGAAAAGTTTGGTATATTTTGGTCCGCAGCTTCCACTATGGAAGTAGTGATGGTATCTACCGCTGCATCAACCTCACCTGGTGTCAGACAAGATTTCACTTGAGGGAGCGTTTCATCTAGGCTTGTTTCGTAGCCCTTTCCAATTCGCCTCAGGCTAGTTGCATACACACCGACTTTTAGCCGGCCGGCAAGAAACCGACCGATATTTTGCCGGTGCTACTCGGTATGGCCGGCAAAATGCCGGTGAGTTGCCGGCGCCTTCCACTGCATTAAAATTACTGTTTTATGTACTATAATTATAAAAGCTAATACTTGTTCGAGTTACTGAATCGAATGAAACAAAATCAATTTGTTAATCAGAAATTGATAAAAGTTTTAGGTCGAAAAGTCAAGAATAAAAAACTAAATTCTTCAATGATCAAGAATAAAATAAAATTATAATTCTACTAATTGTTTGACGGGTAAAAAAAACCGGTGAGTGTGCAAGCACTAGCACCGGCAAAATATTGGTCGGTGTTTTGCCGGCCGGCAAAAAGTCGGTGTGCAACTAGCCTTAAGCAGAAGATACCTCGTTGCCGGTGACGTGACTGTTGACCCTTCAAATTTGTAGATCACAAGGCGGTGATCCGACGGTTCAAATGGCAGTGCCTGACAGTCTGTAATGGTGTGGAGGTCTCTGGTAAGGAGTAGGTCCAGCGTTGAGGTCCATGATGAGTTAGACATATGCCTGAATGTGTGCACACCCGGGTGGAAAACGGCCAGACGCATCTTCGTAATGATAGTACCCAGTGGATTATTGCTGGGGCAGAGCCAAGCTGTATGACGGGCGTCGAGGTCTCCATGGACGACATACCTGCTCTTCGTTTGAGCATGGTACAATAGGTTGCGTACCGTCGTATGATTTGCACGTGGTCTCCTGTAGACACAACTGAACCTGTAACGGTGTTTCCAGTAGACATCAACTGTGATTATGTGGGTACCCTCGCAGGAATCCACTGGATTCGGAATAAGGCGTGATGGTATGTCTCTTCTGACGAGAATTGCTACTCCAGCACTACCGCTGGCCGGTGCTGCAGTAGTAGGATCTCTAGTTCAGCCTGCTTTGAATTGAGGCCTCGGGTATTGTAATTTAGTACTAGGTGTTCAAGCATCGAATTTCACAAGCAGTCTGGTCACCAGAGACAACAAGTTCTGCACTGTGCTCATCATAGAGTCAAAGCAGGAGGTTGGATTATTAATGCCCTCGCTGATAGAGTCCCAGGCGGAAAACACTGGGCTGGCTGTGATGGCTGTATCAGCTGAGACTGCTGAATAGGTAGCTTGGGTTGAGAATGTGCTCCATTAGATGCCTGGGAGTAAAAATTCTGTTGGGTTATGCGGGCCGCTATTTCCTTGCGTTCAGGTACTACACCCTGAGAGCCCTCTCTTCTGGTAAGTCTTCTCGCCAGCTTGAATCCGGGCAGGCGGCTTTTTAATTCCTCAGCTATTTCATCGACAGGGTGATCAATGTCGTAGCCATCCATGTAGTACGTACTTATTGGACCGTTTGATCCCCCTTGGAGCGAAAGATTGAAATTGCACAGCTACATCGGTCCGAAGGAGGAGGGTGGCTTTGCCATGATCCATTTCTGTGTTGCAGTAGAGCCTAGTTTCTTTCTTTGAATTGTTAGCCGAAAAATCAGTGATACCGATTGCTCTTAATCTCATCCTGAGGTTTGTCAGTGATATAGAGGGGGGGGGGGAGATTATAATTGGTGCCGGTGGCTTTGGTCGGGGCGTCTCTACCACCTCTACCGGCAGCTGGGTGAATCTGTTGTTTAGTACAACAGCTGGTCTACTTACTTCAGGCCTGGGCAGTTTCTAGTTTCTTCGGGGCAGGTTGGAATCCTTCCGCTAGGGCGCGCTTGTCTGTGCTCCCAACACCATGTTGGAAGACGCCATCTCACCACGTTTACTCGTCAGTGGTCTATTTGAAGTAAGGGGGGGGGGACCTGAAAAGTGGATTGATGGAAGTGGTTGTCCAGGCCACAACAAAAGATTTATGTAGAGAACTAGGCTAGATCTCTACGATACGGACCGAAGTTCCCGTAGCGTTGATATATACCATAATTTATATTATTAGCCTTATTTTCTTATAAAACTTATTTTCTAATTTTTTTTTTTTTTTTTTTTTTTTTTTTTTTTTTTTTTTTTTTTTTTTTTTTTTTTTTTTTTTTTTTTTCCTAGCCCCTATTGGATGATTTCTTGAGTTGGATGGAATTTAGGAATTTCTAGGGATGTTTGGCCTTTTTCTGTACTGGGTACACTCTAAGGCCAACAGGAAGTTTGTGATGATATCTTGAGCTGTAGATTTCAGAAAGAGTATATTTAGGTGATGGGGCTCACCTAAATCATGTATTAAGGAAAACTTAAAACTATTTACACTTACGACTTAAAAGTGAAAATGTCTTTGTGGTCACATTTCTGACCAGTGGCCAGTGGGTTCTGATTTGCCCGTTGGTATGTCTTGGTTACAGTCCGGTTGTTAGTTGCCAGTGGACCGGTGGTGGCGCTGGTGTCAAGGTTCTGAACGGGGGGTTTGTCAGAAGCTGAAGAGAGTCCAGAAACTTGACATGCCGGCGCTGGATGAATTCCGGGACCGTCGGGAGGTTGATGATCTCGTGTAAGTCTTTTGGCTGCTTTTTCTTCAAGGAAGTTGTTTTTACAATCTTCTTAAGCATTGAGTCTTGGAATCGCTGCAGATGCCGTCTAGTTCCGTCAGAAAGGCGGGTGAGAAGAAGGCCACCATACAGGAGTGCAGGCCGCAACATGCTTTTGTATATGCACAACTTCAGTCGCAGGGAAAGTGCTGGAGAGGAAAGGAGGTGGTGAAGACGGTAAGATCTTTTCCTCACCTTGCGGTGCGCCCTGTACAGTGAGCTGAGAATTTAAGCCCTCTATCCAAAGTGACACCCAAGTAGACAATAGAGTTTGAGGGGGCAATGGTGGTGTCTACCACTCGCAGGGTCTTCGGCAGTGTTGTCTTTTTCCCACGCTGGTGTGAGAAACACTACGCAGTCCGTTTTAGCTGGATTCACTTGGATGTTAAGTAAGTTCAGCTGTTGAGTAATCTCTAGGCAGACAGTTTCGGCCTGGAGTAGTGCTCTTGTGGGGTTCATGCTGCTGCTGGTAATGGCAATATCGTCGGCAAAAGCCGCTACTGTCGCCCTTCCGTAGTTTTTGCCAACTACTTCAGCAGTGTAGATGTTGAACAACACCGGAGATAATACTGCTCCTTGTGGTACACCGCAAGTGAGTGGTACTGACTTTGAATGGGCATCACGAACCCGCACAGCGAGACTTCTCTCACTGAGAAAGGAGACAATGACTCCATATAGCTGCTCAGGGCATTCCAGATCTTCCAGTTTTCTGCATAGGATCCCGTGGGATACGGAATCAAACGCCTTCGTGCAGTCTATGGATATCAGCGCTGTTGCAGTGTTCCTGTTGAAGTTTGTGCATGCCTCAGTTTGCAGCTTCACCAGGTTGTGTTCTGTACTGAGACGTGCTTGGAAACCCGTCTGTTCAAACGGAATTACTGAATTCTCCTCGCAAAAGTCTCGTAGATAATTGAGACCAATTTTCTCGTAGACTTTCCCGAGGTGTGGCAACAGGCTGATTGGTCTGTAGTGTTCTGGCTTGTCTCCTGTCTTAGCCGGCTTGAGGAGTGGAAACAGTATAGCATGCTTCCATTTAACGGGGAAGTATCGCAACCTCAAGCAGGAGTTGTAGAGGTTCGTGAGGTGCATCATTCCTTTTCTGGGGAGCTGCTTGAGCAGGACTGTCTGTATCCTATCATATCCAGGAGCTCTGTTTCCTTTTGATCTTCTTAGGATTGTTTTTAGCTGTTTAGGGCTGATGAACATGAAGTTGTTCTCCTGGTCCATGGTCCGGAGAGGCTCAGCATCTGTGGTTCTGTTTGTAATATCCTGTCTATAGTACTCAGCAAGCAGCTCCGCTTGGTCGGTGGGGGAGAGGAGTCGATCTCCGTCGTGCAGGCGGATCGTAGTGGTTTTCTTGACAGCTGATCTTGTTAGTTTCCAGAACTTCCGGTAGTCATCATGCGTCGCCCTCAGCTTGTCCTGCCAAGTGGAGGTTTTCCATTGGCGGAGCAAATTTTTGATCTGGGTTGTAAGGGAGTTGAGGGCTACCTTGATGTCTGGATCCCGGGTTCTGTACCATTTGTTTTTAAGATTCCGCCTGCTCGATATGAGAGCCATAATATGAGGAGGGGGTTTTTGAAGATGAGGTGGGGAAGGACGGAAGGTAGGAATAGAGGAATGGGCAGCCTCTAGAGTGATGTCAGAGAAAATGTTGATAAATTCGTCAACTTCTTCCAGGGAACGCAGAGGTTGCACCGATGGTAGTCTATGGCAATCTTCGGCTTTATATTTTCCCAAGTCAACTTCTTGATATAGGAATTTCTGCTGGAGTGCCAAGGGAGGGGGGATGTCATTCCAATGCTGTCTAATAGTAGAATGAGAGACTAGAGGAGGGGCAGGGAGGGGGGCTCTGCTGAGTTGGTAGTGGGGGGTAAGATCCAAGTGGTGGGGGAGGAGCGCCTTGTGGAAGGAGTATGCACTGTGGCGTTGCAGCTGTGGTAGTGGTGTTTCCAACTTGTCCCGCCTGTCGAACTCTGTGATTGGTCGGTTGGGTGGGAGCGGTGATTGGCTGCTTTCTGGCGGCCATACGTTTTGCCGCTAATTCTTCTAATTTCTTCCTGTGTGGGCAGTTTCGAAATGATGCCACGTGGTTTCCATTACAATTTATGCATCTTAGCTGTCCCACATTTGGGCAGTTTTTGATGTTATGAATTTCGCTGCAGCGAACACATTTGGGTTCATAGCCACGGTACGCCTGTATATGGCCAAATTGTTGGCATTTGTAGCACTGGGGGGGGGGGCAGAGAGTCTTTTGGAGCCTAGTAAGATATAGTCCGTATTTATAATATTATAATTTATTCCAGTTTGAATGATAAATCTAAACATTGGCTTATTCCTGGAGATGCCATAATAGCTGTCTATAATAATAGCTGTATTTTTTAACCCAGTTAAATTCGACTGCTTAGGTAGTTGAAGATTACATAAAAATATAATTGGACATCTATTTTTAATTAAAATAAACTAGCTGAAATGAACCTGCTCCGCTACGGTTTAATATCATTAGGATGAAGGAAAACTTAAATTAGTAAAAGTTAAGCTTAACGTTTAACGTTGATAATAATTATTACTTAAATAAACCTAAAGGATTCTATTCTTCTATTCTATAATTCCAATAAGTAAATTTGACAATTTGCAAAAGTTAATTTTATATTATTTTGATAGTCCTCCAGCGAAGCTTCGAGGCAGCACTACCATCTTACCCAGCTCTGATACCAGACCATCATCTTTTCTTATGGCATACTTTAAGTGAATATAGTCTCAACTTCTCAACTTTTTTGATTTTTTTCGAATAAAGTTTAGTCTTTCTGTTTCTATTTTTGCTTCCATATCAAGCATAAATTGGTTGAGGAGATTACGAAGTTAAAGTAAATAAGGTTCTTCACCTCATAACATTTAGGCGTAAAAATCAGCTTCAGACATTGTTTTCTTAAGTGGTGTATTAGTGTTTGTGTCACGCTGAGGGATGTTAATACTGTACCCATCTTCTCCATGGTAGAACATGAGACGATACTGAAAAGAATCATACACTTGATAGAACTCACTGATTCTTATCAGTTTTTTGTCCCTACATCGAACTGGCCTTACATGTCATCACCAGAGAACATAAATCTTTTAACCTCCTCTTTAACATAAGTCTTTTAATAGCTTCTCTTCACGAAACAACTCAAACTTGTAAGGGTCCACCTCTGCAGCCACCATGAGTTTACAGAAATTACCAATATTATAAGGTTTCGACATCGATCGTATTTTTGTTTGTTTACAACTAAAAGGAACTTAATTTGTGGCCTAAGTGTGCGGCTTAACATCTAACCATTTTTTAACTTAGCTTATCTCCAAATACCATGTGGCAATTAATATTTTATTATTCACCCAATAAAAATTGTAATCGCATTTTTCGCGAATTAACCGCGATCCATGCCGATTTTTTTTAATTTATTTCTTAGCGAGCACCTACGGCCTAGGAGGAAGCTACATATCGAATTTCATTCCAATCCGTTCGATGGTTTCTGAGATTTCGTGTTAAATGAGTGAGTGGTATTTGACAAATATATAGTAGAAAACTATCTTCAGCCTCCCGCAGAATGAGTTAACAACGAATTAATATCCTTCCGCCATCTTAAAACAGTTAAATAGTCGAATATTTAAAAAAAAAAAAAGTGTTAAAACAGCAATCCTTAAGGACGAAAAAGCTAATTCTAATTGTGGATGAAGAGAGTGGCCAAGGTGTCCTTCGGCCACGAAAAAATCGTCAGATCCTGGCAGATCTGTAAAACAGTGTCCTCGAAATTAATACCAACTGGTTTACAGAGCTGACGAGTTTATCTAAAGTTATCATCTTCCTCGTTGGATGTTTTATTCTCATGAGAAACTCTGAGCTTGATTCATAATAGTAGCTGATTGTATCGACGAAATAAATGAACTGATTGCAGAATAAGGTTACTCCTAAAAGTCGAATTATGTATATTATGACCCGAAGAATACGACCTTTTGAGTTACTAATAAAATAGAGAACTATAATACACACAAAAGAAAACGACAAGATGTTCACTAAAAATCTCTTTTCTATCGTTTTATTCTTTATATCTTTCACTAAGTTCCTAAAGACTGACTCTAAAGTGTCCAAGAAGTAGATAACTTCAACAAATCCATTTTGATGAAAATAAAAACAACATAAAAATAAATAGAATTGTATTGTTCGCAATATAAAATAGGCTATGGTAATAAAAAAACTAAAAAAGTAAAAAGTATCTTCTTTCTTGCATAGCGGTTGTGCTATAAAAATACATGATGTTCCAGACAGAGTAGGCATACATAATCGCATAACAACTGGATATCACAAGAGAATATAGAAACGTAATATTTTCTAATATGCATACGTAACAGCTATATTCACTTGGTGACTTTTTATAGTTGTGGGAAAAGATAATATCAACACACCATGACTTTTTGTAGAAAAATTGCACTTAGTGACTTTTACCCCCAAGCTGACGATCTATTCTATTATTCAAAACATAAACTACTTTTATTTAATTCAATTCTTATTATATTATTATTAAATATGTTTTCAGTGAAACATTGTTTTGCTAACGCGATAGTTATTTTACTAATTATTAGTAGATAACCCCATTTTAAATATTTGCATATTGCAACCTGTTTTTTCACTGTAGTGCATAATTATGAGAACAATATAGTGTTATTCATAGAGAGGATTACTGCAAAGGATTATTGTATTGTTATCACTTATGCGTGGACAGACAGAAAGTGGGAAGAGCACCAGGATTGGATTGTATAGACACGGCTATACTCAAGAACAGTATTCCCTACATAGAAGATAGGCTATTAGCGGTTTTCAATGATTGCTTAGATAAGGGATACTTCCCGAAACTATGGAAAACTGCTGATATTAGACTTCTCTATAAGGGAGTAGGCAAAGACAAGCGACTAGCGAAGTCATATAGACCTATTTGCCTCCTCCCTGTTATGAGTAAAGTGCTGGAATTGCCTATGTCGACGATCTGGTTGTCGTGGTGTCTGCTAACAGTATAGTCCAATTGAAGCAATAAGCTGAAAGATGTGCTGGCCTAGTTAGTAGATGGTGCAGTAAACAGAAGATGAAAATGGCAGCTGCAAAAACACAGGCTATTCTTCTGAAAGGAAATAAGTGTAGGCCTAACCCTATTATTAGAATTGAAGGAGAAAGAATACGTCCAACTGAGACTGTCACCTACCTGGGTGTGAAAATAAGAAGAAATTTTGATGTAACGCCTCATTTGGAATACCTTGCCAATAGGACGGCCTTATCATTGAACTGTCTCAGTAGGTTAGGGGGCGCCTTGTGGGGCCTCAGATACCCCCAGCTACGATGGCGATATAGAAAGGAGTGATACTTGGTATCCTACGGTATGCATCTCCCGCCTGGTATCAAAATCTCTCACGCAGACAGATGAGTAGGCTGGCAACAATTCAGCGGAATTCTTTGCTGCGAGTCACCAGGGCGTACCGATCAGTGTCTCATGAGGGAGTCCAGGTCTTAGCAGGAGGGGTACCTCTTGATCTTGTACTGAAAGAAGATGGTTTTAAATTTAAAATGAAAAGGGAAGGCTCGGTAGGACTACCAAATAATCTCCGGTCTCTGATCGACGCAAATCCAAGGAAATGGTTGGAGATAATCCGAGGGTACACGATAGAAGAATGGAACAGGCGGTGGGTAACAACCCCGAAAGGGGCTACTCTTAGAAAATATTTCCCCACTGTTAGGTCACGTCTTCAAGCAACTTGGGTACTCCCGGATTACTGGATCTCACAGTTTCTCACAGGGCACGGGGGCTTTCGAGCCAAGCTCCAGAAACATGGTAAAAATATTGACCCGCTTTGTCCCAGCTGTGGTGTACTGGAAACCGCTGAACATGTGGTAATTTCATGCACTGCCTTTGAGGCATTGAGAGCCAAGCTACAGAGAGAAACAGGGCTGTATGCTCTAACGGAGAGTGATTTCCCTCAACTAGTATCAGTTGACAACTACCCGTATTACAAAAGTTTTGTGTATGGTTGGAAAACTGAAGTGGGGGTAGAGCACTTCAACCTAGGAAGAAGGGGCCACGCCCCAGAAAGAATCCTGGACAGGAATGCTGCTGACGACAACCCCATCACCGAATAAAGCCTATATAAACGTAAAATTTAAAAAAAAAAAAAAAAAAAAAAAAAAATTGATATAGGTATGTTGTTATTTTAAATTAGTATGTTATAGTTATTATGTAGTTATTATTATGTATTATAGTATGTTATAGTTAGTATGTAGTTAATTTTAATATAGTATGTTGTATTAAATATAGGTTGTTGTATTAGATATAAGGTATATTGTATTAAACACAAGTATGTAGTTATGTAAAGCGTTTAATGTATTTTAAATATTAAATGTTACTTTAAACGTGTAGTGTAATCTTGAAATGTTAAATGTTAAATGTAATATTGAAATGTTCTGTTAAATGTTTAAGAAAATTTATTCTTGCAATGTTAAAAGTAATATTGAAATGTTATGTTAAACTGTTAAAACCAGCAGTGATGGCTACAAGCCATCCCTGCAAAACCCGTGTAGCCGAGAGGCAAGGAAGGGAAATAAATAAAGTTATCACTTATGCCTTGGCCTATATGTGTGCTGGTTCAATCACAACATTATTCCGCCAGCTAATATTTTTTTAATGAAAATCAAGGTGCGCCAGTTTTTTTGCAATCGAGTATATATATATATATATGTTAAGGCGATATTATCTATAAGGCGATAGTATCATTATAGCCCAGTCAATGAAAGTAAGAAATTAGCCTTTGTCGCAACTAGTTAGGGGAAAGCTGAATTTTAGCTTCTATCTTTTCTCGTCTGTTTTTAATCCGTCCTGGGGTTACGATGTAGCCTACAAAAGTTCAATTCGGTTTTAAAAAATTCGTTTTATCTAGTTGTATTGATAGGTTATGTTCTTTAGGGCTTCAAATACTCTTTTTAAATCTTTTTAATGTTCTTTTTCGTTTTTGAGTAGACTATTATATCGTCGATGTAAATCATAGATTGGGGATATTTTGTATCATCATCGTCATCGCTCTCTGAAAGGTTTGGGGTGCATTACACAAGCCAAAAGGCATACGTAGAAACTCAAAATGCCCATTTTCGTGGAGAACGCGGTGTTTAGCTATTGAATCTTTATCCATTTCAATTTGGTGAAATCCCGACGCGAGGTCTATGGTGAAAATATTTTCGATCCCTTTAGTCCTACTATTTAATAAATCTTCGATATTCGGTAGGGGAAATTTGTCTTTTACTGTAGCCTGATTTTAGTTTCCTGTAATCGATCACCATTCTAATTTTTTTTTCTGTCCCGCGCGTGATATTTTCAATTCTCGTCGTCCCTTTTTAATACTTTCGCCATGTTGGCTAATAATTTCGATTAATTTTTTTTTTCCTAATTTTTTCTTTTTAATTTTAAATTCATTTTTTCTAAATTAATTTTTAATTTAGTTAGTTTTTTTTCATTGTCTCGTAGCCAAATTTGACTTTTTGATTACTTCAATAAGAGGCAAGGAAGGGAAATAAATAAAGTTATCTGTTTGTCATACCTATACATCACTTATGCCTAAGAATGGCCTATATGTGTGCTGGTTCGTATTCCGGGATTAATGCATCACAACATTATTCCGCCATAATATTTTTTTTAAAGAGGTGAAAATCAAAGGTGCGCCAGTTTTTTTGCAATCTTAGTATCATTATAGCCCAGTCAATGAAAGTAAGAAATTAGCCTTTGTCGCAACTAGTTAGGGGAAAGCTGAATTTTCGCAGGGTGTTAGTACATAAAGTATACACTAAAAAAATACAAAGTCCCGACACCCACCCCTTCAGCAACATAACATTACAGAACTCTGGTTATATGCCGACAGCTCGAAATCTAATTATACTATACGAGTGTTCTTTTTTTACGCTACGCTAAGATCTCCAGACCAATTTCAAATTCTTTAAAAACCAAAATATATGGGACGAAAGAAATAAAAGAGGCATGTCAAACCCTAACGGAAATGATGAGCAATACGCCGATTCTAAAATACCCAGATTGCGAAAAGCCATTTATACTAACTACGGATGCTAGTAATAAAGCCATTGGAGCTGTACTCTCACAAAAGGACGAAGATGAAATAGAACACCCTATAGCATTTGCTTAACCATAAAACTGACTACACAGTCACATTCAAAAATACCTCCACCTTTGATAAATTATTCACCAAAACTAAAGATATAGATGAGTTAGAATTTCAGTCAAAAATTGTTTACGAATTACCGTGTCAAGATAGTTGTGGCAAGTCTTATTTCGGTACATCGGAACAATATCTTAAGGCTAAACATCCCGATTTTTAGTAAGATTTTTTTTCAAGAGATGACAGCACTTTTGGGGCGAATTTATTTTCGCTCTCATTTATGAACAGAATCATCAATATTAGATCAGTAAACGGAGTTGGTAATAAAACCCCCACTAAATTCACGCTACGTTTTCCGATTTTTTTTTTTTTTTTTTTTTTTGTCAATTATTTTAGAATTTAAAAAAATTATCTGGCGAACTATTGATTTTTTTTTTTTTTCTAAAGCTGGTTATAGCCACTTAGTCATAAGTCAATTGAACACAACTATGCAAACAGATTCATTTTCGGTTGCATAGGTTGATCGTAATTTGAAAAATACGATTTGTAAGGAAGCGGGTGATTAGATTAGTAGGCTACCTTCTGTTGTAGTAGTGGGGGAAGGGCTGTGATGGCCCAGCTCCCAGTCAGCTACCGATCTAACGTCTCCCCAAGAGTGGAAAAAAAACGACAGAATAGAGGCCAACAAAATTTGATATACATTTTAGAATATAAATAATATTTTTAAAAACGAACCTGTGTGCATATTTAAAAATAACAAAAAGAAAAAAAAAATCAAAAAATCTAAAACAAAACTCTTTCAAAGCATAGGTAGAATATCTATGAAATTTATAAACATTTTTAAACCCAAGAGATATTAAAAATAATAAACCGACAAAAAATTATATTTGGAACAAATAACGAGTTAACATATGAATACTTTATGTAATTAAAAATACCCTAAACAAATATTTTGGCATTGTTCAAGAGGAATTTATTTCACTGATTATTATATTCGAACAACTAAATTCAAAGTGTAAAGTAATCATTAGGACCAAAACATGTTTAGTTTTCAACATTTAGTTGAAATTTTCAGCTACTGAACCAACTGCATATAATTCGGTACTATACTTTCTTACTGATTTCCAATACCACAAATGCCCTGGATTCTTATATTCTCTGGAACCTGATGAATTAGGGTTCGGTAGGAATTGAGAAAAACTTAGTTTACAGTAAGGTTCAAAGCTTTCTTCTTCCTTATGATTTATCGAACATCATATCACTTTGTATTGTTTTTATATGTTTTAAGTTATACATTTTGGCTTTAATTTTATAAGAATATTTTAACGAATAACGATCCAATTGTATTAAAAAAAAAAATGTTTTGTTTAATAAAATTATCCAATTCGTCGCCAAGAAAAAGTACTAAAAAATTCCTAAGTGTGAGATTTATACTTACTAAAAACCTAGTGTTTTTTTTACTGCTACATTCATCAAACCGTTGTCTGGTAACAACTGCATTTTATCCAATAAATGTTTTACATAGCCTACTTCAAAATTCAATTAAAACTCCAAATATTATTTATATATCATAGAACAGGTTGGTCCTTTTTGGTTTATCACAACATTCATTTCGTATATCTCCGGTGGGAAATTTCACCGCAGCGCCCCTTTTGAAGTTTCATTTTCATTTTATTGTATGTTTTGTTGTACTACATATACATGTCACCAATTGAGGGAAAAGTTGGCCTCTTTAGGCCTAAGACCCCTGTACTATAAAAATCAACAGAACCCCAGTGGTAGAATTTCTCACCTGTAGTATATGAAATGAGTGTAGTTACAATAAGGACCACTGAAATTTGAAAATCACAAAATGAACCAACTAGTTTTTAAAAAATAGAAATTTCTTGTTCTCATGGTAATGATGTTTAATACAATCTGTAAACTTATTCATTTATTTATTTTTTTTTTTTAAAGCAAAACTGAGTTTCTTTACTTTTCACTGAAACAACAGTTTTAACGACAAATAAGTGAATCTATTTATTTTAAAACCATTTAATTATATATATATATATATATATATATATATATATATATATATAAATTCCGTTTATAACAATTCCTAAGAACTGTTTCATTGAACCCTTCAACATGAAAACACATTTTTAATATAGAATGTAACAGCTGATATTTATAAAATTTGATAATCAAGCTTCTTGCATGTCTACTAAGAATTTCAAAGTAAAAACAACATACATATTAGGAGAACATAATATTTATATGAACATTTTTTATTACTAGAAACCTAAAATTACCTTAATTATTCATTAGAACTTCATAATGTAAATAGAAATTATCTGGAATATAAGAGTCCTGAACTAACTACTTTGGCAAAGAATTAAAAAGGAATTTTAAAAACTTTTATCGGTCTCTGTAAGTGTAAATTCACTCTTACCGATTTGTTTCATTCGATCCATGAAAATTATTTATTAATAAATAAAATATAATTGAAACAACAAATGTTATCTCGGAATAATAATAAAACATTAGGCTATAAGGATATTTATACCTTGAGAGTACTACTAGCCCAGTCAAATAAGGAGTTTTAGACAGCAAATCTCGAAAAGGAAGCAATGAAGCTGAATTTTTGCATATACTTTAATTTTTGGATTCTAAATAAGTGGTGAAAAGTCACCGACTTCAGCATGTTAGCATAATGATATTCATGGTCAAAGGTCACAAAATCAGTTTTTTTTTGTTTGTTTTTTCAAATATCTCGATGTCTTTGCCTCGGGCGTCAAGAGAAGGTTACAAAACTTGTAGACAATAATATTTTCTATGATTTTTTTGGGTTCAATTTATTTTTTTTAGGATTAACCATTTTCAAGGTATAGTGTGGAAAAGCAGTTACGGGCACCGACAAACATTTCCTTCAATTGCTTTCATCAATCGTTTCTCAGAAAAAATGTCGGAATCAAAGTTGTAGAGCATTAAATTTTCTTTAATTTCATATATACGTTTTGGCACTTGAATCAAATGTTTGACAAAAAGTGAGGGAACAATTTGTTTTTCTCGATTATTATCGATTTTTAATAACGTATATCTCGAAAACCGTTGAGCGTTAGACAAATGTTTATAGAAACAATTTTATAGAAAATTTAATTAGCTTTAATTTTGATCTGTTTAATTTTTCCAGAGTCCACCGTTTTCGAGATATAATCGAAAAACTGAAACATGAGATGTTCTCCACTTCCCCCAACGTGAACTGGGGAATCTCGTTCCCTCAGGGTCGGGGCTTTTAGTATTTTTACTTTCCAACTACTCCTAACAAAGCTGTGAAATCAAAAATAGTCACATATTACTTGCACTCTACTACACCCCTCGTTTCAGCACTTCTCCACGAAAACACGTTTGTCGGCACTCTTTTAGCTACAGTTCCGAAACTAATAGTTCGATCCAAAATTATTTTTTTCCATCTGAAAGCTGGTTAAATTTACTATATGAACCTGTATATCAAATTTCCATCAAGTCCCGTAAAATACTCACGCCAGCACGCTAAAACCCGCTTACTGTTCTGAAATTCAAGTTTTTTTTGCACATTTTTCGTTATAACTCCAAAACTGTTTGTCCGATCTGAAATTTAATTTTTTCAAATAAAATCGATAAATAAATTTTGGAAAAACTTGATTTCGCTGAAAAGTGCGACCCCAGTCAAGAGTGCTGAAATGAGGGGTGTAGAGTGTGCACTCTACAAATAAAATATGCGACTATTTCGGACTTCACAGCTTCGTTAGGAGTCTTCGGAAGTAAAAGTGACTTTTTACCCCTTATTTAGAATGCCAAAACAAAGTTATATGCAAAAATTTAGCTTCATTTCCTCCTTTCCGAGGTGAAATCCTTATTTGACTGGAGTTTTGGTGGAATTTCTCACTGGCAGTTCTATAATAATTTATGATTACGACAAAACGTACATTACAATTTAAAATTATTGTAGGTATTAGAATTCATCAGATTTCTAATCTGTACAATATAATCAAACCATTATGATCTTGTATCAAATTTTATAATTTTTTGAACTCAACAATTTTTTATGAAATCAGCCAAAGTACTAAAGCTTTCTTATTTTAATAATAATAAAGTAAGTAATTTTACAATATAGCCCGAACGTTAGTAGTAGTAGGAACTAAAACTTTTATGCAAACTCTCTTTTAAATTAAATGTTCACTCAATACGTACATTTTAGCTCTTTTGAAAAAAAATAAATAAATAATTCAGCACCTTGCAATAAATAATATTCATTATTGTTCATTAAATGGTAAAAAAAAAAGTATAGATATTCTATGAATTAGAGTTAGAAAAGAATTAGAGTATCAGGATTCTAGGTGTGTTTGGTTATGGTTCTTGAAAAAACAGATAGACAAAACAGAGAATACTTCAAATTCAAAAATAAGCACATTTTATAAAAAAAATATATAAAACAAAATTTGTTGCTAATTAGATTTGCTTTATTAATGCATAGAACGAAAATGTACTAAGAGTAGTGGTTCCCGAGTTATTTGATCAAACAGCTAAGAACATACGATGTTCAACCCTTTCATAAATATTCTAAAAACAATGATTGTATAGGGATTATTATTGTTTGACTCTGATTCATGTTGACTACCGCTATAGTCCCGGCATCTGTTATAATATTGTTACGGGCCACTGGGGGTATGACTAATCAAATCACAATTTAAATACTAAACACTAATTTATTTACAACTTAATAAATACAAATAGGTCCCTTAAGCTACTTAATCTAATAACAATTATACTTAGGTCTAATTACACTAATATGTATATTACACTATACTTATCTTTAATATCTTAATACTAGATGTCACAATTATACATAAGAATCTATTACACTGACACAGAGACTGTTACTACATTCACTGACACTGTTTATCACTGTCACTAACTCACAGACTGAACTGTCACTGACACTTGAATACTGCCTCAGGAGGTCACAGACTCCTGACTGACGCCCGACCGATCCCTCACTGACCACTGTCACCTCAATACTCACTGCTAGGCTGGAAGTCGGCCTATTTAAAGCTCCGCCGAACATTCTAGATCTGGCCAGATTACAGATCTAGGGCCTTCTGGGCCGCCGTGACCTTCCAGGTCATTTGCCGCCCTTTTTCGGCTACCTGCTCGCCCATGCCCACGGCACCACCAAGTCTAGGCCACCCTGGCGGCCTTTCCAGCTACCTGCCCCCGGGCCGCCCAGGGTACCCTCAACCTTACCAGACCGTAACAATATCAACTCATGAGCTTTTTTACCCGATTTCATACAAATTATTGATATATTTTTTATATTTTGCTAAGAAATCAACCATGAGAAATCAGAAAAAAATCA
Organism: Euschistus heros; assembly: GCA_003667255.2. NCBI lineage: Eukaryota > Metazoa > Arthropoda > Insecta > Hemiptera > Pentatomidae > Euschistus > Euschistus heros. The sequence goes on along the minus strand of RCWM02000205.1, from coordinate 917,983 downwards.
CGTTCTTCAATTGATTTCCACTACTTGTATTTACAACCAAATAAATCAAATCATACAAATATAAAAGGATAAACCGTTTTGTAGGTACCTATATCTAACCAATAGTAGGAAATTACACTTTAAAATTAATTTTCCCGGTTATGGTTTTTAAAATATGTTTTAAATATTATGGTATACGCTATGGAAAAATTACATATCCACGAGACTTGGGAACAATGAAATTACCTCATATTACGGTAATTCTAAAACATTTCCAAGGAGCCATTTATAAAACTGATTTTATTTATCATTCATTGTTTAATTTTATTTACGATTTTTATAGTTAACTGATGTAAAATTACTGATTTTCAAAGTTGAATTTGAACAACTCAGCGAAACAACACTGTGTTTTCAAATTACATCATAGTAAATATTATATGGGTACGTACTCTTTTTCATTATCAGCTCTTCTTTTCAGTTCAGGTTTTCTTCGTCTAGCGGATACGCGGAGATTCTTTTTGGATTTAGAACTATTTATATAAAAATATCTACGTCCAAAAATATTTTTCTTCGTTATGCTCTATCTTTCCAACGATAGAAATTGAACGGAAATACAATTTGTTCTGAACAGGAAACATTTTCAATTGTTATTGGATTATCCGGAATATCTTTTACCTGGTTTCTGTACTATCGGATTGACTTCATATACCGGCATGCTACCTAAATTTATATTAGGTACAAGGTAATAAATTTATATATAATTACATAGGTATCTATCGGCCCTAATACATTACCGGGAAAAGGGTCAGATAGTGTTAGACTTCCTGGAGTAAGTAAACAAAACTTTTTCTCTATTTGAAAATAAATAGACAATAACTCCTTTTTTAACTTTATAAAAAGACATAATTAACACAACTATAAGTTAACTATTCAACTATTATCAATTCATGATTTTTCAGATTTTTGTATCTTCAAAGTTGTGTAGAACACATTATAGTAAAAGTTTTTTGTTTGTTTTTAAATTTATTTTAATTACTATCGTTGACATTCAACTTGTTGAAGCGGCAAACGCTTCAACTGAAAATAAAAGTTTACAAATTATTGGAGCTAGGTCTGTTGTGCTATATCCTCTGAGTGAGTCCGGATCATGCATTTATCTAAATAAAGGGATGCCAGCCAGGACTTAATCTCCTGACAATTTATAAATGAGTATTTTTATATAATTAATTAATTAAATATTAATCCAATATCTTCTCCAGAAGGTTATCGTGGGGCCACTTATTAAGGTTTGTTAATTATAAAGGAGAGTAATAAAAGTAGATTAATTAAATGAGAGACATGCAACTAGGCAATAAACTGTATGGTTAAACTAAAAACAACATATATTCAATGAAGGTTTGACATACAAAAATTACAACTAGAAATAAGAATCATTAGTTAATCTAATATCTTAAATTTAACATAAGAAACTTAGCCTAAACTTATCTTCTTACTAAGAGGGCGATGCTATGTTGTGGAGGGAAGCGGCTACATGGCGAGGATCCTCAGGCTGTCCGAAAGGCCAGGCACCAGACCAGGGGGAACCAAGACAGGACTACCCGACTCCAGACTCTCTCAAATACTGATATAAAATATCGCGTTTACCCCAAATATTACCAGGTAAGGGATAGGCAGATAGAGAAATATGGCACTCAAACCAACAAGGAGTGTGAACTGCTGGACCACCCGCAAGAGACTGTTAAGGGGCCAGCTACCCTATTACACAACACGCATATATTATTTTGCTAAGTAAAAACCTTTTGGTTTGATACATAGCATAACCCTCCTCTTACAAGAAAAGAAAAATTAATAAGGGAGCAAAACTTATTGATTTTTCTTTAAGATAACCTACAACTATTAACAGAAATAATATATCTAGCCCTGAGATAAATTCAATGAACAAAATGTAGAATATAACAAAATTGAATATCACACTATTGAATAACATAAAAATAAACGCCATCTTACCCTCATGATATCAACAAAATATTACAGTAAGACTATTTTTAAATTCTATGAATAACATGATTTTAGGACTTATCTGCAAAACCAGTGATTTAGAATATAATATAAACTTGTTTACAAATTTGAGTTTCAAAAACTGAATTTGATGACTACCTAAAATTTATCAGTATTATTTCTTCAGAGAAGTCTATATTGACAACAAATAGCCATACATAATTTACATAAAGTAAGGATAATCAAACACAAATAATTATTATCAATATTACAAATTTAAAATCCAGACATATAACTCTAGAACCATTTTTAACTATAATAATAAAATAAACAAAATATAGCACCTATAATCATACTTTCTTGAACACTTTAATAATAAAAGATATTATAGTTAAGTCAATATTTACGAATACTAATACTAACAAATGATAGCAAATACAAAAATGAAATTAACGTTTATCCTATTTATGAAATATATGAAAAAAATCCTATATGTATACCTTTTAAGCTCTAAAAACCCTGTAACCAACCGTATTTCTAACATATGTATATGTACTAAAGATTTTTCAATGTTTCACTATATAAACATCATCCTTTTACCAAATAAAACATATTTTATAAAATAAACAGTTTTCTAGCACTGTAGAGCAAGGCTCTGTTGGTTTTGTTCACTTTTAATGCAAAAAATACTTTAGTGTCCAACCACTTGTCACCACACAAAACTAGACATCTACTAATGATCTTCTTGTAGTTGCAGGGGGCAATTCAGACAAAATCATTATGAGTAGATTCAGTCATCAACGTCTGTTTCTAATTTCTGTTGAACCAGTTGAAAAATAGTTTCTCGTTGCGTCTGCTGAACGGGATTATTCTGATATCATGCAAGTGATAAAAATATTCTCTGACCTGTTGACCCTTTTTCTTTTCCAAGCTTAAGTGGTTCTTACTACAGATGATTGTTAGGTCTATTTGGAACTATTATCATTGACTGGTAGTCCATGATTTCACTTTTACTTTTTTCCCACCGGATGTTATTACTTCTGTAATCCTATTGAAGAGGGTTTGCTACCTGATGGTTGAGGGTGTCCTTTACACCTACCGTTTGCAAGCTATTGCCATGGTACGGAGATATACCTGGAACTGCAGGTAGCCGCGTATCCGTTCTCCTAAATTAAGCTATATAATGCAAAATATAAAATAATGATACTATTTCTATTTTCTATATGTCAACCAGAAATTCTCAATGATTCTACTTTAGTAAACTAATTTTTGGTACTTTGGTTATAGTTAGGTATGTTATTTTTAACATAACAGAAAATCAATTTATACTCCTACATTGTTTTTAACGATCTTTTTATATGACACAATATATTTTTTAATGTTATTATTTATAATACGATGTTACACACAAATATTTTTGTATTAACTTTATCAAATCTTGGATCATTTACGAATCTTTCACGAACTTCTTAACAAAACCTAAAAACATTTCCAAAAAATCACGCTACAACTTTTTAAAAAACAATACTAATTATGTGCTAATTTACCCCTGTTGTAAATTAATTAAAATCTTTAAAAATCTTAAAATTACGATTTAATTTTCTAAACCCTTATCTTGAAAATTGACCTCAACCATTTATAATAAAACAATAAAATAAATGTTCTTACTAAATAGATATTTAATAAAATTGATGAATGTATATTCTACTTCAAAATTTTCTGTTATTTTAAATATGACCATTTATAAAATTAAATAAGCCTACCAAGGTGTCACATGTACAGTAAGTGAATAATAATTGAATAATACAAATAATAATTGAGATCCATTAACTTAATAAAATATTTTAATTCTTCATCAGTTTGGATCCCTATAAATTACAATTCCCCTTACTCTGGGTATCAACAGAAGTTCCTTTTGGCTTCTTTAACTTTAGGATTCTTTCCTTATAACAGGATAGCAGGAGGACAATGTCTACTCCAAAAAATTCGAGTAATGTTCCTAATTACTTCGACAAAAATATACAATAAAATAAATCAATCTATTTATGATCCAAACTTTATAATATTTCCATTGGGATGCTCCATTTTTGTTCTAACTGATCATTCCTGGCAACTTTAGGCTATTTATTACTGTTAACTATTTTTTCTATAAAACTTTGGCCATTACAAAATTTCTTTTGACTAAAAATCTTTTAATTTTAATTTACACTTATTCATTCTATAACTTGTTTTCAAAGTATTTATAAACTAATAAAAATTGTAATTATATATCTCGAAACTGATTAAAACTTCGTTGAGGTCTCTTACTGTAATAGTATATCTTATAAAACCCAATATTCTACTATTTAAATTATGTATGACAAATATATTTTCAGCCTAAAAAATAGTTATTTTCCATAAAACACAATCCGGATCTGTACCAAATTTCCAATAGGCATTATCAATTGTTATAATTTTTTTCTTAACCTTCCCCCGTAGATAGTTGCGTACATCAACGGGATTCGGGGTATTTACACTATTGAAATACCTCCTAACAATTTCTTCTATTTGTAACTTTGATTTTTTCTTATGTTTCTTTTTCCCTGGATCTTTTTTGTCACAATCTTGAATATATTTTTCTTTAACATAAGTTATCTTTCTTTCTGTTTCTCGCCTATTTTCACCTTTCCTATGCTTCTTGATTGTCTTTAATTTTAACTTATTGTTCCTTTTAGCTATTACCGATTTTATTTTCACAGATTTAATTCTTGTAACAGTTCTGAGCCTTATTGGTCTTGTTCCCTTCCTATTTCTGTGACTTAGCCTTCTTTTTTTATGAATTACATTTTTCTTTGATAAAAATTTACTTTTCTTTTTCCTTTTCTTGTTCTTCTTTATCATAATTGTTTTATTCGCAGGTAGTTCTTCAATTTCTGATCTGCTTCTTCTACAGATGAAATTCCGCCTTTATTTTCCATTTCAAAAATGCTATTCTCTAACTTCCTATCCATCCTAGCTTTTTCAGCTCGTTTATGTCTTCTTTCTATCTTTTTTAACATTTTAATGTTTGTTTCCGAACTATCATTAATATTTGTCTCCGACATCGTGCTTGAGGGAGATGGCCATAAGAAATATTAAAAACACTCTAATTATATTAATTAAACTCAAAAACTAACGGAAACCCTTTTTAATAGTAATAAACTTAGTCACACCAAACGTCATTATTTTGTATGAAAAAAACTTATGTCACTCATTAATTAATAACCAATTTAAAATAATTAACCATAATTAAAAACCTTAATTATTTGACTAATCAGATCTCCACAAGGGATGCCATTCTTAATGCTATGTCCTCTGTGTGAGTCCGGATCATGTATTTATCTAAATACAGGGATGCCAGCCAGGACTTAATCTCCTGACAATTTATAAATGAGTATTTTTATATAATTAATTAATTAAATATTAATCTAATATCTTCTCCAGAAGGTTATCGTGGGGCCACTTATTAAGGTTTGTTAATTATAAAGGAGAGTAATCAAAGTAGATTAATTAAATGAGAGACATGCAACTAGGCAATAAACTGTATGGTTAAACTAAAAAAATATATATTCAATGAAGGATTGACATACAAAAATTACAACTAGAAATAAGAATCATTAGTTGATCTAATATCTTAAATTTAACATAAGAAACTTAGCCTAAACTTATCTTCTTACTAAGAGGGCGATGCTATGTTGTGGAGGGAAGCGGCTACATGGCGAGGATCCTCAGGCTGGCCGAAAGGCCAGGCACCAGACCAGGGGGAACCAAGACAGGACTACCCGACTCCAGACTCTCTCAAATACTGATATAAAATATCGCGTTTACCCCAAATATTACCAGGTAAGGGATAGGCAGATAGAGAAATATGGCACTCAAACCAACAAGGAGTGTGAACTGCTGGACCACCCGCAAGAGGCTGTGAAGGGGCCAGCTACCCTATTACACAACACGCAAATATTATTTTGCTAAGTAAAAACCTTTTGGTTTGATACATAGCAGTTGGTTCCTAATAATTAGTTAGTGAAAAGTACCAATGTTTCCTATAGATACAGCAATAAAATAAGGATTGCATAAACAAAATGTTTTTTTCTTTTTTTTTATTTGGTAATAAATAGACAAATAAAATATTTAATAAATTTATCAAAATATATATATTAAAACTTTAATTCAGCTTTTGTCAATTCGAAAAATTTATTTTAAATGCCTTATTCTTACTTAAAATGAGAAATTGTTATTAGACTGAATCTAACAACTCATAAAAAATAATAATAACAAGAAAACAAAATCATAAAATTTTTCTTTGGCTTTTCACAAATCGAAGAATAGCTATGTGAGAGACATTTCGGTAAGGAAGAGACCGTTTCATCCGGTGACGCAATTCCATCCGGTTGTAAACAAATTCGCATTTTTCACATTACGATCGCAATATGCATGCTATGATTAGTTGGAATGTGTCATTCGTTTCGGAAAACGTTTCTACAACTGGCTATAACCTCATATTTTAAAAAATATATATTTAACACCTATTTTTACAGTCTATTTTCCTAATTATTGAATTTATAGAAAAAAGGCTTCGTAGCGTGAATTCAGTGTTTACCAAATACACAAAGAATTTTACAGATTGAAAATCGGACATTCCGTTCCGGAGAAATTCTGGAAATAAATTCTACTGTTTCCAACGCTTGACTGAAAGGGGTATATTTAGCCTTAAGCTCAGTAGCTACCGCTACAAACCTAAACATGAGGCCTTCTCCCCTTTAATGATCAGAAAGGGTCAACATTTAAGAACAAAAAGTAAAAAAAAAATTAATAAAGCAAGTTTGAAGTATAATTATATGCCATCTATGCTGCTGAATAGAATAAAACTATAACCAGAGCAATCTGATCATCAGCGTTGAGCCATGTTTTCAGTTTAAGAATTATTTAAAAAAAAAAAAAATCAATTTTGTTATTTTTTTATGTTTTTAAGTGCTAAATTGAATGAAATTTACTATATAGCTCTATTACAGACCAAGATTCCTTGAATTAGATTAAAATTCATTATTAAGTTATATTTGGAAATAAATTAAAAATTTTTTAACATAATTTGAAAAATGTTACGTAATAAGTTTTACAAAGTAATTTATCTCTTTTGTTCCAAACGAGGTCATTTGGAAACAACCGTTCTATTTCCAAATATTATTTAGAAAATACTCAACCTCAGGAGGTTGTGTATTCTTGAAATGGAGGATGTTGGACTTTCCCGTTACTGCAGCACATGACAGGGCTCTTGTCCTTCCATTTTACAGCATAACGCCAATTGCATGTTGACCGTTGTCCTATATCGACTGTTTTGTCTTTTGGATATTCAGTTTTTGGGTCATACTTGTAACCTGAATGCTTCTTTCCTGTCCATGGCTGCAACCTTTCCATTGAATGTCTTTCATCCTGTTTTGTTGAACACGTTTAACATGAGGATTATTTTCTAAGTTTTTTTTTAAGACTTTCTGTGGATTTCAGGATGGGTTATGTTATACTTCTATGTACTACAGCCCCTCTATGTATATTTGGGTGATCATCAGTATATGTGTGTACAGCATTTGTTTTAACTTCGGGTTGGCTCTCTTTATGTTTGTTAACCTCTTTTCTGCTAGTGTTTTTCCAGGATAATTTTTCCTGTATTTTTTAACAACTTCCCTGTTAACCTCTGCATGTGCTTGACTATATTATTACAGCCGATTTCCTTAGTTGTTTGGTTGCGAACTGAATCTGTGAATCATTTCCTGAGTTATTCTCATATGAACTAAGAACAAAGGTAGATTGTTGGTTCAAGAAATTAAATTCATAAAGGCTAAGAACAACTTGTTTAGATTCGAGAAATTCAACATGCCACCATGAGTTAAAAGCAAGTACCATATAATAAGGTTTCCACATGTCATCGTATTTTTGTTTGTTTACTACAATAAAGAACTTAATTTGTGGTCAAAGTGTGCTGTTTAGGCATTTAACCTATTTTTTAATTTAGCTTATCACCATATACCATATACCATATGACAATAAATCTATTATTATTTGCCCAATAAAATTATATGATTACTTTTATTTTACCCCTTTGTAGTACCGATACAGGGCAAACTACTTAAAAAATAATATTTATCGTTCACCTAACATCTAATAAGAAGCAATGTACTAAGTTTCATTAAGATCCGTAATGTTAATTCAAAGAATTTCCTGTGCGTGAGAAATCGCATTTTTCGCGAATTACACTCGATCCAGGCCAATTTTTTAAAAATCCTTTCTTAGCGAGCACCTACGGCCCTAGAGGAAGCTACATATCGAATTTCATTCCAATCCGTTCGGTGGTTTCTGAGATTTCGTGTTAAATGAGTGAGTGGTATTTGACAAATATATAATAGATAACAATTTTCTATTAGTTCTGTGTTGTGATATGCTAGTTTTATAGAAGTAATCAAAATATTTGTTATTATAGTGGTATTTTTTCCGTTATTTTTTAAAATGTATTTTCATTATAAATGATTCTTTAATTGTTTTTAATAGATTTGTATTCATTAGAATCAGCTAGGTTTAAAATATTATAAATTTAAAATATATATATACATTTATATATTAACAAAACAAATTTTTTAAAAACATTGTTTTATAATTTGATTTAATATCTCTGAATTTAGTTATAAATATAGAGCGAAAATGATTCCAGTGGTAGAATATCCTAGCCATTGATATAAAGGAATAAAATAAATAAATATGATAATCTTCATAAGAGAACTAGGGTACACAATAATTAGAACTCAGTGATACAAATAATAATCCCATAAATTGATCATCCAAAGTCCAAAACTTTTATCAACAATTGATTTTTTTTTATTTTTTTTTTTTTTTTTTTTTTTTTTTTTTTTTTTTTTTTTTTATTTGAAGAGCTATTTTTGAAAATTAATCTTTCTGCAATATTCCGGTGCTAATTCTCAAGAAAAGTTATGTGTTAGTTATTTTTTTATAGAAAACCAGAAATCATATCAGATCATTTTACTCATTTTACAATGGATAATGAAAAGAAATAAAATATATAAATATATGTATATTTTATATTAAAATTATAAATATATTTGTATATATATATATATATATATATATATATATATATATATATATATATATATATAAAATAAAACAGACTAATAAAAACAAATATACATATATAGTAAGCCAATTTTCACATTCTAGTTATAAAAAAAAAAAAAAAAAATTATTTCTAAAAATTAGTTTCTGTATAATAAAAAATAACACATAAATTCATCCACAGATCAAATATGGCCGAAGCCGGGATTTATATTTATAACATGGTTTCTCAGATACCTGTACTTCAATTTGAACCCCTAAAGAGAGCCTAGTTTGGTGTAGCATTTTTTGAAAGAACAAGTGAAATGAAGATAAGTTAGATTTACGAGACAGCCAACTTTGAAAATTCCTGGAAGTCAAGGTTGTGGCTACATTTGCAAAATAAAAAACGTCCATAAGCCAGTAAACATCAATAGTGAAGTTCAAAGGGTTATAAAACATTTTTTGCTAAAAACGCAGTCTCATAAAAAATTATTATAACAGAACTTCAAAACCGTATTATTTTTCCAACTCCAGAAAAGGGCAACTTCAAGGACGTCAAGGACGGAGACCCTGCTAATGAAATAATCGAAAAATCAGCTCCACAACCTTATGCTACATTTATTTAGGTATACAAAAATAATGAAAAAAACAAAAACAAAAATTATAAGATTTTAGGGTTTTTTCCACGTTTGCCCCATATTGGGCAAAAAATCCATTTCGGCGGCCAAAATTATTTTATTGCAGAAATATGTTTTAAATAACGTCCGATTAAAGGGGTAAATATTTTTAAAAATTTCATGAAAGTGGAAGAGTAAATATTAAATAAATGAATTTTCGACCTAAAATGCAAGGTGTACGGTTAAATGAGATGACTGTAAAGCCTCATTTGATGGGGCTATTTCTTCAATATAATAAGATACAAACCAGATGTATCAGTATATTAATACAGCAAAGTCATGTACGATTGATTATTTCAAAATTAAGCGCATTTTTGAAGTCTTATTAAAATACGATGTCGAAACTTATGTCACGTCGATGTGCATTATGTTGTGTCAGTTTAATCCCAATAATCATATCCGTTTTGATCCGTGTGTCATTATTATCTCCCCCCCCCCCCCCCCCCCCCCCCCCCCCCAACCGAAACCGTTCCTTTTTGTATTTTATTACTTTACACTTTATTAGATTTCAGGTACATGATGTAACTCCAGAAAATGATGTATGCTCTTGATGATGTTTGTCATGATGTACAAATATATACAACGCGTTGTAGACAAAAAAAGCATTTCGGCGGCCAAAATTATTTTATTGCCGAAACATGTTCTAAATGAAGTGCAACTAAAGGTAAAAATATGTATAAAATTGAAAGTGGACTAGCTAATATTTAAAAAAAAACTTTTGATTTTTCAACCTACTTCCAAAAGAAACAAAAAAAAAAAAAAAAAAAAAAAAATGCCCTACTACTTTAATGATCAATGACTTTTGTTTTGATGTTAGGTACTCAATATCAACATAATTTGATACAGATCTTCATTTATCCCCCCTGGAGAGTATGTTATCAGAACCCACAGTTTGCCTGTTGGAGAATTATCCTAAGAGAATCAAGAAGCAAACCATAAACTGTTTCGAAAATATAGGCTAAGAACATGGATAAATTGTTTATTTCATTTTAATAAATGTAGTTTAATTTGAAATACGTTTTTTATTCATATACCTAATTTCTTTACATATTTTTGAGTATTAACGTATAATTAACATATTATACCGAAATAATTTATTTTACATTATTTTGCACCTACCAATAGTACCTACCATCAAAACAGAAGTCATTGATCATTAAGGTAGTTGGGCATCTATTTGTAATTTTTTTTTGTTATTTATTTGATTGTTTGTTTTTGGAAGTATATTGAAAAATCAAAAGTTTTTTTAAAATTCCAAGCCTATTAGAAAATGGTGATTTTATGACTAGTGATACGGAGAAAGCTGAAGCCTTTGCAGACTATTTTGAAAAAACATTTTCAATCCCTACAAGAGAAACAAGTCCGTCAAGAAGAAACTCAGTATATTATGAAATCAATGAATTTGTAGCATTACCACAAGCAACAGCACAACGCCCATTCAAATTTACAACTCCGAAAGAATTTTTTGGGGTTATTACAAAACTTAAAACAAAGAAAAGTCCTGGCCATGATCTAATTCCAGTTATTGCCATTAAAAAATTACCGATAAAAGCCATAATTTTCATTACTTTAATTTTCAATAGTTGCTTGTGAACAGGTTATTTTCCTGATAATTGGAAGAAGGCTGAACTGGTAGTTATCCACAAGCCTGGAAAAAACGCCAAACAAATCAGCAGTTACAGGCCAATAAGTCTCTAACCAATTCTAGGAAAACTTTTGGAATCAGTTATAAAACGGCGCCTAACTTCTTTTTTTCAAGATATATGCATTATTCCCTATTTCCAATTTGGATTCCAGGTCAGTCATTCCACTGCACATCAACTATCAAGATTATCAGAACTTATAGTAAACGGTTTTGAAATGAAAAACACACACTTGTCACATTTTTAGATTTTCAACAAGCATTTGACAAGGTATGGCACCAAGGTCTCTTATACAAACTTAAGTCAGTAAACACTCCAAAATATCTATACGATATTCTGTATTCCTTTCTCAATAAACGAACATTCGCCGTCAGAATAAACCACACAATCTCAACCATCAGACCTATCAGTGCCGGTACTCCACAAGGATCAGTTTTATCACCCATCCTCTTCAACTTCTGCCTTCATGATATCATCCAATCCTCCGAAACCTCTATAGCCATGTTTGCTGATGACACAGCAGTTTTTTCGCAACATGAAAACATAACAATAGCTAAAAATACTCTTCAAACTCATCTAAACGAATTAGAAAAGTATTTTAATAAATGGATGATCAACCTAAATATACAAAAATGAATTGCTAAAATTTTTACACTCAGACGACCAATAGACCCACCGGAACAAGTTCTAAATGGAAACAGACTTCAATGGAATTCTTCTAATGAGACAGTAAAATACCTTAGTGTTCACCTAGATCGTCGCCAAACCTGGAATCACCACATCAATATTAAACTTACACAGACTTACGCAAGGCTGGCAATGCTGTACCCGATAATTAACAGAAAATCCACTCTTAAACCAAATATAACTACTTTAATCTACAAAACTATACTCGGGCCATTAATGATGTACGGTTGTGAAGAGTGGGGAGCTGCTTCCTCTACCAAACGGAAAAACTACAATATTTCCAAAACAAGATCCTAAGAATTGCTGTGGATGCTCCCTGGTTTATAAGAAATAGTCAACTTCACCGTGAATTAGATATAGAATCGATAGACGATTTCATCAAAAAATGCTACACCAGGTTTCAACATAGGTGCTAAAACAACATCCCGCAGATTGAAATCAAAACTCGTGCAAGACATCCTGATGTAAACACCTTGACTATTCTATTCAGTAATTACTTCTTCATTACAATACCAATTATTGTACTTATTACTACAATTTATTTCTTATTAGTTATGTATTCTTTACTTTATTCATTTAGTTTCTCTTTATTATTATTCTCTTATATATATATACATATTCTTTCTTTCCTGTTATTTTGTATTTAAAAAAAAAAAAAAAAAAAAAAAATATTAATTATCATTATTTTAATTTATTTTGTATATTATTGTTTTATTTTATTATTATTTTTTTATTTTTTTTGCACACGAAAAGGCCCTGAGGACCACGCGAATATCATTGAGCTTAGTGCTTCTTTCCCTCTTTCTTTCTCTTCCTCTCATTCCATACTTTCCTCATGCGGTCACCGTGGTTCCTCCTCCTGTCCTCCGACCACGCTCCTTGTTCATGATATTGTTTGAATATTTTGGGTCAGGTTTCCCTGACAGGTTACAACTGAGGGGATATAAAATATATATATTTATTTTATTATTATTTTTTTTTTTTGCCAAGTTCTTTGCATTATTTTTTTTTCTTTCTTTCCCTTTTAATTTATTGTTATTATATAGTTCCTCTAAAGTTATAATTATTCCAAAAATATTATAGAACGTATCTGTTATGGGTGTCTCTTGCACGAGACTATACCCTTCCTTCTACAATTGTTAAATCATCACTAATATTATTAAAACATCCATGTAAAGCTTACCAGACCGATCTGGAAATACATAAATCAAAAAAAATAAATAAATAAAAAATAAAAAAAATAAAAAGTTTTTTTTTGAATATTAGCTGGAACACTTTCAATTTTTTATATATTTTCCCGTTAGTTGCACTTAATTTAGAACATGTTTCGGCAATAAAATAATTTTGGCCGCCGAAAAGCTTTTTTTTTGTCTACAAACGTTATATGTTTTTACATCATGACAAACATCATCAAGAGCATACATCATTTTCTGAAGTTACATCAGTCCGGTGCTAATTCTCTCAAGAAAAGTTATGTGTTAGTTATTTTTGTATAGAAAACCAGAAATCATATCCGATCATTTTACAATGGATAATGAAAAGAAATAAAACATATAAGACTAATAAAAACAAATATACATATATAATAAGCCAATTTTCACATCCTAGTTATAAAAAAAAAAAAAAAAAAATTTCTAAATATTAGCTTCAGTATAATAAAAAATAACACATAAATTCATCCACAGAACAAATATGGCCGAAGCCGGGATTTATATTTATAACATGGTTTCTGAGATACCTGTACTTCAATTTGAACCCCTAAAGAGAGCCTAGTTTGGTGTAGCGTTTTTTGAAAGACCAAGTGAAATGAAGATTAGTAAGATTTACGAGACAGCCAACTTTGAAAATTTCTGGAAGTCAAGGTTGTGGCTACATTTGCAAAATAAAAAACGTCCATAAGCCAGTAAACATCAATAGTGAAGTTCAAAGGGTTATAAAACATTTTTTGCTAAAAATGCAGTCTCATCATCATATCACGTCGATGTGCATTATTTTGCGTTAGTTAAATCCCAAAAATCATATCCGTTTCGATCCGTATGTCATTATTATCCCCCCCCCCTCCCCCCAACCGAAACCGTTCCTTTTTGTATTTTATTACTTTACACTTTATTAGATTTCAGGTACATGATGTAACTTCAGAAAATGATGTATGCTCTTGATGATGTTTGTCATGATGTACAAATACCCGGAGATTACAGTCAACTCAATCCAAGAACTGGATCTCACGAATAAAATTCTACAAGATTCGCAGAAGGCAGTCCTTCTGGGAACAGCCAGTATCATCAGAAAATTTTTAAACATCAAAAAATAAATAAATTCCGTGCCTAACCCTTGACTTTGATCCGGGTAGGTGCTATTTTTCCGGAAAAACCGAGAATAGGAGAGATAAAAATAATAATAACCCGTGAGGAGTTGCTAGTCTTCCATCGGGCGCCTCCCCAGGTGGCGGATAGGGGAACCCTCACCAGATATGGTGGACACCGGGGAAATAAAATACCCGGGACGGACCAAAACTAGCTCAAATGCAGGTGCGTCTGAACCCAGATTGGGCGGCATCCTGGTCAGCGTCTGATCCTCATGTTAGAGGCGGCTGTCAAATAACCTGGCAGAAGGTATAAAATGCACTTCCCATTAACAATGGTGCGTACAAAAAAACAAGCCTCGGACGAATCCAGAGTAAGGGAGGGGTTGGATAGCCAGCCCTCGACATCGGCAGGCAGTGCGAGCGGTGCTCCGTTGTCGTATGGAACCGTAAGACAGGCAGTTATAGGTATGCCCAACTTAAACTCCGATTCGAGCTTGGATGCCCATGAGCATCCGAAACGTGCAGATTCGGATGAAGTGGACTCGTGATATGAATATTGCCGCAATCCGAGCATATTTCTAGGCAACAAATTTAGAAAGAGACAGGACAGGTTACAGAAGTCGAATTATCGGATACTGGAATGAAAGGTTCCCAGAAAAACAGGTAACTGCTCAAAGATTAGGAGATCAGGTAAGGCAGATTATTGAACGCAAATTCTTATCTGAAGCAGAAATCAATGACATAAAGGTTGGCATTGAAAAAATTATGAATGATGTGGTCGACAATTCCCAGGAACGTGGCTGCGAAGTAGAAGTAACGGTTGATGTTTCGGAGCAAACATTGCAGATGCAAGACGATCCACAGGCTCAATTGTTTGCTGAAATGAAAATGAGAATACAAGAAGAGCATATGAAATATGAAGGTGTACCACTATACCATAGACCAAATATCGTCCGAGTTCCTTATAGTAAACAAACTATGAATATGGTCAAAGTTGTCGACCAGGTTTTGGCGGACATAGTTAGGGACGATATGACTCTTCAAGAGATATCTCATTGGATATATGTAGCAGCCAGAACAGTGGGATTGCAGCTGGGGTTATATCGCCTTAAGCGAGAAGAATTTAAATCTTTGAAGCGGGATAAAGATAAAGATACGCCACCATGGAAGAGAAGGCTGATAACTAAGGTAGAGTCCTTTAGAAGAAAAATTGGTGTAATATCAAATTACTTACGAAGTCCAGAGAAAGCGTCACTCAAGCTTAAAACTAAAATTGATGAAATAATTGTCTTCCAAATAGGTGATGTACAAAAATCAAAATTAAACCAAGAGCTGGCTACCCTTATGGAAACAATGAAGCAGAAGCTAGCAATATATGCCAATCGGATAAGGAGATATACTGAGGCAGCTGAAAGAAGAAAACAAAACGCATCCTTCAACACAATGGAGAAAATGTTTTACAAGAAGTTAACCAATGAAAGGAAAAACAAAAATGCCATTCACCCGAATAAGGATTCGTTGGTTGATTTTTAGAGAGGGGTATGGGGAACAGCCGAATATTTTAAAAAAGATGCTTACTGGCTAAAACAGGTTGTTCATGTTCCTTTAATGGAAGCTGCTTCGATTAGTACAAATGATCTAATCTAGATGAGAAATTGGAAGGCAACAGGCCCAGACAAGTTACATAACTACTGGCTAAAGAACTTTAAAAGCGTCCATCGGCCACTAGCATCCTGTTACCAGAAGTTCTTAGAAAATAATATTGACCTTCCAAATGAGTTTTGTACTGGTACTACCTATCTGATTCCAAAAGGAGACAAGGAACAACTAGAGTCAAAAGATAAAAGACCAATAGTTGTTGAGGTAAATATTAATGTTACCTTAAAAGACACACACTCATAGTTTTTATTTTAACAAAGGAAAACTTTCTTTTAACACGAGGACTTATCACATGTTACATTACTCCACTATAACCTGCCAATCTCTCCTCTCAGTGTTACCTCAGCATTAAATATTTTAAAATACAAAATTATTATTTTACTTATTACTGACAATTAATTAACACAACACTTTATTATTTAATAATTACCAAACAAAAAACTTTCAATAATTATATACTTTAACACACCCCTGTAATTATTATTGGGTTGTTTCACATGAAATGTCCGATTTTATAATATTTGAAATACATAGAGGATTTTGCGAGTCTCTGTTGTTTACTTCCAAAGTTCACATATCATAATCAAGCAGTTACTAATCCTCTACTTTTCTTTTATAAACATTAGCTTCCCAATCAATTACACACTGTTTAGTATACCTTCAAATATGAACATGGAAACACGCGATTTACGTGCAATATTTTTTTTATGAGTTTAAACATTTTTTAGTTTTTTTATGACAATCAGCGTCGGTCAGGGCAGTGGTTAGACATCGACGAAAGCCCAGAACAAATGCCAAAACCAAATTTGCACCCGAAAAAATTGATGGTTACAGTATGGTGGTCCATGGCTTATATATTATTCCTTTTTGCCATCATACATCATTCCTTTTTGCCTAGAGGTGAGACCATTACCTCTACAACCTACTGCAATGAAATTGGCCAAATGCACGAAAAATTATTGAAAAAACAACCTGGATTGGTAAATCAGAAGGGCCCTATACTCCTACACGACAACGCTAGACCCCACGTTTCAAAACTTACCATGCATAAATTGAAAGAGCTGGGGTACGAAGTTCTTCCGCACCCACCATATTCTCCCGACTTGTCTCCAACAGATTATCACCTTTTCAGGAATTTAGACAACTTCTGCAGAGGAAATTTTTTTTGCAAATGATGCTGAAATTAAAAGTGCGTTTTCAGATTTTGCTTCACTTCAAAGCTCAGAGTTTTTCAAATCCGGGATAAAAAAGTTGTTGTCACGTTGGGAAAAATGTGTAGAAAAAGAAGGTAAATACTTCGAATAAAATTATATTGTTTTCATATTGTATTTTTACTAAAATACCTTTACCTTGAAAACGGACATTTCATGTGAAACAACCCAATAAATGTTTTAATGAATTCAATCAAAAAAAATATTTATAAAGCTTAAGGCATAAGTTTGGATTTTAAAAAATTTAATTTATTTGGACCCAAGGGTTTGGTTAGTATGTCTGCAATTTGATCTTCTGTCCCACAATGCTTGATGTCGAGGAGTCCTTCAACAAATTTTTCTTGAATAAAGTGATAACGCAGATCAATATGTTTGCTTTTCAAGTTCATCGTTCCTTTCTTAATGAGACTGATGGTACTTAAGTTGTCTATATAGAGCAAACACTTAACATCTTCATTCTTGAGCTCTTCAAGAAGACTTTTAAGATATAGCAGCTTTTTAGTACACTCAGCTGCAGCAATGAATTCCGCCTCTGTGCTACTAGTTGCAACAATAGGCTGCTTTTTACAAGACCAGCTGACAGGTCCGCCAGCATAGAAAATTACTTGTCCGGATGTACTTCTCCTTGTTAATGGATCATTAGCAAAATCCGAATCGCTGTAAGCAGTTAGTTCTTCGGTTTCAGTTTTATAATAGGTAATACCTTCATGAACAGTTCCACGTAGGTACTTCAGTATCCTCTTTACATTTGACTTGTCCTGGGAGCTTGGGTTTTCAAGATTTCGGCTGGAGAAGTTCACAGCAAATCCGATATCTGGTCTCGTTTTTACAGTTAAATATAACAGGGAGCCTACAACTTCCCGATACGGAAATTTTACATCATTATTTTCAGATGCTTGATTATAAGCTTGGAGAACAATTGGAGTGGATTTAGATTTTGATTCTTCCATTTGAGTCCTTACCAATAGTTTTTCTACATATTTTGATTGAGTCAATTTTAATTTATCACATTCTAGGTTAATTTCTGTACCCACAAATTCAACTGGATTTTCAATAATCGTCATTTCAAAAGCTTTACTTAGATTTTTGAGAACTTCTTTTTCTTTATATTCATTACTGTAGATAAGAATTCCGTCATCCACATATATGGCCAAAATCAGAGATCTATCCTCATTGGCAAAAACACATTGCTCCGTTTTTAATGGTTCCAAACCTCCTTTCTTCAACTGACCGGTTAATTTCCTATTCCACTTATAAGGTGCCTGCTTCGAACCATAAAGGGCCTTATTTAATTTGCAGACCATTCCTGGAGCACTATATCCCTCAGGAATCTTCATAAAAATCTCTTCATCTAATAGGCCGTACAAAAATGCTGTTTTAACGTCAAACATTTTCATTTGACAGCTATTCCTAATAGCATATGCCATTAGCAATCTGATCGAATCATTTCCAACTACTGGACTATAGATCTCATCACTGTTAGGTTCCATATCTTGCTCAAATCCTCGAACTACTAGTCTTGCTTTCAAAACACCATTATCTTTTATTCTAAATAGCCACAGGTTACTTAGCACTTATCGTCCAAAAGCGTCTCTTTCATTTACTAGAGTCCAAGTCCTGTTTTTGTCTAAAGATTGTTTCTCATCTTCAATAGCTTTCTTCCAATGTTCAGAGTTTTGTCCACTGATTGCATCGTTATATGTGAGTAATGCAAGATCACATTGGTTGAGAGTATCACAATTGTTACCAACAACAAAATCGTTAAATTTTTGAGGTAAGTGTTTTCTTCTTTTACCTTTCCCAAGTTCTTCATTTTCTGAGCTAGCTTGCTTCTTCGTATCTTCGATAGATTTTACCGCATCCTTCTTGCCATCTTCAGTCACATTTTCTTCAGGTATTTCTTCCGGGATTTTATCAAGATCTATGTCAACCGATTCTTTATCTTCAGGATTCTGTGTCAATGTAATTACGTTTTTGTCACTCAAAGGAATTTTATTATTAAACACAACATGTCTTGAAATTATTATTTGCCTTTTAGTTTCATCCCGAAGTCTGTAAGCATTTGGAGCATATCCAATAAATATTAATTTCTTACTTCTGTCTTCCAATTTCTTTAAATGCCCGAGATTTTTCACAAAACACTCTGAGCCAAATAACTGCAGGTACTTCAAGTTAGGTTTCTTTTCAAACCATATTTCAAAAGGTGTTTTTGAATTTAAAGCACTGGTGGGACTTCTGTTAATTATGTAATTTGCAACTCGTAGAGCTTCTCCCCACATTTCTTTTGACAGATTAGAGTCGTTCAACAATGCTCTCACAGTGTTCATTAAGGTTCGGTTAATTCTTTCAGCATGCCCGTTCAACTCTGGTGTGCCTGGAGGTGCATAATCAATTTTTATTCCATTTTCTTTACAGTAAGTTTTCAATTCCGTAGAGGTGTACTCTCCACCTAAGTCACATCGAATGGTATAGACTTTTAGACCCCACTTGCCTTCGACCTCACTTATGTAATTTTAAACTATATTAGGAACATCCGACTTGTTTTTTATGAGATATATCATCAAAAAGTGAGAGAAGTCGTCAAGAAATGTGATAAAATATTTATGACCATCCCAAGTATTATCCGAAACACTACACACATCAGTATGTATTATTTGAAGTGGTTTAGTTGCTTTTGATCTCTCTTTTCCAAAGGCAGTCTTTGTCTGTTTAGATTTTAAGCAAACATCACAAGTTATATAATCACTAGGAAAATGAAGTTTCTCCAAACCATATGATTGATCAACTAATTTTTTCATATTCTTTAAACTTAAATGCCCTACCTTTTGGTGCCAAAGCTGTAACTCACTTATCTTATTTTCCGTGAAAAAAGTTTTATCTGTGGTTTTAAGATCCAAGTAATATAGCCCATCTTCGTTTTTAATCCAAGTAATAGTAGAACCACCCTTTTGAATCTGGACAGAGTTTTTGTCGAAAGTGACAAAACCACCATTCTCGGTAATTTTATTGACAGAAATCAAATTTTTAGTCAATCCAGGTACAAATAAAACATCTCTCAAAAGACATTCTTCAAATTCAACATCACCTTTCACAGATGAAGATAATTTTTCATTAGATTTTGCAGTAATGATGTTAGATTCTACTTTCCGGGTGTTAAATAATAAATTTATCTCATTGGACATGTGGGAGGTGCATCCTGAATCCAGTATCCAACTTGACTGAGTTGGTTTACCACAGTCATTAGTTAAGAAAGCAACACAATTTTTAATGTTGGAATTGCTTTTGGATTTATTGCAGAAATAACAATTTTGTTCACTATGGTTAGTCTTTTTACAAATTCTACATTGCTTAGAGTCAGAACAATCCTTGGCAATATGTCCAGGTCGGTTACACTTGAAATTTTTAGATAAGGCTTTAAAAGCTACATCGCCCTTGTTTGAATTATTGGGGCTTGATTCATTACAACTTTTTTCTGCTAACAATCTGGAAGTTAAATTAACCAACGTCCTTTCATCTTTTGATGTACTCTGCCAAGCAGTAATAAAAGTTTTAAAGGAATGAGGCAAGGCTGAAAAGATCCTTTGTATCAACTCCTCATCTTTAATAATATGGTTTAAGCTTTTAAGTTTGAAGACAATGCTCTCTATTTTAGGTAAATCTACAGCTACATTGTTGATTTTAAATTGGAAGTATTCTTTTAGTAGAGAATCCTTCAGTTGATCAGAATTTCCTTCATACAGAGATATAAGTTTATCATACATTTGAGAAGCATTCTCACAAGACATAATCAACATTTTATTTTTCTTATTTAGTGACATTAACAATATCCTTTGAGTAACTGCTTCTTTTTTATCAAAAGATTTATCATCCTTCATTGAGTCTCTATCAGTAACAAATTCATAGAGTGATAAAGATTTTAGACATACCTAAAGCTCAAACTTCCACAAATGAAAGTTTTCAGCTCCTAACAGCTTTTCAATAGCATCAATTTTCAATTGCTCCATTTTAATTGTCACTAAACTGGTAAAACTATAGGCACTGTTATTTTCCTTTATCACTGACTTCTGTCATTACAGGCAACCACGCTCTGCTACCTTGTTGAGGTGAAGCAGTATTAATGTTACCTTTAAAAGACACACGAACTAGTTCATTGAACTAGTTCATGTAAATGCACTATAAAGACCGTTTTTTTGGTGATATTTCATTTACAACTCGGACAGGAAAAGGAACTTTCTTTAAATAACACAAGGACTTAGTTCACATGTTACATGTCCTCAGCCGAAGGACGTAAAAAAGCTTGAACAAGCAACCTCTTTGCTCACAATGTAATGATCTACAACTTTTAGTATACAACATTCATTGATTAGATTAGCTATTTCTGTGTGATGGACTATTAAACATGACCTAAACTAACATTTTTTGTAAGTTTGCAAATTTCGTTGATGTTTGACAATGGATTGTAGCTTAACCCCCAAATCTAATTCAGCTTAAGGGGTGTCTTTAGACACACAATTTAATAAACTTAAGTTTTTTAAATATAACATTTACGATGAAACCATTTTTCTATGTTTTTTCTAGAATCTGAAAAAAGTTTGAGTTTTTTGCCCCCCTCCCCTCCCAAAACATTTTCCCCTAATCAAATTAAGTTTCATTTTTGATATTGTAATCTCAGAACCCATCTGGTCCATATAAAAACATAAAACCTACTGATCCAGCTTTTGCAAGACTGGCCCCCATTTTGGGATAATTCAAACTAGACTAAGTGAGAATATTAAAAGAAAGTTGTGCAATTACAGTATTGTCATTGGTCCTTGAAACATGTGCAAATTTTCAAGTTAATCAGATTGCTGGAAATCAGGGAATATTACGATGAAAGATTTAGTTTCATACAGATGATGTTAATAAAAGATATAGAAAATATATCTCATTAACATCTAAATATGATATAAAATATATATCATATAGATGTTAATAAAAGATATAGAAAATAAGTGTAACCTATGTAAATATATCATAAATATAAAAAAATGTAAATAAAAAAGTTAAGAGGTTTTTTTTTTTTTTTATATAACCTTTCTAGTTCATTTGACATCTCAGTTCCCTCCTTTTTTTCCATAGTTCAATTCCTCTCTTAGTTCAGTATTTATATAGTTCTTTTGAAAAATGAACTAAGTAGTTCATTTGAACTAGTTCATTGAACTAGTTCATTCTAATGAACTAGTTCAAAAGGAACTATTCCCTTAAAGGAACTACTTTGCCCACCTCTATTACATTACTCCACTATAACCCGCCAATCTCTCCTCTCAGTGTTACCTCAGCATTAAATATTTTAAAATACAAAATTATTATTTTACTTATTATTGGCAATTAATTAACACAACACTTTATTATTTAATAATTACCAAACATAAAACTTTTAATAATTATATACTTTAACAATAGTATGTCTAAATGGTGTGTACAAACTATTGACATCAGTGATAAATCAGAAACTGAAAGAGCATATCAACCTTCATAAATTAATAGCTGACGAACAGTTAGGGACAAGAGAAAATTCTAGGGGGTGTAAAGAACTACTACTTATTGACAGTTTCATAGCTTCAGAAGTGAAAAAAAGACATCGTGATATATCAATATCATGGATTGATTATAAAAAAGCGTTTGATTCAGTACCGCATGACTGGCTCCTTCAAGTGATGAAGATCTATAAAGTGGACCAGAACATAATAAATTTACTGGAACGTCTTATGAAGCTGTGGAAATTGTTCCTGACAATGCCCGACGATAAAAGAGAACGTTCCGAGGAAGCAATATCAATTAAAAGAGGAATATTTCAAGGCAACTCCTTGAGCCCTTTATGGTTTTGCATGGCAATCAACCCTCTTAGTACAATGCTCAATAGTTCAGGTAAAGGCTATCACCTCAACACGGAAACAGTGCTGTCCCACTCAATGTACATGGATGACATTAAGTTGTATGCCAGGAATGAACAAGACCTTAGAAGCCTCTTTGAATTAGTGAGAGCCTTCAGTAGCGATATACACATGAGCCTGGGCATTGATAAGTGTGCAGTGTTTCATTTAAAAAGAGGGACGCTTATAGAAGTAAGAAATATGGAACTGTCAAAAAGTATTGTACTTAATCATCTTGATGAACGGGACTCATATAAGTACCTGGGGATTTATCAACTTCTGGAGTTTAAGAAGGATGTGAAGAGACAATTCGAAGATGTGTTTAAAAAGCGTTCAAAACTCATCCTAAAGACACTTCTTTCAGGAAAGAATTTGATAAAAAGTTTGAACACTTGGGTTATCCCTTCGTTGGCTTACTCTTTTGGGATTGTCAGTTGGTCTACTACGGAGTTAAAGTCAATGGACTGATACCTTCGAGTTCAGATAGTAAATGCCCGAAAACGCCATCCTAAATCCTCCGTGGCGAGATTGTATCTTCCCAGAAAAATTGGAGGTCGAGGTCTAACCAGCATTTTTAAGGCATGCCGTGAGTAAGAAGAAAATCTCCGCGGTTACTTCAAATCAAAGGTTTCCAGAGTTGCCTCCACTATTGTAGAATTAGATAAAAAATTTACTGCTTTGAATTTGGCATCAACAGAAAACCCTCTTACACCAACCCAAGAAAATCTTCTAGATTCTTGGAAAACCAAAGAATTACATGGAAGGTTCTACCACTCCATTACAACCACTGGAACTGACGTTGATGCCTCACTTATGTGGCTGAATAAGGGAACCCTATTTCCAGAGACTGAAGGATTCCTATTAGCAAACCAGGACCAGGTGATTGCTACAAACGTTTATAGACGTCGAATATGTGGCGAACAAATTAATGAACTATGCCGGTTGCGCAAAGCTGCAGCGGAATCGATCCAGCATATATCCTCTGGCTGTCAGGCTCTGGCAGGTAAAGAATATTTGCTGAGGCATGACTGCTTTGCCAAAATAGCTCACCAAGCTGTGGCCAATAAATACGGGATTTTGGAAAAAGCGGAAGTACCTTATTACAGGTATAACCCAAAGCCTATAATTGATAACTATACTGGGACCAAGTTATTTTGACAGATCACACTATCCCTCACAACAGACCCGATATTTTACTTGTTAACAAAGATAATAAATCAGCAGCTATAATCGAAATAGGAGTGCCAACGGATGATAATGTTCATCGCGAAATGAGAAAATGAGGAAATATTTGGATCTTGGCGAAGAGCTGAAACACCTGTACCGTCTTGAAAATGTGAGGGTGTTTCCATTGATCATTTCTAGTAATGGGTTGATCCCGGAGATCACAGTCAACTCAATCAAAGAACTGGATCTCACGAATAAAATTTTATAAGATTCGCAGAAGGCAGTTCCTACTGGGAACAGCCAGTATCATCAGAAAATTTTTAAACATCAAAAAATAAATAAATTCCGCGCCTAACCCTTGGCTTTGATCCGGGTAGGTGCTATTTTTCCGGAAAAGACCGAGAATAGGAGAGATAAAAATAATCTTCAAAAAATTGATTCTAGAGGACTGGATTGCCATGTTAGTTGGAGCGAGGGTCTCAGCGCTCTAGGTGCTAAAGGTCCAAGTTGGGTTCCAATCCCACCTGAATGGCTTAATTTATTTCCTTGGGGACCCAAGAATGAATCTTAAACTTCCTACCTTGGCTAGAATAGGTTAGTAACCTGTAGGATAACCCCTTCTGCCCTAGTTGGGGTTCATAAGGATGTTAAGCCTCAATATACAACAACAGACAACAAATTGAAAACAAAAAATTATATTTGACATTCTAAAAGATAAAAATTATTCAAGATTGAAAAAGAGAAGAAAATAAACATTAATGTAAGGATCTATATAATGTTCTCTCTCTAAACCTTAACATTATATAGATCCTTACATTAATGTTTATTTTCTATATATATATAATAGTTATAATAGTTATAATATATATATATATATATATATATATATATATATATATACATATATATATATATATATATATATATATATATATATATATAGTATATATATATATATATATATATATATATATATATATATATATATATATATATATATATATATATTTATAATAGTTTTAAAAGGATATTACTGCAACTCCCTCACATATTAAAGATTGGAATAATAGAATTGTAAATCAATTGTAGTTTTAAAACCTCTTCAAAAAGTTAATTACAAAAGGTATTAACAAGAAACTGTAACTTCATACATAAAACATTTTACAATAACTTTTTATTTAATAAAATAATAAAACAGAACTTCATAAATCAGAAAATCCTTTACAAGACTGTGAGGAATTAAAAGTCAGTTCTAAGTGACTGAATAAATGAGGATCAATAAATTAATTATAGCATCAAGAAAACCCAAAAGATGATCAAATTTATTCTTGATATTATCTAAAACATTAATTTATATCTTGTAACACATATACATCCATACATATATATATATATATATATATATATATATATATATATATATATATATATATATATATATATATTTATTTTTTTTTTTTTTTTTTTTTTTTTTCCCTCTTATGGTAACCCCATAAAAGGACCGTTTATTAATGTTTTTTTACATGTTCCATGCCGTTACAGGCATACTACATGTATGATATGTGTTACATTATATTATTTTACTTATCAGTGATTGTACTTAACCAACAGTTTATTTGCGTGTTGTTACAATAATGTAATGAAATTTGAAATTTTATGAACTTTGTGTGGTTGTAAAAAAAAAAAAATGTGTATGTAAACATATAATCGTTGGTTGGAGGAAAAAAAAAAAAATCATAGCATTAAAAAAAAATAAATAAATAAATAATAATTTAAAGAGCAAATAAACAATTAATATTTAAACAAAAAATAATATCAAAAAATAAATTAAACTTAATAAGCATATAGGTTCGTCAGCAAATCAAATCAAAATGGATATATATATATATATATATATATATATATATATATATATATATATATATATATATATATATACATTTTTCTTGGATAAGCATTTAGGTTTTCATAAATAAATGTGATAAATAATATTGATTCCATGTTCATAGGGCGCCGAATTTCTATTTTACTCTTCACAAATCCTTAGTTTTCATCAAAATGCCTCCCCATAAATGATGCAGTATAAAAAGGACAAGTTGAATAATTATTTCAATAAATAATGTTATCACATAAACTGAGGAATAGTGGCAGTTTTTCATGATTGCTGTAATTGTGCTTAGCAGCATCATCAGTTCACTCTGAAATTTAAGAATTATTATTCTATATAATATTTTTATACATTAATATTTACAAAATTTGCACTCTTGTACATTTCAGTTCTATTTAAGTATAGAATAATATATATACTGTTTATATAAATGTTTATATGTATCATATATACACATATATACATGGACAGAGTCTTACATCTATTTACACTCTGTTTAATTCTCACACAATTTTTTAGAACTTTAATCAAAGTTCAATTCTGTGGCACAAAATAAACAATAAATAAATACAAATTTTTCAAACATTTTTCAAGAAAATTATTATTTTTTTTTTAAACTATTATTGAAATATATGTACAATCTGCCTCATTTAAGGGCAATAAGTAACAGAGCTAATGATGTAGTTCATTCGTACCATATATACAAGTTCTCATCCATACACAATTGATAATAATAAGAGATAAAATAAAACAGTCATAATACAAAAAATAAATCAAATAGTCATTATACAAAAAAAAAAAAAAAGAAAAAAAATAATAGAATAAATAAATAAAAAAAATATATATTAAAAAAAATAAATAAATAAACAAAAAAATAAAAATTAAAAAAAAAATTAAAAAATAAAAATAAATAAAAATAATAATAGTTACTTACAAACATCTAAAATTAAATGTATAATAAAATTATTTAAGAAAAATAAAAATAGGATTTTTTTTTAAAAAATACATTCATACTCTATGTACAATACAAACACACACAGCCTAGGGAACCCCGAATCGAGCCTATTCCCCCACTTATTGGGAGTCAAAGCCAGACCCGTAGAGATCCCAGCGCTGCTCTCTCAGCTGCACCACTAGTAATATCCAGTGGAGGCTGAGTGGGAGCGCTACAGCCACATATGCTCAGAACTTGAGTAGAGAAGCTGGTCATTACCAGGACTCCAACATAACATTATATTACAAAAGGTCTCGGGGCCATTGCCGTTTCAATCTTCTGGGGGGGGGGGAGGTTATAGGGATGGTTAGAGCTGGACAAGGATTGAGCCTGAGGATTAGGATGAGTGGATAGATTTTGATGAAATTTCAAGAATTTTGAAGGAATGAGGTCAAGGACAAATGAGATTTTTAGGTAGTTATGTAGGGTTTTATTGGTAACATAATATGGTTCATTGACAATTGTTCGGAGGACTTTGGATTGGAAGGATTGAATGCGTTTGATATTGGATTGTCTTGCTGTCCCCTACAGTTCAAGTCCATAGGTCCACATTGGTTTTAAGATTGTTTTGTATATGAGGAGTTTGTTATCAATTGAAAGATGAGAATTCCTGCCTAGTAGTCTGTAGAGTTGGCTGAATCTCCTGTTTAGTTCTTGTCTTTTGAGTCTAGTATGAGGGTTCCAGGTCAGTCTTTTGTCAAGATGAAAGCCAAGGTAACGTACTGTGTCGGATATAGGAATAGGGATATTACTGAAGTGGATGGGAGGAGAGGATTTGCGACGAAGTGTAAAAGTTATATGACTGCATTTGGCTTCATTAACTTTTATTCTCCACTGATTGCACCAAGCTTCGATCTGTAGAAGATGTCTTTGGAGGTTGAAGGAAGCAAGTTTGGGACCTGAATGGGATGATAGGATGGCAGTATCATCTGCAAATGTAGCTAAAAAGGAATTAGGATTGGTTGGTATATCGGCAGTGAAGAGATTATAGAGAACGGGACCTAGGACGCTACCTTGTGGTACTCCGGCATCGATAGGATAACAATTGGAGAACTCTGAGCCACAGCGGACTCGAAAGGAACGATTTGAGAGATAGGATCGTAGGACTAGGTATAGGAATTGGAGTAAGAGTGTCTTGAGCTTGAAGAGCAAGCCCTGGTGCCACACCCGGTCGAAAGCTTACGCTACATCCAGAAATGCACCAGAGCTATACTGCTTGTTTTCAAGGGCAGAGGATATGTGATCAACAACACGAAGGCCTAGTTGAACAGTGGAGTGACCAGTCCGGAATCCAAATTGGTGGGAAGGGATGCTTTGGGATTCGAGTATAGGTAGGAAGTATAGTAAAGTATAGGTAAGTCAAGGTAAGGAAGTATAGGTAAATCGTTTTAGAAGGATTTTTTCAACGATTTTTGAAAGGATGGCAAGGAGACTTATAGATCTATATGATGAGGTTTTGTTGGAAGGTTTGCCAGGTTTTAGGAAAAGAATGATGATGGAGTGTTTCCATATCAGAGGAAAGTGGGTCGTGCGAAGGATACAATTGTAGATGTAAGTTAGGAAGATGATGGCTTTTTGTGGAAGTAGTCGGATGATCTAGGTGGTGAGCAGGTCAACTTTTTTAGGAGGAATTTGACCTCAGAGGGGTTAACTGCTTTAGGAGGTAAGGAGAGGGGAATCGGTGAACTTTTACAGTGTGGGAAGGGATTTGTTCGGGATGGGGAATAAATGTGCTGGAAAGGTGCTTGGCAAATTCTTCTGCTCTGTTCTCATCTGAGGCAGCCCAGGATCCATCTTCGCGTCGGAGAGGTTGGGATATGTGCTGGTATTTAAGGATTTTTTTGGTTAGGTTCCAGAGGGAGTTGTCGGAGATAGAGAGAGAGGAAAGATAGGAGTTGTAAGATTGGGATCTAAATGAGGACAATTTCTTTTTAACAATTTTGGTATAGTGATTATATAATCTCCGATCGTCAGGATACCTTGATCTTTACCATAGGGATCTATAATGACCTTTAGTTTGGATAAGATCTATTAGTTCATGTGGCAAAGGATATTTTATACGGTTGATATAGGAAGGTTGAGGAAAAGATGCATTCCAAGCTGCTTGTTGAATTGAATTAGTAAAGGAGTTGGCTGCTTCATCAAGTTCTTGGGGTGTTTTCAGGGATACTCTGAGGTCAATCGAATCAGCTAGTTTTTGACGGAAGAGGTTCCAGTTAATTGGGCCTCTAATAAATGATAGGGGAGGAAGTTTGGGGATCGGTTCTAAGGATACGGTTAGGATTAGAGGACTGTGAGAGGTTTGTGTGAGAGAGGAGAGGTTGTCTAGGCGTTTAATGGAATGATTAATTGTGCCTAGGCCTGTGTGGATGAAAAATCAAGGAGGTCAGGATTACGGGTGGGATCTGTTGGCCAGTAGGTAGGAGTGCTGGGAGAAATGTAGTGACTATTGCTGGAATTTAGTGCCGACAGTAGTGTTCGGCCACGGGAGTTGGT
Organism: Euschistus heros; assembly: GCA_003667255.2. Classification (NCBI taxonomy): domain Eukaryota; kingdom Metazoa; phylum Arthropoda; class Insecta; order Hemiptera; family Pentatomidae; genus Euschistus; species Euschistus heros. The sequence goes on along the minus strand of RCWM02000205.1, from coordinate 888,248 downwards.
GATTCTGGCACCCCACTTTTGGTGTTTGGCATTCAGGTCTACACCTAGAAGGAAGTGGTTTCCAAGGGAATCAAGGAAGGAACTGAATTGGGTGATGGAGACTGTTTTTCCAGAAGGACAATAAGCTGCAGCTATTGTAAGAGGGAAAGGGAAGGTTTTGATAACGACTGCAGTTGTTTGTAGGAAGCTATGATTCGGTAAAGGTAGTAAGTAATGAGAAAGGGAATGATGGATGATGACGGCAGTGCCACCATGAGCTTTCCTGTTCGGGTGATCCGTCCGATGGGTTTCGTATTGTGCTATATTGAGTGTTCTGTTACTAGTTAGTCGAGTTTCAGTAATCAGGGCTATATCAATGTGACTGTCGTGTAGTAGTGCTGTCAACTCGTCAGTATGATTCCGAATACCATTCGCGAGAAAAGTATTAAAATAAATTTCTGAACTTCTGTTGTTTTAAAATTTATATATATATATATTGTAATGATATTTGGATTTAAAGTTCAGGAAGAGTGAATATTGGAAGTAAGGTTCAAAACCAGGTAGGAGCCCAGGGATTAGGGACACCTTCAAACCTGGGAGGTCCAGCCCTTGAGGCAGGTAGGAAAAAGGGGAAGTGGGTTATAAGACAAGGAGCAAAGAAGAGAGTCAGTTAGTTCTGGGTCTTGGAGCAGCTATGTGTCTGCAGATATAGAAGAATATGGAACCAGAAGACAAAGAATGGACTGGGCAAGAAAAGATAAGTTTTTAGTGGTTCTTTCAGTAATAGACTAATTCTCTCCTTAATGGACTTTAGACTTTTAAATTAAACTAAGGTAAAATTAAATATTGTTTTCACATTGTAATTTATAATAAATATAAATTAAAATGCACAAAAGTTTGTTTAAATATTTCCAGTCATAAGTCAAAAGAATATTGACAGAACTCCATAATGAATATAAAGTCAATTAATTATTGATAATAATTTTAATAAAAATTCATGATTGAAGAAAATCATAACATTTGGCGCCCTCCAGTGGACTGTCAATATTGAAAATATGACTGGAAAATGGTTTAAATTTGGTAAATGTTTGTGTGAAAATAATGAATAAATAGTAATTCTAAAGTTAAGTGATATTAAGGGAATTAAAACAAAAACAAAATGAATTTCGAGCAAATGTTGGAAGCTATCAATAAGAATGTTGATTTGCTTTTTAATACCATATCTGAAAAAATAGATAAAATTGCTGAAGAAGAAAATAAAAAATATGAAGAATGTATGAAAAAGTTTGAAGAAGATGAACGAAAACGATCTGAAAAAGATTCAGACCTACAGGCCATTGATATAAATGTTTGTGAAGATGAAAAATACACTGAAACTGAAGAACAAATGAAATTAGAAAAAGAAAAAGTTACTGATACTGTGGAAGAAGACAAAGAATTGAAAAATGAAAAATTAGTGGAATATGAAGAAAGTAATATGAACAAGAAAAAAAGTAACTGATAATGTGGATAAAGAAAAAGAATTAAAAGATGAAGAAATAATGGAAGCTGAACAAAATTTTACAAGTGAGATTGAAGTGTATGAAAGTAAAATTGTTGATAAATTAAATGAAGAGGAAATAAAAAAGGACATTGGTGAAAAGATAAACAATGACTGATGAAAATGAAGAAGTGCTAAAGTGTGAAATGGTTGGAAGAAATAAACATATCATATAAATTATCAAATTTCATTAAAATCGGCTGAGTCATTCTTAAAGTACAAATTCTGACCCCCTCTTTCTTATAAATTAATTAAATTTATTGTTTTGTTTTGTGCGTGGACAAGTAAATTAAGTTTAAATTTAATAATTTTTCATGAAATTGAAAATTTCCAGTTAAATTACTATAAAACAGTTTTAAAAGATTTTCTTTACAGGCAACTTTCAGCTGAACAAAAATTTATTTTATTTTATTATTCATGAATGATTGCCTTTTGGCTTTTATTTATTACACTGCCTAGTATTGAAACTGTTCACTATTGGCTCAACTAATATTTCGTACTCACAAACTGAATGATAGTGATGAATTTCTTCAAGAACCACCACTTTTCGAATGACATACCAAGGCCAGATAACAAGTAATAAAAATGCCCTATGACATGGATAAATGCATTTAATGAAAACATTTTGATATAGACTTCATCTGAAACAAAATAATAATAAATTTAGTTTCATTAGAAAAATAATGGAATATATTTTAAACTAATTGTATTATTACTAAACAGTGGAAATAGTGAAAATCATTACCAAAGTTGCGTAATTAATTTAAAGATATATTGCTGCAATTAACATTAAAACCAGTTTTAAGTTCTTCACAATAAAAGTAAAATAGTACTTCTGAAGATAGAAAAAAAGTCTATTTTGCACTCTTAAACAAGTAAATGAAGATCTAAAATGTTAGTAAAATACACAGGCTGTTTGAAAATTCAATTTTAAATATCAAATTTACTATTACTTTTTAAATGATTAATATTACCAAATTAAATAATTAAATTTTATGTCTTCATTGACTTTATTGACAAAAACATTATCTTAGGGATAACCTTTCATATTATTTTTGTGAATCAATTTATCAAAATTGAAGGGTTTGGTGGGTGAAGGGCTGGGGTCACTTTTTTAAAAAAATACAATCTAGTTCATCGGATGAAGAATTTATGTGCAGAAGTGTAAGGTGCAAAATTTGAATATTTCTAAGAAGCCAGAAAAAGAGATTTGAAGAAGATGAAGGGGCTATGTAACATTTTTCTGCTAAAGGAAAATGTAAAAAAAAAAAACTTTAAGCATAAATTACGCAAAATTTGGTTTTGTTACATAAAACCTTCATCCACTAAGTTCTTCAATTCTATTGCCACCAAAACGATTCAAACCAAATTTATATGATAGGTATTGGCACCTAATGTAAGAGATTAGATTGGTCATACCTATTTTAGAACTATTGTTATCAGTAATAAAAACCTTCATTTTATTTTTATTGTTCATCCATTTTTTTCAAACAGCAGTTTTAAAATAACATACTGGTTATTTATTTAGATAAAAAGATAAAACTCTTTTTTTTCCAATCAATCCAGAAATGGATTGGATAAGCTGACATGGTATATAACTGTCCTCAAAATGTTAAGGAACATTTATTTATTCAACAAATATTTGTTGAATCGAAATCCAGTATCTTTTCCATACAACATTAATATAAAATATATCAAAACTGACATAAAGTATTGGCATATGTATTCATGTTGACTGATAGTAACCGAACTGATAGTCTTCCATGCAATTAAAATTAAAATAAAAAATATAATAATTTTGAAAATGCATGCAAATACCATGGTGAATAAATGCTCCTATATATGCTATCAACACCATTGTTGAGTGATGAAAAATGTGAGGCACAGTGACCTGAGATGACTTTTTTCGCAATATGAAAAACACCTAAATAAAAAACTAGGATTAGATTGGTTTCTAAAATAAAATAAAGTGTATTAGACATTTTTAAAATCAATAAAAGAAATCATTGAGGTAAAAAATAGATTGGATATTAACTTAAAAATGTATACAAGTATTTTTGAAAGATTAAAAGATAAATTGTTTTAGTTTAGATTATCTTACTGCATTCAGCTACATCTGAGAAGAAAAAATATTAACTTCTTTAAAATTAAATATTTCATAATAAATTCCAATTCTAAACTAAATAATGAAATTACTTGAAATTATAAATCTCTATATAAACAATAAAGTTTAAAACTGAAAGAAGAAATTAATAAAGAAACATACCAGAAGGACAATAAATGAATGGGAACAGTGTTTTTTTTTTTTCACCCTGTGATAGGAGGAGGAAAATCTTGCATAAAACGAACTAGGCCTTATACCACAACAGTGAGAGATTCTCACTCCCTAAAAAACACCTTCCTATTCTTCTTCACCACCTTGCAGAACTGCTGTCATGCAATACTTCACATGGGGCTGGCTGGCAATGTGCCTACTCCATATTTTAAACTGCTAACTATTGCGCGGCGCGCGCGTGTATTTGTGTTTTTATTTACCAATTTACCACCCATTAGAGTAACACAAGTTTGTTCAGTTGTGCAGAATCAACAGATGTTAATTCAGTTCATGGCAAATTTCATAAAGATTCTGTCCCAGCAGTTAGAAGGTATTTTGAATATTATCGTAATCATAAAATATTTACTGCTATTGGAATCCAACTTAAAGAGAGCGGGAACAACAGTCCTACCCACTTTATTGTTTCCCACTTAAGGATTTATTACAAACTGATTACGCGAAACCAAAATTAAAAAAATACTTGTTGATTTTCTTACTAACCCCGGATTTATGGTAAATATTTCCATTATAGATCAATGGAGTTTCACAACGAATGTAATATTAAACTTTCGTAATGCCCAAATTTATTTACTCGTAAAGTCTCATTCTGCTTTACATACTTAAATGTTTGGTGCGGATCGTTGTTGACTGTCTTTTTGGCCCATATTTTTATATCCTTACCTTACACGTGATATATATCTTGATATCCTTCAATATATTTTACGGAACATTTAGAAATATGTATCTGTTCAGGTAAGACGAAATATTTGTTTATGCGCGATGGAGCTCCAGCACATTTTTTCAGCCTGCTAGTGCTAATTTAAATCTATATCTATAGTATTATATAAAATGACAAGCCATTTATCGTAAGCCATCGTCTTCATAGTTCAAGGAAGGTTTAGAAATAACGAAATCTAGTAATTTTCAATTAATTTGTTATTAAAAAAGCGATGTTATCGACCGATAGGTGGAGGCGCTATAGTGTATCAGGAAGGGTTGTTCCACCTTTTGAAAGGAACGGTTTCCATCGTTCAGTTCCGACTAAAATCCGTTCCATTCTCGTTTTTTTTTTTTATTTACTTCCATATCAATACAAAAGCAACACAATGGAAACTACAATATATATATATATATATATATATATATATATTTTTTTTTTTTTTTTTTTTTTTTTTTTTTTTTTTCTTTCAAATAACCCTTTGAAAGGACCGTTTATTTAGGTTGTACGTTCCATACAAATGTATACTACGTACCTTAATTATCATAATTACATTTACATTGTAACTTTTACAATAATATTAAAATAGTTCAGATCATTGAACATATAACATTTTTTTTATTTTTTTAGAATATAAAAGAAACAAATAAAACATTACAAATTGAATACGAAAATTAGAAATAAAAGGCTGATTTTAGCACATAATTTTAAATATTTAAAGGATTTTTCATAAAATGTCCTTCCACCTTCTCAGTCCTTGGTCATTTGGTCAAAGTCCAAGCTGTAGATAAATTTTGTAAATTCAGCTCTGTATTTGTTGTACAAGTCATATTCTGTCACAGGCCAATTTTCGCCTTTGAAAAACAGCGTCATAATTAGTTTAGATCTTTGTCTGTCATATAATAAGCAGTCGTAAATTATGTGTTTAAATGTATGTTCTCGTCCGTCATAAGTACATATGTTCCTATTTATTAAATTAAACCTTTTTAGATATGCTTTAGTTTGTCCATGTTCTGTTAAGACCTGTGTCAGTTTGTAATGTGTGGATTTGAGTATGTTGAAATTATTTTTTGTTATTTTTGGAATGAATTTATCCAGGCTTGGGGATTTTTTCAGATTTAAACCAGCGATCATTCCAAATTGATATTATGTTTTGTTTAATATCATATTTGAGAAATGATAGTGGTGTTTTCTTATATGACGGAAATAGTTGACTTTTGGCTGCCTCTTTTGCCAAGGTGTCAGCCATTTCATTTCCGTCGATGCCAGAATGCCCCTTAACCCATTTTATGTCGATATTGATGTTTGATAAAATAAGTGTGTATATATTTTGTCTAATGATTTCAGTTAGTTGGTCATGAATATTAGGATTAAGTATGGATTGTATTAGAGTCATGTTATCTGTCAATATTACAATGTCGTGGTGTACGTTAGTAGGAAGATCAAGAAGGAATTCTGTTGCTTTTAAGACTGCATATTTTTCTGCTTGGTTATTGGAACAAGTTGCACCCAGCTTATATTTAGCACTTATCATGTTTTCTCTCTTGTCCCAAAGTAACCAAGCACAGCCTACATTGTCCCCGTCTTTACTTCCGCCTATGAATATATTAGTAACGTCTGCAGGTTTCTCTGCAATCTGTGTTAACTGTGTATTAATTTTCGCGTGTATCGTAGGGTGTAGCCAGTGTGAAGGTTTAGTCTCGTAATCTATTGAATCTTTTAAGATAGTTCCGTAGTCACAACTATCTAATTTTATTGATATGAATTTCACTATTTCGTTTATTTTTAAATCTATAGGTATCATGCCGGCTAAAACACATGCTGCATCATGTGATATAGTTTTGTACCCTTTTACTATCTTGATTCCTATGAGCCGTTGTAACTTCTGTAATTTTTGGAGGTTGAATTTTTTCTGAATAGCTTTATGCCAAATTGGTGCCGCATATAGCATCTTTGGAATCAATGCTGCCTCATAGATAATTTTCAGAGAATCAGCTTTTAAGCCCCAAGTTGTCCGTGCAGCAATAGTGAGAGAGTTGATGGTTTTTAAAGTTGTATTATATATTTTTTCAATATGTTGTGTCCATTTTAGTTTTTTGTCGAATAGCACGCCTAAAAAGGTCAGTGTTTCCGTTCTTTCGATTCTCTCTTTGCCTATATGTAGGTTTAGGTCCGGTATATTTCTTTTTCTGCTAAAAATGATATATTTACATTTCAATGTGTTTAGTTTTAATTTGTTATTTTTTGTCCAATCTGATATTTTTTGTAACGCTGAATTTGCGGGTTCTGGTAAGTTTTTAAAACATCGCCCTCTGATTAAAAGAAGTATATCATCGGCAGAACTTAATAATTTAATTTAGTTCGGTAAATTTAGATCAAATATTATATTTATTAAAATATTACATTAAATAGGTGAAATTCCTGATCCTTTTGGCGTCCCTATTGTCAACGATTTTGAGTAAGTTAATGTATTTGTTTTTAGTAGTAAACGTCTGTTATCGAGGAAACTTTTAATTAATAAATATAAGTCTTGAGGACAGTTATATTGTTTCAAGTTATAAAGGATAGCAGGCCACCAAGCATTGTCAAATGCTCCTTTGATATCTAGACTAATAGCTAACAGTTGATCTTTTTTGTCTAAAGCATCAGTAATATGCAAATTTAGGAATTGCAATGCATTTAGTGTACCTGTCCTTGGTAAAAAGGCAAATTGTTGCTTATTTATTATATTATTTTTAAGAAGAAAATGAACGAGTCTGTTTTTAATAATGCTATCCATAATTTTGCTCATGATTGGAAGCATGCTGATAGGTCTTAGCTTATCACTTGATGGTTTTGGAATTAAAACTAAGAGTCCAATTTTCCAATTGTCAGGAATTTCTTTTCTTTGATAAAATTATTTATAAACGTTTAGAAGTAATTTTGGCATTATTTCAAAAAATTTTTAAAAATTGTTGGTGTGATTCCATCATATCCAGAAGATTTTTTGTTTTTCAGTAGTTTTATTGCATTACAAATTTCTTGATTTTCTATCGGCTAGTCAACAGGTGTTTCAGGAGGTTTTAAAACATTTGATCTTGTTATTTTATGCTCGTAATTGTCTGATTCTCGAGAATCCTCGTTAATCAGATCATTCATGATATGTTTTAATGTTCCGTTTATGTCATTCGTGTAATTGTTATCAGTTGTTATAATAGTTTTTAATATCAACCATCATATATATATATATATATATATATATATATATATATATATATATATATATATATATTATATATATATATATATATATATATATATATATATATATATATATATATATATATATATATATATTTTTTTTTTTTTTTTTTTTTCAATTAAAAATATTTTTCAATGAATATATTTCATTTGATGGCTATATTATTGCTTTCTACCCATAAAGCTAATAATATAAATTTTGGTCCGTATCGTAGAGATCTAGCCTAGTTCTCTACATAAATTTTTTGTTGTGGCCTGGACAACCACTTCCATCAACCCACTTTTCAGATCCCCCCTTACTTCAAAAAGACCACTTCACACCCTTAAGCCCTCCATCAACGCCATGACACGCCAAATTGCAAGACTCATGAGCGACTGGAAGACAGCCTTATGGCATGAACAGTTTACGACGGACACACAATAACCATCGTCAATTCTGGAGGTTAATCCGGACATCTATCAGCATGAGGAAAGCAGTGCATCTAACCTTGGGACGAGCTGCTGACCCCTAAAGAACAAGCCGAATTATTGACCACGGCCTATACCTCTAAGGACGCTAACACACCACTTCTCAGAACCAAACTCCAACGAGATTTCTATATTTTCCACGTTCAAGCAACTTGAATCCGTAACTGCGCCGCACAAAGGGCAAGAAATCACCTGGAATGGACGGTATCCCTTCAGTGCTTCTGAAGATGTTACCCAGAAAAGGGAAGGCGTACCTCCTAATATCTATAATCCATGTTTTCGAATCTCTTTCTTTTCTAATGCCTGGAGATGAGCTGTTGTTGTTCCGTTACTGAAACCAGGTAAAAGGGGTTTACTCTGCGGAACACTATCGTCCAATCAGCCTTCTTTCACATATCAGTAAGGTCTTCGAGCGACTTGTTCACTATCACCTCGTGAAACGTGGTGAGATGGCGTCTTCCAACATGGAAGACGAAGACAGCCACCCAGGACCGGACCAGAACACGGACAAGCGCGCCCTAGTGGGGGGGATTCCAACCTGCCCCTAAGAAACTAACTTTCAGGCCCAGGCCTGAAGTAAGTAGACCAGCTGTTGAAGTAAACAATAGATTCACCCAACTGCCCGTAGAGGTGGTAGAGGTGCCCCGACCAAAGCCACCGGCACCAATCATAATCTCCCCCCCCCCCCCCCTATATATCCCTATCGATATATTAAACGTTATATCATTAGGAGATAACACTTGTTCAAATATCAATAATAACAAACACTAAATAAAGATATTATTAGACTGATTGCAGGTTTGGAAACAATCATAGACCATGATAATACTATAGATAATCATGATAATTGTTTGAAAAACAACATTAATATTTCATTAAATTAGTATCTAGATAAATATACAAATAGTAACAACTTATCTGAAATTGATCTTTTAATTAATGAAGAAATAAATGATTTAAATATTTTTATAACAATAATCTAGATATTATATCTGTTTGATCTGACTCGCTGTAGTGGGAAGACCGACAGTGGGAAACAAACGAGAAACTGGTCTTCATTAGTTCCAGTAGGGGGAAGACCGATAGTAGTGGAAGGAACGTGAAAACGGTCTTCGTTTTTGTTCCTTGAAACCGGTCTCCGTTTTCGTTCCAGTTGGAACGAGGAAATCAAGACTCGTTCCGTTCCAAACTATTCGAAATGAAAAATTGTTCCACCTAGAAAGTTCCATTCCTAGGAACTAATTCTTTCCCCCTGCTCCAGTCCAGCCCTCGCTTCCTGACCGCCTACCACACGCCTTCCTCCCAGGTGATCCGTGCAAGTGTTTTCTGGCTAAAGAAGTCCCTTCATGCTTTCTTCTTTTCTTGAACCTTCTTTTATACATCATCGGTCCACCACGAACTTCTTTTAAAGCCGGATCCTGCTCTTTTCTCTCCACATACCAATCTAGAGGCATCAAGAATGATTTTCTTGAATGATGACCAGCTCTGCTCTATGTCGTCACTATCCCATGGATGATCCGAATCTCGTGCTATCCCATTTATTTCTTCTTGGATGTATCGGGATATTTCTTCTTCTTTTAGCCTGTAGGACATTATTACTTTATTTATACCTTTCTTACGCCTTTTCCGAGGCGTTTCTTCATTCCATAGTTTGTCCAGAGTTAGGAGGTAGTGATCGCTTCCAATCTCATACCCTCTTTTGACTCTAGCATCCATAACTTCACCTACCATTTCTTTTCTTATCAGAAAATAATCTATTATAGATTTTTCACCTCTTCCTGGCTCCTCTCTGGCGAATCGATGGATTTCTCTTCAAAAATCATTTTTTTTTCCGAATATCTCAACTTCTATGCCTCGGACGTCAATCGAAAATATTATAAATTTTGTAGATAAAATTATTTTCTATAATATTGGCTATATTCATTTATTTATAGGATTAACCGTTTTCGAGATATAGCGCGGAGAAGAAGCGGGCACTAATTCGGGCAAACATCTGCTTCTAGTTCCATCCACAATCGTTTATCAGAAAAAAAAAATGTCAGAATCAAAATTGTAGAGGATTAAATTTACTTTAATTTCATATATACGCATTCATATTTACCTCACTTTTTGTCAAACATTTGCTTCAAATACCAGAAAGGTATATATGAAATTAAATTTAATTTAATACTCTACAACTTTGATCGTTGAAGGCTCTATAAGCAAATGTTTGTCCGTACCGGTGCCCGCTTCTCCTCCTCAGCGATGTATCTTGAAAACGGTTAAGCCTAAAAAAAAATAAATAGAACCAAAATTATACAGAATTTTTATTATCTACAAGTTTTGTAACCTTCTCGATTGACGTTTGAGGCATAGAAATCGAGATATTAGAAAAAACTGGTTTTGACCTTGAATATCTAATAAAACACACGCTGTGGACGGTGACTTTTCCCCTTTATTTAGAAGGTCAAAACAAAGATATATGCAATAATTCAACTTCATCCCTTTTATTCCGAAGTAAAGTCCTTATTTGACAGTGCAGATTGTATCAAATTTCAAGTACATCATCATTATAGTTTTTGGAAGGCTTATTAATTATAATTTTGTGGTTAGAAAGAAAAATCCAACTAGATTAAATTATTCCTGCCTAATAAAACTTATTACTGAATCAAAATGTCGATCATTTGTTTTTTGGTATTGTGTGTAAAAATATAATTCATGGGCCTTTTGTTGTAAGCACTGATAATGCTGTCCATTATCCACAAGAGTTTCTTAATAGTTTCTTCCTTCATCTTGATTACCAACTCATACATTAAAATTAAAAATTGGATGTCCAATTAGGAATGCTGTTACGATATTTTCAAACACCTCATCAGTGCAATGGTACCAGGTTAAAAATGACTGCTATGCATGACCATATCATTGAATAAATAATGCTCAATTACATACTCCAATAAAAGGTTTTTATCGATTAACAACTAAAACTTCAGTTTTTTGTTAAAATTGTTATCCAAATTCTTTACTTAAGAGAGCGGACGAACCGCGACCGGTGATTGCTATTACATACTAATATAATATAATAGGCCGTAGAGGTGTGAAAAAAAAAAATCCCTCCACGAAATAATACTTTCAATACTACCGAAAGCATGGAAACGAGGAGGAATAGTCCCCATCCACAAAAAGGAGACCAGGCTGATTGTAATAATTACAGGGGCATCACGCTACTGCCCTGTGCCTATAAGGTCCTTTCTAATATCATCTTTTGCAGACTTGTTCCTCATGCAGAAAGAGTACTAGGGAAATACCAGGCTGGCTTCAGGAAAGGACAATCCACCACTGACCAGATCTTCTCTCTTAGATTGATCCTTGAAAAGGCGCGTGAGTATGGAATTACGACACATTTTCTGTTTATTAACTTCAAGTCGGCCTATGACAGTGTTGATCGATGAGGACTGTATCAAGCTCTATATGACCTAAATATGCCCGCCAAACTTATCCGGCTTGCCAAAATGACGATGGAAAAGACAAAATGCATGTCGCAAAGTGGATTAGACGTATCAGAAAAATTTGATTCCAGTACTGGAGTAAGGAAAGAAGATGCGCTTGCCTGCCTGCTTTTTAATCTGGCTGAAAAAAAAGCAGTAAGGGAATCTGGGATACAAACATCGGGCACAATTTTTAATAAAAGTGTGCAGATATTAGGATACGCTGACGATCTCGACATCGTTGCCAGATCTCAATCATTATTGAAAGACGCATTCCTCCAGCTAGAAAAGGCAGCTAAGAAGTTTGGTCTGAATCAATGAAGAAAAAACTATGGAGATTGAAAAATACAAATTTGAGAGGGTTCAACATTTTGTATACTTAGGGTCGGAGATTAATTCAGAAAACGATGTGACGAAGGATATCAGTATACGTCGGATCGCAGCAGCAAACAGGTGTTATTTTGGCCTCGCTAAACAATTTAAAAGTAGGTTTTTAACCAACAAGACTAAAGTGGGGCTATAAAAAGTCCTTGTACGTCCGGTCGTCGCATATGGATCTGAAGCATGAGCATGAACTAAGGCTGATGAAAATAGGCTGCTTATATTTGAATGAATGATCCTGAGAAGAATTTTTGGTCCGATCCGGTGGGTGATGTCTGGAGAAGAAGGAAAAACCAAGACATTTACGCATTCTTCAAGGACATAGCATCAAAGATATAGCTAGGAGGATCAGTGTTAGGAGGCTCAGATGGGCAGGGCACATCGCCAGGATGAATGAGAACGAAATTCCAAAAAAATTAACTATCGATGCGAATTATCAAACTAGAAGAGTAGGACGACCCAAAATGAGATGGATGGATAGCGTCCATGCAGATGCCAGGACACCAGACTGGATGGCTGCAGCACATAATAGAAATAAATGGCGAAAACGTTTGGAGAGGACCCTGATTCAGCAATTGTTGCGCCGCACAGTATGTAAGAGGTCTTATTAAATGTTCATTATTGTCCCTGACCTAACACCTTTACTTTTTTTTTTTTTTTTCGCATTGCGATCTTCAATATTGAATGACAATTCTTGCCTCTTTATCATATAGTTTTCTAGTTCGACCTCCAACAATAATTGGTATAAGATATTTGGTTTTGGCTCTTAGGCGCGGTGCACGCTAAGGGGATACGATTAGCGATGCAAGATAATACATAATGTATGATTTTTTATCTCTGCAACATTACCTGTTCACATCAGTGCGATACGATAAGAAAAGCGAGTTATGTGCTCGCCTAAAGAGCCTGGATTAATACTTTATCGGGTCAGAAGGAGCAATCCCAACACAGTGGAAATATGTGGGCTTGGGTTGAATTTATTATAGGCAAGAATAATAAATTAATGATTGAGAAAACCAAATAAAGTGTTATAGTGAATATTATATCGTACATGAAAATATAAATAAACGATAAAAGATATTCTGTTACGCTCTTACCTGTGTCTATTTTCTTCCAAGCTAAAATAAATAACTGGAACCACTAATTCACTTTTTAAAAACTTTATTTAAAGCAAACTTACAAATAGATCTTAAACTGACAACAACTATGTACAAAGGCTATGATTGAACTGATTGAACTGATTGCTCTCTCCTAGATCTGAGGAATATATATACTAGATCTCTGAGAATGCTGACTAAGAGGTATCTGAGGACTAGGTGGGTTCATAACTCTAGATCGGTCAAATTTGATCTAGAATAAGATTTTAATTTCACAAGCATGGATAGTTTCAACGAATTTTACAAAAGAAATCGAAACAAACGCTTCCTCTTGTATACCGTGCAACACAAATCTCCCCCGAAACCAGCATACCAAAAGGTATCGTCACAATATCGCTATCGTACAGGTTTTCTCCATTTTTGTCTCTTAAACGCATCATCACGCTTGTCACATTTCCACGTCTCCTTTATATCGCTTCGTATATCGTATCGCTTGTTGCATCGCATATCGTATAGCATTGGTGTGCACCGCGCCTTATTCTCTGCATCGATGATTGACTTATATCCAATTCTTCAGCGATATATCTTGTTTATTTCCCACTTTTAAGACAAGAGTTTCCCAAATATTCTCTAAAATCGGTTTCATGTTTGCATTAAAAGAAATGTATTAAGTTGAATCATATGTTGCGCAGTATTCAATTAGACTGAGTAAAAACAATGTGACATTGCTTTTCTGAAGTAATCCCGACAATTATAGGCATTTTTATATTTAAACGCAAAGCCGCTTATAAAAAGGGTGCAAAACTGAGTCAATCAATATTAATTTTTCAATGTTTTAAAATATAGATATTGAACAAGACTTATACAGATTAAGTGACTAGTGTGGTATAGTTTAAAAAAACAACCCATATAAATTAAAACACTTTAAATAATTGTGAAAATACTTTGTATAATAAAAGAAGTCGGTACTTTGACTCCGTTCTGCACCTAACTGAATATCAGAAACGCCGTTCAAGTTATAATATATTATAACTAGGTCTGTGAATTATATGTGATAAAAAGTGAAAAATATTGAGTAAAATATGAAATTTAATACCGAAAATTTGCAACTATCTACAAAATTGGAATACATAAATACAAATTTAAGTTTAAGTAACTACTTGTGTTGAAAAGGGAAGCAATAGGAACAAGTCAATTAAAAAACAAAAAGGCAAGGCAAATATAGAAAAAGAAAAGACGTTATAAAAGTTAAAGTGGCTTAATAATTTAAGGTATGTCAGCTGGATCTAAAGTACAACACAAATCGTTATCAAAATCAGACTTCAGTTCCAGAACCAGTTTGTATAACAAATATTTTTTAAAACGCTGACGTCTTAACATTGTTTTATTTTTGCTTTACTGTTATGTGCTGTGTTAATAAAAACCGTGTAGTAGTCGATACAACTTTATCAAAATAACCACAATATAAAACGCCTCCATTACCCTTAAAAGTCTCAATTGAGAACTCGCGTGCATATTTTTCAACAAAATCTTTCTTCTTTGCCAGAGTGGTTTTTAGTATGTTAAGAGTACAGAAATAAACAGTTTACGAATGATGTGTCTTGGAGGATACTGCATGTCGGACTAGGTAATGGGATGATAATAGGAAGGAGGGAGATAAGAATAGGTGGAGCTCCATAGCTATTTATTTATATATATTTTTCGTCTCCTCAAAAATTAAAAAAAATTAACCATCAAATGTTGATTTGCCAGATATGTAGATAATATGCAATTACAATTTTAAATATATAAAAATATATAACTATGGCAATATATGCAAAATAAAATAACTGAAATTTATTTCAAATGCCTTAAAACATATACATTTTGATCGTATTAGATGTATTTGTTGGCTTCGAGAAATATGCCAATGCTTATATTTCACAGCCCTAATTATAATTATATCAGTCTCCGGAAATCTATCGGGGTAAAGGAAAATATGTATGTTCACTGTTTTTAAATATGTACTTAAATATGTATTTTTAAATAAAAAAAACAAGACTAAAACGACAAGAAGTTGCCCGTCGTTACAGACTACTTCAACATTTACTAGACAAACGTTCAAAGCTCCTAATTAATTACAAAAGACTAATACTAATACATGACTGTGATTAGACCTATCTGGACGTACGGAGATGAGCTTTGGGGCTCCACTAAACCATCCAATTCATCTCGTATCCAATCCTTACAATCCAAAATCCTTCGAAAAATGCTCAATGCACCTTAAACTTATCCATAAAGATCTTAATGTTCCATATGTTGCAAATGTAGCCCAAACCAGATATCAATCCTTTCATAGTAAGCTCCATAACCACTCAAATCCCCTAATTTCTCAACTTGCTTGCCACACCATTCCTGATAATCCTCCGAGGCGTCTGAAAAGAAGATGGCCCAGAGACCTTCTAGTGTAGAATTTTTAGTAAAGTGCTACTGATGAGTAGTTCTTTACAAGTTTTGTCAGGTTATTGTAATAGCTAACAGCACATTTACTTGATGTATAAATATTGTACAGTTGTAAATTTCAATAAATAGTTTTAAAAAAAAAAAAAAAAAAAAAAAAAAAAAAAAAAAAAAAAAAAAGGTTTACTCACTGTGTTTAGAAGATTTGTTATTTTGTTTAAGTAGAAGTAAGAGTAGGTCGAGAAAACCTGAAAATAAGAATTTCGCTTAATTAGTAATTGATTAATTACAAATGAAAAATATGCCACTAGTTCATAAAATGAGGCTATTATATTTGTTATAAAAAATTAATGGAATATTATTCAAAATATTCCAATGAATAACACTATCAGGGGAAGTTCCGGACTGTCCGACGATCTTTTTTGATGCGATTTGTTTATGGTAGGGGAAGGTGCTGTACCTAAAGCACAGTTGTATCTGTGGACATTTTTAATAAAGAGAGAGTGGGAGGAGGAAAATTGAAATTGTTAGATCGGTAGTGCTGCAAGCATCTGTCTGCAGTTGCGCGTGTGCTTTTAAGTCTGTCAGATCAACAGGCTTGCAGAAATTATCATTTTTGATTTTTTTTCTTCCGAATCCTGACCAATCCAACCAGTGATTTTAAATTTTGTAAGACCTACACTTATCTAGGCAGTATTATTTCATTGGGTTGTCCGCATATCATTTATCGCTTACTGGTTTTGTGAAACAGAGCTTTCCGCTCAACATGGCGTTCAGTTGTACCTGTGGACACCATAGCCTGCTGAACCTGTGTACAGATGGTTGAAGTGTCTACAGGTACAACGGATTTTTCTCTTTGTTTAATAATTCATTATTTCAATTATAAATATTGCGGAAAAGTTTGGAGGTATTCTGCGTGGTATAAAATACCTAAATTTGGATATCTACTATTCATATAACTTTTTTTTTTTACTTATACATAAAAAACAATTAAACACGCCACGATCAAGAGATCAAAAGAAGAGGCCACTTCCCAATGTCGTGGAAGATGTACTTAGTTAAGGAAGGTCCATCCGTGCTGTAGCAGATATGTATGGGATTCCAAAATATGCCCTTCTCATAAGACTAAAACAGCACAAATCATCAGGTGCAGACATTTTTACTTTCAGACCAAAATACGATGCCCATCTGGTGTCTAGCGCAGAGCAGGAAAAGCAATTGTTAGATTAAATTCTAAAAAGCGCATCCCTAAACTACGGTCTCACCACTATAGAAGTTCGACGTTAAGTCTCTTAAGTTAATAATAGTTCTTATTAATAGTTCTCATTAAGTTATCTATTTAATTTCATAAGCACAATTTATTTTTATCACTTTTCTTGTCGGCCTTCTAGTTCAATAATCAAGTCGACTGACTTTTCTTGTTTAAATATTCTATTTTGTTTAATATATTTTACAAAAAAATATTGCTATGTACAAAAAACATGTGTTTCTCTGAATATTATTTTAATTATCCCTATAAACCTTTGAAGAAATGCATGTCCATTGGTACAACCACTAGTATCCACAGGTACATAGGGGGAAGGTACCTAGGGGAAGGTAAAAAGGACACTAATCAATAGGTTACGAATCATTATTGCCTGTACAAATAAAATTACTTGTCAAAATAAATACACTAGGGTATGATAGCCCCTTAATGTCTTATCTAATGGTACAATAACCACTCAGATAAAAAAAACAAGAAAAACTAGAAAAAATTATAAGTGAAAATTGTCCACAGGTACAGCACCTTCCTCTACTACTCAGAAGTAAAATCTGTACACGTTACTTTTTTTGTCCATTAGTCCCTAGGAGTTTTCATAAAATAAAAAAACGTGTCGAAAATATTATTGAATATGTCAAGTTTGAAAAATAAAAATTTACATAATTATTTTACCAAAGCATATAAAAAAGATATTTTAAATTAGTTCAAATTAGAAATGTAAATTTAAAAAAGTCATTATTTTTCGGTAAAAGAATTAATTGGAAAATATTGAATCATCAAGCAAACTAGACTTATAGATTTTTTTCATGTCACAACTTTTGATTTATTACATACACACACACACACACAAACATTATGTTTGAATTATCGTCGAAAACAGAATCTTATTTTTCAGTTTTTTGAGGAGACACAAGTTTCAAGCAAATTTTCATTTCGTTTCGAGGCTCTACATCTTGTCGTTCGTTAGTTTGCCCAATATCGACGTTTCATCGCAAGAGATCTTTTTCATTTTATTCATATAAATAATTATTATTTTTCCTTAAAACTTTTGTAAACTAAACATGATTGTAAAATAAAAAGAGTCGAGATTTTTTGCTGAAACTTAAGATCTAAGAAGACAGGAACATTTAATTCAATAAGAATTAAATCGCGTGTAATAGAAACTATTACCTAACTATTAGGTCGGATCTGGCCGGCCTGAGGAGTTGCTGGAGGTCGACGAAATCATTAATGACAAGCGGGTACAAGTTATTATTCGTTCGAAGCAAGCACCAGGCGTCGAAACCAGAGCACATACGTCAGATGGCTTCTCTGTAGTGATTGTGCGCGCTCCAGCTACAGTGGACACACTAGACCGGGTGTTCACGTCGCGGTTGCCACATTTTCGTCGGGAAGTTATTGGTAAGTTACGAAGGTTATAGCAACAGGAGTGGATAGGGATGGGATACATGATAATGAGGTGCTTGCGGGAGGTCAAGACGGTATCAGATAAGTCGAGACAACGCCAAATCTTGTTGGACCACCATGTAGGAAAATCAAATCATCGTGGGATCAAAGAAACGGGCCTAAAAACGGATTTATTTTTGGAAGGCCATGGGGGGTACATTAAGGGAGTGTATCGAGGAATATTTGTCAAAGGGCTAAGTATGATAGACGACCGCCGGTGGCAGAACAATTGGTCTCCCCCACGGCATCGGAACCCTTGCGACCAATTCAGATTGACATTTATTCCAATGAGGGTCATTCCTGGCTTATGGCCATTGATTCCTTTAGCAAGTTAGCTATGGCATATCCCATCGAGGAGAAAACGCCGGGTGCAGTACGGGAAGGAGTACTTCAATGGTGCGCGACGTACGGAGTGCCGGAGGAAATTATTTCGGACTGTGGTCGCGAGTTCGATAATGGCCTAATAAGAGAGGAAAGCAAAATCTTAGGGATTTCCTGGAAATTAAATACACCTCACCACATTACGTTGTGGTGCCGTCACTGGCGGGCCGTTGTTTGGAGACCCCTGATCTAGAGGAACTACGAGTCCCTCATAAGGTGTCTAAGATCAGGCTGGAGGCTGTGTATCAAGAATGAATTAATTATTTTTACTTTTTCTGCAGTGTTGGCTGTTTTGTTTTTCCACTTCATGTTTTTTTTTTCGTTTTTTATTTTTTTTTATTCTTGTAACCAGTAGCGTGTAAGTTATCTCATGTAACAGTAATTATTTTTGTTGTGAAAATTAGTTTGTAAGTCAATTGATACCAGGAAAGTTTTCCTAGAGAAGGAACTGGTGTGGGGGAGTTATCAGTGTAAATAGACTCTAATGTAATAGGATTAAAACTTAGGATTACGGCTGTAATTAGTTAAAGTATAAACAGATTAAAACCTTATATATATGAGACTTATGAGAAATAAAGTTAGTTGTAGTACAGTAACCGTGTGTGTTATTCTGCCCGATCCCCCCCTTTTTTTTAATTGTTGAGTTCAGTCTAATTATAACTTTATATATATATATTTATATATATATATATATATATATATATATATATATATATATATATATATATATATATATATATATAGAGAGAGAGAGAGAGAGAGAGAGAGAGAGACATATAATATATCATATATAGTCTATAGATATTTATGCTATATGCTATATAAAACCTAAAAATAAAATATGAATTCGTGTCCTCAAAATAGCTAAAACAAAGTTTTTGTCTTCGATAATAATTAAAAAATATGGTTTAGCATATGGTTAGCATTTAGCATACTTTGATTTTATTCGTTAAATCAATATCTAAAATCATCAGTTTAAAAAATGTGATTTTTTTTTTAATTTATGTTTTTAAATTGAACTATTTTAAATTTTAGGTAACATAGGATATTAGGATATGAGGATATTATTTTTCAGACTTGAGATATAAAACAAGATTTTCAACCAGTTTTAATTTGTTTCTTTTTTAGATCCTTGGTCTTATTGGACGTAAGATACTTTTTTATTTGTAATATTCAATTTCCGAAGAAATTTGGATCAAAATCGGCGTGGGACAGTCTAGAATATCCTTTATTTTTATTTCTTTAAAATATTAATTTAGAATGTAAAAAATAAGTATTAAATTTATCCTTAAATATTGTTATAATAGAAACAATCGCTTATAAGTGATGCAGCAAATTTTTTATCACCTTATCAATGAGCTTTGGAGGCATGTTTGCAGATGTTAATGGTGTACAGACATTTGAGCTAAAGTTGATTACTTCGAATCCTAAGAAAGAGAACCACTGAAAAATAAATCAAATAATTAATTTAATTAATCTTTTATCCATCACACATTGTTTTAACTATATTTTTATAGAGCATGATTAAATAAATTAATATCAAATAATAGATAACTGAGAAAAGATTTAAAGTAGGACATGTGTGGAAATTGACTTAAAATCATTACCGGATCCCTAGAGAAATTAGTGCGACTGACAAGGGCTTTAAAGATTTAGCCTTCAAAGTAAACCAGAACAAAAGAAAATATGTGGTTGTAATCCGTAGGATCAACCGAGTAGGAAACATATGAGAAGGAAATCAAATCTTTCGGAAAGTAGGTAGCTTAAAACAGCAATATCTATTATTAACTAAATCAGTGAAACTGAACAGAGAGTCAGTCCGAAGAAATCAGGTTTATGGTTACCAGAAAAGAAGGAGTTTGGAAAAGAAAGGTCCCTAGAAATATCTCCAAGAATAAACATGGGAATTGGAGAATCAGATCAAACATGGAACTGGAACAGCTTTTTGTTGAACCAAACATCGTTTCTGTGATCAATGTGAGAAGATTGCGGGCGCTTGGACACGTGCAAAGGATGCCGGAAGACAAACTCTCGAAATAGATGATAAACAGCGGATCGGAAGAAAAGAGATTGAGAGGGATAACAAGATTGAGATAGCTAGAAAATGTACAGGCCGATCTAAAAAGACTGAGAGTGAGAGGTTGGAAGAGGAAGGCGGAAGATAGACAGGGATAACTGGTGCTGCTTTGTGAAGGCAAGGCCCGACTAGGACTGTATCTCTCAATATTATAATAATAATACTATCAGATTTTTTTTGATTATTTAAAGATCAAATTAAGAAAGTTTAAAATTGGATGAGACTAAAGTACCTGGAAGTTATTGCTTAAGAAGATAATTAGGAAGAAGTGAAAGAAAAGAAAAATGAGTTTAGGTAAGAAAAATTCAAGTATTCACATGAAGAAGGACTTTACTGTCTTTGAACTCATTCAAAACAAAATACTTGTTATATGCCAGTTTTTTATTGAGAAAATACGGTTTTCTATGTAATATATTGCTATAGAACTAGATAATCAAAGAAGGAATAAGAGTTACTCAGATAGGAAGGATATTTATACCTCCGGCAGTGTTTTCTCCACAGTCTCTATGTGGAAGGCTACCTTCAGACGACGTAGACCAACCAGGAATGGTGAAGAAGACAGATCATCACATGTCGAAAGGCAAAATAAGACCCTATCTCTTCATTACTTTATCTTTGTTTGATTTTAAATAAAGTCAGAGTTTTGAAAAAAAAAGATATTTATGTTTCGTGCTAAGCGATAGTAAAAAGTTTAGCAGAAAAAACAGTTGAACAATGTACACTGGATGAAATAGAATGGATATAATTATAAATGAAATTTATATTTTTATAATAATAACAATCCTTATTATAAATGATTAAAAAAAAAAAAAAAAAGAAGACAACTGAACATAGAAGAGAAATATGGAGGGATCTTAAAACGTAAGTAGATAGAGGGAAATGTTAATGTAAGGATATGTAATATAATATTATAGTATATATACATATTATAGCAAAATTGTTATTATACTTGCCACATAGAACATATATGCATTCATTAATATCTGGGCTAGATTGAAAATTATCATCGGAATTCTCAAAGAGAATGCTTCTCTGTTCTTCATGACCCTAGGTCCAAAAAACAAACAGAATGCTAAATAGCTTCCACTGAAAGCCACTGGGGTCTGCCAGCTAGGCTTCTCTATTTCAATCAGCATACTGCCTTTGAATTCTGAAACAAAGCAATTAATTTTAAAATACCAATCATTCTGTTGGAAATATGAATAATTTATTTATTTTTTTCAATGATCTCAAAACCTTGTCTTTTTTCATCAGAACTTAATTGGATATCGAAATTGCTAATTAGATCTTAGAGTATTACATAGTTTGAGCAAAAATAATATCAATTACATCAGATTATTTAAATACATCTAAATCATTATCTAAAGGTGTGAGATTTTTTTCCCTATATAACTTTTAGGCCTCATTGTAAGGAACTTTTTCAGTAGCCTGAATTGATTTTATTTCTTTTTGTAGTAGAAATGTTGGACATTTACGATCTAATGCGTTGTGGTTACCGGTACAGTTTATACATTTTTGATTTTTATTACATTTTAAATTATCTTGATGTTAACCTTCACCACAATTGGCACAAATCGATTCTTTTTTTTTTTTTTTCCATTTAAAGAAGAGGTGAGAAAATCCTAAACAATAACACCTCTTTGGATTTGTTGTGTAAGGTTGAACACTCATTGAGGGGAACCCTATTTAATAGTTTCAGGGAGTTTTGGAACAGCATATGTTACAATGTAGGTGTACGTTAATTTTTGCTCTCCATTCATTTTAATTTTTATTCTATGTATATCTACGATGATATGTTTTAATTCCTTTTTAATTTCGTCTATTTCAACGAACTGGAGATCAAAAAACATCTGACTACCCCTTACTGTAGTTGAGTGTTTAATGAGGGTTAACCTCGACTTGGAATAAACCGCCGAAATCTTTAATTTAACAGGACATCGGATTGTTTGTTATTAATGATTTCTACAAGTAGAGTACCATCTGTTTGAATCTGAGCTATGTCGAACGAGGTCGCGCTTTCGGGAATTGCAGTATCACTTTACATAGCTCTTCGGAGTAAAAAAAATGCTGCTAAAAAAAAGGCACCGCGTTGGTGGATGCGTGATTTATTCAAGGAACGGAATAACCATGGGCACGATCTTCTTGACACACTGAGATTGGAGGATGGAATGGGTTTTCGCAATTTGCCCATATAGGTTATCCTTAAAGGTTCGATCGGCTTTTATTGATTCCGAAACGTGTGTTGCCTGTTATTATGTAATACATTTTTCCTGATTTATAATTTTTTGAGATATTTGAAAAGATTCCAAAGGTCTCAAGACTTGAAATTTATAAATAATCCGCCAACATCAAACTACTTCAAATCATTTAAACCTATATTTTGGGATAAAAACATTAAGCATTGAAGTAATGGTAGATTTAAAGAATCACTAATTCTAACTGTGGATGGAGAGAGTGGCCAACACTGTTTTACAGATCTGCCAGGATCTGACGTTTTTTCGAGGCCGAAGGACATCCTTGGCCACTCTCTCCATCCACAATTAGAATTAGCTTTTTCCTCCTTAAGGATTGTTGTTTTAACTGTTTTTAAGGACAGTGTTTTACAGATCTGCCAGGATCTGACGATTTTTTGAGGCCGAAGGACATCCTTGGCCACTCTCTCCATCCACAATTAGAATTAGCTTTTTCGTCCTTAAGGATTGCTGTTTTAACTGTTTTTAAGGACACTGTTTTACAGATCTGCCAGGATCTGACGTTTTTTTTTCGAGGCTCAAGGACCCTTGGCCACTCTCCATCCACAATTAGAATTAGCCTTTTCGTCCTTAAGGATTGCTGTTTTAAAAAAAACGGTTTTTAAGTTATCCGAAGGATAAGGAGTTCCGCCATTGTTGGTCCTTTCATATATATATATATATATATATATATATATATATAATATATATATATATATATATATATATATATATATATATATATAATATTGATTTATATCATATATAAGACATGGCAAACAGCTGGAATTACTCAAAGAATGTGCAGAAAAAAAGGCGCCACGCTAAGCCTGCAAATTTCATTTGAGATGACTGATTATGTTTAAAAAAAGATATTGCATGTTTGAAAACCAGTTATGGTAAAATCAACAGGGTTCAATTCTTTAAGTACCTCAATTAATTCATCGAACCAACAGGCATTGAAAAAATCTCATAGCAATATCGCCTCTAAAAGTCTAAATGGATTAGGGCTAATACAAAACCTGTATAACAAAATTTCAATTTTAAGTCGGAAAAAAGTCGACACTACAGCATAATCATAAAACCAACAATCCTCTATGCAAGCGAAACACTGACCCTTAACGTAAAAAAACAAGTTCAAGAAGTAAAAAAAGAAAAGAGATATGTCGTCAGGAAAATTCTAGGAGGAAGACATACTCAAGAAGATTACAGACTACAATCAATCAAAACAACAGAAAAGTTCTCAACTATTCAAATTAATTTGGGGAAAAGGCAAATGAAATTCTTTGGCCATCTCAACAGACTACCAGGAAATCGATTGAAAAAAAGGATAAAAATTATATAACCTCACTTAAGAATTCCACACCTTGGCTAGATGAAATTCAAAAGGACCTCAAACATGCAAACATATGACCAACTGACATTTTAGAAAGAGACATCTTCCTACATAAAGTAAACTAATATGTAAAATATATAGTTAAAACATTGTGTGAATTTATTCTACAAATTATAGTTTAACTTATAAGATGGGAGACAGAACACGGATAGTAGAAAAATTACTAGAAGAATAGCTTCTGATATTTAACGAGGTTCTCAGTTACTCAGCGCACTCTCGAATTATTATCGTACAAAAATTCACTAGTACATTTTGTATCATATATTACTACTTTAATCTGAAAAATACATCATTACGAAGCTTTCATAGTTGTTGAGACATTTATGAAAAGTTGGGCAAATACGCGTGTGTAAGTATCGTATATTACTAAGAACTGATTTAATATTCATTTTTTTTATTTAGAGTAGTGTACCTATAGGATTTTAAATACGATCTCGAACTATAACTGCTTTTTAGAAAAATAAATTCAGCCATAGAAGTTAAAGAGATTTTTTTTTTTAATTTTAATATAGAACTACTGTCTTTGAAAAACACATACATTTCAATATATAAAAGACAAAAGAAAAAAAAAACACTAGAAAAGGTAAAATCTGGTGATTTTTGCAGAGATGCAAACCTGCCACATCATTAAAATTTTGAACGTTGATTGTCTCAAAAATATCTTGCAGTTTGTAGCTTCACTACCTTATGCACTCAAAGTAGATTAGAAAGGAAGGGTTATCCTCCAGGTTACTGAATGATTTTAGCCGGAGTGCTTTTTCATATACAAATAGCTTTGTATGAAATTATAAATTATTATGCATTACTGTCATCCTTTGAGAATAATACGTCCCAGAATAAAGATTATTTTTTCATTTCTTTTCAAATTAAAATAAATTAGCAAATATGTGTATGCATGAATATTAAAATCACCTGCCTACTAAGAGAAGAACTAAATAAAAAAAACATCTTTTATTGAACTTTTAATGCAGGTTGAAGGACATAGCTTTAACATTGATGTATTACGATTTTTGGAATGGAAATAATAATAAATAATATAAGTATTATTAAAATTTTACCATTATATTAATATTTCTTTCTCACTTATTGTTTAACATCATTAGGAAGGTAATGCTACTGGGAAAGCTCCTTGAATTGGATGATAAAATTCCCTTCCTCGGTTACACTGTTGGATGAAGATGAGAAAACTATTAAACATAACTACGCTCATCAAAGCCAGCAAAGAAATCGGTCTAGTAATTTTTTTTTTTTCGATTTTTAATTTATCTTTTATTGAAAAAGTATTACTATCTGCCTCAAAGTGGGTGATAAGTAATATGAATTGCTTAATGGATCCATTCACACAATACGTACAATGAGAAATAAATAAAAAGAGAGATAAAAAATTAATATAATAAAGAAAATCATAATTAAAGAGCGAATTTCGTGCAATAAAAATGTTAAATAAGTGCATTGACAAACCTACAATTCAACTGATGTAAAGTCCACTGTTTCTGCAGGTCTGCAGTTTCATCTACCATGATGTAAATATAATTGTTTTCTATTCGTTAACGTAATACAGTTGGAACTGGACAGGTATCGCGCTAATGGATCAGGATAATGAGGAAGTTTTTGATGGAATTTTGAAAGGTCAAGTAATCAGTACTGATTAAACAAAATATATGATTATTAGTAGAAACGTTTATAATTATGGTGATGTAGACCGGTTCCTACAGGATAGACACAACAGAAAAGAGAAATAAATCATTATACACCAGATCTAATAAATATTTTAAGAAATGGAAAATAAAAATAAACGAACAAAGCTCTTCAGCAGTAATGATAAAATAAAAAAAGGGGCCTAACATACTGGAACAGATCTTCCACCATAATATTCGAATCCCAAGGGCACAAACCTTATAAGTACAAAGGCCCCACATTTCCGAAGAAAAATCTATCAGTCGATTAAAAATTATTCTATATAAATCAGTCATATGACCATTAATGACGTACGCCTCTCATGTGTGCAGCTACCTACACCTGTGACTCCTACTATAAAAAAATAGAAAGGGTACAAAAAATATGTATAAGAATAAAAATCCAAATGTATATACAAAAATAACCGACATGTTACTCAATTTAGGTAGGCAAACAATTAAACAATTTATTCACACCCAGACCCAAAATTTTTTCAACTCAAGAAAAACTTAAGGAAATCCTACAATTCAAACAATAGGCAGTTATAACATGCAAACCATTAGAAGATACGTACATAAACCACATACCAATTGAATAATATTTAGCAAATAAGACATTAAAAAATATATATATATATATTAGTTCAGTTTGAAATTTAATTTATTGAAACAAAAATAATATATAAGTTAATTATTCCTCAAAGGTAATAAACTGTATTGTACAAAAAGTTATTTATTTTACTTCCTAGGATGTAAATATTTTAATTATGTATTTTAGTTTAGTAAATTTTATTACTTAATTATTTTTATCTTTTTTTTTTTCTTATTATGTAGGTTTATTTTTCTTACTGTTTAAAATGCATTCATATTTATACCCATAATAGCTAAACCAACTTTGTAGTGTAAATTGTTTCATTACCTCTATTGATATCTAATATGCTACAATTTTAAACTGTTAAATTTCATTTGAATAAAACTTTTCATTATTATATTATGGTGATGTAGATATTTCTATATAGATATAAAATTCGAAAGAAAATGAAGGCATGATTAATAGCCGGGAATACTTGTAACTTCTCGGTCAAAGAACTACTCGGTTTTCACTTACTATTTAGAATTTTAAAAAGTAGGATACACAAGACAATTATACTATTAACTATTATTTGTGGATGAATTCTATTTCGAAATCGCTTTTTCAAAACTTTTATTTTCCACAAAATTTAATAAAGGTAACACTCAACACTTATTATAAGCCACCTACATGAATGGGTTTTATTAAAGAAGTGATTTGTTTTCATGCTTTTATCAATATAGAACGTAATACTCAAAATTAATGTTAGAAAACTGTATTTATTTTACTAATTATTTAACATAAAACATATTTTAAAAGTTTAAAACATGTATAAAGAAACAAATATTCCAATCCCTGATTATTAATGAATAGAAATGAATTATAGTAATGATACCTGCTGTTTAACTTTTCAGTACAATTCACTATGAAACTTACATTAGATTGAATAGGAATCTATGGTCCAAACTAAACCAGGACCTGTTTAAGACTGCACAATATGTCCTGTTAGCCATGAAGGAAGATGATCCATAAAAATAAAATAACACTAGCCTGTGTAATCTATATCATAAAAACAATTGAATATTTAAGGTAATTTGAGTAATGAAAGAAAGATGAATAAATTAATCCAGGGCTATATTATTTAATATGATTAAATAACACAAAATACATTCATAATAAATGTGGGAAATTTTTTAATTGTTCTTTGCTTCCTCTCGTGCTAATACTATAATAGGAGAGATTATTTATCATGGTTACTCATTATCATATGTGTGTGTAAAATAAATTTTTTCTGTTATTGTGTTTGTCTTTTTATAGAGTTCATGTTGAGTTCTTTTCATCCAAATTCCATGTCTATTAATTGCCCCGTAAATCTTCTTAAAAATTTTTCTTTCTTTCTTTTCTAATTCCCTAATTTTATAATGACCGTCTATTATTATTGTTTCGGCTGCATTGGTTGCTTCTGGAAGAATCATTGTTTGATAATGTCTTAATTTCGCGTCAGTCGAAATACATTTTTGGTTGTAGTGACCCCATGTTAGCTTCTACGCTCATGGGTTCTATGTTCATTGGAGATTCGGTTTAGTCCCGAGGATTGTATGGTTTCTCCTAAGTACGTGAAATGTTAGACTTTCTTGATTTCCCCATGTTTTGTGATTAAAGGGGACTTGTTTTCCGGCCGTATTTCCAAATAATGCGTTTTTTCATAAGAGATTTGCAGTCCTGTTTTTTGTGCGATTTCATGTAATTTCTCAATCGTTGTCTGGGATAATTACTATGTCGTCCACGAAAGCAAGGTATTTGACTTTAAAACCGGTTCTTCTTTTTGATACCAATTTGGATGCCTCTCATGTGGGAATCCCATTTCCTGATGATCTTTTCTAAAAGAATATTGAATAGGATTGGGGATAGTTCGTCTTTCTGTCGAACTCCGGATGTGATATCAAAGGCCTCGGATATTTTGCCCATAAATTTCACTTTGCACGTTGTTCCTGAAAGCGTTTGATCTATGATTTTGCGGGTCGGTCAATTCCAAATTCTACCCTAATATTGAAGAGCATTTCACGATCAATTAAGTCATATAATTTCCTGAACTCGATGAAAGTAATTACGGTATTTCTGCATTTCCTTATTTGTAGTATCGCCTTTAAGCTCCAGGCTTGTTTAACGCATGAACGCCCCTTTCAGAATCTGGGCTGATATTTACCAATTAGTAGATACGTTTGGAATTCTATCCTAATTGCTTTGGAGAGGATTTTATATGTGACCGAGCAGTGAAAATCCTATGTAATTGTTGGTGTCCGCCTTATAGCGCTTTTTGTGGAATGGGTTAATTAGAGCGAATTTCCAGTCATCTGGTATTTGTTGCGTTGACCGTATGTCTGTGATTATGTCATGAATTTTCCGTGTTAAAGTATGATCGTTTAGTTTCCATAATTCAGCAATTATCCGTCTTCTCCTAGAGCTTTGTTGTTTTTAAGCTGTTTAACTATCTCTGTTTTTTTTCGAGATCGGGAGCTTGTGAGTCAGGGTGTGTAAAAAACGGAGGGGCAGTATCAAGTTTTTCCTGAGCTCGTTCATAGTTAAGAAGAAAGTTGAAATATTGGGCTAAAAGTTTGCTGTTATTTTTCGTGTTAATTTTCAAAGAGCCATTTGGTTTTTTGGAGCACAGGTTGAGTGAGCTTTAAGAGAAACTTACAGGGTAAAACTTTCCTAAGTTTTCTTTAAAAGTCCTGCAAAAATTCCTCGTATGTACCGTATATATATATATATATATATATATATATATATATATATATATATTACAGTGAGCTTAATAGAAAAATATAAGCAAATAAAATCATATAAACAAAATAAAGAATGAAAAAACAAGAAAAAAAAAACAAAAAAAAAAAAAATCAATTCAAAAAGGAGAAAACTGGCATACAACAAAATCAACTATTATTCTACCTTCCAACTTTCGTTTATCAGTCTGCTAAAGTCTGCTTGTTTAAACAATTTAAAAATGTCAGATTTAAATTCAATGTCCTCGTAAACCTACGACACAGTTACAGTATCCTTTCACAATATTTAACTTATCCACGTTGAACAGATTCGTTACCTAGGACTCCATCTGAACAAACGTTTAACTTAGAATCCACACATAAGACTGATGACAAGATACTGCTCGTCGTATTCGACTTCTTCAACTTTTACTGTACAAACGCTGTACAAATCGCATTAAGATGCCGATTAATTACAAAAGATCAATTTGCATGACAGTAATTAAACTTATTTGGACATACGGAGTTAAACTATGAGGCTCCACATAGGGACGCTGAGAGGGGGGGAAGTGCCAAATCCCCGGGGCCCGGGCTCTTGGGGGGGCCCGTGCTAAGGTAATCTGCCTCAAAAGTTACCTGATATAAACGATTTTATGGTGATTTATCCTATTAGGAAATTAATCAAACATTGCAGTTTATTAATAAAAAAAGAAATTGTATTTTTTGGATGATATGTGGATAAGGGAGAGAAAGTTAGGGTCAATTATATTTGCCACGGGGCCCGGGTCGGCTCTCGGCGGCCCTGGTTGCACTAAACCATTTAATTCATCTCGTATCCAGTCCTTGCCATCTAAAATTCTTATCACTCCTTAGTACGTTACAAATAAACTTATCCATAAAGACCTTGCTGATTAATCCCAAACCGGATACATATATTTTCATAGTAAACTCCATTACTATCCAAATTCACAAGTTTCTCAACTTGCCTTTCATTCTATTCCTAACAACCCTCCGAGGCCACAGAAAAGAAGTTGGTCTCGAAACCTTTTCATATAGAACTGTTATTGAGGGGCTACTGGTGGGTAGTTGCTTCATAAGCCTTTGGCCATAGACAGACACTTTTTAGGAGGGGGAATATGCCGCAAAGGGATAAAACGGCAAGGCATCATGTGCGTTAGTGGGCTGCTCCGCGCCATGATAAGGGATTCGGGAAACGATAGAGGGAACGCCTTAAGGTGTGGTTCCGCATGGAGCAGCCAGCCGCAGCAGCTGCGTCTGCCAGACGCCGCGGTTGGAAGCGAGGCACTGCTTCAGTTGGTTATAATAGAAGTGTTGCAAGAGGGGCAGCTGCGGCTGCCGCCAGAAATTTGAGAAGCTGAGCTGCTGCGTTCGGACTGCTCTAGGGACCAGTCCAGACGCGCTCCTTCGCGTCTGTGCTATGCAAACCCACATCACCATAGTTTCTTGTACCATTTTAAACTGTATATGTATATGTATATATGGTATTTTTCAAAAATAATTCTTAAAAATACATTACAGAACACAGTTTTCAGGTTTTATAAATATAAATATAATAAATATAAATTATAAGGTTTTATAAATATAAATATAATAAATATATAATATACATTTATAAATAATTTGATACAACCTCATGTTGAAATATCACAATTTATTTATATATAAATATCTCTTACATAATTATACTATTTCTTACATGATAAAAATTAGTTAACGAAAACAGGGTTGTCAATAAAATGTTCATTGGACAAACAGTAATAAAGAAACTGGAACTTTATACATCATTTGAAAAACAATAAAATTTTTGTTCCAGTGAGTAAGTTAGAAAAATAGAAATATAGAGAAATTATAAAATCTAATTGAATGAAGTTCAGCTGGAAAAACTTCCTGAATTTCTCCTCGTCGTTCTGGAGGTGCAGCTTGATCAACGAAGGGAGAAAACCTCCTTCTCTTCTTCGGGAAAACATAGAGTCAATTGATCTGTTCATAACATGGAACTCCTCTTCCTCCATTCACCATCACAACACCAGTTTTCTTCTCAATATGCTCCTCTGAAGCCAGAATACAAACTGATAAACTTCCAGCCGCAGCGTTTGGAAGCTACATGTGGAACGACCCTGAACGCACAAGCTGCAGCTGGCTGCTCCATGCGGAACCCCACCTTTACATTCCCTTAGAATGACCGTCTCAACCGCCGTCCACTCTCTTCACTCAGTTCTTACGTCCCATTATTATGATTCTTTTGTATTTTGTATACATATTTTTTGTTTGTTTCTTTTTTAATATTGACCGACATCAGAAACATATCCAAGGAATTCCTCACGGAATTCTTCTAGATTTATAGAGCGTATCCATTTTTGTGAAAGTGAAATCTAAAGAATATGTAAATAAGAATTTGAAAAACTTTCGTATTTAAAAAATATTCTTATCCTCTAATTACGCCAACTAAGGCTACCATAGCACAAGACACAAATAAGATTTTCTTAGTTCTAAGTTAAAATTTTATATTATGTTAATTTAGATCATACCGAAAAAGTGATAAATAAATTATCTCCCATTAGTTGCTAGTATTCGGGTAAAACGGCAAGGGATACTGCTATCATCTATTGAATTCAAACACTCCAACACGCCACTCCAGATGACACTCCAGGTGTTGATTTTCACCCCTGCACACACGTTCTTTCATCTAAAAATGGAACTCATAAAATCGCGTGATAAAACACTTTCAGAATCCCTTGGTAAATATAAACAGCATTTAGTGACGCTGTTTTATGCCACGTTCATTTCCTTCCCGCTCTTTCATCATTCTCTTGGCGTTTATCCCTCCGCGAATCCTTTCCTCTCCTAAAAGGGTGTGTCTATGACCAGCTATTGTCATGTTATTACATTTACATTTACTAAATTTTATATATGTATACAAGAAATAAAGTGGGATCTCATAGGCCTCTCGGAAATCAGAAGAAACTACGATACACTAGCAGAAACTAAGGAAAGAAATATGTTAATGCACTCAGAAGCGGTTAAAAGCAATTACGGGACGTGTTTCATCTTAAACAAAAAATGGAAACAAAATATTATTTTGTTAATTTAAACCTATGTCCCCTAGAATTGCTAAACTTATACTTAACTTAGGTTGTAGAAATATTACTTTCCTTCAAGTCCATGCACCAACCACAGGATCTACACATGAAGAAATTGAGAAATTTTATGAAACTTTGGAACGTTTCCTTGAATAAGATCATAATAACTTAGTCTTGCTTGGCGATTTCAAATCTAAAGTTGGGATAAAGGAATTAGGAGACTACTCAGCGATAGGAGAGTACGGAATAGAGAAAAGAAACGATAGAGGCGTAAAACTTGTAGAATTTGCGGTTAAACAGCAATTTAAGATTCTGAACACTTTTTATAAAGCAAAATTAGAGAAAAAATGGACATGGAAAGCCCCAAATCAAGAAAAACTTGAAATTGACTATATTCTGGCAAAACAGAATACAGGCATGAATTTTGTATATCCTAAGACAGAAGTCAAATTTGATTCCGATCACCGACTTGTTATGAGACAAATGAAAATATATAGTAGAAAATTTTTTGCAGGTTCTAGAACACCTTTCAAGACAACAATTCCTGAAAACTATCTTGAAAATTTAAACAGAAAAAAGAAGGAAATATATTTTGACAAAGAAGACCATATGGAAAATTTATACTCCAATCTATTGAAACTATTAAGGACGCATATGAACAGAAAACTGGCACTCAAGAAACAAAGGACAAACGAAGCAAGAAACTTTCTGAAGAAACCCGGAAACTAATAGAGGAAAGAGAACGACTAAATAGAATTATTAACAAACCATTGGAACAAAAGTTTGAGCATGCCGAGATCCGCAAAATAGAAAAAAGATCTCTCTTGATCTTCAGCAATATAATGAAAGAATAATCAATGATTGTTTATCGAGCACAGGATCCATAAAAGAAATTAAATTTCAAACTGCTTTTTTTAATAAAACTCTTATTAACAGGATAGACACAACAAAAGGAATATCTATAACAAACAGACAAGAAATAAAGAAATAAAGGAATACTACAAGAACTTGTATAGAGATGATACTAGAACAAAAGCCGAAAATCACCCAAACATAGTGCAGGAAAACAAGGACCTAAGCATTCTTGAAGAAGAGATAGAAAAGGATACTAAATCCTTGAAAAATAAAAAGGCCGCAGGTAGTGATGGTATACCAAATGAGTCTATTATCGAAGGAAAAGAAGCACTGACCCAACCTCTAAGTATGATCTTTAACAAAATAATCAATGAAAAGATAGTTCCACGTGAGTGGAAGGTTAGCAAAATATCCGTTCTACATAAAAAAGGAAACAAAAGATAATTTGGAAAACTTTCGCCCTATTTCACTAACACAAAGCTTTTACAAACTATTTTGCAACATAATAAAAAACAGAATAATAAACATTATTTACCAGGATCATGATATAGAACAAACTGGCTTTCGTCCCACATTTAGTAAAATAGATCAACTCCAATGTATTAATCAGGTCATCGAGAAAAGTATCGAGTATGACAGATAAATCTACCTGTGTTTTATCGATTATGCCAAGGCATTTGACTCTATTAGGCATAAATATATCTGGGGAGCACTACATGATTGCGGTGTAGACAAACCTTACATTGATTAATAATCGAATTATATAAGAAGGGAAAAGCGTTTATAGCTTTAGACAAGGAAGGTGATTATTTTGAGATTGAACGAGGAGTGAAACAAGGGTGCCTCCTATCACCAATTCTGTTCAATTGTGTCCTAAATAAATTGTTTAAAGAACTAAATTGGGAGAACCTGGGAATATCAATCAATGGGAAAATGTTAAATAACTTAAGATTCGCTGATGATATATGTCTACTATCACCGAACATCAATGGTATAAGGAGAATGATAGGAGACATAGTAGAAACCAGCAAAAACTATGGACTGGTCATAAACACAGCAAAAACAAAAATAATGACCAATTCCATTGAAATTCCAATTTATTCAAATAATAACCAGATAGAGTATGTAAAAGAGTACATTTATTTAGAACAAAGTATTATATTCCAGGAAAAAATGAATAAAGAAATATACAGAAGAATAAAACTCGGTTGGTGTAAATATTGGTCAATCAAAAACATTTTTAAAAGCAGCTATTTAGCAATAGCACTTAAAACAAAGGTCCTTACAACATGTGTATACCCTATGGTTCTCTACGGGCCCCAAACTTGGACTTCAATCAATGAACATGAACGTAGATTAAATTCCATGCAAATGAAGCTTCTAAGGAGCCTAATGGCAATTACGAAGAAAGATAAAGTTAAAAATGCATGTATTCTTCGCAAAGCTAATGTTAAAGCTTAACGGTCGAAGCTCACCGACTGAAATGGAATTGGGCAGGATATTTGGCAAGGAAGAACGACGATTATAAGTCAATCAGACTTTGTCATTGTTCATGCCTCTAATATATATGTGAGGATAGGACTGATCAAGGTTTTACATAGCGTAAACGTCACTTTTCTGGTCACTAGCCTGCTGGCCAGCTGCTTCTTAAGAGCAAAGTAGCATCTGTCAACTGTCGTGATACTATTCTTAATCCTCGCAGTAGCAAGATAGGTCCGAGAGGCCTATATACGAAAGTATTTCCCCCCACAGACGGCCCCTTTTATTTCCGGAGCCGGCTTCCCTGATCTATTCTTCGTTGACTTATAATAGTATTGTTCTGGTCTGTAAACAACGCATGACTCGACATTGAAAGGTAACTTCCCCATCTTTTTGTGTGAAATACTAGGCTTAAGAGACCTATGATGTACCTACTAAATAAATTTTTGTATAGGCCTGGCAGGCCTATAATTATAATGTTACTTAACAGTATGCTAGGTCTCAAAATTCTATAATATTTTTTTTATTACAACCGAATCATTTTAATATACAGGGTGTCCCGAATTTAAATGAAAAAACTTCAGAAACTTATAGGGGACCGAAAAACTAAGACAAAAAGTCCTTTAGAGATTTGCTCGTTTTTGCTTAGTTTTAGAGAAAATTGCAAAAAAAAAGAAACAAAACAAAAAATGTTACAGGAAACGATTATCACCTTTCAAAGTTCGTCAGGCTAAGCAGTGAAATATGTAAACACTTAATGTTATACTTTACATTTTTTTATTTATTTACATGTTGGCTTCCTTCTAGGATTATAATTCCTAAATCAGTCTTCAGTCAGTTACTCAGATATTTTTGTGTGAATAGCATCAGCCCCAATGCCGCATACATATTCTAATATTGAATACGCTGATATGATTTTTGTGTATGGTTTCTGTAACGGTAATACTTTAGAAGCGGTGCGGGAGTATGTGCGCCGATTTCCAAATCGACGATTCTTATCGTTAACTTTTAATAGACTATGAGAAACTGGCTCATTCTTAATACGTAATGAAGGCGACCAATTCCAGGCAGCAATAAGAGCAGATAATCGGAGAAGAAATTGTGTCCAACGCCACTTCGATAACAATCCTGAGACTAGCATACGAAGAGCATCTGCTGCATTAGCAATATCGCGGCAAGCAATATGGCGAACTTTGAAAGGTGATAATCGCTACCCATACAATCTTCAAAAAGTTCAGAATTTATTACCTCAAGATTATGTCAAGAGATTGAATTTTAGTAACTGGTTTCTTGACGAAATTAGCGATGATAATTTATTTCCATTAAAAATTATATGGACCGATGAAGCAACTTTTACAAGAGGAGGAATTGTTAATCAAAGAAATTATCATGTATGGGCTCTTGAAAATCCCAGAGCTATTAGAGAGAATAGGTTTCAGCGTGAATTTGCTAATAACGTTTGGATTGGAATTTGGAACGGGTTACTGGTGGGACCATATTTTTTACCTGGAAGATTGAATGGTATCACATTTACACATTTTTTTGGGAAAGACTTTTCTAATTATTTAGATGACATTCCCTTACAGCAGCGGATTGAAATGTGGTTCCAACTCGATGGATGTACAGCTCATTATAGCAGAGCTGCTCGAGCTTGGCTGGATATAAATTATCCACAGCGATGGATTGGACGTGGAGGAGTAGTACCTTGGCTACCCAGATCACCTAATATGATACCCATGGATTTCTTCGTATGGGGAACCTTGAAGCAGAAAGTTTATTCGGTGTCAATCAACTCAAGAGAGCAATTAAGAGACCGAATCATAGATGCAGTGCACCAAATATCATCAGAACAATGTTTAGCTGCAATTTATCAAGTGAGTGCTAGATGTAATGCTTGCATTGGTGCAAGAGGACAACATTCTGAGCAATATTTACATTAAAAAGAACATAACATAAATATTAATGTAAATAAATCAGTATAAAAATGAAAACGTGTCTTGTTTCTTTTTTTGCGATTTTCTCTAAAACTAAGAAAAAACGAGCAAATCTCTAAAGGACTTTTTGTCTTAGTTTTTCGGTCTCCTGTAAGTTCCTGAAGTTTTGTCATTTAAATTCGGGACACCGTGTATAATACATTTAATTTTTTTTAACTCTATAATAAACATCCATTTCATAGTAAAACAATGTTTATTTTCATCATTATTTACCATTGCCAATAAAATAATATTATAAGAAAAACGGATATGAAATACGGTAACCGTCAAGTTGAGTCCTCATCGTTTATTTTTTTTAAATAATCTAGCGGCAGTTGCGTATTTGCCAAAGAAAAACAAACTTTTGCATTTGGTATCAACCCTCCACGTCTTATCTGATGATCTAACTGCTCATTCTGTAGCTATAAAGTCAAAGAAAATCCAAAATGGTGTGTGATGGTTGCGGGAATCCTATTAGTGGAGTGCATCAGAAACAATTGTGTCCACATTGTACATAAAATTAAAATAAAAGTTTTTTTTCGACTAAATTGGGACACATTTTAAATATCAAATGGCTAAAATTTGTTTATTAAATAATATGTTAATTTATGAAATTATTGTGTTTATTTTCCTTGTCCAGTATTAATAATAATAGTAATAATAAGCTTTATCGATGTGAAAAGCGCTTGAAGTATAGAAAGTTAATTATTTTTGGAATCCTAATCTCAATGGGCCTGAAATAATTAGCATTTCTCGTAGCAGTTAAATTAAGGGTATTATTTTCGGGGTTAATTTCAGCACCTACTGCTGTTTTCCACGTTGTCAGGCGAGCCGATATAGGTAAATTCAGCTCTGCTCGAATTTGTAAGGTCCGGATAATAATTTTGTTCTGTCCGACTTTACGGCTTGGCTAGAATCCATATACTTTGTATTTTCTTGATTAATTTCCAGAACAAAGCTGTATAAGTGTCGAGAAAGGCCTTGATCACAGCTCTGTGAGTGCGTCCGACAATGTTTATATCGTCCACATATACCAGTATTTGTACGAGTCTGTTGAATAAAATTCCGCAATCCTGCTTCTCTAATGGCCTTCTCGAGTATCTAGATTAAATCATAAACATGCCAGGGCGTCTCCTTACCTTACTCCTTTAACGGAAGGAAATCCACCAGTCTTTCATCTATTGTTATCTCCAAGTCTTAGGCTATCCTCTACTGAGCTCCTTAGTGTTCCTGAAAGTGGCTTCTTCATTCCTGAAGGTAGAGTCTGCTGTCAATGAGAAGGGTTCCTTCCTTGTCTTGGCCTAAAGAGGACGATTGTTTGAATAGTTCCATGATCTTGCTGGCAAGTAAGAATATGTTTCTTGGGTTGCTCTTCTTTCGAAATTCATCCGTGTCCCGCAACAATTCGCCCTGATAGGATCTCTTCTTGCGCCTATGGAAGTGTTGGAGAGACACATACACTTACATCATCATAGTACACTTGATACAGCACACTACACACACCTTGCACATGCACTCAAAGTTCATTCTCAGTACATACCCAAGGATCACTTTCGATTGAAAGCCGCCTCGGAAGGGGTTGCAGGTCTCCACCCTTGTGTCCAGGAAACCCCCTGTTGTCTAGGGTAAGGAAGGGAAAGTAAAAAAAATAAATCAGCTACAAATGAAACATTGAGATAATTATGGAAAAATCTTTTTGTGACATAATATTAAGGAGCGTAGAGGATTTCACAAAGAATTCTAGATTGTAAGGCTTGCCTACGTTAAGTAATGGAAGTTATAGAGGAACCTCAAAATTCAACTCCTTCTTTTCCTTTATTGAACTCCTATGTGCCAAGCTTAGCGCAACTCGTCAAAATAGGACTAATCATTGATTGAATTTTATAGTCATTTATAAAGAATAATTAATTTTTATATGAAAGAAGAGTTTGTCCATGAAAAATAACAACTTAGTCATCAAAATATGATTTATTAGCTGTTTACTTTAAGCCACTGAATTTTATTTAATATTTTTCTTTTATCCCGGCAAAGCCTCAAAACAGTTTAGTAATTTAATAATTACTGTTCTTTCACTTAAACCTTTACAAAAATAATTAAATTCGTAGTTATAACTAATTTTCAACTTAGTTCAAAACCTGAATTTACTAAGAATAGATAATTTATAAATAAAGTATATATGTTTACTACTTTATCATACGTAATTGGATATTTTGATATGAGGAAATTTGATAAACCGCACGTCTGTCCTTCAAGGTTCTAGGTTTTTTTTTTATTTATTAAAGCTTTTAGCCATTAGGAAGGTTATTGTGCACGTCATGGAATAATCTAAATGTTCTTCATTAAAATGCTTTCTTCTTCAAAAATGTGGAAGATACTAACAAAGTAGATCAAGGTCGGTGTTAATTCCAGTTCTAGTTGTTTATTACAAAGTTTCAAACGTTTAGGAGCTTTCAATTCTTGTACGTGTTAAACTTACGTGATGTGCTATTGGAGGTTCCTTTGTATTTTTGTATAAGTATAGCTTTAGAAATAGTGAGATCGTAAAGTTAATAAATGGACTGTATAATACAAGGAGTACTCCGAACATGGGAGCATGGTGGGACCAAATGGTCAAAAAGCGCAAAAATTCCATATATTTTTAACTAATAATCATATCGACATATAGTTAATCTCATTTAATTCAGAATAAAATTTAATTCGAATTTTATCTTAAAAAAATTTTGCTTCGGGAAAAAAAATATACGTATGTCTTAGAATATATTTGTGGCCTCAACTAAAGCCAATTTCTCAGCCTGATTATTATAGCAGTTTTGACCAAGTCTTTATAGTTCGTCTTAGTGACAAGTTATTGTGATTTACAGTTAAAGCGCAACCTTCCGTTCCGTTTTGTCTTTATTTCCGTCCGTGTATATTTTAGTAGTTCGTGTGTCTGTATCTGCAGCATCTATATTTGTTATGTACTGTGTTAATTTAGCGTGTATGACAGGATCTATCCGATATTCGGCACAGAGTTCGTCTGCAATATCATTTTACTCAATGTCCCTATAATTTAGCCATTGTTTTTTTATTTTGTATAATGTCGATAGTTCGTTAATTTTTAAATTTATCGGTTATATCCCTGCAAGGACACTAGTAGCCTTGTTGGATACAGTGCGGTATGCTTTACTTATCCTTATTCCCATTAATCTTTGAACCCGCTAAAGCTTTTTCAGATTGATTTGTTTGACTGCTCGTGATTCCCAAACGGGTATCGTAAATACCCTAATATACTGAGAACTTCTTCAAGCCAGTCATCAACATTATGTGGATTGCTTTCGTGCCCTCTTGGTGACGATACTAACGGTTCTGATTAAATCAATATAATTTGATACAGATCTTCATTTATCCCCCATGGAGAATATGTTATCAGATCCCACATTTGGCATATTGGAGAATTATCCTAAGAGGATCAAGAAGCAAAGCATAAACTGTTTCGAAAATATAGGCTAAGCAATGTACCAAGAACACGGATAAGTTGTTTATTTCGTTTTAATGAATGTAGTTTAATTTGAAATACTTCTTTTCTTTTCATATAACTAATTTCTTTTCATACTTTTGAGTATTAACATACTATTAACCTATTATACTGAAATGATTTATTTTACATTATTTTACTACACAAATAGTACCAACCACAGAAGTCATTGATATTTAAGGTAATAGGGTATTTTTGTTGTTGTTTATTTCTCCTATGTTTTTGAAGTATGTTGAAAAATCATAAGTATTTTAAAATATTAGCCAGTCCACTTTCAATTTTTTAAATATTTTCCCTGTTCGTTGCACTTAATTTAGAACATGTTTCGGCAATCATTGAGCAATAATTGAATCATTGAGCAATAATTGAAGACTTATTTTTATAAGTCTTCAAAAATGCGCTTACTTTTGAAATAATCGATCGTACATGATTTTGTTGTGTTAATATATAGAAACAGCACATTTTTATCATATTATATTAAAGAAATATCACCAACAAATGAGGCTTTACAGCCGTCTCATTTAACCGTACTCCTTGCATTTTAGGTCGAAAATTCATTTTTTTTTAAAAAACTGTACCACTTTTATGAAATATTTAAAAATATTTTTCCCGTTAATCGGACGTCATATTTCTGAAATAAAATAATTTAGGCCGCCGAAATGGATTTTTTGCCCACTGTGCGGCGGTGAGGAAGCACTGATTATGGGTCCGTACAGGTTTGAAAGGGTGAATGAATCCACATATATGGGATCTCAGATAAAACCAGTTAATGACGTATTTGTGAAAATAAAAAAGAGGCTAGTGACAGCTAACAGGACTTATTTCGCTCTTCTAAAGATATTCCGCAGCAGACTTGTGACTAAGGGATCGAAGCTCACCATCTATAAACCCCTGTGCGCCCTGTCCTAACCTACGCTTTCGAAGCATGGACAATCTCCAGAAGAAATGAAAAGGATCTCCTAGCATTCGAAAGGAAGATTCTCCGTCAAATGATAGGCCCAGTGATAGTTAGAGATAGATCAAGGATTCGGTGAAACAGGGAGCTTTATGATAACACATCTATAAGGATATAGATGTGATCAAATTCATAAAGCTGGGTAGACTCAGTTGGGCTGGCCATCTAATGAGAATGAGAGACGATGAGATCCCCAAGAGAGCCATGGGCACCGTCTTGCACAGAAAACGACCTGCAGGAAGGCCAAGGTTAAGATGGATTGATGGCGTGTAGTGGCAACGGATGCACGAAGCCTGTTAGGAGAATGGTGCTGGAGATCGGCTGTACAGTTATTAAAATTGAAATAACAGGTCAAAAATAACAAAAATAGTACTGATAATTAGCAACAACCAACACAAAATATAATTCCCTTCCGGCAACATCCATCATATGAGTATTATTCGCACCTTCTAGGAATTCATAAGTTTTAAAATGTCCATCACTGGATCTTCTTCTTTCACGTTTTTAAATGTAGTTTTTAATTGTTACAATTAAAGTTCACAATTGGTACTCAGTGTTGCCACTGGTTACTGCTACATAATTAATCCCTGATGCTCGAAGTCACTTGTTCAAACAAGAATAACGGTCGAAGTGGGCTCTGATTCTTTCGCATTTCTCTCAGTACATACCTATGGTAAGACCTGTGTAGTGGAGGACTCTGGAGCTTTTTTCTAATAAATTGTTTTGAGAATAAAGCAGCATAACGGCTACTATTTTATTTTTCTATTTGGATGAAATTTCGTATTTAAGGGTTCTTTGGAATGCTGAATTCGAATGCGATGTCGGTTCGTTGGGAAAAAAATATATTGAATGCACTTTACTTGAAACATTTTACCTTATACACTGTAAAATGTGATAGAAATTTTTTTAGCCCTAAAATTCCATTTCAGCACACTAAAAACTTAGGAAACGTATGTATATATAGATATCAATAAAACAAATATATATATATATATATATATATATATATATATATATATATATATATATATATAAACTGCGCAAAAATGAATAAGAATATGCCTTATTTATCCCTTATCCGGTAATTTAAATTAAATTAGCCAATCTATTCAATATTAGTAGGGTACAACTAAATAGAAAATACAAACCAAAGTCAAAACAATTGTTAAACCTTTTATTTATAACAAGTTTTCTTAAGAAAAGTAAATATGAAGATTTATCATTTTGTAAATAAACAGCTTTTCTCGTATTTTTAATCCAGTAATACTTTCAATAAACATAGACAGACATCATCTTGAACCCGAAGTTCGCGAAATTATAGTGAGAATGCGTTATCAAGGTCATCGAAAAGTTGATATTGCAGAGGCGGTTGGTGTTTACCAGTGTCGTCTCCCGGGCTTTAGCTCGATTCCGAGAGACTGGGAGTGCCAATAGAAGGCCGGGCAGTGGATCACAACGTATTTTAACTGAAAGAGAGGATAAAAATATTGTTATATAGAGAGGAGAAACCCTTTTCATAGTGCACGCCAGATCCTCAATGAAGTTGAAGGTGTTTTACCTAGACTTTTATCAAAACAAATGATTCGTAATCGTTTGTGGGAAGTTGGCCTTATATTGGTGGCCAAACCGTTTGAAAACTATAGATGAGAGCAAAATTAATGAATAGTGCCAAATTTCTTGCAAATTTGATTTGCTTCAATAATGTACAGTGCTCAAAATATACTAATAGTAACGGTTTCAGAGTTATTCGATCAAACGACTAAGAACATTCGATTTTCCAAGAACATACGTTAACGAAGAACTACATGTTTTCCACGTATTTTCCAGGTTAGTAGATATTTCATAACTTTATAAGTTGAAATATTATTCATTTTTTAATAATATCGCCGGTATTTATATTATTACTCTTCATGAAACTTTATTCTGGGACTTACTGTCCCCTAAGAATAACAATAATGCACAGTTAAAAGTACAATAGTCTGATATGTTATTTACAAATTAAATGCATCAGTAATTACAGCATAGAATTTTTATAGGGAAAAAAAATTAATTTAATTTAAAAAAAATAAACATATGAAATAATAATTATAGCTTAAAATACCATCGTATATATATATATAGTTAAATAAGCTTACTCCAACTTAGACTTTTAAAAAAAGGTTTATTTCAAATTACAATAAATATGACACTTGTGCCTAACAATGACTGACTAATAGCTATAAGACGTGTCGAACTGACCACTACAATCCTAGCTTACTTCTATATTCCGTCCTAAAAGACGAGGTCATATATAGGGGTTGTTATCGGAGTGAATAAGGAAGCGAAGGGTGAAGGAATTGTGTAAGGAGTGATGACCTTTTACAAAGATTATATTAATGATTATATTAATGATTGGTCTTAGCTATCGGTGTGAAAGTAAATAGTGAAATAAGGAATTGTGTAAGGAGTGATGACCTTTTACAAAGATTGCTGTTTTAGCTATCGGTGTGAAAGTAAATAGTGAGATAAGGAATTGTGTAAGGAGTGATGACCTTTTACAAAGGTTACTGTTATAACTCTTCCCTTCTTTAAGATTTGTTATCTCCTGGTAACAATTTTTGCTAAAATGTTGATTCATACACTTTAGATAGAATAATTTTACAAGAGTCCTCAGTGAATGGAGCACTGGGTGTCAATACTGTTTGTGTTTTCTTATATCTATAATAGTATACATATACGGTTATAATAATGATTAACAGTATAATAGTGATAATAATTAAATAATAATAATACACTGCGATATTTTCGCTAAATCTAAGAATGTTGAGTGTTGGTATAGTTACATTTGTGGTATTTAAGGTTAATGTTTCTGATATTGATACATCATAAAATGGTTGTAATATGTT
The DNA here is from genome assembly GCA_003667255.2 of Euschistus heros. Classification (NCBI taxonomy): domain Eukaryota; kingdom Metazoa; phylum Arthropoda; class Insecta; order Hemiptera; family Pentatomidae; genus Euschistus; species Euschistus heros. The sequence goes on along the minus strand of RCWM02000205.1, from coordinate 844,045 downwards.
GTTGTGATAATTGTGATAATAAATTTGTGTTAATGTGGGGTAACAATCATTTATGCCTATATTTATCAGACTTACTTTAGGTAAAAATTGGCTAATATTATTACAATTGGTTATCTTACTTATATTATAAGTTAAATATTGTTTTGTAACATCCAGATATCTTATATTTTTATCTAATCTATGCTTAAGTTTACAAGTTTTTACATTGCCATTTTGAATTATTGAATAGATACAACTGTTATTAACTTTAATAAGATTTTTACAATAATATTCCTCCTCGTATATACAGTCTGCTGTAAAAATGTTGTTTTGGTTTTGAATGTATAAATCGTTGTCAAGCTCGATTTCGTAAAATGTGCCATTAATATATTTAGGTACTGTATGAACTACGTATCCTTGGTATTTGTTCTCGTGAGTTGGTAGTCTTATAAAAGTATGAATTACCTTCTTGTGTGTTGAACAAAATATTTTACTATTTGCCCATAAAATTTCTGTATTGTTAGATACTAAATGGACTTTGTTAGGAAGATTTTTCAAAACGTTAGTCATAACACTGGAATGAATTATACCTAATTTGCAAAATTCTAGTGATAGAGTTATTTCTTTTACTTGGTTTAGTAATTGAGAAATATGTATGTATAAATTATAAGCGTCTTCATTTGTTTTTAATGTCATCGTATTATTGGTGATAAGCTCGAAATTTTTATTTAGTGTTTTAATTTTATTTTTATAATCAGATATTAATTGTTTGTCGATATTAACTGAGGTTTCTATATTATGTTCAATTTTATAATTATTTTCTTCTATCGTTCCTATTATTTTATCGTAGTGTGCTTTATCATTGGCATCCATATTGCCAGTTAGCCAACTAATTATATTTCCTAAACCGTTAATTAATCCTCTTTTTGTCCTATGCTTATATTGTAATAGTTCTAATTGATGATTAACATTATTGTTAAATCTTTTAGTATAGAATAAAGATAATGTCCTTTAAAAAATTTTAAATGGTTATATATGTTCTCTAATTCAATTTCTAAATAACTAATGTTGAAGAAATGATATGTTTCAAAATAAGAATTTATAACTTTTATATCATTTATATAATAATGAAGTATTCCTGGCGAGTTAGTCAGATCATGTACTTTAATCGTTTGGATCTTCTCCATCAGAGCTAGAACCATGATCAGAGTTGTGAGCTTGCATAGAGGCGTCATCTGTAACATAGGTTTTACTCTTATTTTTCGTTGGTCTTTTGATATTGTCGATATGGGTGGTTTGTTCTCGTTTTCCTTTTACTATGATGTTCACTTTCCTAAACTTATTCCGGCTTTTAATTTTTGCTTGTGTATTTTTCAAATATTCTTCGTCTCCTAGAATTGGTGGTTCTTTCCGATCTCTATTCAATTTATCAGTTCTATCCGCTTTCTCTTTAGTAATTTTGTTTTTAATTATTTCATGTATTAGTTGTAAGTCCTTATGGTACTTTTGAACATAGGCTTCTGTTAAATCTATTTCTCTATTTTTTAGATTATTTATTGTTCCGAATGCTATCTCATTAGGGGTTAGTTTAAGATTAGAATTAAGCGTATTGTTAAAAGCTATAATTGCTATTCTTAACTTTTCTCCGAATTTATAATTGTGCTGGTCCGAGATTGACCTCAAAATTTCTCCTAATGTTGCATGAGTTTTGTTTAATAAACCGAGTGAGTTTGAATGGTTACTTGATGTATAATGTAATAAAATGTCATTCTTTTCACAGAATTGTTTGACTAGTTTATTTTTCATTTCTGTTCCTTGATCGAGTGAAATTTGTAGCGGTGTGGGGTAAAATAATAAATAGCTTTTTATTCCTTCGCAAATATTAATCGCATTGTGATTCGGTATCACTTGTGCAAATAATCTTTTTGAAAAAGTATCTACTGCTGTAAAAATTAATTTTCCTTCGTATTTTAAAATATCGATCATTATTTCTTGGAATGGTTTGTCCGGTGTTGGTGTGTGTTCATATTTTGTTTTAATAGGTTTCCGATCATATTTAACTTTCTTGCAAGTAGTGCATGTATTTATGTATTCACCTATCTTATCTTTCATCCGAGGAAAATAATATTCCCTTTTGAGCTTTTCATATGTTTCTCCTATTCCTCTATGTTGGGTTTTTCCAAGGTGGTAATTGGATATGATATTTTCTTGTTCTTCTTCGATTTCTACGTCTGTGTTCATTAAGTAATATCTTTTGATTTTGACTGTGGGTTATTCTGATTCTATGATTCTTCTCAATTCTTCAAAGTATTCGTTTAGAATGTCTTCTAATACCGTTTGATTTGAAGAACAGTATACTCCATATGTCGTTCCGGGTAGTAGTATTTCTTCTAAATGTTCTTTAATTTCTTGTTTGTTAATCACATGTATTGTATATCTGTTTTTCTTAAATGGTTTAGTATATTCGTATTTTTGGTTACCTCTCTTTATTACTAATTGATATTTTTCTATGTTTATGCATTTGTCTGGTTCGCATAACCATACTTGCGCTGCGCTAGATACTTGTGAGTGAATCGTTTCAAGATCTTCTGAGTTTTCTCGTGTCAGTGGCATCTCTAATTCTTGTATTAGTGATTCGTATTCTGGTGAATGCCTGATAGGTTGTTGTAAGACTTCGTCTAGTTCCATTTTTACGGAAAGGTTTAATTCTGTTATTTGACTATTTCTTGAAAGCGCGTCTGCTACATGATTCGTCTTTCCCTGTACGTGTTTTATATCGAACTCAAATTCTTGCAGTTTCCATATCCACTTCATTATTCTCGTGTTTCCATTTTTCATAGTGAATATCCATGTCAGTGGTTTATGATCTGTCTGTAATAAGAATTTGGTACCATATAAATAGGGTTTGAAATGTTGTGTTGCCCATATTACAGCTAACAATTCCTTTTCGATTGTACTATAGTTAAGTTCAGCTTTTTGCAGAACTCTCGAGGCAAATGCTATAGGGTGTTCTACATCATTCTCGTCCTTTTGTGATAATACTGATCCTAAAGCTTGATTACTTGCATCCGTAGTAAGAATAAATTGTTTGTTCCAATCCGGATAATTTAGAATTGGTGCATTTGTCATGAGATCGATTAAGGCTTTACATGCGTTTTTTATTTCTGTTGTTTTATAAACTTTCGTTTGTAAAGATTGACATAATGGTTTAGTTATTTTTGCGTACCCTTTTACAAATTTTCTATAATAACCTGTCATACCCAGAAATTGACGTGTCGTTTTTTCATCATGTGGTAAAGGAAAATTTAGGATCGCTTCTATTTTGTTGGGGTCGGTTCTTAAGCCTTCCGGTGTTACAATGTAGCCTAAAAATTTTAATTGTCGTTTAAAAAAATCAGTTTTGTCTAACTGAATTGATAAATTATGTTTTTTCAAAGCTTCGAAAATCTATTTTAAATTTCTTAAATGTTCTTCCTCTGTTTTTGAGTAAACTATAATATCATCTACATAAATCATAGCGTTCGGTATATTTTCTATCATCATGGTCATGGCTCTTTGAAACGTAGGTGGTGCGTTACAAAGTCCAAATGGCATCCTTGTGAATTCATAGTGACCATTTTCCGTAGAAAAGGCTGTTTTTTCTATGCTTTCCGGATCCATTTCAATCTGATGAAAACCTGAGGTTAGATCTATTGTCGAAAATATTTTTGCTCCTTTTAATCTGTTCAAGAGGTCTTCTATATTAGGGAGAGGAAATTTATCTTTTATCGTAGATTGGTTTAGCTTTCGGTAATCTATCACCATTCTTACTTTCTTTATTCCCGACGCGTCCATTTTCTTTGGAACTATCCACAGTGGAGAGTTATATGGCGACTTACTCGGTCTAATAATATTATTTTTTAACAATTTTTCCACTTCCTCGTGAATTTGTTGTTTGAATTGTTCCGGGTATCTGTAATTCCTAGTGTAAATAGGATTTTCATTGGTAGTAATAATTTTATGTTTTAATAAACCCGTTATTTTTAATTGTTCATTTTCTTTTTTTATCATATCTCCGTTTTCACTTATTATATTAATTAATTTTTCTTTTAAACTTTCGTCGATGTGGTCAAGTCTTATTAGCTTTTTTATTTCGTTTTTATCCTCGATATAAAATATTTCGTTTTCTAATTTATATCGTTTTTCCTTGACCTTTAATTCTTTTTTGTTTAAATCGATACTTATTTGTAAATCTTTCATTGTCTCATAGCCCAGTAGTATGTCGAATCGATCACTAAAGGGAAAAATAAAGAAATTTTGCTTCTTGATTTATTCCTATCAGTGGAAGCAGATTTATTAGTGCACTTTTTGTACCTTCTGCGCGACCTGTAGGTGTTTTTATCGCAAAGCGTTCATTTATTATTTTTGCGTCTTTTGGTAATGCTTTCGGATTAATATAATTTTTTTCGTTGCTCCGGTATCGATCAGCCATTTGTTTCCTTTGTCATCTTTCAATTCCGGTAGATCATTGTTCGTATTATTCAATTCGTGAACTTCTATTGGTCCGGCGGGTCGTTGTTGCATGGACCTGAGCCTAAAAAAATTATCCTGTCGAGCTTCTATAGCGTTCAGTCTTTCCGTTAGGATTCGAATCTGCTCGTCTTTTTCATTTTCTGTATAATGAACTCTATTGGGCACAGTCCTCATAGATACTGTATTGGAATCTTTTTCAGTTGGCGGTAATGAAACTTGTTCTCGATTTGGATTTTGTTGGTTTCTCCAGTTTCCCGATGGAGGTTTGTTAAAAAAATGATGTTGAGATTGCGGGTCCCATGGTTTGTTGTATATTGGTTTTTGATACTGCTTATAATTTGGGTTTTGATTATAATATGATTGATACGGTTTTTGTTCGTACCTTGGTTTTTCATAGTGAGGTTTCTGATGTTCCCAGTTTTTTTTTCTTTTGAAAATTGGGATCAAAATGTTTCCCTTTATAATTTGGATTTTGAAAATTTTTTTGTTGTGGATTATACTGATGTTTACCGTACAACCTTTGAACAATGTGTGCGGCACTGTTTTTAAGGATATCTTCAATATCTTCTAATGTATTCCATGTTATATGATAAATGAAATCTGTTAAAGAAGGGTGGAGATTATGCACCGCGTGATGGGATATTTGTCTATCATATCTTTTCATTTCTGCTTGTTTATCTAAGATCGTATCGTCGGTGTAAACTCTAGTATATAAGTCACAACGTCGTTCTATTAATCTTTCTAAATAATTATGAGGATTTTCGTTACTATGTGGCCTGACATTTAATAATTCCGCAATTAATTGTTCTCGAGTTCGAGAATCTTGATATTTATTTTTTAGAAAAATTAAAATTTCTTCTACGCTATTAAATTCTTTATCATGTACAGCTGCGGCTACTTTCCCTTTTAATTTACATAATAAATTTAAAATAATCTTTGTATGATTAATATTTCTATGTGGATTATTTTCTTTACAGTATAATTCTGTTAAAAACTTAGTATTACGAATAAAATTCACTAGACCTATTGGATTTCCATCATAATCTGGAATCATTTTAAATTCACTTTCTTTAATTTCTAACACCATTGTGTTTTTCGTTTGTCTGGTCGGTTAGTCTTAAAGCGTTAAGTCTGTCTAGTAATGACATACAAATGTTACAATTTATATAAAAATAATTACCCTAAGATGTCTTCAGTTGATGTTGGCTTCTTAACAAAAGAGATGTTGGGTTGAGATTGTAGAAATTGAAATTTCTGCTTACTGGAAAGAAGATCCTCGTAGTCGTGGAGAATGCTTGATCTTGTTCAAGACTCAGTGGCAAATCTTCCTCTTGACGTGGAGACGTGGTTATGCTGCTACGGTACTGGTATTACACTCAGCCTAAGCTCCGCAAAGTTACTAATTCTTCAAAAATAAGCTCTCAAGTCCCTAAGTTCGGGCGCCAGTTAAATAAGCTTACTCCAACTTAGACTTTTAAAAAAAGGTTTATTTCAAATTACAATAAATATGACACTTGTGCCTAACAATGACTGACTAATAGCTATAAGACGTGTCGAACTGACCACTACAATCCTAGCTTACTTCTATATTCCGTCCTAAAAGACGAGGTCATATATAGGGGTTGTTATCGGAGTGAATGAGGAAGCGAAGGGTGAAGGAATTGTGTAAGGAGTGATGACCTTTTACAAAGATTATATTAATGATTATATTAATGATTGGTCTTAGCTATCGGTGTGAAAGTAAATAGTGAAATAAGGAATTGTGTAAGGAGTGATGACCTTTTACAAAGATTGCTGTTTTAGCTATCGGTGTGAAAGTAAATAGTGAGATAAGGAATTGTGTAAGGAGTGATGACCTTTTACAAAGGTTACTGTTATAACTATATACATACATACAAAAGATGATATATGTATCTATTTTAAAATAAAACCATATTATGAATATATTCATGAGAAAGATACTAATAATACTACTAATATGCTAATATAATAATCATTAATCTCTTCATATATATTAAATGGTATTTTTAATATTAAAATTTTAAAACGAGATTATTTTATATGAAAATAATTATATTGTACGGTATGTGGGAAGCAATATAATATAATTTCCTTAAATTATTCTAAAGAAAAACTACTTATAAATCAAATAAAAAAGGAAATAATGTTCAAAAATTTCACTGTTGCACGAAAAGGATGTGAGTTTTGAACAATGTCAGCCGGTGTGACGCCTTTACGAGGATTTTGAATTTTGTCTGCCGGTGCATCGCCCCCTCCAAATTTTGGCAGACAACGTTTTTTGTCATCTAGTGAGCATACAGTTTCTTGTGTGCTTCAAATAAATCGTCTTCAAATGGTCCACTTTTGGACTGCAAAAACGCGGATTTTGAATTTTGTCTGCCGGTGCGATGCCCCCTCCAAATTTTGGCAGACAACGTTTTTTGTCATCTAGTGAGCATACAGTTTCTTGTGTGCTTCAAATAAATCGTCTTCAAATGGTCCACTTTTGGACTGCAAAAACGCGGATTTTGAATTTTGTCTGCCGGTGAGATGCCCCCTCCAAATTTTTGCAGACAACGTTTTTTGTCATCTAGGAAGTATGCAGTTTCTTGTGTGCTTCAAATAAATCGTCTTCAAATTGACCACTTTTGGACTGAAAAAACGAGGATTTTGAATTTTGTCTGCCGGTGCGATGCCCCCTCCAAATTTTGGCAGACAACGTTTTTTGTCATCTAGTGAGCATACAGTTTCTTGTGTGCTTCAAATAAATCGTCTTCAAATGGTCCACTTTTAGACTGCAAAAACGCGGATTTTGAATTTTGTCTGCCGGTGCGATGCCCCCTCCAAATTTTGGCAGACAACGTTTTTTGTCATCTAGTGAGCATGCAGTTTCTTGTGTGCTTCAAATAAATCGTCTTCAAATGGTCCACTTTTGGACTGCAAAAAACGCGGATTTTGAATTTTGTCTGCCGGTGCATCGCCCCCTCCAAATTTTGGCAGACAACGTTTTTTGTCATCGATTGAGCATACAGTTTCTTGTGTGCTTCAAATAAATCGTCTTCAAATGGTCCACTTTTGGACTGCAAAAACGCGGATTTTGAATTTTGTCTGCCAGTGCATCGCCCCCTCCAAATTTTGGCAGACAACCTTTTTTGGCACCTAGGGGGTTTGCAGTTTGTTGTTTGCTTTAAATAAATCATCTTCAAATAATAACATATTTTGAAATTTGCTACCCCCTTTCGGTGGTCGCCATTTTGAAACGCCCCCGCTTTGAGTTGGCAGACAAGTGCAAAATGATTGCTGAGAGTGGATATTTTATGGCTGTATGTCTAAAAGTTTTCTTCAAATAAGTCACGAAATTTGGCCTCAGCTCTTGGACTAACAAAATGGATTAGGGATGTGTTCTGGGTTTGAAGAATATAACAACAATTGTAAATATCTAACAATCAAATCTAACATGTGGTTTTGTCTGTATATCATTTAAATATTAATATGTAATAAATTATTATTACAATAAATAATAAATAATTATAATTACTATAATATTTACTATTAAAGTAATAAATTGTTTCTCCTAAATAGTATATATATATATAAATTTTCTATCACATTTTACAGTGTAAAAGGTAAAATGTTTCAAGTGTAGTGCATTCAATATATGTTTCCCAAAGAACCGACATCGGATTCGAATTCAGCATTCCAAATACCCATAAATACGAAATTTCATCCAAATAGAAAAATAAAAATTCGTCATAAGCTTCAAAATTTGCCTGACCAAAGGTAGGCAACTTTTGTTTAAATTGGTAAAAACATAAATTACGTTTAGACGGTTAAACGTATCAACTATTTTTTTACACAAAATATAGAGTGGTAATACTCTTGAAATGATTTCGGTTTCATCATCCTATCTGGTTTCAAACTCAAGCTAAAAATCAAAAGGTTTTTCGGATTTTCCAATTTTTTTAATAAATTTATGTTTATCAAATTTTACATTTATATACATCAAAAGAAAGCTGAGGCTCTTCTCTTTCTAGTGAAACCAACCAGTGAATTTTGTGACAAAGTAATGGCGATTTAAAGGTATGTAACCAATAATCGGTTAAAAAATTTCATTTTCCTCGAAGAGCGTGAAAAAAATTATATTTTCTAATTTTGTCAATGTTTTTTAGGTTGCTGAATTAGAATCTGACGTCAATTTTCATGTGAAAAAATTTATAGAGGTAGTTTGCTTGAAAATCTAATCATTTTTTTTAGAATTTAATTAATCTAAACTAAAATCTATGGAGTGGCTGTATTTTTCCTTAAATCCGCAATCAAATCTAAACATCTTGGTGCAAGAATAATGTTGATATCATTTTTTAATATCGATATATAAAATAAATTAGTTTAATGGTTTTTTTTTTTTTTTTTTTTTTTTTTTTTTTCATTTTCTCGGCTTCTAGGGCCCATTAGTCAAACGGCAAAATACGTGTCTAATATTTTTTGACCAGAAACCTCCGAAAAAATTGGCTTAAGCGTGCAACCTATTTTTTAACTTAGCTTATGACTATAAATCTATTTTTATTCACCCAATAAAAATTGTATGAGATGGGGATACCTGGGATGATTAGGACAAGTTTTTTATTTAAATTTTTTTTAGGGCTACAATTCTTTTTTGTAACTTTTGAAAATTTTTTCTTTTTTAATAACTTTTTAAAAGTACTTACGATTTATTCTAAATTATAATAATGAACGCTAGCCACTAAAAAAAATAAAAATATAAAACATTTTAAAGTGTCCCAACTATCCTGGGCACCTGGATGGTTGGGACAGCGATAAGGGATGGTTGGGATATTAAATACAAATAAGATAAAAAATAATAATAATACATAACAACACATTAGATACAATTGAATATTTTTATTTACTACATGATAAACGTTAACATAATAATATAGTACAGGTTTCCTACACAAATAATAGTAAATTTAAATTTAAAATAGTTCACTTTTACTAATAAACTGTAGTGCTTCTTTTTTTTTTTTTTTTTTTTTTTTTTTTTTTTTTTTTTTTTTTTTTTTTTTATAAAAAAAGTCTCAAAAAAAGGAAGATATTTTTTTAACCATGAAATGTTGAAATTAACATAAGGTAGGTTGTTAGTAACCTTTTATGTTGAAATAAGTAGATAACTCAGCATAAAAAAATGTAAAAATTTTCCCAGTACTCTTTGTCCCTGTTGAATGATCTTTGGTATGTAATTTGCAAAGAATTTCTTCTGTATTAAATTTGTGAAATTTTGTGATTAATAATAAAATGAGTGGTATTTGACAAATATATAGTAGATTTATAAATTAAACATGTGTTAAATAAAGATTTCAAAAAGGATTTGTTTGAATTCCATACTTCATTTCATTGGAGTAAATATGCTTTCGGACAGTGATGGTGGTTATGTACAGTGGGTCAAAAAGGTAATGGCACACCCACATTTTTTATAATATCTTAGTAGTATAAAGATTAATTGTTTGTTACTCAATTTGATTAAAAAGTAGCACACAAATTTTAATTTTTGGTGGCAATTGATTGAGATAATTGAAAACAAACTGTAATTAAAAAAATAAAATATAAATTTCAAGGGTCAAAAAAGAATTGTCACTGCAGACTTTTTTATTTTGATAAATATTATATTAAATTTTATGTTCATCTTAATATTGTATGACCATGACATTTGCAACTATTATGACCTGGAGTCTTCCTACTATTAAGGAAATAACTTGGTGGGTTACTTCAGATGGAATTTTATCCCATTCTTGCTGTAAAACAGTCTTAAGCAGTTATTTGGAAGATTCCAAGATCCTCCTGGTTCGATTGTGAGAATTGTATCGCCATCTGCTTTGTACACGTCCCCTGGTTTGGCCTCGCCCCCTAAAATTTTTAGGACAATTTGCTTGGAAGTGTGAATTATCCCCACATCGAAAGCAACCATTATTGTGGGCTTTAAGACCTGTCTCAGAAGTATCTTGACACTTAATTTTCAATTCATGGTCCAAAAGACGTGCTTTTACAAAGTCCATTTTAATGTTTTCAACTGTTTCTAAATCAGTTACCACTGTATTGTAATCTTCAGGAAGTGAAAGAAGCAAATGACATATTTTGTCACTTTCGTCCAATGTAGAACCTAAATCATTCAGTTCTCTGATAATTTTATCAAAATTCAGAAAATGGTCTTCCAGATTCTCATATCTTTCACTTTTTAAATTTACGAGTTTTCTTCATAATGTTAATTTAGAAAAAGAACTAGACCTGGCAAATACGTCCTTTAATGCTTGAAGCATTTGTTTTGATGTTTGGCAATCTTGAATAATGTCAAGATGTTTATCGGATAGTCCTTGAATGATAATTGCTTTACCTTTTGCATCATTAACAAGAAAAGTTTTCTTTTCCGTCGCCTCCGTTGGTAGGTCTTTTTCAATCACCTCAGCTAACTGTTCCTTTTCAAGGATTGCCTTGATTCTAAACTTCCAATTTGAGAAATTATTCGACGAAAGCAAAGGGACAGTAAACACCGACATTTTTAAACACGAGACACGAGGGCCGTTATTGATCGATTTTCACGCACGTTTGAGTTCTGGGCCCATAACCTGTTAAATATAGTTACCTTTATGGTTATTTTGTCAGCACACAAAGTAAAACACACTTTAGTTCACATTCACAAAACAATTTATTAATGAGCAGAGCAAGTGATACATTGTTTACAATAATCGAACAAGTTAACAAAAAGTAAGGAGGTAATCAAGTCGTACCAACTCACTATCTTTGACACAAGTTTCCCACTCCATGTTACGACACACAATCCTAAACTTAAATGCTCCTAACTCCATGCTTATTGTTGGCCAAACAATGGTTTGGTTTTCTCCATACATATTTATGGCTTTCAGAGCCAAAAACGTTGTATTTGCCAAAACCTCCAGTGGTCCCTTCATGTCGATTATGACAAACTGACAACATTTTTTCAATTAACATCGATTACGAATGGTTTCTTTCTTTGAACTCTCCAACAATAACTAAAACTGGTTTACGTCCTTAACTGTTTTCAAGATAAAAGTTGTGATAGAAGCTGAAACTGTTATGCTATTTTAGAGGCATTAATAGAGTGTTTTTGCCATCATATTGTTAACTATTTTTATTTCCTGTTCAGAAAACGATAGTTGCCTCCCTGAGCGCCATTTGTTAACAACTGAACCCATCTCATTATTCTTTTTTAAGATGTTCCTAAGTGTTCTTAAACTTATATCAAGTCTTTACGGAATTTTACAATAACTAAATTCACGAAAATGCAATTTAACCATACCGATTCATAATTATACACAATTCTTTTGTGTTTTCCCAATTTTATTAACACTGAACTATTCAAAATATAGAGTAAAATAATCGTATACATTTTGGTGTGTATATATTTCAGACTAAAAGGATAAAAGTATGTGGTAATGTAAATAAATAACTTATTATCAAAGTTTATACAACTGTGCCAATACTTTTTTGACCGTTGAAATTCATATTTTATTTTTTTTAATTACAGTTCATTTTCAATTAGCTCAATCAATTTCCACTAAAAAATAAAAGTTGTATCCTACTTTTTAAACAAGTAACAAACAGTTAGCCTTTATACTTCTGAGATATCAGATAGATTCTGAGATAGAAAACGTGGGTGTGCCATTACTTTTTGGAGCCACTGTAATTTAAACTTCTCAAGTAGTGGTGAAACACTTAAAAAGAAAGTTATCTACTTAAAAAAATGGTTTCAGAATAGAACCATTATATACTTGTACCATTATATACATACATACAGTATACATAAATGATTAATCTGAATTTTGGTTTGTTTACTTCATATATTTTAGTTAACCATGAACCATTCATTAAATAAAAAAGGTTTTATAATTGCTTATAGAATTATTTCATTTTTACATGAAATATTTTGATAAGTGTATATAAATGTTAGTTAAATTAAATTGTTTTATATTTAGGTCTAATTATTCAAAATTAATATTTGTTTTTATTAAAATTATGTTTATTTCAACTTAGGTACTACAGTGTATTTTATTTTAAATTGATATTAAATTACTTTTAATCATCTAATTTGAGGTATAATATAAATGGAAAATAGGGCAAAGAGAAAAATATCTTTGCTAAAGCTCGAAATTGAAGAGAACCATAATGTTATGATTTTTAACTGTAAATTTTTAATAAACTATAGTGTAGGTATTATAATGAATATTGCAAGTGCTGAAACAAGACTTTTTTTTTACTTGTAAAGGAGTCAGTTATGAAGTGACCCTAGAAGCAGAATGACCTGTTGCTATGTTTTAACATGAAGTGAGCCTGGAGGGAGCTTTGATGGGACCATTGGGCAGTGAAGCATAAGAGTTAAGTGATTATGTTAATAAAGGGTTAGTGATTATGTTAATATAGGGTTTTTAATAGATACATGTAATAAACATAATTACATAAAAAAAAAAAAAAAAGTTTTAAACAATTTCCAGTGATAATGCTCAAATAAGTATTGACAAAAACTGAATAATTAAAAATTAAATTAAATATATTAATTATTTCTTCTATTAAAAATAATACAACAAAGAAAAATCATAACTATATATAAATCATAACTATATATATATATATATATATATATATATATATATATATATATATATATATATATAATATATATATATATATATATACATATTTTATGATTAAATTTAAAAAAATTATATTTTATGATAGTCAGGTGATATTGATGAAGCCTATCTTACTAGATAGTCCATATCTCTTGTCCTGGTTTTGTTTATTCTTAAGTTTGACAATGCAAACACCAAAGAGATAGTAAATTAGACTAAATTCTTTGATGCAACTTTAATTGAATCTGAACATTTTAATTCTTGATGTCGCATTTACACTAATAATTATTTAATCCGTTTTTATAGTCTTTTTCTTATATTAACAAATACACAAAAATCTAACCTTTTAAATTAACAGCAAATACAAATTAATAACATCATATGTTTTTTTAGATATCAATCTTGTGCCTTTAAACATCATTACATATATATATATATATATATATATATATATATATATATATATATATATATATATAGATATATTTCATAAAGCACATTAATATATTTTATTTTTTAAACTTAATTTACATACATATATGTATATTCCTTAAATATATTTAATTAGTTCAGGGTTTGAAAGAGATACATGTATACTACAACTTTCTCACTCCTTTTGGGTGACTGGAGAAACAGAATTATCATAATAATATTAATCCTAATAGTATTATAAATTCTACTGTAGTTTAAAACCTTTATACAAGGTGGAGCAAGGGAACCTCCTATATTTCGAAAGGCTGATAAAAGAAAGTACACGAGCTAGTAAAAAAAAAAATATGTTTGCCAGATAGGTTCTATTATGTAGTTATTTTTAAGCTATGTTTTAAAAATTAGTCAAAATGATGAATTTAGTGGGCAACACACATTATTGAGCCTTTCAAGTAGTCACATGACTTTCTCGAGTGTTGCTGGGATTATCTGAACAATTTCTTCCTCAATCGCGGCCTTGTGGTCCTCTAGGGTCATTGGAGGATGTTTAAGCACTTGGGCCTTGAGGTAACACCTTAGAAAAATATTGCAAAGGCTTAAATCAGGAGAGCACAGGGGAGGGGGGCTCTGAATGGGTTTGAGCAAAGAGAACACCTCTCTGAGGAACATCTTCTAGAGAATAGCACTTGGACTATGTCCTGTGTTTGCTGTAGCACCATCTTGCTGGCACCAGAAGCTCTCTGGGTCATACTCCTAACCGAATTATTCAATTTTGGCCTCGAAAAATTCTCAAGCGTAGTACCAGTCAGAGTTCACAGTCACCATGACATCCCCTCCTCAAAAAAGTAAGGTCCAATAATGCCTATTGAAGCCACTACACCCAAACAGTGACTTTCAGACTATGGAGGGGTCTTTGGTGAAGCTCTTGAGGGTGACAGTTTCAGAGGTGACTACTGAGAACTACACCACTCTTCCCTCCGAATGAGATCAAACCCACCCATCTGAGACAGCCCATTTGCCCCACCTTGTATAATATTAACTACAAAACTGTTTAAAGAAACTGTAACTTCATACTTAAAAACTAATTACAATATTTTAATAAAATAAAAAAAAAAAAACCTCATCAATCACATTCTTAGAATGGACTGTGAGACACTTGAAGGCCTAAAAGATCATAGGATAAAGAAATATTTTAAAACCTTAAAGATGATCTAATTCATTCTGTTTCCTAAATATTTCTTTAAACATTAATTTATTTCTTGGAATGTATGTATCCATTTTTCTTTGATAAAAATCAATATATATATTTTTTTTTTAATTTAATGCTATTCAAAATTGTTGATTCCTTGTTTAAGTTATAAAACACTGAATTTTTTTTATACTCATTTTTATACTTTTTTTTATATTTATGAATTCTTTGCTTTCTTAAAATAAATGCCACTGTAAAATTTAAATGAAAAGAGGACAAGTAGAATAATTATTTCAAATAATAATGCTAGTGCATAAACTAGGGAGAAATGGCAGCTAAACATATATGTAATAATTCCGGTAAGCAACATTACCAATTCAATCTGAAATTGAAGAATTATTATTACATAATATATTGTTATAGATTACCAATAAATAAGTTTTATAGTGTGTGTGTTTGTGTGGGTGTGTGTAGTATACACTTACATGGATCCTACCAATTTAAATGAACATTCCTTTGAATATATATATATATATATATATATATATATATATATATATATATATATATATATATATATATATATATATATATATACACAACTGTTTTACAATAATCGGGTTTTTGGTCCTTTATATTTAACAATATTTTGTTCATACAATGTTATTATTTATCCATATATATATTTTCTCTCTTCCTTCTCCTCTCTCCTCTCTTTTTGACGTTTCGACCCCAGGTCAGCCCTTACGCAATCCTCCCATCTACCCCTCGGTCGTTTACATAACGGCTCAAAACTGATTGCCGCCATTTTGATAGCGTATATGAAATATATATATATATATATATATATATATATATATATATATATATAGTTATTTAGTTACCATAAGAGGAAAAAAGAGAATATATATATATATATATATTTTTTTTTTTTTTTTTTTGAAGAGAAAAGATTTGACCCCGGTTGGGATTCGAACCCAAGTCTCCAACTCTCTAGCGTGGTGCCTTATCCACTAGGCCACCGAGCTCGTATCCGAACCAGGGAAATCCTTTCTCTTCACTTAATCCATACCCCCGGGCACTCGCAATTGCGATGTACAATTCGGGGATGAATGTTCAATTTGTACATTACTTTTAATTGGATCTATTGACAAGCTGTCCTATATATTAAATTATGAAATAATTCTTGGTTGATAATTATTTTTTTAAATATATTTTTTTTTATTTTTGAAGAGAAAAGATTTGACCCCGGTTGGGATTCGAACCCAAGTCTCCACCTCTCTAGCGTGGTGCCTTATCCACTAGGCCACCGAGCTCGTATCCGAACCAGGGAAATCCTTTCTCTTCACTTATATATATATATATATATATATATATATATATATTCTCTTTTTCCTCTTATGGTAACTAAATAACTACATAATAAAAAAAAATAAACTAAAGTACAACAAGATACTGCCTACTAAAGTACGATTATACTACCTTCCTACATCCCTCAGTTAGTTTATTAAATTCTATTTGTTTAATAAATTGTACAAAATCAGATTTAAATTTGGTCATAAGTCTCTGTTCTGTTTCTGGCCAATTTCCTTGTTTTAGTATAATGTTCTGTATCAATCTTACCCTAATGTTGTCAAGTCCTTTACAGTCATATATTAAATGTCGGAAATTATGAACCTGTCCATCATGAGGACACCCTACATGTACGTACCCTGAAATTACCCTGCTCCGCTACGGTTTAATATTATTAGGATTAAGGACAACTTAAATTAGTAAAAGTTAAGCTTAACGTTGATAATTATTATGACTTAAATAAACTTAAAGAATTCCATTCTTAGAATAATTTCAATAAGTAAGTTTGATAATTATTTTTTAAGACTTTCTATGGATTTCGGGATGGGTTTTCTTATACTTCTCTGCTAATTAGCTTCCCTGTTGACCTCTACATCTGCTTGAATATATTTTGCAGCCGAGTTCCTTAGTTGTTTGTTGCGAACTGAATCAATGAATCATTTCCTACGTTGTTTACTTTTAGATTATTGGTTTACTTCAATGTTGCAATAGACTCATCTGAACTGAGAAAAAGGTATATTCTAGGTTTAAGGAATGAAATTTAGAAATGCTATGTACAACTTGGGCCTGGTTGAGAAAAGCCGATTACCTTGTGACCGGAAAACTGAAGGAAGAGTAGTTGGGGACGAAGCTACTGGTAAAGCAATGTTGGTGGATTGCTTGTTAGGAATATGTACATCGAACTGGCCTTACATGTCATCACCAGAGAACATAAGTCTTTTAACCTCTTTTTTAACATAAGTCTTTTAATAGCTTCTCGTCAGGAAGCAACTCAAACTAGTAAGGGTACATCTCTGCAGCCACAGAAAGTACCATATTATAAGGTTTCGAGATCGGTCGTATTTTTGTTTGTTTATAACTATAAGGAACTCAAAGTGTGCGGCCTATCTCCGAATACCATATGACAATTAATCTTTTATTATTCACCCATTAAAATTGTAATCGCATTTTTCGCGAATTAGCCACGATCTAGGCCGATTTTTTAAAATTCCTTTCTTAGCGAGCACCTACGGCCCTAGAGGAATCTACATACTCAATTTCATTCAAATCGGTCCGGTGGTTTCTGAGATTTCGTGTAAACGAGTGAGTGGTTTTTGACATATAATAGAGAGGAGTCACCTGTGGTGTAGTGGTTAGCATAGCAACCTACTAAACCCAAGATCGTGGGTTCGCAGCGCGGCATGACCTTAGGATTTTTTAGAAGGGGTAAAAAATCCTTAGCTATGCCATCCTTCGGAAGGAACGAAGAATGGGGGTCCCGAGCGTGTTCAATGTCAGGTACTCGTTAAAGATCCCTATCCTAATTATACCTGGATAGGCAAAATTTAGGTCCCACCGTAGCATCGTCCAATTAGCCATAGCTAATAATTTTATAAACAAACAAGCAATATATAATAGATATTTTTTTATGTATATAAAACGCTTTAATATCATACTAACTGACACATGTGACGATGACGGTCAAATCCAAAATTTTAGGCATATTCTTTATGATTGTAAATTATTTGACAGACAAAGGTACAAATTAATACAAAGTCTAATTTTAAAAAATGGTTCGTGGCCTGAAAGTGGCCGATCAAAGATATCGATTTTGATTTGATTTGCTGACGAACCTATATGCTTATTAAGTTTAATTTATTTTTCGATATTATTTTTTGTTTAAATATTAATTGTTTATTTAATCTTTAAATTATTATTTATTTATTTATTTTTTTTTTAATGTTATGATTTTTTTTTTTGATTTTGATGATTTTTTCCAACCAACGATTATATGTTTACATACACATTTTTTTTTTTTTTTTTTTTTACAACCACACAAAGTTCATAAAATTACAAATTTCATTACATTATTGTAACAACACTCAAATAAACTATTGGTTAAGTACAATCACTGATTTGTAAAATAATATAATGTAACACATATCATACATGTAGTATGCCTGTAACGGCATGGGACATGTAAAAAAACATTAATAAACGGTCCTTTTATGGGGTTACCATAAGAGGAAAAAAAAATATATATATATATATATATATATATATATATATATATATATATATATATATACACATATGGTTGCAATAAACCAAATTCGTGAGAACGTACATAATACAGCTCATATAGTCCTAAAAAACCCAAATTTAAAAGCACACGGTGGGACTAACCTTAAACGTTCCTATGCACAAATCAGTTCTACTACAAACAACAGAAGAAATAAAACAAAAATTTTTAGATTACTTATTAAAAGCAACCAGTCTAAAAACCCAGAGGGAAAAAAAAGAATTTAAATTAGCAATCAAACCAATTGAATTAAAAATAGTATAGACAGGTTAGCTGTTGGAAAAGAATCTAATTGAAACCAATACAGAGGCAGAGAAAAACGTTATAATTGAAAAACTGAAGCAGGAAAAAAAAACTTTGTGGCCCGGGAAACTCAAAGAAGAAAACCAAGGATTTTTCTCAAGGATATCGATGAAGACATTACTCTAAATAACATGGTAGACCATTTGGTGCACCAAAATAAAGATCTGGAGATTGAGAGGGAGGCCATAAGACCCGTCATTATCCTTAAAAACTGAAGAAACAGTTAACTCGATGCAGTAATCGAAACGGACTCTTCAACCAGGATTAAACTGATTTATAACAAGATCAGTTTAGGTCATCAAATACACTTGGCTGGCTACTTTAGAGTAAGGCGATGTGGCAACTGCAGCAAATTCCACCACACGAAGGACAGGTGTGAGGGTGTTACTACCTGCCCCAAATGCTCCGGTAACCATCTCCTGTAAGAGTGTAGAGAAGAAGCGACGCTCAAGTGTCCAAACTGCATGCAGTTCAACAAGCATAGAAGAAACGAACGTTTGAAGGTAAACTACTGACCATTGTGCACTTAACAGCCGCTGCCCATCATCTCTTCAAGAAATAAGCAAACTGGTTCAAGACACTGACTTATAAATTCCCTACACGATAACTATACTTAACTACCAATCATGACAGACTTTAATTTAAGTACAATACAATTAAACACTCGTCATTCAAAGACATGTACACAATATATAAGTCATTTTATTATAAACAAAGACATTGATATCGTTTTATTACAAAAGCCGTACACTAGAGATTGCAAACTAACAAGTTATTCTCATAGAATAAAGAAATTCAATCATATGACTCAAAACCAAGAGCTGCCACATTGATTAACAACGACAGTATTGACGCTATCTTACCCAATTCACCGACACGGGCATATCTACTATTGAAATTTTGAAGAGCAATTATAAGTTTATAATAATCAGTGTATACTTTGAATATAAATTTTGACTTATCCAAATTAAAACAAACTATAGAAAAGTATAGCGATCACCAAATTGTCATTGGTACCGATTCAAAGTGCCGATCGGTACTTTGGAACGATATTAAAACGACATATAAAGGACGCATTATGGAGTTCATAATTCATAATGATACAGAACTTAATATTAATCAATAAAAATTCCGAATTAACGACATTTGATGGAACGAGAGTTAAAAGTAATATTGATTTGACCTTAACTAAATCTGATACAGCACGCTTAATTCATAACTGGAAAATTCTTGTTGACACCAACTTCTCGGATCACATATATTAAGGTATATATATAGATAGATTAAGGTGGCTTGGCCACGTGCAAAGGATGACGGAAGATAGACTTCCAAAAAAGATGATGAACGGCAGGCCGGGAGGATAAAGGTTAAAAGGAAGGCCAAGGCTGAGATGGCTGGACAACGTTCAAGATGACCTACGAAAACTGGTGTGAATGGTTGGAGGAGGAAGGCGGAATATAGACAGGAG
Organism: Euschistus heros; assembly: GCA_003667255.2. NCBI lineage: Eukaryota > Metazoa > Arthropoda > Insecta > Hemiptera > Pentatomidae > Euschistus > Euschistus heros. The sequence continues at coordinate 823,874 of RCWM02000205.1, read as the reverse complement.
TAGCTGTCTGTACTTAGTGAAGCCAAGGTTGGACTAGGACTGTCGCGCTCCATTATAAATAAACTAGCTGAAAGGACCCTGCTCCGCTACGGTTTAATATCATTAGAATGAAGGACAACTTAAAATTGTAAAAGTTAAGCTTAACGTTGATAATAATTAATACTTATATAAACCTAAAGAATTCCATTCTTAGAATAATTTCAATAAGTAAATTCCATAGTCCTCCAGTGAAGCTTCGAGGCAGCACTACCATCTTACCCAGCTCTGATACCAGACCATCAGCTTTTCTTATGGTATACTTTAAGTGATATATCTCACTTATCTTCTTAACTTTTAGTCTCAACTTCTTAACTTTTTTGATTTTTTAGAATAAAGTTTAGTCTTTCTGTTTCTATTTTTGCTTACATATCAAGCATTAATTGGTTGAGGAGATTACGAAGTTAAAGTAAATAAGGTTCTTCACCTCATAATATTTAGGAGTAAAAATCAGCTTCAGACTCGGTTTACTTAAGAGGTGTATTAGTGTTTGGGTCACGCTGAGGGATGTTAATACTGTACCCATCTTCTCCATGGTAGAACATGAGACGATACTGAAGAGAATCATACACTTGATAGAACTCACTGATTCTTATCAGTTTTTTGTCCCTACATCGAACTGGCCTTACATGTCATCACCAGAGAACATAAGTCTTTTAATAGCTTTCCGTCACGAAACAACTCAAACTTGTAAGGGTCCACCTCTGCATCCATCATGAGTTCACAGAAAGTACCAACATTATAAGGTTTCAACATCGATCGTATTTTTGTTTGTTTACAACTGAAAGGAACTTAATTTGTGGTCAAAGTGTGCGGTTTAAACATCTAACCTATTTTTTAACTTAGCTTATCTCCGAATACCATATGATAATTAATCTTTTATTATTCACCCAATAAAAATTGGAATCGCATTTTTTGCGAATTAGCCGCGATCCAGGCCGATTTTTTTAAATTCCTTTCTTAGCGAGCACCTACGGCCCTAGAGGAAGCTTCATATCGAATTTCATTCCAATCTGTTCGGTGGTTTCTGAGATTTTGTGTTAAATGAGTGAGTGGTATTTGACAAATATATAGTAGATAAATAAAAAAGGAAGCCCTAAAGTAAAAAAAAATATCGCGTATTTCATGCACTCTATAACCCTGTTTTTAGCACTCATTGACTGGACTATATTTCGTATTCAGTGACACTAATGCCTAATGCTTCGCTATCCAAAACTCTTTAGTTTCAATTAGGTTTCATTAACCATTCAACCCATACATATATACTGTATAATGCTACAATTTTGGGTTAGTAAAAACAAGGTGTGCCTCTACTGTATTTCCAAAGCAAAGCATGTTTAGCGGCTTGAATAGAAACTTAAAGCTTCCAGGAAAAGCTGTTCTGTAATGATGCATTGTTTTCATCCTTGTCTCTGTTTTGATGAATCAACAGTGAACTCATCTTTTTTTTTTTTCTGGTATCTGTGAGTCTCGCTTGCAAATAAGAGATTATTTTAAGTACTGGTAAGTTTATATCTTTACCTATTCAGTATTAATGACGAAATAACTTATATTTAAAAGTTAAAAAGATTGTACTATGTTTTTCCCAACAAAAATATTTTTTAAGGAGATGAAATGGTCAGGGGTGCAGTCAGGACGAATAAACACGGCAAGTTTTTAAATGAAAAACTTATATTTTGGCGTGCCAACGTTTCGACCTACCTTGCAGGTCTTCATCAGGGTGATTGATGTCTAGATGAAGGCTTGACTAACAATGTATTGTTTGCATTGCAATGTTTATTATTATAATACAGGGCATTCGAACCTTGAAATCGAACCAAAAATAAAAAGGTCTGACTACTGGAAATCGTTCACCAACCTTAGCTCTAAATGTGGTAAAAAGATTTCCTCGAACTAGCATTCGGTTTAGGCAGGGGAGGGGAGAAAGTGTTGAAAATTGTATGTTTTTACCATTTAGATTCAATAACTCGAGAACCAGCACATTTATTACATTTATTACAATAACCTTTCAGCACATTTTGTGTTCTATACATTATTAAAGTTAACGAAATTTGTTAACAATTTGGTTCTATTATTTTTTTTTTACTCCGATCAATATTTTTAGAACTGTGTAGACGAAAAATTGGCTGTCGCACTTTTCCGAGAAAACACGTTTGTCGGTATTCCTGGCTATAACCCCAAAACTAATTGTCTGATCCCGAATTTCTTTTTTTACATCTCAAAGCTGGTTAATTTCACTATTGGATCCCATTTATTAAATTTTAATTAAATTCCGTGAAATATCCATTCCACTACACTAAATTCCGCGTGCAGTTGTGATTTTTTTTTTTTTTTTTTTTTTTGGCACGTTATACTCGAAAACAATTTGCTCAATCCTGAATTTCGTTTTTAAATCTTAAAGCTCATTAAATTTGCTGTAAGATCCTTTATATCAAACTTTGATTAAATTCCGTGAAATACTCACAAGTATGTTGTTAAGGACACCTCCCCCTACAACTGTGCCAAAATTGGCTTCTACATGAATTAATTCCTCTAAATTTCCTTCGTTGCCTGGACTATACCTTCGTAATTTCGTCTTTTTTTTTATTGTTTTTTTTTTTGTTTGTGTGTGTGTGTGTGTGTGTGTGTGTGTGTGTGTGTGTGTGTGTGTGTGTGTGTGTGTGTGTGTGTGTGTGTCAACGAGCATATTAGGTTAAATTTAATGTTTTTCATGAAATTGAAAATTTTCAATACTATGTCTGTTTCAGCCGTTCATGTTATATTTAAAACAATTCCTGATAATTTGTTTAAATTAAATTATTTTAAAACTTTCTTTCTCAATTTCATATTTTTGGAAAAATAATCTATTTAAAAATGTTAATAACAAAATATTGTTATATTTTATATTAAATGTTTATAACAGCTATTTGTTTTCATTTGATACAATCATGTATTAGGACGTAGTATTAAGGCTCAGTTGGTGGCCAGTTGTTGACCAGTGAGCGTCATGTAACACGGACGATGTTTTTTTGTTAATTGTGTGGCTCGCCAGAACATTTTTTCCTTTTTATCATTAATCGTAATTATTACGACTAAATTTCCGAAAGATATACCCAAACTTTCGGTTATCGGCAATTGGGAGGCCGTATAGCTCATATATTGTTTTTTTTTATCTCAACTCAGGACTTTATTTTTTTTCGTCTGGGACTCCTGGACCACGACCATCGTCAAGCAGTTCGTATGCGGCCGGCCAAGACGAAAAGAATCAAATTTAGTAATTAACAGGACCGAAAGGATGACATTTTTCACAGGGTATTTATAATGGTATTGTGCAAGAAATATATGTATATATAGTTTATTTTATTTTTTTTGAATATGTTTGCTTCAGTAGAAAGGTTTAGACGTATTTATATTTTGTAATTTGTCGTAAAGATAAATATTAGTTTCAAATATGTATATATATTAGCAGTTAATTTTTTTTTTGGTTGAATTTTTTTATTTTGTTAAATCAGAGTTCTGTTTGTTTTATTATTTTTCTTTTTTGAACATTACGGCAGATATATATATAATTTTTTTTAAATATATAAACACAAATGTAAATGGAATTGAGAGTGATATATGAGAGAAATTGAATGAATTATATTACTATTGTCTATTTAATTAATAAGTAAATGCTTCAAAAGGGGTAAAAAAAAGGCATTCAATATTTTTTTTTTTTTTTGACTAATTATTGGTCTAGTGAACCTGTAACTTTCAGAACCAGCGTTCCAGAGTTGGTACGCAAGGGAAAAAAAAAAGCTGTTCAAGGGTGCAACTTCTGTTACCCTTACGGTGCCCTAACAATGTCCATAAAACTGTTTAAAAAATTTTCTTTTCAGACCACATCCAGCTAAACAAAAAATTATATTATTTAAAAATTAAAGAATGAAGAAGAAGAATTTAGTTTATTTGTTATTCATGAATTGTTGTCTTTTGTCTTTTATTTATTGTACTTCCTGGTGTTAAAATTGTTTACTATTAGCTCTATTAATATTTTGTACTCACAAACTGGATTATAGTGACGTATTTTTTCAAATACAAGTACTTTTGGAATGACGGACCAAGGCCAGATGTCAAGAAGTAACAATGAGTATTGATATGGACAAATGCGTTAACTGAAAACAGTTTGATACAGTATTCAGCTGAAACAGAATCATAATAAATTTAGTTTCCTTGGAAAAATAATGAACTATATTTTGAACTAATTGTATTAAGATTAAACTAGGGAACTAATGAAAATATTAAATGCACACCATTATTAATTAAAAAATATCGTGTTCTTAATAATATCAAAACTGATTTTCTTCCTTATTTATTAATTCTTTACATATAAAACCAAAATAGCACTTCTGAGTAAATAAATAAAAAGACTTCTTTCGCAAGTATCTAACGAATTTATTGAAGTATCTAATTTATTGAAGTTATTAAAAATAAATATATATAGAATTAATATCAGATATACTGTCATTTTTTAAATGTTCGGCATTCAAAAATTAACAATAAGCATTAAAAATAAAATAACTAAATTTTATGTTAGTCTGAATGTTTAACATAAATTTTAAAATAGCATACTTCTTTGAATGAAATATGTTAGTTGTTGTTTTTTTACTGACAAGAGATGTAAGATTTGTTTCAAAATTATTTGTTGACGAAAATATTATCCCTTTCAAATTGTTTTTAAAACAATTCTAATAAAGTTTCGATGGAAGGTAATGGTCCCTAATACAGTCAGTCAATTTCTATTATTGGGACTGGCCTTACATATTTTAAATCTTTTATATTAAGCAAAAAACAAAACTTGTAAGATAACAATGTGGTTATTTATAAAGATAAAAAGCAAAAAAAATCTGTTTTTTCCAATCAGCCAAAAAATGCAAGAACTGGATTAACTGACATGATACAGAGCTTCAGAACTAAGTGTTAGTCTACGAATTTCAGTTATTCGAATTCCCGACTTTTTCAATAACGTTTCTGGAAATCGATATTTTAATACTGTTCCAATGAATAATCCAAACAAATCAATCAATGCACTTTGATACTTAACATATCACAGTTAAACAATAAAAAAAATTTTATATTACTCTAGATAACTTTCAAAAAACTTATCAATGTCGAGTATTGCCATTCGGTTTGAAAAAAGTTAGGAGGTTGTCGGGTAAAATAAATGTTTGATCCAAAATTTCGTTCCATCTGAAAGCTGGTTGAATTTACTAAGAGACCCCAAATATGAAATTTTGATCAAGTCACATGGCCAGAACGCTGAGAACACCATACTTTTGTGAAATCTACTTTTTCTTAGTATATTTCTCGCTAGAACTCCGAAACTATTTACGAGAAAAAAGTTGTTTTCACGACAGTATGGGATTCTCAGCGCGCTTGGTATATCATGGGATTTGTTGAACATTTTATGTAAGAATTTTCGTAGTAAATTTGACCAGAGCCACTTAATTTCCTTCAATCATATTTTCTTTGGTAGGTTAAATGAAATTCTGTTATAATTTTTCATATAACTGAAACATATAATTTGATTAAGTCGACATGAAATATTTATATAGGCATTCATATTGATTGATAGTAATCAAATTGATCAATATAAAATTCATTTCATGGAATTAAAATAAACAAGAAATTCAATCATTTTAAAAATGCATGCTAATACCTGGGTGAAGAAATGCTCCTACATATGACAACAACACCATTGATGAGTGATGAAAAATATGATATGTAGTAACCTGTGATGTCTTTTTGCGCAATATGAAAAATATCTAAATATAAAACAAAAATTAGATTTGATACAAAAATCAAATAATATATATACTATTATTTTTAGACGATAAACAAATTAAATCTCTGAGGTAAAAGTTTACTTAATAATAAAAAAAAAAAACAATATTTATATATTGTAGGTCCCATAAAAAAGGAGAGAGACAAAAAGATAGAGAAAAAAGAGCAGATAGAGGAGATAGAAGGGGTAAGAAAGGAGTGAGAAAAGAGGTAGACTCACTGATTGAATTTGGATGTTCTTAGTGCCTTCAACTAAATCATAGAGTCAAAAATATGAAAGTCGAGTAAACTAGAGATGTTACAATAAAGTAAAATTTTAAAGTAAACAAAACAATTATTTGAAACAATGAATGCATATAAAACAAAATATAAAATTCTAAACTGAAAAAAAAAAATGAATAACAAAACATAACCGAAGCATATAGAGAAAAGGTTAGAGGAGGAGGTGTGTCTTTTTCTAGGTACATTTCAATAAGCTATGGAAAAAGCATAAGAAATAAGCGTCTACATTTAACAAAAGTGTCTACTACTAATATCAAGAGAATTACATGCAATAGAAAAATTGTTTATACATATATATATATATATATATATATATATATATATATATATATATATATATATATACAATACAAGAGAAGAGAAGGTACATACATATATGAGAAATACTGTTTAAGTTATAATGTAATATAAGCTCTTCAATCACTGGATATGTATCAGTAAATTTAGAAAAGAAAGTAACTAATACTTAATAAGTAAAGGAAAAGTAAAAAATACTTTTGGTAGTTTTTAATAATTAAAATGCTTACTCACAGTATCAAGTAGATCTATTATTTTGTTAAAGTAGAAGTAAGAGTAAGTAGATAAAACCTGAAAATCAATCAGACATTCATTAATTTTAGGTTAATAATAGATGACCAGTTCATAAAATGAGGCTACTGTATATGTTCTAAAAAACTGAAGATATCCAATCAGTATTCAAAATATTATAATGAATAAACTGAGTCTTTATTTTATTAATAAAATAAATATTTCATAGATGAAATATTAGGCGTAGGGAAGTAGCTCCATGCCCGGTCTTAGGGCCACAATCAGCTACTGGTTCTCCAGGTAAGGGGTTGAGCCCTACCCTTCCCTCAGAAAAAGTCTACTGCTATGAATCATCAAGGAACTAGCCTCGGATGTGTACAGTCTTTTGAGGTACTGTCCTGGCGTTCTCAAGGAATTTAAGTTGGTTACATGGAATGTCCGAAATTTATGTAAACCAGGATCATTGAGGGTGCTTTTGGATGAGCTGACCAAGTATAAGATAGATATAACAGCAATTCAGGAGATCAGATGGACAGGATCAGGATTAATGGAGATGAAAAGCCATACGGTATACCAACATTCTTTTGGAACAGGCTTTGTTGTTAGTGGCCGGATAAGACTACTTGTAATTGATTTTAAAGCAATTGATCATCGTATTTGCAACTTACAAATAAAAGGAAAATTCAGATAGTTTCGTGTCACAAATGTACAGATGATCAAAGCAACTCGTTTACAGAAAATAAACATTCGAAAGCTGCTGGCGCCAGATCATAGGGAAAGGTTTGTTCGAAGGCTAGACGAGAAATTGGTATGCAGTGCCGCAGATCATGGTGTTGATGAAATATTGAGCCATTTCGAGAAAACAATTATGCAGGCAGCTGAAGAAATACTTGGATCTGAGGAGCCACCTCGAAGATCAGAATGGTTTGACCAGGAATGTCAGGGCCGCAACGAAAAGAAAAACAAGGCTTATGAGAGAATGGTAGACAAGCATAGAACGCGTCAGGCTGTTTCTGAGTACAAAGTATTAAGAAGAGAAGAGAAACGCCTGCATAGAAGAAAAAAAGAAGAAGAAAGAGTCCAAGAGATGGAGGATTTAAATAAGCAAGGGAATCCCAGAGCTTTTCACATGGAAGTCAATGCCCTGCGAAAAGAGTTCAAATCTCTATCAAATACTTGTAGGGGAAAGGACGGAACGCTTATTACGAATAAAGCGGGGATCCTTGAAAGGTAGTATTACCATTTCAGCAGCCTATTAAAAAATATTCAGAATCTTTACTATGAAAAAAGCTCAAATTATATCGACGATGGAGTTGTAGCGGGCAACACTGTTTGGAGAAGGTTATCGGCTATCAGCTGGCGTGATAACCAAAGAGGTTATGTGAAATGCAGTGGCAAATCCATGAGGAACCTTACTCCAGCTGATACCTGTAACCATATATACTACTGTTACCTGTTTTCTAGTGTGTGGATATAAAATATTAATTGTTGTATAAATTTTTGACTAAGGCTTGTATAAGGACGTCACGATTGGAATTACGATTTGGTTAGGAATAAAGAGGAAAATAAACTAGTGTTTTTTTTCTTAATTGCCACGTACCTCACAGAGTAATCGAGGATGCAGTTCAAAAACTGAGAAATAACCTAGCTCCAGGATAGGACTTATTGTGGCTGAACGTTTGAATGCAGGAGGAAATAAAGTGACCAAAGTGATCCGCGATTTACTGCATTGTATATGGATAAAGCAAATTACTTCCTAAAGATTAGTGTATTGGTATTACCATCCTTCTAAACAAGATAGGAGACAAATGTTCTGCGACAACTATCATGGCATTACACTCCTATGAAGCGCCAACAAAGTTCTCTCTAATATAATATATGAAAGATAACGTTCCCATGCTTAGAGAGAGATAATCAGGTATCAGTGTGGGTTTATGAGTGGGAGATCCTGATCAGATATTTTTCGTGAGAATTCTCTTATGAAGAACTATAGAGCACAATATTACAACTCATCATCTTTTTGCAGACTTCAGCAGCGCATGATGATAATGTTAGCATTATTAGGGACAGACTGTATCATAGTATGGAAGAAATGTATGTCCTCCAGGAATTACTAAGCCTCATTGAGATGATAAGTGAGTCAAGAAGTTAGGTTAAGATCTAAGGTGACTTGTCCGAATCATTAATGACCACTAGTGGCCTGAGTCAAGGGAATGGACTTTCCTGCCTTGTGTTCAACTTTGCTCTCGAGAAGGTAATTAGGGACACCAGAAATACAGGTGACCGGTACAATTTTGACCAAATCCATTCAAGTTCTTACCTATCCGGACGATATTGATACAGTGGAAAAGTCAGAGGTAGATTTGGAACTTGCCTTAGAGCAAGCTGGACAACGCAGAGGGATCCAAGTAAACCAGCCCAAGACTAAGAACATGGTGGCTAACCCACCAGCACTTGGTGAATTTGGTGACTGCTCTTTTGAGAATCTTGATGGTTCTCAGTAAATTGGTTTACTGATCAAATCGGACAACACAACCAGCCCAGAAGTACAGAAAAAAATATTAGCCACCAATAAGTGTTATTTGGATTGGCCAAGACATTAAGAAATCGTCTATTATCAAAAAGACCAAGGCTACGCTGTACCAAAATGTTATTTGACCTGTTTTAAATTATGCCTCAGAAACTTGGACTTTGTCAAAATCTGATGCTAACAGTTTACTGCTCTTTGAAAGGAAAGTGTTAAGAAGAACGTTCAGAGCGATAAGAGTGGGTGACCAGTTCAGGCTTAGGCAGAATGCGGAGCTACACCAGATTTATCAGAAGCCTATTGTGGTACAGCACATAAAAATTTCCAGGCTAAGATGGTCTGTGCATGTGGCTACGATGGATGATGATGCTACTCAGAAGACACTTCTCTTTGGGTATGTGGATGGGAGGGGACATGGAAGAGCGCGACTGAGATGGGCGAACGAGGTCGAAAGGGATTCAAGTGTCCTCGTTGGATCAAGAGCTTGGCGGACCCTCGCACAAGACAAAGAAGACTGGAGGCAGCTCCTTGATGAGGCCAAAACCCGTACTGGGTTGTAGAGCCCGTAATAATATTAATGTACTATGAAAATTTAAATTTATCTTAAAATATTGTTATATATTATAAACTTATATAGCCAATTTTATATCACCTTTTTTGGTTGAATGTTTGCAGTCGTTAATGGTGTACAAGTATTTGACCAGAAGTTGAATAATTGTAATCCCAAGAAAGAAAACCACTGAAAAAAAAAAAAAAAAAAAAACCAAAAAAATTAATAATAAATTCTAGCCTTTCCCTTGGCCCGCAAGACAGAATGTACCTATATAAATCGTGGGATGGTGTCTCTACCTCTATAAAGAATGACATTTTTTACTGAAGAGGTAGAACTAACCACTCTTCTGGAAGCCTTAGCTGTAGAAATCCATATCACTGATGAGACTGAAATAACGGTTTGTAATATATGTATATATATATTACAATAGTAAATTTATCTATTGAAGAAATTGAGGAAATAAAAATTTAGCTTCCTTGGCCCTACCTTTTCCTTGGCGATTTCAATGCTAACAGTACTATTTGGTGTTCACCGTGAATGGATGTCAATCATCGAGGTCAAAATGTTGTGACTTTATTACAAAGGAATCAGACTCTTCTTAACACGGGAGAACATACACACTTCTGTTCGAGGACTAACAAGTTCTCTGATATTGACTTGAGTATTGTTGTTGTTAGGTTGGCCCCAAACGTTTTATGGCAAACAAAACCCCACTTATTTGGAAGCGATCACTCTCCATTAGTTATTAAGATGGAAACAACTTCGATATCATCACTGCCACCACAGCTCCATTGGATGAGGCAGCGGATTGGGTTGAGTATCAGAATACCGTAATTGAAAGCATTACTAGAAAAAATAATATTAACCCTAAAACGGATGAATTAGTCCACATAATTACGCTAGCAGCTCACTGGAATATTTCTACCAAAACTAAAAGACAATTGTCAAAACGAGTTTTATGGTGGAACCATAGATGTGAACAAGCTGTAAGGGGAAAAAAGCGCGTGCTCAATAAATTTAGAAAATATAGTACTTTTGAGAATGCTATTGAATAAAAAAAAATTAAGAGCGATAGCTAATCGATACATAAAAGACAGCAAACGGTCATCCTGGAGAAATTTCGTTTCATTTATAAATAGTAAAATTTCGTCCAAAGAAATGTGGAAAAAATACAGTCTATACGACCAATCAGATATAAAAATGAAATACCAGGTATCAAATCAGAAGAAAAAATCTTTACAAATCCCATCACATATTGCACGGCTTCTTGAAAATTACTTTTCTGAGGTCTCATCTGTTTTTAACAATGATGTAGGTATTTTTACGGGCCACTGGGGGTATTGCTAATCAAACTACACTTAAATATTGAACAATAATTTATTTACAAACTAATAAATACAACTAGATTCTTAATCTAATCATTTATATATATTTTTTTTTAATATGTACATATCTTGTCCCAATTAAAAAACCAAATAAATGTAGCCAATTATTTTGGTTGGCTACACAATACTTAGAGGCTTTGCAGGTATTATGAAATAGAATATTATGGTATAAAAGAGAATTGCAAATCATCTTCTTGAAATGTTTCAAGATAGCGATCATGACATCGGAATGATCAGGGAACAAATAAGTGAAGGATTAATAAAGAATATGGTTACAATAAAAGTGGGGGAATGTTGTCATTATTTTAAAGATAAAAGTATCTAGAAGTCATTACATAAGTGTTCTCAGAAATAAGGAAATTCAAAACATAATCCTGCAGATCAATGAATGTTGGTTTATTATTGAGAAAAAACAATACTCCGCATGATATACTGCCTATAGAACTAGAGAATCAAAGAACGTTTATAAGTAACTCAGTAATAAAAGATATTTAAGGTTCTATTGCCATTTCACGCACTCATTATAAAAAGATGTATAGAGAAAGCAGTTGAGCAATGTAAACTGGATGTAATAGAATAGCCAGAATTATGAATGGAAGGTTGGTTTAAAAAAAAGGCAAACTTAGCTAATAAGAATATATGATAATCAACCTCAGAGAGGTACTTGAAGAATATGGAGAAGAATGTGGAGTGGTCTAAGAACTTCAGTAGATGGAGGGTAATATCAATGGAAAGATATTTAATATAATATTACAACATAAGTTCTGATATAATTACCAAATAGAACATATATCCATTCATAAATATCTGGAATAGGTTGTATAGGATCTTCAAAATCTTCAAAGAGAATGCTTCTCTGTTCTTCATGAACCTGGGTCCGAAGAAACAGAATGCTAAATATGTCCCACTGATACAGATTGTGGTTAGCAAACTTGGCGTTTCCATTTCAACCAGCATACTGCCTCAGAATTCTGGAACAGAGCATTCCTCTAATAACATTCCCTTCAGCATATAAATAACTTATTCTTAATATTTTTTCTTTAAACCTTGTATATTTATTGTTTTAACGGCTTATTCAACTGTTAAGCTGTTCGTAAGCCTAGGTTTGTAAGGCATTGGCCACCACTAGTGCTGTGGGGTGGCCCATTAAGCAAAAAGATTACTTCCGTACAGTATCAAAGTGGAACGAATAACGTATTCTAAGTGGAAAAAAGTCATCAACGAATCATCAATTTCGGTTCACTGTTAATAAGAACGATGTTCAATTAAAGGATTCTATTAATATTATTAGCTTAATCGCTCTGCAGCTCCAGAGAAAAATAAATGAAGACCTAATAGTGCCCAGATCCAATGTGACTGAAAAAAATTTTTTTGGAAATCCAACGATATAAACCAATATTATGGATGAACGATATTATTGCACATAAGTAGTGGTTTTCATTAGTAATAGTTAAATATATTTACAAATGTTACCGTTTTAAATAAGTAAATTTAACGCTTAATTTTAACTTCGTTAATATATTTTTAAAATGCCACCGCGTGACACCGTCTTCAAACCTTTTTGATTACAGACACTAGTATCTATATTAACTTTTCCAGCCAAAATCAGCTGCTAATAACTGCCATTTTAGTAATTATATCGATTTTTCTTCCAGATTTAACTACATTGTTAACCTCTACAGTATAACGAAAAATGAATTTTAAGTGGAAATAAATCATAGCAAAAAATTATATATCACCGAATCCCGTTCACTGTGAAAAAGAACAATATCTAGTTAGAGGATTTTATAAATACCATTGCCTTAATCCCTTAGAAGCTCTAATCAAAAGAAAATTCATCTATATACTAACAATTGCGTTACTGTTTTCAGTGTCATTGCTGGTATTGTTCGAGCCACAGACACTGGAATAGCTTTTTTATTTATTAAACGCTTGCGCCATCTTTAGATAGATCGTATTCACATCACTCTGTTATAAATTCTGTTATTTAGTGAGTTATCTTGTGTTTTTTTTTTCACTTCAAAAGTGTACAGAACTAATTATTAACAGCAGTGGCCAGTGAGTAATTATTAACAATGAATAAAATAATGACTTATTGAATCTATTTAACTTATTTGTTATGAAGAGATATGTGCTCTAGAGATAAGGAATAGGACGGTGGGGATAATTCCTTACTTGCTCTTCACGGCCAAGTTTAGTTAGGCGATAGCCCTCAACACAAGAGGTTGGGCTCACGCCCCGTAGACAAAACACGCTACGATCTTTTTAATTTTATTTTTATCTTATTTTTTATTTTATTTTTATTTCTACCTCAATACTGTAAGCCTCCTAAATGATGCCTAAATGAGATATTTCCATATGGTGATGTCATCAAGAAATAGCAAGAAAAGCCGTTCACAAGAAACTTTTAGAACGAGCCCCGTGAAGCAAAAGCCGAGGAAATCGAAGAGAAATACGCCACCCTCTTCACCGCCATCTATAAATCCTCAACTAGGGACGTCAGCTCAAGAGATGCTAGAAGAGTCCCCCTTCTTCACTCCGAATCCGTATCAGGTGCTTACTTATACAGATGTCGAAACCATGGAGTCAAATACTGCATCTCAACCTCCGCGGCCTCCTCCTATCTTCGTCAGATACGTAGGAAATTTCGCATTACTGTGCAGCCAACTAAATAACATAATCGGCACCGGAAAATACTCATATGTAAACAGAACCAAAGACACAAAAATCATGCAGGATTCCCCTGATTCCTACCGCCGTATAGTTAAATACCTATCGGAAACGAAAGCTGATTTTCACACTTATTAGCTTAAGGAAGTGAGATCACTGAGATTCGTCATTAGGAACCTCCACCCAACAACACCAACCGAGGTCATTAAAGAAGAATTAATAGCCATAGGCTATAAAGTTCGGCAGGTGACTAATATTCTGAAAGATAACAGGATACATCCCGGGGCTAGCGGCAAAACCCCATTACCCTTATTCTTCGTAGACCTAGAATCAACCCCTGGAGTTGAACAGATTTACGAGGTATCATTAATCTACTATACAAGAGTAAAAGTAGAAAAACCGTACCCCAAACGTGATATCGTCCAGTGTCACAACTGTCAGGCGTATGACCATACAAAAACTATTGCCACCACATACCGAGATGCGTAAAATGCGGGCAAATGCATAAATCAAACGAATGCACGAAATCTCAAGATGTCCCTGCAGTCTGTGCCCTCTGTCAGCAAGGTCACCCAGCCAACTATAAAGGCTGTCAGACGTACAAAAACCTACGCAACAGGTTCCAGCCAAACCGCCCAAATGCCGAAGAAGCTTTACAGACCAGAGGAAGACAGCCCTCAAAAATTGCCACCTCATCTGTTTCTTTTGTTGAAATGCTGGGCGGAAAATTATGCCAAAATGAAAATGGGGCCATGCCTCTTCCTCCCTAACAGCCTCAATTGTTTGACCCTCAACCTCAGCAACCATTGCCTCAATCACAGTTCCAACAGACCACCCAACATACCCCAGCACCATCAATCCAGCCTAATCCACACACCCTTCATCAGATCCCCCTCATTCCTCCTCCCCCAACTACCTCAGATCTCACATCCTTATTTAATTCCTTTTTATCAGAGTTAAAAATTGTTATCACCCCACTTATATTACTCCTTACAAATGTTATCCCTCTTCTAATTCCTCTTCAAAAAAATCCTTAAATGTCTCCCACAAAACCCTTATTCATTCTCCTTTGGAATGCGAATGGTATTCGTAACCACACTAACGAACTAACATCCTTACTGCAAGACAAAGAAGATGAGGTAGCATTAATCACAGAAACCCGATTTACCAGTAGACAACGCTTTAATGTACCACAATACCGAACATACCGAACAGACCACTCTGACGGTAGAGCTCATGCCGGAACTGCTATCGTCATTCACCATTCCCTCTCTCACCATGTATTGGAGAGAGGGAATCCATCCCTTTACCAGCAAATGAATCCCTACAATCCACAGCAGTTGTCATCAAAACCTTCTCCTTTCCCGTCACGATTGCAGCGGCCTACTGCCCCCCAAATAAACAAATTTCCACATCCCAGTTTAACTCCTTTTTTAATTCCCTAGGCCACCACTTTCTCTTAGGCGGTGACTTCAATGCTAAGCACCAGCAATGGGGTTCAAGAACCACTAACTCCTGTGGGCGAGTATTGCAGTCATCACTTAGTTCCCAAAGATCCTTTATTTCTCCCGGAACTCCTACCTATTGGCCCACAGAACCTAACCGAAACCCCGACCTTATTGACTTCTTTATACATTCAGGCATAGGACCTATTCATTACTCTATTTAACGCCTCGATGAACTTTCCTCCGATTACAGCCATTTTATCTTAACCCTCTCAGTCACTCCAATCCCGAAACCTCCTCCCCCATCATTTATAAGAGGGCCTGTTGACTGGAACCTCTTCCGTCAAACTATTTCCGACTCCATAGACCTCAGAGTATCCCTAAAAACTCCTCATGACCTTGACAATGCCACTAATACCTTCACAAATATAATTCAACAAGCAGCCTGGGCTGCATCCTCATCTCGTTCCCCTCCCAAAGGTCGAAAGAAAAATCCTTTATCCCAAGATCTACTGGACCTTATCCAATCCAAACGCCATGCCAGAGCCATTTGGCAAAGATCCAGGCATCCAGACGATCGGAAATCCTATAATTACCTTACTAAACTCCTTAAAAAACACATGGCTACCTTCAGATCTGAATCCTATAATTCCTATGTTTCTTCACTCTCTGCCTCTGACAATTCCCTCTGGTCTACCACTAAAAAAATCCTAAAATACCAACCTACCTCCCATCCTCTCCGACGTGAAAATGGTTCATGGGCAGCTTCTGACGAAAACAGATCCGAAGAATTTGCCCTGCACCTTTCCAGCATATTTGTCCCCCATCCTGAATCTAACCCCACTCACACAACAATGGTTCATGAATTTCTTGATTCTCCGATGCCTCTCTCCTAACCTCCTAAAGCAATTAACCCCTCTGAGGTCGAATTCCTTCTAAAACAATTAAAACCTTGTAAATCCCCTGGATATGATCTCCTCAGCTCAAAGATCCTTCGGCAACTTCCTCATAAAGCAATCATGTTCCTTACCTACCTATACAACTGTATCCTTCGGACAGCCTATTTCCCTTTGCTATGGAAACACTCCATTATTATCCTTTTCTTAAAGCCGGGCAAACCTCCCGACAACCCTTCATCATCTAGACCAATTAGCCTTCTCCCAATCCTTTCAAAAATTTTTGAAAAGCTCCTTGTAAAACGTATCCTACCCATCCTTGAATCACAAAATATTCCTTCTCACCAGTTTGGATTCTGTACTAGTCATTCCACCGTCCAACAAGGCCTCAGAGTCGTTGACCACATATCCTCAGCACTTGAAAGCAAACAATATTGCTCCGGCACATTTCTGGACATACCACAAGCTTTTGACCGGGTATGGCATGACGGTTTGCTTTTCAAACTCAAAACCCTTTTACCTCAATCACTATTCCTAGTTCTTCAATCCTACCTCTCTAACCGTTCCTTTCGAGTTCGCTGCGGAATGGAATACTCAAACTGCTACTCAATAGAGGCTGGAGTTCCACAACGTAGCGTTCTCGGTCCAGTTCTATATATCCTCTATGCTGCAGATATCCAAACTACTCCTGATACTTTCCTAGCAACATTTGCTGATGACACTGCATTCCTTTCATCCCATCCAGATCCCTTAATAGCATCCTATAATCTCCAATCCCACATATCCCTGATTGAAGACTGGTGCGATGACTGGCGGATCAAAGTAAATGAATCTAAATGCACCAACGTTGTCTTTACCCTTCGCCGCAAACCCAGTCCTCTTATCTATTTCAATGGTATTCCACTACCTAAAGCTGATACAGTTCGGTATCTTGGTTTCTACCTAGACAAAAGACTTACATGGAACCCACATACTCGACTCTAAAGGCAAGAACTTAACAGACGCTTTAGTCAATTGTGTAGACTACTAAATAGGACATTCCACCTTTCCATTAAAAATAAACTTCTCCTATACCAAACCATCATAAACCTATTTGGACTTATGGACTTTAAAACTGTGGGGGACAGCAAAAAAGTCGAATATCAATCGCATTCAATCCTTCTAATCCAAAATCCTCCGAATCGTAGCCTCCTTACTATGTTTCCAACAAAACCCTACATAACGATCTCAATATACCAAACGTCCTCGACCTCATACCTCTTAAATTTTCGAAATTCAATCGCAACCTTTCCTTTCATCCTAACCCTCTGGCTCAATCTTTATCCAGCTCCACCCATCCTGATAATCCACCTCGCAGACTAAAACGGCAGTGGCCCCGAGATCTTTTGTAAAATTTATTTATTACGGAGTTCTGGAAATGGCCAGCTTCTCTACTCATGTCCGGCGTGAATGTACTATAGCGCTCTCACTCAGCCTCCACTGGACTTTTTACACCAGTGACGCAGCTGGGAGTGAAGAGCTGGGACCTCTCTATGCCTGGCTTGTCCCTCCATAATTGGAGGGAAGGGTCTGGCTGGGGGTCCCTAGGATGAGTGTGTATTGTAAATAAAGTACGATTGTGTTTTTAACTGAAAATTTAATTTTGTCTTATTTTTTATCACTACTATTTATTTAATTTTACTTACTCAATATTTAATTTTTTATTATTTTATTATTTCATTTTATTTATTTGTATATTGTTCATGTATAGGAAGTTCCTTCTGTAATCTTTTTATTTATTTTATTTTGTATATATACTTTTTTTTCTCTCTCTCTATGTGTGAATGTAATCATATGCCATCTATATTACTCATTGCCCACATTTGTGGCAGGTTGTAATATTTACTCAATAAAAGTTCTAAAAAAAAATGTCACTATATGATAATACTGGATTTTATTGTTTTAAATAAATTAATTTAAAGTATAATTTTAATTTCATTATAATATTTTTAACATGACACCGCAGGTCACCGGTACCATAATTGTTGTTGTTGCTTGTTATTGTTTATAGGCGTAAAACTACAAAGGTCATAAACGCCTGCGGATTTTTATAAACTTTTAGCTATTTATTTTATTATTTCTCTTTTCTTTTTTTTTTCCACTTAAATTTTTTTTTTTTTTTTTTTTTTTTGGTGGGTCTATATTTTACTAAGTAAATTTTGTGCTTTTAAAAAGGTGAATAGAGCTTTTAAATTTTTTTCATTATCTCCAAGAATTTGAATAATGCCGGGTGTAAGTCCTAGATTTTTTAGTTGCATTATAAAGTATGGACATTCTTGGAATATATGACTAACCGTGATTATCTCACCGCAGTATTGGCATTTTGGCGGTGGCTGCTTGTTTATTAGATGCGAGTGTGTAAGGTTAGTGTGACCAATCCTTAGCCTGCACAAGACTACTTCCTCTCTACGGTTTGATCGAACGGATGTGGTCCATGGTTTGACTGATTTTTTGATGTTTTTCAGTTTACTAGGTGGGCTCTCGTTCCACATGGACTGCCACCGATCATGAACTTCGATTTTTAAAGGAGAGCTAATATCCTGTGGAGTCAAGATGGCTGTTCCTCTGCCTGGGAGTGCAAGGGCTTCTTTAGCAACTATATCAGCGAGCTCGTTGCCCACAATTCCCACGTGACTCGGTACCCAAATAAAGTAAACTGTTTTGTCTAAGTTGTGTAACATATTTAGGTATCTATGTATTTTCTGTATAGTAGGATGAATTGAGTACATGTTGTTTAGACCTTTTAGTGAGCTCAATGAATCAGTTATGATTATTATTGTTTTTTGATTAATTGACATAGAGAAGTGGAGAGCTGAGGATATTGCATGTAGTTCGGCTGTATATATATTACATAGTTTGTGCAATTTAAATTTGTACGTTGAATTAAGGGTGACGAAAGAACAAGCTGTTGCATTATCCGATCTGGATCCGTCAGTGTAGATCACAAAAGGATTTTGAAAGTTTTGGAGCATACAGGAGAGTCTGGTTTGGAAGTCGATCGGAGGGGTATTGTTTTTGGATAACTTAGTAAGGTTAAGCATTGTTTTTGGAGGTTTGTGCGTCCAGGGAGGGTTTTCGTTTTCTTCTGTATATAAAGTTATTTCTTTTAGAGCTATTGTTGCTGGATAGATTCTTTCAACTAATGGAAGAGTTGACTTGGTATTGTTCTGAAAGGCTCCATGAAATTTTGGTTTAAATATGTATTTGTACGTTGGGTGTTGGGTCTGTGAGTAGTTTTGAGATATAATTTATTGCTAGTTTTTGTCTTCTGAATGAAAGTGGGGGAGAAGCAGCCTCAGAACATATGCTGAGGATCGGGCTAGTTCTGAAAGCGCCGGTTGCAATCCGGATTCCAGTGTTGTGGATAGATCTAGCTTAGTGAGTATTTGATATCGAGCGGATCCATAAATGAAAGAGCCATAATCGAGCTCTGAGCATATCAAGCAGTTATATAATTTTAACATCGTATGTCTGTCTGCACCCCAAGAAGTTCCACTAAGAAATCTTAGTATATTTAGTTTTTTTGTAGCATTTATTTTTAATGTGGAGATATGTGATTCCCAATTTAATTTTTTATCGAACATTAAACCCAGAAATTTATGACTATTTGTGTACGGAATCAGAAAATTATCGAGATAAAGTTCAGGAGAGTGGGGAGTATTTCTCTTTCGGTTAAAGTGGATGGATTTGGTTTTTTCAGTTGAAAAATTGAGACCAGTGGAGAGTCCCCATTTAGTTATTCGTCCTATAGCTTCTTGTAATTTGTTTTTCATTATGTCAGTGTTCTCGGATCTACAAACTATGGCTAAGTCATCCGCGAATAGTAGCGGCTTAACACCTCTTGGTAAAGTGATCCCTAGATCATTTATCGCCAGGCAAAATAAGGTAGGGCTTAAGACACAACCCTGTGGGACTCCTTTGAGTTGTTTGTGATTTTCTGACAGTTCACAACCTATTTGAACCCTAAAGCTTCGATTTATTAGAAATTGTCTAATGTAGATAAGCATATTACCTTTGATTCCGACGGATGACAGTTTTTTGAGGATCACATGATGGCTTATATTGTCGAATGCTTTGTACATCAAAGAAAACGGCGATAGTATGTTGTGAATTTATAAAGGCGTACTGGATTTCAGCTTCTAGAGCCACTAAATGGTCTATTGTCCCTCTGCCCTTGCGAAAACCGGATTGAAAGGGATGAATTAAATTTTTCTTTTCTGTAATCCACATCAATCTTTTATTTACCATACGTTCCATGATCTTACTTACACAGCTTGTGAGGAATATAGGGCGATAATTGGTTAGTTCCCGTTTGTCTTTTCCATTTTTCAGAATCGGAATTACCACTGAGTCACGCCAGGAATTTGGGAATTGACCAGTGGACCAGATGTGATTGTAAAATGCGAGCAGCCATTCTAGGGTTTCGCTTGGTAGGTTTTTTATCATCTCGTAGTGTATGTTGTCCGGACCAGGAGTTGTTCCTTTGATGGAGTTTAAGATGTATTTTAATTCCCACATTGATAAAGGCATGTTATATGTTTGGGATTCGTTATTATCAGAATCGTGACGCTCAGTTTGTTCGATGTTGGCAAAGTTTTGGCTTACATTATATATTTCCGAAAAGAATTGAGCAAATGTATTGGAAACAAGTTTTGGGTCGTCAGTCAACTGTCCATTCGCTGAAATGGTATAGCGGTTGGAAATGGGATTTTTGGTGATTTTACAAACTTTGCTCCATATTTCAGTCATATTTGTATTCGAATTTATTGAGTTTACAAATTTTTTCCATGATTCATTTTTACAGTTGTTGAGAATTTTTCTGCATATTGCCCTCTGCCTTTTATATTCTATTAAGTTTTTTTGAGTCATGGATTTTTGGAATTTTTTGTATGCTTTGCGTCGATCTTTTATTGCATTTTTACAAGTATCATTAAACCAAGGGACTAGAGGTCTTTTTGGCATACCTGATGTCCTTGGTATCGACACGTTAGCTGCTTTTATAATAGAGGTCGTAATTTCTTCACATGCTAAGTCAATACTTATATGGGAAGGCGGTGAACGGGGAGGTTGGACTAAGGAGGAAAAAAGAGACCAATTTGCTTTATCTAGTACCCATCTCTGTTTTAAGCGTGTCTTTTTAAAATTTAGAAATTTAATAACAATGGGGAAATGATCGCTACTGTAAAGGTCAGGTAGAACTATCCAGTCTATGAAATTATATAGTGTAGGGTTACAGAAAGAGAGGTCTAGGGCTGAATAGGTTCCGTAGCTGGAACTTAAAAAGGTAGGTTCTCCTGTATTTAGTAAGAGGAGATTGGAGTTGTTTAAAAATTGTTCGATTATTTTCCCTCTAGTATTTATGTCACGTGACCCCCATAAGGGGTTGTGACCATTAAGATCCCCTACAAAAAGAACGGGATGTGGTAGCTGGTTATAAATATCAAGTAGGTGATGAATATCTATTGTGCGATCTTGTGGAAGGTATAGAGAGCAAATTGAGAAAGTGATATTGAGATGTACTTTAACTGCGACAGTTTGAAGGTGTGAATTGATAGTGATGGCTTCTGAATATACAGAATTATGTACGGCTATAAGAACACCATGGTGATTATGATTTAAATTTGGACTATCTTTCCTATAAATTTCAAATTTTTTTTTAAATTTATTTTATCATTTCTGTTTAGATGAGTCTCTTGTAGAGCTAAACAAAAGGGGTCAATATCCCGTATTAACATTTTTAGATCATTAAAATGGGTTTTTAATCCATTACAGTTCCATTGAATGATTGACATGATTAGTTAAAGGGTAATAAGACATAAGGATAACAAAATTTTAAAAAAATAATAAACGGGAGATTTAGAAATAATTTTAAATAGAAGGGTTGGCTTCTCTTATAATTTAATTAGTACTTGATTTAGCTAATGATGATTTACTGTTTCTTCCTTTTTTTTTTTTACATGTTTTGAAACCGTCTACGTCCATTAGTTCACTGCTAATAGACGAAGAAGAGGAGGGATTGGGATCAGGATCGGGTTTAAGTTCGGGAGTTATAGGAGATGAATTTGAATGGAGGGGTTGAGGAGGGGGTGTGGGAGCTGGAGTCGAGGGGGGAGTAAAGGTGACTGGGGGTGAGGTTATTGTGGAGGCTGTGGCTGAACTATGTTTTGGCGCTATGATAACCTTCGCAGTTATGGGTCTTGGTATTAAACCAATCATGGGAGCAGTGGATTTGGTACTGCATGAGGGCTTGCTAGCCTGGTCGGTTACTTTAATAGATGGAATTAATTTACTGTCAACAGCTTATGTGCTTTTGTTTAATTGAAAATTAAAAATAATATCTGCTTGTACAGCAACGTCTTTTTTTTTCAACTATTTTTTCTTTGGTGACTTGTGCAAATGATTTAATGAAGGTTGTGGGATTTTTTTCCCTATACAACCTTTTGGCCTCATTATAAGGAACTTTTTCAGTAACTTGAATTGATTTTATTTCTTTTTGTAGTAGAAATACTGGGCATTTACGATCTAATGCGTTGTGGTTACCGGTACAGTTTATACATTTTTGATTTTTAATACATTTTGAATTATCTTGATGTTTAACTTCACCACAATTGGCACAAATCGATTCTTTTTTGCATTTAAAGGTGGGGTGGGAAAAACCTAAACAATTAAAGCACCTCATTGGGTTTGGTGTGTAAGGTTGGAACCTTATTGTGTGGAACCCTATTTTAATAGTTTCAGGTATCTTAGGAACAGCAAATGTTACAATGTAGGTGTGAGTTAATTTTTGCTCACCATTAATTTTTATTTTTATTCTATTTATATCTACGATGATATGTTTTAATTCATTCTTAATTTCGTATATTTCAACGAACTGGAGATCAAAACATCTGATCACCCCTTTGCTGTAGTTTAGTGTTTTGTGAGGGTTAACCTCGACTTGGAATAAACCGCCGAAATCTTTAATATTTAACAGAACAACGGATTGTTTATTATTAATCGTTTCTACAAGTAAAGTACCATCTCTCAACTTCTTAATAACTTTTACCTCGCCTACTAAACCCGTTATAAATTTATTTATGAAAAATGGAGAAACTTTTGAAAAGTTATCTTTATCTAACCTACGTATTATCAGATATTTTGGACTAACTTTGGGCCCCAAAGTAAAAAAGGACGTATTAAAATGCTTTCCGAAAAAAAAAATGTCTTTGATAACCCCAAAGTTTGGGGTTATCAAAGACATTTTTTTTTTTCGGAAAGCATTTTAATACGTCCTTTTTTTCTAAACTTAGCCATTGGACTAACGGATGGATCGTCCTCGTACATAATCACACTCAATGAGGTTGAGTCTTTTTAAATTAAATATAAATTATCTTAAAGACAAAATAAAATTAAAATATCAGAAAAAATAATGAAATTATCTGTACTATTTCAAATAAACAAAAGGAAATATAAAGATAAAAACAAAAAAAACTTAAAAACTACAACTTATCAGTTTGAGGTTAGAAAGCACACGTGGTATGCCCTTCCTCTTCAAACACTAAATACCAACTGACCTTAATTGTTGTTACCTAACAATTGTATTGTATACTAACTTTACCAGCAAAATGGTCTGCTATTTTAACAATTTGATGGATTTTCCTTTTCCGGTACAACATTAACAGTTCATTGATTGGAAATATTTTCCTTATGAGAGTTTTAATGAAAATAAAATATTGGCCGTAAACACGACAATGAAAAATACATTGTCGTATTTTACGGCCAATATTACGGGCAAAAGTGCAATGACCAAAGTGCCGAAGAAATGAGGAGTTATTTTTGAAGAAAGTTCAAGAATGGTTCTCAAAATCCGATATTATATTTTCATGTGAACATTATCACAGAATGACAGAAATACGGTAAGAAGATCTTTTTTTTTAAATTACCGACAAGGAAATCCTGCAGATGTTTTATTATATTCTTAGTGCGATTAATTCTGGATTTGAGTTAGATTTTGACAAATTCGAATCATATCTGGAAGTGACAATAGATTTGTACCTTAACTTCTATCCTTGGTTTTATATGCCTGTAAACAGTGCATAAGTTACTATTCCATGGCTCAGAGATTGGTAATAGAACTTAATTAATAGAACATTCTCACTCTGATTCTTTTAATAAATAAAATAATACATTTATATTATTCACAATCCTGTCTTTCCGGTATGTGTCCTTAGTCCATTTGTGTAATAACTTGATTTTTGACGTATATTTAAATTTATAATACCATCCTTGCTAGTCGAAGGTTTTTCCAGTCATTTATCCATCTTGATTTTGGCTTACAAAAAAAACAAAAAAAAAAACACTCACAAACAATATTAATATTGACTTTATAAATTAAAATAAGTTGAAAGAGAATGTAACCTTATCTGCTCACGCTCACATTAAACTTCTGTGTGCATTTTATAACCTAAAACATTCAGAATTTAATTCATAAGCATCAGGACAATTTCTCTAATGTTTTTCTAGATACTTCTTACATTCCCATCATGTTATATGTTATTGTTACAAAATAAAAAAAAATATATATTTTTTTCAATATTTATAATAGCCAAACTTTACGCTAATGGGGTGAATCGATTTTTTAAAATTCAAATCAATTAAAAAATTCAATTCGAATTTCCCCTGAAAATATTCCCCCCTTTAGGTGCAAAGTCTTCTAAAATTTACCCCACGAAGGAAAATATTTCCCAAATCGGCAGCCCTGATGGACTAACGTGCCATAGAAATAAAAATGCACTTTTTAGCAATCATTCATAACAGTATCCCTACCCCCCGTCCCAAACAACGATTTAAAACATTATATTTTAACTGTAAGCACCTTTAAAATGTTGGTATGTAAGGTACAATATTGTCAAATTCTTTCAAAAACGACTGTTTTTCTAAAATATATATATACTCTCCCTACCCTCTTCCAAAAATTTAAAACCTTATATTCTAACTGTCATCACCCTTTGAAAATTGTAGAATGCAAGTAGGGATTTGATAATTAAATTTTATGTAAATCGATTAATTCTTTTCAAAGTTTCAAAGTTGGATTTTTTAAATGTAAAATTGTATTCTATTTCAATAGATTTATTTTGGTTAATACATCACAGGATTATTATT
This sequence comes from Euschistus heros, assembly GCA_003667255.2. Lineage (NCBI taxonomy): Eukaryota > Metazoa > Arthropoda > Insecta > Hemiptera > Pentatomidae > Euschistus > Euschistus heros. The sequence continues at coordinate 798,570 of RCWM02000205.1, read as the reverse complement.
TTTTTTCTATTAATAATGAAATATAATTGATTTTTCTGTGAATTTCTAATGGAGACAAAAATCAACATACTTTTTATTAGACCTTATCCACGTAAATGGTTATACCTGTTTAAAAAAAAAAAATATTCATAAGAGGTTGATTATAAAAGTTTTGAGCTAACAATTAAATGAAAGTTCTAGCTATAAAAGTAAAAGTTTTATAAGTACAAAAAAAAAACTTTTATAGGTTTACACTTTTATATAAAAGTTAAACTTTTACCTTCATCGATAAAGGTTAACAGTTTTTTTTTCGACCCTTGCCTATTACTTATATTTTAAAATAAATCCGTAAATGTTAGACCAAAAAGGTTATGTAACATTGATTCAGGCATTAAAAAACTAAGTATGTAAATAATTTTTTTAGCTAGACATTTTATTTAATTATTTTGATTGGACCTTAATCTATTTTAATATATATTTTTCTTTTTTTATTCGGTTATAGTTAAACTTAGTTGTAAAAAAAAAAAAAAAAAAAAGGATATTTTCTACCACTATTTTTAAATTCATAGTAATGACTAAATTAATTATACTACTGTTCAAATTTTCAATATAATTCATAATGAAACATACGTGGATTGATCCAGAACAGGAAGCATCCAAACTTAACGAAGAGATGTGTGAGACTACAGAATATGAACTGTATTAATGAGGCAGAAATCACTGAATAACTATGAGCTGCATAATCTATACAATTAAATTTTTAATCGTTGATATAAGGATGAAAAGTGGAATATACATTTGCCTAATTCATACAAATAATTAAATACAATATCCATAAATACTTTGAAATGTATATATATATATATATATATATATATATATATATATATATATATATATATATATATATATATACATATATATTGGTCGCGCCAATCGGCGCTTTTGTAAAGGGGGAAAGGAGAAAAACTTTAATATACCGTATATTGACGCACTCTATAGATCTCTATAGATCTCTAGGTAACTAGCCCTTATCTGCGTTAATCCCTACAGGAAAAATCCTCATTCTTCTACTGGCTGCTCTCCTGTACACCTTTTTTTTGTTCAAGACCTCATGGTCTTCCAGTTTTTTTTGAAAGGTGTTTTCGTTTCTTATGACATTTAGTGAAAATTTATTTTACCCTTAATGAGTGGTGATATAAGAGGAGGAGATCCCGATCAGATTTTACCGCCTGCGAGAAGCGTTCGCCTGCCCATAGCGACTTCGGAGGCCTCTGACAGGATCGTCGACGGCAATAACAAGGTGAGAAGTTTTTTATGCAACCTTCTCAATAATGTCTCCCCAAAGGTGCGAAACCTCGTTTTAATACATTTAAGTCCATTTACTTGAATTTTCCTATACATGTATATATAAAGTTACACTGTATATTTTTCCTTACATATTTTCATTTTAAGCTTGACTCCTAACCATTATAATCTATTTCATAGAAACCCCTCTTGGGAACTCACTCTCCTGTGAACTGTACTGTAAGCATAAAGCTTCCTTGAAGAAGCCAATGTAAACCTTTATAAGAAAATTTCGTAACACTCTCTCAGTCCATCCAGAACCGTCTCCACGCCACACTTCTTTCTGGCATTGTAACTTTTCCTAAACAAACTTCTTTTTAAAAAGTCTTTAGTTTTAAATTGAAGATAACTGGCGCAGTCGGTAAGACATCCTCAAGACTTGAGGGCATATCAAGGATCAGTAACAACTGGTAGCTGACGAGTCCGTTCTGAAGAATGGAAGAATAGAATATTTTGTTATTTAAAAATAGCATTGTTTATTTTTATTATTTATTAAGTCATATATTAAGTGTATATTAAGTAACTGTATATTAAAGATAAATTTAATTTTCATTTCATTACATATTATTTCATTTCATTTTTTTTTTTTTTTGTAATAGTAAACATTTGATAAAAAATGGCACCTCCAACTTTAAGAAAGAATATCTAGAAATGATACGTGATTTCCATGGCGACCCTATGTCACTATCGCGAAATTTTGGAAAAAATAATAAACAAATTTTATAATCACGAAAATACTGCCGATTACCAAAACGATTATTTAATTGGATCAATTCGTGCTAAAATTAAAGGAGCTGCCGCTGACATGGTCAATAGTAAATATATCTTACCTGGGACGATGTTAAAAATGCGTTAAAACAAGAGTACGCCGACAAACGAAACCCCATTTGAATTTTATAATAAAATACAAAAAAAATTAAAGCTACAAATTAGTTATTTATAGAGCGAAATGCCATTAGAGGCGTTAGTCCTCGCGAAATCGATATATTTATTAATATTTATTAGTTAAGTTAGCATTACGAGTTTTGTTAAAAGGTTTGAAAGAACCACTTGGCTCTTTCATGAGAACCAAAATTTATAACCTAAATCAGGTAATAAAAATACTGACGAACGATTTTCACTTTGTTATCGACACTTATCGCCCATACTAAAATCACAATAAACCAACTCATAAAAATCGCCAACAATTTATAAATTATTTCCCAGTAAACCAGTACAAAGCGATTCAACCTGCTAAAAATGTAAACTAAAACCAATATAAACACAACAATATAATCAACATAGACCCCAACAACCTAATCAATATAAACCTTAACAATACGATGATCAAAATAATCTTAATAATGCTCAAAGTAATGTTTTAGATTCCAGCCTAGCGCAAGAACCACCAGGACGTAATAAACCTACTAAATTTTACCTGTTTTAGTGCCCTTCCGTATATAATCAAACCAAATTCAAACTTAAAAATTCTAATTAACACTGCGTGCACAAAATCGCTTGTATCCGTCCCCGTAGCAAATAAATATTTTCAAAATAATATTATTCACTAACCATTTAAACTTGCTAGCGCGCACTGTACTAATGTAGTTTCATCAAAATTATTTCCCAACACCAAAACTCTCCTGAAATTTGGCATTTATGATTTCCACCCTAAATTCGATTTATTGTTTAGAACAGACTATCTTAAATTGTTAAACGGAGAAATTGATTAAGTAAATGATATATTAATCAGACCTTTTCGCAATATAAAAACTCATTACGACAATAGATCCCCTCAATCGTAATACACTGAGATCTAAAACGATTCTGAAACCGAAATCAAAATTCCAATGAAAAATATTTCCAATAGGGTAGTTATTATTCCTCATACCGATTTTAACGATTGTCTCAACATTCATGAAAGCTTAATTTCAATTAAAAACAACGAAGACATATGTACGGTAAAAAATAATTCAGATCGGTCTTTTAGATTAACTATTAAACCGCAATCCTTGTGAAACCATTAAAAAAACTTAAAATAATGAATCTCATGGTATAAATTAAATTAAAATAAAAGAATCAAATTTTAATGAATTTAACGATCTTATCTGTACAAATTATGTAAATGAACAGGAAAAGAAAGAAATAGATTACTTAGGACATCTTTTCACACCAAACCCTAATAAAATCCTTGCTATACAAAATTATCCCATACCGAAAACTACTGAAAAAATCAAATCTTTCCTCGGACTACTAGGATATTATGGCCGTTTTATTCCAAACCTTTGAACTAATGTTTGAATAAAAAATCGAAAATTAACATCGCTGATGAAAATTATTTAGATAGTTTTGAAACCAGTAAATATATTTTAATTAATAATTCCATCCAGCAATATCCGGACTTCAATAAAACATATTGTTTAACAACTAACGCGCTGTCGCTACTAGAAATTAATTTAACAGAATTCGAAGACCCCAATACAATTATTAACGATTCAATAGAATAGTTTTACCTCGAAAATAAATCCCTTATCGTAAAGTTAGATGAAAATGAAAATTTAGATAACTGAAGAATCTGAAACAAATGCCATTCACTCTAATACTTTAGAAAATAAAATGATCGAAATACCAACAACCGACTCTCCAGTTAATTTAGGAAAAATCAAATTTTTTTAAATTTAGTTGATATTAATCCCGCGAAACCAAAAACAGAATAACTTTTTAGTAATACTAAAAATATCAAAGGAAAATTTAGAACTAAACTTAACAAAATTATTTAAAGAAACTACAAGTAGATTAACCGATATTCAAGATCCTGAAGAACAAAATTATTTAGTAAATGATTACCATATTGGCAAAACAAATCACCGCGGTTCGGAATTGTTATTTAATCGAATAAAAAGATTGCATTATTGGCCTGATATGAAAATTTTAATTCAAATTCAAATTAATAATTGTGAAATTCGTACTGTATCAAAATACGATCGGAATCCTTTAAAACTCCAGTATAATGTTACTCAAACATCGTTGAAACCATTTCAGGGTATATGAAATCCTTTGTATGTGAAAAGATAACCAGTACTTCTGCCTGCACTTAAAGCAGTTAAAGAACCCAACCTATATTATAATAATGATATAGAATAAAGAATAATAAAAAGAATAAAAAATAATTATTGTAGCTGAACAATATATTTCAGGGAATATGAACTCTTACTAGTTTAAAAGATGACATTATAAGCCCAATTATAGAATGAATGATGATAATAATAAAAAATGTTACTTCTAACCTCGGCATCACACTATCAACTTAGGCACGCTAAATTGCAAACACCACAACACACTATAATACATTTCTTAGACTTAGGACCACTATTTACGGAATATCTTTTCATAAGTTGGCAATTTAAAAATTATCTAAATGATTCACATTTTAACAATTCAGTGTTAAAAGCATTAAGAGTTCACACTGATATAATTAACAGTACAAGATTTATAACCAATAAAAAAATAAATAATAATTAACTACATGATACCAGAAATAACCAAGTTAAAAGAGGTTTAATAAATGGGTCATTTTCAAATAAAATGGCAATTAAGCTTTCTATAAAACCCAAAATCCTCAAAAAAAAGTTACTTATTCATGTTCTGTGGCATACTAGGATGTTGTCAAACTACTTGAGAATATATACCTGAGTTGCTTCCTTGATTTTTAATGAATTTTAAGATAAATAAAACTTTCAATAATTTGACGTACTTAACCGGGTTTGTACCTTGTCAGAATTATAATTTTCATTCAGGTTTTGGAAAGGATTATAAAGGCTGCTAATTTAAAGTAATTTCCCAGGAATAGCAACAGTAATAAATTTTTTGTGAAACATTTAAGTGTTTTTCCAAAAACTTTAAAGTTCGTTACCCAATTTTTTTTCACTTTATTAAAATGTTCATGGATTTTATTATTGCTCCCCCACCAAAGCTATTATCATCTGTTAAGAAGTTCTAGTCCCTTTCAATAGTCCTACCTAAATATTATTATTAACTGATTAATTTATTTATTTTTTATTGCTGGTAACGTATGTCCAAAATATGTTCATATCAATGGTGACTAAGAGAAACATGTAGAAAAACTTAATTTTAACAAAAAGTTTTTAAAAACCAATCTTAAAAGTATTTATTATGTTTTTATAGGTGTGAGCCTCTGTAACAGCCAAATTAATTAGCGTTTCAAAATAAAAATGACTTTTAGTCTAAACGACATCAACAACATTACACAATGCTAGTGTGTGTGTGCATAAGAAAAAAAAGAAGGATTTTATAGCATGATTTTGTTTGTTTTTTTACCTTTAATTTAAGAAATGGGACCACAAATTAAACGTGCGTTACCAAACTTTTAACATACGTTACCAATCTTAAAAGTATTTATTATGTTTTTATAGGTGGGAGCCTATAAACATACGTTACCGTATTGGTAACATATGTCAAATTTTTGTAATTTTTTTTCTCATTTATTAATATTTAAAACTGTACAAAAACATATACATCAAATAAATGTGTTGATAGTGAATACAATGGCATGTAAATAACTTGTGAAGAACTACTCAGTACTAGCACTTTAGTAAAAATCTACACTAAAAGGTCTTTAGGCAATCTTCTTTTCAGACACCTCGGAGGATTATCGGGAATGGAGTGGGAAGCAAGTTGGAAGACTAGTGGATTGAAGTGGTTATGGAGCTTACTATGGAATAATAGGTATCTGATCTGGGCTAAATCAGCAACATGAGGAACATTAAAGTCTTTATGGATAAGTTTATTGGTCACAAAGTAAGGAGAATTGAGGATTTGTCGAAGGATTTTTGATTGCAAGGATTGGATAGGAGATGAATTGGATGATTTAGTAGAGCCCCAAAGCTCAACTTCGTACGTCTAAATAGGTTTAATCGCAGTCATGTAAATGATTCTTTTGTTATTAATTGGGAGCTTTGATCGTTTGTCTAGTAAATGTTGAAGTAATCGGTAACGAAGAGCAGTTTCTTGTCGTATTAGTCTTGTATGTGGATTCCAAGTAACCCGTTTGTCCGAGTGGAGTCCTAGGTAGCGGATCTGTTCAATAGGGATTAATGGGATATCGTTTAAGGACACTGTAGGACAGGATGTCGCTGGTTTACGACAAGAGTAAAGGTTATTTGTTGGGATTTATTTGGATTTATTTTTATTCTCCAATTTCGACACCATTCTTGAATGTTGGTAATATGAGATTGTAGTGATTGAGATGCAATGAAAGGGTCATTATTTACTGATAATGTATCATTAGCGTAAGTGGTGAGGACAGTTGTAGGATGAGTCGGGATATCAGCTGTATACACCGTGTAGAGGATGGGACCTAAGAACGCCAGCGGATTGGGTGAAGAAAGACGAATTGGAAAATTTATAGTTTACTTTGAAGGTTCTATCAGTGAGATAGGATAGAATAATAAGGAAATATTTAGAAGGTAGGAATTTACGGAGTTTGTAAAGCAGTCCCTGGTGCCAAACTCGGTCAAACGCCTGTTACACATCGAGAAAGGCTCCAGTGCAGTACAAACACCACTCTCCAATACAGAGGAGACAACGTCCACCATACGATGACATTGCTGGATTGTGGAGTGTGATGTTCGGAATTCAAACTGGTGAACTGGGATTACATGATGGGAATCTGGGATAGGATACAAGCGTTTTAAAATTATTTTTTCAAGGATTTTACCCATGATCAGGGGAAGGGAAATAGGACGGTATGAGGATGGGAGCTCAGGTGGCTTTTTGTGTTTTAGAATCATTTTAACTATAGATAATTTCCAGATGTCAGGAAAACATGTGGTTCGGAGGACAGCATTATATATGTATGTTAGGAATAGGATGGCTTTCCGAGGAAGAAGTTTTAGGATATGGGATGTGATTAGGTCGAGTCCAGGAGCTTTGTTTAAAGATAATCGCTGGATTTTTTGATATCTCGAAGGATGAAATGCTTTAGGAGGAGGAGACAGTTAGAGTGGAATATTTAGCTGTCCTGTAATCAGTCTAGGGAGAGAGGGTTTAGGAACGGGATTTGAATGAAGGAGAAGCAGAACAGGACTATGATCTGATGAATGGTCATTTAGGGATTTGATGATGGTTTGGGAGGATGAAATTTGGTAAGATATGAATATATCCAGAATATATCAGTAAGATATAAATATATCAGGGCATTTTTGAGAGATTTAGGCCAATAGGTCGGGATCAAGGAAGGGTAAGGGGACAGAGTGACAGTTGGAGGATTACGGGATAAGATACTGCCACGGGTGTTGGTTGTTCGACAACCCCATCGTTGGTGTTTAGCATTGTAGTCTCCTCCAGCAATAAGGCGCGGTCCAAGGGATCGGAATAGGGAATCAAGGAGATTATGAGAACGAGAATTACAAGGAGGGCAGTATTCAGCTGAAAATGTTACATGGAAAGGACGAGCTGAAATGGATACTGAGGTGGATTGAATGGTGTCATTGAAGTAAAAGAGATAATAGAATGAGGTATTGATTTATGGATAAGGATGCAGGATCCGCTATGATAGGTGTTGTCTGGGTGGTCTGATCTATAAGTGATATAGCCTCGTATGTAAAAATACGTACGTTGAGTAAAGTGAGTTTCAGTTAGCAGGGCAATATCTAGTTCATTGTCATGGAGAAAAAAGGTCGTCTCGGTGATTTTGTAGCCCGTTAGCATTCCATAAAATGACAGCCAGAGGATTAGCGCTCATCTAGCGGTATTAAATGGAATTTCTGTAAGGGCTCTAGTAAAATAAGTTAATAGTTAATAGGCTCTAGCTCCCTCCTTAATTCCTACTCACAATACCCTCCTTTAACCTTAAATAATCATCCTATCTCTTTCTACTCCTCTGTAAAAAATCTCGGGATTGTTTTTGATCAAACCCTCTCTTGGAAAACTCAGATTGCCCAATTTCCCGCCGTTCCATAGGCCTTCTCAAATTATTCCACCGAAACCGTTACCTTCTTCCCCTGTCAACCCGCAAACTTTTAGTCTCTTCCTTATTATTCCCTTACATTGACTATGGTTGTCTGGTTTACGGTGGCCTCTCGACGGTTCTCGAAGACAGACTGAAGCGAATCATGAACTGCTTCGTCAGGTTTGTCTTCGGTAGTCCGAGGCGTTCCCATGTTTCCCACCTCTATTCCCAACTAAATTGGCTCTATCCCACTTTCCGTAAACAATATTTCCATGGAACATTCCTATACCAAATTATCAATACCCTCCAACCTTCTTATATTTACAATAAGCTCCAATTCAGATCTGCAGTCAATCCAATACATACGAGATCCCGTCTTTCTGATCTGTATACCCCGTCCCATAGAACTTCAATATTCCAACGCTCCTTCCTTTTCCGCTCAACAATCCTCTGGAACTCCATCCCTCCTCACATCAGACAAGCTAAATCCCTGAAAACATTCAAATATTTATATTTCCAATACCTCCTTCTCATTCAGACTGACGCTTGCTAACTATCTAACTACTTAGTCATAATTATTATTGCATTGCTGGATTCAGTTCTGGAATAATTGAGATTCCTCTTAATAAAAATTTAACTTTCCATGAATATAACATTGGGTACTTCTATTGTACATACAAATCATATCATTGTACCATAAGATTTTTTTTATCATTTTATTTTTTATTTTTTCTTATTTAATTCTATCTCCTCTAATCTGCAAAATGTTATCTTCTTTTCTTTTCTCTTTATTTAAAGATTCTTCTATGTACATAGTGTCATTAATGTATTATTGTTTTTCTTTTTTGTAGCTCATTATGTCTCTAACCAGATTTAATTCAGTTATACCTGCAATTATCTGTTATTCTTAAGGGACTTTGTCCCAGAATAAAATTATTTTTCTATTCTATTCTATTCTATTCTAAAAAGGGTGATGAGGGGTTCGATAGTTTCTTTTAGTTCAGATAGAAATGAGGAAAGGATGGCGTTTATATCATTGGTATTCGGATTGGGAAGAGGAAATGAATCTGGAGCTTGGTATGGATTATATATTTGAATAGGAGATTAGGGGCTGGACGCTTTGTAGGATAGTAGGAGCAGAATAAACCTATAAAGATATTTGAGATGAAAAGTTGCTTTGAATAGGTGGATGGATTGGAATTGGATGTTGTTTCTGAGGCGGTAATTTGACTACTAAAGGTAAATTGTGGACAGGAGCGTTCTATTTTGGGGATTGAGGATGGTATTGGGAGGTCTGGGGATGTGATTGGGAGATTCGAGGTGCCTGTCGTTGTTATGGGCTGCTGGGTTTTGGCTGCAGTAGATTTACTGCGAGTTTGTAGATTATTATTATTATTATGAGATTGATTATTAGTATTGTTGGCTGTCTTTTTTGTTTTCGCTGTTTTATTTTATTTTTGTTTGTTTGGTAAATTGCCCGCTGTACCTGGGGCGGCGTTTCTATGGCGCTTCTAGAGAGTTCATCTAGCTTGATACTTAGTTTCGCTGAATTCTAAGTACGAAGGGGTCTCTGTCTCTGAGTCATCACCAAATGTACCGACTTCCATTATGATATATAATTAAATAAAAAAAAAAATAATAATAAATTAATTAATAATAATTGTAAAGCTAGAGAGTGAAGATAGTTATTAATACTAAAATATTCATATAATTATTTACAATATTTATACTAATGAATAAAATATTCGTGAAATCGACAGAGCCCTTGAACTTGTCAGATAAGTATTCAAACAGGCGGGATTACGGGCTACGAAGCCACTCTAGCCAGTAGAACTGCCTCACTTATATTTATGTATATATATTATATTAGTTCATAATTACTAATGTTTTCACTCACCTCACTGAAAGTTATTGTCAAATTAGTATATTGTTAATATTATAACTATTTGCCAGGTATTGAAGATTAACATAGTCTAATACTGATTGTCAGAAAAAAAATTCACAAACACAGAGATTTTAAACATGATATGTAGTTGCGGCCATCTTGTCTGAGACTTAGTGATTTTAATTAGAAAAAGATTATTTAAATACAATTTTTTTCAAAAATAATGCGTTTGAAACATTCGTACTGTTGAAAACTACTTACTGTAAAAACTTAGATTGGAAGTGGTGAAGTCAATGTAAGAAGACAATGGTAACATATGTCAAATTGAATTAAGGCACTCACTATGTTTTGAGAATCAAGGTCGTCTTACTTTGGTTAATACAGCGACCTGGGCCTTTGGTTGGGAATGATTACAATACATTGTCTGGAGGGTGGTAAGATGATATCCCGATTCCCCTAGTTACAGAACCCACTCTTCTACGCCCGATCACGTACATCACATGAATAAAATCGGAAATTCTCGGACACAAAGAAAATCTTTTTTCATTTCATTTCTATACTCTTTGTGAAGGTTAGAAGTTGAAAATTTTACCTGTGGACAGTAACGTACGTCAAAATTTTCAATAATATATTTTATTTTTTTCTGTAAGAAACATTTGAAATTGAAGTTTTAAGGCCTAAATTATTTTTTTAAAATGATCTTGTCAAGATAAAATCAACAACAGTGAAATATTGATTGTATTTTTTTTTTTTTTTTTTTTTTTTTTATCCATTCACAGTGCTGGGACAGCAAATTGCCATTTTGCAAAACCACCTAAATGCTTTAGGCACCATCATAAGAAGTATAACTGGTAACCTAGAGGCATATGATGAAAAACACTTTTCTACTTAAAGAAAATCAGGACCAAATTGTTGATCAATTACACAACCAATATTAGATAAACAGTAATTTAATTGCTCAATTATATAACACTATTAAAAACATACAAGAGAGAGACTGCAATGCTGCTCGAAAAATTAATCATATAGGAAGCGCAGTTAACTAGTTAGCAATTAAAGAATTATTAGATCACATTCAAACACTCTTCAATTTCTACAACCATTTCTGATATAGAAACTTCTTTAACCTTTTGTAAATTCAATACTCTACATTCATCTATAATTAATACAAAAGATTGTATTTTTTGTTTCAAGAATTAGAAAAGATAGCGCCACATTACAATAACAAATTTTTTTATCCATTTCAATTTCAATTCATCCTAGATATTGAATGCACAATATCTGTACAATTTGCTTTGCATGAAAATGAAATTATTTATACTATATCACCTCCATTTTTTGAAGAAACTGTTTATAGTTTGTATAATTTATACCCCATCCCATCGATTGTAAAAAAAAAAAAAACCTGTACCACTTACAACCCATGAAGGGTCTCGGGTTCAGTACTTAGGTAGGCTGTACTGTTTCTAAGCCAACGGTTGTGAAAGGAGGTGATTTGGCCAGAATTCACGCTCAACCGCCAGGTTTTTTCCCCAATTAAGGGTACCCACTTTTTAAGAGGCTGGGGGCCCCAGGAGGGTCTCCCGACCTCGAATTCGATCCACGACCGAATTAACAGAATATAAATACTCTGCCTTCAGTCGGACTCGAACTCGGGCCCGGGAGCATGGTAGTCAAGCGCCTTACCCACTGAGCTACCGCGCCTCCTTATCCCATCGATTGTAAAGGATGAAATCATAACAGTAATTCCAAACTTTACATATCTCTTAAATAATAATTAAAATTGAAAATTTCTTAATTATCAATGTATCGAAAGAAACAGCATTCACCACTGTCATGCAGCTGACATATCTCACCATCATGATTCCTGTATTCAAGATATTTTACAAAAATCATCCAGAGTATATTTTCTTTACAGGCGTCTACATCAGAAATAAAACCACATAAAAGAAATCCCAGAAACACTCTACATTCTCGTAGCATTTTACAACCCTGATGATCTTCAAGTTTAACAAGAACTGTAAAGACACTGTAAACTATCTTATGAAAGGAATTTATTTAATTAAAACAAATTTTAATTCAATTTTGTATCATAATAAAACTGCATTTTCATCCAGTCAAACTCATGGTTCTCTAACATTGTTTGATAAAGAAACTCTAATAATTCAAGCCTCACAGCTTTTAAATACTGCTTTAGAGATTAAAAATTTAAAATTTCATGAATTACAAACCTCACATCTTTCACACCTTGTGTTGAACAAAACTTACCTTTGACTGACACTTTAATTTTAATTATGTGGATAGTTTTTATTTGCATCATCATTACAACATTTGTAATTTTTATTTATTATATTTACAAAACTAGGGTTATAAATCATTTCACCCAAACTGGGGAAATTGGTATCTAAGAGGGGAGGAGTTAAACATTATATTATTCCTTTGTATTTAATATTTTTCGTTCTAACCTTTTTTCTTTCCTGTTATAGAGATCTTTTTCTTCAACTACAAATTTACTATTGATCACTTCCAAGGCAATGGAGAGAACATAAACATTAGACGAACCACTGTATATACACCTGCAATTTATTTTTGCCCACTGTGGGACATATTTAAACTCCGCGCTGCAGCTGAGAGATAGAGAGTTGGCCAGGCTCCAAGACTAGACACCATCGAGGCAGCGATGTTTAAGAAAAGTGTCCCTTACATCGAGGACATCCTTACATTTGATTTTTATGAATACCTGAAAATAAAGACGAGTATGGAAGAAAAAATTTTTATTTTGTCGTTTATTTTATAAATTTTGCTTTTTGTAAATTAACAAAACGCTAAAAGAAAAATACAAAGTTGATGAAAAATAAAATCTCTTTTGTTTTCTAGTGTTTATTTTTATCTGCTTTAAATATATACCTATTTGTTTTAAATATATCTATTTTGAAGAGCCATTCCTCTCAAGGTGTTTTTAATTACGGTTTTGTGGAAATTAATTACAATGGCCTTGACAAATATTCTTCATTTTGCATGGATTATACTGCAATTAAGGTCTTCTATAATTGATGAATACGTCGCGTAGGACTGACGTCAACATAACTTTTCCCATGGGAACAATTAATATGTTTATGTGAAACAAGGTTTTTCTTATGAATGATTTATTTATGCTATCCTTTAAACGACTGGATTTAATTTAAAATGTTACTTTTATTCCGAATAAACCTAATATCAATTTAATATGATAATAACAGTCATGTAACTTCAATCTTTAACAATAATAAAAATAACACAGTTGAGTAACATGTCGTTATAACTAATTTACAAACAGCGGAAATTATTATAGTTAACTAAATGTAGTTAATATATTAAAGTAATATGTAATATATATATATATATATATATATATATATAATATATAAATATATGATATATATATATATATATATATATATATATATATATAAAATTATATTTTAAGGCAGAAGGCCTTGATATCTAAAATAAATATGTGTTATTATTTAGTCGTTGCGTGTTAATTTATAAGGTTAGATTTTTGTGAATTTGTTTATATTAGAAAAATAGTATGAAAATTTAATACTATAACAGATTTTGTAGGTATGTATGGAATTATGTATTCATTTTATACATAATATTATTTAAGAGAGAAATTATGTAATTTTATAAAAAAAGATTTTGTATTTGTAGCAATCCAAAAGAAGTTTATAGTTTTATAAACTTATAAATCGGTTTTTTTGCAAAATGAATCAAGTTAAATTCCATATATTAAAGGAAACCGATGTTGGAAATGAGGTTAACAAAGTTAAAAACATCAGGCTGATGACGAGAGAGTTTACTTATGTATTTCCAACTGAGGTACAAAACGAAAAGTACCACCATCGGTTATTCCAAGTAAGTACAATATAAAATGCTTGCAAAACTTTGATTCGAGCTGGTCACTGTAGAAATGGGTTGGTTACGCTAACTCCAGAAATGTTTGCCTTGTATTTTGCCAACGACAACAATCCAGCATTCAAAGATTATTTTTTAGAAAAACAATGTAGCTTATCAACATCTGAACAGGACACAAGCCAAACAGATTTATTGGAATTAGTTGAAAGCTTGAAATTGAAACTTACAAGCAAGGAAATGAATTTGTCATTAATTTCAACCTTGTTTGTCATTGACAGATTTCAAGAATCAAAATGCAGCTGACTGGTTATGGAGGTAAGAGAAAGAATGAGAGCGGCATAACGTGAAAGATGATGATAAAAAAAGACAGCCTCTCCTCTTTTTAGAGGAAAATGCTCTTGAATGGGACAATGTTAGGCTTATTAAAAGTTGACCATACAGAGTGATTGGATAGATTGGCGTGGTTCATTTCTAACGACTTATGCCGACAAAAGTTGGCAGACTATTAAGTATGCGTATAATTTTAAATTCTTGAAAGGATCCCTAATAGAGGTAATACTGCAAGAGGTAGAAGCCGATATGACCACTCGATCCAAAATCAATCATATAGATGTCGGACTCCCCGTTCATATTCAAGATCATCTAGACAAAGAAGAAATCACTTCAATGGAGAAACTGATGAACCAGCTACGGCGGTATGACTCTACAGAACCTAAATCAAAAAGTATGTTGATACTATTTTTTGATCATGCCTTTAATTACATAATGGTTTTTAGTTATTTGTTTATTTTTGCAAAAAAAAATATAACTTTTTATTATTGTACTGTGTTTACTTACGTACCTGTGTGAAAAACTAGTAATAGGTATCTAAAGAATTAAGGTATACACAAATGACGATCGGGAGATTCTTACTTTACATTTTCATTTCCTTCGCTACCTGGGACCATGCCTTTTCCGTCACTTCCCTCTTTGAGTAGCCTTGAAGTGAATAATTATAAAGTTTAGGGTGTTTTTCGATTTCCCTAACAAATTTTACACCAAAATTCTAGAACCAGAAGTTCAATGTTTTCTGAAATTTATATTATAAAAATTATTAAAACTAATTAAAAATTAAACTAGTATAATTTAAATTAAGAGTACTACAATCAACGAATATGACATTTACCGATCATTAAAAAATATCTGTAAAAATAATTAGCACTTAAAAATAAAGCACAAAAAAAAAAGAAGAAGAAAGAAAATGAAATTATAATTACCTCAATGACGTAGAATCGCGCGGTCCTCTCGATAAATCCCGAGCACTACCGATCGCAAGAGACGAAGAACGCAGGGTACGAGGAACTGCTCGGTTTTTGACGGTCTCCCCTTATCTTAACTTGGTTTCACCAATTATTCTTTCATTGATCATTATGAATATCTATAAATATATTTAAAGTTTGGCAAAGTTGTGTGTATATCTTTCCTTTTTATTCTTGAGGATATCAAGCATATCTTAAGCTTTAGGAGGATATTGATATCATTGGTCAGTAAGGAATAAGTTACATCTGAATCCAAAGAAAATTAAGGCTATCCTCATCGGTACAAAACCCATCCTTAATACCTTTCCCTACTCTCCATTGTTTTACCTCAATAACCTTACCATTCAGTTCTAAAACTCTGTTAAAAACCTTATAAACCATCGGGATCCCCAGGCAATCACACATTCCTTGCTGATAGTCTGAGCTTAGGAAGCTTTTTCCTTATTATTGAAGGAAATACTTTCTATGTACTCCAGTTTCAATCTCTAAAAATCAAAAAAACCTTTCCGTTTTCTTGAACTAATAACTCTGCATGCTTTTATCCACCTTCTAAACAAAAGGTCCCAACCTTTTCACCTCTATAACCCTCGTATAGAATCCATCCCCCTCATCCTTTGAAACTTTAGCGTACAAAGTTAATAATTATGGATTTTAGTTTAGTAAATTTAATTATGTACTTGTTGCTATCTATCAAACCAAAAGGTTTTTACTTAACAAAATAATATTCGCGTGTTGTGTAATAGGGTGGCTGGCCCCTTCACAGCCTCTTGCGGGTGGTCCAGCAGTTCACACCCTTTATTGTTGTGAGACATAGTTCTCTATCTGCCTATCCCTTACCAGGTGATATTCGGGGTAAACTTTGTATTTTGAGTTTTTCTAAAATTCATAAAACTGGAAAGTCGGTGGGCGTGTCCGAGTTCAAGGGGCGGAGTCTATACTTTAAAAAAGGCCGAGTCAAAGAGTCTCATAAGGCCCTTTTTCCTGGGTTAGTTCTGTCTGGGAGTTCCCCCTGAACTGTTCCTGGATGTCTGGTGCCTGGCCTTTCGGCCAGCCTGAGGATTCTCGCCATGTAGCCGATCAAGATGTAGTCATTTCCAAATGACACCTCACCGACGACTTCCAATTCCGCCGATGACGGCTTGCCCACGTCATAGCACATCCCTCAAAGATAAGTCTGGATTAAGTTTATCCGTTACTATTTAAGTCTTAAATTAGTTATGATCCAGATTTCCATATTGTTATTTTGTATGTCAACCCTTAATTGAATATATGTTGTTTTTAGTTTAACCATACAGTTTATTGCCTAGTTGCATGTCTCTCATTTAATTAATCTACTTTGATTACTCTTATTTATAATTAACAAACGTTAATCATTGGCCCCAGGATAACCTTCTGGAGAAGATATTAGAATAATTAATCAATTATATAAAAATACTCATTTATAAATTGTCAAGAGATTAAGTCCTGGCTGGCATCCCTGTATTTAGATAAATGCATGATCCGGACTCGACAGAGAAGGATATAGCATTGTTTATACCAATTTCTTAATTTTTTTCTTATTTTGTAGGTTTTTTTAGTATTTTTCCTACTGTTAAAATAAATGCATTCCAAATTACATCCATTTTAGCTAAGCTCACTATGTAGTGTAAATTGTTTCATTATCAAAACATGTAATAATATTTAATATGTCCAATTGTAAACTGTTAAATTATTTGAATAAAACCTTTATTATTATTAGTTTGTGCATTATTATTATTCTGTGGGGACAGTAAGTCCCAGAATAAAGTTTATTTTTCATGAATTCTACAATATCCTGCTCTTACTCCATTTGTTACAAATGATATTAAAGGGCCAGTCTTTAACAACCAAACTGATTAACAAAATATTTCTTCAACCACCAGGGCGATAAGCAATAATTTGAAATCAATTTCTCAATTATATAGGAATAAAACAACAAATATATTCAAAAAAATTAGTTTATATATTAACTTAAATTTTCAGGAGACTTATTTTTAAGATTAAAATGCTTGTGTTAATAGTTACAATGTATTCAAACAATATAAATACTGTGGCTAAAGAGCAGTAAGTGTTAAAGCAAATATGGGATAGTTCAAAAGTATTGATTACGGGATTTTTTTCTTTATTAAAAAAAAAAAAAAAAAAAAAAAAGGATTTAATAGAGAACTTGAAAATCAGCCTTCAAAATTGAAAATTCCAATGTCATTAGTTATAGGATTTTAGGAAAATTGTCATTGGTGATTTCCCCAAATTTATACTTTTAGACTTAACAGAGTTTCTGTATTTAATTTTGAACACAACTTTAATAAATCATTCATTGCTAATTTCCATTCCTCCCTTTCTTCCTCTCCCTCCCTCCCTCACTCCTTATTTTCTTCCAGATTTCCCTTTACAGTGTCCAGCGGACACAGAACGTTAAAGAAACGTTATTTGCTTCTCAAACCGTCAATGCTTAATGTTTTTAGGAGCAGTACATTTAATTTGTCTTCATCGTACACCTCGATAGGAGTTTCTCAATTTAAGCCACGTAGTTTTCGCCTCTTTCCCTGAAACAAGTATTAAGGATCCAACTAAAGAATGAAACAAGGGAATAATTAATTTTAAATACTTTTTTTAAACTTTTATTTAATTATAATAAAAATTGTTGTTTGAAGAATCGTTATTTCATAATATTTATGAGTTGATTTGTTTTATTTTTTTCAGACCACTAGTTTCTGGAGACAGCTACTAAAGTTTTGCTTATAACTACCTGTTGGGAGATTGCATAGTGTCTAATATTGATCAAGATGTAGTCATTTCCAAATGACACCTCACCGACGACTTCCACTTCCGCCGATGACGCCTTGCCCACGTCATAGCATATCTCTCAAAGATAAGTCTTGGTTAAATTTATCTGTTACTATTTAAGTCTTAAATTAGTCTATTTAAGTCTTAAATTAAATTAAATGATCCAGATTTCCTTGGGCAATAACAAAAAAGGAACAGGCGAAACTAGACACCATTCAAAGGAAACTTTTAAGTTGTATGGCAGGAATCCAAAGAAGTGAGAAAATTAAGAACCGAGAAATCCTAACTCGTGCAAAAGTTGAAAGTCTCAGCAAGGAAGCCCAAAAACTGAAATAGAGGTGGGCTAGACACCTAGCCAGATTCAAGTACAAAAGATGGTAAAAAAACAGCCGATCGATGTTCACTACCAAGTGAACACCGATCGGCCAAGTGAGAAGCAGGGGAAAATAGGTGGGAAATAGGAAAATAGGACAATAGGAAAATAGGAAAATAGGACAGTAAAATAGGTGGAGGGATTAAACTACCCGAACAATAGGAACCAACTGGATGAAAATGGCCAGGGACAGAAACTGTTTGAGGTTTAAAATGAATGCTGTATATTTTATTTTATATTGTTACAACTAAGTTTCGATTTTGTAAAATTATTTTGGGGCTGAGCTCCATTTTACCTCTTAAGGGAGATGTTTTTTCATAAATATGATGTCAATAAAGCCTTATTTTATTTTATATATCATAAGCCATAGTGGATATCATAACGGTAAGCATAATGAGACACACCATTTTGAAGCTAATCATATTATCTATAATTTTTTTTTTTTTTTAAAGCATTTCTTTCCAAGTCGTAATGATAAAAAGTTATAACTTGGGCAACACTCGGTTGCCACTCTTTATGCACTCACCTCATACCTCATCACGTGCTTTCCTCTTCGCCATCGTTCTTCGCTCCCCGCTCCTCCTGTCGCTTCCTCCTTTGACATTTGACAACGCCAGTGTTAGGTCGGAAATGCGGAAGTTGGATATGGAATGGTATCTGAATACTCTAGGACACCCTAAAAGCCGAGGTCGGTAGAACGCTTGCACAGTACGTTGGGTTCGTAAGTACTTTTTTTTACGCGGGAAAGGGATTAGAGGCGGGTTACAATCATTCAATTCATACAGCCACTGGATTTTCGCCATTTGAAATGTTATTTGGCCTTCGCGGACGTAGGAGGGATACCCGCGGTGCAGTAGTGGATGAAGAGGTTGAGGCGACGTTGGTGGCAAACAAAATGGCACTCGGGCACTGATGGAAGAAAGCGCGGAAGAGGCTCAATGAGGAGAAAAATAGGAGGGTGATTTAGGAGAATCTCAGGGTTCGTGATGGAATGGAAAGGGTCGGAATTGGAACTATTGTATACCGGAAAATAGTGGCGAACCGAAGTAAGAAGGATATACGCTATGATGGGACTATCGGGCCCTTCAAAGTCGTTGCGAATCGAGAACATAATGTTGTCACCATCCAAAGTATGCAAGATCCTCGGAAACGAAGGACGGTGCATCTGGAACAACTAAAGATTCCGTTAAGTCAATACTCTCGTTTTCTCGTTTCTATTGATTATCTCGTTTCTATCGTTTATCTCGTCTCTATCGTTTATTTCGTTTCTATCGTTTTCCACGTTTATTGGTCATTCCTATTGTCGTTCTGAGTCGTTTCTCGCTGATTCGCGTCATTTTTTCATTATTTCTCGTGTTTATTTATACTGTTTAATCGTCTCATTCGTGTTGTTCGTTTCTCATATTACTGCTTACAGGTTTCATTATACGAAGTTCCAGGAGTATCCTCTGCTCTATGCAGGGGAATTTGCGTAAATAGTAGATAATGTAAAAGGATAAGAAGAAGTGTAACAGTTCTTTTTGTTTGTTGTATTTTAGTTTTGTACTGACTGAGATATGTCAAAGTATGGTGAAAGTTTTAGTTTAAGTACAGAAGTGTTTTATTTTATTATTATTTATTTATTTGTAACATTGATTTTTGTATGTTTGAATATGGTTGGTTGTTTGGCCAGTGTGGGAGCTTAGGAGGACTGTTCTTAAACTGATGGGGAGGGGGAGTTGAGATGTATAGGGAAATAATATACATCCTAATCCCAAACAACTATCAAATTTATATAAAGAGGATTCCTGAGCAATAACGTTAGTCTTTTTCAAGTACTCGTGAGTATAATTTCCAATTTCCTTTTTCTTTTGGGCAAACTTAACTTATATATATATATACAGGGTGTTCGGAAGATCGTTGGCCAAAAAATTATCTCGGGTAGGGAGGTTCATTTTGAACCTATTTGAGGTAACTTACCTATGTACAAAGTCTTACGGTTTTTTTTTTTAATGAATTTTTTTGTAAAAATGGCCAAATCCAAACATTTATGCCTTATAATTCCGTTGTTTACTGATATATCAACGCCATTTTTTTCCCTGTAATTACTAATACATTGTCCATGTAAAATAAAAAAAGATATGGTGCAATAAACAAATACCAAAAAAACCCGGAGATCGTTAAATCTTGTCAAAGGCAAAAATAAAAATTATGAACTTCAAGTTTAGGTTCAATAAAAAAAAAAGTAAGAGCAACAGCCAAATCATAATTAAACATAAAATAAAATATAAACCAACTTATGATATAAGTTTAATTAATAAAAATAAAAAAAAAATGTGATTTTAAAAAAAACTGATTTTAGCACTTCAAAAGTTTCGAATAATGTGTGAAATACTGATACATCTTTTTTATTTAGGATAAAATTTACATAACAAATTCTGTCAGATTTCTCTTTTTCGAAATTATAACCTAATTAGCTTTGATAGTCGTCAATAAACACATTGTAGAGTGCATGGAATATGCGATAATTTTTGACTTCGTAGGTTCGTTAGGAATAGTTAGAAGGTAAACATACTAAAAGTCCCCGCCCCTGGGGGATGAGCTAACGGTGGGGGGAGGGGAGAAGTTCCATTTTTTTGGTTTTTCCATAATATCTCGAAAACTGTTACCTCTGAAAAAATATGTTTCAAATAAACATAAAAGCTAATTAAATGTTACCTCACTTTTTGTCAAACGTTTGCTTCTATTACGTTCCACAATCGTTTCTCAGAAAAAACGTCAGATTCAGAATTGTAGAGCATTAAATTTACTTCAATTTCTTATATACGTTTCTGGTATTTGCTTAAAATGTTTAACAAAAAAAGAGGTAAACATTTTTTTTATTTTTAAAGTTGTCGATTTTTTAAAAACGTATATCTCGAAAACCGTTTGAATTTTTACTAATATGTATATGATTAATTTTATAGGAAATTTAATGAGCTTTAATTTTGTTCTGCTACGTATTTTTCTAGAGTCCACCGTTTTCGAGATATAATCGAAAAACGAAAGTGGGACCTTCTCCCCTCCCGCCACCTTTAGCTCACCCCCCAGGAGCGGGGACTTTTAATATGTTTACCTTCTAACTATTTCTAACAAAGCTGTGAAGTCAAAAACTATCGCATATTTCATGCACTCTACATCCCTCATTTCGTCGGGGTCGTACTTCTCTAAAAATGCACGTTTATTGTTACTCATTCCGGAACTAATTGTTCGATTCAAAATTTATATTTTTTATCTGGAAGCTCCTTAAATTTACTATAAGAACCTATATATGAAATTTTGATCGAATCCCTTTAAATAACCATACCAGGGACGTTAAAAATCGCTTACTATTTTAAGTCCAAGTTTTTTTGGCATAGTTTTCACTATAACGCCAAAACTATTTGTCAGATCTGAAATTTATTATTTCAACTAAAACCTGTTTATATTTACCATCAGGCCCTATATAGGAAATTTTGATTATGTCACGTAATACACCCAAACCTGAACGCTAAATATGTATGTTTTGGCAAAGTATGACGATATTCACAAATTCAGTGGGCTGGTTTGAGTGTATAACGTGGCATAATAAAAATTTCATATATAGGTTCTTATAGTAAATATAAGGAGAATTCAGATAAAAAATAGAAATTTCGAATCGAACAATTAGTTTCGGAATGAGTATCACTAAACGTGTTTTTTCAGAGAAGTACGACCCCAGATAAAGAGTGCCGAAATGAGGGGTGTAGAGTGCATGAAATATGCGATAGTTTTTGACTTCACAGCTTTGTTAGAAATAGTTAGAAGGTAAACATATTAAAAGTCCCCGCCCCTGGGGGGTGAGCTAAAGGTGGGGGGAGGGGAGAAGGTCCCAATTTTGTTTTTCGATTATATCTCGAAAACGGTGGACTCTAGAAAAATACGTAGCAGATCAAAATTAAAGCTCATTAAATTTCCTATAAAATTAATCATA
This sequence comes from Euschistus heros, assembly GCA_003667255.2. Classification (NCBI taxonomy): domain Eukaryota; kingdom Metazoa; phylum Arthropoda; class Insecta; order Hemiptera; family Pentatomidae; genus Euschistus; species Euschistus heros. The sequence continues at coordinate 776,067 of RCWM02000205.1, read as the reverse complement.
TACGTATTAATAGAAATTCCTACGGTTTTCGAGATATACGTTATTAAAAAATCGACAACTTTAAAAATAAAAAAAATGTTTACCTCTTTTTTTGTTAAACATTTTAAGCAAATACCAGAAACGTATATAAGAAATTGAAGTAAATTTAATGCTCTACAATTTTGATTCTGACGTTTTTTCTGAGAAACGATTGTGGAACGTAATAGAAGCAAACGTTTGACAAAAAGTGAGGTGACATTTGTTTTTTCCCGAAAATCACCTATTTTTAATAAAGTATATCTCTTAAACGGTTAGAATTACGACAAATTTGTATATAATAAATTTTATAGCAAATTTAATTAGCTTTTATGTTTATTTGAAACATATTTTTTCAGAGTCAACATTTTTCGAGATATTATGGAAAAAACAAAAAAATGGAACTTCTCCCCTCCCCCCCACCGTTTGCCCAGGGGCGGGGACTTTTAGTAAGTTTACCTTCTAACTATTCCTAACTAAGCTACGAAGTCAGAAATTGTCGCATATTCCATGCACTCTACACCCCTCATTTCAGCACTTATTGACTGGACTATGACCTTTGTATGCTATCCAGTAAGTAGTCATAAATTATATATTTGAATAAGTGTTCTTGCCTGCCAAGAGTTCATATCATATATGAATTGAAATAGACTAAGTTAATTATAAAATTTTATTAATATAAATAATAATGTATGCATAATACAATATGATTATAATATTAATTTTTCATAAAAATCCTGTTATAATAAAATAAATAACTATATTTCATTAGTTACAGTTTTCTCATAAATAATATAATATAAAATTATATATTACTAGCCAACACACTTGAGAAGTTGGTATCCATGACTGATTCATCGAAATATTAAAGATGTATATTAACCATAATAGACTGACTTCCAAATTTTCTGTTTTTCATAAAATTAATATTATAGAAAAATACATCATTTAGTGTGTCTTCACTTAAAACTTTTTTAAGTTTTTTACACTTTTTTAAGTATTGTACACTAAACAAATGTCATATAATAATAATTATAATTATTAATATTATACAAATAAAAAAATTGATTCTAATATTATGAATTATACATGAGATTCTGGAAAGAGAAAACCATAATTGCAGTATGACGTTTTTTTTTATGTAATGAAATAATAAGACATAACCTCATGAATAACAATCCTTTATTGGGAAGTGAGGACTGAGCAATGACCGTAGAATAAATAAATTAATGAAAATTTCAAGAAAACCTTAAAGATAATCAAAGTTTTCTGTTTCCTAAATATTTTTTTAACATCAATTTCTTTCTTAAAACATATTTATCTGTTTGCTTGGATAAAAACCATTATTTTTTTTTTATAAATTAGTGTTATTCAAATTGTTTATTTCCTTGATTAAGTTATAAGATATCCAATTCAGTAGCATACCTATTACAATCTCTTAGTTTTCTTAAAATATGTGATTTCGTAGAAGTTCGGTAAAAGGAGGACAAGTTGAATAACTACTTGAAGTAAAAGTATTACCACATAAACTGTGGCAAATTGGCAGTTTAACAGATTTCTTAAAAGTGTGGCCGTTACTATTACCAGTTCAATCTGAAATTAAAGAAATAATATTCAATATTATATTTTTACAAATCACTAGTAAACAAATTGTATATTTGTATATTTATATTGACACCTATATTCCATTCAATATATTTTTTTTTCTATGTGCACTTTGTGTTTGCAGCTTTATGGTTTTTACTATTATTATTTTTTTTTATGATGTTTAAATTTACAAGAACAATAAAATGTCCATAATTCCATTTACAAACATTTTATCTGCAGACTACTTCTAGCTGAACAAAATTTATGAAAGTTACAAAGTTGTAGGTAGCATTAATTGATCCATTCTTCTTCGTCAAAAAGAATTAATTCAAATGTCATCATAAGCCACCCAGCCAGATATATTTTTCTTTGTTGGGGTTACATTATCAATATATATATAAAAGATATGCTTCAGTCCACGAAAAGGAGCATAAGTTGTAGCATTGTAAAGTATTAAAAAAAAAAAAATATGTGTTTGTATACATGTATATATTCTTTATTTGCAAGAAAAACAATTTTTCTTGAAAAATATTTTGAAAATTTGTCAATTAATCGTTTATTTCTAATGAATAAATGAACAGAATAGAACCTAATGTATATATATTTTTTTTTTTTTTTTGCAACCGTTAAATAATGGGAACATTATTCAATTAAAAACAGCTGATTAACATTCCATTTTATTCTCTAGTGAGTAAAAAATCCCATAAGTTTAACTTTAATTCTCTAGAGTGTATAGCAAAATTTCAGTGCCACCTTGATACATACCTTAAAACAAAGTTCATTATTATTTATTTTAAATTATATAATTATTATATTATCTAAATGCACAGTATTTTACATACAATGAGCAATTTAAAAACATTTTTAAAAAGTAGCAGGACAAATTCAGAAAAAAATTTAAAATAAAAGAAAAAACTTCTAATTGCAACCATTTGAAAGGTTATTACTTTTATTCCTTATTGGACAGTACATATTTAAATTGAATTGCTATTAAGTTGAATTTAAATTAAATTAAGATGGATCAGTGATTCAAGTTATGAAAACATTCCTCCTATTATGAAAAAAAACAGAAAAAAATGTGATTAGTAATGTTTTACCCAATAAATCACAAAAAAATTACAACTTAAGGTATAACAATTATAAAAAATAGTGTGTCATAAACAAGATTAAAAAACTTCAGAAAACATTCTTGTTGCTTACTTTAATGAAATAGCCAAATCATACAAATCTTCACCAATATTGTCAATATATTCTATGTCCAAAATTACTACATCAATAAATGAAAACATTAACATCAGTACTTATATAAAACTCAAAACATTTATTAAAAGGAAATCAGAGAATTATAGACCAAAAAAATCTGAAATATTTTCAAGAGATGAAATTATAATTTTTTTATTAGATGCTCCAGATGAAACAATTTTTATGATGAAGGCAAGCAAAAGTTTCTTCTATTTTGACTTCTTAATTGCTATGATAATAAATATGTAAATTTACGGATTCAAGCATTGTTGCGATTTTTTATTTTTAAGGGTAGCTTAAATTACCGGAGTATCTGGGGCCTGCAGGTGTGGTGAACTTCTAAAAATAGAAATAAATCACATGAACCAAACAGATGAATACATAATAATTTATATCCCAATTTCAAAAAATAATGTACAGCGTACCTTTTTAGTTTACAATAAATTAGGACCATATGACTTCACCCAAATATTCCAACATTACTTAACACTTCGACCAAAAAACACTCCACATCCTCGTTTATTTATTAAACGTCAGTGCTGCCGCTTCTGAAATAACATTGTTCCCCCGCGTCATAGCAAAACCTCCCCAATTTCCACCCAACCGTTTCAAAACCTTCTCCGATTTCCCCCAAATGACAAATCAGTAATGTTGCTTATCTACTATATAGTTGTCAAATACCACTCACTCATTTAACACGAAATCTCAAAAAGCACCGAATGGATTAGAATGAAATTTCGTATGTGGCTTTCTCTATGGCCGTAGGTGCTCGCTAAGAGAGGAATTAAAAAAAAAAAAAAAACGGCCTGGATCGCTGCTAATTCACGAAAAATCCGATTACAATTTTTATTGGGTGAATAATAATAAATTAATTGTCATATGGTATTTGGATATAAGCTAAGTTAAAAAAATAGGTTAGATGTTTAAGCTGCACACTTTGACCAAAAATTAAGTTCCTTATGGTTGTAAACAAACAAAAATACGATTGATGTCGAAACCTTATAAGATGGTACTTTCTGTGAGCTCATGGTGGCTGCAGAGGTGTACCCTTAGAAGTTTGAGTTGTTTCGTGACGAGGAGCTATTAAAAGACTTGCGTTAAAGAGGGGGTTAAAAGACTTATGTTCTCTGGTGATGTAAGCCCAGTTTGATGTACATATTCTTTACAAGCAACCCACCAACATTGCTTCACCAGTAGCTTCGTCCCCAACTACTCTTCCTTCAGTTTTCCGGTCACAGAAACTGCTTTTCTCAACCAGGCCCAAGTTGTATTTTACAAATTGTACCTACGATTTCTGAATTTCATTCCTTGAACCTAGAATATATAGAATACATAGAAACAGAATGACTAAACTTTATTCGTAAAAATCAAAAAAGTTGAGAAGTTGAGACTATATTTATTTAAAGTATGCCATACGAAAAGCTGATGGTCTGGTATTAGAGCTGGGAAAGATGGTAGTACTGCCTCGAACTTCACTGAAGGGCTATCAAAATAATATAAAATTAACTTTTGCAAATTGTCAAATTTACTTATTAAAATTATTCTAAGAATGGAATTATTTAAGTAATAATAATAATCAACGTTAAGCTTAACTTTTACTACTTTAAGTTGTCCTTAATCCTAATGATATGCAACCGTAGCGGAGCAGGGTACTTTCAGCTAGTTAACTATAATAATGATGCATTAAGTTCATAAATATTTTTGTCTTAATTAGAAATTAAGATATTCTTCGTATATTTAATGTAATTTATGAAATTAGATATTTTTATAAAATAGAAAAGAATATTTATTATAGCCAACTTATACGCCTCTTGGTCGAATCGATTTTTAAAATTCATATCGATTAAAAAATTCAATTTGAATTTCTCCCACGGGAGAAAATTTCTCCTAAATCGGCAGCCCTAGTGATGAGGTGTAACCTTCAATGATAGCTCGAATTTCCCCCGAATTACCCCCAAAAGTGCAAAGGCTTCTAAAATTTCCCCCCGGGGGAAAATTACCCCCCAATCGGCAGCCCTGGTAAATGTACCAACACAACAGGTAGGTATTAATTCACTTTCAGCAATTCCATCAAAAATAGCAACTTATTTGAATAAAAATAACATTGATAACTTTACTGGACGCGCGTTTCAGAGAATATCTGCATCCTTACTATCTGAGGAGGAAGGTGATATTTTACAGATTAAAAAACACGGAGGCTGGAAGAGTACTAGTGGGTTAGAAGGTTATGTAGACCGATCAATTGACGCTAAAATGAATACTGCTCAGCTGATATTACAAGGAGGTTCACAAACCCATAAGCAATGTGTTTCTAACAGTTCAAATTCTAATTCAAATACTCATTTTAGCAATAATCTTAACTTCAATTCAAATCAACCATTTATTTCTAACGCCAATAATTGTAATATTACAATAAACATTTATAATAAATAATAATATGAGTACTTGTATTGCTACCTGAACAAAATTTATAAAAAAATTTTCATATTTGTTTTTTTTTTTTTTAACGGTTGCAGAAAAAATGTAATATTTAACTCGAGTATAAAGAATTTTACTCACTCTCGGCAATTTACATCATTCGCTCGCTCGTGCATTGTAAACCTTGCCTCGAGTGAGTAAAAGTACTTCTTTACACTCTTGTCAAATAAATAACTATTAAAACAAAGAACAACAATTAGGTAAGTTTATTCTTCATTCAAAAATAATTGTGTTTTGTCTTTTATTTATCATACTGGATACTATTAAAATTCATCACAATTGGTTCTAATAATGTTCAACTTACTAAATGTATTATGGTGATATATTTTTTCAAGTACAAGTACTTTTGAAATGAAGGACCTAGAACAGTTATCAAGTAGTAACTATGCATTATGACATGGACAAATGCATTAAGTGAGAACATTTTGATGCAGGATTCATCTGAAAAAAATATTAATGAATTGAGTTTCTTTTGAAAATTATTGGATTATATTTTATTTATTGTTTTAAAATTGAACATGGGAAGTTTTAAAATCATTAATGCAGTTACATAATTAACTTAAAAAAATGAAATTGTAATGAACATTAAAACGTATTTTTCCTTATCGATTAATTGCATTAAAAATCAAATAATACTTCTATAAAAAGGAGTAAAGAGACATTTTTGCAATCTTGAACAAATTTATAAAGGTCTCAAGAGTTTGTAAAATAAATAGGCTGTTTACAAATTTTATTTCAATTAATATCACAATTACTATTACTTTTTAAATGCATAATATTTAAAAATTAATAATTAGTTCTTAAAATAAAATAATTAAATTTTATTACACTCTGGAAGGTCCATTAATTGTTATATATTTTAATACAGCATACATAAAATTGTTTTTATAAATACCCGTAGAAACAATGGCCCATAATTCCATTGCCAACAAAACGGTTTAACAAAACTAAATATACAGGGTGTCCCGAATTTAAATGGCAAAACTTCAGGAACCTATAGAGGACCGAAAAACTAAGACAAAAAGTCCTTTAGAGATTTGCTCGTTTTTGCTTAGTTTTAGAGAAAAGAAACAAAACAAGTATTCATTTTTATGCTAATTTATTTACATTTCTATTAAAATTTTTAATGTAAATATTGCTCAAAATGTTGTCCTCTAGCACCAATGCAAGCATTACATCTAGCATTCACTTGATAAATAGCAGCTAAACATTGTTCTGATGATATTTGGTGCACTGCATCTATGATTCGGCCTCTTAATTGCTCTCTTGAGTTGATTGACACTGAATAAACTTTCTGCTTCAAGGTTCCTCATACGAAGAAATCCATGGGTGTCATATCAGGTGATCTGGGTGGCCAAGGTACTACTCCTCCACGTCCAATCCATCGTTGTGGATAATTTATATCCAGCCAAGCTCGAGCAACTCTGCTATAATGAGCTGGACATCCATCGAGTTGGAACCACATTTCAATCCGCTGCTGTAAGGGAATGTCATCTAAATAATTAGAAAAGTCGTACTCCAAAAAATGTGTAAATGTGATACCATTCAATCTTCAGGTAAAAAATATGGTCCCACCAGTAATCCGTTCCAAATTCCAAACCAAACGTAAATAGCAAATTCATGCGGATTTTCAAGAGCCCATACATGATAGTTTCTTTAATTAAAAATTCCTCCTCTTGTAAATATAGCTTCATCGGTCCATATAATTTTTAATGGAAATAAATTATCGTCTCGAATTTTGTCAAGAAACCAGTTACTAAAATTCAATCTCTTGACATAATCTTGAGGTAATAAATTCTGAACTTTTTGAAGATGGTATGGGTAGCGATTATCACCTCGTCGATTAGACACTCTTCTGTTTGGAAATCGATGCGCATACTCACGCACCGCTTCTAAAGATTTACCGTTACAGAAACCATACACAAAAATCATATCAGCGTATTCAACATTAGAATATGTATGCGGCATTCTGGCTGATGCTATTCACACAAAAATATCTGAGTTACTGACTGAAGACTGATTTAGGAATTATAATCCTAGAAGGAAGCCAAAAAGTAAACAAATGAAAGAATGTAAAGGATAACATTAAGTGTTTACATATTTCCCTGCCTAGCCTGACGAAGTTTGAAAGATATTAAACGCTACCTGTAACATTTTTGTTTTGTTTCTTTGTTTGCGATTTTCTCTAAAACTAAGCCAAAACGTGCAAATCTCTAAAGGACTTTTTGTCTTAGTTTTTCGGTCCTCTATTAGTTCCTGAAGTTTTGCCATTTAAATTCGGGACACCCTGTATATGGTAGGTAATGGACCCTAATGTTTATCTAATCATCCAAAAAGAATTGGATAAAGTAATAACAAGATTCATAGCTTCATAATGCAAATTCATGCCATTAATATATTAACCCTTTTCCAAATGTTTAAGGTGATAATTTGAAAATCAAGGTTTTTTGGTATGTTAAACGGAAATATTCAATCATTTTTCAAACTACTTAAAATTAAATAGGACAAAGTTGACATGGGATATTGGTATATGAATTCATATTGAATGATAGTAACCAAATCTACTGTTTTACATGCAATTAAAATAAAATAACAAAATTCAATTATTTTGAAAATACATGCTAATACCATAGGCAAGAAATGCTCCAATATATGCTATCAAAATCATTGTTGAGTGATGAAAAATATGATGAGTGGTAGTCTGAGATGTCTTTTTTCGCAATATAAAAAAAACCTAAAAAGAAAGTAAGGATTAGAATGAATATAAAAAAATTATTACAATATTTTTGAAAGATTAAAATTGATTGCATTATATATATATCTAACAAGATAGCCGAGCAGGCGGATACGTTGTTATCAGTGCTGGATCTTTATATGCTATTGTTTCCGACGTTAAGGAGAGATTTGAAGAATAGGACTGTTACTGTAATCGCATCTATGGAAGAATATGTAAGTAATATACCTAACATTACAATAGACTGCCGGGGAGAAGCAGTATGCTCAAACTTCCACAAATGAAAGTTTTCAGCTCCTTCCAGCTTTTCAATAGCATCAATTTCCAATTGCTCCATTTTAATTGTCACTAAACTGGTAAAACTATAGGCACTGTTATTTTCCTTTATCACTGACTTCTGTCATTACAGGCAACCACGGACTGCTACCATGTTGAGGTGAATATTAATGTTACCTTAAAAGACACACACTCACAGTTAAGCAGTTTTTATTTTAACAAAGGAAAACTTTCTTTTAACACAAGGAATTATCACATGTTACATTACTCCACTATGACCTGCCAATCTCTCCTCTCAGTGTTACCTCAGCATTAAATATTTAAAATACAAAATTATTATTTTACTTATTATTGACAATTAATTAACACAACACTTTATTATTTAATAATTACTAAACATAAAACTTTTAATAATTATATACTTTAACATATAACATATACATACTTTACTCCGAAGCATCGGAAATATTTACGCGAAGAGATTCCCTATCTTCGACTGAAATAGATTGTTTCTTTTTCCTCTTTTTTGCTAGTGGGCCTTTTAATATTGTCTATATGGGTTTTAATCGGTCTTTTATCTTTTACTAGCACATTTACCTTTTTAAACCTGTCTCTACTTCTTATTTTTGATTGAGTATTTTTTAAATATTCTTTTAATTTTTCTAATATTCTATGTCTCCTAATTATTTTTGAATATCTAAGGGGTCTTCTCTCTTTTTATTTAATTTTTTAGTTTTCGTTTCTTTCTTATTATTTACTTTAGCTCTAATTAATTTGTGTAGTAGTTCTTGATCATTATGATATTTTAATACCTATTGTTTCGGTCAGGTCAATATTTTTGTCTAATTCAAATCTGGAGGTTCCGAAGGTAATTTCGTTGGGTGTCAATTTTAATTTACTATTTAAGGTATTATTGTAAGCTACGAAGGCTAATCTTAAACTTTGTTGCATTGAAGATTCTGTTGTTGGTAATTATTCTATCTAAAATTTTTCGAGGGCGGTTTATTGAAAAATCTATGTTGTGATTGAGGATCCCATGGTTGATTATATATTGGGGTTTGATATTCAATAGATCGAAGTTGTGGACAGAAGTTATGCTGATTATTATTAAGGGTATAAAAGGTTGGACCTTGTTCGCGCTGATACTCGTATAGTCGATAACTCTGATAATTATTAAAAAACGGAAATTGTTAGCAATGATATTGTTGGGGTCGGTCATTTTGTTAATCATTGTGGATATTGAAATTCGGTTTGTATTCCCGATTTTTATAATTAGTTTCAAAATTTTTCTTTTTATAATTATTTTGAGCTGGGTTATTTTTATATTGTTTTTTGTCTGTGTACGATGTGAGCCGCACTATTTCTTAATATTTCTTCGAGGTCTTACAGCGAATCAAATTTAAAGTGGTAAATAAAATAAGTTAACGCCGGATGTAGACAATGACTGCGTGGCGTTATATTTGTTTATCGTATCTGTACATTTCTTTTTGTTTGTCAATTATTTCGTTGTCTGAGTAAATACGTGCGTATAAGTCACATCTTTTCGGGCCCAGTCGTTCTAAGAAATCGAGTGGGTTCTCGTTATGATAAGCCCGGGTATTAAAAATTTCAGAAATTCATTGTTCCCGAGTTCTTGTATCTTGATATTTTCTTTTTAAAAATTTTATTATTTCTTTGACGGTACTAAATTCCTTATCATAAACGGCGACTTTGGCTTTTACTGTTAATTTGTTTAATATAGTTAAAACTAATTTGGCCTGATTAGTATTTTTATGAGTATTATCTTCTTTGCAATATAATTCATACAAAAAATTGCTATTTCTGAAGAAGTCTACTAATTTAACGGGTTTCCGTCATACTCCGGAATTAGTGCTAAATCGTGGTTTTTTTTATTTCTAGAGCCTTATTATTATTTTTATTAATTAACGTTGAACCTGTTAATTTTATATTACTCAACTGTTCTTCCAACTTATTCATAAAAATAAATGCTAAATTAATACTCTATATATAATTAACTTGATATACTAAATATACTTAATTTCAAAATTACATGAAAAAATAAAAAATAAAATAAATTAATTATACTTGTTTCTTGATACAACGATGTCTTCTTGATGCAGTTTTTTAAAGGAAGCTTTATTGAATGACATAAATTGATACAAGTATAAGTACACAAGTTATATCTTGTATAATAAGTACATAAGTTATAACAGCATAAGACATAACGGGCATGGCATCTATACGTCTCAACGTACGACGAAAGAATGTCTGATGAGGCTAGGTGTGGGCAGCCTTATATAAGGTAGGAAGAGGGATTAAATACATATTGTTTATTTATATCCTTAATACTATTTAGGCGTACATAACTATATATATATATATATATATATATATATATATATATATATATATATATATATATATATATATATATATATATATATATACAGATATACTGGGTGTCCAAAGTTAGATGGACCAGACACTTTTTTCGAGAACAAAGCAAGATAGAAAAAAAAATTATATTTTGGTATCAAAAAAATAATTTTTTTTTTCATGTGCAAATACAAAATACTGGGTTAAACTTTTTATTTTTTCAAATGCGACCATATTGTTTTCTCTACATAATCAGATAGCCATTGTTTAAAATAAATTTTAAGACCATTTTAAAGAAAATCTTTCAGGAAGTTTCCGAGATACAATATTTTGGAATAATTGGGGAGCGATGGTTAGATTTTTACATTTCCCCTCCTCCTTTCTCAACTAGACTTGGTACTGGCTTCGGTAGAGTTAAAAAATGAAACCAAATCGGATTTACCACCAGTAAAACATCTACAATATTAAAAATGTAATGCGGCGTTCAGCATCTCCTTCATGCTACCCCTGAACGACGTCTGCATGGTATAAGTGATACTTGTGCTAATGAAAAATCTTGCAATCACATTTTTACTTAATCCTAAGATCTAAGGCTTGACAAAGCGAATTTCAGGGATTTTCCACAAACCACAGCAGTACTTCGAGCTCAATGTCGAAACTGGCTGGTACTGCCCTCCTAAGTCGTCCAACTCATGCAACACTACTAGTCTGCCTTAACTGCCTCACAACTCTCATCAGAGTTTGATGGCTTAAACGGCGTCGTTCTGGAAATCGATTGCAATAGAGAGCTACAAATACTTTTCTTTGTATTTCCAACAATGTCTGAATGGAATAAATGAATAAACAATAAAGATAAAGCTAAGAATACGGAAATCATCTGGAACCACTCTTTTAATTCTAAACTGTTTACGGTAATTTTTTTTATTGCTGTTTTTCTTTTCAATGTTTTATAAGTCAGTTCCAGACAGCCATTCCAAAGTTTGGTTGAGGAAGGAGGAGGGGGAAAGTGAAAATCTAACCAACGCTCCCCAATTATTTCAAAAAATCGTATCTCGGAAAGGTCTTGACATATTTTCTTGAAAAAGGTCTTACAATTTATTTTTTAAAATGACTTTCAGATTAAGTAGAGAAAAAAATATGGCCGCATTTAAAAAAAAAAAAGAAGTTTGTTGTTGATTGTTGATTGAAAGAAGTTTAATCCAGTATTTTGTATTTAAACATGGAAAAAAAATGGGTTTTTTTTTTTGTACCAAAATATGCCTTACAAAAAGTAAAGGGGGGTTACCATTTTACTTTTTTTTCTATCTTGCTTTGTTCTTGAAAAAAGTGCCTGGTCCATATAACTTGGGACATCCTGTATACAATAAATTAAAAAGTAAATAAATTTTTTACTTAAGTATTATTTTACATTTAAATATATAAAATGGTTACTCACTGTATCTAGTAGATCAGTTATTTTGTTAAAGTAGTAGTAAGAGTAGGTAGAGATAACCTGAAAATGAATCAGATATTTATTAATTGTAAATGAAAATTAGATGACTAGTTCAGATAATGAAGCTAATGTATTCGTCAACAAATTTAAGATTTCCTATAATTATTCAAAATATTACGTTGAATAAACTGGTCCTTTATTTTTTTCATGAAATGGTTCTAGTATTAAATTTATATTAAAATAATTTTACTTAATTAACACTTAATAAGTTTTAATATAACAAGTTTTTTATTACCTTATCAATAAGTTTTGGTGGGAAGATTGCTGATGTTAATGGTGTACATATGTTTGTGCTGAAGTTGAATAATTCCAATCCCAAGAAAGAAAACCACTGAGAAATAAATTTAAATTATGAACAATCTCTTTTATCATTGTTGTAACTATATTTTTAAAGAGCATGGTTGTTAAATAATCATTTATCCTATAAGTAATAATTAAGAAAATATTTACAATAAAACAAGATTTATAGGCCCTATTCATTGACTCTTGGAGAGTGGAATTTACAAGTGCTAGTATTGGTTCAAAACATAGATTACTGAATCAGGTAGAGATGGTTGAACCTTATATGGGAAACTAGTAGATGGCTTAAGAATGCAATCTCAATTGTCCTATCAAATAAAGCTTTCTTTTTAGTAGCCCATATCAAAGGAAATCTCACAGAAACTGAAAATATGAATATGCAACACAATCTAAAACTTGCTTTGTTGAATGGTAGTTATAAGAGAATGTAGTTAGGAGAGTATGTCGTAAGCAGAGCCCGGATTTTTATGCAGTAAAAAAAGTACAAAATCTGCAGTAAAAATCCTTAAATATGCAACAAAACATGCAACATCAATTCTTGAAAATCGCTATAAAACATCTATAGTACTAAATCAAATAGATAAATATAAAGTAAAAAATACCCAAACAAGTAAACAACAGTGAGGAGAACTATTTAAAAAATATTAAAAGGATTTTAAAATTGCTTTTTGAAAAAATATGTCAACTTGTTTTTATTCAACTTTAGCTACAATACTATAATTGTATAACCAAAGTTTATTATTTAGAATACACAACACTATTATTTACAATACAATTAGGTATTGCAAAAAAAAAAGATTTAAGTTGGTGCACTTTTCTTTTTTTTTTTAAACAGTTATTGTACAAGTTCGGCATTAAAATTTATAATTGCATTTCAGTTTACAATGCAAAACATAGATGCGCATTCATAAAAGTGAGATTGTTGCTGAGGACTTTTGTACTATTCATTATTAGATCATATACGTTTTCTACACTTTGGGCTTTACCCCCATTATATTTCATATATTTAAAGAACAAAAGTTTTAAACATAACTAAATAAGGTACCCCATCTCGTAATCACTGCTTGGGAAGTTAGTCATTTAACATTCATAATTTCTTTACATTTACTCAAGAATAAATACCACCAGTAAATGTGAGTCATAAGTTATATAAGAAATGTATTTGGGTTTATCATCCTATCTGGTTTCAAACTCAAGTAAAAATTCAAAATGTTTTTCGGATTTTCCAATTTGTTTAATAGGTTTTTGTTCATCGAATTTTACATTTATATACATCAAAAGAAAGCTGAGACCCTCCTCTTTCCAGCGATACCAACCAGTAAATTGCATGACAAAGTAATGACGATTTAAAGGTATGTAACCAATAATCGGTTTTAAAATTTCATTTTCCTGAAAGAGGATGAAAAAAATGATATTTTTTTATTTTGTTGAATAACCGTTTTTAATGTTTTTGAGGGTGCTGAATTAGAATCTGACCTCAATTTTTGTGTGAAAAAATCTATAGAGGGTGCTGAATTAGAATCAGAATTTTCCTTCAATTCGCAATAAAAACTGAAAATTTTGGTGCAAGAATCATGTCGATATCATTTTTTAAACTCGAGATAAAAAATAAATTAGTTTAATGCTATTTTATTTTTTTTTTCTCGGCTTCTAGGGCTCATTGGTCGGAACGGCAAAATACGTGTCTAATATTTTTTGACCAGGAACCTCCAAAAAAATTGCCAACAAGATCCGTGAGAGACTGAGTGTGTCCTCCCCTTGTCAGTTTATCACATTCAGTCTACGACTTATATTTAGTTCTAAATATGGAAAGATTCTTTGTTTACTTATATTTAAAAATAAGGCAAACAGAAAATAATTCATTGTTAATTAGAAGCCCAGCAAGTTGATTACCCCAGGTTGTAACCACGTTGCCGCAAAAGCCCGGAATAAGCGAATCCGTTAGGATCCAAGGAAGCATTCCTTGCCTTAAAGATTATTTGCGAGTTACGTATAGGGATGTAGCAGCTAACTGGGAAAGCAGCTTGAACCTCGGTGGCTGATTAAATCACTTAAGTTAGTTAGAGGAGAAAAAGCTGCGGGAAGGGCTATATTGGGCCCGAGGTTATTATCGTAAGCTTACTTCTATTTCAGTAATGAAATGATCCACTCCGTCTCGGCATCATCGCGTCAAACAATATGGGGGCAACTCACACAGGTATTTACTAATACCTATAACCAGAGCCAGATTTTTATGCAATTGGTAAAAATATAGTTGAATCATTCGAACTAAGGTTCCCAGAACTAAAGTGAGCTCAAAGTGGTTCAATGCAACAGGAATTTAGAGCACAGGAAACTATCATGCTTGAAACTAAATGCAAGAGGTTATACATTGGGTGAGACAAGAGGCAAGCAGGCAAATTCTTCTTATCTAGGAATGCTACTATACTAGGGATTAGACTGAGATGGAGGCCGAGATGCTCAGATAGGATAGATAGGAGGACATGACAAAGAAGTACATTTCCAAACATTGCCTATTATTTTTGTAAGAAAGTTCTTACAGTTTTTTTTTTTTTTAATAGACGAAAAAGTGAAAAAAAATAAAATCCTCTAATTGCTACCTTATCTCTAATTGCTTAAGAGTGTTTCAAGGAAGAAACTGATGATTTCATCAGAATGATCAGGCCACAAATAAATGAAGGAAAATCAAGTATATGGCTACTGGAAAGGTGGGAGATGTACTTTAAAGATCAAATTTATCATTTAATTCAAATTTAGTGTTTGTATATAAAGAAGAACCTATTGGAAAAGAGATACGGTGTGGTTATCAAATTAAGTTGATTTTATATAAAATTATTCTATAGGTGTTATACTTGCCATGTAGACCATATATATATTGAAAATTATCTGAGCTATGTTGTAAATGATCAGCGGAATCCTCAAAGAGTATGGTTTTCGGTTCATCATGAACCTTGGTCCGATGAAAAAACAGAATACTACATAGGTCACAGTGATAGCCAATGAGGCCTGCAAGCTATGCCTTTCTATTTCAACCAGCATACTGCCCTAGAATTCTGCAAAAAAAAAAATTTCTTTTCAAACATTTTCTTTAACATATAAATAGTTTTTTTTTTTTTTTTAAGGTTTTTATAAACTATAAACTAAGAGGAAATTAAAATTTGTAAAATTTTGATTTAAGATCAAAGTTTCAGCTGTAGCAGTCATGCCCATCATCAGGGATACAAAAAGATATGAAAAATAAAAAAATAAGAAAATATTAAACATAATGATATAACCAAGCATTAAAAAAATTTATGTTAATCAGGGATACAAATACAAAAAGATATGAAAAATAAAAAAATAAGAAAATATTAAACATAATGATATAATCAAGCATTAAAAAAATTTATGTTAAAAACAGTCAATAAAGTTGATTTAAGAATTACAGGTTAATGAACATGGAAAATTAAAATTTAATGGTAATTATATTGAGATTATATAAATAAATAGATGTAGGGTTGTTATATAACACTTATTCCTTTTATTTATTTTTTTTATTCTATATACCTCCAGCTTTAGTTGAGATCGCTTACTTATCGCGACATTGTCAGCAGGGAATAAGAAAGGGATATTATGAAACTGCATAAAATATACTAATAGGGGTAATAACAAAAATAATAAGCTCTGAAAACATTCGTTGGTAGAATGTAGGTGTTAACTAAAACACAAAATAAAAAACATTGAACAGAAAGAAAAAGGCTCTTATGGATGAAATTTCAGCAGTTTTCAAACTTTGGATTAAGTTTCAATTTCAAACGATCAGAGCAATCAAAATATGGTTTGAAAATTACTCTAGAAACGTTCCAAACACAAATGACGCATGCGCAAGCAAAAGTAGTTTTTTCATAGTTTTTTTCAAAATATGAAAAAAATGTTCATGTTCTCCTTTCCACAATAAGGTACGCCTATCATCAAATAATCATTCATTGACTATTAATAAATGTTGATATATAAGACTTCAACTTGATGATAATTTAGGACTACTGTAAGAGACTGATTATATTTAATAAAGAAATACAATGAAACTCAGAATAAATTGGTTAATATTCACAAACACATGTATACAGGAAGGTTACATCACTTCTATCTTTTTCTTCTTGATTCTTTGTGGTGTCATGATATGACCGCCACGATAATACTTATCCTGATGTAAAATTGTCAGTTATGACTGGACACTGTGCCGAAATAATTATTGGCCATGGTTTACTGAAAAGACATTCAACAATAGAATTAGCTTTTGGGGGATCTAAGCAATCTCTTAGTATATGCGGCTTGTCCTGTGCTCAAGTTCCACCTGCTTCACTTTTCTCTCATCTAAGCTCTAACTGCAAGCCTATAGCAATAAGATCACGTAATCATAGTCCCGCCGATGAATTATTTATCAAAGCTGAGGTTGAAAAGTTAATTTCCCAAGGAGTTATCGAACCCTCCATCTCACCCTGGAGAGCTCAAGTCCTTTTGACCAAGAGTAAAAATCACAAAAGCGGCTCATTGTCGATTATTCTCAGACTATCAACAAATTTACATTATTAAATGCATCAGTGTATATTTTAAGGAATTTTAACTGGGCGACATATGGGACGGCAAAAGTGCCGGTTGGTAGGGCGGGGGGTCCCGGAAAATTTTTCAAAATTAAGTGTCAAATTACGCTTTTTTAGGGCGTTTTAACTCTTAATTAACATGGACCGTGAGGTTTTGAATACCGGGAACTCCCTACTTCAATACATGATCCCAGGCCCTGTGACAATTAATTTGGTCCACTCTATGACGTATGAACCCATTTTTAAATTGACACCAGGGGCCTATTTCATAAAGAAAGAAGTACAACTCTACAACTACAATTCAAAAAAAAAACCTTGAAATTCGAGTTCCCATTAGTCGGTTTCAAGGTTTTTTTTAATTGTAGCTGTGGAGTTGAACTTTTTACTATTTTTTTTATTATTTTGAAAAACTGTATTTAAATTGAAATTTTTGCTTCCGTAAAAATTTGCTGGCAACGGCTACGTTCACTGGGCGACAAAGTCATGGAACTGGGCGACACAAGTGTCACCCAGTTTATATGTTATTTTATGCTATGAGATGCATATCCCATCCCTAATATTGAAGCTCTCATAACTGAAATTTCTAAATTCTCCATCTTTAGCTCAATAGATTTATGTAGTGCATACCACCGAATCCCTATTCAAGCCGCTGAAGAAGAATATATAGCTTTTAAAGCTTGCGGCCGACTGTACCAATTTACAAGGGTTCCTTTTGGAGTAACAAATGGTGTTGCTAGTTTTCAAAGACTATATCATTGAAACAGAATGCATTGAAAGGGTTTATGCATATTAAGATGATTTAACTATACGTGGACGCAACTTGGAAGAACATAACCATAATCTAATAAGAATCTTCAACGCTGCAAAAAAGTATAACCTCACATTAAATGAAGATAAGTGCCATTACTCCCAACAATCTATCGACATTCTATCTGTAAAATTTATGTTTGATAATAAGCATGACGAAAAAATAAAAAAAGGACAAAATCTGGCGCTAGCGTTAAGAACTATCTTCTTTTTGTTTTCTTTCTTTTCCTTATATGGTACCCCCATATAAGGACTGTTTATTTATTTATTCACATGTTCCATGCCTTATAGGCATACTACATGTTTTACAATGTTACTACAAAGTTTAGCATGATTAGTTTAGCATAGCCTAGTAAGGTAACAAAAAATATTTAAACAAAATAAAAATAAAACAAACAAAACAAAAAAAAAAAAACAAAAAAAAAAAAAAAACAAAAGCCAACAAGAAACTACCTCCGCTGCCCATTATTTGACAGTTTGTCAAAGTCGATTTTTCGTATAAATGTGAGTAATTCAGTCTTAAATTTAGAAAACAAATTTTGTTCTGTCTCTAATATGTTTGATAATAATACTTTTTATTAGATTAAACCTTTGTCTTTCAAATAATTTATATTCGTAAAGTATATGTCTAAAATTTTGAGTCTGTCTGTCTTCATTACATAGGTCAGATCGTATTCTGTTAAATCGTTTGAAATATTGTTTAGAGTTACCGTGTTCTGTCAGTAGTTGTGTTAGTTTGTAGTTGTTACTTTGTATGTGTTTGTAATTTGAGGTATAAATCTTTGTAAGCTTGATGACTTGATGACTTGGTGACTTGATGAGGTTACCCATATCAGAACTTATGTCCCGCTTTATATAGAATATGGGAACTTTGTAATAAGAAGGTAACAAATCATCTTTAGCCGCCTCTTTGGCTAGGTAATCGGCCCTTTCGTTACCGTCAATTCCAGTGTGTGCCTTAACCCATTTTATCGAGACCATTTTCCCTTTTTTTTTTTTTAATGGTTATTAAATTTCGTCTGATTAGGTCAGTTCAATAGTCATGCATATCTGTATTATTAATCGATTCTATTAAAATCTTACTGTCTGTATGTATTGTAATATGTGCGTCAGTCTTTTGACGTTCGTTAATTATGTATTCCGTAACTTTCATAACAGTAAATTTCTCGGCTTGGTTATTCGAACAGTATGATTCTAGTTTATATTGATGTTCTATGGTTCTGCCATCTTGAGCTTTCAATATAGAATTACCGCATTGCCGTCCGTATAGATTTCTGTTTTGTCGGTATTAACTGAATAACATGTAGTCTACAAATTTGATGCTGGATGTATCCAAAACTTACAGTCTGTGTTTTTTTTTCAATTTTGTCTAATGTTAGGTCTTTATATCCTGTCTTTTTGTTTTTTAATGTTAAACAATGTCGTTTGTTCGTCAATTTTTAATTGAACTGGCAAAAGACCCGCCAATAATGTCGCAGCATCAAATGACAACTTGCGATAACCTTTGCATATTTTGATTGTAATGATCCTTTGTAGCCTTTGTAGTTTTATAACATTTTCTTTAGGAAGTACAGGTGGATGCCAAACATGTACAACATAGAGCATTTTAGGGAGGATAGCTGCTTCATATCTTACTTTTAAAACCTCCGATTTCAGGTCCCATGTTGCTCTAGCAGCTATTGACAGTCCGTTAATAATCCGTAGAGCGTCGTTATAAAGATTTTATATGTGCCTGTTCCAATTTAGTTTTCTATCGAAGAGTACTGCTAAATACTTTATTGTGTCAGTCTGGTATTCTCCTTTTACTAGTGAAAAGAATAAATTTAGTTTTTTCCAAATTAAAGTTTAGTTTATTACGTCTAGTCCAACGTCCTAGTCTTGATAGTCAGATTTGCTATTTCCTGGAGTTCATCAAAGTCTCTTCTTTTAATAAGAAACAGTAAGTCATCTGCATATGCTAAATAGTAAGATTGTATTTTCATGTAAGTCTGTTTCGAAAACTGTACTAATTAGTACGTTCCATAATATTGGTGAAAATGCTGATCCTTGGAGAGTTCCTAAAGTCAGTTTCTTTTTTATGGAATGATAGTTTGTCTGAACAGTAAGTTTTCTGTCAGTGAAAAAATTCTGAATAATTTTGTATATGTTTTTTTAGGCAGTCATATTTTTTAAGATTATATAGAACTGCAGGCCACCAAGCTTTGTCAAAAGCTCCAGTAATGTCTAAAGAAACTAATGAATGATAAGTTACTTTTTTGGTGGAGCGTGTTATTGATTTCTTCAGTCAGTTCGTTGAGGGCTTGGTCAGTTCATGATTGTGGTCTGAATCCAAATTGATGTCTGTCAAGTATTTCGTTAGTCGTTAGGTGGTACATTCGTCTATTTTTTAATATTTTTTCGAAAACCCTACCCATAACAGGAAGCATACTCAATGGTCTAAGGGAATATCAATTTGATTTGGGAATTAGAACTAGTTTACCCACTTTCCATTTCATATGAAATTCTTTCTTTAAAATAAGATTTTATAAATAGCTCTTATCAATTTTGAAAAGGTTTCAGCTATTTTCTTAATCATTCGGGAGTTTGTCTTGTCTATTCCGCAGGCTTTTTTATCATTTAATTGTTTAATTGTACCTAATATTTTATAATCTTGGATGCCTACGTCATCTTCGTTATTGGGAGGGGTCAGTACGTCTAGTCTCATTTGTCTATGTTCATTATTGTAATTATTTGAAGTGTCATCTTTAATTATTTTATCCAGTACGTGATTTAATGATTGCTGAGTGTCTGTTGTGAATGCCCCAGGTTGTGTCATTACTGTTGAGAGTAAACTGTGAGATTTAATTTTGTTTGTTGCAAATTTGTAAGGGCATTGTCACGCAGTAGAAGCAGTAGCATATGTTTTCCAAGATTTTATTTTAGAATTCTTAAGTTGTTCTTGGTATTCACGTTTACTTTTTATATATTCACTTTTTTTGATTTCCCTTAGTTTTCCGTCTTGTTTTGTCTTGTTTTTGGTGTTGAGTTCGACGTTTAAAGTTTCCGGATCTTTTGAATGCAACATTGCAAGATTTTGTAATAGGTTTTTATTTACTATACTGTAAGTCTAAAGGTGGTGTATTTCATTAATTACGAGGTTTTCTGTATCATTTTCTGTCCATTCCCAGTTGGTACGAATGTGTTGAGGTAAAAATTGTTTCACAAATTGAACTTTCTTCTTATTCGTACAATATCATATATCGTTCTGGAAAACAAAATGTAACAGCTTAGCACTGCCAAGGACTTGTTCGATTATTTCGGATCCTGAAAGACTAAAGAAACTTCATAAATCATTATGTCACCCAGGTGTCACAAGAATGTTTTCAATGTAGTGAAATAGTAATCATTGGTATTCCTTTTATCACATGAGTGATTTAGGAACCATTGGCGTTCTTTGTATATATGTCATATGATTCAAAGGTTACAGATCAATGCAGTTGTTATGTTAAAACCATTATACAATTTTAGTTCAATAAAGCCTTACTTTCTAATTATTTATTCTATTCTATTAAAATCTACAAAAGCAAATATTGGCCAGAGAACTTACAGAGTCAATAATAATTTTAATCTATTATATATTTGTCAAATACCACTCACTCACTTAACACGAAATCTCAGAAACCACCGAACGGATTGGAATGAAATTCGATATGTAGATTCCTCTAGGGCCGTAGGTGCTCGCTAAGAAAGGAATTTTAAAAAATCGGCCTGGATCGCGGCTAATTTGCGAAAAAATGCGATTTCAGTTTTTATTGGGTGAATAATAAAAGATTAATTGTCATATGGTATTTAGAGATAAGCTAAGTTAAAAAATAGGTTAGATCTTTAAGCCGCAAACTTTGACCACCGTTTAAGTTCCTTATAGTTGTAAACAAACAAAAATACAATCGATGTCGAAACCTTATAATATTGGTACTTTCTGTGAACTCATGGTAGCTGCAGAGGTTACTTACAACTTAGAAGTTTGAGTTGTTTCGTGAAGAGAAGCTATTTAAAGACTCATGTTAAAGAGGAGGTTAAAAGACATGTTCTCTGGTGATGACATGTAAGGCCAGTTCGATGTAGGGACAAAAAAAAACAGATAAGAATCAGTGAGTTCTATCAAGTGTATGATTCTCTTTAGTATCGTATCATGTTCTACCATGGAGAAGAAAGATACAGTATTAACATCCCTCAGCGTGACCCAAACTCCAATACATCACTTAAGAAAACTGTGTCTGCAGCTGATTTTTACGCCTAAATGTTAGTGTAGCGAGGAGGGGAAGAACCTTATTTACTTTAATTTCGTAATCTCCTCAACCAATTTATGCTTGATATGTACGCAAAAATAGAAACAGAAAGACTAAATTTTCTTCAAAAAAGTTGAGAAGTTAAGACTATATTCACTTAAAGTATGCCATAAGAAAAGCTGATGGTCTGGCATCAGAGCTGGGTAAGATGCTAGTGCTACCTCGAAACTTCACTGGAGGGCTATCAAAATAATATAAAATTAACTTTCGCAAATTGTCAAATTTACTTATTGAAATTATTCTAAGAATGGAATTGTTCAGGTTTATTTAAGTAATAATAATTATCAACGTTAAGCTTAACTTTTAATAATTTAAGTTGTCTTCATCCTAATGATATTAAACCTCAGCGGAGCGGGGTACTTTCAGCTAGTTACAGATAAAAGCAATTACAGACCCCATAAAAGTTCTCAAAGAACTTAATAAACGATTTCTTTCAACTCAAAATCGAGAGCTTAATTTGAGAGTTGTTTTAGTTTTGAGATCAGCTTTTTAATATCATTCTGAATAAAACTGGGAGGATGTGAAATAAATCAAGATCGGGGAAATGAGTTAAGGATGTATTTACTGAGATGCTGAAAAATTGTTTGATGAATATCCTGGGCAGCTATGGTACTTGAGAGCTTAAATGATTTGAAAAGTTGACTTTTACTCTATTATTTTCAAAACTAATAGATAAACAATAAGATTAAGCCCCATTAGAGCTATAAAAGCCTTCCATAAAACAAGACCATAGTAACATTAATTCCGAAAACAGCTGACTGCTACAGGAGTGCTGTCAGAAGCCTAAAACAACGCAGACTTTCACGAATTCCAACTGGCTGAAGAAAAAAATGCCCGAATAGTTATAAAAGGTTTACCTACACCACTCTACTCCTCCTTCCATTATAAAAGACGAGTTGTTAGGAAATGGATATGAAGCAATAAATATTA
The DNA here is from genome assembly GCA_003667255.2 of Euschistus heros. Classification (NCBI taxonomy): domain Eukaryota; kingdom Metazoa; phylum Arthropoda; class Insecta; order Hemiptera; family Pentatomidae; genus Euschistus; species Euschistus heros. The sequence goes on along the minus strand of RCWM02000205.1, from coordinate 752,922 downwards.
TGAATGCTATTTCAACAAGATCAAAAACCCCTCAACAAATGTTTTTCGTTGATATATCAAAAAATTCGTAAAATGGAAAAATTTATGAAATTTAATTTCTATATTATACTGATGCGAAGATAGAAGAACCAAGAAAAAAAAACGAGATATTCCACAATGTGCAAGATGTCAGGGCTTCGGTCTCCCAAAAAGCTATTTTAACATCAAGCTCGGTGCGTATCATGTGGCCAAGCCCATTAATGAGACGTCAGTAGACCAAAAAAAAAACAAATATTGGTGGTGGCTCTGAAGACGAATATTGTTCTATTATTCTGTTTATTTTTCGATTTTTTTTAATCATTAGTTACTATTTCATCTTCACCATCTGAACTTAATGGTCTTGTTCTGTTCTTCCACATAAGTGAAATAATTTCTAAAATTAAATATTAAATTTTAAGTTTATTAAACTTAATAATATATCAATTAATTTACATATATTAATTAAACGTGGTGGTTATTTAACTAACGCAATTGTCCAAAAATGGGATTAACTCTGTTAATAATAATTAATTAAAATTACCTTCATCCCTGCCTTCAGACATTATCAATAGTAAATATATTATTTTGATTTAGGTATAAATGGAGTAAGCTCACTTTCAAACTACACGGTTCAATTATTGAACTAACTCTGAAAACTTATGTGTCCAGAATTTTCGTATTTGCATGGAATATAAACAACCCCAAATGCTTTACTGATAAATAGGGTCCGGATTTATATGTATTTACATATTATTTTTTGAACCTTGTTATCAATCTTCGATAGTTTATATTACGTTTCATACAATTTAAAATGTAATTCAAACATTCTTTTTTACAAATTTGGACGAGATTACATACCTTTACATATTTTACTCTTTTTTACATATTTTTATCCATATTTAGTTAACAATGAAAATTGAACAAAAAAAAAACTCAAGAAAAACAGAAGCAAAGTTTTATAAATTTTTTTTATTTAATTCAGTAAATTGAGGAAGGAGCCTGAGCCGAAAAATTCTATTAGGTTTCCGAGAATGTATAAAAAGCGTTTACTGAAATGCCCAGAATCAAATCGACTTTACAGACCAAATACATTAGCGAGTTTCCCGACGAACCTTTCATATGTATGGTGGTGTTTTAATATGTGATAGTAAATTGTTTTCTAATAAATTTGTTTTCATATTCATAAGGTATAGTTGACTGTGAAGTATAAGAGATGTAAATAGGTGGGGTAGGCAGTCATAGATACACTGCAGATCAAAGAAAATTGTTTTTATTATAACTGTTAAAACCGACGTTTTATTTGTATTGCAGGCCTTCATCAGGGTTAGAAGACCTTAGAAGAAAAGAAAACAAGCAAAAAGGTATGACTAAATTGTAGGAAATATATGAAAAATATACACCACAAAACTAACTAAGTATGAGAGAAAAAAAAAAAATAAATAAATGTATAAGAGTAAAGATAGACACATCAAGGCAATATCTAAAGGCCATAAAGACAATACATAAAGACTATTGAATTAATGTTAAAATGAGAATAAATTAAAATGAGTGATAGTTACTTAAAAGCTAATGAGTAATTTCAACAAAATAATTGGTAAACATAAAAAATGAGTAGATACTAAGTTATTGAGATAATGAGGACAAGTTAATGAGTTAATACTTAAAGGTCATGAAGATAATGCATACAGACTATTGAATTAACTTGAACTGAGAAGGAACTAAAAATAAAAAAAAAATAAAAAGATAGTTAATTAGTAAATTAAAAATATAATTGGTAAATATAAAAAATGAGAAGGTACAGAGTTAATGAAATATAACTGAATTAATATCTGAAGGCACTAAAGACAATACATGTAAACTATTGAATTAATTTCAGTTGAAAAGAAATTAAAAGGAGGGATAGTTAATGAGTAAATACAACTATGTAATTGGTAAAAATAAAAGAGAGTAGATATACAGTTTATGAGATATAGTGGTTAAGTTAAAGAGTTGATACAAAATATAGAATAAAATTAATAGTAACAGTAGGGAGTTGACTATATATTTAATAGTAAATAAAACTATGAGAAGTAAATCTGTCAAAGAGTGATAAATATTGAGAAACGTTTTGTAGGATAATTACAAATGTGTATAGTGGAAAGAGAAAGGAAATAAAATAAGTGGCAAATGTGAGGAAGAATATAACGACACGATTGATGAGGATGAGATCGAAAGAGCACTGGACAAAATGAAAACAGGCAAAGCGCCAGGAGCAGACGGAATAGTGGCCGAAATGATAAAATACGGTGGCCCTGAACTGGAACGCAGTCTGCAGGCTCTCTTCCAGAAAGTATGGGATGAGAAAAGGATCCCAAAAGAATGGGAAAATAACATCATAATCCCCATACACAAGAAAGGATCCCAGACTGAATGCTCGAACTACCGTCCTATTTGCTTGACATCAGTCATATACAAGTTGTATACCTCTATCCTGGAAGGCAGGCTGAGGCCAATGGTGGAACACCAAATAGGAGAAGAGCAAGCCGGGTTCAGACCAGGACGCCAAACCCAGGACCACATCTTCACATTGCGGAACATCCTCCAAAAGACATGGGATCGAGACAAGAGCCTATATATCGCCTTCCTTGACCTCAAGTCAGCTTTTGATTCAGTCCCAAGAGAGGAAATCTGGGCGGCTCTCAAAAATAAAAACGTACCCAGGAGCCTGATAGAGGCCATCAAATCGACCTACCAGAACCCTAAGGGAATCGTTAGACTCAATGGGGCTGAGTCTGGGTACTTTCATATAGCAAAGGGGGTTAAACAAGGTGACAGCTTGAGCCCTCTGCTATTCCTGCTATTTATGGATGAGATCGCAGCCATTTGTAAAAGAAGAACGGAGCGGACTTTCCTGGGACGAAGGAATCTAAGCCCAGTTGTTATACAGATGCTTCTCTACGCGGATGATGTGCTGATCGCGGACTCAGTTGGGAAGTTACAGGAAGCGGTAACAGAATGGCAAGAAGAACTTCTCCGGAAAGGTATGACGATCAACTCTGGGAAAAGTAAAATCCTACTAACTGGTAGGCGGCATGCAGACGTACATGTGCACTGCAACGGAGAGGAGATGGAGGTCGTGACGGACTTCACCTATCTCGGATCAGTGTTGGACGGTTCTGGTAAGCTGGACATAGAAGTATCCAATAGGATAAGCAAGGTCAATGCAGTGTACTACCAGATATGCAACACAGTAGTGGGAAAGCGAGAGGTGGGAAGGAACGTCAAGCTCCACATCTTCAAGTCGGTGTACATGCCGATATTACTGTACGGAGCTGAAAGCTGGATACTCACGGAGAAGCAGGAAAGTAGAGTTACCGCTGCTGAGATGAAGTACCTACAAAGAGTCGCAGGCAAGACAAGAAGAGAGTGCGTCCGCAACGAAAAAATAAGGCAGGAACTAAATATGATACCCCTCAAGGATACCCTAGAAATCAGACAGTTGAGATGGTTCGGGCACGTGGTACGTATGAAGGACCATCTAGACCCACTGAAGACGATGGAATATGTGCCGGAAGGGAAAAGGCCGCGAGGACGACCCAGGAGGACTTATCTCCAATACATCGAACTCCTAACCAAGAAAAGAGGAAAGACCCTGGAACAAACTAAAACAATGGCGAGGGACCGCGACAAATTCAAATCCTGGCTGGAAGCTCCCCTACGCCGAGAGGCACCATAGGGAGAAGTGAAAGAAGAAGAAGAAGGCAAATGTGAGGAAAATGAAATTTAGCAAGAACTGTACAATAACATTTAAATTTAGAGAAAGGAAAAAAGGATATATTAAAAATTAGAGGAATAATAATGAGTGGCAAAGAACAAATGTGAGTGAGTAGTTATAAAAGGAGAAAATTTATTTTTAAAGAATTACGTTCAGCGAGAAAGGTAAACACACTACAAACCAGGTTTTTGACGGTTGGGAAAGGAGGGTGGAGTGATCTAGTGGCGGGTATCTAAACTGAAGAGCAAAGGTGGGAGCGGGAAAATAATTCGTATATGAAATACAGTTAGGTGATATCGGGCTGGCGCGTTAAAGTGTCAATAAAATGAGAAAGAAGAGGGGAGTGGAAAAGGTAGAGATTATACAGTATTAAAAACATTTAAATATATATATATATATATAAAAACAGGAGGAAATTAAGGTTTTTTGAGGAGGTTTAAAACTTAGGAATATGTGTGGGAAATGTATTCTTTATCTATTTTTTGATTGACGGGTAAGGGTTCTAGGTGGATTCTGCATATTAATCGTTTTTCTAAGTGTCTAGGATAGTGATTTTTTCAAAATCGAAATTATTGTTAAGGGATAAGGAATGTTCAGAAAGTTTTGTTGCAAACGGGTTACGGGATGTGATCGAGCGTATATGTTGGGAGATGCGGGTTTTAATCTCACCGATATAAGAGAAATTTCAATTAGGGAAGGAACAGGGGATACGGAAAATGACATTGGAATGGAGAGGAAGATGTATGGGATCTTTTAGTTTGGAGTAAATATTCAGGAGTTTGTTATGGGGCTTGAGGCTTAGGCGTAGATTGGGAAAGGTTAAGCGTAGTGGCTTTTGTATTTTATCTGAAAAGATGGGTATATAAGGGAGGGATCTATATAGGTATAGAGGTGGAGGTAATGGGCAGTTGGGATACTTTTTCCAAACTTTTAATCCACATCCTGATATCCTTAATCCTATCCATCTAGAATATATTGAAGCAGAACTTTAGATCTCACTTCCAATTTCCTCTCCCCTGAAGCATTCCATCCGTCAGAAATATCAAACATCATTCATAGATTACCTTCAAAGTCCCTGGACCCGATCTAATTATCCTAGAACTAATTTCTCGGAAGTCCATCCTATTTCTAACATAAAAGTTATCTTCAATTTAAAAGTAAAGACTTTTTTAAAAAAGTAGTTTATTCAATAAAAGTTACAATATCAGAAAGAAGAGTGGTGTGGAGACGGCTCTGGATAGACTGAGAGAGTGTTACAAAATTTCTTGAGGTTTATAAAGGTTTACAATGGCTTCTTCTAGGAAGCTTTGTGCTAACATTACAGTTCACAGGAGAGCAAGTTCCCACATGGGGTTTCTATGAAATAGATTACAATAGTTAGGAGTCAAAGCTTAAAAGTAAAAATTAAAAATATCTAAGGAAAAATATATAGTGTAACTTACATATATAATGCTGTGCCCCGTACCATATATTTTCCTGACCCCTGGAAATTATCTAAGGTTAAAATGATTCGACAACCTAAAAAGCCAACTGAGCTCTCATCCTCATACCTTCCTATTTCTATTGTGTCAATCATGGGTAAAATCCTTGAAAATCTAATTTTAAAATGTTTTTATCCTATACTAGATTTCCATCATGTAATCCCAGATCGCCAGTATCATGTAATCACAGGATTTCGAACATCACACTCCACAGTTCAGCAATGTCATCGAGTATTGGGCGTTGTCTCCTCCGCATTGGAGCGCGGAATGTACTGCACGGAATCCTTTCTCAACGTGGAACAGGCTTTCGACCGAGTCTGGCACCCACGACTGCTTTAGAAGCTCCGTAAATTCCTTCCTATAATATACTTCCTAATTATCCGTTCCTATCTCAGTGATAGAACTTTCAAAGCAAACCATAAATATTCCTATTCTTTCCTCTTTACCCAATCTGCAGTCTTCCTCAAGATAGAATCCTAGGTCCCATCCTCTACACAGTGTATACAGCTGACATCCCGTCTCATCCTACCACTGTCCTCACCACTTACGCTAATGACACATGTGTGTTATCAGTAAACAATTATCCCTTAATTGCCTCCAAAAATCTTCGATCACATACCCTAAACCTTCAAGAATAGTGTCAAAAATGGAGAATCAAAATAAATCTAAACTTATATCAACAAATAACCTTTACCCTTCGTCGTTAACCTACGACTTCCTGTCCTACAGTATCCTTTAATAATAATCCACTAATTCCTGTTAAACAACTTCGATACTTAAAACTCCACTTGGACAAACGTCTTACTTGGAATCCACATATAAGACTAAAACAAAAAAATACTCGTCGTTACAGACTACTAACATTTACTGGACAAACGTTTAAAGCTCCCAATCAATTACAATAGTATTTTTTAAATGAATTTAATTTGCCCTTTTTAGAGCTTTGGAACTCTACTAAACTACCCACTTTATCTTGTCTCCAATCCTAACTATCCAAAATCCTTCAAAAAAGCCCCAATGCTCCTTACTTTTTCACCAATAATCTTATCCATAAAGATCTTAATGTTATTTATGTTGCTGATTTATCCCAAACCAGGTACCTATCCTTTGATAGTATGCTCCATAACCACTCAAATGCATTAGTTTCTCAACTTACTTCCCACTCCATTCCCGATAATCCTCCAAAGAAGATGACCTAGAGAACTAGTGTAGAATGTTATTGAAGTGCTATTAATGAGTAGTTCTTTTTAAGTTTTGACATATAATTGTAACTGTTATCAACACAGCTACTTGATGTATATATATTTTGTACAGTTGTAAATTTCAATAAATGAATATAAAGAAATTTTATGTGTGATTCCAAGTTGCTATACGGATTTGATATCCGGGAACTTGGGAAATCCTAAACAGAGTCCCAAGAACTATTCCGAATTCCTATCTATGTGAAACAATCGAATAATAACACAGGTCTGCGACTAAAAAACTGCATAGGATTTTTGAACATTTTCTTATCGATTTTGACCTCCCAAAAACAGGAAAAATATTCAAAAATTCCATCACATAGGTTTTTATGTGTTTTGCAGTATTATGTTTATTATTATTATATGTATGTTACTCACGATGCTTTTGGGTCAGCAGGCAGGCTATACTAAAAACCCATGCTTCTTATGCTTGTGGGATAGTAGAGCTACAGCACTGGACTAAAAGTGATTGGCCACCCCGAGAAACTTTAAAACCTGGAGAGAAAAATGTACTTTGATTACCACCAGAAAAGGTTTTGATGCCCCCTCTCCATATCAAATTGGGGTTGATGAAACAAGTTGTAAAGCCGTTGAAAAAGGATGGGGACTGTTTTAAATATCTATGTACAAAATTCCCGAATAAACGATTTGAATAATCGAGTGATTTTACCAATTTTTTGTGTTTCAATTAGCAAAAAACCCTTATGTGACAGAAAAAAACTGGCATCACTTCTGAAATGAGCGCATTCTAAAACATATAATTCAGTTAACATGTAGAAAAAAGTTTTTGCAGACCTGTGTAATTTATTAAACTTTGTACTTATGACTTTCATTTAAAAAGGAATCAGTAAAATATTAAGAAATACATTTTTTCATACTCAGTTAGTGAATTAATTGTAATGGACAACAGCAGTGATTCTTACCTTACGGTTTAATTTTTCAATTTAATTCACGTGAAATGGGCCAGGAATTCAAAGGACCATGCCTAACGAAGAAATGTGTAAGACTGCAAATTAAGAGTATTTTCGCCAGGAAGGAAGGTTAAGCATTGAAATTATTAAACAATTCGCTGCATAATCTATATCGTAAAAAACAATTGAATATTTAATAGACATTTATGTAATGACCGAAAGCGGAATGTGAAAGCTATTTGTTTAGATATTATAAGTAATACTAAATTTGTTCACACTAAATACATTGGTTTATGTAATTTCCATACAAAGAGATACTTTTTAAAAAGTTTAGGAAAAGTTATTAGGCGGTGTATTATATAATTTAACAAAATTACTTTAATATTATAGTCTCAACCAAAATAACATATATTAGTGTGTCCTAAATGTTAGTGTGCCCTCTTAATTAATGAGTGTTTGAATAAGTCTCTATTTTACGTTACACTTTTTTTTTTTTTTTTGATATGACAACTGTATATTCATATAGTAAATTTGTGGAAAAATTAGTGAAATAAATTATAATAATCCATAGAATAACTACCTTTTAAGAAAAGTTCTGTACTAGAAAGCAAGTTGGCCATCTCTTCAGATACCTCGATGGTTATCGAGAATCGAGTCGGAGTAGCGTTGGGATAAAGAAAATATATCTGGTTATGAATCTTATCATAGAAGGATAGGTGTCACGTTTGGCTCAAATAGAAAATATATGTGGTTATGAATCTTATCATAGAAGGATAGGTGTCACGTTTGGCTCAAATAGAAAAGCCTAGACTCAGTGGTAACGCACAGAACAAAAAAGTTCGTTAGTATAGCAATCGGGATAAACACTACGGTATGGATACTAGGTTCGAATTCATCAAGTGTAAAGTTGGATTAATTCTAAGTAATTAATTATCAGCCACCAGCCTCCCGTCCAGGAAACCCTGTGCTTGCTTAAGGTATGGAAGGGGAGTTAGAAAAATAAGCAACATATTGAAAATTAAAATCATTATGGATAACTAAAAATAATTCATGATTGCCGATATCTTATATGTAAAAGAATTGAATGGTTTAGTGTAGCTACAAAGCTAAACTCCGAATTTCCAAATAGGTCTAATTACTGCCATGTAAACGAGTCTTCCGTAATTAATTGTAATCTTAGAATTTTTGTATTTCTAGTATATGTATATACAATACCTTTATGTTATACGTCTAGTATCAGTTAAAAATATTCGAAAAGGAAAAATTGTTTCTTGTAGTTTTCGTCATGTTTTTTTTTTTTTTTTTTTTTTTTTTTTTTTTTTTTTTTATTTATTTTATTATGGCTGAAAGTACCTTGCGCCGCTACGGTTTAATATCATTATGATTAAGGACAACTTAAATTAGTAAAAGTCAAGTTTAACGTTGATAATTATTGTTACTTAAATAAACCTAAAGAATTCCATTCTTAGAATAATTTCAATAAGTAAATTTGACAATTTGCAAATGTTAATTTTATATTATTTTGATAGTCCTCCAGTGAAGCTTCGAGGCAGCACTGCCATCTTACCCAGCTCTAATACCAGACCAACAGCATTTCTTATGGCATAATTTAAGTGAATATAGTCTCAACTTCTCAACTTTTTTGATTTTTTCGACTAAAGTTTAGTCTTTCTGTTTCTATTTTTGCGTACATATCAAGCATAAATTGGTTTAAGAGATTACGAAATTAAAGTAAATAAGGTTCTTCATCTCCTCGCTCCACTAACATTTAGGCGTATAAATCAACTGCAGGCATAACTTTCTTAAGTGGTGTATTGGTGTTTGGGTCACGCTGAGGGATATTAATACTGTACCTATCTTCTTCATGGTAGAACGTAAGACGATACTGAAGAAAATCATACACTTGATAAAACTCACTGATTCTTATCAGTTTTTTTTTTCCCTGCTGTAGAGAACAATGTCTCGCTTTTCAAAAAACTGGCCAACTATTAAGACAGCAACTTCGTTAGTGGTAGGAGTATTGTAACGTCCTCAGTGAGCATTTGAAGGCTTTTTGTCAGAACTGATAAACTACCTGGAAATCTTATAAATCTTTGGGAACAGACTCAACAGCAGCTCTGAAGTCCTTAATATACTCGTTATGTTTATGAAGAATTTTCTGAAGTTGGCCTACAAATTCAGGCTTGACATTTTGAAAGTGACCACAGCGAATGCCTCTTTCATGGTTGTCATCACGAAGAAAATTTACCTGAATAAAAGACGGTTGCTGTTGTGTTCGAGGCATCAAACTCCCTATTCTGTGATATATACCTGTCTTCGCACCTCAAATGTTGGCATTATATCTCCCTCTTTAATTTCTTTTGCTCCAAATAACGTCATTTGGAGACAATCGTTCTATTTCTAAATATTATTTAGAAAATGTTCAGCCTCAGGATGTTCGTAAGTAAGGAGGCTGTGCAAGTGTTCAGTATATTTTTGAAAGGCAGGAAGTTGGACATTTCCGTTACTGCAGCACATGGCAGGGCTTCCATTTTACATCACAACACCAATTTCAAGGAGACCGTGATCCAATATTTTTTTTTTTTTTTAATTTATTTAATAGAAATTTACAACTGTATATACAATATATTATACATTAAGTAAATACGATGATAATGATAAAAATGACTTGTCACTTGTTTTTAAAGCAACTACCCATTAGTAGCACTTCTAAAGGTTTTATATAACAAAGCATTATACTAGAAGGTCTCGAGGCCATCTTCTTTTCAGACGCCTCGGAGGGTTATCTGGAATGGAGTGAGAAGCAAGCTGTGATACTAATGGGTTTGAATGATTGTGGAGTTTGCTATGAAAGGATAGATATCTGGTATGAGCTAAGTCAGAAACGTAAGGTATATTAAGATCTTTGTGGATAAGTTTGTTTGTGACGAAGTAAGGAGCATTTAGGATTTTTCTAAGGATTTTGGATTGTAAGGATTGGATACGAGATGAATTGGATGGTTTAGTGGAGCCCCAAAGCTCAACTCCGTACGTCCAGATAGGTCTAATCACAGTTATGTATATTAGTCTTTTGTAATTAATTGAGAGCTTTGAACGTTTGTCGAGTAAATGCTGAAGTAGTCGAAAACGACGGGCAGTTTCTTGTCTTTTTAGTCTTGTGTGTGGATTCCAAGTAAGGCGTTTGTCCAGATGGAGTCCTAGGTAGCGGATCTGTTCAACGGGGATTAATGGGACATCATTAAAGGATACTGTAGGACAGGAAGTCATAGGTTTACGACGAAGGGTAAAGGTTATTTGATGGGATTTATTTGGATTTATTTTGATTCTCCATTTTCGACACCATTCTTGAAGGTTTATGATATGGGATTGGAGTGTCTGGGAGGCAATACATGGATCATTGTTTACTGATAACACACAAGTGTCATCAGCATACGTGGTGAGGATGGTGCTAGGATGCGTAGGGATGTCAGCTGTATACACCGTGTAGAGGATTGGACCTAGGATACTTCCTTGAGGAACACCTGCTGCTTGGTTAAAGAGAGAGGAATAGGAAAAGTTATGATTAACTTTAAAAGTTCTATCACTGAGATAGGAGCGGATAATAAGGAAATATGTAGAAGGTAAGAATTTACGGAGTTTGTAAAGCAGTCCTGGGTGCCAGACTCGGTCAAATGCTTGTTCTACATCGAGGAAGGCTCCCGTGCAGTACATTCCGCGCTCCAATGCGGAGGAGACAACGTCCACCACACGATGACATTGCTGGATTGTGGAATGAGATGTTCGGAATCCAAACTGGTGATCTGGGATTATGTGATTGGAATCTAGGATAGGATACAATCGTTTTAAGATGAGTTTTTCTAGGATTTTACCCATAATTGGCAAGAGGGAAATAGGACGATATGAGGAAGGGTGTTCCGGTGGCTTTTTGGGTTTGGGTATCATTTTGACTATGGATAATTTCCAAGGATCAGGAAAATATGTTGTTCGGAGTACAGCGTTATATATAAATGTTAGGAACAGGATGGCTTTCCAAGGAAGGTGTTTTAGGATATAGGATGTGATAAGGTCATGTCCAGGGGCTTTCTTGGTGGGCAATCTTTGGATGATACTTGATATTTCTGAGGGATGGAATGCTTTAGGAGGAGGGGACATTTGAAGTGGGATATTTAATTCTGTTTCTATTCTTTCAAGGTGATTTGGGTAAAGGATATCAGGATGGGGTTTTAAAGGTATTGAAAAGGTGCTGACCGAAAATCTGAGATTTTTCATCGTCAGATCTTGACCACGTTTTAGATTCAGTTAGAAGAGGGTGATTACAATTTTTATAGTTCAGGAGTTTTTTGGTGGCCATCCATAAAGATTTGTCAGTCGTGTTGAGGTTTTCAGTATATTTATTTAAATTTTGAATTTTGAATTTTTTTATTTCTGTTTTTAGTTTGTTAGTCAATTTGGTGTAGTTATTTTTGTCTGACGGATATCTGGTTCTGTGCCACCTAGCTCTTGCTTTCCGCTTTTCTTTCAATAGTATGCGAAGATATTGTGGCAAATGACTCTGGAAAGAATTGTATTTTTTTTTTTTTGAGGTATTATCTATTATGCTATTGCGTATTGTTGTCGTTAGTATTCCTATGGCAGTATCAATGTCTTGTTTTGTCTTAAGTGAAATTTTTAAATCTATTTTCATTTCCAAATCAAATCGAAAGCTGTCCCAGTCTACTCGGCCAGTAATCAACGAAGGATGGGTGGGTTTAGGAACAGAAGTTGAATGCAGGGAAAGTAGTACCGGACTATGATCGGATGAAAGGTCATTTAGGGATTTTATTGTGAGCTGGGATGATGATACCTGGGAAGTGATGAATATGTCGAGGATATCGGGTCGTTTTTTTTTGGAGGATGTTGGCCAATATGTAGGGTTCATAGGTGGAATGATGGAATAGGTATTGGATGTAGAGACTCGGGATAGGATGCTGCCACGGGAGTTGGATGATCGACAACCCCACCGTTGGTGTTTAGCGTTGTAGTCTCCTCCTGCTATGAAGCGAGGTCCTAGGGATCGGAATAAGGATTCAAGATGATTATAGGAAAGGGGAATATTTGGAGGGCAGTATACAGCTGAGAAAGTTAAATTGTGAGGACTTGTTGATATGATCACCGAGGTTGATTGTATTTCTACAGTTGGAGTGGAAGGAATAAGGGAATGGGGTAAGGATCTATGGATAAGGATACAAGAACCGGCATGTGCTGTGTTGTCTGGATGGTCTGATCTATAGGTGATGTAGTCACGTACGTAGAAATGTGATCGGTTTGTGAAGTGGGTCTCCGTAAGTAAAGCAATATCAATGTTGTTGTCATGAAGAAATATGTCAAGTTCGTCTCGGTGGTTATGTAGTCCATTCGCATTCCATAAAATGATGGTCAGGGGCTTTGTGCTCATTGTGGAATATTGAATGGGACTTGATAAAGGAATCTGGTGAGGAGTGAAATGAGAGGTGCGATTGTTTCTTTTAGCTCGGATAGGAAGGATGAAAGGATGTTATAGATATCTGCTGGATTTGTGGCAAGATTTGATTCGGGGAGCTTTGATAGAGGATTGTATCTAGGAATGCTAGCTGGGATTTGGACCCGTCTTGAGATATTAGGAACAGAGTCAGCTTTTGATGATAATTGGGTTGGGAGGTTCACAATTGAAGTTGTTTGGATGTTTGGGTGTTGATTCTGTGGTGGTAGTTTTACACGGAGGGGTAAATGATATGGTGGAATGTCCTGACTAGGACGTTGAGGAGGAGGTTGAGTTTTGGAAGGACCAGGTTGCGGTTGGGAGGTTTGAGGCGCCTGATGTCGAGCCTGACTATTTCCGATTATGTCTGAGTATGATGATCTATTTCTCTTCTGAGGAGGATTGATAGTTGATGAACAAGACGGCTGGGGTTCTGTGGTGAAAAGTTGATCTTCGTGGTCTTGATGGAGAGTTTTTGGAGGAACTAATTGTTCTGATTCGACTTCATGTGAGATGTGTCGTCGATTTTTCAATGCTGCATGTTGATATCTTTGCTTTTGTAGGGTTTTGTGCACTACGCACCCTCTGTAATTTGCTGGGTGATCTTCACCGCAGAGGACGCACTTTGCGGGTGTTTCCCTGGTCTTCAGGCATGTTCCTGTGGGATGGGATCCAGCACATTTGACGCACCTGGCTGGATGGTGGCAATACGATTTTGTGTGTCCTAGAGTTTGACATCTAGTACACTGCACAATCGCAGGTTTTTGCTTTGGCTCTTCAAATCGCACAACTGAGTAGCACAGTCTGTTAATTTTAAATATTTCTATGTTGTTGCTTGCGGGTTCTAAGTCAACATAAAATAACGGTAGAGGAAACTTTTGCGTAGGGTGGAGCACGCACGAGATGTTTCTAACGTTGTGGCCAATCTCTTCTATGTCTTTCTTGATAGCTTCGGTGGGAGTGGAATTGTGTAGTCCTCTTAAGACCACTCGGTAGGCTTTGTCTTCTTTTAACTGATAAGAATGAAAGTTGTAGTTTTTGGTTGATAAAAAGTTAATCAGTTTTTTATAATTGTCTTTATTAGTGGTGTTGATTTTAATGTCTCTAACACGAGAAAAACATTTGAAGTTTGTCTGACCAATTAGATTTGCTAATTCTTGACAGAACGGCCAGAACTCCTGTACATTGGCGACAAAAACTGGTGGTGGAGGAGGTTCGGAAAATTCTTTATTTTGTTGAGCTGGCTTGGTAGGATGTTCGTCCAGGGCTGAAAATTTATTGCTGGTGGGAATTGTGATTATTGATTGATCTATTTTTGTGTTTGCAGTGGTTTTACTGCGAGTTGTAGGAGGTGATAGTTGTTTCCCTTTGTTTTTTTTTTTTTTTGTTTTTTTTTTGTTTGGCGAATTTCCGGCAGATCCAGGGGCAGCGTTCCGTTGACGTTTCTGTAACATTCTTTGAGATAGATATTGTGAGTCTGACTCGCTAATTTCAGACATTGGTGTCTCTTCCTCCGATTCAGAATTAACCATCTCCATTTTATAATAAAAAATAAAAATGAAGTGATATAATTAAAATTAAAATTATTCTTACTAAAAAAAAAAAAAAAAAAAAAAAAAAAAAAAGATATAAAACTAAAGATATAAAATGAAGCAAAACCTAAACATTTTTTTAAAGAGAGAAAAAAAAAAAAAAAAAAAAAAAAAAAAAAAAAAAAAAAAAAAAAAAAAATACTGGAGAGAGAGCCTCGAACTAAGGAATAAATTTTAAGAATCACGAGCCTACGCCACGAGCCACTGGTGAGTGTAGTGGCAGGTAGCTAAAGTAATATTTAGCTCACCTGGGTGCCGACCAGTAAGAGACTGTTACTCGTAGATAGCCTGTACCTCACGTGCACCAGTTTTCTCACTTATAATTGTTAATTTAAGCACTAACCTGTAGATTTTATCAAAATATTGTTCACTGTAATATATACTGTTTGTACACAAGTTTACGTAGCAGTAGGTAGCCTAATACCATTAGGAAAACAGTTTAAAGCCAGAGCGATAACGGGAGTGATCTGCTGTTTCGGCCTTTACACTTAAAAATCGTGATCCAATATCGACGGTTTTTTTCTTTAGCATATTCAGTTTTTGTGTCATGCTGGCTGTAATCTTTCTATTGAACATCATTCATCGTTTTTTGTTACAGCTAACGTTTAACGTGAGGATTATTTTCTGATAATTTTTTTTGAAGACTTTCTATGGCTCTCAGGATGGGTTTTCTTTTACTTCTGTACAGTCCCTCTATGTACAGTTGGATGATTCTCAGAATATATGTATACAGCATATCCTTCAACTTCGGGTTGACTATCTTTATGTTTGTTAACCACTTTTTTGTTAAATTCAGAAAAGCTAGTTACAATTTGTAAAATGCAACTTGGGCCTGGTTAAGAAAAGCCGATTATCATGTGGCAGGAAAACTGAAGGAAGAGTAGTTGGGGACGAAGCTACTGGTGAAGCAATGATGGTGAGTTGCTCGTAAGGAATATATACATCGATCTGACCTTACATGACATAACCAGAGAACATAAGTCTTTTAACCTCCTCTTCAACATAAGTCTTTTAATAGCTTCTCGTAACGAAACAACTTAAACTTGTAAGGGTTTACCTCTGCAGCCACCATGAGTTCAAAGAAAGTACCATATGATAAGGTTTCGACATCGATCGTGTTTTTTTTTTGTGTTTTTAACTATAAGGAACTTAATTTGTGGTCAAAGTGTGCGGCTTAAACATCTAACCTATTTTTTAACTTAGCTTATCTCCAAATACCATATAACAACTAATCTATTATTATTCACCCATAAATTATAATCGGATTTTTCGTGAATTAGCCACGATCCAGGCCGATTTTTTTAAATTCCTTTCTTAGCGAGCACCTACAGCCCTAGAGGAAGCTACATATCGAATTTCATTCCAATTCGTTCGGTGGTTTCGGAGATTTCGTGTTAAATGAGTGAGTGGTATTTGACAAATATATAGTAGATTACTTTTTGTTGGGTGTGTGTTTTTTAGGCCAATCCATAAATTAGGTATTGCGAAGTTTGAACGGGTTTTAACAAATGTCAGTATACAACGAGTTTTTTGTTTGTTTCTTTTAGTTTTATGGCGTGCAACTGCATATATTTTACATAGATATTTTATTCTTTAGTTTATTTATATTGATATGTTTTATATAAAATTTTGTTCTATTGCCTATTTATAATTTATGTCAAATTTCTGTAAAAAAAAAAAAAAAAAAAAAAAAACCATTTAATTTCATGAGTTTGAACACTAATTCTGTTTTTGTTTTTTTTCATTGTTATTTCCCAAGAGTGTTGTTGAAAGATCAGTGTTTAGTCCTAAGCAATTGAGGCATGATATGAAATAAGGGCATTCCTGAAAAATGTGTTACTCTCAGTATATTACCACAGTAATGGCACCTGGGCGGAGCCCCACTTGTGAAAAGATAGGAGTGTGTCAATCTGGTGTGGACTGAATCTCGTCATTACAACTTCCTCCCAACGACATTGGTGGCTGGATGTATTCCAGGGCTTGACATTTTTAAAATAATTTTCAGTCTCCTCGGTGGGCTTTCATCCCACATAGGCTGCCATCTATTATTGATTTCTTTCTCCAGGATTATTCGTAGATCAGATGGAGTTAGTGTTATCTTACTTCGCCCCGGCACACAGTGGGACGAAACTATGTTTTTTCTGGACATCGCATTTTGAGCCTCTAAATATTATTGCATCGATTTCAAATTTCATATGGGTATGTTTTCAAAGGTGTAGAATTCGAATCAAAAGTCAGTTTTTTTCCCAACATTTCAGGACTTTGCTCTGTTAACCAATAGTGTGTCTAAAAAAATCTAATTTTCGTTTTTTTCGTGTTTTAATTCAACCGATATTATTTTCTATGATTTTTGATGTGCTCTATCGAATTTAAAAATCTGCAAATCGATCAGTTTACCGTTGTGTTAGTTATACGTGTTTTTATGCCTTTTTCATCGAAAGGATTTTCTAAAAAAATAAACAATTTGCGGTTTGTCAGAAACCTAATAGGTAAAAATTATTTTAAATATTGTTCCCAACCGAAAACGGAACTATTTAGTTATTTAATGGAAGTAATCAATTATAGCCCACAGGTTCCTACACTGTGGTTATCGAAATTTTATCGTTGGATCCATTCGTTCAAATTCGTCGTGCCAGTGTCAGCATTCTGACCTATTCCGATATCAGTTTTAAGCATTCTTATTGGTGAATACCTGTGGATAACATTTGTGAAGTCCATTTGTTGTAGCAATTTGGACTACTTTTTTGTACAAGTAGAATTATCAAAGTAAATTTAAATATTCTCCAAGGTCGCAAGTGGTCGCAGACTATTTCGATCTTACTTAGTTACTTTTTACAATCGATATTTTTAATTAAAATGGGTTTCGACTTAAACAAGTATAAACATTTTTCAAAAATCAATTTTTTGTTGAAATTTTTAAATTTAAATACATTTATTTTTTGAAATTATTATTTTTACAGGAAAACGTTTTATTGCCAATTGTTTTATCATGCTAAAAACTGTGAACAGCAAAAAATTTACATCGGATGTGTTAACAATTTCTAATGCAATATAACAAAACGGAAAATTTGCGAGAACCTTTCAAACAAACATAGTATATCGATGTACGTAATAAAATTATGTTTAACGTACTGTTCTTTATCGACAATGACCACAGCAAACATTTAATAAGTGATTCAAGCTACAAATATAAATTTTTGTTTTCAACCAATGTTCAACAAATTACATAGGCTCGTCCCACTGTGCGACATGGGGGTTGAGAACGGAGGCCCTGAAGGTTCTGTATAAAGGCGTAATTTTGCCTATTATTACTTAAGGCATGGAAATATGGCATCCAGGAATTCAGATTAAGTACAGCCAGGCAAAGCTGGAAAGGGTCCAGAGGCTAATGACACTCAAAATTATCAAAAGTTTACGGACACTTTCTGATGAAGCCACTCTTTTTTTTTTTGGCCAAAATGATCCTCATTAGTATATTAGCTGACAAATATGTAGGTAAAATAACCCAGTAGGGTTACTGCTGAAATGAAAACACTAAAAAGATATAAACAGACTAAACAAAAGGGGTAAAACAAGGATTATAATGTGAGGGGAAGGAGTTCTGCAAACCCTATAAATACGTAAAAAAAATCTTTAATTTCAAATATTCTCCAAGGTCGCAAGTGGTCGCAGACCATTTCGATCTTAAGTTACTTTTCAGTATTGATATTTTGAATTAAAATGGGTTTCGACTTAAACAAGTTTAAACATTTTTCTAAAATCAATTTTTTTTGTTGAAATTTAAAAATTTAAATATATTTATTATTTTTATTTTTTGTAATTATTATTTTCACAGAAAAATGTTTTATAGCCAATTGTGATATCATGCTTAAAGCTGTGAACAACAAAAAATTTACATCGAACGCGTACATAATTTCTAATGCAATTTAACAAAACGGGACATTTGCGAGAACCTTTCAAACAAACCTAGTTTATCGATCTTTTGTACTGTTAGTGCGTAATAAAATTATGTTTAACGTACTGTTGTCTATCGACAATGACCATAACTAACATTTTATAAATGATTCAAGCCATAAATAGAAATTTTTGTTTTCAACCAATGTCCAACAAATTACGTTGGCTCGTCCCACTCTGCGGCAGTTTGAGAGCCTCCCTTTCCAACAATACCCACTTGGCTTGGGACCCATACAAACTTTACTGTTTTGCCTAAGCTCTTTAATCTGGATAATTAGGAGTAAATAACTGGGATTTTTCGGATACATACAATCCAGGCCTTTTAGTAAACTCAATGAATCAGTGGATATAATAATTATACTATTGTAAGTGAGGGTCATGCAAAAGTGGTGGTGCTGCTGCTATCGGGTTAAGTTCGGCAGTGTAAATACAGGATAATTTATGAATTTTTATTTTGTGAGTGGAATTTTAATTTTTAATTTTGAGGAAAGAGATAGCCGAAGATATTCTTTCTGATAACGGAAGAGTTGATTTTTGTTCCTGTCCAAAGGAATTGGGAAATTTAGAATTAAAAATATATCTATAAGTCGGACGTTCTGTCAGTGAGTGTATTTTTGAAACATATGTTATAGCTAGTTATAATCTTCTAAATAAAAGTTGTGATAATCCGGATTCGGAACACAAGCTAAGATAAGCGTATTGGGCTTGTACGAAATGCACCTGTAGCGACTCAATTTCCGGCATGCTGGACAGTATCGAGCTTGGAAAGAACATGGGAACGGGCAGAGCTGTAAACGAAGGAACCGTTGTCTATAGCGAATCAATGGTTGGTATATTCTAAGTAAGCTCACTCTGTCGGCACCCCATTTTGTATTGCTCAGAACACGAATAATGTTTAATTTTTTTGTAGCGATGGTTTTTAGGCAAGATATATGATGCTCCCAGTTCAATCTTTTATCAGAAGTAAGACTCTAAAAGTGAAACTCTATGATAATCGTGTATGGTATCGAAGAGTTTCCTTAGGACAGTTCGGGAGAGGGGAGTGTTGTATTTTCGGATGAAGTGGAGACCATTTGTTTTTTTCTGTTGAAAATTGGATACCAACAGTAGTAGGCCAGTGTTTGATTCGGCTCAGTGCCTCTTGTAGTTTGAGTCGAATATCCTGAATACTTTCTGATCAATAAAATATTGCTAAGTCATCGGCGAATAAAAGAGGCTTAACTCCTCTATGCAGGTGGAGTTTTAAATTAGTAACGGCTAGTGAAAAAAGTATTGGGCTGAGCACACATCCTTGAGGAACTCCGTTGTTCTTACTATGTTTTTATGAATATTCGCATTCGATCCGTACCCCGGATTCCTGTGGATAATAATTTGTGGAGAATGATTGTATGATTTATGCTGTCGAAAGTCTTTACCATATCGAAGAAGATAGCAATCATTTTCTAACCATTCACAAATGCATATTGTGCTTCAGTATCTAAAATCAAAAGGTGTCTATTGTTAGTGAACTTTTCATTTCCGCTTACTTTTATTTTTATTCTCTGGATATCCTTTATTTTTCCACTTAAGTAATTCTTCTAAAATTTCACTTTTCTCCAGAATCGAAACACCTAATTACCCTTTTACTATAATTTAATATTGAGTAAGGGACCACTTTAATATTAAATTTGATCTGCGAATTTTACAGTCTAATCATTATTTTGACTGTTTACTATTTAGTGTTTCTATTAATAAGTTTCCGATGTATTATGTTTTTATATTTTTAACTTCTCCGACCAAATTTAAAATAAATTTATTTATCAAGAACGATGATATCTTTGGGAATCCTTCATCTTCTTCTCTACTCATTATAAGATAACTAGGTGTATCATGAACTTTATTAATTTGTATAGGGTCGGGTGGAGTTTTTATTCGACCGCGTTTCCTACGTTTATTTAAGCTACTAAGTAGCTCCATTATTATTATTTTTCTTAAATTAAACAATATATATAAACAAAAAAGAGCAAAAAAAAAAAGCAGAGAATGTAGTAAATTATAATCAAAAGTTGGGAAATAACTATATCTAGAATTAGCTCGTTGATCATCTGGAGCAGCAAACTTCTCTCCTAGGAGTCTTCTAGCTAGCTGATATCTGAGTACTTGTTCAAGTAGATCCTCGGCCGATTCACAGTATAAAATTTAACTTTAATAACATAATATATGCTGAAAATCAATACTTTTTAGCATACAAAAAATGTTGACGAGTTTTTTGTTTGTGACCCAATTTTGAGCATCATTGAAAAGCGGAGAGGAACAGTCTCAGCTATAAGTATAATCTTTGGTTTTTGTATCGTCATGTCTTTCCCATGTTATTCTTCAATCAAGCCTAAGTCCTGCCATTTTCTCAGTTTGATATGAAAGTTGATTTGTCAACGTAAACAAGCCGGCAAGTTATTTTATGTAGGAGAAAGTTTATTAACACTTTAGAAGGAAAGATAATTTTACTAAATCTTAGAAAATGCGTATACCATTGGCCTTGTAACGTCTCCTTTTTCTTGTAGGTGGAGGAGACAGGGAAATTAAAAGGGAAATACATCAGCCTATTTTGTAGTTAATACACACGTACCTTTAAAGATGTGAAGCTGATTGCAGACTTCTATATATATATAGGTCTCTGGGCCATCTTCTTTTCAGACGCCTCGGAGGATTATCAGGCATGGTGTGGGAAGCAAGTTGAGAAATTAGGGGATTTGAGTGGTTATGGAGCTTATTATGAAAGGATTGATATCTGGTTTGGGCTACATTTGCAACATATGGAACATTAAGATCTTTATGGATAAGTTTTTTGGCGACAAAGTAAGGTGCATTGAGGATTTTTCGAAGGATTTTGGATTGTAAGGATTGGATACGAGATGAATTGGATGGTTTAGTAGCGACCCAAAGCTCAATTCCGTACATCCAAATAGGTTTAATCACAGTCATGTAAATGAGTCTTTTGTAATTAATTGGGAGCTTTGAACGTTTGTCTAGTATGTTGAAGTAAATGTAACGACGGGCAGTTTATTGTCGTTTTAATCTTGTATGTGGATTCCAAGTTTGTCCAAATGGAGTCCCAGGTAGCGGATTTGATCAACAGGGATTAGAAGAATATCATTAAAGGATACCGTAGGACAGGATGTCGTAGGTTTACGACGGAGGGTAAAGGTTATTTGATGGGATTTATTTGGATTTATTTTAATTCTCCATTTTTGGCACCATTCTTGAAGGTTTTGATGTCGGATTGGAGTGCCTGGGATGCAATGAATGGATCATTATTTACTGATAGCAAACATGTGTCATCAGCGTAAGTGGTGAGAACAGTGCTAGGATGGGACGGGATGTCAGCTGTATACAATGTGTTGAGGACGGGAGCTAGGACACTTCCTTGAGGAACACCGGCAGACTGAGCAAAGAGGGATGAATGAGCGGAATTGTGACTTACTCGGAATGTTCTGTCATTGAGATAGGATTGCATAATAAGGAAGTATGTAGGAGGAAGGAATTTACGAAGTGTGTAAAGCAGTCCCTGGTGCCAGACTCCGTCAAAGACTTGTTCTACGTCGAGAAAGGCTCCAGTGCAGTACATCACGCGCTCCAATGCGGACGAGACAATGTCCACCACACGATGGCATTGCTGGATAGTGGAATGTGACATTAGGAAACCAAACTGGTGATCAGGGATGATTTGATTTTATTCTAGGATAGGATTCAGGCGTTTCAGAATGAGTTTTTCCAGGATTTTGCCCATAATGGGCAAGAGTGATATTGAACGATATGAGGATGGGAGTTCAGGTGGCTTTTTTGGCTTAGGTATCATCTTTACTATGGATAGTTTCCAAGGATTGGGAAAGTATGTGGTGCGGAGGATAGCATTATAAATATAGGTTAGGAATAGGATCGCTTTCTGAGGAAAGAGTTTTAGGATTTGGGCTGTAATTAGAGCATGTCCTGGGGTTTTGTTTGAGGGTAATCTGTGGATTATGTTTGATACCTCTGAAGGATGGAATGCTTTAGGAGGAGGAGACATTTGGAATGGAATATTTAGTTCTGCTTCAACACATTGTAGGTGGTGAGGATGGGATATATCAGGATGGGGGTTGAATGATTTAAAGAGGTGCTGGCCGAAAATTTGGGATTTTTTCTTCGTCTGATCTTGTCCAGGTTTGGGAATCTGTAAGGAGAGGATGATTAAAGTTTTTGTAATTAAGAAGTTTTTTTGTAGTTATCCATAATGACTTATCAGAAGTATTAAGACATTGAGTACGGTTTTGAATTTTGAATTTTCTTATTTCCGTCTTAAGCTTGTTAGTTAAGTTGTTGTAATTACTTTTTGTCTGATGGGTATCTAGTCCGGTGCCACTTCGCTCTTGCTCTGCGTTGTTTACTTAATAATCTGCGAATATGTTGTGGCAGGTTATTCTGCTATGTAATATGAATTGTTCGAGGTAAAGTATTTTCCTGTATACTAATTTGTACTGATGTTGTAAGTCTGTCAATTGCTGAGTTAATTTCTTCTTTTGTTTTAAGGGGAATGTTTAAGTCTAATTTGTTTTTAAGATCATACCGAAATCCATCCTAGTCTACACGACCTGTAATCAGTCCAGGGAGAGAGGGTTTAGGAACGGGATTTGAATGCAGGAGAAGCCGAACAGGGCTATGATCTGATGAAAGGTCATCAAGGGATTTGATGATGGTTTGAAAGGATGAGATTTAGGAAGATATAAATATATCGAGAATGTCAGGACGTTTTTTGAGGGATGTAGGCCAGTAAGTAGGATTCAAGGGTAAGAGGACAGAATAACATTTGGAGGTTGAAATATGGGATAAAATACTGCCACGGGAGTTGGTTATTCGACAACCCCATCGCTGGTGTTTGGCGTTGTAGTCTCCTCCAGCAATGAAGCGCGGTCCAAAGGATCGGAAAAGAGAATCAAGGAGGTTCTGAGAAAGGGAATTACCTGGAGGGCAGTATACAGCTGAAAATGTTACATGGAAAGGACGAGTTGAACTGGATACTGAGGTGGATTGAATGGCGTCAATTGAAATAGGAGGGAGAGGTACTGATTTATGGATAAGGATGCAAGATCCGCCATGGGAGGTGATGTCTGGGTGATCAGATCTGTTAGTGATGTAGTCACGTATGTAAAAATATGACGTAAATATGCGTATATTCTATACGCTTTTTCATCTTTTAATTGATAGCAATGGAATTCATAATTTTTGCTGGTTAGGTGATTGACCAATTTTTTGTAATCCTCTTTAGTTGATGTTTTGATTTTTACATCTTTGACCCGAGAGAAGCAGTTGAAATTAGTCTCTCCGAACAGAGCTGATATTTCTCGGCAAAATGAGATGAAATTTTCAATTTTGGATACAAAGACTGGAGGTGGTTCTGGTTCAGATTTGTGGTGCGGATTTGAATTATTATTGTTGGTTGATGATGTAGACGGATTAGATGCATTTGGTGTAGTGGTTGGCTGTGATTTTTTGGCTGCAGTTGTTTTACTGCGGGTTTGAAGATTAATATTATTATTTGATACATTATTATTATTATTATCGATTGTCTTTTTTGCTTTAGCTGTTTTATTTTTTTTTTTATTTGGTGAATTGCCCGCTGAACCTGGGGCGGCGTTCCTATGGCGTTTCTGAAGAGTTCTTCGAGACTGGTACTCAGTTTCGCTAAATTCAGAATAAGAAGGCGCCTCTGTCTCTGAGTCATCACCAGACGTAACACGTCCATTATGTTACAATAATAAACAAAACAAATAATAACGCTAATAAAAAATATATAATAATAATTGTGAAACTGGTAAGTTAAGTGAACATTTATAAACTAAAATATTCACATAATTATAAACTATATTTATACAACGAATACATTATTTGAGAAAAATAATTATAAGAAAGAAAAAGAAAATAAACTAAACTAAAAAGTTCATACGTAATAAAAATAAAAAAAAAAAATTAAATGTCTGGTTACGAACTAGAGGTAACAATAACAGGCCATTGACCTTCTCAGATAGTTATGTATACAAACAGGCGGGAGGATTACGGGCCAGGAGTCTAGCCAGTTGAACTGCCTCACCTATATATATATATATATATATATATATATATATATATATATATATATATATATATATATATATATATATATATATTTTATTATGTAGTTCACTGATATTAATGATTTCACTCACCTCACTCAAAGTATTGTTAAAATGATCTATCGTCCATAATGTCACTATTTGATAGACATGAATCTGTAAAATTAGCTAATACACAGTGGAAAATGTCTCAAACGCAGAGCGACTCTAAACGAGATGTGTAGATGCAGCCATCTTGTCTGAGACTCTAATTCTTAAAAATAAATTAAAGAAAGCCGAACCAGCCTTATAATAACACAGGCACATGTATAGATAAACTACTTTCTTGCATGATAAATAAGGAGGAATCTATAAACAAATGTAAAAATGCAAACGAGGTAAAACTGTTAGAAAAACTAAAAAAAAAAAAAAACTACACAACAAAACAAACAGTACTAGTGCAAATAATAATAAATATAATAGTTAAATTATAATCCAAGCCTAAGTATAACAAATAATAATATAAAATTTGTATAATAATACGTGTACAAAAAAAAAAATCTTTTGTGGTATAATACAAAAAAAAACTATTATTAATAGACTTTATAGTGCAAATAAAACATTCACAAATATTTTTTAGTAATGTGTAATTTATAACAATTGGTTTTCAGCCTTCAAGTAATATTTGATTGTTTGACTGTGGGTAGATTGAGATCAGTGAGCATAGTGGATATTCTTGTGTTTCTGGGGTTGCTGTTTATTATTTTCATAAACACTTTACGTAAAACTTTCAGTTTCCTGTAATTTGTTATACAAGTATAACTCCAAACAGGTGATGAGTAGGTTATAGTTGGTCTGATCACAGTTTTATGAAATATTAATTTATTTCTATTGGATAAATTGGAGAACCTATTAAAATAAGGAGACATTTTGCTAATCAAATTTTGAATTTTGTTGGATTTTTTATATACATGTGCCATTAATGTGAGGGCCGGTTCAGTTGTACAAAAAGATAAGTGGTCTATTGTAAGTCTTCGTTTTGTGAAAATCATTACTGTCGATTTGTTTTTGTTAATTTTCATTTTCCATTAATAATCAGTAATTGTTAATTTAATTTAGTTATTAATTTAAGTAGTTTGACATTTGACCTTCAAATGGGTTAAAGCACATTCAGGCTTACTTGGGAATAGGCTGGCAGATGCAGAAGCTAAAAATGCGGCAAAGGACACGACCCTTCCAATTGTATTCGATATAAGACACCAATTAGTGTAGTCAAGCATATTTTGTAAGGAACAACTAGGGAAACTTGGAGCCAACGATGGACTGATTTCACAAAAGATAGACATACTTATGAGTTCATATAAACTATAGTCGATACAGAAAAAATTAAAAAAATTACACACTAACCCAATTTTTTCAGGACATAAAGTCCTATAGATTGGAGACAAATGGCCGCCTTCAAAGAATGATATATACAAATACTTTTATGAGTCCAATGCCCAATTTATGGATAATTTTGATTATATAGAGCTTTACAATGGAACAGTTTTTTTATAATTCTGCAACCGCTCAACCACTCCTCTGCTCTTAGGGTGTCCGGGCGGATTGAAATGCCATGCAACCTCTAATCTCTTCATCTCCTCGTTAACCACGGTATTCTCGAATTCCCTTTCTCGGTCTGATGTGATTCTCTCCGGTACGCCATAGAACGAAAACCATGTCCGTAACGCTTCCACGATTGTTTCAACTGTTATCTTGATGCGCCATGGCCACTTTACTGAACACATCCAGTACGGTCACCCACTTAAAACCCCTCCAGGAAAACGTATTGACTTGTAGATCACGAAGAGGCCCTCACCTGTAGGTGTCTCCTCTTGAGTCACTCTAGGAGGATGTTGATCATACTGTAACCAAACACACCTCGCAGGATCCGACCACGTCTTTTATTGTGCACTTCATCCCTGGCCAGAAATATTTTCTACGTAATGCCTGAAAAGTTTCATTTGTCCCTCGATGATTAGTTTTTCCTTGGTGATATGAAAGGGTCAACTCGGCTTGGAGTTCCACTTCCCTGACCGACTCCACAATCAACGAGCAACGAATAAATTTCCAGAGTCGCTTTATCTTCTCCCAGATAGTAGCGTTACCCACATAGAGATGATAGGTTTTTGCCAGTTCAGACGCGTCCATTAACGCTTTGCAAAA
The DNA here is from genome assembly GCA_003667255.2 of Euschistus heros. Classification (NCBI taxonomy): domain Eukaryota; kingdom Metazoa; phylum Arthropoda; class Insecta; order Hemiptera; family Pentatomidae; genus Euschistus; species Euschistus heros. The sequence continues at coordinate 726,165 of RCWM02000205.1, read as the reverse complement.
TAGATCTGACCGAATTCCCGGCTACGATGAAATTACCACTATCTTATAACCCCAATAACTGAGATGTGAGACCGACATTATGCCTGACGTCTTGGTTTTCCATATTACCTGTCTCCTCTTTTCGTTCACTATCTCCTATACTATCTTCATCTCCGCCAACCTTTCACCCTGGGAATTCCCCCCCCCCCCCTCCGAAGACCCTCCTTCCCTATCTGCGTCCGTTACCCTGTCTCTTTCCCTATCTGGCGACCATTCCTGAAGAAATTGTCCAGTATTCCGTGAGGATCCCGCCATATCGTCTTCGATTGCGTTCACAGTGATTGCCCTTGATAGCCAATCGGCAACTACGTTCTCCTTACCGGGTTTGTATACGATATCTATCGAATATTGGCTTAGTATCTCATTCCGTCTTGAAACCCTTGCGGACGATTCTTTCATCTTTCCCACCCACTGGAGTGGTCTATGGTCCGTCTGCACCCTAAAATTGATTTCTAATTTCCCCAGAACAGATTTCTCCGGTGACAACCCCAAACTGAATTCCCTCACGCGCTTGAATACCTGTCGGAGGTGTTGGATATGCTCCGTTTCCGATTTGCTAAAGACGAGCAGGTCGTCCATAGAAATCTGACAAATCCCTTCGTCAATACCCCGTAGGAACTCATCCATAAGGCGCTGAAATGTAAGGGGTGCAATCTTCAATCTGAACTGCATCCTGGTAAATTGAAAATGTTCCCTCTCAAATGTGAATGCTGTCTTCGCTTGATCCCTGGGATGGATTTTGATTTGATGGTATCCGGCTTTAAGATCCAGCGTACTACAAATCACAGCCCCGCTTAACCTGTCGATAAAAACCGAGGTATAGGATATACTTCATCCACGGTGTTATCATTAAGCTTCCGAAAGTCGACGACTACCCTGTATGACTCCTTATTATCTCCCGGCGCGCTTTTCTTTTTTACCGCCCATAAAGGGCTATCAAACGGTGACGAACTGTTAACAATGATACCCTGCTTTAGTAAACTCTCCAATTCCGCCCGAATATGATTTCTCAACGCATGCGGATATCGACGCTCCTTAACATATGACAACCTTTCCTGCTTAAAAGGGATCTCATGAACGGTTCTACCTGTTGCACTCAGCACGTCCCCTTCCTTAAAATTTTCTACATCTTAGTATAAGGTAAAAATAATTGTTTTCCGAAAATTATCGATTTGTTTAGTTTTTGGTTTTCTATAAAAACGTGTTTTTTTTTAAAAAAATTATAATTTCTTTAACACGCTTTTATTATCTTGACCTGTATGTAATGGAATCTTATAGCGTAATTTTCACCAATTTCCAGCAATCTAATTGACTTGAATATTTGCACACTTGTCAAGGACCAATGGCAATACAATTATTTCACAACTTTGTCATATCCTCACTAGAATGATGTGAATAAAGAAAATATTAATTAGTCCAGTCAATAAACATGTCGTAGAGAGCATGAAATATGCGATAATTTTTGACTTTAGGGTTTCGTTATAAGTAGTTAGTAGGTAAATGTACTAAAAGTCTCTTCTCCTGGGGGGTGAACTATCGGTGGGGAGGGGGGGGGGGGTTGGAGAGAAGTTCAATTTTTTGTATTTTCGATTATATCTCGAAAACGATTGACTCTAGAAAATATGTTTCAAATCAAAATTAAAATAAAGCTAATAAAATTCCCTATAAAATTGATTCTATATAAATTATAAAGTTTTCGAGATATACGTTATTGAAAATCGGTGATCCACATTTTTGGTTTTTCGATTATATTTCGAACGGTAAACTACAGAGAAATAAATTTAAATTCAAAATTAATAGTAATTATATTTCTTGTAAATTTCTTTCTATACGTATTCGTCGAACTTTCTAGAGGTTTTCGAGAAATACTTCGGAAAAAAAAAAACAATTATTTTTACATTACTTTATGTCAAACATATGCTTCTAGTTTCTTCCGCAACAGTTTCACATAACAATTATCAGGAACAAAGTTTTCAAGCATTAAATTTACTTTAATTTTAAATATACGTTTGCTTGAACACGCTTTTTACTAGCTTGATCTTTATACATGTAACAGAATCTTTTAGCTTATTTTTTCTCATAGACTTGAATGTTTGCACACATTTCAAGGACCAATGACAATACAATCATTTCCCATCTTTGTTTTGATGTTCTCACTCAAATTACCTCCAAAAAGGGTTCCAATGATTAGAACAAAAGAAAATATATAAATACGTTTGCAAGTTAACTGAACATCTTTCACAGGAGGTCGGTAAATGTCGTTCTTCTTTACCGATAAACAATTTTAACGAATGGAAGATAATTGAAGAATATAAATGGCAATGATCATGGTACCACAGATGTTGCTCGGGAAATTTAAATAGAATAACTTTATTGCTCGAACTTAATTTATATTGTATACGTAATAAGGTCCAAAAGTTTCCGGCCTGGGATAGAAGGAAAAGTGGAAGAAAAAAACTGGTCTTACTGTTTTTCAATATATTCTCCTGTAAGTTAAACACACTTAATACATAACTTTGGCAACATTTCTATACCCTGAAAAAAATAATTTTCTTCTTTGTTAAAAAAATGTTCTTCCACTACTGCTTGGAAGAAACGCGTAAAAAATTCATTGCAGCAGTAAACTCGTTCCTGTTTTTGAGCAGCTGAAAAAATTTTTGGAACCCATCTTGCACTAACCTTGTTCATGGAAATATACTTCGATCCTCAAAACACTTGTTTTCGAAAGCCCCGACCTCGCGCTTTTTCCTTGGTTTTCAGTCGCAGCAGTCAGACAGCAATTCAGATTCCACAAGTTGGATTGGTTCAGAAGTGACAGCTTCCCGTGGGCGACCGGGACGCGGGTCATCTTTTAGACGTTCTCTCCCTTAACTTAAATAATTTTGCCCATCTTTTCACTGTCAAATACGATGGAGAGGACTGCCTGTACACACAATCCAAGCGCTCTTTAATTTGCGCAGATGTATGACCAAAGAATTCAATAACCACGTGGTACTCGAGTTTGAACAATGTAAAAATGGAGAGTTTTCTGCAAGGCTGGACATTGACTGACAGGACTAAGGAAGGGCAGGCGATGGATATGGAGCGAGCAGGCATGGACCTGCATAGACTTTCAGGTCCCGGCACGTTTGAAGGAGGGAAAGCAGGACAAGCCGGAAACTTATGGACCTTACTAGGTATATTACATAAGTTTATATCGAACTACGTTATACGTTTAGAGGCTATTTTTAATTTTTAATTTTATTTTTTATTTTTTATTTTTTTTATTGAGAAAGTATTACAATCTGCCTCAATGTAGGCAATAAGTAATATGGATGACTAAATGGATCCGTCACACTATGTACAATAAGAATATATACAAAGATTAGATAAAAAAAATAAAATAAAATGATAAGAAGAAAATAAAAATAAAAAAATAAACAAATTACCTCAAACTATACAATACATAAAGCTAAGAAAAATAAAAAACAAATTTACTATATATTTGTCAAATACCACTCACTCATTTAACACGAAATCTCAGAAACCACCGAACAGATTGGAATGAAATTCGATATGTAGCTTCCTCTAGGGCAGTAGGTGCTCGCTAAGAAAGGAATTTTAAAAAAATCGGCCTGGATTGCGGCTAATTTCGCGAAAAATGCGATTAAAATTTTTATTGGGTGAATAATAATAGATCAATTGTCATATGGTATTTGGAGATAAGCTAAGTTAAAAAATAGGTTAGATACTTAAGCCGAACACTTTGACCACAAATTAAGTTCCTTATAGTTGTAAACAAACAAAAATACGACCGATGTCGAAACCTTATAATATGGTACTTTCTGTGAACTCATGGTGGCTAAAGAGGTGGACCCATACAAGTTTGAGTTGTTTCGTGACGAGAAGCTATTAAAAGACTTAGGTTCTCTGGTGATGACATGTAAGGCCAGTTCGATGTACATATTCCTTACAAGCAGCCCACCAACATTGCTTCGCCTGTAGCTTCGTCCCCAACTACTCTTCCATCAGTTTTCCGGTTACAAGATAATCGGCTCAACCAGGCCCAAGTTGTATTTTATAAGTCTATTAACGCTTAATTTTTACTAATCTAAGTTGACCTTAATTACAATGATATTAAACCGTAGCGGAGCAGGGTACTTTCAGCTAGTTTTCTATAAAATAAGGAACAAGACATAAAATAAAAGTAAAAAAAAATAATAATAATAAAAGAAAATTTTAATTAAATTAAATTGTGAAAATATATTCATATTTTATTTACACCATATACACATCTGAGGGATCCCCCGACCAGACTTGTCCCTCCACTTATAGAGAGACAAGCCAGACCCAAAGAGATCCCAGTGCTTCTCTCTCAGCTGCGTCACTAGTATAAGATAACACCAGTGGAGGCTGTGTGAGAGCGCTAAACTACAGTCAGTCAGAGCATGAGTGGAGAAGCTGGTCATTGCCAAGACTCCATGTCGAAATTTATAATCACGAGGCCACTGCCTTTTTAACCTGCGAGGAAGATTGGAGCTGGAAGAGGTGAGTGGAGCTGGATAGGGATTGTGCTAGTGAATTAGGATGATGAGAAAGGTTTTGATGAAATTTTGAAAATTTGACAGGTATGGATTCTGGTACAAAAGGTATATCAAGATCGTTATGTAAGGTTTTGTTGGAGACATAATAATCGTTATGGTTCTTAGGAATTTGGATTGGAAGGATTGGATACGTTTGATGTTCGAGTGTTTTGCTGTTCCCCAAATTTCTAGTCCGTAGGTCCAAATAGGCTTTAGGATAGTCTTATAAATCAGAAGTTTGTTGTCTATTGATAGTTTTGAAGTCTTGCATGGAATGTGGTATAGTTAGCTTAAGCTTCTGTTTAGTTCTTTTCTTTTAAGTCTGGTATGTAGGTTTCAAGTGAGTCTTTTGTCAAAGATGAAACCAAGATATCGCACTGTATCAGATCTGGGTTACGGGATCTTATTGAAGTTGGGCAGGAACTACGGCGTAGAGTAAAAGTCATGTGGGTGCATTTAGATTCATTAACTTTTGTTCTCCATCTGTTGCACCATAGTTCTATCATTGAGAGGTGATTGTGTAGGTTGGAAGAGGCTATTTTAGGATCAGGATGTGATGAAAGTATAGCTGTATCATCATCGTAAGTTACAAGGAACGTGTCGGGAGAGGTAGGAATGTCAGCAGTGAAGAGGATGTAAAGGACAGAACCCAAAACGCTGCCTTGAGAAACTCCGGCTCGGATATGATAGCAGTCGGAAAAATCAGACCCACGTCGAACTCGGAAGGAGCGATTTGTAAGGTAGGAATGAAGGATGAGGTAGAAGGTTTGTGGTAGTATGTTCTTAAGTTTAAAAAGTAATCCGGTATGCCAAACCCGGTCAAAAGCTTGAGCAATATCCAGAAAGGCACCAGAGCAATATTGCTACCTTTCCAGAGCAGAAGATACATAGTCAACAAGACGGAGGCCTTGTTGGACTGTAGAATGCATTGGACGGAATCCAAATTGGTGGGAAGGGAAACTATATGTGTCAAGTTTGGATAGGATACGTTTAAGGAGGATTTTTTTTCGAATATTTTAGATAGAATAGGCTTATTGGTCTATATGATGAAGTGCTGTTAGGACCAGGTAAACTGGTTTTAGGGAAGTTATTATGATGAAGTGTTTCCACAAGACAGGAGAGTGGGTTGTGCGTAGGATACAATTGTAGATATAGGTAAGGAACATTATTGCTTTGTGTGGAAGTTGGCGGAGAGTTTGAGGAGTAAGTAGGTCATAGCCAGGGGACTTTCTTTTGTTTAGTTTTCGAAGTAGGAATTTGACCTCAGAGGGGGTAACAGCTCCAGGAGGTAAGGAGAGTGGAATGGGAGAGTATAAAACTCTTCAACTGTACTGGATTGATTAGGATAAAGTCCTGGATTTAGAGTAATTCTTGGGCTAAAAAAAATTTTCTATCACATTTTACAGTGTAAAAGCTAAAATTTTTCAAGCAAAGTACGTTCAATATAATTTTTTTCACAAGAACCGACATCGGATTCGAATTCAGCATTCCAAAGAACCCTTAAATACGAAATTTCATCCAAATAGAAAAATAAAAATTTGTAAGCTTCAAAATTTGCCTGACCTTTTATTAAATTTTGGAAGGCACCTTTTATTAAAATTGATAAAAACATGAATTACGCTTAGGCGGTTTAACGTATCAACTTTATTTTTTTACACAAAATAGAGGGTGGTAATACACAAGAAATGTATTTGGTTTCATCATCCTATCCTACTAGCTACATACTTCATTGCTTTAGACTTATCATCAGGATTCCATCAAATTGAAATGGATCCCGACTCCATACCCAAAACAGCTTTCAGTGCAGAAAACGGACATTACGAATTTTTACGAATGCCTTTTGGACTAAAAATGCTCCCTTTACTTTCCTAAGAGCCATGAATTTAATATTTGCTAATATTCGAAACACCTTAGTATACATGGACGATATAATATTTTCAGACAACTTAGAAGAACATTTGAAACAAGTTTATGACTTACTAGACAAATGTAATCTTAAATTACAACTAGACTGTAGTAGTGATTTTAACCCTGCTCATATGGGAAAACCTCCCCTACTGTTAGTCTAACTGATTGTTAACATTGTGTAAACTAACTCTTTTGTACTGTTGTCGTTTCAAGCTAATAAAAACCTTTTCTAAAGGTAAAACATTCGTTTTCTTATAGTACAGAATTTTTTATGAAAGAATTGCTTTTCCTTGGACATGTAATTTCAGAAAACGCCATAAAACCAAATCCCGCAAATATTAAAGCCATTAGAGATCTACCTATCCCGCGCAATCAAAAACAAATTAAACAATTTTTAGGCTTAACAGGATACTACAGAAAAATGATCAATGATCGATTTATACTTTCAGTATAAATATCAACAAAATAGTAGGCATTTTTTTTTCTTAAATTTTTGTGCATACTAATTAGTTTAAGTCCAGGAAAAATTGAAATTCCAGGAAATATCTATTAATTTTCAATTAATTATGTATGTAATAAAAAAACGCTACTATCAATACACAAATTTAACTATGTCACAATACTTTAAGTATTGATATATGAACAAAAGTAACTCTTGATAAACAATTACAAACTACGCGAAATTAGCAAAACCTATAACCGCTCAATTAAAGAAAAATGCTAGTATTGACGTTAACGACCCGGAATATTTAAAGGCTATAAGTGCACTTCAGACTATGTTACAAAACAGCCCCATACTTCAGATGCTAGATTTTAGTAATCCTTTCATTTTAACGACTGACTCATCAGATTACGCTATCGGAGCAGTCCTGTCCCAGATAACTGACGGTAAAGATCTACAGATAGCTTACGCATCGATAACCGTAAATACACATGAAGAAAACCTAAGCACTATCGAGAAGGAGTTGCTAGCGATAGTGTGGTCCTGTAAATACTTTAGACCCTATATTTATGGACGAAAATTCTTGATAAAAACCGACCACAAACCCCTTCAATATCTTTATAGCTCCTGCATTATCTAGTCTCCTGTCTCCTGCATTATCTACACACTTCTGCCACCGATTTGGAAGCTTAAATATTCCCTGTTCATAAAAAGACTGAGGGCGAGTTTTTAACCATTCGCGCACGTGCTTTTCGACGTCTTCATTGTTTTCAAATCGTTTTCCTCCAAGTGATTCTTTCAGGGGTGCAAACAAAAAATAGTCACAAGGGGACAGGTCTGGACTGTAAGGAGGGTGTTCGAGAGTTTCCCAGCCCATTTCTTCCAATTTATCCCTTGTCAACAATGCGGTGTGAGGCCTTGCGTTGTCATGGAGAAGGATGACATCTCTAATGGGCACACCTCGTCTTTTGTTCCGGTAACTGGTTTTTGCTGACTGTAGCACCTGGCAGTAGTAAGCCGCGTTCACTGTTCGTTGATCGTGAAGAAAATCAATGAGTAGAACTCCCCTTGAGTCAAAAAAAATTGTTGCAAGAACTTTTCCGGCTGGGAGACGAGTTTTGGCTTTCACTGGGCAGCCTTCATCCTTCCTTCGCCACTCCTTACTTGCCATTTTCGATTCGGGGGTGTAATGGTGGACCCACGTCTCATCACATGTGACGATGCGCCTCAAAAAAATCTTCACCTTCTTCTTACATAATCGATTTGAAAACAATGAAGACGTCGAAAAGCACGTGCGCGAATGGTTAAAAACTCGCCCTCAGTCTTTTTATGAACAGGGAATATTCAAGCTTCCAAATCGGTGGCAGAAGTGTGTAGATAATGCAGGAGACTACATTGAAAAATGTTGAAGGTATAGTTTCTGTATAATACTATTCAATAAATATAATTTTGAAAATTACCGTTTATATTTGATTCACCCTCGTACTTATGTACATTCTATAAATTTTACTTCAATCCAACAAGAATTATCAGATCTTTCCCAAATTATAGAAAACTAGCTGAAAGTGCTCGTGCTCCGCTACGGTTTAATATCATTAGGATTAAGGACAACTTAAATTAGTAAATGTTAGGCTTATCGTTGATAATGATTATTACTTAAATAAATCTAAGAAATTCCATTCTTAGAATAATTTCAATAAGTAAATTTGACAATTTGCAAAAGTTAATTTTATGTTATTTTGATAGTCCTCCAGTGAAGCTGCGAGGCAGCACTACCATCTTACCCAGCTTTGATACCAGACTATATGTAGCTTTCCTTATAGCATACTTTAAGTAAATATAGTCTCAACTTCTCAACTTTTTTGATTTTTTCAAATAAAGTTTAGTCTTTCTGTTTCTATTTTTTTGCGTAAATATCAATCATAAATTGGTTGAGGAGATTATGAAATTAAAGTAAATAAGGTTCTTCATCTCCTCACTCCATCAACATTCAGGCGTAAAAATCAGCTGCAGGAACAGTTTTCTTATGTGGTGTATTGGTGTTTGGGTCACGCTGAGAGATCTTAATACTGTCCCATCTTCTCCATGAGAGAACATGAGACGATACTGAAGAGAATCATACACTTGATAGAACTTACTGATTCTTATCATTTTTTTTGTCCCTACATTGAACTGGCCTTACATTTCATCACCAGAGAACATAAGTCTTTTAACCTCCTCTTTAACAAAAGTCTTTTAATAGCTTCTTGTCACGAAACAACTCAAACTTGTAAAACTCCACTTCTGCAGCCACCATGAGTTCACAGAAAGTACCATATTATAAGGTTTCGACATCGATCGTATTTTTGTTTGTTTACAACTAAAAGGAACTTATTTTGTGGTCAAAGTGTGCGGCTTAAGCATCTAACCTATTTTTTTAATTTAGCTTAAATCCAAATACAATATGACAATTAATCTATAATCATTCACCCAATAAAAATTAAAATACACATTTTTCGTGAATTAGCAGCGATCCAGGCCGATTTTTTAAAATTCCTTTCTTAGTGTGCACCTACGGCCCTAGAGAAAGCCACATACGAAATTTCAATGCAATCCATTCGGTGGTTTTTGAGATTTCGTGTTAAATGAGTGAGTGGTATTTGACAAATATATAGTAGATAAACCTTACTTGTCAACTAACAAAAATTCTTCCTTACAATTGCTACTAACGAGAACCCAAAAGCAAATCTTAAAATCACACATCGACTACGCTCAAAATAAATTAGATCATATCACTACTAACGGTAAAAACGAAAAAGAGGTTCATTTAATGGTTTAGGCACCGCTATATCCTTGGTTACTGGCAACTTGGATGCCAACGATAAAGAAAAATAAAAGGATATAGCAAAAATTGAACGTAACGAATACCACATAGAACATAATATTGAAAAACAGTTATTCGTCAATGCTAAATTAGTATATAAATTTAATGATGAAATGAACTTTATAAAAATAAATAATTTTAAAATCAAAAAATTATTAAATAATGTAACAACCGAAATAAATATTAGTTTTTATTATTTAATTTTGTATTCAACTTTAGAATTATTAACCCATAGATAAGATGATATTGACATATCCTTAGGATTTTGTAATTTAAACATAATCATTAATAGCATCATACCACCATTAATAGCATCATATAACGAAATAGAATTATTATTATTAAATCAAGTAACATTGAGGTCATATGGTGGTTAAAGTGATAAAAGTTGTTAAAGATTATATTTTCCTAAAATTACTTTTTTTACTAGTAATAACTTTGAAAATGATCTTTTATTAGTGGAAAATTGATAATAGAAGATACTAGTGACCTTCTGAATATTTTTTTTTTCTTTTTTATTGTGTGATAGGACACAATATGATCATATGATGGCGTCAAAAATAGATCTAATTAAAAGTGCTCTTGAAAAAATCAAATCATTAAAAGCTGCTAAAAATAAAAAAGACCGATCTTGCATTATTCAATAAACAGTGACAATTCTAGAAGAATTGCAAATCACTACGGAAAATGAGGCAGGCTCGAATCAAGATTTTAGGAAGATTGAAACAAATACTAACCTAACCTATTCTGCTGCAGTGAAAAAAGTGAGTAAGCCTATAATTACTTCTACTTCACATGTACTAATGGTCTCATTGAAGAATGACAATTCTAATTCTGAAGTTACTAAAAAGGCATTTAAATCCAAAATTAATCCTGTCTCTTTGGGATTGGGTATCAAAAACATCAAAAACATACGTGATGGGAATATTTTGGTTGAAACTACAGATAGTAGAGACGTCGAAAAGATAGAAGAAGTTCTCAGAGGTGATGAAAGTCTCAAAGCTGACATCCCAAAAAAAATATATCCCCAAAATAACAATTAGAAGGCTTCCTGAAGAGGTTAGTAAAGATAATTTGATTCGTACTCTAATTACTCAAAATAGTGAGCTTCAAATCGCAGAAGAAAACGTCAAATTACTCACAATTTTTGGTGGAAAAACATCAACGAGCCCCCGACATGCTCTGTTGGAAATAACCCCAAATTTGCGTAACCTTCTGTTGAATAATCGTCTCAAATTATTCCATACCATTTGTTCAGCAGCGGAATATATATCGGTGAGACAATGTAAAAAGTGCTGCAAGTTTAATCATCCTGAGAAGCATTGTAAGAGCAAGCTGACGTGCGCCATCTGTAGCGGGGAACATCACACCCAGGATTGCCCCAAGAAAGAAGAAGAAGAACAACAACAATGTATCAATTGTGTCAATTATACAGACATTGCAAGCCACACTTTAGGGTAAATTCAAAACATCTAGCAACAAGTAAGTGTTGTCCATCTTATATAAATGCCATCCACCGTCTAATTAAAAATACAAACTACTATGGTTCAACTAAATTACAATTACCACAATGGCAGTAAATACAAATATACAAACATTAAACATTCTACAGTTAAACACACAACATTCTTACAAATCAAAAATACTATTACAGGAATACATACAAAAACATAAAATACAAATTTTTTTAATACAAGAACCATATATAGGAGAAAAAATTCGCTCAAGTTCAGGATATCGAGAGTTTTCTGTAAACCTTACCCATTGCAGATCTCTTGTCATTGTTAATACTAAACAAATAGATGCTATGCTGCTAGGTGATCTTTCTAATCCAGATGTTACAGTGGTTCAGGTTATGATTGATAAGACACCGATTATTTTCATCTCAGCCTACTTTGATATCAATAGAGATGTTGTAGAAGACACTGATAACCTAAAACGCGTAATCAATAGATTTTCAGATCGAGGAATTGTAATTGGTGCGGGTACAAACTGTCGATCTAGATTGTGGCATGATCTATTGACTAATAATTGTGGTAGTACTCTAGAAAATTTCACTATTGACAATAATATAAATATATGTAATGTCAATAATGGCCTTCCTACTTTTTTCAGCAGGCGAGGACAAAGTAATATCATTTAACTATTACAAACGTTCATTTAATTAATAATATTAACTGTTGGAGAATTGAAGAAGAAGAAAATTTTTCGGATCACAATTGTATTAGATTCTCTATAAACTTCGATCATTAGGCCAGATTAAGAAAGGAAGGAAAATTATACAAAACTAAAAATGCTGATTGGACTGAATTTATTAAAAATCTTCAAATTATATTTTCAAAAGGTTTCAATATTAATAGTACTATCAATTTAGATGAACAATTAATCTCAAAATTAAATAGAACTCCTTTCAATCAATTCGTACGCAGGTTTCATAAATTTTTAATCAAAACTTGCAATAAATCTTTAAAAATTATGAATATCAGTACTTCAAAAAAATATTCAGGCCAAAAATTAAACCAGTGGTGGGATAAAAAATTGGAAAATCTGCGGAAATCAACTAACCGAGCCCGTAGATTATACCAAAAAACCAAATTAAAAGATTTACTAAGGACAAATAGGCATCATCATTACTTAAATCTTAAACGGGAATATTCGCGATGTATTAAAGGCAAAAATATGGAATCTTGGAAAGAATACTACCAGAGTGTTCCTACCAGAAATCCATGGAAATGGCCATACACAAATATGCAGCTGGGAAAATACCACAACCATTCATTTTACAAAATTTAAGAAAATCAGATGGTACTAAAACGACCTCAATTAGTGATACCTATGATTACATTGTTAATAACTTAATTAAATTGGACGATCCTACCACAGATTCAGACATACACGCCACCATGAGACACTCTGCGGACAGTTTGCCCGAAACAGTTGATCTCCCAGTAACACAATTAGGCCAGTTGCACACACACCGGCTTTTTGCCCGCCGGCAAAAAACCGACCGATATTTTGCCGGTGCTAGTGCTTGCATACACACCGACTTTTTGCCGGTCAAATAATTAGTAGAATTATAATTTTATTTTATTCTTGACTTTTCGACCTAAAACGTTTAACAATTTCTTATTAACAAATTGATACTGTTTCATTTGATTCAGTAACTCAAGCAAGTAGTAGCTTTTGTAATTATACTGCATAAAACAGTAATTATAATGCAGTGGCAGGCTCCGGCATTTTGCCAGCCGTCCAAAAGTCGACCGGCAAAATATCGGTCAAAAGTCGGTGTGTGTGCAACTAGCCTTAGAGTTATCAGATGTTATTAACAATCTCAATGATAACAAAACACCAGGCATAGATGGAGTATACTCTTTTATATACAAACAAGTATACGAAACATTTCCACAAACTATATATAATATATATTCTAAATGCTTCAGCCTTGGACGTTTTCCAGATTTTTGAAAAAGTCTAAACTGTTGCTATTAAATAAACCGGGGATAAAACCTGAAGATATTTTCTCAATCAGACCTATATGTATTATTCCAACAGGTGGGAAAATCTTGGAAAAGTTAATACATAACAGGTTGTCGTATTATCTTTACAGTAATAAGCTCCTCAGTGAAAACCAATTTGGATTTACGCCACAAAAAAGCTCGGTTCATGCGGTAATGAAAGCAATAAATACTATCCAAAATGCCTTGAATAATAACCAGCATACCGCTATTATATCGCTTGATATCACTGGAGCCTTTGACAATGCTTGGTGGCCGTCAATTTTTAGTACTCTTATTAAATATCAATGCCCACGTAACATTTACAGGATTATTAAAGATTATCTTAGTAATAGATCTGTATCTTTAGTGACAAACAACGTTGCATTACATAGAAATCAATCTATTGGGACACCATAAGGCTCGTGCTGCTCTCCTCTTTTATGGAACCTAATTATTGACTCACTGTTAAAAGAACGATTACCTTCAAACGATTTTGGCCTTTGCAGATGACATATTAGCAATTGTAACATCGAAATATTTTAAACATTTACAGACAGTATGTAGTAGATATAGTATTAGACAAAATAAATTCTTGGGCTTACTTAAACAAACTGACATTCAATACACAAAAATCTAATTATATGGCGATCACACAAAAACGACTAATTCCGGACTTAAATGTGAAAATACAAAATAAAAACCTGAATCGAATACGTACTTTAAAATATTTAGGCATAACCATTGACGAAAAAATTAAAGTGAAACAGACATATTGACATACTACAAAACAAACTTATAAAATGAATAAATTCACTTTCAATAGCAGCGCGAGCGACATGGGGTTGAGAACGGAGGCTCTGGAGGTTTTGTATAAAGGCGCAATTTTGCCTATTCTTACTTATGGCATCCAGGACTTCAGATCAAATACAACAAGGCAAAGCTGGAAAGGGTCCAGAAGCTAATGGCACTCAAAATTGCCAAAGGTTTCCGAACACTTTCTGATGAAGCTGCCTTTGTCTTGGCCAAAATGATCCCCATCAGTATAATAGCTAACAGTTACATAGGTAAATTCCATTTGCTATCCATGAACACTGACTACGAAAATTTCAAATCTAACAACTTTGAACATACTACTGACAACAAGGATTGGCTACATCCAGCAGAATTTCCTTCTATTGCTGAATGCTTAACTGACCCCACAGAGTATGAGATATATACTGACGGAAGCAAGAATGGCGAATATGTAGGCTGTGCTAGTCTCATTTTTAAAAACAAAATTTTAGAAGATGTAATAAAGTATAAATTAGGCCCAGAATGTAGCAATCATCAAGAAGAACAATTCGCCATCCTTAAATCTCTAGAATACTTTCAAAATTTGAGGACAAAAGATAAAACTATTACAATACTGACGGACAGTCAATGTACTCTATACATGATAAAAAACAGACATTGTCACAATTCCATCACTGGAAAAATAAAATCATTTCTAAGACATCAACAAACTGACGATAACAATCAAATTTCATTCAAGTGGGTAAAAGGACATTCCGACATAGCGGAAAACGAATTGTCTGACAAGGCTGCAAAAGAGGCTTCAAAGGATACTTCCCTTCCTATATCATATAGTATGATATCTAAAGAACACTTAAAACACAAGCAGTAGACCAGTGGCAGACACGTTGGAACACAACACACAAGGGAAGACATCTACATAACTTCATTCCAGACTTGCGGACCTACATTAAATCAAACTCATGGACTAACTTTTACATTACACAATACAATCACAGGACATGGCGGCAGTAAATAGTTATTTCTATCGATTTAAAATAAGAGATTCTTTCCTATGTCCTTGTGATTTCACTCAAGAACAAAATATACACCAACTCATATATGAATGTAGACTACTCACTGACTACAGAACTATTCTACAGTACAGAAACTAGGACATTGGCCGGTCGATGGTCAATATTTAATGAACAATTTGTTTGAAAATTTCAAAATGTTTCTTAAAAATTCAATCATTAAAATAGAAGATATAAATATGAAATATCTCTAAACCTCTAAATATTCATAAACTTTACATAACTTTGTTGCTTGATTTTATTGAATTTTGAATTATTTATGTTATATAACTTCTTGTTCTTTGTCTTATTTTATTTTATTTTCTTGTTTATTTTTATATTTTTCAACACATGTAAAATTATAATCAAATCAAATATAATAATTACATGTACATTGTATACTTTGTACAAGTATGGTGTGTGTACAGAAAAAAAAAATAAAATCCCTTCCAACAGGGTTACTGCTGGAAGGAAAAAAATGAAAAAAAAAAAAAAAAATAGGACACTTAAAAAAATGACCGAAGCAGCTCCATCATCAACAAACATTTCTAATATGGAGACTACGCATAGTATAGCAGAGAACAATTTTCAAAATGAACATGGTGTCTGGGAAATAGTTACAGGCCGCCTGAGTTGTAGGAGCGTCTCGAACCACACGAACTTCCAGCCATTTGGACTTGGCGTCAATGCACAGAAAAAAGTAGAAGCCGTTCATTGGGCCAGCATAATCTATATGAAGGCATTCCCAATTGCCATTTGGGTCATCCCATGGGTGCACAGTGACTTTAGGTGAGTTGTTTCTTAATGGTGCACCATATTCCAAGCATCTTCGGACCAGATGTTCTATTTCCTTGTCTAACCCTTCCCAATACACGTACCTTCTTGTTAGTTGTTTCATCTTCGTAATTCCAACGTGAGTGGCATGGAGTTTATCCAATATGGCAGCTCTAAGTAGCGTTGGAATAACCACTCGATCCAGCCTAAATAGCATCCCATGAGAAATAGAATAAGGGAAGTCTTGGCATGACAGTTGTAGGTTCTTGATCATTTTCTGGAGTTCTGGGTTCACAGCAGTGGCTTCAGCAATGGTCTCGGCCGTTATTGATGAGCTAGAAACATGAAAAACTGAGTCGAAGTGAAAAAGGTTAACCTCTCAATTAATCAAAATGTCCGCAGTCTAACTCGAATTTGGAAGAGGTGCTCTTGATAGGCAGTCCACATTCTGATTTTTGCCTCCTTGCATCGAACTGTATAGTGAAAACCTGACAGGAATGAAGCATATCGCAGCAGCCTGGCCGAGGTCATCTGTGGCAAACTTCGGTTCTGACCAAAAATCCGTGAAAGTGGTTGATTATCGGTAACCAAGAAAAAATGTCTCCCATAGATGTAGTTGTAGAATCGGGAGACTCCAAACACAATAGCCAGTGCTTCTCGGTCAAGTTGGCTGTAGTTCATTTCAGAAGGTGTGAGAGCGCGAGAGGCATAGGCTACAGGTTTCTCGTTCCCATCCACAGAATGGCTCAAAATTGCTGCGACTCCCACCGGGCTAGCATCTGTGGTTAGAATAACTGGCAATGCTGGATCAAAAGGGATTAAAATTCTGTCGCTGCACATTTCAGCTTTAAGTTTAACGAAAGCATCTTCGCATTGGCGGGTCCACTTGAAATGGTGCTCTTTAGTTTGCAAATTCCGTAAGGGAAATGTAATTGTAGAATAATCTGGGATGAATCTTGCGTAGTAGGTCATCATACCTAGAAATCTGCGAACTTCATCGACATTCTGAGGGCGTGGAAGTGCGAGGACAGCCTGAATCTTTTGAGGATTTTTTTTTATAACATTTCTCGAGACAACATGACCAAGGTAGTCAGTCTCGGTGATGAAGAACGGACACATGTTTTTATTAAGGTCTAAGTCATACTCGTAAAGCCTTCTGAGGTAGAGCCGAATATTCAGTCTACATTCTTCCAAGAAAGATCCGTGTACTAAAATATCGTCATAGTAAATGGCACATTTAGGTAGACTAGCCAGAATTTGTGAAATCGTTCGATTAAACTCTGATGGTGCCGTTTTAATTCCAAAACTCAACCAGTTCATTTTGTACACCTCCATGTGTGGAATAATACTGCTTCGTTCATCGACAGGGAGATGCAAATAGGCCTTGAATAAATCGAGTCTGCAAAAGTAAGTGGAATCACGGAGGCTGTTTAACACATCTTCAACACGTTGAATCGGAAAATTGGCAGAAACCAGACGCTCATTTACCCCACATTTGTAATCGACACATAGTCGGACTCCTCCATCTGGTTTTGATATTGCCACAAGGGGAGATCCCCAATCACTTGTAGCCACTGGTGTGATAATACCTGACTCTTCAAGCAAGTCAAGCTCCCGTTCTACCCGATCACGAAGAGCATATGGTACTGTACGTTCTCTAGTGTAGATTGGTTTAGCGTTTTCTCTCAAAGTTAAGGAAATTTTGCAATTTGGAACGCACCCAACTTTTTCCTCAAATACCTGAGGGAACTCATTTAGAACATCGACATCATTTAAAGAGTAGGTATCTGTTACATCATGGGAATCATGTTCAAGCAACATCTCTGCATCAATCTGTTTAAGTTCTAGGTTCAGCTTCCTGATCCAGTCATGGCTTAACGTGCGTCATGGCCAGGTGGAACAACGTACAAGTCAGCAAGTATGTGTTTTGTTTTTATAGGTGACTGCTACATTTATCTTACCCTTACAAGGGACGATGTCATTTGAAAAAGTCCTGAATTTAATATGCGCAGGTAAAAGTTCTTTTTTTAGGTTAAGCTGCAATGATTTGTCTTCCGGCAGAATGGAGAATTTCGCACCAGAATCCACCTCCATTTTGAAAGGTTTATTGTTCAGCGACACAGTTATAATATACTTCTCTGAGCGGGTATTGAGTTCGTACAAATCAACTACGCCAGAGGAGACGTGATTAATAGCATTACATCCATAAGATTGAGGAGGTCGTGCCACTCATGCTTTGAATTCGTGAAGCTTGCAACGTCAATGCTTTTTTAAATATTTCATCAAACGTAGTAAAGTTAGCCTGTAATAAGAGTTCGCGGATCCAGTCATCGCGGATTCCCCGTACAAACTGAGCACGCAAGAAAACTTCAGATATCGGGACTTTTTCTTACAGGAAGACTCAGGGCATTCGACGTGAAACTCGCAATCTGACAAGTGACGTCGTAAGGTGGCAGCATATTCAGAAATAGTCGGAGAGCCCTGTTGGTAGCAAGATAGAAAATAATGTTGGGAAACAACAACATTTTTTTCGGGCATTAGCAGAAATTTGTCATAACTGGAGAGTTAAGATAAATCTAGGGAAACTCAATGGCCGAGTGAGTTGGGGCGAGGGTCTCAGCGCGCTTGTAACCAGAAGGGCGTGGGTTCGAAGCCCACCTGGGCTTAAAACTTATTTCGTGGCGGACCCAGGAAATGAATCTTAACCTTCCCACCCAGGCAAGTAGCAAATAACCTTTACCCTCATTACCTACCTACCTACCTACCTCATCCTCTCCTCCTGTATTCTTCAATGGTGTACCTCTAATTAATGTGGAACAAATACGATACCTTGGATTTTATCTGGAAAAGAGACTTACCTGGAACCCTCATATAAGAATCAAAAGACAAGAAGCTGCAAGTCGATTTCGACTGTTAAAACACTTGCTTGACAAACGTTTAAATCTCCCGATTCACAACAAGAAACTCATCTATATGACGATTATCAGACCTATTCGGACTTACGGTATAGTTTTATGAGGATCCACCAAACCATCGAATTCTTTCCGCATCTAACCACTCCAATCCGAAACCCTTAATGCTCCTTACTTTGTTACAAATGAATTGATCCACAATGACGTTAATATCCCACATGTCGCCGATTAGGCACGAACCAGATACCTTTCCTTTCATAATAACCTTACTCCTGATCCAAATCAGCTTGTTGCACAACTTGCTTCCCATTCAATTTCTGGCAATCCCCCAAGGCGTCTAAAAATAAGATCGCCCAGGAATTTTCTTTTGTCATTATTTCATCCATATACCAATAGGTAGTTAGTTCTAATCATGTCATTATTTTGTATTGTATACCGCATATTTACTAAATGTGTTTTTATGAATACAGTTGTACATTTCTGTGAATAAAAGAATAAAAAAAGAAAGAAAGAGAAAAAAAAGCTATTGACAGGAAACTTTATACACAAAACATTTTACAATATCTTTTTATTTAATACTTAAGGAGTGTGCAGCATTTTGAAGGCTATTCAGCCCTAAATAACATAATGAATGATGGTTATTAAATAAATGATAACAACAATAAAACCTTAAAGATGATCAAAGTCATTCTATTTTCTAAATATTCCCTTAAACATTAATTTATTACTTGGAACATATAAATATCCATTTTTATTTTTATTATTATTATTATTATTATTTATAACAGATCTATTAGGTTTTATAAATGAATGTCATATAATAGTGTTGATTTCTTGTTCAAGTTATAGGGCATCAAATGTAGTATATTACTCTTCACAAATCCTTAGTTTTCTTGAAATATTTTTTCCCATACTCTATCAAAAAGAGGATAAGTTGAAGAATTATTTCAAGTAAAAGTATTATCGCATAAAATGTAAATTGGCAGTTCAACAACTGTGGTTACCAAACAGTCCTTAATATTTTTTGATATTTCAAATGTAGTATATTACTCTTCACAAATCCTTAGTTTTCTTGAAATATTTTTTCCCATACTCTATCAAAAAGAGGATAAGTTGAAGAATTATTTCAAGTAAAAGTATTATCGCATAAAATGTAAATTGGCAGTTCAACACAAATCTCACAACTGTGGTTACCAATATTAACAGTTCAATCTGAAATTAATATATATTTACATATTATTTTATTGTATAGTATCATTTTATATAATTTTACATAGTATAGAATAACATATAAACCATTTTTATATACTTACATACATATATATATATATATATATATATATATATATATATATATATATATATATATATATACAGGGTGTCCCAGACAGTGTAAAAAAAAAAGAAGGGTAATACTGCAAACTAAACGGGGTAGAATGGTGCAAAAACGAGTATCCTATCTCAATTTTTTGAGGAGATAGAATTTTTTTCGTTTTTATTTTTAAAATCTTACTTTTTTCTGAAAAATTACAGTTTTCTCTACTTTGTTTTAGCGTAGAAACTAAAACGATGATATTTTCTTAATCAGCATTAACTTTCCTAAAAGATGAAACAGGTCTAGTTAATTTAAATTCACTTTTAAGGGGCCTTTTAACGCGCAAAACACAAAACATCTATTAAAACTTAAATTTTTAATATTTTTTGAAAATTCCTCACTCCTCACTGGAGAACCCTAGAAGCCGTCAAATTTCTCAAAAACTGCAGAATTTAGTTAGCTTTTTATTGGTGTAACTCATGATACAATTGCACTTCACCTTTTGAGTCTAACAGACGTTTTTCTGATGAAAAACACGCTAGAGAATAAATACTTGATTGCTCCACATACCTACTAGATTGAATAAATGTATTAGTTGTTTATCACTTGTCCATATGCATGATAGATAAAGAGTTGTGAAGGTGGCAAGCCCCCCCTCCCCCCCCCAAAAAAAAAACAACTTATTTATAGGGAGTTAAGGGGGGGTTAACCAAATTCTTGCTGATTACCTAATGTTACATAAACGTACTTTTTTTTTAAATATAAAAAATAATAATTTAGGATTATTTGAAGAAATTAAATACTAATTAAATACCTATTGGGCCTTAGATGTAATTAAATATTATTAGATGTAAAAATGAGGATAAAGAAAATTGTCCTTCTTGCGTGGTCAGATGTAAACTCACTAGTCTAAATTAATAGAACTTTTCTCTTTCTGAACTTCCCATGAGTTAGAATGTTTTTTTCTTCATTTTTTTTAAGACTAGAAAGAACAATGTATGAATTCTAAATAATGTAAAAAGGGTGATAATAATCTAAAATAAAAATAAAAAAATCCTTAGTTTAAATTTTAAAAATACTTTCTTTAAAATAAATTAAATTTTTTTCTTCTCATCAACTAAAATTTGAAAAATTTTACATAATAAATGTTGAAGATAAAAAAAAAATAGCGAGGATTATTATTTATGGTGAAACATATTAAAATGGATTATTGCAGCGCGTGTTCAAAATGTTTAACTGTTACTTTTAAATGGATCTATTGATAATAGATACAATAGATACAATAAATCCATTAATGTTCAAACCCACCAAGTAATGTTCAAATTGAACATTCATCCCCGAATTGTACATCGCAATTGCGAGTGCCCGGGGGTATGGATCAGTGAAGAGAGAAGATTTCCCTGGTTCGGATGCGAGCTCGGTGGCCTAGTGGATAAGGCGCCACGCTAGAGAGGTGGAGACTTGGGTTCGAATCCCAACCGGGGTCAAATCTTTTCTCTTCAAAAATAAAAAATATATTTAAAAAATATTTATTAAAATGAGAATTATTTCATAATTATATATATATATATATATATATATATATATATATATATATATATATATATATATATATATATATATATATACAAACACACATATATTGCTGTGTAGTATAGATTTTATACTTATAAAAGCAGGGTATTAAACTATTCACACCATTTATTTTCCATATCATTTGGATTCAAAGAAAATTTATATTGTAGACCCTCTCTATTTTTCTTCATGGTTTAAGATTCTTAAAATTGTTTTTCCCCTCTACATTAGCTGACATCAATTTTATTTCTCATAGGAACACACACACACACACACATATATCACCTTTCATTTTTCATTCTGTCTGATATTAAAATTATTAATTAATAGCTCTAATAATATTTTGTACTTACAAACTGAAAGATTGTGACATATTTCTTCAAGTATAAGTACTTTTGGAATAGTGGACCAAGGTTAGATAACAAGTAGTAACAATGCATTATGACATGGACAAATGCATTAATTGAGAACATTTTGATACAGCATTCAGCTGAAACAAAGTAATAATGATAATGAAGTTTTCTTGGAAAAATATATACAACTTATTATATTAAAATCAATATCAAACTTGGGAAATAGTGAAAATCTTTAACACACTAACATAATTAACTAAAGAAATTGGTATTGTTACTCATATAAATTCATATTAAAATGGATTTCCTTTATTTCTAATTCATAGCATTTAAATACATAGTAGTATTTCCGGGGTAAAATGTAAAGGCAGGTTTTTGCAGTCTTGAACAAATTTATGAAGGTCTAAAAAGTTTATAGGTTGTTCGTAAATTTAATTTTTATTAATATCATGTTTACTATTACATTTTTAATGATTAATATTCAAAAATAAATTGTTAGAATGGCCCATTGATTTTTAAATATTTCAAACAGCATACTTCATTGAGTAAAATATGTTAAAATCTTTATTGCTCACAATAGATATCACATTTGTTTTCAGTGTTCTACAAAATCCCTAAATACAAATTTCTTACGAATGTGAAAATCTTTTTTTCTTTTTTTTTTTTTTTTTTTTTTTTTTTTTTAATTTTTTTTTTTTTTTTTTTAATCCGAGGGGGAACCTTAAATTGTTAAGGTAAATTAACCAAATTGGTATTATGATTCCAAAAAATTGCCC
The DNA here is from genome assembly GCA_003667255.2 of Euschistus heros. NCBI lineage: Eukaryota > Metazoa > Arthropoda > Insecta > Hemiptera > Pentatomidae > Euschistus > Euschistus heros. The sequence continues at coordinate 703,305 of RCWM02000205.1, read as the reverse complement.
AAAATTCCATCCACACAATAATAATTTTAAAAAAACATTAGATGACCAGTAATGGCCTCTAATGAACACGAATTTTCCATTATTTCAATTTGTCATCTGTATTCAGATCGAACTTGATGAAAACTTATTTCATATTATTCATTCAATTTTTTTTAAACATTTAAAATGAGAAAATATCTATTAATTTAGATAAAGAAAAGAAAATTCTTATCTTTTCCAATTAGCCAAGAAACGCTAAAACCAGATAAGCTGATGACAAGACCCAAAGCTTCATAATGTTAATTCATGCTCTTAATATATTAAGATGATAATTTAAATATAAAGGTTATTTTGGGTTGAACCTAAATCTGCTATTATTTTTAATAGTACTAAAACTTAAAATTGACATGAAATATTGTTTATGTATTTATACTGATTGAAAGCATATACTTAAAATTAAATTACAAAATTTTTGCATTCTGGAAATGCCTGCTAATACCATGGTATTGAAATGCTCCAATATATGACATCAACGCCATTGATGAGTGATGAAAAATATGAAACACAGTAACCTGAGAAGTCTTTTTCCGCAGTATGAAAAATACCTAAATAAAATCTAGGATTAGATTGGATACTAAAATAAAATAAAGTGTATAAGAAATTTTTAAGATCAATAAAAGAAATCTCTCAGATAAAAGTTATCCCAAAATATAAACTTTTCCTTCAATTTTGGTACCATGAAAAAAGTCATACAAAACATAGAGAAAGAGAGAATGGAGACATAGAGGAGAGGAGAGAATGCAAGGGAGGAGAGAGATGGTTAGGAGGATTGAGTTTGAATGGTCTCAATGGTCTTAAACCATTTTTAAGAAACCAAAATGTTAGCAATCAATAAAATTACTTTTGTATTCAAATTATTAATGACAACAATGATTGTAAGAGTGCATTTGTATATGACACCATGTTAATTTGTTATTCAGAAGTGACACTCTCCTATGGAAGTTTGAGCTTAGGTTATTCTGCTCTTTTGTTGGTTAAATAAACTTTAATCAGAACTGAACAAGTTCTTTATGCTTTCCATATTAACGAACACAAAATATGAAAATCAGAAAAAAAAATGTTAAAATAAATTATAATTTTGAAGTGAATAAAACAATTTTTTGAAATTGAAAAATATATTCTCATACAAATAATTAACTCTGAAACTGAAAAAATAATTGAAAAGCAATAAATTAATAGAAAATGTGAAAGATTAAGATGACAGGGGGTGTGATTGTATGTATACTTGTTTATATATTTAAATTTACTCATTATATTTTTAAATATATAAAATTTTCACTCACAGTATCTAGTAGATCAGTTATTTTGTTAAAGTAGAAGTATGAGTAGGTAGAGAAAACCTAAAAATCAATCAGATATATATTAATTATAAATGAAAAATATACCACTAGTCACATAAAGAGGCTACTGTATATTATTCAAAATATTACAATGAATAAATTGAAATATTCATTTTATGAAGATTGTTCTAGTATTAAATTTATTTTAAAATATTGATACATATTACGAACTTATATAGTGTATTTTTTACCACCTCATGAATAAGTTTTGGTGGGATGTTTGCTGATGTTAATGGTGCACAAATATTTGAGCTATAGTTGAATAAATCTATTCCCAAGAAAGAAAACCACTGAAAAATAAATTAAAATTAAGGATTATTTTATCTATACCTCATTATTTTAACATAATCTTTTATAGAGTTTCAACAAATAGATAAATAAATATTAATCCTATAATAGATAATTAAAAAAGGATTTACAATGAAACAACATTTACTGGTCATTTCCATTTATTTCATCAATAGAAACTGTCTTTGAAAAATCAAAACGGAATTAGGATTCCCATAAAAATCAGTTCAATTTACAAGTGCTAATAAAAAGACCAGTAGATTGCTTTAAAAAGCAATCTCTATTATCCTATCAAACAAAGCTTCACAGCAGCCTAAGTAAAAGGAGATCTCACAGAAACTAAAACTGTAAATATACATCGCAATCGAAAACATTATTTGTTAAAATGGCAGTTAGGCCTGTTATGAGAGTATGTATAATGTTATAAGTACCAGTAAGAAGAGAATTGAAATTTTTCTCAGAGCTATAGAGAGCTCAAAGTGGGACAATGCATTAGGAATCAGGAGCACAGAAATCTGTAGTGCTTGAAACAAGAGCACCATCCTTTTATACAATGGGTGGCATTTGAGGCAAAAAGACAGTTTCTTCTTATCTATGAATGATTCAATGCCAGGAACAGACTGAGATGGATGCTGATGCTCAGATAGGTGAGGAGGATTAAGAATAGAGCCAATGAAAATAGTCTAATAAACTGCAAAGCCAATGCTCAAGATAGCCATAGCTAAGTCCCCTGCCCGAACAGAGACGACGCATGAGGTAGATTTTCGTTTGTTTTTTCCTAATATTTTTAAAATTTTTGTTTAAAAACCGCTGTAGTGGTGGGCACCGACCTCAAAAAACTTGTCGGCTTGTGTACCGAATTAGGTATATCTTAGACAAATCCGCTTTTGAATTTTGTTTTTCTTTTCCATGATTCCTTAAAAGCACTATTTTTTTCCCTTTGAGTTCACTGGCTGTTTCTAAATTTGTATACCTATCTACCAATTTGAAGTCGGTTTAATTTTTTTTAAATTACTTTTATTTCCCATTTTTTAGTTTACTAAGCTGAGATAGAAGTAAATAGGTTGTTATTATTTAAGATTATTATTATAGGTAGATAGGTAATATCTAAGTGATTACGTTTGATTATTAGTAATTTAAAAGTCTAAATTACTTCATAACAATGAGGAGATTCTTATCGAGTGATTCTGCAATAAATAGGAAGAGTTGTGAGGCAGAGGGTACCATCGAAAGGACAAAGAGACTTTATGATCAAACAGAGAGACAACGCAAAACTCGTTCTGCAGAAGCTCAACCTCAGAGGTCTCAACGACTCAGTCGCATGTCAGAATATACCCGTAAAATAACTCTCGAATCTAAAGAAGAACGAGCCATGCATGTTGAGAAAATGGGAGAGGACGCGCAAATCGCACGTTGCCTTGAATCTGAAGACCAAAGAGCCCTGCGTGTTCAGAAAATAAAAGAGCACTCGCAAATCGCACGTTCTCTTGAATCTGAAGACGAACGATCCACACGTGTTTAAAAGATGAGAGAGCAAGCGCAAGTAGATGAAGAATAATTTCAATGGAAGAACATTTTATATATACCATAAATGTTATTATACTTGCCACATAGACCATATATGCATTCATAAATATCTTGGATAGATTGAAAATGATCATCGGAATCCTCAAAGAGAATGCTTCCCTGTTCTTCATGAACCTGGGTCCGAAGAACAAACAGAATGCTAAATAGCTCCCACTGATAGTCATTGCGGTCTGCAAGCTAGGCGTTTCTATTTCAAACAGCATCCTGCCTCAAAATCCTGAAATAAGGCATTTCTGTAACATCATTCTCCTTGACATAAATCTTTCTCTTTAATCTTTTTTTTTTTTTTACTATTATAAATGAAGTAGAAATTTAAATTTGTAAAATTTAAATGTTTTGATCTTATGGGACATTAGTGGGAATACATAAGAATTAGTAGTTTAACTATATTAAGTATTTATGGCAATGTTTCAGCTACAACAATTATAACCATCATAAAAGATATGAAAAGATTTTTTTTTCCTTTCAGCAGTGACCCTGTTGGAACGGATTTTATTTATTTCTGTACACACCATACTTGAATATATACAATGTACATGTAATTTTTAAATTATGTTTTAATTATTATTTTACATATACTAATATATATATAAGATTAGTATAAATATTAAGAATAGAACAAGAAAATTAAAATAAAATAAAGAACAATCATATACTCGTACTTATACGACATCCTCATATCTTCAGAGAACCTAAAAGAACACATGCAACACTTAGAAACAGTCTTCCTTCGCCTAAAGGAATGTGACATCACGTTAAACATATTTAAATGCGTTTTCGACAAACCGTCGGTATTATTTCTGGGCCATGAAATTTCTGAATTTGGCATCAGACCAATCGATAACAATCTAAAATCAATCAAGTAGTTTCCGTGCCTCAATACTACCTTGCAGCTCCGCTGATTTTTAGGTATGTTTAACTACTAAAGAAGGTTCATTCCATTGCACATAGTCAGGCACCGTTAAATGCCACAACGGTGGCAACAAAAACTCCGTTATCACTTGGACAACCGAATTAGATACCACTTTCCGGGAAAGTAAACAAGCTTTAAGGTGGGGTTCCGCGTGGAGCAGCCAGCCGCAGCAGCTGCGTCTGCCTGAAAATTGAGAAGCTGAGCTGCTCTAGGGACCAGTCCAGACGCGCTCCCTCTCGTCTGTGGTATGCAAACCCACATCACCAAAGTTTTTTGTACCATTTTAAACAGTATATGTAAATGTATATATCGTATTTTTGAAAGACAATCCATAAAAATACATTACAGTTTTCAGATTTTGGTATACTAAATATATATTTATAGGAGGCGTGGTAGCTCAGTGGGTAAGGCACTTGACTACCATGCTCCCGGGCCCGAGTTCGAGCCCGACTGAAGGCAGAAAATTTATTTTCTGTTATTTCGGCCGTTGATCGAATTCGAGGTCGGGAGACCCTCCTGGGGCACACCCAGCCTCCTAAAAAAGTGGGTACCCTTAATTGGGGGAAAAACCTGGCGTTTGAGCGTGAATTCTGGCCAAATCGCCTCCTTTCACAACCGTTGGCTCAGAAACAGTACACCCTACCTAAGTACTGAACCCGAGACCCTTCATAGGTTGTAAGTGGTACAGGTTTTTTTTTTTTTTTTTTTTTTTTTTTTTTTTTTTAAATATACATTTATAAATAATTTGATACCTCAGGTTGAAATACCACAAGTTATTTATATATAAATATCACTTACATAATTATACTATATCTTACATGATAAATATTATTTAACGAAAACAAGGTTGTCACTAAAATGTTCATTGGACAAAACAGTAATAAAGAAACTGGAACTTTATACATCATCTGAAAAAACAATAAAATTGTGGTACCAGCGAGTTTTCTAAATTGTCTTTCTATTTATTGTGAAATCACCAAAGGGAAAACGTGGGATTCACAGCATTGGAGACTTCCAAGTATTAGATTGTTTTCTGGATTTCCCACAATTTGCTAGATTCAGGTCTGCCCACAGTTTGTTAGTTTTCGTAATACGCCTCGTTGAGCTCCCGTTTATTAAAACGTTTTATTAAAAATGGCTCTTTTTAGTACGTTAGAGAAATATAAAATAGAATAGAATAGAACTGAAAGAAAACTTTATTCTGGGACAAAGTCCCTTAAGAATAACTTTAAATAACAAAAAGTAAGATCATAACTGGCCGAGAGGCTGTAAAATAAAATAACATAGATAAACTGAATACAAATATATATGAAAAAAATACAGAGAAAAACTAGAAAAAAAAACTTTAAATAAAAAGAGAGTGAAAAAATAAGTATACTAAATAGAGGTTAATATTGTAAACAAAATTGCAGAAGAGAAAAAAACCAAACAGAAACTTAAAGAAAAATAAAAGATAGAAAATCAAAAATTATCATTACAAGAAATTAAAACATTATCATAATCAAACTATAATTAATGCTAATATTTTATGTCCGACGGTCTTAGTAGTTAAATTAGACGATTACATACATAGTACATACATCCTTATAATTAGAGAGCGTAGGGTTGGAGGGAAAGAAGATGGTGAAAGAACAGTGTTTTGAATGTTCCAAGGGAAGAAGCATTGCGGATACAGGGGGGGGGGGGGATTTCCAAAGAGTAGAGGATCGGACAAGGAAGGAACGTTGGAATGCAGTACTTCTGTGGGATGGAGTATAGAGATCGGAAAGACGAGATCTTGTATGCAGTGATTTGATAGCAGACTTGAATTTCAAATTACTGTAGTAAATAAAGGGAGTGTACTAGCAGCCAAGAAATTCTTAGATACTATAGCAAAATAAATTAAAACAATGTTTAACTGGCGAAATTGAAAAAAATATAACCAACTCACTCAAACTTTATTCTTTTTTTTTCAAAACATAAACATCTGGCTGGTCACCATGGTAACCATGTTAACAAACAATATATAATTTTAAATTGCCAAGTCACTTATAAATCTTCTCTGATTCAGCACATCCTCCCACCTTAAGCTGGAGAAGTCATTGACAGCTTAACACTTTTCACTCAACTCACAAGTTTACTAAGCTTCATATTTCTTAGGTACTTTGCTTACTCTGCCACTGCGAGTGGATATTGGCTGTACTTCTTCGGTTTTTCTTACCATAGCTTTTGAGCTGCCCTCTTCTTGATTAAGTGGTTGATCTCCCCAGTAATTTATAGGAGAATCTGCCGTGCTGTTTATTTCCAGAGGGTATATTCTCTGAACGGGTCGTATTATCTTCCCTCGTTTCGTCTTCAACTTAACAAGCCTCACTTTTCCGTCACGTTTGGGTAGTAACTGAATGACTCTTGCCATGGGCCAGTCAAGTCTCCTTTTGTCGTCACTGCCAACCAAAACTATTTCACCTTCTTGTATTCCTCGACTGATTCCTTTGATTCTATGCTTCAGTTGACCGAGATACTCTGAACGAAATCTTTTACAAAGATCCTCCATCAATTTCTGGCGATACGCTAATCTGCTTTTCAGGTCACACTTATCTAACTTGTCTAGGTCTGGTACTCCTACTTCCTTGATATCTTGAATAAACATAGAGGGCGTGATAGGCACTAAATCCGCAGGGTCGTCTGACACATATGTTATGGGTCGCGAGTTGATAACTGATTCACAATCACATAAGGTAGTATAAAGTTCCTCGAAAATCAAACAAGCATTTCCTAATATTTTTCGCAATAATCGTTTTAATATACCAATCATCCGCTCCCACCATCCACCCCACCATGGGGATGAGACCGGCATGAATTTCCACTCGATTCTATTAAATGAAATGTAACGAGATAATTTAGAATTATCCACAAAACTCATTGCATTCGCAGCACCAACAAAGTTTGTACCGTTGTCACTATAAATGACCCTTGGACGTCCTCTTCGTGCAATAAAGCGTCTAAGGGTTTGCAAGAAGGATTCTGTTGTCATTGCTGTTAATAACTCTAAATGAATGGCTCGATATACAGGGCAAACGAAAACACATATCCAAATTTTCTTCTTCGGTTTGAGATACAATGGACCAGCAACATCAACACCCGTAACCTCAAAAACTGCTACTTCCTTCACTCGGTCCACTGGTAACGCTGATGCTTCTGCTTCAAGTCTCTTAGCTATCTGTCTTCTACATGTAACGCATTTACTCACTACTGACCTAATCAGTCTTCGTCCACCAATGATCCAAAATCTTTCTCTAAGTGATGCTAATAAAGCTTGGACTCCTAAATGGTATTCTTGATGAACTTCTATAACCAATATTTGCACCACTGGGTGATTACCAAATAAAATTATTGGATTTCGAAAATCAAAGGTATCTTCTTTTGAAGAGATTTTAGATTTAGTCCTAATAATACCATCTCGATCCTTAAAAGGACATAAGTCTATAATTTTTTTACTATTTTCATCTGTTAAACAGTCTTGTTGAACCAACATAAGTAGTTTGTTCTCTGCTTTAATTATTTTTGGAGTAGTTAACTCACTTGTCAACATTCTCTCACATTTTTCATGTTTGAGGCTATTTTCATAAAACCTATAAACCCAACCAAATCTACGAACGATACTTTCATACCTGGCGAGGTTTCTGTAGTACCAATCAGTATCGTCACTACGACCAAACATAGATGTGACTAAAGTTTTACTCCTATCTTCAATGATAATATCTTCATCAAACTGAGGTATTGTGGATGGCCATTCACAGGGACCCCTTTTGAGCCAGTCTGGACCCTCCCACCATTTTTCGTTTACCAACTGTTTCACTGAACACCCTCGAGAAGGAAGATCTGCTGGATTAACATTCCCAGGTACATGATGTTATTGATATTTCGATGTGAGAGCACGTATCTCATCAACTCTATTTTTTACAAATGTTGCCCATTGATCATCTCTCTGAATCTATGCCAACACAGTACAGCTGTCGCTCCAAAATATAGAATTAAATTCATACCCTTCCAAAGACTTCATAATAAAAGCGTGTAGCCTGGCTCCTATTAGCGCTGCAAGAAGTTTTAATCGTGGAATTGAAATACCCTTTTTTGATGGTGCGATGCGACTCTTCGCTGATAATAATTGAACATTCACAGCTCCATTACTCTCTGAACGTAAAAACATGGCAGTAGCATATGATAATTGACTGGCATTACAAAAAACGTGAACACTCCAATTGTTTGTACTGCATACTCCTAGCACCCATCTAGGAATTTGAATGTTTGCTAGAAGAGGTATTGCGTGTGCCCAACTCATAAAACGCCTCTCAATATCTGAATCTCCCTCTTTATCCCATCCATACTTGCGTTCAGAACATAATTGTAACAATAGTTTGGGCTATAAAGAAACTGGACATGTAAACCCTATTGGATCATAAATCCGGTTTACAACTTTAAAAATTACTCGCTTGGTAATTACTTCCTCCTCTGGCCTTTTCAAGAAATTTTCACACAGATGAATCATGTCACTGTCTGAATTCCAAACTAGTCCGAACACATTTGCTAGCTTTGGATTTTCGGAATCACCAGAACTATATACCCATCCTCGTAAATCAAAATTTACTTGTTTCATTACCTCAGTTGCCCCAACTACAAAGGTGTCTAGTTCGGCTTTTGGCACACTCGTCACACAGTTATCAACATAAAAACTTTTCATTAATTTATTAGCAACAGATATGTACTCAGTATAGCTATCTACCAATGACTGAAGGTGGTGTCTAATAACAGCTGTAAGTAAGAAAGGGCTAGTTGTCACACCAAATACGACTCTGCAATGTTGGAAAACTATAATTTTTCCATTTTTATCTTTCCAAATAAATTTCAGAAACTGGCGGTCTTGTTGACAAATACTAATCTGAAGGAAAGCTAGCTTAATATCTGATGTGACACCAATCTCATTTATTCTGAAACGAAGTAAAATTTCTGGGATTAATTCAACTAAATTTGGTCCCTTATCTAGACAGTCATTTAAAGAGGGCTTATGTTTTCTTTTGGCTGAAGCATCGAAAAACTGGTCTTACTGGAGTTGTACTGCCAATTTTAATAACGTGCCTATGGGGTAAGAAATGGCCACTGTAAGGATCGCTAGAATCACTAACATCTTCAATGATTCCTTGCACCAACCAATCTTTAAATACTTTATCATAATCGTCATAATAACCTTCAGATATAAGTTTTTTAACTGTAAATTCCAATTGTTTCAATGACAATGTATAATTACTGGCAAGATAAACTTTACTCTCATTCCAAGGTTGGTGGACCTCATAACGCCTTTCATTATTTATAGACACAGTTTTATCAAAATGATCTTGCGTAGCAGCATGTAACTGGTCTTTCGATTTGCTTTCAGCGGCATCCCTTATTCCAATCGCACCTAATGCCCATAGTTGAGAAACATCTGCTTCTTTTACAAACATTGATAAAATAGACATATCTGCATTCATTTTGCAAGCAATTTGTGGAACTTTACCTATTAGAGTCTAGCCTAAATCTGTTTCCATGGCTACTAGTCCACATTCTAATATTAGCCTTTTCCCCGTTAGAATTTTCCCAGCAATGTCCGCTCCAATCAGTATTTCAACAGGTTTATTATTGTCGTAGACATCAGATAATTTTACTTCAGCAGCAACCAATTCATCAATCCAAGGCCCTTCCGTTATATGTGTAATATTTTCACAAATAATTGGCTGATCTAAAACATCAAAATTACACCTGTAGTTACCTTCTAAATTTTGTAAATATATCTTATAAACCATATGTTTATACTGCTCAGTAATACTGCCGCCAAAGAGAGAATGAACTAATACCTGTTCTCCTGTTGCTTGGTAACCCATTTCTGAAGCAGTACTTGTTAATATGTAAGATCGTTGACTGCCTGAATCAATAATAGCTCTTGCGTCACGATCATGTGTCTTACCTCTTATTTTGATAATTAAAGTTTGAAGGAATACTTCCTTAAAATTAAGTTGACCCAAGCTAGTTAAGGTTTTATCAGTCTCGACCATTTTTTCACTTTCAGGTAAAGACGCAGTAGTCGTTTTATCAGAATCATTTTTCTTATAAAGTTCTGAACACATAATAAGAAAGTGGCCCTTTTTACAAACTATGCATTTTGGCCTTAACCTACAAAATTTTGGTTTATGGTTAGGTTTAAAACAAACATAACAACAATTGTTATCTTTTATCATTGCCAACTTATCTTCTAACGACATATCTCTGGCCTTAAAACAACCTGAAGACATGTGATTTCTACTGTCACAAAATAAACATTTCTTCTTACCAAAAATCTTCTTATTAGTTTTAATTGAACTATCTTCATTAACCAATAAGTCAGTTGCAGTTGGTATCGTGCCTTTCGGAGAGGTGGTCCTTTTGTATCTCTGAAAAACAGTTATTTTCTTTTTAGTGTCATGAGAACCAAAACCAGACATTGCTAAGGTTATCTTTTCTTCAGATTCTACTTCGGATTTGATAAATTCCAACAAACCCAACAAATTACCATCTTTGATAGCAGTACCCTCATCTGTCTTTTGTAAAGCATTTTTTCTTTGCCAAACTCTCAATAATTCTTCAGGTAAGCATGACTCTACGAGTGGAAATAACAAACACTCGTACTTATCTGATGTAACTCCTAGCGTCTCTAATGACCGCTACTGCCCTTCTAACCTATAATACAAATTTGCTGAATTCATACTTACTCTGCTCACTGATTTTTGAACTACCAGCGCAATTAGTTCTCGGATATAAACCTGAATCAATAATTTATCTTCCCCAAAGCGTGACTTCAAACTTTCAATAACTTTGGGATAATTTTCTCCTGTAGGTGGGTAGCTGTTGACTACATTCCAGGCTCTTGAGTCTTTAACTGTACATTGAATCAAATATTGATACTTATCACTATTATCTAAAGAAGAATCATCATGAATTTTACTGAATTGAGACCAAAATGGTAACCATCCTTTTAAGTCTCCATCATATTTCTTCAGTTCTATGAGTGGTAGTTTATATTTTCCTATTAGATTTCTACTACTACTACTACTGGCGTCATTATTACTATGAACTGAAATATGATCCTCTTGTTTGCCTAACCTTTTCATCAAAAAACAAATATTATAATATTTCATCTCATACTCACCTCTAGTTGTTAATTCTGTTTCTAGCAAGTCTTCATTAAAACTTTCATGATCCAACATAAAATTATAAATTTCTTGGTCAACGTCTTGCAATTCTGAAAACTTTTTCTCAAGTAGAGAGAATATAGATTGTACTTGCATTTCATTTTCCGGATTTTCGAGCAATTTTTCAATTTTATGGTATTGTTTCATAAAGTATGATCAAATTACAGTTCTTGATTTCTTGGCTTTCTCCATTTCTAATATGTCCTGTCACGGTCGCCAAAAGATGTACTAGCAGCCAAGAAATTCTTAGATACTATAGCAAAATAAATTAAAACAATGTTTAACTGGCGAAATTGAAAAAATATAACCAACTCACTCAAACTTTATTCTTTTTTTTCAAAACATAAACATCTGGCTGGTCACCATGGTAACCATGTTAACAAACAATATATAATTTTAAATTGCCAATTCACTTATAAATCTTCTCTGATTCAGCACAGGGAGGGTGACGGGTGTTGATAACTTGGAATAGGTAGGTGCCTAGGAAGTATTTTCTGCGGAAGGAGAGGAAAAGCCAATTTAACTCAGTGTAGAGATGCGAAACATGGGAACGTTTCAAGGTTTCGAAGACAAACCTAATGAAGTAATTCATGATGCGTTTTAATCTGTCCTCAAGAGCCGTCGAGAGCCCGCCATATATCACGCAACCATAGTCAAATTGGGGGAAGATAAGGGAGGATATATTAAATTGAACAACTGAAAATTATATTTTTGATGATATTTTCACGCATAGCAGCCATTATTAACTTGGTTAAATTTAGATTGATTAGGTGTTTGAAGATAACATAAAGCATAATTAGACATCCAATTTTCAATTTTAATATATGAGTTGGTAATCCAGATGGGCAGAGACTATTAAGAAACTGCATTATCAGTGCTTACAATTAAAGTTTCAAATTCATATTTTTACACATAATATTAAACAGCTGAGGATCGGCATTTTGATTTTTAATAATTTTCATTCGACAGAAATAATTTTATTGATTTGATCTGGTTGGATTTTAATTTCTAACCATAAAAGTATGTGGTAGTGTGGCAAAACCCGTTTCTAACACCCAACATTGTATATTTAAATTTCTATTGTTGCTAAACCTAGAACTATGAACATGATGTGGTTAAAATTTGGTATATTTCACTCCATATAGATGTTTTTATAACAATTTAATTAAAAATAAGTAAATTTTATTATCGATGTTTACCTCTATGTAACACTTTGCCATTTAACCTCTCATGTAGATGGCAATTGCCGCCATTTTTGAACTTCACTGTTATCCACTTATTCTTCATTTTTCAATAAAGAATTAGTTGAAAATCATTAGATTTTACTATTGCTAAACCATCCTATAAAGATGATGTAATCAAAATTTGGTAGAGATTGGTTCAGTAGTTTTTGGCGGTTAGTGAACACAAACGAAAAATTGCTTGTCCTTTTATATAATAGTATAACCTTATACCGCCATATGTTAGAATCGTATAGAGCTAACAGATAATTGTGACTTGCAGATAATATACAAATAATATTGCGACTATAAATAAAAATATAAGGTATTCTATCTTTTTTGTTGGATCAAACTGCACACGGTGTGAAAATTTGATTAAAATCGGTTCAGTAGTTTAGGTGTCAGCCTGCCCCAAGACAGCGACAGGTAATTTATATATATTAAGAAAGATATAAAAAAACTAGACACAGGTAAGTATTTTCAACCGACTTCAAAAAAGAGGAGGTTCTCAACTCGTCTGTATTTTTTTTTTTTTTTTTTTTTTTTTTTTTTTTTGATTTCAAAATATTTTTTATGTGTATGTTACGCGATTACTCCGTCAATTCTGAATCAATTTTGATGATTCTTTTTTTAGATCGGTAGGGCATACTTCAGAGGTGGTCCCATTAAAATTATTTTGAAATCAACGCAGCACTTTTTAAGAAAAATCAAAAAAACAGTTTAAAAAATCACTGTTTTATAACCTTACATTTTAAACGTATTTATGATTATGATTATTAAAAATCTCTAAGTAACTAAATCTCCGTCCTAAAGAATAAAGAAATATCGCCACTGGTGGAAGGCGGTGTCTACTTTTAGGCACCCTCAGAAAAAAGCTCAATTCAGTTGAAAGTTATATGATAAATTGGTACCGGGTATTTAATTTTCTTTATCAATGATTTTATATGAATGTACAAACAACATACACATACCCATTAATGAAAAATATACGTAATGATTTCAACTCCCATTTCGTGTTTAATTTTGCCAATTACATGAAGGTAAGTGGAATGATAACCTCGATAAGTCTTTGTTCAGTAACTCGAACTATTTTTCAGGGTAGCTTGAAGATTGATAATTGACTATATAAACAAAAATACACTCAACACTAAAAAGTGAAAAATAAAAATAATTTTTAGAGAAAAAACAAAACCGACTTCAAGATTAAACCTACTTACACGAACTTAACTAAAAAATAAAAAATAATATTTTAATTGCGTCAAAACAAAACCCGTTAAATGTAAATCAATGAAATTATCGATACTTATATACCTATTCACAACTTATGATCAGTTATACAGGAGTCGGTGCCAACCAAAACTAAAAAAAAAAAAAACCTGTACCACTTACAACCCATGAAGGGTTCGGGTTCAAAAAAAGCCAACGGTGGTATTTGGCCAGAATTCACGTCAACCGCCAGGTTTTTCCCCATTAAGGGTACCCACTTTTTATCGAATTCGATCCACGACTGAATTAACAGAATATAAATATTCTGCCTTCAGTCGGACTCGAACTCGGGCCCGGGAGCATGGTAGTCAAGCGCCTTACCCACTGAGCTACCGCGCCTCCTTAAACCAAAACTAAAAGAATTTCAAAAAAAATGGTAATTGTAAAGATCCTCCCACTGTTTCATCACGGTGTGGCGTCTCGGGCCATTCGAAAGTGTATTGCAGAGGCAGGATCAAACTGCCATTCTCGGCTGGCATCGACTCCTGTATAACTGATCATAAATTGTGAATAGGTATATAAGTATCGACAATTTCATTGATTTACATTTAACGGGTTTTGTTTTGACGCAATTAAAATATTATTTTTTATTTTTTAGTTAAGTTCGTGTAAGTACGTTTAATCTTGAAGTCGGTTTTGTTTTTTCTCTAAAAATTATTTTTTTATTCTGAAAGTAACGGAGTTTGTAATTGTTATTGTCATTTTTGAAGGTATGAATAAAATGGTATATGTGCACAGACAGGGATATAATAAGTGACCCAGATGTTGCGAGCCTGGATCGAGTGGAGCACTTTTGCTATCTTGGATCGATCCTGGAGAGCAATGGAACCACAAAAGCGGAGGTGTCCAAGAGAATAGTGGATGGCAGAAAGGCGGTAGGCATGCTAAACTCTCTCCTTTGGAGCAGTAATATCCTTGGAAAGACGAAGAAGCTAATATATAGCGCGCTAGTACAGAGTGTAATGTTATACGGTTCTGAGACATGGACTCTTAACAAGGCGCAGGAGAGAAAACTATTGGCAGTGGAGATGGATTTCAGGAGATCTACAAGAATTTCAAGAGTGGCACATGTCAGGAATAGTGAAATAAGAGAGAGGATGGAAGCGATGAAAAACATTTTGGAAGTGATTGAGGAGAGAAGATTGAGATGGTACGGCCATGTAAAACGAATGAATGCCGGACGGATCCCCAAACTGGTGATGGAGTGGAAGGTGGAGGGGAGAAGAAGGAGAGGAAGACCTCGTACCCAATGGGGAGACAAGGTGAAGGAAAGCATGGCGGGACGCGGACTGATAGAGGATGATGCGGACGACAGGGACGAGTGGAGAAGAAGACTTGAGGAGGAGTTTGGTTGAGAAAAACTTCAAACATGAAGAAATTTCTATTAAAAAAAAAAAAAAAAAAAAAAATGAATAAAATGGAACTGGGTGTTATAATTTACGATATAATTGTTTATCTTGTAGGGTGTAGCCATTGTTAATACAGTGTTAATACAGAGTAGATTTCATTTCACTTTTCATACTTTTCTATTTATTGCTTTTTTGGATACCTGCTCATCGACCATTTTGCCCGTATCGTCGATAGACGTGGTCGTTTCGGCCGAAGCAGAGATTTATCTATCTACCAGATTTCCGGAAGTTGATGGGGTGAGGGGTCGAGAAGAGGAAGTTGGGGAAGGGGTGGCCTTCACAGAGAGGCTCCGTGTCTTAGGTCGAAGCGGATTAGTGGGAATGATAGGAGAAGGTAAAGTGGAGGAAGGTAGAGAGGGGGGAGGAATAAAGGGTGGGGTGGTGGTAAATAAATGTTTCTTTGGTTGTTTTATTTTTAAATATGGTTTTAACGATTGTTGAATTGTTAGAACTGGTCGAGGCCTCACCAAAGCTAACATGTGGGATTGTGAACTCAAAGTCCACTTGGGTTCCAACATCTTTCTTTTCCGCGGATTTTAATACTTCTGAAAATGACTTGAAATGTAGTGGGGTTTCTATTTTTGAAAATTGTTTTAGCCTCATTGTAAGATATTTTATTATTTATTTGGGTAACGGTTCGGATCGGCGACACCAACCCCTAAACCCGCTCAGAATACCTTTTATCGATTCTAACCTTGTTCCGATATATTTCGATGTTCTAGTCGCTGCTTTTAGAAGGGAAAGGTTATTCTCCTACATTTACTGTGAAACTCTAAATCATTGTTCAAAGTAATATTAAATTCTGTTTACCTTCTAATATTAAAATGAGAAATAAGGAAATATTAAAGTGGAAATAAGGAAATATCAAAATATAAGACACTAAATCAATTTTGAATTAATATCAATTTAATCAACAATTAATATACTACTGAACCACCAGTAAAGTTAATTCCTGATGAACTTTCTGTCAGAGAAGTGAAAATAACAAATTATAAATATAAAAAAGACAGAATCCTTAAGTATTTATTCGGCACAACTCCTATTTATTTAAAATTTGTAGCTACATGTTTCAGAGATAATGTTCCATCATCAAGCTTCTAATTTTTTTTAAAAACACATTAATCTATAACATTATACCAATAGTTCTACAATTATATAGTAATGTGTCATTTACCTCTTAATCTGTGATTATTTTCACATTGTCAATTCTCCATGTTATAAGCCATTATATAATATAAGACAGAATCCTAGTTGAAAGTGATGATGTTAATTTCTGCTATATTTTCTCATGGGAAGTGGAAATAAGAAAACATAAAAAAACCTGTGATATACTTTCTCACATTTATTTATAAACTGATATGTTTTATTGAATTAATTATACAATCTGTCTCACTTTAGCACAAAAAGTAATATGGATGACAAAGAATCCATTAACAAAATATGTATACTGAAATTGAAACAACAAATACAAATATATAAAACACCAAATCCATGTACAAATAAATCTTGTTAAGTTTCATAACACTTTTACAAGTTGTAAATTTTATCACTTAAATTGATAGAACAAATATAAATATGTAAAACACCAAATCCATGTACAAATTAATCTTCTTAACTTTTATAACACTTTTACACATAAGATTAGATGAAATAAGAAAACATGAATTTTATAAAACACTTAATCCTTTATGAAACTCATTTTGTGAACTTCTGTTTCACTTATTTAGATTTAAGAAGTCTAAATATCAATATAACACACTAAACAACACAATCCAAGTTGAAACTGTAGAAGTGATTGTTTACATGTGAGGTTATAGGAATGAACTATCGAAAAATGTAAACATGAAGTGAAGCGTAAGGATCGAACTGGTCGGTGTAGCGCGGGTCAACCTAGTTTGGTGGTTTCGCCGATCCGAACCGTTACCTTTATTTGAATTGTCTTAATTTCTTTTTGCGTTTTAACACTCCAGTAGTCGCACCTCTATTTGGAGCATAAGTAGTCGCATGTCATCTGTGAGATGCCTTTTCTATTTTGTCAAATTATACTCAAAATATTACTTTAATATTATAAAAAATTGGTAAAATTATTGAAATAATTAAATTTCTAATCATCGATGTTTAATATAGTAATGGATTAAAAAAAATTGTGAAGAAATATATAAAATAAAACAATAAGGAAAAACGTTGAATGTATAAATTAATGAACACAGTCGTTTTACAAAATATTTGATAGACATAATAAAAATTAATTCAAAATATATAGACATAATAATTATAAATAAATTTCCAATAAGTAAAAAATTTAAAACGTATCATTCTTTTTTGCGACGACAACCATCAGCACAAATAAAGGAACAATGTTCACCTAAGCATAAATACTGTTTAGAATCTGTACATCTGAATTGGGTGTATCTTTTCTTTCTATCTTTTTGACAAGGAGCACACCGTTTACGAGAAGTAGTTTCTGTTATCTTCATTTTTTTTAACAGTAGAAGCATCTGGTGGGATCTTCTGTTATCGGTTTAACATTTCGGTGGGAAGAGTAAGTATTTTTCTTCTCTTCTGAAGCTGTTCTTCAACTAATTCTCTCCCCAGGCGTCGGAGAAAAAGTCGCCTAACTGGTACCTCGTTTCGATTCCCTAAAAATATTAGTTAGGCGTAAAAAAAAATCCTACGCTTCCTATCCTAAAAATACAATAGTAGTAGCGTATCTCAGAGATGATTCAGTCAATAACTTGTTAACACTTGTCCAGAAGGCAACCTAAACTACACTGGCATGTCTCTCCAACTAGGGTAGGAGGATGGAAGGAAGGAGGGGTTTGCAAGTTTGAACAAACGCTGGCGACACCCACAAATGTTTCTCTGGAATCTCTCAGATGACATGCGACTACTGGAGTGTTAAAAATGGGACAGTTTTTATCTAAGGCATTGTGATCGCCTTTACAATTTAAACATTTAGTTTGATTTCCGCACTTGCTATTGTTTGGATGTTGTTTTTCACCGCAGCTTGCACATAGGGAAACTTTTTTACAGTCTTTTAGTTTTTTCATATTTTTAATATTAGCCACAGTATTTGTAATGAATTTATTTATAAACAATGGGGAAACGTTTTTAAAATTTCACTTATCTTTTCTTACTAATACTATGTATGTTGTTGTTATTTTTTTATTCAAAATATTGGGAGCTTTGTCTGGAGGGAATTTCATCCTGCCTCTTTTTCCTTTGGGGGATCAGACGCATTCATTTTTTAATTTACAATTAAAAACAAAATTAAAACAAAAATATACAGAAAAAAAATAATATATCAAAAAATAATAAGTAAAATTGTCTCTAAATAATAAATAAAAATATAATAAGAGGTTTATCTGGACTGTATCCTGTGAAGCTCTTCTATCTTCGGAGTCTTGATAAACAGAAGCCGAAATTTAACTCATAGTTAATTCTCTGAAAATCCAGTTGTACGCAATCTTGAAAGGATGCCGCCACTTCAAACAAACACAAAAAATACCGCGATGTACTCTCACCGAAGGCTAGAACAAGACTGAAAATGTGAGAAATGTCAAAATAACAATTGTTTTAATTTTGACCTGTATTACGGAATTTATTTATTTACGTGTTTGGCATCCGGATACTTAATCATCCTAATAATGAGTGTGCTAGAATTTATTAAAGTTCCTATCTGTGCAAATTTCCTAGTAGTTTTAACCCTGGAATACTACACCTTCGTCGGTTCGACTACCTCTGCCGAACAATTTTTGGTATAACCTTTGTGGGTTAGGTTAGGAGGCTCAAGTTATAGCAGCATTAGCAGCTATTTGAACCAACCTCCAGGACCGACGTGTTAAAATACGCGGAAACTTTTATGAGTATGAAGATGTAGTCGAGAGGGGCTGTCCTCAGGGCTCTGTCCTTGGTCCGGCCCTGTGGAAGTTAGTCTTCAATGATATGTTGGCTATACTCGAAGAAGAACGGTTCCCCGCGATTGCCTATGTCGACGATCTGGCTGTCGTGGTGTCTGCTAACAGTATAGTCCAATTGAAGCAAGAAAGCTGAAAGATGTGCTGGCCTAGTTAGTAGATGGTGCAGTAAACAGAAGATGAAAATGGCGGCTGCAAAAACACAGGCCATTCTTCTGAAAGGAAATAAGTGTAGGCCTAACCCTATTATTAGAATTGAAGGAGAAAGAATACGTCCAACTGAGACTGTCACCTACCTGGGTGTGAAAATAAGAAGGAATTTTGATGTAACGCCTCATTTGGAATACCTTGCCAATAGGACGGCCTTATCATTGAACTGTCTCAGTAGGTTAGGGGGCGCCTTGTGGTTAATAGTCTATACAGTTGACTGAAGCGTCTGTTGAGTTCCTGCCTTTTGAGTCGACGTAAGTCTTTTTTCTAAGTGGAAACCAAGATACCGAACTGTGTCAGCTTTAGGTAGTGGGATACCATTGAAATGGATAGGAGGACAGGATTTTCGGCGGAGAGTAAAGGTTACGTTGGTGCATTTAGTTTCATTAACTTTGATCCGCCAGTTACCGCACTAGTCTTCAATCAAGGATAAGTGGTTTTGGAGATTATAGGAAGCTATTAAAGGATCTGAATGGGATGAAAGGATAGCAGTGTCATCAGAAAATGTTGCAAGGAAAGTATCAGGAATGGTAGGGATATCTGCAGCATAGAGGATATATAGAACTAGACCAAGAACGCTACCTTGTGGAACACCTGCCCCTATTGGGTAGCAGTTAGAGTATTCCATTCCGCAGCGAACTCGAAAGGAACGGTTAGAGAGGTAGGATCGAAGAACTAAGAATAGTGATTGCGGTAGCTGGGCTTTGAGCTTGAAGAGCAAACCGTCATGCCATACCCGGTCAAAAGCTAGCGCTATGTCCAGAAGTGCGCCGGAGCAATACTGCTTGCTTTCAAGTGCTGAAGATATATGGCCAACAACTCTCAGAACTTGTTGGATAGTGGAATGGCTAGAGCGGAATCCAAACTGGTGTGAAGGAATATTTTGCGATTCAAGAATGGGTAGGATTCGTTTAAGAAGGAGCTTTTCAAACATTTTTGAAAGGATTCGGAGAAGGCTAATTGGTCTATATGATGAAGGGTTGTTTGGAGGTTTGCCCGGTTTCAGGAAAAGAATAATAATGAAGTGCTTCCATAGCAAAGGGAAATGGGTTGTCCGGAGAATGCAATTGTATAGGCAGGTGAGGAATATGATTCCTTTGTGAGGAAGTTGCCTGAGGATCTATGAACAAAGGAAATCATATCCAGGGGATTTTCGGGATTTCAATGTTTTCGGAAGTAATTTGACCTCAGAGGGGTTTATTGCTTGTTTATTGCCCGAGGTATCGGGGAATCTAGAAATTCATGAACCATTCTTGTGTGGGTGGGATTAGATTCAGAATGGGAAAGAAATATGCTGGATAGGTGCTGGGCGAATTCTTCGGATCTGTTCTCGTGAGAAGCCGCCCATGAACCATCTTCGCGTCGGAGTGGATGGGAGGTAGGTTGATATTTAAGGATTTTTATAAGTGGTAGTCCAGAGGGAGTTATCTGAAGAGGAGAGTGAAGAAAGATGGGAATTATAGGATTTCCGATCATCTGGATGCCTGGTTCTTTGCCAAATGGCTCTTGCATGGCGTTTAGATTGGATAAGGCCACGTAGATCTTGGGATAAAGGATTTTCTTTTCGAGCTTTGGGAAGCAAACGAGGTGAGGATGCAGCAGAGATGAAATTGAGTCTGTTGTGGAGGAAGCGGCATGGCCCCATTTTCATTCTGGTATCTTTTTCCGCCCAGCATTTAAGCAAACGATACAGATGAGGTAGCTGGAGTATATTAAATATTTTGTTGGGATTGAGATTGGAGTATTTACATATTAATTCTATAATATTCGCAACAAAATGTGCATGTTTCTATATTCCATCAATAAAAATGTTAAATTGTTAATTACTTGTTCTGCTTGTTTCCTTTACAACCATCTTAATTGATTTTTAGGTACTGTTAGTCACAATGACGAAGGTTTAGTAATAAGGTACCTAAATTGAGGTTTAGTATTCCAGGGTTAAAGATATGAGACAAAAAATGTATAGAACCTGGAAAATATCGTATCCTAACGTCAGATAGATTAATATATAGATAATTGTGGATTAAATTGAAACATGTATCTTTATAGGCTAGATTAAAAAAATATTGTTTTGATAAAGATTTGATGGACAACTAGTTTGCTAGGTTTTTTTGTACCCATCTTTGATCCACTATTGTGGAAGCTGGGATTTGCAATCTGAAGACTTCAAAGAAAGGAAATATGTCCTTCTTTGTTATTTCCGAAACATTAGTATAAAATAATAATGTTTTGTTATTTCTACCAATTCATATTTTCATTTGACTTACCTTTCATAAAATGTACAAGATATATTCATCAGTCAACTGATATAATTCATTTATTGATATAATATTTTAGCTAAAAAGGTGTAGGTTGTTGGGTTATGCAGTCATACATTGGCAGCAATTAAAAATAAATTTTAATTATAAATTACATTTTTAATTACTATGTATCTATTACTACATACCTAACTTCTCAGTCAAAAAATATCCCATTAATATTTTAGTTATGTAAGTAACTTGACTATAAAGTTTTACGAAAATTGTATAATTTGATCTTGAGACTATTTTACCTCCTCCCTCCAAAAAAATTAAATCACTTTTCACACTTTGAAATTGTTAGTAGATATGTTAGAAACTCGATCACAAAAATATATGAAAATCACCTATCATTATATTGTACAAATACCATCTTCTCCTCTCCAAATAAATATATATATATATATATATATATATATATATATATATATATATATATATATTTTTAAAGTATATATTTAGTAGATCATTAAGAAAACTGATTATCAAATTTTACAATAATCGGATCGTTTCGTTTTGGAGAACGATTTCCCCGCCTCAACAGAAATATTCGGATACTTAATCATCCTAATAATGACTTTGCTAGAATTTATTAAATTTCCTATCTGTGCAAAAAAAAAAAAAAAAAAAAAAAAAAAAAAAAAAAAAATCGAAAAATAATAGCATTGTATAAAAACAATGATTACATTTTAACTTAAAAAAAAAAATCCAAAAACTTTATACAAAACCTTAAATAATTTTATGATCTAAAAGGAAATACTTTTTAAGCCTTGAAATTTTGATTAATGTTTTGGATGAACTTGTTTCACCAATCTCTTTGATAGAAAAAAATTTAAACAGTTATAGTTGGTCTTATTTTTTAAAAAATGATGATCGTTTTAATCCCTGTTCTTTAATAGTGATTGACTATAGTATTAGTACTAATCTTACCGTTTAATCTTAATATATATAAATTACGTGTCGCCGCCTAGGGGCCGGCTAACACCTAAACTACTGAACCGATTTTAATCAAATTTGCATACCGTGTGCAGTTTGATCCAACAAAAAAGATAGGATACCTTATATCTTAATTTATAGTCGCAATATTATTTGTATATTATCTGTAAGTCACAATTATCTGTTAGCTCTATACGATTCTAACATATGGTGGTATAAGGTTATACTATTATATAAAAGGACAAGCAATGTTTCGTTTGTGTTCACTAACCGCCAAAAACTACTGAACCAATCTCTACCAAATTTTGACTACATCATCTTTACAGGATGGTTTAGCAATACTAAAATCTAATGATTTTCAACTAATTCTTTATTGAAAAATGAATAATAAGTGGATAACAGTGAAGTTCAAAAATGGCGGCAAATGCCATCTACATGTAAGGTTAAAAGGTACAGTGTTACATAGAGGTGAACATTGATAATAAAATTTACTTATTTTCAATTAAATTGTTATAAAAACAGCTATATGGAGTGAAATATACCAAATTTTAACTACATCATGTTCATAGTTCTAGGTTTAGCAACAATGAAAATTTAAATGTACAATGTTGAGTGTTAGAAACGGGTTTTTCCATACTACCACATACTTTTATGGTTAGAAATTAAAATCCAACCAGATCAAATCAAATAACATTATTTCTGTCGAATGAAAATTATTAAAAATCAAAATGCCGATCCTCAGCTGTTTAATATTGTGTGTAAAAATATGAATTTTGAACCTTTAGTTGTAAGCACTGATAATGCAGTTTCTTAATAGTCTATGTGGCAAGCGTCTATATATGTGGCAAGCGACAATAGCATTTTAGTAAAACTAATGAACCTATCTGAACCAAATTTTAACTACATCATCTTCATAGTTCTTGAAAGATTTACAATTAGAAAATTTACTATAATAATAACTTATACTATTATATAAAAGGACAAGCCATTTTTCGTTTGTGATCACTAACCGCGAATATTACTGAACAAATCTGTACTAAATATTAACTACATCATTTTCATAATTCTAAGAAGGTTTAGCAATATTAAAATCTACTGATTTTTAATTTATATTTTATTAAAAAAGGTTAATATGTGGACAACAGTGCAGTATGAAAATTGACCGATTAGTGGGGAGTGCCATTCTACACGAGAGGTTAGATAAGAGCTTGAAATCGATGATAAAATTCACTTATTAAACTATCAAGAAAATTATTAAAAAAAATTTAAATATGGTGTGCGATATGTGGATCTCAGTGAAGCTTGAAAATCGACCGATTGTGTATAGAGCCATTCCACAATAGAGTTAACAATGGTAAACTGAACCTATCTGTACCGACATCTAAATAAATAATTTTTATGATTCTAGGAAGGTTTTGCAATGGTAAAATTTAGAATAACTAAAATTTAAATGTACAAATTTGAAAGGCAGGAACGAGGTTTGCCACACTGTCATATACTTTTATAGTTCGAAATCAACATATAACCAGATGAAATCAATAAAGTTATTTCTGCCGAATACAAATTATTACTAACTCAAAAATATGATTCACGGGCCTTTTGTCGTAAGCACTGATAATGCAGTTTATTTTCCGCAAGAGTTTCTTAATAGTCTTTATCCATCTTGATTACCAATTTATACATTAAAGTTAAAAATTATATGCCTAATGCTGCTTATATGTAATCTTCAACCACCTGATCAGTGCAATTATAACTAGATTAATAATTACTGCTAAAAAATCATTGAAGAAATAATGCTCAACCACATGCTAAAATACAAGAATCTTATCGATAAACAAATAAAACTTTAATTTTTAGTTGAAATTATCTTTAGTAATGAGGGCGGGCGAAGCCGCGACGGGAATGCTAGTATTTCTATAAAATTCACTATGAAACATACGTGTTACCAGCCAGGAACGGAAGGGTTGATGCAGAATGAAGAAATGTGTAAGACTACACAACTTTCGTAACACTCAAGTTGTGTAGATACAAGCATAACAAGATGAGGAAATTGCACTTAAAAGATATTAAGTGCAATTACCATAGTTCATGGCTATTGTAAACGGGGGCTACATTGAATAGGTTTTGCATATTTTGCAATTCAGCGCGTTTTTGCGGTTATTTGTTTAATATATAATGTATATATATATATATATATATATATATAATATAATTTTAAATTATTTGGTTAATTTTACAAGTGCTTCATCAACTATAATCCATTTAGTTCAACATCAAATCAAAATCAATTTCAATCATATGATATAATGGCATAAATCATATGATTAGATGGCATAAATCTAAACACGTGTTAACACTGATGCCATAAAAAGGCTTACAGAACGCCCAACATATGCTATTTTCGCGATCGCATCACATTCTTTATTTATGTGCAGGATGGAGGCTTCCTTGGCTTTTCGGAAACTTTTAGCATATACCGTGCCATTTTGTTGGTTTAATTTTTCCTCAATAGTAAAAAATTTTTTATCCGTAAACAGAATTTTCCAATATTTATCATTTGTGTACAATGGCATTTGTGCTTTACTCCTTTCTCTTCCAATTGGTTTAACAGAATTTTACGTTTCAAGAAACAGATTGTAGTTGAGAATCAAGGTATTATTGCAATGCCTAATAATATAAACACAGAAAGGATTAAGATTAGAGGCCCTTAATAACTTTCAGCAGTACAGATGTCAGTGTTTTATATGTCACTGAACTATTGGCCAGACTACAGAAGAGGGGTGTATTTTAAAAAATTGTGCGTACACCATGCAGAAGGTATAGTATATAGTATAGTATAGCATACCGTGTTTTACATAACGTTTTTTTAATATAAATCAAATTTTCGAAATATAAATCAATAAAATGAGGAATAAATAAGAATAAAATGGAAAACAAATTCGAGTCAACAGGTAGAAATACAGTTAGTTCTTTACAATTTTTCAATTG
Organism: Euschistus heros; assembly: GCA_003667255.2. NCBI lineage: Eukaryota > Metazoa > Arthropoda > Insecta > Hemiptera > Pentatomidae > Euschistus > Euschistus heros. The sequence goes on along the minus strand of RCWM02000205.1, from coordinate 677,654 downwards.
GGCATACTTGAGAAGTTAAGATATATGCTTTTGCTGTATGCCTGTTGTTATTTTTTATGCTTCTGGTGCAAAGCTTACTGTTGCAGACAGAGGCCATGTACCCCCTTCCAAAAACAAACAAGGTGTTTTGAAACCAAACGGACAGTCCGGAAGGATACCAATCAACGGTAAACATCGATTTTACTGATATAAATAAGATGACGACTAATTACACATTGTGCAATACATTTTTACATTATTATAATTATTGACTGACGTTAAAATTACATTGAGTAATTGGTCCTCTGAGAAAGTAAAGTTTTTATACTACATTAGAAAGTCAATGATTTAGTTAATTATTTATATTATGAATTATTCATAATGCGTTCATCATTTTCACTTAAAAAAGAAATTTTGATTGTTACTTTATCTCTGTGAGAATGCGGTTTATAATTCGAACGCAGCTTGCTAAATATTATTATTTTTGCAAAAAAAAAAAAAAATATATAGCTAAACTTCTTGTTTAGTGTTGAAATTCCTACTTTAAAAAGGTTAATGTGCACTAGAATTTATTCATAAGAAAATATCCCTCTCCAGATTCCCTGAAAATATCCCTCTTCAGGTTGTTGGTTGTTGAATAGATCTATGGTAATAATCCGCAGGAGCATTAAGGCCATTATCGGACTCCCTTCGAACACCTCAACTACGATGCTCTACGCTTCGCGGAGGTACCATGGATTAGGGCTGATCCGATGCCAATGAGAAGCTTCTCTAAAGCACTGGTCCATTGGTCAGCGACTGTCAAATGTTCGCTCTGTTCCAGTTCACATTCCATTATAATAATGAGATTGTTGAATGTACTGAGAGACTGGGTGTGAATCAGAGCCACCGAAGCGTGAGCGCACTACGATAGTCTATGAGAGAAAACGCTTTCGAAGAATGGCCAAATTGCAGGTGGCAGGGCGTTGTTGTTTGTCATTTCAAGAAGATACTAAGAGCTAATACAAATACTTTCGGGATCTGAATGGTCCAAATCCAACGCTCAAAACTCAACATCAACTATACACCCTTGCGTGGAGTCCCAGGTGTCAGCAGACAGATAGGAGAGGCTGGTTCCCTTTGCCACAAGTGCGGTAGAGTCCGAAAAAAACCAGCCCATGTGCTGGGAAAATGTCCTAACAACTCACTCCTGATCACACGCCGTCACCACAGTGTCAAGAACGAACTGATGAGACTCCCCAATAATAATAGCTTCACCTGCTTTGACAAGGTTTACTGCGTTGATACTAACGGATCCACGAGGTATGCGAACATTGTCGCGTTTCCAAAGAACGAAGGGACAGCGCTCATCCTGGATCCTACGTTAAGGTATGAAAATAATAACCTCGATCAATCCGGGGAAGTAGAAAGAGAGGAAATAGAAAAATATGAAAAGTGTATCCCTTTCGCTTAAGAGAAATTCCGCGAGACATTTGTAAATAGAAAGTTCTCTGTGAAAGGATTATGGTTTTGGTCCCGCGGATTCATGCCAGGAAAAACAAGGAGCTTCTTGGAGAACCCTGGTGGAGGTGAATGATAAAGCGTTTATGGCCAAAAATATAATTGTGGACTTCCTGGGCATTATCCACCACCATATACATGTAATATATTACTAATGCAATTTATGGTCATTGCATATATATATGGGCACCAGTTTATTTTGTGTGTGACTGTTAAGTGGTAATGATGATGCTTGTTGAAGGAGAAAAATAACAAAAACATGCCAGACATTTGAATATTATGAGAGAAATAAAATAAAAAGGATATAAATAAGAAAGAAAAAGGAAATAAATAAGAAAGAAAAAAGTATGAGCGAAATTTGTATCTTAGAATTGTACCCAAATAATCTATATCATTGTTACCACATAATTTTTGTTACATATAGTTTAGTACATGTACCGCCGAAGCGAGTACTGTTACATATAGTGTTGCTATCTTTAATTAGACAGATTGGTGTGCTGTGTATTTAGCAACCTAATAAAGTTGGGCAGCAATATGTTGTTTGTATTAATAAAGCATATATTTGTCTATAGAAAGGCTATAACATTTGGAATACCCTAAGAGTACGATCAATTCAATACTTACATAAATTGTTTTATTAAATTTTTGTTTTCAAAATGAATCTATGTACTGTACGAATCTATGTAAATCCACGGTACCTCCACTGAGCGTAGTTCATCGTTCTTAGTTCATAGTTGAGGTGTTCGAAGGGAGTCCGATAATGGCCTTAATATTCCATTACATCCATTTCATCCAACAACGCAGGGCCAAGCTTTTCAAGGGGTGCAGTCTGGAGAGAATATGTCAATCCGGGGAAAACATATTGATTGACAAAATTGAGCTTTTGTTCCGGTTTGAGTAAGCAACAGGTGACTACTTTTTCTAAGTTTTTATTTAGCTTCTCTACTGATACTTCATTAAACCTTAGCTCTCCCGAGTATGTGCATTCTAAGTATTTAATTCCGTCATCTTCCTTTGCCATGTGGATTCCATCTGCATTCTGAAGAGATAGCGTCGTTGCTTGCATCTCACCCCTATCCTACACAATGCCCATACTTTTCTGTGGATTTATAGCCAGACCAATCTCCGCCAGTGTCCTTTGGGTGCTACCTATAATTCTCTATGCAGCATACTAATTAAGTGCAGAGTTCGCCTCATCGTCAGAAAATCTTGTGAAGACCACAAAATCTTGGTCATCTCTGAACTTGTACCCATATCGTGTCAAGAAATCAGGATTGCAAAGGTCTTGGTACAGGTGATAATCAATAGCTAAAATAAACAGCGAAGGAGATAGCGGGCCGCTTTGGAGAACTCCTAGCAGCAAATTGATCTGGCTTGTAGAATGAGCTCCAATAGTAACTCTAATCTTGTTGGTGGATAGGAGGGAGATGATGAAACGTTATCAGTCCAGTGAAACACATCTTGCTTTTAACGATCTAACAATATGATCGTACCCAATGTTATCAAAAACGCCAACAACCTCAAGAAACACCACGGCACAGTCATTTTTCTTATTTTTTGCGTCTTATATGACTGCGTCAATGATTCTTGCGCTTACCTGTGCTCCCGGAAGGCCCCTAATAAAACCTCTCTGATTCCCATGGAAGGTGACCTGCTTTCTCAGTTCCTGGTCCAGAACCTTCTGTATGATTCGACGCAAAATAGAGTATATAGTTATGGGTGTCCAAGATGAAATATTTTAACTTCGCCCTTACCCTTATATATTAAAATTGTGCTCCCTTGACGTAAATGTTCTGGTATATAGGCCACCTTCAGCATGATCTCCGCTATCGTCTTGATGATGTGAGATACATCGAAGAATTTCACCGTGCGGATTAAGGCCTCGTCAGGCCCCGGTGATGTGTCAGGTCCAGTGACGTAGATTTAATGGTCTTTTGTATTGCCTGGACATCAAGGTTCATGACAATTGGCTGAGGGGCACATAATCCATAATCCGCAGGTCTGCAGAAGTTCACTTGCTCAAAGAGGTTTCTGAACTGGGCATCAATTTCAGTGACCTTTAAGGGACATTGCTTAAGGGCATCGGACCTAACTTATGTTAGAGCCCCCGCAAAATGGACAGGGTCTTTTGAATGAGGCTCCAAAAACTAAAACTAAAATAAAATAAACAAAAGGAAAATAAATAAATAAACTAAGGTTCCGAATATTGGTGTCCATCTGAGAAAACCGAAGCCATACACCAAACATACATAATATATTTACAATAAAGAAAAACAAACATTAACTATTTACAAACAATGAATTAAATAACAAATAATTATTGAACCTTTTGAATCAAAACTAAAAATAACCTATTAATTAAAATTATGACAATTATTACTAAACAAAACAAAATATTAATTAATAAAATAAAGAGATATTGTATTATTGGTGAAGAACTTAGCTGAGGGAGCGGGACGACTGTGACTGGTACAGCGAGATGGTGATGATGTAGATGATCTCTGTGTCTGAAGAACTTTCATAACATGTCTAAAATTTGAACGCTGGACGTCTTCGAAAGCGGTCGAAGAATTAGTGGGCCCACGTCCGCATTTTAACTATCAACGATGAAAGCAGCAATGACGCCAATTTCGCCAATTCGCCATCTTGTACTGCACTCCAAACAACTAATTAGCGAGTTGGGCTAACAATCAAGTGGCCCTTGCTATGTAACGGCAGCCAAAGCCTCCAGCCGCAGCAGCGACCTCCTAAATCGCTCACCTCACCAATAATATCGGCATTCATCATTGTCTTTTTTTTTTACCAATTAAATTTCAGAAAATTTCAAATTAAGTTCGTAAACTTAACAAACATATGTTTTAAAAAAGTCGATCGAAATCCTGACTTATGAGGCGATTGTTCATATGCCTTTTTATAATTTCTTAATTTGACTAGCCCTGATATCAGTTTCCATAACTATGGAAAGCAGTTTAATAAGCTTACTTATCTAGCTAGGAGGCAGATGCTATTCACTTTTTCAGCTTTCTTTAAAATATCAATGCTTTTATAAGATTAAAAAATACGTTATAAATAATGCCTGGATTAATGCTACAAAAACATTTTTTTGAAACTGAATCGTTTCACTTAACTAAAGAAAAAATAAAAATAACTCGTTTAATCATCCGTGTTAAAAATGCATTCTAATGATTTATTTTTAAAGAAAAAATAAAATAAAATTGTTTAAGAATGATTGACTGTATCTGTGATCGCCCGGATTAAACACAGAACCTGTTTCTTGTTGTTTTATCCAACCCATTTGTTGTTGGTTTTTATTGGGGCTTATCTTCCTTATATACTCAACTAATTAGAGCATGAAGAAACTTTATATTTATAATTAATTAATAATTATAACAAAAATATAAATAAATATTTACAAAATACATATAAATATTATATAATTTGTTTGGGAAACTGATGTGATATTTCTTTAATTTTCATGTTGAATATATTCATAGAATAGTTTCGCTTTCCCAGAATAAGAAAAAAAATGCCTCATTTCATATGAAATTAATTTCTTTTTCCTTCAAGGATATTCATCACTATTCCTTCAGTACTAATCACTATTCCGCAAATTGTAATTAGACTTGCTAAAATAATAACTTATTTAAGAACGTATTTAACGGTGGAACATTTCCTGTGAGATTTTATATTTTCAGTCTAATGAAATTTTAATAAATAGTAATAAGAATGTCTAGTAAGTTTTTAATTTTTTTCAAAAATTGAGAAGATTCTCTATTCATCTATATTTATACTATTTTATAAAAGGCCCATTCATGGTTTATGGTCGGTCACTAACGATGATAACTACTATTAACCACATCTCCTTGATAGTTCCAGAAAGGTCAAACAATATTAAAATCAACTGGTTTTCAATTAATTGGTTATTAAAAAAGCGATATGTGGATAATTGGTCCATAGCTGGCGAGCGCCATTCTACAAGAGAAACCACAAAGGAATGGTGTTATATAGAGCTTGGAATTGAAAATAAAATTTACTTTTGCTCAATAAAATTATTAAAAAAAGGTTCAAATATATGGTGCGACATATGGATCCCAGTTAAATTTTAGAATTGGCCGATATTTGGTTAGCACCGTTCCACAATAGATTTTACAATGATATTTTTATAATTTTACCGAAACTATCTCTAACGAATTTTAACTGCATACTTTTCATAGCTTTAGGAAGGCTTAGCAATAAAAAAAATTACAATAATAAAAATTTAAACGTACATTGTTGAGTGACAGAACAGTGGGAAAACACCAGGCATCTTTTGTGATGGAAAATTCTCCTCAAAAGACACTCGGGGAGAGTTGTGAGTGAAATGTGTTATGTGCCAAATCTGGGCTCACGTAGATTGTGCCGGGGCTGAAACAGCTTTTATGTTTGCGATTTCTGTAATTTTTTTTTCTTTAATAAATATTTTGTCTACCATTTTGTATTGTTTTATCCTGTTTTAAAATTATTTTTGATGACTTTATTGAAGAGGGTCCATATTTTCACATTTTTTCAAGTCGTATTTTGAAACCTTTTCGTAAATCGTCTTCTATTAAATGAAATAATTGATATTAAATATCGTTTTGCCTTCTCACATTTAGGAAACTTCTTAAGGTTGTTAATGAAAGACTAAAATCTAAACTTTTTCAAAAGGAAAGTAACCTTAAATCAAAAACAAAAGAGAAACACGGGATTCGATGGCCGAATAAGTTGAGGCGAGGGTCTCAGAGCACTCGGTACTGAAGGTCATGGGTTCGAATCCCACCTGGGCGAGTTAAAATTTATTTTGTGGCGAACCCAGGAATAAATCTTGTTCTTCCCACCATGGCTAGAATAGGTTAGTAACCTGTAGGATAACTCGTCCTTCCTGCTCATAAGGCGTTAAGCCCAAAAAAATAACAACAACAAAACAAAAGAGGATGTTTGATTGTTGTAGTAGCATTGTTTTAGTGGGAGCTTTTTTTTGTTGGGTGCTATTCTTTCCTCATAACTATGCTATAATTTCGCGGATATAACGCCACTTTGCTGAATTTTAATTCTAAAAATTATAATTCTAAAATTGGTAATGGAAAACAATTAATATCCTGATGTCGTAATAGCAGGAAGTCTTAAAAACATTCTGACTGACAATCTGTTTTTCACTGAGAAAATTGTTTTTCTTAAAGGACCATAAAGAATTCCATATTGACGAATCTTTTTTTTAGTCATCTTATATTTTACTGTTTATTATAAAGTCAATTCTCGATTCCTTCGATTCGAAATATCCGAGGTAAGGTTATGCTTGTCATAACAACAAAACCGACTGAAAACAAGATAGGTCCCTCGATTGATCACCCTGGAAAGGAGGATAGGAATATTAGTGATGGAAGTTCATTTACTGACAAACATATGTCACAATAGGGTCTCTGAATTTTGTACCCTGCCTCCTAGTGAGCTTACTAAACTGCTTTCCATAGGCGTAGAAACTAATATCTGGGCTAGTCAAAGTTGGAAATAATAAAAAGGTACATGAACAATCGCCTCATAAGTCAGGATTTTGATCGAGTTGCGCATTCCGATTTTAATTTATATTATAGAAAAGTTATAACATTTGGAACCCCCTAAGAGTATATTCAATCCAATACTTACATACATTAATTAAATTTCTATTTTTGAAACGAATCTATGTTTTATTTCATATATTATGAACTTTAAAAAATAAAGAAAAATAATAATAATGTTTTAAAAGTATTTTGACTATCAGAAAGAAGACGTCTGGTTATGGATGGCCTTTTAATTCAGTAATAGTTACTATGTTATGATACATCAAAAAACTGGAGTATATGTGGTATACATATACGAGGTGTGATCAAAAAGTTCCAGGACTGAATTTTTATACATTTATTCATACAACATACAGGTTATTCAAATTTGTCTCCTTCGAAGTACTCCCCTTGGGAAGCTACACACTTTTCCCACCGGTGTTTTCACTGATCAAAGGCCCCAGAAAACTCTTCTTTTGTAAAGGTGTTTAGCAGCTCCGTTGTTTTTTCTTTAATTTCGTCAACTTTATGAAATCTTCGTCCTTTCAGGTGTCTCTTGAGCTTCGGGAAAAGAAATAAGTCGGCTGGAACCAGGTCAGGTGAGTAGGGGGCTGAGGAATGACAGTCATTGCGTTTTTTACACAAAAGTTACGGATAACTAATGCAGAGTGAACAGGAGCATTGTCATGTTGAAGGACCCAATCACCACTTTGCCACAGCTCAGGTCTCTTTCTTCTCACAGCATTACGCAATTGTCTGAGGGTTTCAAGATAAACAAAACGATTAATTGTTTGACCTTGTGGAAGGAATTCATAGTAGACAACACCTTTACAGTCAAAGAAAATCGTAAGCATGACCTTCACATTTGATTTGACTTGGCGTGCTTTCTTGGGTCTTGGAGAACCTTTTGATGTCCATTGTGATGATTGGGCTTTTGTTTCCACATCGTAACCAAAAGCCCATGTCTCGTCTCCTGTAATGACATGTTTCAAGAAGCTTACGTCGTCATTTGCCTTTTGAAGAAGTTCCTTAGAAACATGAGTTCGGTGTTGTTTTTGGTCTTCAGTCAACAGTTTTGGCACAAACTTTGCTGCAACACGACGCATTTGAAGTTTTTCAGTTAAAATTTTCTGACATGACCCAAATTAAATGTTACACTCTTCTGCCATTTCACGGATTGTTAGTCGACGGTCTGATCGTACGAGAGCGTTCACTTTAGCAACATTGTCATCATTGATTGACGTTGAAGGACGTCCGGAACGAGCATCGTCGTCGGTGGATGTTCGGCCATCTTTAAACTTCTTGAACCACTGATGGCAGCATGATCGGCTTAGACATTCTTCACCAAAAGCCTCTTGTAACATCAAAAAGGTTTCAGAAAACGTTTTGTTCAGTTTCACACAAAACTTGACACAAACACGTTGCTCTTTTTTCACATTCATTTTCATAAAATAGCCAAACTCTATAAAACTAACCTCAAACAAACTGTGCTAATGTTACTTTCAGTGATGTTATGATTGATATGCAAACACAGCTGTGTTCCTGTTGAGTCAGGCAATACAATGCTGCCAACCGCATCGCTGTGAGACATTGCATTCCCATAGTATATAAAAAGTCCTGGAACTTTTTGATCACACCTCGTATATAGGGTGCACCATTATGCCCTGCATCTTAATATGGTCATTTGCTAAAAAATCAAATAAACAAATGCGCTATTTAAAAACAAAAACAATGTGGTTCTCTATCTAGACAGGATGTCAAGAAAAGGTTTTCTGTCTGTGGTTACCACATGAAGATGATAACACCTGGCTGATCTTATTTTTGAGCTAAGTTCAGAAGCTTCTCTTGAGTGTAATACTTGAGATGCATTAAGAATGCCTGATGATTTTGAAAGTTAATAAACTGTAGTTTTAGATCATTGCTGAGATCTTATTCCAATGTTGTTTCATGTTGTTTTGTGTGCGTTAATCAAAAAACAGCGGGTGCCTTAGTATGGCCTATTATTTGCTGGGTTGGCCATGTAAGGACACTAGTGATTTCGAACATGTTTTCCCCAATAGTACAGTAAAATAAGGCTCCAAAAGGCCGTTTTCAAGAAAAAACTGCGGAACTTTTATTCTCAATGGATCTTTATGTTTCTTAGGGTGCTGAATCCGAATCTGAAGTTTGCTACCACGGCATCCATCGGCTTCATATTCAAAATCACAAAAAAATGCCAAAAAAAAAACTGATGATGTTTTTGTTCTTTTATCCATAACACGATATAGAAGCTTTTTTCGAAGAACGTCTGCAAATATTAATTGTAGCTGGAACTAGTACCTACATAATGAAAAAAAGAAATCCGAAATCGGACTATTTTTCGCGAAGTTACGTTATTGGGTAAAAATGGAGAAATTCGCTATCAGATGCTATATATGTAGATTATATTAAATCCTGTAAACCACCCAAGCTAGCACGCTAAATGTGTATGTTTTGGCAAAATCAAAATATGTAAATTATGACATGTTGAGTAGACTGGTGTGGGTATTTCACGGTGTTAATTATATGTTACATATATAGGATCTAATAGTAAATTTAACCAGCTTTTAGATAAAAAATATTATATTTTGGATCAGACAAATGGTTTTGGAGTTATAGCGAATAATGTGCCAAAAAAAAACATGTGGTTAACAAAAGTAAGTGATTTTAAGCATGACAGCTTTTGTATTTCAAGAATTTTGATAGAAATTTCATATATAAGATCTAATTTAAAATTTAATCATCTTTCAGACTGAAAAAAAACATTTTGAATCGGACAAATACTTTCGGAGTTATAATTATAAACGTGCCGAAACCGGTACAATAGTACGGGTTTTTAGGAGTCTGGGATATTATATTATATTGGATATTATAACTCCGAAAGCACTTGTCCGATTCAAAATGTTTTTTTTTAAATCTGAAAGGTGCTTAAATTTACAATTAAATCCTATAAATGAAATTTTTATCAAAATTCTTGAAATACACAAGCTATCACGCTGAAAATCACTTACTTTTGTAAAATACATGTTTTTTTGGCACATTATTCGCTATAACTCCAAAACCATTTGTCTGATCCAAAATGTAATATTTTTATCTAAAAGCTGGTTAAATTTACTATTAGATCCTATATATGCAACATATAATTAACACTGTGAAATACCCACACCAGTCTACTGAACATGTCATAATTTACATATTTAGCGTGCTAAGTGGAGTAGTTTACAGAATTTAATATAATTTACATATATAGCATCTGATAGCGAATTTAATCAGTTTTGAGATAGAAAAAAGAAATTTGGGATCTAGCACATATTTGAGGAGTTAGAGCGACGAATGTGCCAAAAAACACTTGGATTTTACAACAGTACGTTTTTATTAGCGGGCTGGCATGTACATTTTACGGGGTTTGATTAAAACTATATTTATAGATTCTTATAGTAAATTTAATCAGCTTTAAGATGAAAAAAAGTAATGTTGTATCGGACAAATAGATTCAGAGTTATAGACAAAAGAGTACAACAAACGTGTTTTCGGGGAGCTGTGGGACTGACGGAAAGTTGGCCAATTTCTCCATTTTTTCCCAATAACGTATTTCGCGAAAAATAGTCCGATTTCGGATTTCTTTTTTTCATTATGTAGGTATTAGTTCCAGCTACCATTAATATTTGAAACAATTAACCATTAACGTTCTTCGGAAAAGGCTTTGTTATCGTGTTATAGATAAAAAAACAAAAATAACGGGGTTTTTTTTACGGTTTTTTGCGATTTTGAATATGAAGACGATGGTCGCCGTGGTAGCAAACTTCAGATTCGGATTCAGCACCCAAGAAACATAAAGATCCGTTGAGAATAATTTTTCTTCGGCAAACCCTTATTTTACTGGACTACAATCAATGTTATTATTAGGTACTTATATTTAGTTGCTTGTTTCATTTATTTTTGTTGGCATACATTTATGTTGATATAAATTTCTGTGCAGATGATTCTTTTGTAATAATTTTTTTTAAAACGATTTAATTCAAATATGGTTAGTAATAACTTTAAATTATTTACAATATGAATATATTCACAGTAAAAGAATAGAAATTTTTTTCCAGAATATTGAACAATAAGCTTAATTTATTTTTCATATAGGGAAAGATTCAAACGTTTCTTACATACTAATTAAGGCTAGTCAAAACAATATTTTGTTGTTACCCATGGTATATTTTATAAATCATTAATATGACGTTTTAAACTCCTTCAAAAACGGAGAAGATTGTAGATTGACTACTCTATATGAAACTATAATAACCCGACTTAACTACCCACACTTTATTGTACAAATTGATTCAAGAAATCCAACATTTGAATGTCGTTCCCAAAAAAACACTTAAGGAAACCTAAAAAAAAATTGTTTCCAATTTATTTATTTTTTTTATAATCTATAAGCTATTCATGCCTTTGATATTTGTTACTAAGTAAATCATAGAAAATTTTCCAATTCAACCCTCTTTACTGACTCTGCCGGTATTCATCAAAGCTGATATTTTAAGATATTAACATACCATCCTCAACACATAAGCCGGGGACACAATGTGTCTTAGCAGTAAATAACATTGTATTTATTGAATATCATTCACTTTACTGCCCATTGGTAGCACTTATAAATGTTCCATATTATAAAGTACTTTATTAAAAGGTCCCGAGGCCATCTTCTTTTTCACCTAGGAAGGTTGGTAATCTGGACTAAAGTAGGAAGCAAGTTTTGATACTAAATTGAATGATTGTGATATTTGCTTATGAAAGGATAGATATCTGGTTTGGGCTAAGTCAGAAACATTAGGAATATTAAGATCTTTGTGGATAAGTTGTTTGTGACAAGGTAAGGAGCATTGAGGATTTTTCTAAGGAATTTGGATTGAAAGGATTAAATACGAGATAAATTGTATGGTTTAGTGGAGCCCCAAAGCTCAACTCCATATGGCCAAATAGATCTAATTACTGTTTTATAAATGAGTCTTTTGTAACTAATGCCAAGGTTTGAAAGTTTGTCAAGTAAATGTTGAAGAAGTCGTAAACGAGGTGCAGTTTCTCATCGTTTTAGTATTGTATGTGGGTTCCGGATAAGACGTTTGTCCAGATAGAGAAGGACTATAGTCTAAAATAGGACTCAAGTCAAGAAACATATAATAAGTAAATAAATTACTGTATTTCTTAAAACAGATTTTAATTTTAATTTCTAACAAAACATGATTTATTGTTATAAATAAATACAATGGATTTGATGTTGTACAATAATACCACTGGGTACATAAAGAGAGACAATTAAACACATTCAGAACCAAAATCGTATTTTTAAACTCTTTATAACATTATACAATAAACAATGTTTTAAAGCTAACTTAACACAATTTTCTTTTTATAACAGAATTATCCCTAGGATTCCTAGGATGAGTGTGTATTGTAATCAAAGTGTGACTTGAACATTTTTAACTTTTAATTTAATCATATTATTGTTTTCTAATTTATTTATTTTTTATTTAATCTATTTTATATATATATATATATATATATATATATATATATATATATATATATATATATATATATATATGGATGGTTATGGATCACTGAAGAGGGAAGATTTGCCTGGTTCGGATAGGACCCCCGGTGGCCTAGTTGGATAAGGCGCCACGCTAGAGAGGTGGAAACTCGGGTTCGAATCCCGACTGGGTCAAATCTTTTCTCTTCAAAAATAAAATAATATATTTAATAATATTGAATTATTTCAAGAAAAATTACATATATACATACCGGTGACGGATTGTCAATAGATCCAAAGTTAAATGTAATGTTCAATATGAACATTCATCCCCGGAATCACATCGCGATTTGCGAGTGCCCGGGGGGTTATGGATCACTGAAGAGGGAAGATTTGCCTGGTTCGGATACGACCCCGGTGGCCTAGTTGGATAAGGCGCCACGCTAGAGAGGTGGAAACTCGGGTTCGAATTCCGACTGAATCAAATCTTTTCTCTTCAAAAATAAAATAATATATATATATATATATATATATATATATATATATATATATATATATATAAGTTAAGATGTAGAGGGGATAATATACATCCTAATTCCCAAAGTTAATCCCAAACAACCACCAAATGTATAAATAGAGGATTGCTGAGCAATAAAGTCAGTCTATTATCAGTACCCGTGAATGTTATTTCGTTCCTTATTTTCCTTTTTTTTTTTGCTGTTTTTGCTCGAAGGAACTTAACTGGTGCCGAAACCCGGGAGCAGCTGAGCGTAATTCTGGGTAAGCAATAATTTTTAATTTTCCCACCAACCGCTTCGTAATCTTTGCACTAAACGTATTTTTCGTTTCGTTTCTCTTATATCCTCCATATCTTTAAGATCAAATTTCGAATAGTAAATGGAGGGAAATGCCATTCTGAAACCGGCGTCTTTCGAAGTTCAATCTGAAATGGCGCCTCTACCACCAGAAACTTCAGCAGCAGCCCATGCGAATTTGGCGGCGGCACAAGCGAACGCACTGGAGTTGATGAAAATAAAGACAGCCACATCACAGGACTTAAGAAGAGCGATCGCCGACATAGAGAGATATGATGGAGAGATTGGTGAGTTAAATCACTTTCTCAAAGGAGGAGATCGAGTGTTGGCTCGAATCGAAGCCAAGGCGAGGGACAACCTTTTGGATCCGATTGATGCATGTGCATTAAGAGCAGTATTAGCATGCCGTGTTAATCGCAGCGTACTCAATGTGATTCAGGCAGACGAAGATACTCCCTGGGCGGTAGTCAAGGATCGTCTCAAGAAGGCCTTCGGAGGCGGGCGATGGACTCCGGAAGAGGATATCTTCCGCATGTTTCGTGAAGTGAGGAAACCACACCAGTCTAGTGGGCAATACGCGGGATCTTTGTTGGCTCATTACAACAAGATAACGGAGAAAATGAGAGAAACGACAGAAGCCCCGGAAGTGGAAGCAAGGATGGCCTTCCTGTCAACCATCCTAAAGATACAGCTAGCAAAGGAGACGGGAAAAAAGGACGGACTACCAAGGGACAAAACCTTTCTGGAATGCGCCAGGGAAATGGTGGACTCGAGTGCACGAGACGAAGAAGTCCGGAAGGAGGATGGCTGGAGCAGGGTGATCTATAAGCGGACAGATAGCGGAAGAAACGCGCACCCTAGAGTGGACTCTTGGAGGAGAAGAAATACGGATCAGGGGATCCGAGAGAGGCTACCGATGAGAGAAAGGAGGCAGGGAACGGAGAGGAAGACATGGAAGAGAGAAGACAGGAAATGTCACGGATGCGGCAAGACTGGTCATTTGGTGGCTCAGTGCCCTCGCATGCGCTGTTTCGAGTGCGGTTCAGAGGGACACATTGCAAGGCAGTGCCCTTACATGAGCAGACGCAGGGGTGCGAACCAGGCAGAGCCTATGGAAGTGAACATGCAGCGCCTGTGGAGAAGAGGTAGACGACCGTCAGAATCGACGGGATCTTCAGGAGTATCGGAGACGGAAGAAGAAGAGGGCGGACCGGGAGATGGAGGACGTGCAGCCGGAAGGAGCGAACGGAGGAGTGACCGGAGGAGCCGGGAGCGAGAGGCGGTGCCGGAGCGGGGAGCAAGGGACGACGAATGAGGTGAGTGTAAGGAGAGGGGCAACCATTGTGAGGTAAATAATAATGTTCGAAATGTGAAGGGTGGGTTGCCTATTATAAGAATTGCTGGGGGAGTGAGATGTTTGGTCAATACGGGCAGTTCGACCACGATCATGTGCAGAAATGCAATAGGGAAATTATGTAAAGGAGAGAGGATACCCCGAATAAGAGCGTGTAATTGTAGGTTGATTACCCTGAGTGGCCCCTGTAGAGTAGAGGGTGAGATAGAGATTCAGTTAGGCAGTTGGGGAAAGGAAGGGGAAGAACTTACGGTGCACGTGGTGGAGGACATGCCGCGGGAATACGGGGGAATTATTGGGTACGACCTTTTGGGGAGAATAGGGACCCGAATAGAGAGTGTGAGTGATCATTGGGCGGTCAGGATCGGAGAGAGGAGCTACGAGGGCGAGAAGGGTCGAGGGGAGACGCAGGCGACGGTCGGTGTTGTAATCCGGAAGGGAGATTGGCGTCAGGCAATAAAGCAAGAGTACTCGGACGTATTTTTCAAGGAAGAAGAGGCGCTGAGCGTCACGGGGGAAACGCTACACGAAATTCCGCTGAAGCAGGATCGTGTAACTTACGTAAAGGAGCGGAGGTACCCCCAGGCGTTACGCCAGCACATAAGAGAGGAAATCGACAGTCTGAAGAGACAAGGGATCATTGTCGATAGCACATCGCCGTACAATAGTCCTCTGTGGGCGGTTAAAAAGAAAGGTGAGGAGGGGGCATCGCGGGAAAAGTATCGAGTGGTCGTGGATTTTCGGAAGCTTAACGAGAACACGGTAGACGAGAAGTATCCAATACCCCGGTTCGAAGACATATCGGATAGGTTAGGAGGGGCAACCGTGTTTAGCACTTTGGATTTGAAGGCGGGGTACCATCAAATAAGGATGCACCCCAGGGATCAACATAAGACGGCGTTTACTTTCGAAAGAGGCCACTATGAATTTACGAGGATGCCGTTTGGCCTGAAAAATGCACCGATCACCTTCCAGAGACTAATGGACGAGTTTTTAAGAGGACTGGACGAAGGGACATGCCAAGTTTACATGGACGACTATTTAGCAAGGACGAGACGCGACACATTGAGGACTTGAGACAGGTATTCAACAGACTTAGACAGTTCGGTTTAAAATTATCAGAGGAGAAGTCAACCCTGGGGCGAGACCAAATCAACTTTCTGGGCCACACGATTACAAGGGAGGGAGTAAGGCCGGACGCAAGGAAAGTAGAGGCCATACGGAGGATGGCCATTCCGTCGGACGTGAAAGGGATACAGAGGCTCCTGGGGACACTAAATTACTATCGGAGGTTTGTTCCGGAGATGGCGAGACACCTCGTACCCCTGAATGACTTGCTGAAAAAGGGACGCCAAATCGTAATTACCCCTGAAATCGAAGACAATATCCGGAAGTGCATGGCGAAACTCCAAGAGGAGCCGGTTCTCACATTCCCCGACTTTACGAAACCCTTTACAATTACGACGGACACTAGCGAGTATGCAGTGGGGGCCGTGTTATCCCAAGAGGGAGGTAAAGGGGAACAACCCGTGGCATACGCAAGTAGGCGTTTGACGGAAACGGAGGCGCGTTACAGCGCCTTGGAACGGGAACTGTTAAGCGTGGTATGGGCGGTCGAGCACTTTAGACCTACGTGTTTGGGCCTAAGTTTAAGGTATTAACATATCATCGGCCGTTAATGTGGGTAGGAAAGTTGAAGGAATCGTCGGCAAGGGTCACCCGGTGGAAGGAATTACTAAGCCAGTACAATATGGAAGTCGTATACAAGCCGGGGAGGAAAAATATCGTAGCCGACTGGTTGTCACGAGCCATACAGGTGAATGCGATAGAGCCGGAAGCTGGAGAATATTCAGGGAGAATCCAGCGTTTTATACGGGAGTGGACACCGGAAGGAGAAGGGGAGCGAGATTCGGAAGCGACGGGAGAGGAGAGGGAAGGAACGCAAGAGGAGGGTTCGGAGGGGGGAAGACCGGAGGAAATAGAGGACATCATCAATGAAAAACACAGACAGAGGAAGACTAGTACGACAGGACTGACAAAGGCGGAATATTCAAGGTACGGGAAATTCCGTATAACTACAGTTCGATCACAGGCAGGATTGGGGGAGGATATGATCAGGAAAATTCTGAGAGATGAATCTCGATCAGGGGAAACTTTTTACCTATATGTCGGTAACGCAGTTTTGTGGAAGAAAATAAAACGGTTGTGGAGAACGGAAAGGATAGGATTAGATCGCACATTTATCCGGTGTAAGCTGATGGTAGAGACGGTGATGGAGGCGGAACGGCAGAAGGAGATCACGATAGCGTACCATGAGGGCAAGACGAATCACCGGGGAGTACAGGAGACCTTGCAGGCATTAAAGCGAAGGTACTTTTGGGCTAAAATGCGGGAAACCATTGAAGAAGTGATCCGATTGTGTAAAATCTGTAACACAACAAAGTACGACCGACACCCTCCAACCGGAAGACAGGAAGAGACGGAGACACCCTTAGGACCACTGACAGACTTACAAATAGACACCTTCACATGGAAAGGGTATAAATGGATAACTGTCATAGATGTGTTCAGTAAAATAGCGATGGCATACCCAGTGGAAGACAGGTCAGCCGAGTCGGTATTAATGGCCCTCCGAATTTGGTTCCAGTTTTATGGGGTACCAGAGAGGATAACCTCGGATGGAGGTAGGGAATTCGATAATACCCGGCTTAGGAAGGAGATGTTAGGGTTGGGTGTGGCATGGCACCTGAATACTCCAGGACACCCAAAAGGCCGGGGGGTAGTGGAACGGTTGCATAGTACGCTAGGGGATCACCTTCGCGTTTTTCACGCAGAAAAGGGGTTAGAGGCTGGTATGGCAATGCCTAAAGCAATCGTAGCATACAATCATTCAATCCACGCGGCGACAGGGTTTTCACCTTTCGAAATGCTATTCGGCCTTCGCGAACGTAGGAGGGATACCCGTGGGGCAGTAGTGGACGAAGAATTCGCGGCGACGTTGGTGGCGAACAGGGTAGCACTCGGGGAGAGATGGGAAAAATCACGGAGGAAGCTCGTGGCAGAAAAGAATAGAAGGGTGAACCGCTAGAATCTCAAAGTACAGGATACGATGGAGAAGATCGCAATCGGGACCATTATTGTATACCGCAAGGTAGTGTCAAACCGGAGTAAGGAAGACGTGCGGTATGACGGGCCCTTCAAGGTCGTTGCTATTCGAGAGCATAACGTGGTCACCATCCAGAGTATAGAAGATCCCCGGAAAAGGAGAACGGTGCACCTAGAACAGCTAAAGATTCCGTTGAAGTAATATTGTTTTTTTTGTTTTGTTTATCTTCTTCTCTCGTCGGTTTCCGGGTACCCTCGTTTATCTCGTTTTTTATCACGTTTTTCGTTTATTCTCGGGTTCGTTCATGGTTCAGAGTCGTTTATTGTTGATTATCGGTATTTCTATTGTTTCACTTTTCGTCCATTCGTTTTATTCGGTTTGCTCGTTTATCATATTATCGTTATTTCTAGTGTGTCATTTTTCGTGTATTCGCTTCGTTCGTTGTGTTCGTTTATCATATTCATGTTTACCCGTTGTCGGAAAATGATTTCGTGGGGTATCCTCTTTTCTAGACAAGGAAACTTATGTAAATATTCAATGATGTAAATGATTAAGAGAAGTTTAACAGTTTTTGTGTTTTGTTTCCTCTTAGTTTTTTTTTACTGTATTAAGTGAGTACCTGTAAAAGAAGTATATAAGTTCTGAGTTATGTGGAAGTTTTTTTTTTGTATATATACATTTATCTGTAACATTGATTTTTGTTTATTTTTTTCGGTCGGTTGTTTGGCCTGTGTAGGAGTTTACGATGATTGTTCGTAAACTGGTGGGGGGGAGTTAAGATGTATAGGGGATAATATACATCCTAATTCCCAAAGTTAATCCCAAACAACCACCAAATGTATAAATAGAGGATTGCTGAGCAATAAAGTCAGTCTATTATCAGTACCCGTGAGTGTTATTTCGTTCCTTATTTTCCTTTTTTTTGCTGTTTTTGCTCGAAGGAACTTAACTTATATATATATTGTACCTAGTCCCGCCAAAAGTTTTGTCACGCATATAAAGTGCTGACCTTTGTACTGCTGAAAGCTATTTGAAGCATCTTATCATGACTCTTTCTGTGTATACACGATGAGGCATTGAAATTCTGAAGAATGGCCCTTCTCCAGCTCTCATCTCAATCCCCTCAATTATAAGTTTTGGCCAGAATTGGAGGCCATGGCCTGCAGAAGAAGACACAGCACCCTCGACGCCCTAAAAAAATCCCGATGTGAGACAGCTAAATAATTTCCTATAGAAAAGGTGGATACTGCAATTGACTTGTGGCTAGAACGAATTATGTCCTGAGTCAAAGCCAGAGGAGAGCATTTTGAGTAATAACCATTTTTTGTTATTTGTTTATAAATTTATTCAATATCATTAGTAAACTATATAAATATATTACATTATTTAATTTTTACTCTTTGAAATGGGTGTGACAGAACGTATGGCCAGACTTAATATAGTTTGAGATTTTTTATTTTTTCACATTTTGTATAATATTATATACTAGCTTCCACCGTCGCAGCTTCGCCCGCTTTTGAAAGTATAGATATTTGACTAATTTTTTTATTTAAATTTTATTTGTTTATCGATAAAAATCTTGTATTGAAGAATGCAATTGAGTATTATTTCTTCAATGATATGTTAACACATAACAGTAATTTGTAACCTGGTTAAAATTACACTGATTAAGTGTTTGAAGATTACATAAAAGCAAAATTTTAAATTTTAATATGAGATGGTAATCCTTACGGACAAAGGATATTAAAAAACTCTCGTAGATAATGGACTGCATAATCAGTGCTTTGTACTAAAAGCCCACAGATCTTATTTTTAGAGACAGTATCAAAAGGCAAAAGACCTACATTTTGATTAGGTAATAACTTTTACCGGCAGGAAAAAGTTTATCAATTTCATCTAGTTAGACTTTAATTTCTAATCCTAACAGTTGATGACAATGTGACAAACCTCTTTTCTGTCACTTAAGATTATTATAAGATTATACATATTTATATATATTTTTAAAACAATTTTATTTAATCAAGTAAATTTTATAAACAATTTCTAGCCATGTATAACACCTTATCTTTGTAACCTCTCTTGAATGGTGCTCGACACCTATCGGTCAATTTTCAAGCTTCACTGCGCACCACATATTTATGGTTTTTTTTTTTTTTGCAACAATTTAAATGAAAGATATAAATTTTATTATTGCTAAACCTTCCTTAAACTTTGAAGATAATGAAGTTAAAATTTGGTACAGATTGGTTCAGTAGTTTTCACGGATAGTGATCACAAACGAAAGATGGTTTGTCCATATATACAATAGTATAAATATAGATTTAATGAAGTTTTATAATTTAATTTTGTTTTCACTTCTTTTCAATTAATTCTTATTGTGCATATTGTGAGAATGGACCCCTAAAGCCATCCATATTACTTATTGCCCTGTTTAAGGCATATTGTAATACTTTCTCAATAAAAGAATTTCAATATTTAAAATGTTATAGTTGAGTCTCGTCTTACCTGAGCCAATAAAAAAATTATCAAAACCATAGTTGACTGAGAATACAAAATACTGTCATTTTCATAAGCAATACGCCTTAGTTTTGGCTATTGAGATAAGAAGAAAATGTAATCGTCATGGAATTTGCCAATGACCATTTCATATATATCAAAAATATATTCTCTCTTTAGTACACTAATAGAAGCTTGAAATATAATATAATTAAAATATATGAAAATCAGAATAATACCAAATGAACGAAAACAGACAAACAAATAAACAATAAGAGTCCTCTGGATCATATGCATTTCTGCCGACGAGTAGTTTTTAGTTGCACATTTTACGTATAAATAATGGAACAAGCAACAACAATATTCCCTATATATTTCGTTAAACATGGCCAAATATGTTGAAAATGATTCCACGGATTTCCGTAAAGAATAAAAGAAAGCAATCAGGTGCATATCTTATTGTAAATTTATGTATCCTGATCTGTTGTTTCCTATACTGAGACACAAATCAAATCATTTATTCTGGTTTCTTAAAACACATGATTACATGTCAAACTTATACATTAATAATTATACCTTATACTCACAAGTCAGGTTAAAGAGCTATATATATTTAAATTAATTGCAAACAATCTTAAACTCATTCCAGCTGTGAATCCTTGACTAATTAATTCAATAATAAATTAACCGATTTCGTAATATGCTTACGTTGGGTGAATTAATTAAATATGAATCAGAGATATTCAACTCTTTAATTTAAATATCTTTATATATTCCGCAAGACAAAAACTATAATCATAAAACAAAAAAGACGATGCATAGAGATAAGTCAAATAGTGATCACATCGACTTTTAACTTTTTTTTTTTTTTTTAGAAAATTACTGCTGTAAAACAGTATAGGTCTAGTATATAGAATGATTATGGATCTAACAGTTTTTCGAAAATTTGCAGAGAAAAAAAGAAGGAAATTAAATAAAAAAATAAAATTTAATATACGAAGAACGTCAAATGGAAGACTCTCCAGAAGTTTTGGGAGCTGCCTTAATTAAAGTCGTGTAACAAAGATCACTGGAAACCCCTTTGGAGCAAATAACTCTAAATAAACCTTAAATAATTTTTTTTTACATTCTATTATGTTTTGAAAACCAGAATGTATTAGTGAATCGAATTTTATTTATTTTATTAATTATGAAATGATACGTACATTAATTGTAATTTTTAGCCAAGCTAGGCTCTATCTATCTATCTAATTTTTTTTTACATGAATATCTCTTTTGACTGGGAGTGTATAGTTTTATTTTTTGTAACGTTTTTTCATCCTTAAAAATATAACATTTTAACACGCTGTACCTCTGTTTTTGTTCCTCATATCGTAAATTTATCGTCAGTTTTGCAATTAGAAATTAATGGAAAATATTTTTGTTATATAACATTTGTCGCTGGAATCTACCTTTAGGAGCTATATTGCATTAAAAACATCGTTTGAAACACACATTTTTAACTTGGTTTATTTCAAATAATCATTAATTGTTAAGATAATTTAATTAAAGTGATCTTTTTAATGTAAATTGAGAAAAATGGTAGATTATGGAAAGACATATCTATGATCTCTTGTTTTTCAAAATCGAGTAGAAAAGTTTTTTGTTTTTTTTTAAACGTAAATTTACTATTGTGACTAAGTAATTGGTTAGTAATCTATTAAAAATAAATTAGATTTATAATATAAAATATATTTAAATATTGAAAAATGAATTTTTATTTAAATTTAAATTTGTACAAGGACGGCAAACTATTGTCAAAATATAGGTTTTCTTCAGGACAAAATTTTCAACTTATACATATATTAAGCCATCGTAAACATTATTGATAATATCTGCTATAGTTCTATTCACTATTGCATTATTCCTAATATAATTTAGATTACAAAAAGTCTTTTCGCATCTTCCTATCGTCCTATATAAATCACAATAATACATCATATGGTATACTTAACATGTCTTAAAATTTCTTCTTATATGCTGTTCTGTAAAAATTAAAGGATGTCCCTATAAGGAGGAGTAATTCACCTATCCATAAAAGTAAAAAGGCGGTAGGAGAGTGGCAGTGTATCGCCTTCTTCGCAATTATGAACATGATCAGTATCAGTTCAACCTGAAATATTTAGATAACATATCATTAAAACAGACGTTGATATTTGAACATTATACATATTGAAAAAGATGGGGATGAGAGATCTCTAGAAATATCATAAAATTAGCCAAAGCCCGGAAGAGTTACCGCTGGGTATTGTTCTTTCCTATACCTTGTATAAGAATACATGTATGAGTTTGGAACTTCTTCAGTCAACACGTGGAAGGAAATGAATCAAGAAATATCAGCTAACTAGATGAGAAGCAAACCTCGACTAATGGAGGCAGTGCCAGAGGAGCTCCTATTCCTTTAGGAGCTTTTAGATGTGATTAAAATTTTAGAATGTGATTAAAATTCTAAATATTAAAAAGAAAAAAAAAATATTCTTTGGGTTTATCATCATGTTTATTGGTCATTAGTGTGCAACTTTATGTGGGGCAAAAAAGCCATATGATAAAGTATTATATTCTTAACAGAGGTGGCAAAAAGTCTGATTTACGATTCAAACTTCATCACAAAAACCGCGAACAGCAATTTGGTTGTAGAAAAGTTCTTTATCAAATAAGGTTGTTCTATTATACTTTTTATGATAGATAAGACGTTCATTGGTTCATTGTAGGGATCAGCTAAATCAATGATATAACCATTTGTTGTCCAGGGTTTACCATGTGGCGTTTGTTTGTTGGGGTTTGTAGGCACAAAACTAAAGGGTCATCAATCCCTGCGTAGTTTACGATACTATATTTACGTTAACTTTCACATAAGATTAGGGTCAGGAAGGCTGCCACGAACAGAGGTGCGCCCCCTAGGAGAGACGAGCCGCACCCACCGAGCAGGAAATGCGCCACGGTTTGCTTATCTATATGAATACATATTTTCTTATATTTAAATTATATACGAAGCTTATAAGTAGGATGTGGATAAAAACCATTTACATTTCTTCTACATGGAAAAGTCCAAATCCTCACAAGGTTCGGAGCATAACTCGCCCAAGCAGCCATGTTGCATTTCCCACCAAGCGGGACCGATCCGCCCCAAACCCAGGAACCCAGCCCCCATCCGAGCCCTAAGAAATCAAATACATTTTCGAAAAAATAAAAAATAAAGAAGAAAATAATAAAATTAATAATTAATAATAGTTAATACAATAGTTAAAATCAATTGGAGTTTGTTCAACAATTCATTTTCCTTTAAGAAACTTAAAACTGATTTAACTTTAGATTCGTCATTGCCAGGAATGTCCCAGATATTGGCCGATTCTCAATCTGGTCACCTTGTGGTGTTCCTAACACCTTGTGGTGTTTTCTTCTGTCCACTGTATTTATCGCCTTTTTAATAACAAAATAATTAAAAATCATTTAATTTTACAGTTGTTTAAACCTTCCAAGAACAATGATGATGATTTAGTTAAGATTGGTAAAATTTGATGGAAAATGTCTTCTTCTTTACTATAGTAGTCTGGATATAATTTTCTTTGATTTTGTATTTGTTATCAGAAAAAAATTTGTCTGCTTACTCAAATTACCGAATTAATTATATTGAAAATCAATCAAATTAAATAATCTATTTAAAAATTACCACTAATATGTAACTATAATCATTGTGTACTACTTTATCATACCCATTTATACTTACCAGCTGAATGTATATGACGAACTTTCTAAAGTAAGTGAACTTCTCGTTGATATCTACCAGCATTATATATGAGTATAGGACCATGAAGAGTACTGTGTTCAGCGCAATCATTTTTATTAGTACTTCCTCTGAAAAAAACAAACAATAAATATCCATATCACGCATTCGAATTCATTCGAAAATTATAGATTTATCTTAATAGAGAAAACAAAAAAGCAAGAAAGCTAAAGTATTTATTCGTTTTCCCCATAAAGCGTTTAGGTTCTACCAAAATCAGGCAGCAATAAAATAAAGGACATTAAAAATGACACTGGTTTTTAAATGAAGAGGACAGAAATCTAACATTTTATAATCGATTGGATTTTATTGTATTGAACCCTCAGATCTAAAACAAGACAACAAAAAACAGGCATTCGACTTAAGAAATAGGATATTTCCATTATCAACCTTTGCCGACATCATGGTAGCTGTTCATAGGTTCATCGTAAAATATTTGACAAGGATGGAACACCATTGTCATCGTCAACCAGTGCTGCCGATGCAAGTATTTTTTCCCGAAATCGGGAAATGTTTGGCATCGGCGGGAATTTAACCGGTATCTCCGAAAAACGAGTAATTTCGGGTATTTTTGCTTTCCATAAGTGATTATGTTAATACCTATTACATTGATATCTTTTTCTAAATTGATAAAAACAATTATCGTCAAAAAGTTCAATAGCGATTGTAATATTTTTCGGTGAAGGAAGAATCGAAAAGGTTAGTCAGTCTTCGACGACAATCAGGGGGATGAAAGCCGTTTAGTTCCTCAGATGTCCACGTGAATGTTAGGTACCACCACTAAATGTCACTGCCTTTTTCGAATGCTGCTGTGGAAAGGGGTAGTAAAGGGGTTTTACAAGTAAAGGACAGCATAGGCAGTTCGTTAAATACTTTTAAACCCAGCAATACCATGTTGACGGATAATGTTTGGGCAACCGTTGAAAGTAAAGGCGATAGTGATTTAGAAGAGTAAATAAATTTTAATGTTTTATAAATAATTTAAATTTTTGGTTATTACCTGTATGTTATATTATATATTATGTTATTACCTAACTTGTAGGCGCCACATTTATATTTTGTTATTTATTATTATGATAATCGTTTTATGTTTTGAATAGACATCATTACTTCTTTATAAAAAAGTTATGTACAAATTTGTATCTACTAGTCTTTTTGTTTTCTACGTTTTGAGTTTATTAAATTATCATATTTTAAGTTTATAACATTGTGACAGTTTGTGATAAATGGCGATTAAGTCTGAATTAAACGATTAAGACGTTATTTTAAGTGTTATATCACACAATAAGATAATAACTTATAACATTGTGACAGTTTGTGATAAATGGCAATCAAGTCTGAATTAAATCATATATAAAAGTCTGAATTAAACAAATTAGATGTTATTAAAATATAAAATTTTTACCTACTAATTGTTTTATTAATAATTCCTAATATTATATTTTGTACCTGCCCACTTTCCTTTTCTTTTAGTCACCCTGCAAATCGTCAGTAAGAAAATAATAATGTAGGTAAATATTGAAAGGTTGATTACTTAAAAAAGGTTAAGAAATTAAGAAGGTTAATACAGTAATAAAAATTAACATTTATTATATTACACTGACACTAAATTTAAAATATATTCTCCAGAAATCAATTATAATAAATATAAAAATTATAATTAGTATTTAGTAATTTTTTGTTTTGCGGACCATTTGGCGCCTCTTTATAAGTATTTAATGCCCCCCCCCCCCCCCCCCCCCCCCCCCCCTCGCTGGGTTAATAAACATAATTCCCGAAAACGGGTATTACTGCAAGCATTGGCGGGTATTTCTCGGTAAAAACGGGAATTTTTATGCTTGGTGGCGGGTATTTTGCGTTGGGGGCAACGGGAGCACTGTCCTCAACCCTCCTATCACAAGCTTGGGACCGCTTAGGAAGAGTTGAGACTAAATCTCTCGACGAAAGCATATTTTCCGCTGACGATAGGAACGCGAGAACACAACAGACTGCGTGGAAAGGGCCATTGATGTCCTCATTTTCAACCTCTAACCTGGCCATCGAAGCGTATAAAATAGAAGAAAGAAGAAAAGCTGTTACTAGAAATTGCCAAAATCAAATTTCTATTTCATCAAAGATTTTATTGCACAAAATCCTAAAATATTTTTTAAAAATAAGTAAAACTAAAAAATAAATAAAAATACCTTTCAAGTTAAGATAATCCAATAAATATGTAAGTAACGGCATTGACCCGTGATGAAAAATATTACGCAGTGAGAGCTGGGATGTCTGTTTCTTTAACACGTAAAACACCTAAATACAAAAATAAAGTACATGTATTGATTAATAAAGCATATTGTAATTATTTTAATATTATGTGTTTTCTTTTATACAGGGTGAGTATAAATATAGTGGGTCCAATCCGTTGCAGATATACGATAAATCAAAGACTTTTTTGAGGAAACCACGTTTTTTTTTACCATAAAATCTGTAATATCTCCATTTTGTTTAAATATTTTTCAAACTTTGACCACATTTTTGGACTTTTTTACACTAAGATGTACTCACCCTGTATATTCAGCGGAGGGTGTGCGATTCCGATTCCTAGGTGTGCGCACATTGAGTAGTCAATTGTTCTGTGTGGAGGAAGATTGTTTTTTGTTTTTTTCATAACCCATATACAGTAGACCCTCGGTATAACGCGGCTCGTTATACCGCGGATTCGGATATAACGCGGGTCAAGCTCCGGTCCCGATCCTGATCCGATTAAAATTAATAAAAAATAAGATTACAATGTATTATAGTTTTAAAACCAACAATAGAAAACTTGAAAACAATTCATTAGTAAATTGAGTCATAAAAACTATAGAAAAAACGAAGTTCTGGGAAAAAGTGAACTCTGCAAATAAATTTACATTTGTTAAACACACTTCTAATTTCTAAAAGGAATTTGTAAAGAAAAAAAATTATAACTGGTTGTTAACGTAGGAAGTAAAATTAAATAGGACGTTTAGAATGAATTACGATTGTCTATTCAAGTTTCATTGTTTTTGTTTCAATATTAGAACTTTTTAAAGTTTGATTTTTATTAGAATTTTAAAAGAACTGTAGGAAAGAGTGTTTACATCGCTTGCGTCGTCCTGGAAATAAGCCGAAATGTGTTGCTTAGACAATCTCGATTGAATATCTTCCCGGTAACCTACCTAGATGACGTACGGAGAAGTTGTCTCTATTCCTGCCTTCTTGATTCACAGAATCCCCCTCATTTCCTTTTTTAAAAACTGTGTATTATTCCTTTTGTTGTTGCCCGAGTTTATATCAAAGTGCATTTTCATTATTTTTTGACCCCCAATGATTCATACTTCTGCCTTCGTTATACCGCGGGTACGCCCATAACGCGGGAGGTTTCATTTCCCCTTAACCCGCGTTATAACGAGGGTCCACTGTATATATAAATGAAAGATATCTTTGAATAGAGTGCTATATTTATATATATATATATATATATATATATATATATATATATATATAGAGAGAGAGAGAGAGAGAGAGAGAGAGAGAGAGAGAGAGAGAGAGAGAGAGTGAGAGAGAAAGATTTGGTGCCTTCTTCTGTAACTGTGTTACATTCTAAGGCGGATTTGTTGTATTATGAAAGAAGGTAAGGTTTCATATTTGATAAAGATGTTGGGGCACATCTTTATTTAATTTGTTTCTTAATCTGAAAACAGAAAAATAATCCATTAGTAAAAAAGAAGAGTTGTGCATGATATCATCGTCCAACTGTCTGTTGCCATCGAACGGGAGGGGGTGCTGAAGATAGTGTTTGGAAAAGCGGGTTTGTAACTAATTTTAGGGAATCGAAAAATTTAATATACCTTCTGGAAATTCTTGGAATTAATATACTATTCTGGTACTGATGGGAGGTTAAATATCTGATGGAGCTCTGGGGGTTTCTTCTTTTTCAGAGATGTTGTGCGGGCGATTCTTCGGAGCATCGTGTCCTGGACACCCAAGGGATATATGGGTGAATAGAGATGCGCCATATAATAAAGCTTGTCTTAAAATTGATTTATAAATGGAAAGTTTCAATCGGAGTGATAGGGCTGGGATTGCTCTTTGTGGACCCTATAAAGGAATAATTTCTTCACTTCCTTCAACATCATAAGCACAATAGCTACCAAATCAACAACCCAGCCATTTAGCCGTTCAACCCGCTGAACCTCAGCCATCAACCTCAGCAGCAGGGTTATCTCAGACTCTTCAACCAACTATTGAATTCACGAAGGTCGAACGAAGAAATCGACGGTCACAAAATCTGGCGTCTCAAACATCCTTTCAATCCCGACCTCCCAAATAATCAATCCTTTCCCATCAACTAGTCATCAGACACCACATCAAGTGAACCAACAGATCAAGCCTCTAATACAAATCCATGGGCAAACTCTTTAACAATATCCAAGCCAAATCCCATTCCAGGTACCGTCTTCAAGACAGTTTAATCATCCGTTTCAAATATCAGAACCCTATCCTACTTCCTCCCAAAATCTTGGTGGAATCTCATCGATTCTTTCATCCTTCCTTCGTGAATTCCAAGAAACTATCAGACCCTTAGTTACCCTTCTTACAAGCGCCCTTTCAGAAATCACGTCCATTGTTCCTCGATGATCCAAAACTCCTTGGAACTTCTTTTATGGAATGCAAAAGGTTTGCTCAATCACAGAAATGAACTAGACATATTCTTATACGACAATAACATTCACGTTGCCCTGGTCTACATTACTTACAGAACTGACCACCCCACAGTGGGACGAATGACCAATCTAGGAGGAAAAAAGTCTGTATCGCTTAAACAGACCGGGCAACCTTATTTACATAAACAATAGAGTTTAAATAAGCTAAAAAGAAACCTCTCAAGTCACAATCATAAGGAAAATACCATACAGTAGGCCCCCATTATCCGTGGTTCAGATTTTTTTTTATAAGGTTTAATTTTTCACCATTCATTTTATTTGTATCATATTAATTTAATAAAAATAATAATTTAGATCGTTTCTATTATACAGTAATTATTTTAATTATCTTAAAAAAGTAATGAATGAAAAAACACGTCAAGCTGTTATCATATAAAAGAGATGTTTCCGATGTACTAATCCAATTCATTTTATTAAGCGATACTGTTTTCAAATCTTTCTGTGATATTCTTACTGACCTGTTTGCAAAACTATTTACTCAGTTATGCTTTAGTCTCCATTTAAATGGGAACTATCGAAATGTCACAAAATAATAATAATAATAATAAAAAATAAATACAAACAGTTTTCATGCTTAAACAAAAATTAACCCATAAAAACTGAATAGAAAAAGGTGAAAGTCTTAAAGTGTCATCCGCTGAATTAAGAATTGATGATCAAAGTGTTCATGATATTTTGAAAAAGATGGAAGGTATTTCCGAATTTGTATCGTCGCACATTGCGACGAATGGCCAATCTAGGAGGAAAAAAAGTCTGACTTACTTAAATAGACACAGCAACCTGATTTACATAAACAATGGAGTTAAAATAAGGTGAAATCAAAGCGCATAAGTAACAACAATAAAGAATATAATATATTAAACGAAACTAACTAACTTAATAACTGTTTTTTGTAAACCTTAAATCTGAAAACATTTGACATTGCAGTTGACATATTCTACATTCACTATCACTCCATGTTGTCATCTTCTGAAGAGTCCACATCTTCCCCAGAGGAATCATCGGTGGATGAGGAGCAAGAATAATTACTATCAGGACTTTTAAAAAGGTCTGCTGTGATAATGTCTGTAATGGGTAATGTTTTTTTTTTATTTTTCTTGGTTTTTGCTATAAACTAACGATGAAAAAATATCAACAAGATTATACAGAGTGCTCAATTGCAAGAATTAATAATTTTTACTAAATGTGACCTGCCGAGTTAGATACTACTTACATCCTTGTTTTTACTTAGTAATCCCACAGCTAAAACCAAAACAAAATTCTAATACTGCTCTATAAACATCTTCCGCTTACACCTGTTGCAACAGTTTCATTAATTTCGATTACACATTTTTTCTCCTTAGTAAAAAATAAACATTACTGATTTTTTATCCAAATGAAAATTCAATACATACAGTAAAAACATGCATACATATCTCCATTCTTATGTATTTGTGTGTATTGTAACTTTATAAACGTATACAAAATGATTTTTCCTTATAAAAGTGATTTTCTCAATCTCCTAATAACTTTCTGGGGTTTTCCAGCCTCTTATTACTTCGTTTTAATTTTCGTAAATACCAATTTTAAATATCTCTTCAGTGCAGCTATAGATTTTGGAATAATATCCTCTAATTTAAGTGTTTTAAAAATAGTAATACATATCAAAACAATGCCCTTACAGTTTTGACAAATACGAAATAACTCTCTTCGCGAAATTGAAAATTCGTTCTTAGACAAGAAAGCAGATAAAAGCAGCTAAATGTTTCATGATTATTTCATATACCTTCTAAGGCACCTCTACCGTGAATTTCAGAGAGGTACTTTGGGGTACTTTTTAGTAATAGATCTTTTTAGTTTAAAAAATGCTTTAGTTTACGGCACTTTTAAAAATATTATATAACAGGTCAAATTATGAAAAACTTATTATGAGCATGGCTTACTGGTATAATGATCGTCTATATTCACTAATTATAAAAGAATAATGAAAAAATATCACTATTGATAATCCTATGATGATACACAAATTTAGATTGAAAGAATCAATAGTTTTAACAAAATTTGAGCTGTCGAGTTAGGTACTACTTTTTACCTTGGAATCCACCTCCAAAAAACGAAAGAACCTTTGATAATGTTCCATAAACTACTAAACTATACACCTATCACAATAGATACATTAATTTTGATTATGACTTTTTTCCTCCTAGATAGGCCATTCGTCCCACTGTGCACCCCAACAAAACAGCCCACGGTGGTACTTGTATTCTTATCCATAGATCACTAACCCTCACCTAGATTCCTTCCTCTCCAACTGACACCATTCAGTCTACCGCACTAATCCTATCCTCCCTTCCATTTAACCTTACTATTTCAGCTGTATATTGTCCTCCAGGAAATAGCCTAACTAATGGCCTACATCCCTGAGAAAACGCCCAGATATTCACGACATATGTGTCACCTCTCAAATTCCTACTTCCCAAACAACAATAGATTCCTTAGATGACCTTTCCTCAGATCATAGCCCAGTTTTGCTAACATGACATTCTACTCCTCTAATCAAACCTTTTCCTCCATCCTTAATAACTAGCCGAGTAGACTGGGACAAATTCCGTTTGGCATTAGAAAACCACATAGACATTAAAACTAAAGTAATAGGAACAAAAATATTTTTACAAGATTAATGATAAGAATTTGAATTAAGGGTTGTGTTCAATCATAAGTACTTTTGAAACAACTTATTTTACATAAGCACACAAAAACATCCAATTTAGATATTGAAAACTTTTATATACCTCTTTGTGTAACTCGTAAATTATCACTGGCCCCGCTGACTGCTGTTACTCAAGTGTCCGGATTGAACCGGTCAATACTAGTGTTTTACATTTTTTGCTAATAAATATTTATTTATTTATTTCGTTTAACGTCACTTTATGCTGCTATGGCTAATCGGACGATGCTACGGTGGGAGTCCTAAATTTTGCCTATCCAGGTATAATTAGGATAGGGATCTGTAACGAGTACCTGACATCGCACAGGCTCGGGAACCCCATTTTACGTCCCTTCCGTAGGACGGCATAGCTAAGGATTTATTACTCCCTTTAAAAAATCATGGTCATCTGCCGGGCTGCGAACCCACGATCTTGGGTTTAGTACTTTACTATGCTAACCACTACACCACAGGTGACCCCTTGCAAATAAATAGAAAATGTAATCTTTAATTGTTTAATGAATATTTTAGTGCTTCAAACTAGTAAAAATTGAAATTGTTATTATTTTTGCAATTACCCTCCATTGATAACATCTTAAGGAAAATCTGCTTTTCCTCAAAAACCGTCCAATTCATTTCCAAAATTCCATCAAAATCTGGGAATAACTTTTGATCAACACTTTACATGGAATAACCATTTCTCTCAAATCACGAGGAAACCTGTTTTTATTCTTAAGCAACTTTCACATTACCGTGATTCATTACCATTAAGTACTCGACAACTTTTAGTATCACCACTCGTCTTTCCCAACTTTGATTACGGATGCATAGTATATGGAGGACTGTCTGATGAGCTCGAGATGAGATGTAAAAGAGTAATGAACTGTTTTATTAGATTTATTTTCGGGATCTACAGACGTTCTCACATATCTCACAGGAATTCTGAAATTGAGTGGCTTTACACCAGTTTCCAACGTCAATACTTCCTAGGTGCACTCATATTTCAAACCTTGAAAACCAAGAAACCCACCTATATCCATGACCTCCTTACTCTCCGCTCCTCCATTCACTTCTTAAATACTAGAACCCAACCCATCAACCTGTACACTCTGGCGCATCGAACTGCTTCCTTCGAGAAATCGTTTATTATCCGCGCTTCCTCCTTATGGAATTCATTGCCCATATCAATTCAAAAAAGCTCCACTCTTACTTTATTTAAACATCATTTATTTCTTTACCTCCTTAATTTTCAATCTTCCGAGCAAATGTAAAACATGAAGATTTATGTAATATACATAAGATTTATCCTTTTACATGATTTCTCAGCTATTTTGTAACTCATAATTTAGCTATTAATCATTTTTTATTATTATTTATTATAATTAATTATCATAGCCAGACGATTGTCCTATCGTACTGTAATCGTATGTTACTCTTAAGGGACAAGTAGTCCCAGAATAAAGTTAATTTTCTTCTTCTTCTTCTTAAAAATCTAATCGGGTACAGGATTTGCAAAAACAGTATAACAACAGGCACTACGTTCATGGGGGTGGATTGAATCAATGCGTCGAATGTTTTGGACAGTAGTTGATTCTAAACCAATTTAAACCTAAATGGAAGTACTAACAGACCTGAGTTCTTTGTTATCCACATAGGCGGAGATTCCTTAAACTTAGTTTAGTAAATAATATGTGTATTAGACCTTGAAAGGAAAAAATTACATTGTTATGGTCCTCTGGTGACCCCCTCTAGCATTCAATACCACAAATGTTCTTTGTACAGATGTTTAAAAATTAATAAATGAAAGAAAAAATAAAGAATATACTCACGGTATCCAGCAGATTCAAGATTTTGTTAAGGGCAAAAATAAGTCCTATGTCGAAAATCTAAAAGGAAAAATATTGTTAGTTTATAATCAAAAGTATAATTACACTTTGTCAAAAAATTAATTTATTTATAATACAGATTAGTATCTCGTTTTTCTGGAATATCTTTTTCTGACGCGAGCAACAACCATGGCTAAAATAGTCCACACATATTTTAGAGTATAATGAATCTAATTGGAACAGTGTTTGTGGACTAAATCAGATTATAAAGAAGTATGCTGGTCCAGGAAGGAGTCGAGGTAAAATAGTATGCAGCAGGAAGGGTAGAGTAGAGCAAGTTAAACCCTCAGTATTATCCTAGGGCACTCTCAGCCTCTATGAAGTGAGTACCCTTAATTGGGAGAAACCTGAAGGTTTAGCGTGATTGTTCACATCACCTCTTTGTACCACCGTTGGTCATGAAACGATACTTCCTTGCAAAGCACTGATCCAAAATTTACCTCTATTTCTAATATATAATAAAATTTATTAACATAACTAAATATAAATCGGCCTTAACTCTTGTGCCAAGGCCACGGCTTGTGAATTGAACTTGAATGCGGAAGTCAGTAGCTATTTTCTACGGCATTAATGTTCTTCTAAGCATCCTCCTCGAAATAACAAGTTCGACCCCTCCGTTATTACTTTGGATCAAATACACTTATATATAATTATAAAAATAATTGTATATAATACGTATGAGGTTTTTATTACGTCAACTAGTCTTCATTTTGTTGCCAATATATAAGATTATTTACATTTAATTTCTTTGAACACTTAGGACAATAATAATTGTTTATAACCTCATTTGGAACATTTAATTCTGGATTGGCAGCAGTTACAGGATCACAAACGTTTGACCAGAAGGAGAACATCTCTATTCCCAAAAGTGAGTAACACTGAAACATAAATTTAAATAAAATATTTAACTTTTTTTCATTTAATTATTCGTAAAAGAAAAATATCAGTATACTTCATATAAAGCTCGACAAATCAAAATATCTTCCTATGGTACTCATCAATATTGTTTTGATTACTATCCACTTTGAGCACAGCCGTATTCTTTAAACACCAGTGCTGCTAATGATGTAATAATTCCCATTGACTAGGTAATTGTCACATTGTACAAACCTTATTATCTATATGCAATAGCAATAGTTCTGTAACGAAATCATATGAATAAATAAATAAAATACGACTATTTTGAATTTAGGATCTCTCCATGAGTGGATGCTATTGAATTTATTTTGCCCTCAACCCAGGCAGATAAATGTTAGATTCCTTATTTCTATTATCCAAATTTACGCTCTCATTGCCTCTATCTCGACGTACTTTTTAATAATTGAGTACCTATAATATATCTAAAGGCTGAAGAAAGAACTGAGATACTAACTTCCTAAAAATGCTAACAAATTTCTTCTCAATATAACCAATTTCCGTAAACAGATATAGTTTAAAACATTGGAAGGTATTTCTCGGTAGAACGGGTATTTCTAAGTTTAGTGGCAGAGAATAATTTTATTATTAGCAGCACTGTTGGAAACCCTTTTTGTACAGCATTATGAAAATGATAAGTAGTAAAATTGTTAACAGTAAATACTTG
Source organism: Euschistus heros (assembly GCA_003667255.2). Taxonomy (NCBI): domain Eukaryota; kingdom Metazoa; phylum Arthropoda; class Insecta; order Hemiptera; family Pentatomidae; genus Euschistus; species Euschistus heros. The sequence continues at coordinate 642,600 of RCWM02000205.1, read as the reverse complement.
CCAAATAGAACATATATCCATTCATAAGTATCTGCACCAAGTTGTACAGTAGGAAAGGAGTCTTCAAAGTAAACGGTTTCCTGTTCATCATGAGCCGTGGTCCAAAAAATCCACAGACGCCGACGTACAATGCAGTGATACCAATGGCATTTTGCAGGCTAATTTCTAGTTTCATTTCAAACTGAAATTAAATATTGTTTTTAAGTTACTTAGCTAAAAGCTTCAATCTAGTAGATGGTGATTAGTAAATATGTGTAATTTCTTTCGATTACTTTTCGAACAATTATCCCTATTTATTTATATAAATTTATGAGCATGCTTTATAATATTAATAACAAAATGTTCAATTAAACAACAACAAAAGCAATTTCACTTTTAGATCAAAGTTTTTCTTGCCAAAGCATACTTCTTGTTCAGAAATATTATTAATATGTTGTTATTCATAAACTAACTATAGTACTGCGGATTAAGGAAGGCCACTGGCCCTTAGCAGCGTGGGTAGGGCGTCGCACAGTGGGGCAAAATGGCCCAAAATGGGTAAAAACCTCATATTTTCTAAACGGTTCGTGCTATAAGCTTGAAACTTTGGAATTATATATTTCATGAGGTGCTGAGTTGTATGAAACCATAATCAGCTTCATCAGATGATCAGAAAGGGTCAAAATTTAAGAACAAACAGCAAAAAAAAAATTAATAAAGCAATTTTGGGGTATATTTATATGCTATAGAAGCTGCTGAATAGAATAAAATCATAAACAGAGCAATCTGATCATTAGCATTGAGCCATGTTTTCAATTTATAAATTAAAAAAAAAAAAAAAATTAAAAATCAAGTTTGTTATTATTACATGTATGTTTTTTAGGTGATAAATTGAATGAAATTTATTTTATATACCTCTATTATATACCCAAGATTCCTTCAATTAGGCTAAAATTCATTATTAAGTTATATTTGGAAATAAATTAATTTTTTTTTAAATTTATTTAAATAATTTGAAAAATGTAAAAAGTTTTACAAAGTGATTTCAGTTGAACTCTATTGAATGGATTGGACAGTTATTTAAAATTGTCAATCTTATATCAACAAAGAAGTTTGATCTTCATATTTTTCAATTTGATACATAATGAACTAATGATAAAAAAAAAAAATCATATTTAAAATAATAAAAAAGATTATATTCACTCATACTACATATGTACACAAATAAAATATATTAACTATAAAAGTAAAGAAAAAAACAATTTTTAATTGTTTTTTTTATAACAGTAAATTTTCATCACATAATGGGAACTTCTTTTTTTTATAATCTGGTCTTAAATTACTTATCAAATAAAAACATCTTCATTTGTTGCTGTTCGAGAGAACAGCGATGTTCAGGTATTTCATTCTTCCAAATGAACAGGTGAGTAATGGGAACTTCTTTTTTTTTTACAAAATATAATCTGGTTACGTTTGCTTAAATACTTATCTTGGTAATGCTTTATTGCAGGAGGTGACACGGGATCAGAAGTCACCATGATAAGATGAAAAAGGACATCTTCATTTGTTGCTGTACGCATAGAAAGTCAGAAAAGCTACCCATTTACCCTCAATACATAAGGGATTTGATCAGAGCAAAGAGAAGAGCACGGAACATATGGCAGACTGACAGATTGCCCTCAGACAAACGAACTTTTAATAGACTTAATAACGAACTCAAGCGACAGATACTAAAATTTAAAAGAGCGAATTACGATAATTACATTAGTAACCTTAAATCTGATGATGGAAGCCTATGGAGGCGTACTAGAAATCTTACCGGGCATCGTGAAGTCCAAGCACCCCTCCGAAAGGAGGATGGCTCTTGGGCCGTGACCGATGGAGAAAGATCAGAACTTTTTGCTAAACATCTCTCAACTGTGTTTACACCACATACGAACTGCAATAACATTGAACATGACAAACATATACACAGCACTTTAGATGTACCCCTTCAACTGACATTACCTCCACCTCCCTTCACACCAGCTCAAGTTGCCGAACAAATAAAAAAGTTACCGAAAAGAAAAGCCCCTGGCTATGATCTGATCACTGCTAGAGTACTCCAACAAATGCCTAGGAAAGGTCTAGTGTTCTTAACTACTATTTACAACGCAATACTAAGGACTACTAAATTCCCTCTACAGTGGAAACACGCACATATTACAATGATTCACAAACCAAACAAAGATAAAAATATCCCCTCATCATACCGACCTATTAGCTTACTTCCTGTCTGTTCCAAAATTTTCGAGCATTTATTATACAAAAGACTCTCTGATATACTAACAAAACTGAACGTAATACCAGATCATCAATTTGGATTTAGAACACAACATTCGACTATACATCAATTACACAGAGTTACCGACTACATATGCACGGCACTGGAGCACAAACTGTATGCAACTGGAGTATTTCTGGATGTTGCTCAAGCTTTTGACAGAGTTTGGCACCAAGGGCTTTTCTTTAAACTAAAGACGATACTCCCACCGACCTACTATCTTATTCTACAGTCCTTTCTTTCTGATAGATTATATTCCCGACAACACACAGAGAAGACTACTTTTGACTAATAAAATAAAATAAAGACTGAATGATGTTTCTGGTTGTCTGTATTGTTTATAGTTCTTATTTCTACTTTCCTGAGCTTCTTCAGAGAGAGAACCAATAGGAAGGACCGCGTGCTCTATTATTTCTGCTCCGTGAAATAGAATTTGTGAACAGTGGACGGCAGATAGTACCAGTGGTACTTTGTGACAGCTATTTCAGCTGTTTCTGCTGTATATTTCTAAAATTTTACAGGATCTATCGGTGACTGACCACAAATAACTTCCAATATTATTTTAAGTCTGTGAATCAATTGTTCATCGATATCCGTAATTTCAGCGGTCAATGGTGGATTTTCAAAAAATTTCCGAGAAATATTACCCGTATTGGTAGTTCCAGTTCCTTGTTTTACTATGTCAACGATTATACCTAGTTTTGCTCGTAGTTTTTTTTTTTCACTTCGTCAGCTTTCTTATTTCGTTGAATGCGAGTAGCTGCTGAAGTCCTCCAGGCTTCGATTGGTTTATTATAACTAAGGTATAATATGTACTCCATAAATTTAATTCGTGCATGCAACGTTGACATACCCATTCTGAAACTTCTGAAACTTTCCGAGTCTTGATAGATCGCTGAGCTGCGTTGGCTTACCTCCGCAAATTACACAATTGCTTGCCGATGGTGTTTCAGTTACAACTTGTGCCACTTTTCCATCTATCATAGTAAAATACAGGGCATGGGCTACTCGTAGTGTGCGTTCTCCACAATGTATTATCGAATCTTTGAGGTTGGCTATTTCAAATTCTACGCGATTTTTTTCCTCTTTAATTAGCGCAGGGGTTTCTTTTTTAAATTGAAACTTAAGAGCCCTGCAATATCGTGTTGAGTTTGGTCAATTATTCAACCAGAATTTTATATCGCTGTTATTTACAGGTGTTATTTGTACAGGCACTAGGGAGGTCATAAACAAATGTGAATCAGAAATATCTTCTGGTTGGCTAACATCATCTTCGTCTTTATCTGAATAGTTACATATGGATGTTCGTGCACATTATTAATCTGAAATGTTTGCATATTGGCTTTGGCCTTATGCACATCCAGCCCCCATTTTGTGTGAAGGACTAAGTTATCGTCCCATTGTTCCTTTTCTTCTAGTGATTTACTTTCTACAATCCTATTAACTGTATGATCAAGTAAATCTTGAAAGGGGACTTGTGCTGAGGTATCAGATTTGTGGATATTTTCAGGATAACATTTAATTTTGGATTCCATTATCTTTTTATAACTGGGTAGTATATTAAAGCCAAAATCTTTTATAACATTCTTTATAATATTGTATTGATATTTTGATAGTTCAGCTTGAGTCAAAAGAGCTAAAGCCTTATCTGTATCTAACATAGGAACTTTTTCCTTTTTTTGACCTGTCGATCCTGCCGCGTTTATTAACTCTTGGGAGTATTTTATTTTCAAATCCTCTATTTTATATTGTTTAGCCTTTCTTCCACATTTATTAAAATCTTTTGAAGGCCTACCACCCACATTTTTATCAGTAGGAGTACATTTTACTACTTTTTAAAAATTAATCACCAAATGATTCTGTAACCACTCCATATTATTTTTGATAAAATGTTCTCTACTATGATTTACCTTTCTTAACTTTTTTAGAAACTGGGGCCGAAATCTTCTTTTTACATGATCGATTACTTGAGATAACCGTTCTTCTTGTAGACCAACAAACCGTTCCTTTAAACTGACTTCCCACGGACGAGCTTTGGTAAATAATATTTCGCACAACACTTCATGTTTAACCGTAAAATCTTTCATTCTTTCGTTCCTTATAAATTGCCACTATACTAATACTAAACCAATTTCATAAACTAATATCACAAGACTAATACAAATACAAAAACAAAATAAATGAAAATAAGAGAACGTAATGAAACTCACAATAACTAGAAAAAGACACTCTGGTATTAATTCCATATAAACAGAAGAGCGCCGATTATCCGAACGTCAATTATTCATAAGTCCAAACACTAAATATAGAGCGTAGTTATAAATATAGAGCGTAGTTATAAATATAGAGCGAAAATGATTCCAGTGGTAGAATATAAAAGAATAAATAACATTGATATAAAAGAATAAAATAAATAAATATGATAATCTTCATAAGATAACTAAGGTTTACAATAATTAGAACTCAGTGATACAAATAATAACCCCATAAATTGATCATTCAAAGTCCAAAACTTTTATTTTAAATTGATTTTTTTTCTTTATTTGGAGAGCTATTTTTGAAAATTAATCTTTCTGCAATATTTTGGTACTAATTCTCTCAAGAAGAGTTAAGTGTGTGTTACTTATTTTGTAAATAAAAACAGAAATCATATCACATCATTTTACAATGGATCAAGAAAAAAAAAAGAAAAGATATATATATATATATATATATATGCTAAATAAGACAGACTAATAAAAACAAATATACATATATAGTAAGCCAATTTTCACATCCTAGTTATAAAAAAAAAAAAAATAATTTCTAAAAATCATTTTCTGTATAATGAAAAATAACACATAAATTCATCCCCTGAACAAATATGTCCGAAGCCGGGATTTATATTTATAACACACTTTCTCAGATACCTCTACTTCAATTTGAACCCCTAAAGAGAGCCTAGTTCGGTGTAGCTTTTTTTGAAAGACCAAGTGAAATGAACATAAGTTAAATTTACGTGACAGCTTAATAACTTCGAAAATTCCTGGCAGTCAAGGTTGTGGCTACATTAACAAAATAAAAATCGTCCATAAACCAGTAAACATCAATAGTGAAGTTCAAAGGGTTATACAAAATTTTTGCTAAAAATTCAGCCTCATAAAAAATTATTTTAACAGAACTTCAAAACCGTGTTATTTTCTCAACTCCAGAAAAGGGCAACTTCAAGGACGTGTACAGACTTTGGTAATGAAATAATCGAAAAAGTAGTTCCACAACCTTATGCTACATTTATTTAGGTATACAAAAATAATGAAAAAAAAAAATCATATAATAAGATTTGGGGTTTTTTTCCACGCCCCACTGTGCGTCGTCGGCCTAAGCCAATGACTACGGTCCACTGTTGCCGCTTCTCCGACCTGAGTATAAGGATAAGACATCGATGTTTCGATTTTCATGACATTGAAAAATGAAGCCAATGTCACTCGATACATCGACGAATTAGACATCGAGGTTTTTGAACATCAATGTTATTTTATATATAATGCAAGCCAGGCTGTTAACTTCACCATTAACTAACTTCAGTAATATAATTGATATAAGTTAAATAGTTAGGGATAGACAGATAGAGCAGGATGGACGGGTTATCCTACAAGTTACCAACCTATTCTAGCTAGCGCTTTTTTATTTTTAACTTCAGAAGCTCTATTAGACCCAAATATTTGTACTCATCATCTTCAGATAAATTGTTTATCCTAGTATTATTAGATAGTCCTATTCCTACGTCAACTATTAGATTGCCAAGCACAGCTTTTAATGCAGCTCATTATTCAAGACCAAACGTCCGTTTTATATCATTAGTGACTCCTACAACCAATTCCTGTCATGTTTTCCTCATTCATAGACAGAACCATATTGGAGTCAAAGAATCCTCTTGATATATTCCTCTTTTCTTTTTTTTTTTATTGGGCCTTCTAGAATACTCCCAGTGGATTGCTTTATACTGAGAATAACGCTCCAGTTAATCAGCAGTCTGGGAAGTAAGGCAATAACAGCCAATATATTTCAATATACTTCTCTGATTTTTGACTGCTCGTGGTGCTATGAACGAGTCAAGAACTATGGTAGGAGTTGCTGCCTTTTGTATAGGATTTATTTCCCAGTTGCTGTTCGGCCATGAGGTTAATGTTGTTAATATGTTCCATGATCTTATTGTTTAGAATGCGTTTTAGAATCTTATAAACTCCATTGAAGCAAGTGATTGATCTGTAGTCCTTAGGATCCGGATTACCACTATTATTCTTTGGTAGTAAATAAGTCATTTAAGTCATTGCCTTGGGAAAAGTCATTTTAAGGAGCTTCTTTTCCCTCTAATAGACGCTTATAGTAGCTAGGACCCTGTGATTACTTTTAAAATTCCTCAACCAATAATTTTGTATCTTGTCTAGGGACTTTACATTGTTATTACCGCTAGCAATGCATCCTCTATATTAATATGTGTAGTTTCCATACTCTGTATGTTATCCATTTTCTTATGAGCTTCAGTGATCCAAAAGGCCCTATGGTCATGATTTGTAGCATTCTCTCATATAGCTTTCCAAAATTCAACCATATATTCAGCTTTTGTGGCACCTGCCCTAGAGCCATCATTTCCAGCGTTCTATAAAATACTTTTTTCTGCAACCGTTAAATAATGGGAACATTATTCAATTAAAAACAGCTGATTAACGATCCAATTTTATTCTCTAGTGAATAAAAAATCCCATAAGCTTAACTTTAATTCTGTAGAGGGTAAAGTAAAATTTCAGTGCCACCTTAATACAAAGTTCATTATTATTGTTACGGTCAGGTGAGGTTGGTGGTACCGAGGGCATGGGCGAGCAGGTAGCCGAAAAGGGCGGCAAATGGTCTGGAAGGTTCGCGGGGGGTGGCCTCGAAGGGTCTAGTCTTGTAACCTGGCTAGAACGTTCTGGAAGATTGGACATAGCTTTAAATAAGCCCACCCCTAGCCTAGTGAGTCATTATCCATGTGTCCATGATCAAGTAACGATCAGTCAGGTGTCAGTGGCAGTTCAGTGAGTTAGTGTCAGTGATTAACAGTGTCAGCGAGTGTAGTAACAGTCTCTGTGTGTCAGTGTAATAGATAATTGTTATAAAGAATGTGACACCTAGTATTAAGATATTAAAGATAAGTATTGTGTAATACACATATTAGTGTAATTAGATATAAGTTCGACCTAAGTATAATTGATATTAGATTAAGTAGCTTAACGGACCTATTTGTATTTATTAAGTTGTAAATAAATTAGTGTTTAGTATTTATTTCTTAGTGTTTAGTATTTAAATTGTAGTTTGATTAGTCATACCCTCAGTGGCCCGTAACAAATTGGTGTTAGAAGTGGGATTACAGTTTAATTGCTATTGTTTGTCTTGTAATTATTGGGCTACTGGAAAATGGCTACTCAAAATGTTAGATTAAATGATTTAAAAGTTGCAGATATGAGACGAGAGTTGGAAGAGCGCGATCGGGATCCCTCCGGATCAAAAACTGTGTTGCAGCAGCGTTTGCGCCAGTTTTTTATAGATTCGGGGAAAACCCGTGAGCGCGTTGATTTTGAGACCGATTTGAGCAGATTAACTCAACTTTTAAAACTGAATTAGGCAATGTTAAAAACAAATTAGGTAATGTACAAAATGAGTTAGGTAATCTACAAAATGAGTTAGGTAATGTACAAAATGAATTAGGTAATGTACAAAATGAGTTAGGTAATGTACAAAGTGAGTTAGGTAATGTACAAAATGAGTTAGGTAATGTACAAAATGAGTTAGGTACTGAGTTAAGAAATTTTAAGTACACTAGAATGTAAGCTAAGTACTGTATAAAATAAGTTGATGGAGACTGTGGACAAAAAGTTAGTTGATGTAGAGTGTAGATTAGGAGAAAAAGTTTGTTCGATTGAAAATGATCTTAGGTTAAGACTAGAAGCCCTTGAGGGAGTCACTCACCGAAGGACGACAGCGACAGATCCTCCGAGAGCAGCTCTCACAACACCATTCGGCTTGCCAATGCTGGGACGCCACCAACACACAACATCATTCCAGTGTTCGACGGGAAGACACCGTGGGAGGATTATATGACTCTCTTTGAGACAGCGGCTTCAATCCATGGATGGTCTCAAGAGACCCAGGCTTCAACGTTGTGCCTGGCCTTGCGTGGAGACGCCTTGGGAGTACTCCAGGGGATCCCTATGTCGGAGCGATCCAACTACGGGGAGCAGGTGAGAAGACTGGAGATGCAGTTCGGCCACCGCCACATGGACCAGCTATACCGCTCACAACTAAGAAACCGGATCCAAAAGAACACTGAGGCACTACAGGAATTCGAGGCTGATGTCGCCCGGCTTGTGAGGAATGCCTACCCATCGGTCACCGATGATGTATACGAGAGCCTAGTGGTAGACAAATTTCTGGACGGACTTTGGGACCCGGAGACACAACAACCTGTGAAACTCGCCCGGCCAAAGACTTTAGGCGATGCTTTATCTCAAGCCATGGAGTTTGAGGCTGTCAGACAGTCAGTAAGGGGCCATGCACGAGTTCGTGCAGCGGAGGCAGAGCCTGTTGTCGTCCCCAGCATAGAAGACATAATAAAAAGGGTCTTGGAGGCCCTCAGGACTCGTAAGAAGGAGATTCGCTGTTGGAGCTGCGGCCAACTGGGACACCCTAGAAGCAAGTGCCCGTCCAATAAACGAGAAAAGCCTCAGGAAAGCTAAGGAGGGTTGGTGAGAAGGGGCAACTGCCGACCCGTAATGTAAAAGGCCCCAGGAAGACCATCAGAGTGTTATCAATAGGAAACAAGACGAACAGTTACTATGTGGATGGGATGGTGAACGGACAGCTGCGAAGCCTTCTACTGGACACCGGCGCAACGATGACAATCCTGAGCCCGAAGACGGTTCCCGCTGAGCAGATCTCACCAAGTACTTGGGCACTACGGACAGACACAGAACAGCCAGCCCAGGTCTACGGGGAGACAGTTGCCACCTTCCTCATTGGAGGTCAATTTCTGAAGCACCGTGCTCTCGTGGCCGAAGTAGATGAAGATGTCATATTGGGCACGGACTTGATGATTGAATACGGGCTCAAACTGGATATGGCGAGGGGTGTGGTGACATTAAGGGATGAAGAGATCATCCTCCGACAGGGCAAGGACCTCTCTTCACGAGTGCTCTTACTAGAGGACACTATTCTACCCGCAAGGAGCCAGGTTGTGACTCAAGGGAATTATGAAGGTCAACTATCTGAAGGTGAATTTGTGCTACTAGAGCCCGGAAGGTACGAAGAAAAGGAGCTCGGACGAGGCGTGGTGGTACCCAGATCTCTCGTTAAGGTCGGACGCACCTCTCCAGTTCGTCTGATGAACCTAAACAGTTTTCCGGTAGCACTGAAGAAAGGATCACTGATTGGGGAATGTACAACCGCTACCTCAGTCGTAAGACAGTTGCAACGACATTCTACTAATCTCAGAAGAATTATCCAGATTTGTGGAGGAATCATGCCGTGATCTTTCACCTGAACAAAGTGAGGAAGTGCGGAACATGGTTACCCAATGGCAGGATGTCTTCGAGATAAGCTCAGGACTTTGGGGTAGAACAAACATCGTCCAGCACAACATTGACACCGGAGATACAAATCCCATCCGACAGGTTCCGAGAAGGCTGCCGTTAGCCAAACGAGAGGAACCAGAGAGAATTATTAAAGAGATGGCGGCTGATGGTGTCATTGAGCCTTCGAGTAGTCCCTGGATGTCTCCTGTTGTACTGGTGAAGAAGAAAGACGGCAGTACGAGATTCTGTGTCGACTACCGCCTTCTTAACAATGTCACCAAGAAGGACTGTTATCCGCTTCCAAGGATCGACGATACGCTGGACACCCTGGAGGGCTGTAAGTTGTTCTCTACTTTAGACCTCCGCAGTGGATATTGGCAGGTTGGATTGACCCCTGAGGATAAGGAAAAGAAACATTCTCAATCGGGACTGGCAATTTACGGTAATGCCGTTCGGGCTTTGCAATGCTCCTGCAACGTTTGAGAGGCTGATGGAAAGTGTGCTGAGAGGTCTTTCATGGGAGACGTGCCTGATATACCTAGACGATATCATTGTGCTAGGAAACTCCTTCAACCACCATCTGAAGAATCTCGAGGTCTTCGAACGGCTGCGTGCAACTAATTTGAAGCTGAACCCAAAGAAGTGCAACCTCTTCCGGAGCCAAGTGAACTACCTGGGGCATGTTGTTTCTGACAAAGGAGTCGCTGTTGAAACGGAAAAGATTACGGCTATCACCGACTGGCCGGTACCTCGAGACAAGCACGAAGTTAGGAGTTTCCTCGGGCTCTGTACCTACTACAGGAGGTACGTGAAAGGGTTTGCTAGCATTGCAAAACCCCTAACCAGGCTTACCGAAGAAAAACGCACTTTCCATTGGGACCTCGAGTGCCAAAAGTCCTTCGAGGAGCTGAAAAACAGACTAAGTAGTGCTCCTATCCTAAGCTATCCACGCACCGAAGGCAAGACCAGGGACGCCAGTTACACCGCTAATGGAAGTGTACTATCCCAGTTGCAAGACGGGGAGGAAAGAGTAATTGGCTATTTCAGTAAGTGACTATCAGCCCCAGAACGCAACTACTGTGCCACGAGGAAGGAGCTCCTGGCAGTTGTAAAATCCATAGAGCACTTCCTTAAATATCTGTACGGAAGAAGGTTTCTCCTGAGAACGGATCACGCGGCTCTATTGTGGTTACTGCGGTTCAAGTCACCAGAAGGACAAGTTGCGAGGTGGATTGAACGCCTTCAGGATTATGACTTTGAGTCTGTTCATCGCTCGGGAAACACTCATAAGAATGCAGATGCACTCTCGAGGAGACCTTGTGATGAAAAATGCAGCCACTGTTCCCGGCAAGAGGAGAAGCAGGCGACAGTGATGAGGACTACTGTTGTCATCGACAGTTAGCAAGATGCAGAGGTGTCGAAGGAACAAGATGAGGACCCTGATTTGAAACCAATAAAGCAGTGGAAGCTTTCAGGGCAAAGAAGACCACCCTGGCAGGATGTTGCTCCAATGTCAAAGAATATAAAAACGTACCGGGGTCAATGGGACTCCATTCTAGTGGACAACGGGCTGCTGTAGTGAGCATTGGAGAACACAGAAGGAGATCAGCGCAGACTACAGCTCATCCTCCCAAAGAAAAGAGCGCCTGAAGTGCTTAGAGAAGTTCACGACGGAGTATCTGGCGGCCACCTTGGAGTCCACCGTACATTGGAAAAAGTACGTGAGCGTTTTTATTGGGCTAATCTTAAAGAAGATGTATTAGAGTGGTGCAGGCGCTGTGCGACGTGTGGACCGATGAGAAGAAAGAAGGACCCTATGAAGAAGTATAACGTGGGAGCTCCATTTGAAAGAATAGCATTTGACGTCGCTGGCCCTTTCCCTCTGACGGATGAAGGTAACCGATACATTCTTTTGGCCATGGACTACTTCTCTAAGTGGGTGGAGGCTTATGCCCTTCCGAATCAGGAAGCCGTCACAGTTGCGGACGTTCTTGTGAAACAGCTCGTCAGCAGGTTTGAAGTACCAATGGAGCTTCACACTGACCAGGGACGGAATTTTGAGTCTGCAGTCTTCTCCAAGATATGTGAGGCACTAGGAATACGCAAGACTAGGACGAAGCCTCTTCATCCGCAATCCGATGGCATGGTAGAGCGCATGAACAGGACCATGGGTCGGTATTTGTCTAAGGTTGTCTCCGACCACCAGCGGGACTGGGACCAGTACCTTCACCTATTCCTTCTAGCCTACCGCTAATGTTAATGAAACGACAGGGCAGACCGCCGCCAGTGTGGTGTTTGGCAGAGAACTTCGCTTGCCCTGTGATCTGAAATTCGGTTTCAAGCCTGATGAAGAAGTCGCCGGGGAAAAGATTCGTTCAAACATTCAAGGAATGTTTCACTTCAAGAATGAAGGAGCGTTACGACATCAGGGGAGAGATAGGTGGCTTCTAGCCTGGGGACTTGGTATGGTTACACGATCCTCGGAGAACGCAAGGATATTCACCCAAGCTTCAGAGATCCTGGGATGGCCCGTATGAGATCATCGACAGGATTAATGACATCATCTATAGGATCAGGAACCAGCCAAGAGGAAAACCCAAGGTAGTCCACTTTAATAGACTGGCTCTATTCAAAGGAGATCATGGCCCAACAGAAGACCAACAAGTGAGGCATCTCGCTCACTTTAAGACCAATAACGACACCAATGCGCGGCCTAAAGTGTTAAGTGCTCGTGGAGTGACTCAAACAATCTACAGAGACATCTTTTCCCTACCAGTGGACTATGCTCTGGCCCATTGCGTCCCCGAAGATCTGAGAAACTCTCGAGGGATCGCAACTGTTTTCAGTAAGAAGTTTGCCGGAACTGAAGAATTAAAACACCAAGGACCGAGTGTTGGAAGGGCACTTCACCAAACGCACGCAGACCAGCATCTGTTTTACTTGGTTACCAAGCGTGCCTCCCATCAGAAATCAGTGTACGGCGCACTACAGCAAAGCCTCAACCACCTGCGCAGCAAGCTTCTAAGACTGCAAGTCACTAATCTCGCCATCCCCAAGTTGGGCTGTGGATATAACGACCTGGAATGGAAGATCGTAAAACACATACTTGAAGAGACATTTGCCAACTCTGGGATAGTCATATCGGTGTGCACATTTAACCCCTGGAGAGCAAACGGCGACTATTTCAGAAGAAGTTCATCGCAGCTAATATCTCCAAACCGTGGTTTGGGGCAGAGCAATTTTAAGGAGGGGGCAGTGTTACGGTCAGGTGAGGTTGGCGGTGCCGAGGGCATGGGCGAGCAGGTAGCCGAAAGGGGCGGCAATTGGCCTGGAAGGTTCGCGGGGGGTGGCCTCGAAGGGTCTAGGCTTGTAACCTGGCTATAACGTTCTGGATGATTCGACGTAGCTTTAAATAAGCCCACCCATAGCCTAGTGAGTCATGGATATTTATTTAAATTATATAATTATTATTTTATCTTAGTGCACAGTATTTTACATAAAATGAACAATTTAAAAACATTTTTAAAAAATAGCAGGACAAATTTTTAAAAAAAATTTTAAATAAAAGAAAAAACTGCTAATTGCAACATTTCGAAAGGTTATTACTTTTATTCCTTATTGAACAGTAGGTACATATTCAAATTGAATTTAAATTAAATTGAGATGGATAGTGATTCAAGTTATAAAAACACTCCTAATATGAAAAAAACAGCAGAAAATGTGATTAGTAATCTTTTACCCAATAAATCTCAAAAAAAATACAACATAAGGTTTAACAATTGAATGGGTCCGCCGAAAAACGTTCTAAGCGACAAAAGAAATTTTGAGTAATCAGTAAAAGAAAATCATAATCTAAAGTTCTTGTTAGTTTCGTAAGTTAGATTTTTTTTTCACCTTGTAGTTTGTTATATTTACATGGATAATAACATAATGGATTGCTATTTCACACTATGATGTACTATTTATTATACATTTAAAAACATTTAAAATCGCCACTTCGGAAATTTTGTCGCTTAGAACGTTTTTCGGCGGACCCATTCAATTATAAAAAATGGTGTGTCAAAAACAAGATTAAAAATACTTCAGAAAACATTCTTATTGCTTACTTTAATGAAATAGCTAAATCATACAAATCTTCATCATTATGGTCAATATGCATCTATTCTATGTAGAAAAGTACTGTATCAATAAATGAAAACATAGACATCAGTACTTATATAAAACTCGAAACAATTTATTAAAAGGAAATCAGGTAATTATCGACCAAAAAATCTGAAATATTTTCAAGAGATGAAATTAATAAATTTTTATTAGATGCTCCAAATGAAACATTTCTTATGATGAAGGTAAGCAAATGTTTCTTCTATTTTGACTTCTAAATTGTTATGATAATAAAAATGTAAATTTACGGATTCAAGCATTGTTGCGACTTTTTATTTTTAAGGGTAGTTTATTATTACCGGAGTATCTGAGGCCTGCAGGTATGGTGAACTTCTAAAAATGGAAATAAATCACATAAACTAAACAGATGAATACATAATAATTAATATCCCAATTTCAAAAAATAATGTACAGCGTACTTTTTTAGTTTTTAATTTTTTTTATATATATATTTTATTTCCAGATGGGCGTGGTAAGCCTTACATGGATGTTTTAACAATATTAATAATGATTTAACAATAGTAGAAGGAAGGGTATAGTCTCGTGCAAGAGACACCCATTACAGATAATTTTTATAATAATTTTGGAATAATTATTACTTTAGAGGAAGTATATAATAACAATAAATTAAAGGGGAAAGAAAAAAAAAAAAAAAAAGGTAAAGAAGTAAAAATAACAATAAAATAAAGGAATGAGGGGCAAATTTGAGAAAAGTGAAGGTTAGCATAGCATACTGAATAAAATAGTATGTATTAGTTTCCAATAAAATAGGACTTACTCAACACTCCGACCAAAACACACTCCACATCCTCGTTTATTTATAAACAGCAAGGGTAAATGTACAACACAACCGGTAGGTATTAATTCACTTCCATCAAAAATAGCTACTTACTTGAATAAAAATAACATTGATAACTTTACTGGACACGCATTTCGGAGAACATCTGTATCCTTACTAGCTGACAAGGGAGGTGATATTTTACAGATTAAAAAACACGGAGGCTGGAAGAGTTTTATTCACATAAAATTGTTTAAAAAAAAGGTTCTATGCATGTTTTTTCTGGGATCATTGCTTAAGAAGATATAGTGGAGGAAATATGGAAAATGTATAAAAAACACGTTTTATTGTTAAAATTTGTATATTAATCGTTAAAATTCCAATGTTAATTGTTACGAATGAATAGTTTATTATTATTAATTAAATGCTTATTGCGAAAATTAAATTATTGTCGTTAAGCCTAATAAGCTTATTATAGTACTTGCGGTAAGTCGCACTTTTCCTCAAAAACACGTTTGTCGGTAATCTTTTGGCTATAGCTCCGAAACTATTTGTCTAATCTAGAATTTCTTTTTTTCATCATAAACCTGGTTAAATTTATAATCAGATACCATATATTTAGTTTTAATTAAGTTCCATGAAATATCCATTTCACCTAGCTGAATTCCGCGTACTGTTGTGAAATCCTTATTTCTTCGGAACATTTCTAGTTATAACTCTAAAAATATTTGTTCGATTCCGAATTTCATTTTTCCATCTCATAGCTGGTTAAATTTGCTATAAGATCCTATATATCAAATGTTGATAAAATTCCGTGTAATACCGTTGCCAGCACAGTAACAACTGCAAACTGTTATAAAATTATAGTTTTTTTTTGGCATATTTTCTCTGTAACTCCAAAACTATTTGTCCGATCCCAAATTGCTTTATTTCATTTTAAAGCTACTTAAATTATCTATTGATATGTTAAGTGGGTTTTTCACGGACTTTAATCAAAATTTGATATATAGGACCTAATAGCACATTTAACCAACTATGAGATGGAAAAATTAAATTCGGAAATTATTAATATACAAATTTTAACAATAAAAACGTGTTTTTTTTACATTTTCCATATTTCCCCCATTATATCTTCTTAAGCATTGATCCCAGAAAAAACATGTATACAACCTTTTTTGTAAACAATTTTAGGTAAATTAATTTATTACATAAACATAGTTTCGCTAGAGGCAAGAGTTTTCGAGTTATTAACGAAAAACTGAAAAAAACCGACCTTTAGAGCGCCCCCCCATCCTTAGCTCCCCCCCTCCAGTACTTTTAGTATGTTGTTAAGGACACCTCCCCCTACAATGTGCCAAAATTGGCTTCTACATGAATTATGTCCCCTATTCGGCCTTTTTTGGTCTTCGTTGCTTGGACTATATTATTATTTATTATAAATGTTTATTATATTATTATTTACTATGTAATATTGCAATTATTGGCGTTAGAAATAAATGGTTGATTTGAATTATTTGCATTGAAGTTAAGATTATTGCTGAAATGAATATTTGAATTAAAATTTGAACTGTTAGCAACACATTGCTTATGGGTTTGTGAACCTCCTTGTAATATCAGCTGAGGAGTATTCATTTTAGCGCCAATTGATCGGTCTACATAACCTTCTACCACACTAGTACTCTTCCAGCCTCCGTGTTTTTTAATCTGTAAAATATCACCTCCCTTGTCAGCTAGTAAGGATACAGATGTTCTCTGAAATGCGTGTCCAGTATAGTTATCAATGTTATTTTTATTCAAGTAAGTAGCTATTTTTGATGGAATTGCTGAAAGTGAATTAATACCTACCGGTTGTGTTGTACATTTACCCTTGCTGTTTATAAATAAACGAGGATGTGGAGTGTGTTTTGGTCGGAGTGTTGAGTAAGTCCTATTTTATTGGAAACTAATACATACTATTTTATTCAGTATGCTATGCTAACCTCCACTTTTCTCGAATTTGCCGCTCATTCCTTTATTTTCTCTTTCCACTATGTACATTTATAATTATTTTATTACTTATGCCCGAATATTTATCACCTCTTTACTGCTTTGTACCTCTCAATGTTATACTTTATATATTTACTAGCAACTATATAACTAACGTTTGTTATTAAGCTTATTCTATAATTTTTTGTATTTACTCAACATCTCATTATCTTTGTATCTACTCTTTTTTATATTTACCAATAATATTGCAGTATTGACTCATTAACTTTGTATCCACTCTTTTTTATATTTACCAATAATATTGCAGTATTGACTCATTAACTTTTAATTAACTATCACTTTGTTTAACTTCCTTTCAATTTAAATGAATTCATTAATCTGTGTGCATTACTCTCCACTGCCTTTAGATATTAACTCATTAACTGGCCCTTACTATCTCATTAACTTGGTATCTACTCAGTTTTTATGTTTACCAATTATATTGTATAATTTACTCATTAATTTTATAATTAAATATCATTCATTTTAATATATTTTCATTTTAATCTTATTTCAATAGTCTTTATGTATTGTTTTATTTACCTTTAGATATTTCCTTTATGTTATTGTCTTTACTCTTATATATTTATTCTTTTCAAACCTTTGTTTTTTATACTCTCTACTATTTAGTCATACCTTTTTTGTTTGTTTTCTACTTCTAGCCCTGATGAAGGCTTGCAATGCAAGTTGAAACGTTAGCATTACATATTAAAAACTTATTTTTAATTGCTGTGTATCTTTATGACTGCATACCCCAACTATCTACTCCTATTTTTTTTTCTATTCACTTTTTTTTTTTATCTATTTACTATTCACTCCCAACAACTGAGTGAGGATATCGTGCTATATTTGAACTTAAACTGATTTAACATTTATCTGATTTTATAAAAATAAATTTCTTGATTTCTCCCTCTCATACCATGAAATGTGTGAAATTTCTAGGCATTCAGCACAGCCGGACCATCAACATCAGC
Organism: Euschistus heros; assembly: GCA_003667255.2. Lineage (NCBI taxonomy): Eukaryota > Metazoa > Arthropoda > Insecta > Hemiptera > Pentatomidae > Euschistus > Euschistus heros. The sequence continues at coordinate 624,774 of RCWM02000205.1, read as the reverse complement.
CGAAGAGGAACCAACGAATTCAATTATTGCTGCTCGTTCAGTTTTTTTTATTTTTAAACGTACAGCCTACATTTTTTTATTTAATGTTTAAACGTTATACCCATCTACTTAGTTAAAATGAAAGTTCAAGGAACATTATTTTTATCAAAATAATATTTTTAATATACTCGTATTTTATTTAATACCTATTGTGATAGTCTTTATTTCGTAGCTTATTTATCATTTACAATCTATTTAGGTTTTATTGTTTAAAAGTTAATACAACTGTCGTTATTAAGTGCAATTTTATATTATTTTAGTATTTTTAAAGTTTAGTTTGAAGGTTTTAAAGTTTAGTTTAAAGGTTTTAACGTAGTGACAGTACGTACCTAAAAGGCTAAAAAAGTAATTCATGAATACACCCCAAGTTTATAATATACATACCTAGTTAATTTCACTTTTCTTTTCTTAAATATAATAAATATGATATTTTCCCCACTCCCCAGATCCAAACTCACTCCCTAGCATAAGAAATTGGTAACAAACAGAGCCCGTAATAATGCCACATCCAACTTTAGAGCTGGATTTTGAAGCATCGCACATACGTAGATTTCAATGATTTAGGCGGCCAAAATAATTTTTTTTTCAAAATCAATATAATGATAAGGTATCTATAAAATTGGTGAGTCAACAGTTCTACGTACAATATAACATCCTCTTTCCCCGCCTTTAAAGCGCGGGAATCGACTTTCGATCAGTCGAAATTCGATAGTGAACAAGTGTGTACATGTCGGGTCTCGGCGCTCTCCTAAACTTATAACTTTCCAAAGTGCATTATTCATTTCAAGCTAATATTTTCGTTTTAACTGTGATAGATTGCGATAATACAGGCAAGAACAATTTGTTTTCGTTACAGAAAATTTTTATTAACATTCTCTGTCATTCATTTTTAACAAGGCAAACATCACTTTGTCCAAAATTTATTTTTTCAGGTATATTTAAATTCGAGTGTTTTTTTAATGTACTTATGAGTCCGTCCCTGTAATAATTTTCATAATACTTTATAGTTCATATATGTAAGTAACTAATTCCAAAAGAAATAGCCGCGCAAAATCGCGCTTTTTTGAGCAAAGCCTTTTTGAAAGGCTCTTTGTCTAATATAGGAAATATTGAGTGCGCGCGATATTTTGTATTAAAATTGTTTTTTATTCGTTTCAGGTCTACCTACTACCTCGGGTACTAAAGTAGTGATTCGTCAATACATATTTGACCAACCACAGAGCCAAATTTACCAACATTAAATGAAAATATAATATTTAAATCTAATATTTTCGTTTTAACTGTGATGGATTGCGATAATATAGGTAAGAAAAATTTGTTTTCGTAGCAGAAAATTTTTATTAACATTCTCTGTCATTCATTTTTAACACGGTAAACATAATTATTTTTTTCCTTTTTTGAGCTAAGCCCTTTTGAAAGGCTCTTTGTCAAATATAGGAAATATTGACTGTGCGATATTTTGTATTAAAATTGTTTTTTATTTGTTTCAGGCGTACCTACTACCTCCGGTACTAAAGTAGTGACTCGTCAATACATATTTGACCAACTACAGAGTCAAAATTTACCAACTTGAAATCAAAAACTTGACCATTATGAGAATTATCTCCTTATGCTCTATGGGCGCAACAAAGAGGCGAAAGAAGACTTTAAAAAAAGATTTTCTTATACAAAATCACAAATTAAGCAACGTTGGGCAAAGGCAAATAAACACCAAGATGTTTTCCTGAAAATAAACCAATCATGGTTAGAGGGAACATTCGAGATTCCCATTGAATCAGCCTGGGGAGGCTTGCGGGGGCCAGGTCGACCACCCAAGTCTTTTGGAGAACTAAGTGCGCGTAGTAAAAGAAGAAAAACGGAAGAAACAAGGGCCTCCGTAGGTGATGAAGTTATTGTTCACGCTGCTATATCTGTGTTTCAGACAACGGGACTTAGGAACGCCTCGAAAGTGCTTAAAGATATTACGAACTCACCAACACGGGCTAGTAAATATAGAAAAGCCTATAGTTGAGTTACCGACAACGATGAGGTACCTCCATTGACGCCTCTCCAAGCACTTAAGATGTTCGTTGAAGCTGATCTTACGAGACGACAGTATGAGATAATAAGGGCAACAAATCCAAAACATTTCCCTTGCTATGATCTTGTTTTGAATGCAAAGCAACAGTGCTATCCGCCGAAAGAATCCCTAAGAATTACGGCTACTTGCGCGGAAAGTAATCTACAGTGCCTAATGGATCTAACCGTAACACGATTATCAATATACCTAGAAGATGTGATAATCAATGCAAATGGGGTTGTGACGGTTCTCAGCAATCCAATTTTAAACAAATTTACGATAATGAGACTGATTCCGATGCCAACATTTTTATGAGTTCCTTTGTGCCTTTTCGCATTGTTTGTGGAAAAGAAGGCAGTAAAATTGTATGGCAGAATCCAACTCCTTCTTTGTTTAGGTTTTGCCGTCCGATTCGATTCCGATTTGTAAAAGAAGCAACGGACATAACTAAACAAGAGATAAAATATGTGCAGGAGTCCATTAAGCAACTAAACAAAACGTTGAATAAAGAGGAGTTTTCGTTCGGGCACCAACTCAAAATGAGTATGATTGATGGAAAGGTGTGCAACGCAGCCACAGACACAAAGTCAACATTCCAGTGCTACATCTGTGGAGCTACTTCGAAAACCTTTAATGATCTATCGAAGAAAAATAGTGTCAACCCTCACGATTTGGAATTCGGCTTTTCAGTATTACACGCCAGGATCCGCATTTTCGAAAGTATTATACACCTTTCGTATAAACTGCCAGTAAAAAAATATTGGGAAAGAAAAACTGAAGAAGACAAGATATTAGAAGCCCAAAAGAAGTTGGAAATTCAGGAGAGGTTTTTTGACATGCCCAAGGCCAACTTTGGCAACACCAATGATGGCAACACAAGCCGGAGGTTTTTTGAAAACCCCGAATTCGCTTCAGACATCACAGGTATTAACTTTGAACTGATTTACAGATTCAAGGTTATTTTAGAAACTATTTCTAGTGGCCATAAAATTAATGCTGAAAAATATGATAAGTATGCGTACGACACAGCAAAATTGTACGTAGAACAGTATGGTTGGCACCCAATGACGCCTACTATGCACAAGATATTGGTACATGGAAGCCAAATCATAAAAACTTCGCTGCTTCCAATTGGACAGCTATCGGAAGAAGCTGCAGAAGCCCGGAACAAGCATTTCCGATCGTACCGGCTAAACTTTGCCAGAAAGTTTTCTAGGGAAGAGTGTAACTTAGATGTATATTATAGGCTTTTGTTAAGTTCAGATCCCTTCATTAGTAGCTTGAGACAAATAAGAAAACCTTCACGTAACGCATTTCTACCAGAAACGGTTAAACTTTTATTACCTGCAGACCCAAACACAGAGTCAGTAGAGACATCTGGACCTGAAGATACCGATTTTTAATGTAATTTTATATTTAAAGAAAACTTGTTAAGTTCTGTTTCCATTCATTTGTATTGTTTAGTGAATATAGCTCTGTTAAGTGTTACTGTTCTTTATAACCTGACAAATATATGTATGTTTATATAAATATATACCTTTTCTTCGTTTTATTTGAACTTAGAACTAAAATAACCCCAAAAATAATTTTGGCCGCCTAAATCATTAAAATCTACGTTGCAACGTTGCTTAATTTGTGATTTTGTATAAGAAAATCTTTTTTTAAAGTCTTCTTTCGCCTCTTTGTTGTGCCCATAGAGCATAAGGAGATAATTCTCATAATGGTCAAGTTTTTGATTTCAAGTTAGTAAATTTTGACTCTGTAGTTGGTCAAATATGTATTGACGAGTCACTACTTTAGTACCGGAGGTAGTAGGTATACCTGAAACAAATAAAAAACAATTTTAATACAAAATATCGCACAGTCAATATTTCCTATATTTGACAAAGAGCCTTTCAAAAGGGCTTAGCTCAAAAAAGGAAAAAAATAATTATGGACAGAGTGATGTTTACCGTGTTAAAAATGAATGACAGAGAATGTTAATAAAAATTTTCTACTACGAAAACAAATTTTTCTTACCTATATTATCGCAATCCATCACAGTTAAAACGAAAATATTAGATTTAAATATAATATTTTCATTTAAAGTTGGTAAATTTGGCTCTGTGGTTGGTCAAATATGTATTGACGAATCACTACTTTAGTACCCGAGGTAGTAGGTAGACCTGAAACGAGTAAAAAACAATTTTAATACAAAATAAAAAAAAAAGTGATGAGGAGTGGTCTATTGTGGGTTTCGAAAAAAACAATAGACTGTAATCAATAGGCTTTCTTTTTGTATCCAGTTAGGTATTGGATCGTCTGGGATTTTAAAATAGTTAGGGAAAGTTAATTAAAATAATCATTTGCCCATATTTTGCATCTACAATGGAGACATTTACAGGACCGCCTATGCTCATCATACATAATCGTATCTGCTGTAAAATCATAAGTGAGGAGGTGTTTTCTTGACATAATTTGGCCGAAGTATGCCAAACTCAAGTATTTTCTCCTTATTTCTAAGGATAGCTCACCACTCTCGAAAAAAGCCCTGGAGTTTTCGGGCCTGGGCACAGGAAGAGGGGGGGGGGGGTATGAAGGTCCCTTTTTTTGGCTTTACGGTCATATCTAAAAAACGGTGCGTCATATGCAAAACATGACTATTTACTAAATTAATAGTAACTAAATTCTCTACAACTTTGATTCTATACCTAAACATTTTTCATATTCTGTACCGTTTCCGAGATATACGCTTGGCAAATGTGAAGGAATTTTAGTATGTTTTACCAAGAAAAGTTTAAAAAAAAAAAAAAAAGGAGAGGAATTAAGGATGAAATATGTTGAGAGCATCACTCCAAAACAAATAGGTTCCATGTGGAATAAAATCAAAACTTTATGTGGCAAGAGGATTAACATCCTCAAACATAGAACTGACAAGCCAAACATCCGCGATTGCTTTTCTTGAGAATTTGTTAAATATATTTGATTCTAGGCAACCATTACTCCGCGCATCAAGCGGAGACTCTTGGACTTACCCTTCCAACAAACAGAACTTGAAGCAGCATTAAATGGAAAAACTGGAACCGCCCCTGGTATGGATGAAATTAATTACGAAATGATCAAACTCATACCGATCACGATGAAACAACACCTGCTCACAGCATATAACTAATTCTGGAAAGAAGCAATGATCCCATCTGATTGGTGTAACATTATCTTATTCCTAATACTCAAACCTGGTAACGACCAATCCATAATATCTTCATAGCAAAGGTATTCAACATCATTGTAAAAAGCAGACGAATGGTTTATAGATAAAAAAAAATATTCTAAGTCCTTTCTGTTTTGGCTTCAGGAAAAATTGATCCACCACAGACACAATCCGGCTCCTAACCATACAACGATATTTTCAATGCCTACAAACGAAATAATGAAGAAATAATAACCATAGAAAAATATAAACAAAAAAATAAGACGTCCTAAATATGAACGCATGTTACTCTAATTTAATACATTAAGATTATTAGTATACATTGACATGTATACATCATAGTAAGAACCATTTATCCACTTAAATATTACACAGTAACGGAAATCCCATCAATCTGCAAATATCCAGGAATATCACAAAGTCTGGAAATACTCACGTTAAAGCTCATCCCTTACCTTTTTTCCCAGATTTCCCCAGTTCAGTTGTATACTAGAGTTGTTATAGTTTGGTTGTAGATAGCTAATTGCAATATCCACCAGTAACATTGTAAGTAGATTCATACTCCTCTATATGTCTAAATTATACTCAGTTATATATTCTAACGTATGTATTTCAAACATTTATATTTGTTGCTAGCTTTATATTTTATAATTTTACTGTAAACTTTTTTGTTCACTGTAAGGCATGATTATGAGATCAATATAGTCACGTAACGCCAAGATAAGTAACCTCACGACCCTTATTTATTAAACATCAAATATTAATGGTCAAGGAAAAAAAAAAAAAATAATAATATATATATATATAGATAGATAGATAGATAGATAGATAGATAGATAGATAGATAGATAGATATATAGGTAGATAGATAGAAAGATAGATAATAATAAAAATTAACTAACATACCTAATTCTATGGAAGATGGAACCTGAAGCGCAGGAGGAGAGGGAAGAACTGAAAGAACTTTTATTAGGAATTCAGCATAGTATTAAGATGTATAAATACTTTAAAATGTAGATTATTACAACAGATTTCCATTTGAAATTAGCCTTCAGTAAGTTCAGAAAATGACGTCAGATTCTGATCCAGCATTCAAAATAATTCCTAAAATACGAAATAACCAAGCAATTCTTTTGTTTAAATTGACAAAAACTGTAATTACGATTTTAACTTTTCTCGTGATATGTCTTTCATGTTTGGAGTATATTTTCCTTAATCATCCTGTTCTCTCTATATATTCAAAAGTTCTTCTCGTTCCATACATTTCAACAGCATCTTGGACTCAATTTTTGTTTCCTCTTTAGTCGTCTCTCTGGTATTGCGCCCCATTTTCAATTTACGAACAGCAATAATAAGCGCTAATAATCGTTACATTTTTACAAATTACGTCAAGGTATAGACTGATTTCAGGTTATCCTCAAAATATTAAGACAGGAGGAAGAAACTACTGTGAAAGTCTAGTGTACAAATACTTTTGGCTCATAAAAATGAGGAATCTTACTATAATGTATAAGATATTAAGCTAAATTCAGTCAATTTCTCATGAAAAAATATTAACTCTATTCTATAATCATGAATGCAATATTATATCTGTTTTAATTAAATGAATATGTAATAAATACAAAATTGAACGAAAGAAAATAAAACTCATAGTGTACGAATACTTTTGACCCTGACTGTATTTACCCTTGGTTTGTCATCAGAGTGTCCTATCCTTTGAGGCTCCATCACCTAACCATGCAAGTAAGCATGAATAGTGCTTTTTTAATGGCGGCACTTCCTCGCCATATCACCGTCACGTCGCACAGTGGGACGAAACGGTGTTTTTTCTAGACATCGAAATTTGAGCTTCTAAAAATGTTTGCATCAACTTCAAATTTCACATATGTATGTTTTCGAGGGTGTAGAATTCGAATCTAAAGTCTGCTTTTGCCTATCATTTCAAGATTTTGCTCTGTTAACTAATAGAGTGTCCAAAAAATCCAATTTTCGGTTGTTCGCGTTTTGATTCGAGAGATATTATTTTCTATGATTTTGATGTGCCCTATCGAATTTAAAAAAATCTGCAAATCAATCAGTTTACCGGTATGTAAGTTATACGTGTTTTATGCCTTTTTCATCGATCGGATTTTCTAAAAATTAAATAAATCACGGTTTGTTGACATTTAAATGTAAAAAAACAAATTATTTGTATTAATATTTATAACTAACAAGTTATAATTAATCCACCCCGACTTCCAGCGATGATTTCAACAAAAATTATGACTATCGCTTCAAGCTATCAAACACGTATACAGACTGATGGGTCAGTTGCTGCGAATATGTTTTACAACAATAGTCATGTTGCCATTTGCTAACAACTAAAGGCTATACAATAACTAACAAATAAGATTATTTGTGGTTCATGTTAATAACATGGAGCGAAACGAATAGGCAGTCTATATAATTTTACCTACATTTAATAATGTTTTTTTCTTTTTTATTCAATTATATATATTTTTTATTCATTTTTTTTTCTCCAATATTTATTCTATTCATCAATTAGCGTATAAATTAATTTGATTATTATTGCTTAAATTTCATCTTAACTCAATTATTTTATATTAAAGTTATATTATTTAAGTATTATTCTTAAAAATATTTTATGTATTATTATAACAATATTCCGTATAAATATTTATTTAAATATTCGTAATGTCGAGAATAATATGCATGAGAACGCGTGACTAAAACATTTTGAAATTTTACAAAATACAATTCTAAACTAAAAATTACAATTATCGTTTAGTTTTTCATAACTGGAAAAGGTACAAATAAAATTGAAGGTTGATGGTTTAATTAGGTCGAATTACAACATTAGAAGTATATAAACTATGTATAACCACCTGTTAATTCGGCTATATGTGGAAAATAGTGCAACGTATTTATCTCATTAAATACCAAGGTAAAAGTCTATCAAGTCCATTTTTTCGACAAATTTGGACGTTTTCTTCAACACGCAATAATGTACCCGAAACACCCTGAAAGTTACTTCAAATGTCATTGTTTTATAAGATCCTAATTCTTTCTAATTATAAAAACACCACTACTAATTTTTTTTTTAGTTTGAAAAGACTAGTACGAGTAACTTGTTATTTGAGGTTATGAGATATAAATATCAGTCAAATTAAAAAGGTTACAGGAACAATCATAATCACTAGATACGATTTCGTGCATTTTTATGTCAATTTTCATTATTTTTTTATTTTAAACACAGCATTTTCACTATGTATTTCTGAAACATTCCCACATTTTCTTATTCCTAAGAGGTTAGAAGATGGCGCAAAGTGGTCGGAGATTAAAATAAAATAGTTTTAATTTTTCATATATGTCTGGAAATTTGGGACGCAATGTCTAAGGTGACGCAAGGTGGGGTTCCGCATTAAGCAGCTAGCCGCAGCTACTGCGTTCAGGGTGGTTCCACATGTAGCTTCCAGACGCTGCGGCTGCAAGTTCATCAGTTCGTATCCTGGCTTCAGCGGAGTATATTGAGAAGAAAACTGGTGTTGTAATTGTTGATGGAGGAAGAGGAGTTCCATGTTATGAACAGATCAATTGACTTTATGTTTTCCCGAAGAAGAGAAGAAGGTTTTCTCCCTTCGTTGATTGAGCTGCACCTCTAGAATGACGAGGACAAATTCACTAATTTTTCCGGCTGAACTTCATTCAATTAGATTTTATAATCTCTCTATATTTCTATTTCTCTGACGTTCTAAAACGAGCCATTTTTAATAAAACTTTTTAATAAACGGGAGCTCAACGAGGCGTATTATGAAAACTAACAAACTGTGAACAGACCTGAAATCTAGCAAATTGCGGGTAGACCAGAAAACAAACCAATACTTGGAAGTTTCCATTGCTGTGAATCCCAAGTTTTCCCTTAGGTGATTTCAAAATATACATAAAGACAATACAGAAAACTCGCCGGGACCACAATTTTATTGTTTTTTTTAGATCATATATAAAGTTCGTTTCTTTATTACTGTTTTGTCCCATGAACATTTTATTGACAACCCTGTTTTTGCTAAATAATTGTTATCATGTAAGTTTATAGTATGATTATGTAAGAGATATTTATATATAAATAAATTGTGATATTTCAACCTGAGGTTGTATCAAATTATTTATAAATGTATATTTATATTTAGAAAACCTGAAAACTGTGTTCTGTAATGTATTTTTAAGAATTGTTTTTGAAAATACCATATATACATATACATGTACAGTTTAAAATGGTACAAGAAACTTTGGTGATGTGGGTTTGCATAGCACAGACGCGAAGGAGCGCTCCTGGACTGGTCCCTAGGGCAGTCCGAACGCAGCGCCTCTCTTGCAACACTTCTATTAAAAACCAACTGAAGCAGTGCCTCGCTTCCAGCCTCGGCGTCTGGCAGACGCAGCTGCAGCGGCTGGCTGCTCCTGCGGAACCCCACCTTTAGGGTTTATATGGTATTTAAATCTGTGGAGTTTATAAGTATTTATGTTCCACCACAGAATCATTTACCCACACCGTGGTATGTATGACTGTCGTCTCGGTCCGGGACTACTTATTTAGGTAAACCCTATTCGCAGCAACCCACCATATATGTATGATAGGCATTCACCATCCATCACCTAGCCCAGTCAAATAAAGAGTTTATACAGGAAATCTCGGAAAGGAAGCAATGAAGCTGAATATTTGCATATACCTTTGTTTTGGCCTTCTAAATATGGGGCGAAAAGTCACCAACCTTAGCATGTTAGCATTCAAGGTCAAAGGTCAGAAAAATCAAGGTTTTTTTCAAATATATCGATGTCTATGCCTCGGATATCAGTCGATAAATTTACAAATCTTGTAGATATTATAATATTCTATAATGTAATAATATTCTCAATAACTTTGGTTTTATTAATTTTTTTCTAGGATTAACCGTTTTCGATATATAGCGCGGAGAAGAACTGGTTCAGACAAACATTTGCTTCTAGTGCCTTCCACAATCGTTTCTTAGAAAAAATGTCAAAATCAAAATTATAGAACAATAAATTTACTTTAATTTCATATATACATTTCTGGCACTTAAAGCAAATGTTTGACAAATAGTGAGGTAAAAATTTGTTTCCTTGATAATTATCTATTTTTAAGAACGTAAATCTCAAACGCCGTTGAGAGTTGGACACATATGTATAGAAACAATTTTATAGGAAATTTAATTAGCTTTAATTTTGATTTGTAGCATATTTTTCCAGAGTCCACAGTTTTCGAGATGTAATCGAAAAACCTATATATCGGATCTTCTCCACTTCCCTCACCGTAAACTGGGGAATCACTTTATCCCTGGGTCGGGGACTTTTAGTATATTTACCTTCCAACTACTCCTAACGAAGCTGTGAAGCCAAAAATAGTCGTATATTTTATGCACTCTACACCCCTCATTTCAGCACTCTTGGGCTGCAGATTGGGGTCACATTACTCTGCTAAAACACGTTTGTCGGCAATCATTTGGCTGATTCCGAAACTAATAGTTCGATCCAAAATTTATCTTTTTCCATCCGAAAGCTGGTTAAATGTACTATAAGAACCTGTATATTAAGTTTTGATCAAGTTTCATAAAATATTCATATCAGCACCCTAAAAACCACTTACTGTTTAGAAATATAACGTTTTTATGGCACAATTGTCACTATAACTCCATAACTATTTGTCCGATCTGAACTTTAATTTTTTCAATTAAAATCTGGTTAAATTTACTATCAGGCCCTTTTTATGAAATATTGATTAAACCCCGAAATACACGGACTAAACAGACATCATTAGATGTTGCCAAAACATGCATATTTACCGTGTTGGTTAGGGTGTATTACGGGATTTAATCAAAAGTGTAATTAAAGGGCCTTATAGTAAATTTAACCAGATTTTAGTTGAAAAATTGAAAGTTCAAATCGGACAAATAGTTATAGAGTCATAGTGAAAAATGTGCCAAAAATAACTTTGATTTCAACCAGTAAGCGGTTTTAAGGGTGCTGACATGTATATTTTACGGTACTTGATCAGAATATAGGTAATAGACAGGTTCTTATAGTAAATTTAACCAGTTTTCAGATGGAAAAAATATATTTTGGATCGAACAATTAGTTTCGGAGTTATAGCCAAAAGAGTGCCGACAAACGTGTTTTCGCGGAGAAGTGCGACCCCAGTCAGAGTGCTGAAATGAGGGGTGTAGATTGCATAAAATATACGACTTTTTTTGACTTCACAGCTTCGTTAGGAGTAGTTAGAAGGTAAATATACTAAAAGTCCCCGACCCAGGGATAAAGTGATTCCCCAGTTTACGGTGAGGGAAGTGGAGAAGATCCTATATATAGGTTTTTCGATTACATCTCGAAAACTGTGGACTCTGGAAAAATATGCTACAAATCAAAATTAAAGCTAATTAAATTTCCTATAAAATGGTTTCTATACATACGTGTCCAACTCTCAACGGCGTTTGAGATTTACGTTATTAAAAATAGATAATTATCGAGGAAACAAATTGTTACCTCACTATTTGTCAAACATTTGCCTTAAGTGCCAGAAATGTATATATGAAATAAAAGTAAATTTAATGTTCTATAATTTTGACATTTTTTCTAAGAAACGATTGTGGAAGGCACTAGAAGCAAATGTTTGTCCGAACCGGTTCTTCTCCGCGCTATATATCGAAAACGGTTAATCCTAAAAAAAAAAATTAATTAATAAAACCAAAATTATAGAGAATATTATTATATTATATTATACCAGGTCTGACCTGAACCTGGCCCATTAGCGGAGGCTCGCCCTGAGGTTTGTTTGTTTATTTGGGCTTAATATCCATATGTACTCCAACTAGGGCAGGAAGGTTATCTTTACAGGTTACCAACCTATTCTAGCCAGGTTGGGAAAGTCAAAATTTATTCGAGGGTTTGCCGAGAAATAATGTTAAACCTCCCAGGTGGGAATCGAACCCACAACCACTACCGAGCGTGTTGAGACCCTTGCCCCAACTAACTCGGCTATCGAACCTCCAGTCAAGGTTTGAGTGCAGAAAATTAATTTTTGCTCATGTTACAACCAAGTATTTGAAGTTATCCAGCATGTCTGCGACTTTTCTTGCAAAGTCAGAAATGTTTTTTTGTTGTTTTTTTACTGTGTAATTAACACAAATGTGGCCGAAGGAATCTGGTGAGTTGATACATCCTCTGAAAGCCATTGAATGAATCAATCACAAAAGTGTAGAACAAAATCGGTCACTGCATTATTAAACTAGAAATAGCACATGGACAGCGAAGATTTAACAAGTGAATTAATGAATGATAATAAAGCAGGAGTGGGGTAGAAGGGAAATGAGCATTGATAGACATGCACTCATGAAAGTGATGCTGTTAAGCCTGTAGAATCTAGTTCAGCCTGTCTAATATAAAAATGGATATTACAAAAATTGTATAACTTTCTCATACTAAATTTTAAAAGTATTTCAAAGTTAAATGCAATAATTAATTTGAAATTATGTTAATATTATTTTCAAACTTTAGCATGCTCCTTACATAAAAAAATGTCAAATAGTAAAAACTTTTCTTATAGATTGTGAAAAAAAACTGTGAGTGATGTAATTTTTTTTTACTATTTTTTCCCTAATCAGCGCTGAAAATACTATAAAGTTCACTGATTATATTTGAGACAAATTTTCTATTGCAGACCTGTTGTGTAAAGAACTAACTTGGATTATATATAATCCAAGTTACACAACGGAAATAAACGGTGGAAACACCATAACACACATTATGCAACACTGGATACACCATTCATCCAGAGTTGCATGCTGTGGCGTAGCGAGCTCAACTCGCGCCTAGGGCACAATACCTTTTTAGCGCCCCCTCCCCATTCGAAAACCATATAATATCATGTAAAATATACTCGCAAATTAATAAATAAATAAAGTCATAGGCACAAGCTAGACCCCCCCCCCTCGCTACGCAACTAGTTGCTTGATAACAAGCCAAAATTAATATGAACATGTCATGACTGAAAAGACATATACAAAAACCTTCATACTTATCTTTTATTATTATTCTAACCAATCCATTATAGTAAATAATTGAAATATTTATAACATAATATCATCTAACTATTAAGAAGTTCTGATGGTGATAAAACTGTTTTACAAGTTCAAGGATGAAAACTTTGTACGCCCTGCAAGCTTTAATATATTTATGAAATTTCGCAGGAAACTGTACTTATATGCTGTAAGTATACATTATATGATTACAATATCATTTCTAGTGCTTACTGGAACAATCTTCTTCAGGTGTCTTAGGTAAACAAAGAATAGCAATGCAGACGCTATTACCATTCTCGTCCTTACATTCACAATGATCGCAAGGCCTTTCCTTAGCATAACGACAATCTGAAAGCATAAGATCCCAGTTATAATGGAAAATGGATTACAATAAAATTTTACAGAGATACTGTCATACTAAATGCTTGTTAATAACGGATTCCCGGAACTAGAGGATGTAGTGACAGTGATCACTGGCCAAAGTCAACATTGATTGATCAGAAGGAGATTACATTTTATTTATTTTTTTTTTTTTTTTTTTTAATTTCAAGGCCCCTATTTATGAAATATATACAGCGGTAGGCATTTATACAGGGTGTCCTGAATTTAAATGGCAAAACTTCATGAACTTATATAGGACCAAAAAACTAAAGCAAAAAGTCCTTTAGAGATTTGCTCGTTTTTGCTTAGTTTTAGTATCGTTTGGCACATAAGGAGGGGAGTCTGTTATCAGTCTTAGGAATTTGGAATTGAAATGTCTGTATTTTCTGAATATGCGCAGTACTATAATAAGAAACGTAACATTTTTTTCCAGAGATATTGGAATGATATGTAATAGTGTTGCATTGCTGTGGACGGAGGCTTGAAAAATCCAAACTAGTAATCAGGAATAATGTATAGAGAATCAACAATCGGATAAAGGTGTTTCAAAAGGAGCTTTTCGAGGATTTTAGACACGATAGGCTAGAAAGAAATTGGTAGCTATGAAAAGATTTTTGGATTTTTTTACGTTTAGGGGTCATTCTTATAATCAATCAGCGGTCAATCGCCGCTCCTGTAAAAAGGAGTAAAACATATATTGCACATTGCCGCCCTCAACCGAATTCCTTAACTCAACTGGCCCTTTAGTTTTAGAGTAGCTACCTAGAGGGCAGTTGATAACTGACTTAGACTCTCGGAAACTTAAATCACCATCTTATCGCGTCCACTAATCCCAGCTTGACCAGACCTCTCTCTCTCTCTCTCTCTCTCTCTCTCTCTCTCTCTCTCTCTCTCTCTCTCTCTCTCTCTCTCTCTCTCTCTCTCTCTCTCTCTCTCTCTCTCTCTCTCTCTCTCTCTCTCTCTCTCTCTCTCTCTCTCTCTCTCTCTCTCTCTCTCTCTCTCTCTCTCTCTCTCTCTCTCTCCTCTCTCTCTCTCTCTCTCTCTCTCTCTCTCTCTCTCTCTCTCTCTCTCTCTCTCTCTCTCTCTCTCTCTCTCTCTCTCTCTCTCTCTCTCTCTCTCTCTCTCTCTCTCTCCTCTCCTTTGAAATTGGAAGAAGAACCATGTGTTACTTCACCGACAATTTTCGTTACAAATAATAATTAAAGGTTACTTTTAAAAGATATATACTTACCGATAATTTGACGGTAAGGAAATATACCAGTCATTTTCATTTATAAATTCGCGTCCTTCCTGCCATTTTTATAACATATGAGAACGTTTGCACCAACAAACAACATTAATAAAGTCGTTAAGAATGGTATCAGATAAAGTTAGATGGTAAACTCTAATAGAAGAGGCCAACAGTGGTAACGCCAAATGTTCTTCAGACTTACATCCCCCTTCCCATGGATCTACAGCATATGATAAACACTTCTTAATCCGCTCCTAAATCCTAAAGAATTCTAAAACTCTTTAACATTTGTAATTATTATTTTGTTTTTTAGTTCATTGTTATTGTTTTTGTTCTATAATTAAAAGAGTTCATTTTATTTACTTATTGTTTTTATTCTCATAATGAAAGAATATTTTACGTTATTCAAAGATAAATTATTCTAGAGTTTATACTTTTTCACTCGATTTCCTGCAAATACCGATATGATATGATGACCTTGGTCCTATCTAACTCTCACTAATGAAGCGTGTAGTTTAAAGTAAATTGCCACAGCTCAATTATTTCGTGATGTTCTAGAAAAATATATTTAGCTTCAAAAGCTAATGAAAAACCAACAAATAAATAATATGAGGTGAGGTAGTTTACATTACGGCGTTTTTATTTATTTGAAAAAACAAATATAAAATCATTAATGAACACAAAATCAGTACATGTCTTTATATGGATATAAAGAATGGTTGGAATTCACTACCCTATGGTGTTAAGTTATTGTATTATGTAGACACAAACTGAGAGTTTTGTCATGAAATACAAATAGTATCTTCCTTTCGCAATTACAACTCTGCCTAGTTTCGATCAATATCTTGGTTTTTATTGTAGGAGATAAAAAATCAATTTCTACCTAACTGGTAAAAACATATCGGAAAAAATGGTACATTTTTAAATGTGAAAAAAACGTCACACAAGAAAATTATATACCCACGGCAAAAAGAAATACCGCCAACTGGGGTGACTTTGCCCATTTTTCCCAACTTTAAATTTCATTATTTGAATGGCTCCAACGAAAAACGTTCTAGGCGACAAAATTTCCGAAGTGGCGATTTTAAAGTTTTTAAAATGTATAATAGTACCTCTTAGTAAGATATAGTACTACATTAAGTTATTATACATGTAAATATAACAAATTAATATGTAAATATAAAATCTAACCTACAAAACTAACAAAAACTTTAGATTATGATTTTCCTTCACTGATTATTCAAAATTTTATATCTGTCGCATAGAACGTTTATCGGTGGACCCATTTATTTGTTGGTACTTTAATCAATGGTGTAAATATTATAATGATAAAAGCATATGTGACTGTCGTGATGAATGCAGAAGAAAATAATCAGGGAAGCAGTCAAAGAGAAGCACCACGTCGAAGTAGAAATACTTTTAGTTTGTGCCAACGTTTCGACCTGCCATGGAGGTCTTCTTCAGGACCACCTAAACAAACTAGAGAGGAGACAACTCATCGCGAGATATCGCAATATCCGTGGTAATGCTACAGATGGAAAATGGCTCATTCCGCATTACAATTTTCAATTAAACTAGGAAATCTCATTATATTTGTAAAGCAATACAATTGCAGAAATAATGTATTCCCACAACCACTGTGACTTAAAAAAATTATAAACTTGTGTTTTTCTTTTACTGATTTTCCGTTTAACTAAACTAATCGAATTCAAAATATGCCCGGGTATTGTAATTACAAATCAAAAAAAGAAAAATATTGAAAGATTTATTTTCATTGAAATTACAGATAATATAGGTTTTTATAATAAATCCGATTTCAATCCATACAGATTGTATTTGAAAGAATGTTTCTGCAGAAATTTACAATCTATACGCCATTAGGATTGCCTCATATTCATTCGGACACAGGCATATCAATGAAACTGATCTTTTTCATTCCAATTTCGATTGCACCGAATGAGCATGCAGACATCATTTCCATCCTTGTCCGGACATCCGCAGTGTTTGCATCGATTCATCAAGGCGTTGGAGCAATCTAAAAATATGGCCTCATATAATAAACTTTGTATAACACTTTTCTAAATAATTAATTGAAGAAGTATGTATTTATATAAGATTTTAAATGATTGAAGAACAAAAAAAATATCAGTTACTAAATCTCTTTGCTACCATTACACTAAAATGTAAATTAGATATTTGAAATTCCAAACATTTGATTGTAATTTTGTTTATTTATTCCTCTTTCCTGAAGGTTGGTGCCATTCTCAACTTCTTATAAAGCTGACATCAACGTGCTTTGCTACAATTTACTGGGAGAGGAAGAGGAGCTTTTTGGCTGAATTTCACATTTTTATATCAGAAGAATGCCGATTTCTAAAAATATATTAGTTTAAAATTTTAGTGTCCCATTGAGTAAAATGTTTTGAAAAAATATAGATTTCTTCTCGATTGCCTTTTATGTTTTTGAGGAATTTAAAAATTAACTTGGCCTTCTGCCGAAGTGAAGCGTTTTGAAAATAAAATCCAAAAAACATTTTAAACATTTTGCCAATATTTCTGTTTTATCTGCCTCACATAAAAGTTTGTATGAAAATAAAGATATACGACAGTTTTTTTTTTTTTTTTTATTGCATTTTTTTATAGCATCCAGAAGCAAAAAAAAAAGAATGAATGTATACCGTATATTTTTAAAGTAGCTTGGCATTATGTTCGGAACACTTAAATTTTTAGAGGTTACAAAATTAAAATTCAGATAAGGGACCTTAAAACTTATGAGATAAAAATCACTATTTTTTCCACGTTTGTTTTACAGTAAATTCAGCGCGCTTGAGTGTCTATATATTTGACTAAACAAAAAAAAAAATATTTGGAAGCAATAAATAACAGTAACATAATAAAAAAATCAGATTCAGAATAAAACTAATGGGGGAAAAAACACTATCCCACCCTGTCTGTTAGGTTTGAATGTTGGAAAGGTGAGTCTTTTATTTATGCTGCAAATGGAAGATAATGAACAAAACGTACACAAGATAACCAAAACTTGCTGTTATATCGATATAATTATATTTCCACTTTTATTCTCGTAATTATTTTATCACCCAAAACTATGTAATCATGGTTAAACCGTTTCGTTCCCAAAATTTTGGGACGGATATAGCCAATGCAGTATATACTATATGTGCAAGTATGTTGGATATACAAAATATTTAAATGATTACTATACGATGCCACCAGACCTATATAAGAAGCATTTTTGAATTGCTGATAAGTTAATACAACAATTATTATAGTTATTAAAATAGTCAATACCTTTTTCAGGGTAATCTGAGCGTCGGAATCTGAGGATCATCCCTTTATCTGCTATTAAAAAAATAAGTTTAAATAGAAACACAAAAGAGATTGAACAATATTAACTATTTCATTTAATTATATTACCATTATATTCAGCAAAAGGCAAAGCAAATACTCCTGAAAAATAAAAAGGATTATAACAAATATTAAATAAAATAAAAAATATGTAAAAAGCCATATAATTGGTCGTTATTTAGCAAATGGTAGCGATCTAATAAATTAATGAAGAATGCCGAAAGGACTTAAATGATGTATGTTCTTGATACAATCACATGTTTATATTATCATTATTATGAAAGCATTATAATTTTCGAAATATGATGTAGTAAAATAATAGACTTTAAAGGCTAGTACGCACTGGGATTCATTGTTCGGACTCTTTGTCGCTGAGATGCATCTCGGATTCATTTTCATGCATCTGAGACGCTCCGCGACAATGAATCTAGCATTTCGTGTGTTGCGGTTTAGTATTTTTTGAATCTCAACCGGAATGGGATTCTTTTACACAATGTGTCGCAACATTGAGTCAGTGCGTACGTGAATCTAGCATCTCGTGTGTTGCGGTTTAGTATTTTTTGAATCTCGAACGGAATATCTCAGCCTCCCGTAGAATGAGTTAGCAACGAATAAATATCCTTTCGCCATCCTAAAACAGTTAAATAGTCGAATATTTCAAAAAAGTGTCCTTTTAAGGTCCGCCATCTTAAAACCGTTAAATATTTTAAAACAGTATCCTGGACGACAACAATGGCGGAAGTTATCCTTCGGATAACTTAAAAAAGTCCGTTAAAACAGCAATCCTTAAGGACGAAAAAGCTAATTCTAATTGTGGATGGAGAGAGTGGCCAAGGATGTCCTTGAGCCTCGAAAAAAAAATTTTAAAACGTCAGATCCTGGCAGATCTGTAAAACAGTGTCCTTAAAAAAACAGTTAAAACAGCAATCCTTAAGGACGAAAAAGCTAATTCTAATTGTGGATGGAGAGAGTGGCCAAGGATGTCCTTCGGCCTCGAAAAAACGTCAGATCCTGGCAGATCTGTAAAACAGTGTTGGCCACTCTCTCCATCCACAATTAGAAATAGTGATTCTTTAAATCTACCATTACCTCAATTAATTGCTTAATGTTTTTATCCCAAAATATAGGTTTAAATTATTTGAAGTAGTTTGATGTTGGCGGATTATTTATAAATTTCAAGTCTTGAGACCTTTGGAATCTTTTCAAATATCTCAAAAAATTATAAATCAGAAAAAATGTATTACATAATAACAGGCAACAAACGTTTCGGAATCAATAAAAGCCGATCGAACCTTTAAGGATAACCTATATGGGGAAATTGCGAAAACCCATACCATCCTCCAATCTCAGTGTGTCAAGAAGATCGTGCCCATGGTTATTCCGTTCCTTGAATAATTCACGCATCCACCAACGCGGTGGCTTTTTTTTAGCAGCATTTTTTTTACACCGTAGAGCTATGTAAAGTGATACTGCAATTCCCGAAAGCGCGACCTCGTTCGACATAGCTCAGATTCAAACAGATGGTACACTACTTGTAGAAATCATTAATAACAAACAATCCGATGTTCTGTTAAATTTCGGCGTTCGGCAGATTTCGGCGGTTTATTCCTAGTCGAGGTTAACCCTCATAAAACACTCAACTACAGTAAAGGGGTAGTCAGATGTTTTGATCTCCAGTTCGTTGAAATAGACGAAATTAAAAATGAATTAAAACATATCATCGTAGATATACATAGAATAAAAATTAAAATCAATGGAGAGCAAAAATTAACGTACACCTACATTGTAACATATGCTGTTCCAAAACTCCCTGAAACTATTAAGATAGGGTTCCCCTAAATGAGTGTTCAACCTTACACAAAAAATCCAAAGAGGTGTTTTAATTGTTTAGGATTTTCTCACCTCTCCTTTAAATGGAAAAAACAATCGATCTGTGCCAATTGTGGAGAAGGTTAACATCAAGATAATTTAAAATGTAATAAAAATCAAAAATGTATAAACTGTACCGGTAACCACAACGCATTAGATCGTAAATGCCCAACATTTCTACTACAAAAAGAAATAAAATCAATTCAGGCTACTGAAAAAGTTCCTTATAATGAGGCCTAAAAGTTATATAGGGAAAAAATCTCACAACCTTCATTAAATTATTCGCAGACGTCACCAAATAAAAAATATTTGAAAAAAAAAAAGACGTACTAGAAAATATTATATTAAATTTTAAATTAAACAAAAGCACATCATGAGTTGATACATCAATTATTAATATTATCTGGCAAGAAATATAAAACTATTCCTCGAAAACAACCCGGGTAACATAGAGAAAAGTGTTTCCATTATAAAAGAAGTGAACTTATACAACAAAATTTAATTACCAGAATATGTTTATTTTATTTTTAGTTTATTTTATAATTGTTTTAAAAAAAAATCATTATATTAATATATATATATATATATATATATATATATATATATATATATATATATATATATATATATATATGTAAATAAATAAAAAAAAAAGTTCTTTATTTATTCTAGGACCTTAAGTCCCTTAAAAATAAAAAATAATGTACAATCAGGGGGCCTACAGAGCCTTAAGATAATTATGAAATATTATTAAAAATAATCAAATAGAAATTAATAATGATAACAAATAAATATTAAACTTAGAAATATTGACAAAAAGAAAAAGGAAATATTTTGGTTCATTTTGTGAATCAATTGTGTAGAAACAATAAAATTTCGTGTACATAAACTTTTATATTTTATATGAATATTAAGTGGCTAATGCCAGTTTTCATAGATCTGGATGGACAGTAGGTTGTTAAATAAAAGATTTTTGAAAGTGGAAAGGGTGTTTGAGTGGCGAATGGTGTAAGGGATGGAATTCCATAGGGACTAGGATCGGATTAGGAATGATCTGTTGAAGACAGAGGAGCAATGAGCAGGAGTGTACAAATCTGATGGGAGGGAACGGGTTTGGCGGGTAGGAACAGAGGATTTGAGCAATGTAAAGTGGGCGTTGGGATTTCATATAAATATATATAGTTAAATAAGCTTACTCCAACTTAGACTTTTAAAAAAAGGTTTATTTCAAATTACAATAAATATGACACTTGTGCCTAACAATGACTGACTATAGCTATAAGACGTGTCGAACTGACCACTACAATCCTAGCTTACTTCTATATTCCGTCCTAAAAGACGAGGTCATATATAGGGGTTGTTATCGGAGTGAATAAGGAAGCGAAGGGTGAAGGAATTGTGTAAGGACCTTTTATAAAGATTATATTTAATGATTGGTCTTAGCTATCGGTGTGAAAGTAAATAGTGAGATAAGGAATTGTGTAAGGAGTGATGACCTTTAGGTTACTGTTATAACTCTTCCCTTCTTTAAGATTTGTTATCTCCTGGTAACAATTTTTGCTAAAATGTTGATTCATACACTTTAGATAGAATAATTTTACAAGAGTCCTCAGTGAATGGAGCACTGGGTGTCAATACTGTTTGTGTTTTCTTATATCTATAATAGTATACATATACGGTTATAATAATGATTAACAGTATAATAGTGATAATAATTAAATAATAATAATACACTGCGATATTTTCGCTAAATCTAAGAATGTTGAGTGTTGGTATAGTTACATTTGTGGTATTTAAGGTTAATGTTTCTGATATTGATACATCATAAAATGGTTGTAATATGTTGTGATAATTGTGATAATAAATTTGTGTTAATGTGGGGTAACAATCATTTATGCCTATATTTATCAGACTTACTTTAGGTAAAAATTGGCTAATATTATTACAATTGGTTATCTTACTTATATTATAAGTTAAATATTGTTTTGTAACATCCAGATATCTTATATTTTTATCTAATCTATGCTTAAGTTTACAAGTTTTTACATTGCCATTTTGAATTATTGAATAGATACAACTGTTATTAACTTTAATAAGATTTTTACAATAATATTCCTCCTCGTATATACAGTCTGCTGTAAAAATGTTGTTTTGGTTTTGAATGTATAAATCGTTGTCAAGCTCGATTTCGTAAAATGTGCCATTAATATATTTAGGTACTGTATGAACTACGTATCCTTGGTATTTGTTCTCGTGAGTTGGTAGTCTTATAAAAGTATGAATTACCTTCTTGTGTGTTGAACAAAATATTTTACTATTTGCCCATAAAATTTCTGTATTGTTAGATACTAAATGGACTTTGTTAGGAAGATTTTTCAAAACGTTAGTCATAATACTGGAATGAATTATACCTAATTTGCAAAATTCTAGTGATAGAGTTATTTCTTTTACTTGGTTTAGTAATTGAGAAATATGTATGTATAAATTATAAGCGTCTTCATTTGTTTTTAATGTCATCGTATTATTGGTGATAAGCTCGAAATTTTTATTTAGTGTTTTAATTTTATTTTTATAATCAGATATTATTGTTTGTCGATATTAACTGAGGTATCTATATTATGTTCAATTCTATAATTATTTTCTTCTATCGTTCCTATTATTTTATCGTAGTGTGCTTTATCATGGCATCCATATTGCCAGTTAGCCAACTAATTATATTTCCTAAACCGTTAATTAATCCTCTTTTTGTCCTATGCTTATATTGTAATAGTTCTAATTGATGATTAACATTATTGGTTAAATCTTTTAGTATAGAATAAAGATAATGTCCTTTAAAAGATCATTTTTTTTTTCTGTAAATCAACAATTATTGAATTTAAGAAATTTATTTGGGTATCTGCCAATTCTTTTTCTTCTAATAATGTAGTCATTGATTCATCCCCTGAAATAACTTTTTCAGCAGACTTTAAACTTTTTAATTCAGTCGTCAGTTGTTTTGATTTCTCTTCATGAACCGCTTTCTAAAGCAACATTTAGTTGAGCTTCTAAAATTTTTAACTGATTGGTATGGTCACTTTTTATGGCCTCTATTTCTTCTAAGGTCTTTTGGTTCAATTCATTAACTTTTGTGACTCCATTATTTAATTTTTCAACAGTTACTTTCAGACTAATTTCTGAAGCTTTTAAATTGGTTGTTTCTTTCACTAAATTTGAATTTAACTCTTCCATTTCTTTAATTTTACTAATTATATTTTTTTCCTTTTCTTCATGTGACTTATTAATGGTTTCTATTGTTTTCTTGAGCACTGAACATTGTTCTTGGAGCTCATTTGTATTTTTAGAACTCGATGAGCACTTTTCTTTATATTTATTACTAACTTTATCAAATGAATCTTTTATTTTTGATAGTTCATCTTGAAGATGTTTTTTTTCATCAAAGCTTGTTTTTCTAGTTCAGCTTTCTCAGAAACAATCAACTCTAATTCTTTTTTCTTACACTCTAATTCTTCTCGGAAATGTAACTGACCATTCAATAATTCCTTTAAATTTTCTATTTCTGATTCCAGTTTTTTAACCTCATTCAAAGATAACTCTTTTTCTTTAGTTAAACATTTAACATTTGAATTTAATTCAAGAACTTCAGATTCCAATAGTCGTATTTTTTCATTCTGCTCACTTTCACGCTGCTTACTTTCCAGATGTTCTTTTTGTAGGGCTTGTAGTTCTGCACTAAGTTCCATGATTTCTTTAATCTTTTTCTCAGCTTCTTCGGTTTTTTTTTTTTATAGTTTTATCTTGATTTAACAAGTAGGCCTCCTTTTCCTCAAATAACTTCGCTTTATCTTGTAACATTTTTTTAATTTTTCCATCTCAGTATTCAGCGATAATGTTGCCTCAGAACTCTTATTTTGTAAAGTTTCATTTTCTCTAGTCAATTCTTTATTTATCTCTTCAAAACTGGTTATATAACGCTCTAATTCTGAAATTTTGGAAACTAATGTATTATTCTTTACTTCCAGGTTTTCTTTTTCCTGTAATAAGTTCATAGCATCGTTTTCAACACTAAGAACCCTTTTCTGTAAATCTTCAATTTGAAATATTTTGTTTGCTAATTCATTTTCAGCCAACGTAATTTTATCTTCCTTTTCATCCAAACTTTTCTTCAAGCTGTTATTTTGAGTTGAATAGCTATCAAGATCAACTTCCAACTGATCAATTGTTTTTCTTTAAATTATAACTCTCATTTCGGACTGTTTCTTCATTTTTAAGAAGTTCTTCAAGTTCTTTGCATTTTAAATTATAAGCTTCTTCCATACACTTAAAATTTTTCACAGAATTTTCTACACGTCCTTTTATTTCAAAAATAGCTTTCTCTCCTTCCCTTTTGACTGAATCTAACATCATTTCCAATTCTTGTACTCTATTTTCATGCAGCCTAATCTCCTCAGCAGAAGACAATTTTAACCTACTAAGCTCATTCTGTTTTTCGACAAGATCAGAATTTAAACTCATTAATTGTTGTGAAGAATCAGTTGAACTGTTCATTAAATGTGAAATGTCATTTTCAAGTTTTTCTTTCAAATTCTGAAGTTCAGTACATTGTTCGACAGCATTGTTAAATTTCCTCCTCAAATCTCCGATTTCCAACTCCAAAGTCTGCACCTGATTTCTAAAAGAGTTTTCACTTATTATATTAATTAATTTTTCTTTTAAACTTTCGTCGATGTGGTCAAGTCTTATTAGCTTTTTTTTTTCGTTTTTATCCTCGATATAAAATATTTCGTTTTCTAATTTATATCGTTTTTCCTTGACCTTTAATTCTTTTTTGTTTAAATCGATACTTATCTGTAAATCTTTCATTGTCTCATAGCCCAGTAGTATGTCGAATCGATCACTAAAGGGAAAAATAAGAAATTTTGCTTCTTGATTTATTCCTATCAGTGGAAGCAGATTTATTAGTGCACTTTTTGTACCTTCTGCGCGACCTGTAGGTGTTTTTATCGCAAAGCGTTCATTTATTATTGGCGGCGTCTTTTGGTAATGCTTTCGGATTAATATAATTTTCGTTGCTCCGGTATCGATCAGCCATTTGTTTCCTTTGTCATCTTTCAATTCCGGTAGATCATTGTTCGTATTATTCAATTCGTGAACTTCTATTGGTCCGGCGGGTCGTTGTTGCATGGACCTGAGCCTAAAAAAATTATCCTGTCGAGCTTCTATAGCGTTCAGTCTTTCCGTTAGGATTCGAATCTGCTCGTCTTTTTCATTTTCTGTATAATGAACTCTATTGGACACAGTTCTCATGGATACTGTATTGGAATCTTTTTTAGTTGGCGGTAATGAAACTTGTTCTCGATTTGGATTTTGTTGGTTTCTCCAGTTTCCCGATGGAGGTTTGTTAAAATGATGTTGAGATTGCGGGTCCCATGGTTTGTTGTATATTGGTTTTTGATACTGCTTATAATTTGGGTTTTGATTATAATATGATTGATACGGTTTTTGTTCGTACCTTGGTTTTTTCATAGTGAGGTTTCTGATGTTCCCAGTTTTTTTTCTTTTGAAAATTGGGATCAAAATGTTTCCCTTTATAATTTGGATTTTGAAAATTTTTTTGTTGTGGATTATACTGATGTTTACCGTACAACCTTTGAACAATGTGTGCGGCACTGTTTTTAAGGATATCTTCAATATCTTCTAATGTATTCCATGTTATATGATAAATGAAATCTGTTAAAGAAGGGTGGAGATTATGCACCGCGTGATGGGATATTTGTCTATCATATCTTTTCATTTCTGCTTGTTTATCTAAGATCGTATCGTCGGTGTAAACTCGAGTATATAAGTCACAACGTCGTTCTATTAATCTTTCTAAATAATTATGAGGATTTTCGTTACTATGTGGCCTGACATTTAATAATTCCGCAATTAATTGTTCTCGAGTTCGAGAATCTTGATATTTATTTTTTAGAAAAATTAAAATTCCTTCTACGCTATTAAATTCTTTATCATGTACAGCTGCGGCTACTTTCCCTTTTAATTTACATAATAAATTTAAAATAATCTTTGTATGATTAATATGTCTATGTGGATTATTTTCTTTACAGTATAATTCTGTTAAAAACTTAGTATTACGAATAAAATTCACTAGACCTATTGGATTTCCATCATAATCTGGAATCATTTTAAATTCACTTTCTTTAATTTCTAACGCCATTGTGTTTTCGTTTGTCTGGTCGGTTAGTCTTAAAGCGTTAAGTCTGTCTAGTAATGACATACAAATGTTACAATTTATATAAAAATAATTACCCTAAGATGTCTTCAGTTGATGTTGGCTTCTTAACAAAAGAGATGTTGGGTTGAGATTGTAGAAATTGAAATTTCTGCTTACTGGAAAGAAGATCCTCGTAGTCGTGGAGAATGCTTGATCTTGTTCAAGACTCAGTGGCAAATCTTCCTCTTGACGTGGAGACGTGGTTATGCTGCTACGGTACTGGTATTACACTCAGCCTAAGCTCCGCAAAGTTACTAATTCTTCAAAAATAAGCTCTCAAGTCCCTAAGTTCGGGCGCCAGTTAAATAAGCTTACTCCAACTTAGACTTTTAAAAAAAAAGGTTTATTTCAAATTACAATAAATATGACACTTGTGCCTAACAATGACTGACTAATAGCTATAAGACGTGTCGAACTGACCACTACAATCCTAGCTTACTTCTATTTTCCGTCCTAAAAGACGAGGTCATATATAGGGGTTGTTATCGGAGTGAATAAGGAAGCGAAGGGTGAAGGAATTGTGTAAGGACCTTTTATAAAGATTATATTAATGATTATATTAATGATTGGTCTTAGCTATCGGTGTGAAAGTAAATAGTGAGATAAGGAATTGTGTAAGGAGTGATGACCTTTAGGTTACTGTTATAACTATATATATATATATATATACATATATATATATATATATATATATATATATATATATATATATATATATATATATATATATAATATATAAAATATATATATATATATATATATATATATATATATATATATAAAATTTATGTGCTAAAATCAGCTATGGACCATATTTTTTATTTCTAATTTTCATAATCAATTTCTAATGTTTTATTTGTTTCTTTTAAATTCTAAAAAAATTGTTATATGTTCAATGATCTGAATTATTTTATTAATATTATTGTAAAAGTTTCAATGTAAATGTAATTATGGTAATTAAGGTACGTAGTATACATTTGTATGGAATGTACCAACCTAAATAAACGGTCGTTTCAAAGGGTTACTTTGAAAGGAAAAAAAAAAAAAAAAAAAAAAAAATATATATATATATATATATATATATATATATATATATATATATATATATATATATTATATTATATATATTTATATATATGTGAAATTAAAATGCGTACGTGAAATTATATTATACTTATTTCTTAATTATTTAATACATATTAAGTATATATATATATATATATATATATATATATATATATATACATATATATATATATATATATATATAATATATACAATAGGAATAAGGATAAGTAAAGCATATCGCACTATCTCTTACGACGCTGCCTGTGTCCTTGCAGGGATAAAACCAATACACTTGAAAATTAATGAACTAACGACATTATACAAAACAAAAAAAACAACGACTAAATTACAAGGACATGGAGCCAAGGGACATTGAAGACGAACTAACTACCAAACACTGGATACATCCTACTATACACGCTAAACTAACACAGTACATAACAGACTCAGGAGCTGCAGATACAGACACAGCAAGTATTGACATTTACACGGATGAAAGCAAAGACGAACAATACACAGGATGCGCACTAACTCTATATCACAATAACTGCTACTACGACGAACTATACAGACTTGGCCAAAACTGCTCAAACAATCAGGCTGAGAAACTAGCTGTAGTTAAGGCCACGGAATATATTCTTAGACAGGCGTTCGTTAATCAAAATACATACAACATTTATACGGACAATAAGACAGTAATAGATTCAGTTAATAACATCAAATCCAACGACCCACTGACACATCGACTTACGAAAAATTTAATTGAAATTATGGAACGCAGAATACCAACAAAACTAACTTGGATCAAAGGTCATAGTGGCATCGAAGGTAACGAGCGAGCAGATCTACTTGCAAAAACGGCTGCTCATGATTTAGAACTTACTTTAGAATACACCCGCGTTCCCGTTTCATTTATTAAAAAATGTATCAAAACAGACTCACTTTCTGAATGGGATAAACTTTGGAACAACTCGACAAAAGAACGACCCTTGCACAAATACATCCCAAACATCACACTTCAAAATCACGGCACACCCAAAAGTACTCATCACAAACTTACACAACTGTTAACGGAACATGGACAGACTAACCACTACTTGAAACGGTTTCATTTGACAAATACAGATACATGTGAATGCGACGGACGGACTCCACAAACATTTCATCACTTACTATATGACTGCATTCTTTATGAACACAGAAGATCAAAACTAATAAAAACAGTACTGATGAATGGGGACACTTGGCCTTCCACCGAAGCAAAACTATACAAAACTTACAAGAAACAGTTGGCAGAATTCGCATTAGCAACTGGAAAATAGACCATATAGATCAAGAAAGAAAACCACCGCGCATCATAAACAAGATGAAAAATAGAAGAGATCTTTTGAAAAATCAACTTGTCTACATGTTAAATTTCTATTTCTTTTTATTTGTTTTATGAATCTATTTTCTTTTTTTATTGGATTTTTATGTTATTTGATTTTATTCTAATTTCTTTTTGTTTAATTATGGAATTACTACCTTTCGGTCTTTAAATTATTGTTATCTTTTTTCTTTTTCTTTCCTCTATGTGTTTATTTTAACTTCAATTAAGAGCTTTGATATTTTTGTAATTTATCTAATATAAAAAAAAAAAAAGATTACACCTGCTAATTACAGGTAGTATGCTAATTTGCATGGAACTTGTAAAAAATATCAGAAATACACGCCCCTTCCATAGGGTTATAAATATGCCCCATATATGGAAGGGAAATAAATTTTAAAAAAAATATATATACATAATATATATGATATATATATATAAATATATTATATATATATATATATATATATATATATATATATATATATATATATATATATATATATATATATATATATATATATATATACTTAATATGTATTAAATAAGTGAAAATAATTAAGAAATAAGTATAATATAATTTCACGTACGCGCTGACTCAATGTTGCGACACATTGTGTAAAGAATCCCATTCCGGTTGGGATTCAAAAAATACTAAACCGCAACACACGAGATGCTAGATTCATTGTCGCGGAGCGTCCGAGATGCATAAAAATGAGTCCGAGACGCAAAGAGTCCGAACAATTAATCCCAGTGCGTACCTGCCTGTATACAATGTTTAGATGCAAAGAGTCTGACACATGAATCTGAGCGTCTGCGACAATGAGTCCGAACAAAGAATCTCAGTGCGTACTAGCCTTAATAAGCAATGTAGTAATTCCTCCTCGATTCTAGTAACATAAACATAAAACAGACACACACATATTTATTATCGTATACTTTATATTTTTATATTTGTTTTTGCAATTTATCTCCATTTGTTTGCAACAAATGATTTATTCGGAGAAAGATCAGATGGATGATAAACCCAAAACCAGTCAAATAATTATGGAGCGGTGGAGTGAGATCAAACCGGTTTATATTACTACCTCAAAAAGTCATCTGTCATTCTCGTTTTCTTTTAAGGTCAAAAGAATTTCAATAGCTAACATAACACGACATATTCAAATGTTTTATTGCTTACTGAATTAAGGTTTTTATAACTAGCAAGAATATAATTTTTCATTATGAATTATACCACTACATCAGTTTTTTTGAGACACAGATATTTTTACAATAAACCAACAATGTAAAATGCCTTTTTTAAATATGATTTTTAAACGAAAGTGATTCGTAAAAGTAATATTAATTAATCATGTACCTACACTTTGTTTTCGTTCTACTTTAGTTCGCCTAATCTTCAAATTTTTGTTTAAACACATCTAATCTTATATTTTTTTTCAGTCTTATGTAATTCGACATTATTTATTCATAATGCATTGTTAATTTCAAAGTAATAATTATCTTACCATAAGTGAAGCAAAAAAAGAGGACGATTAGTAATAGAAGTTTCATCTTGACCAGCAACTGCTAACAGAGTCATCTATAGGACTGGTTATGACGTAGAACGAGCTTTAGCCAATGAGAAGCTTGCACAGCATGAGGAAAACTTTTATCATTCCATTATTATTTTCAACGACCTGGCAATCTCTCAACTTGCTCGAATCTGTGGTTATTTCAAATAGATATACGTCAATTCAATACCTAGGAAGACTAGCATTCCCCGTCGCGGCTTAGCCCCCGCTCTTATAAGTACAAAGCTTATATAATTTTAACTGATAATTGAAGACCATCGAAGTTTTTATCTGTCCATGGATAAAAATCTTGTATCGAAGTATGCAGTTGAGCATTATTTCTTTAATGGTGTTTTCGCGTATAGCGGTAACTTTTCAATAGTCAATCTTATAGATATAAATTTAAATGTTATTACAAAAAAGTCAATAAGTGATGTGAAATTATACCAACTTCTATATCATTTTTGTCAAAAGGGCTACACCAGCGTGAGGAACTATAAGTGTGCCAGGCAGTCTCAAAAGCACAAGCCGTAAAAATAAGATGCAAAGTCTCTAAACAACATAGGATTATAATTAATTATAAATTTTATAGATGGATAATAAATAAATATATATAATTTTTTGTTTAAAAAATGTCTATTTCTCTTTCATATTTTTTGATTTGCAACCCCAACCATTCCAGGTAAATGTACTAATAAATTATGTGCTTTGGTTCTTAAATTTTTTTGAATGTTCTTATTCCATAATGTTCTATTTCTGTCTAGATATGAAATTATTACTGCTAACAAACCAACATTTATAAAACCAAGTTTGTATAAATAAGAAGGACTATAATAAATGAAACAAAAAAAAAAAACTATTATTTATAAATGAATTGTCCATAATCCATTCTTCATCACTAGATATATCATTTTCGTGCTCGCCATCAGAATGCTCTATTCTTTTTTCAACAACTACTTTTTCATTTTCATTAAAATTTCAACATCACTATAATTCTACATATTGCAATGTTGCGAATCATTTCAATATTAATAGCATTTTCTAAATCAAACATGCGCTTATGATCCATAATAGAATAGTGGTACATAGAATAAAAATTGATCTCTCAGATTGGTAGCAACTACTGGAGGGTCAATTGCTTTCAAATCAAATTATAAAAACAAAACTAATGTAAGTAAACTAATTTTGACATTAGCTTTATTTCTATTTTATGCAAGATAAAATAATAAAATTTTCAATGTATTAGGTCTGGGGTTATACTCCTATAATAAAAAAAGAAATTCAGAGTTTACAGTAAAATTTATAAACTTTAATTCATTCCGCCGACATTCAGTAATACGTTGTTAAAAAACAAAATGACATCCTCACAAGGGATAACAAAATCATATTAAAGAGAAAATGAATCAAATAAATTCTGAAATAAAAATAAAAAAATTACATATGATGTCTCAAAAAATGACAATGTTAGACTTGCTTTCTTTCATTGATTATTTAACTATCAAAGCTTCTTAATTGATTTAATTAATGGTTACAGAAAATTGAGCTAACAGCTCTTTTTCGTTTAGCAAACTAGAATAATTCACCTGCCACTGAAAAATCACACATTAATGAAAAATTATAAGTACCAAATGACAAAGTATAGTTTAAGCCAATTCGACTAGAAACCTGCATTAGCATGTTATTAACTTCAGGAGATGTTTTATATTTGTTCAGTTCATACTCGCGCGGGGTCTTCTTTACTTCCTTCTTCCATCGGTCACATAATTTGTAAAACTGAAATACCATAAGTGATTTAATAAAGATAATGTCAAATTTAATGCAAAACACAAAAATCATACAAACCCGAAGAACTGGGTCCTGAGGAGGAGGCTTTGGAAACCAAACAGAATCACTAGCTTTTTCACCAAACAGGCCAATAGTGAAATGTTTGGCACTTTCTTTGGTTCTTTGAGTATCAGTATATTTAAACTGAAACATTACTGAATTGTATATATTACTGGGACACATTTTAGACCAATAATAAAATTATTTATCTATTCTATATGTAATTAGGGACTGATAAAATGAACGTAAACAGTACTTTACATTTTCAGATCATCAAAACTTTTTTTACTTACACTATAGGAACTATTAGAAAAAAATTTGGATAATAGAGAAGGAAAGCGATTTTGTAACCGCTGAGCCAGTAACATCATTTCTTTCTCTCCCTCGACAGTAAGAAATTTTTCTGGACCAGTTTTTGACAAAGATGACCACTGTTTTTGTGCTTGTGATTTCCATAACAATTCTGAAATTTCACACTTTAATTATTTTTTCTTAATCTTAAATATAATCATTTAGAGATATGATGTAGTGACACTAACTCTATTGAAAATCTGAGATAGATATAGATTGTATATATATATATATATATATACAAAGATTGTACTAGTAACAATTGTTTGAATAGACTAAATTTTACCTTTTAAAAATGTAATATCATCCTCAGAACCATTACTCAGCTTAATGGTTGAAATAATTTGTTTGACTTTATTAACAACTTTATTCCCAGGAGTACGGGTTCCATGTCGAATGATACCAAAAATCTTTGCTGGATGACAACCTAATAAATATGACAAAAAAAAAAAAAAAAAAATTGGCTCTTAGTTTCAAGGAACAATTCAAGCTATTTAAAATAATACAAAAGGTCAATTTAATTATGATTTAGATTCTAATGAATATAATAAGCATTTGTGAGAATGAAATTGATTAACAACAGATTGCTAATATTTCAATAAACCAATATATTTGTATACTATAGTAAACTATAGTCTAAAATGATTAATTAGGTCACAATAATTAACAGAAAAAAAAGTGATATGCTTTACCTGCATATTCCACAATGCTGTCATTAATATTAGCAATAACCCTATAAGGTGTTTTTGTCCCCAAGTGAAAAACTACATCTTGTTCAACATCTGAGTTTTGTTTGAATGTTCCAACAAGGTTTAAAAACAATAATGATATCGTTAGTTGCAAAAATATTGAGTTAACTGAATGCTTGTTAATGTAATTTGAGGAGCAGTCAATCATGCTTTCATAACAATAAAATAATAAAAATACAATAAAACTCCACAAGTCAAACTTGAATTTCGATTCCAATAGGACTGGAAAACAATAAAATAAATAAAACTTATTAACAATAAAAACAATAAATTTAGGTTGAACAGAAACAAGTTTTTTTTTTGTAGTTAATAATGCTGGTTCAGATCAATCATTTTTAACTGAACATGACCAATAACGCGAAACATCTATTAGGAGTTCAAGTTCAAAAAAGAAAGAAAGAATTATGAAATAAAGCTTTTTTGTATTTCTCTTAATATATACATACACAATGGAAAAGACTGTGATAGCTAGAAATGATAATTAGGTAGTAGCATTTTGTAATGTTGTTGAAGTCGCTCAGACTAAAAGCTATTTTTTTTTTGGCTGTTACAGGAGCTCACATCTACTAAAACATATAATTAATACTTTTAATATTGTTTTTATAGACTTTTTCTTAAAATACAATTTTTCTACATGTTTCTCTTAGTCACCATTAAGTGAGAACATATTTTTGACGTACGTTACCAACAATTAAAAATAAATAAATTAATCAGTTAATAATAATTTTTTGGCAATGAAAGATTATTGAAAGGGTCTTGACATTCTTATCAGATATTATTAACTTTGGGGGGCAGTAATAAAATCCATAAACTTTTTAACATAGTGAAAAAAAAAAATTGGTAACGTGCGTTAAATGTTTTGGGGAAAAAAAACTTAAATTTTTCACACAAAATTTATTACCATTGCTCTTCCTAGGAAATCACTCTAAATTAGCAACCTTTAGAATCCTTTACCAAAAGCTGAATAAAAATTAAAATGAAAATGTATCAAATTAATAAAGATTTTATTTCTTTTAGAATTCATTAAAAATTAAGGAAGCGAAAATTTGACAAACCAATTCAGGTATATATTCTCAAGTAGTTTGGCAACATCATAGTATGCCACAGAACATGGATAAGGGACTTCTTTTTTTGAGGGTTTTTAATAAACAAAATTGATAAATTAAGCTACTTAATTTTCAAAAAACATGAAAAGTATTTCAATAATGGGTGTACCTAGACATATTTTAAATACTATATATAGATTAAATAATCAAATACAAAAATTACATTTTTAAATTTTTAATTTAAAATAACACAAACCAGTTTACAGGGATAATAGCAAAAAACTAAATCGAAACAGTTATTTTTTTATTCAAAAGAGTTATGAAATAACTGTTTTAAAAAAACTTTTACTCAAAAGAGTTTAAAATAAAAGTTCTGAAATAACAGTTAAATAAAAGTTCTAGCAATAAAAGTAAAAGTTAAAAAATAAACTTTTATCTGTTAACACTTTTATATAAAAGTTAAACTTTACTTTTATCATTTAACATAAAAGTTAAAAGTTATGATAAATTTCATTCGGCTAGATAAAATTTAATCAGTATATTTCTTTCAAACTTACTAGCATTTTTAAAGGGTGTTAACAGTTATTTTAACAATTAGGGGTAAAGCTGACTAAATTAATACTTTAAGGACGTCAAGGCTGATTTTAATAAAATTTGATCATTGTTCTTTCATACTTACTAACATTTATATTAAGTCATCAGTTTTTCTAAAATTAGAAAGGGGGGTTTGGGTTTGCAATTAGAAAGGGGGGTTTAGCTAAATTAATATTTAAAGAACGGCTCGGCTGATTTTAATGGACTTTGATAATTATGGTACTTTCACCCTTATATTGAGTCTTATCAGTTCTTTTAACAATTGGGGAGAGGAGGGTTTGGCTAAATTAATACCTTAAGGACGTCTCGGCTGATTTTAATAAAATTAGATAATTTATTATTTCATACATACTGATATTTTTATAGAGTGTTGACAGTTTCTTTGACAGTTATGGTAGGGTTTTGACTAAATTAATACTTTAAGGACGTCTCGGCTGATTTTAATAAAATTTGATGATTTATTCTTTCACGCTTACAGATATTTTTATAGGGTGTTAACGGTTTCTTTGACAGTTATGGGAGGGGTTTGACTAAATTAATACTTTAAGGACGTCTCGGCTGATTTTAATAAAATTTGATGATTTTTCTTTCATACTTACTGATATTTTTATAGGGTGTTAACGGTTTCTTTGACAGTTATGGGAGAGGGTTTGGCTAAAATAATAATTTAAGGACGCCTCGGCTGATTTAAATAAAATTTGATAATTTATTCTTTCATAATTACTGATATTTTTATAGGCTGTTAACGGTTTCTTTGACAATTATGGGAGGGGTTTGACTAAATTGATACTTTAAGGACGTCTCGGCTGATTTTAATAAAATTTGATAATTTATTCTTTCATGCTTACTGATATTTTTATAGGGTGTTAACGTTTTCTTTGACAATTATGGTAGGGGTTTGACTAAATTAATACTTTAAGGACGTCACGGCTGATTTTAATAAAATTAGATAATTTAGTTCTTTCATACTTACTAGCATTTTTAAAGAGTGTTAACAGTTTCTTAAATAATTAGGGGAGGGGTTTGACTAAATTAATACTTTAAGGTCTAAGCTTGATAAAAAGCTGTTAAATATTTATTATTTTTTATGGTGGGTGGGGCGGAAAGGTGCAAATCGGGTTTTTTAAATAAAAACTGATTTTCACTATATTTCGTAATCAAGATTTGTAGGTATAAAAAAACCATTCTGAAAGTAACTCAACTAATTTCTTTATTATTTGTGGATTTCACATTTTAAATATATCATGAATTGTGTGGAAAAAAAGAGGGGCTAATTGGGGTAAATATTTACGTAAGAACAGTTTTCTGTTTTTGTTGAAATTAGATACCAATGTTTCTTTGGTAAAGTTTCCTTTCTTGAATAAGTTTTAAGTATAAGAGCATAAATTAAAAAAAAACTTTTATTTTTTAACACTGTTATATAAAAGTTAACTTTTATTTATACCATTTGAGATAAAAGTTATTAGATATAATAACTGTTAATGCAAGGTCAGTAATGTTCTCTACGGCTCATGCTCTTTGAAACTGACTAAATTTTTCAAAAAAAAAAAAAAGTTTTTAAACGTTCTTTTAGCAATTGGGGCCCCCCAGAATTTGACTAAATTAATACTTTAAGGACGTCACGGCTGATTTTAATAAATTTTGATAATTTATTCTTCCATACATAATGATATTTTTATGCTGTGTTAACGGTTTCTTTGACAATTAGGGGAGGGATATGACTAAATATATACTTTAAGGACGTCTCGGCTGATTTTCATAAAATTTGATAATTTAGACCTTTCATAATTACTAACATTTTTAAAGAGTGTTAACGGTTTCTTTGACAGTTAAGGGAGAGGTTTACCTAAATTAATACTTTAAGGACGTCACGGCTGATTTTAATAAAATTTGATAATTTAGACCTTTCATAATTACTAACATTTTTAAAGAGTGTTAACGGTTTCTTTGACAGTTATGGGAGGGGTTTGACTAAATTAATACTTTAAGGACGTCTCGGCTGATTTTAATAAAATTTGATAATTTATTCTTTCATACTTACTGATATTTTTATAGAGTGTTAACGGTTTCTTTGACAATTATGGGAGGGGTTTGACTAAATTAATAATTTAAGGACGTCTCGGCTGATTTAATAAAATTTGATAATTTATTGTTTCGTGCTTACTGATATTTTTATAGGGTGTTAACGGTTTCTTTGACAATTATGGTAGGGGTTTTACTAAATTAATACTTTAAGGACGTCACGGCTGATTTTAATAAAATTAGATAATTTAGTTCTTTCATACTTACTAACATTTTTAAAGAGTGTTAACAGTTTCTTTAATAATTAGGGGAGGGGTTTGACTAAATTAATACTTTAAGGTCTAAGCTTGATAAAAGCTGTTAAATATTTATTATTTTTTAGGGGGGGGGGTGGGGGCGGAAAGGTGCAAATCGGGTTTTTTTAAAATAAAAACTGATTTTCATTATATTTCGTAATCAAGATTTTTAGGCATAAAAAAAAAAAAAAAAAAAACCATTCTGAAAGTAACTCAACTAATTTTTTTATTATTTGTGGTGATCAAATTTTAAATAAAATCGTAAATTGTGGGGTAAGAAAGAGGGGCTAATTGGGGTAAATATTTACGTAAGATCAGTTTTCCTTTTTTGTTGAAATTAGATACCAATGTTTCTTTGGTAACGTTTCCTTTTTTGTTGAATAAGTTTTAGCTATAAGAGCATAAATTAAAAAAAAAAAAAAAAAAAAAAAACTTTTATTTTCAACACTGTTATATAAAAGTTAACTTTTATTTATACCATTTGAGATAAAAGTTATTAGATATAATAACTATTAATGCAAGGTCAGTAACGTTCTCTACACATACCATCGTGGCAACCCCTTGCCAGACACCCTTAATGCTCATTTATTGTAATTGTGTTTACGTTATAGTATAAAAGCTGATCTTTATATATATTACTCAGGCAATGAATAGATGATGTTTCCTCATCAGCCAGACCGTTCTGACAGTTCCAACCCCTTGCCAGACAAGTATATAGGGTAGCTGTAGTAGCGAGCGCGAGGCAAGATACATATGGCTGGGTGGGAGTGAGATAGTGAGTGATGTCTGTCGCGATCCTTCACCACGCTCTTGTATTTTACTGCACATGTATTGTTTATTACTCAGTGCGTGTTTACATCAGCTAAAATAATCTTATATTTGTACAAGAACATGTTCATTAACAACTAAAGTTATTATTATTATATTGGTATAGTTAAATAATAATTACTATTTAATTATTAATACTTCACACAAACATATAAGATTATTTTAGCTGATGTAAATACGCACTAAGTAATAAACAATACATGTGCAGTATAATACAAGAGCGTGGTGAAGGATTACGACAGACATCACTCAATATCTCACTCCCACCCAGCCATTTGTATCATGCCTCGCGCTCGCTACTACAGCTACCCTACATGCTTGTCTGGCAAGGGTTAGAACTGTCAGAACGGCCTAGCTGATGAGGAAATATCATCTGATTATTACCCAAATAATATATATAAAGCTCAGCTTTTATACTATAACGTAAATACAATTAAAAATAAATGAGCATTAAGGGTGTCTGGCAAGGGGTTGCCACGATGGTAAGTGTCTGGCTGATGAGGAAAACATCATCTATTCATTGCCTGAGTAATATATATAAAGATCAGCTTTTATACTATAACGTAAGTACATTTCTGAAGGAAATATCAAAAAATCACGCTTTATAATTGACGATAGTAGGCTGGTATTTTACCCACCTTTAGCACCGTTTACCTGCCAAGGCCACGATAACCCGAACTTCATTCATGGCCCATCGTTCCTACCTCTATTGGGAGCATGAGCTGACAAAGTTTCATCTTTTATAAAATAACGGAGGTCTGGCGTTCACGGGCTCTCGCTCTAATACTTCTAAGTCTAAGCTTGATAAAAGCTGTTAAATATTTATTATTTTTTTATGGGGGGGTGGTGCTGAAAGGTGCAAATCGGGTTTTTTAAATAAAAAACTGATTTTCATTATATTCGTAATCAAGATTTTTAGGCATTAAAAAAAAAAAAAAAAAAAAAAAAAAAAAAAAAAAAAAAAAAAAAAAAAAAAAAAAAAAAAAAAAAATTGAAAGTAAATCAACTATTTTTTTTATTATTTGTGGAAATCACATTTTAAAAAAAATCGCAAAAATTGTGGGGTTAGAAAGAGAGGCTAATTGGGGTTAATATTTACGTAACATCAGTTTTCTGTTTTCATTGAAATTATATACTAATGTTGCTTTGGTAAAACTTTCCTTTCTTGAATAGTTTTAGGTATAAGAGCAAAAATTGTAAAAAAAAAAAACTTTTATTTTAACAGTTATATAAAAGTTTTACTTTTATTTATACCATTTGAGATAAAAGTTAATAGATATAATAACTGTTAATTTTTTTTTTAATTTATGCTCTTATAGCTAAAACTTATTCAAGAAAGGAATGTTTACCAAAGAAACATTAGTATCTAATTTCAACAAAAACGGAAAACTGATCTTACGTAAATATTTACCCCCAATTAGCCCCTCTTTCTTACCCCACAATTTACGATTTATTTAAAATGTGATCACCACAAATAATAAAAAAATTAGTTGAGTTACTTTCAGAATGGTTTTTTATGCCTACAAAATCTTGATTACGAAATATAATGAAAATCAGTTTTTATTTAAAAACCCGATTTGCACCTTTCCGCCCCACCCATAAAAAATAATAAATATTTAACAGCTTTTATCAAGCTTAGACCTTAAAGTATTAATTAAGTCAAACCCCTCCCCTAATATTAAAGAAACTGAAAACACTCTTTTTAAAATGTTAGTAAGTATGAAAGAACTAAATTATCTAAATTTTATTAAAATCAGCCAAGACGTCTTTAAAGTATTAATTTAGTCAAACCCCTACCATAATTGTCAAAGAAACCGTTAACACAATATAAAAATATCATTATGTATGGAAGAATAAATTATCAAATTTTATTAAAATCAGCCGTGACGTCCTTAAAGTATTAATTTAGGTAAACCTCTCCCTTAACTGTCAAAGAAACCGTTAACACTCTTAAAAAATGTTAGTAATTATGAAAGGTCTAAATTTTTTTATCATTTGAACTTGAACTCCTAATAGATGTTTCGCGTTATTGGTCATGTTCAGTTAAAAATGATTGATCTGAACCAGCATTATTAACTACAAAAAAAAAACTTGTTTCTGTTCAACCTAAATTTATTGTTTTTATTGTTAATAAGTTTTATTTATTTTATTGTTTTCCAGTCCTATTGGAATCGAAATTCAAGTTTGACTTGTGGAGTTTTTTGTATTTTTATTATTTTATTGTTATGAAAGCATGATTGACTGCTCCTCAAATTACATTAACAAGCATTCAGTTAACTCAATATTTTTGCAACTAACGATATCATTATTGTTTTTAAACCTTGTTGGAACATTCAAACAAAACTCAGATGTTGAACAAGATGTAGTTTTTCACTTGGGGACAAAAACACCTTATAGGGTTATTGCTAATATTAATGACAGCATTGTGGAATATGCAGGTAAAGCATATCACTTTTTTTTCTGTTAATTATTGTGACCTAATTAATCATTTTAGACTATAGTTTACTATAGTATACAAATATATTGGTTTATTGAAATATTAGCAATCTGTTGTTAATCAATTTCATTCTCACAAATGCTTATTATATTCATTAGAATCTAAATCATAATTAAATTGACCTTTTGTATTATTTTAAATAGCTTGAATTGTTCCTTGAAACTAAGAGCCAATTTTTTTTTTTTTTTGTCATATTTATTAGGTTGTCATCCAGCAAAGATTTTTGGTATCATTCGACATGGAACCCGTACTCCTGGGAATAAAGTTGTTAATAAAGTCAAACAAATTATTTCAACCATTAAGCTGAGTAATGGTTCTGAGGATGATATTACATTTTTAAAAGGTTTTTAGTCTATTCAAAAATAATTGTTACTAGTACAATCTTTGTATATATATATATATATACAATCTATATCAATCTATCTCAGATTTTCAATAGAGTTAGTGTCACTACATCATATCTCTAAATGATTATATTTAAGATTAAGAAAAAATAATTAAAGTGTGAAATTTCAGAATTGTTATGGAAATCACAAGCACAAAAAACAGTGGTCATCTTTGTCAAAAACTGGTCCAGAAAAATTTCTTACTGTCGAGGGAGAGAAAGAAATGATGTTACTGGCTCAGCGGTTACAAAATCGCTTTCCTTCTCTATTATCCAAATTATTTTCTAATAGTTCCTATAGTGTAAGTAAAAAAAGTTTTGATGATCTGAAAATGTAAAGTACTGTTTACGTTCATTTTATCAGTCCCTAATTACATATAGAATAGATAAATAATTTTATTATTGGTCTAAAATGTGTCCCAGTAATATATACAATTCAGTAATGTTTCAGTTTAAATATACTGATACTCAAAGAACCAAAGAAAGTGCCAAACATTTCACTATTGGCCTGTTTGGTGAAAAAGCTAGTGATTCTGTTTGGTTTCCAAAGCCTCCTCCTCAGGACCCAGTTCTTCGGGTTTGTATGATTTTTGTGTTTTGCATTAAATTTGACATTATCTTTATTAAATCACTTATGGTATTTCAGTTTTACAAATTATGTGACTGATGGAAGAAGGAAGTAAAGAAGAACCCCGCGACGAAGTATGAACTGAACAAATATAAAACATCTCCTGAAGTTAATAACATGCTAATGCAGGTTTCTAGTCGAATTGGCTTAAACTATACTTTGTCATTTGGTACTTATAATTTTTCATTAATGTGTGATTTTTTCAGTGGCAGGTGAATTATTCTAGTTTGCTAAACGAAAAAGAGCTGTTAGCTCAATTTTCTGTAACCATTAATTAAATCAATTAAGAAGCT
This sequence comes from Euschistus heros, assembly GCA_003667255.2. NCBI lineage: Eukaryota > Metazoa > Arthropoda > Insecta > Hemiptera > Pentatomidae > Euschistus > Euschistus heros. The sequence goes on along the minus strand of RCWM02000205.1, from coordinate 582,778 downwards.
TTGATAGTTAAATAATCAATGAAAGAAAGCAAGTCTAACATTGTCATTTTTTGAGACATCATATGTAATTTTTTTATTTTTATTTCAGAATTTATTTGATTCATTTTCTCTTTAATATGATTTTGTTATCCCTTGTGAGGATGTCATTTTGTTTTTTAACAACGTATTACTGAATGTCGGCGGAATGAATTAAAGTTTATAAATTTTACTGTAAACTCTGAATTTCTTTTTTTATTATAGGAGTATAACCCCAGACCTAATACATTGAAAATTTTATTATTTTATCTTGCATAAAATAGAAATAAAGCTAATGTCAAAATTAGTTTACTTACATTAGTTTTGTTTTTTTATAATTTGATTTGAAAGCAATTGACCCTCCAGTAGTTGCTACCAATCTGAGAGATCAATTTTTATTCTATGTACCACTATTCTATTATGGATCATAAGCGCATGTTTGATTTAGAAAATGCTATTAATATTGAAATGATTCGCAACATTGCAATATGTAGAATTATAGTGATGTTGAAATTTTAATGAAAATGAAAAAGTAGTTGTTGAAAAAAGAATAGAGCATTCTGATGCCGAGCACGAAAATGATATATCTAGTGATGAAGAATGGATTATGGACAATTCATTTATAAATAATAGTTTTTTTTTTTGTTTCATTTATTATAGTCCTTCTTATTTATACAAACTTGGTTTTATAAATGTTGGTTTGTTAGCAGTAATAATTTCATATCTAGACAGAAATAGAACATTATGGAATAAGAACATTCAAAAAAATTTAAGAACCAAAGCACATAATTTATTAGTACATTTACCTGGAATGGTTGGGGTTGCAAATCAAAAAATATGAAAGAGAAATAGACATTTTTTAAACAAAAAATTATATATATTTATTTATTATCTATCTATAAAATTTATAATTAATTATAATCCTATGTTGTTTAGAGACTTTGCATCTTATTTTTACGGCTTGTGCTTTTGAGACTGCCTGGCACACTTATAGTTCCTCACGCTGGTGTAGCCCTTTTGACAAAAATGATATAGAAGTTGGTATAATTTCACATCACTTATTGACTTTTTTGTAATAACATTTAAATTTATATCTATAAGATTGACTCAAAATTCAGCAAATGGATTCATTATAGGTGATGGAATATTTTGAAGAACTAAAGTATTTCTGGAGAGATGGTTATGGATACAACATTAACCATCAGCAAGCATGCCCACTGCTGCGGAAGGTCACAGACTTCCTAATGTAAGTTTTTGATAATCTTACAATAATAGAAGCTATTATTTTCATTTCATCGTTATTCTTGTGGTTTTGTTTCTGATGCAGGGATGAAAATGGGCCAAAAGCCATTTTCTATTTCACTCATTCTGGAGCGTTGCTTAAAACGCTTTCCCACATTGGTCTTTATAAGGATCATTTCAAGCTTAAGCATGACACAGATTTGAAACTGAGGCAAAGAAGGAACTGGAATGTGTCAAAAATGAATTCATTTGGTAACAATTTGGTATTCGTTCTTTTCAGGTTATTATTTTTTCCTTCCTTATAAATCTATTTTCAATTTGTTATATTTTCATATTTCTTGCTATATTTTATTATAGTTAATTAAGAGGGTTTATCCAAACTAAAATTGATCTATTCTTTATTGTTTGCAAACTGAATAATATGACACAGCATTTCTTGTTGTTTTATTCATAATCAGCCCTTTTTAAAAGGTGTAAAGTAGTCTTTTACACACTATACTGTGATTCAAGATACCAGGTCGTTTCAAAAGTCGTCTTTTTTTCATTAATTAAGATTTATTTGGTTTGTACATCTTTGTTATGATTCTATTTTCAATTCAACTTTTACCAATGTAAAAAATATTGTTTACCGTCTTTAAAATAGGGATTAATTTTTAATCCCTTCATTGCTAAATGAGTAAAGAAATATATTAAAATGGTGAGTGTTTAAATTCAAATTCGGTCTATTTTATTATATGAGTTTAAAATTGGCTTGTAGCCAACTGTAGCAAAAAATAGGCTACATGTTTGGTGAGAAGCTACTCTCTGAGTGTAAAGCTCAATTTTCGTTTTCTAATTTCTTCGCGGCGAGGAAACACTTGAAGATGATGCTCGTTCAAGAGACCTCAAGTTGCCAACAAACAAAAAATTTAAGAATTAATCGATTCATATCCAAATCAAACATGTGCGAAAATAGGTAAGCAGTTAAATATTTCACAAGCAACAGCCTTGTGATACCGCATCAAATGAGAAAAATAAATAACAACTGGATAAATGGGTCCCTCACAAGTTATAGGCAAATAATAGGCCACATAATGTAAAGTTGACTAGGGATAAATTAATGAAAATTGGATAGGAAACATTGCCCCACCCACCATATTCTCCCGACTTTTCACCCACTGATTATTACCTTTTGAGATCTCTGGATAATTGTCTGGCAGAAATGTTTTAATAACCAGCAAAGCCTAGAATTGGAATTATATCAGTTTTTTTTACCAGCAAAGATCAATCATTCTTTAAAAACCGTATTTGTGATCATGCATAATGGTGGAATGAAGTTATTAGTTGTAATGAAGATTATTTTAATGAATAAAGTTATTGGTTAATTGAAGTTTTGATTACCCAAAAAAACCACTGGACTTTTGAAACGATGTGGCATATTAAGATATATCTTGCTTGCTACATTGAACAGCCTTTGTTCAAAAATGAGTGGGACTATAGTTTATTAAGGATCAGACACCTTCACCTACCTCGTGTTTGAGGTTTCCACGGATTTCATTCTTACTTTGGAACAAAATAATATTTTTTTAAATAATTTTTTTGTTTTTTTTGTAATCTTTCATATAAATACGGTTTAAACTCAAGCAGATTTTAAAGTAGAAAATTACATTTTAAAAATTTATAAACCATTTTTCTTGAAATTAATGTTATCAATATTTAGAACGTTACTTACCTACATGAAATTGGAAAGTCGTAAAAGATTGAAATATACAAAAAAAAAATTAATCTCCATTTTTAGTATTTAGTTGGTATTCATTTATCATTAAAACTTAATGTAGCAGATGCATTATTGTACTGGTAAGTTAGCACTTGAGGATAAAGCTTTTGTGGAAATTGCTGGTATAGTAATAAATAAAAATAAGCAGATGAATTTGACATTTTTAACTTGTCACTGAAAATCCATAACCTTCAACACATTCTAATTCTTGTTCAATCAATGTAATAAATATCATATATATCTAAAAAAAATTTTTTTTTTTTTAAAGTTCTGACATTTTTACTCTTTTTTTTTTTTTTGTTTTTTTAATGGATTGAAATTTGGTTCTTATCAATAAAAATTACCTGCATTGTTGTATTCTTTCAAAATAAAATGCCTTTTCAATAATTATGGTTAAATTTGTATTACAACAAATCTTTGTTGAGTTAAAAAAATTGTGATAAAAATTCTTAAATTTAAATTAATCAAATTGCTGAGACAAAAAAATATTAATGAAATATTTTTGTCGCTTTTAATATTTAAACTTTCTGAAGGATTAATTAATAAAAATTTTATTGTTTATATATTAGTGGATACTGGTAGTTTAATTTCATTGTCAAACTGATTATAATTAAATTTACTAATAAGTGCCTTTCTTACAATCTTTTCTAGGTGTAAAGATGGTGATAAATTGTTGACTCTACACCAGGAACGACCAGTAGTCCTGAGTGGATGTCCGAAGGAAGACCTCTGCCCCCTTACGACTGTCCGTAAAATCATGCCGTCATCTGCAGATTATCAGTGTGACTTTGCCCGTATCTGTTCCCTGTAATATAATCGTAACAACTGGATGCTCTACTGAAATTAGATTGATATATCTATTTATCACTGAAGACCAAAGAAACAATTTATAAAAACGCCCAAAAGGTAGTTAATAGTTAATAATAATTAACTATTTAACCAAGCCTTTATGGATTGGAGCTTAACAGATTAACAGTAGATTTTTTACTTGGAGAATTAAACTATCTATATTTTTGTACAATCATTCTATACAAAAGATTAACAGTAGATTTTTTACTTGGAGAATTAAACTATCTATATTTTTGTACAATCATTTTGTAATTTTTTCATATTAGAAAAAATAAATTATTGATCACTAGTGATTTCTTTTCAACATAAGTTTTGAAAAATTATTTTATAAAATATAGAATCCAATAATATAGGAACTGGATTGTAAAATTTTAGGACTTGAGAATTGTCAAGAATCTTAATTCAATCAGTAAATCATCAATAACTTTGTGATTATTGAGGAAAATAATGAAAGACTTTTTCTTGGATAAAATATAAAGTAAACTTACAATTATCCCCGTGGCCCGGCTAATGATCGATGGATCAGTTTCGCAGATACTCGACAAAATTACTGAGGAAACAAAAAAGACACTAGTCAACTAAAACAATTTTTATTTAAAACATGTCTAAAAACTAAGATTACGAGTCAATAAACTTGTACATAGTTACTTATTACTTTTTACAAAAAAGTTGGTCAACTGTTTTTTCAAGCTAGACCACCCCTTCTTTAGTTGTGACTAGAGTTTTTCAATGCCATTCTGTCACAAAGTGAAGCGTCGCTTCCTCCTTGACTCTTCTGCTATTGTACAAGACCATCTATATGTGTCACATCATGGTTCACTTGCTTTTTTTTTTTTTTTTTTTTTTTTTTTTTTCTTGTTCTTGTTCTCTTCTTCTTCACTCGCCACCAAATCCTAATACCTAATGCTCTTCATCTGTGAAATGTTCTAAACCTGGATCATGGAGGTCACAATTGATCAACTAAGCAAATGTTTTCATCATTGACCTCATCTTCTCCAGTAACATTTTATAGCCTAATCATGAATAAAAACATTTTCCTTACTGTCCGTATTCGATAAAATATTTCTTTGGACTTTACTAATGTCCATTGTTTGACTGACTCTCAAACAGTGCTTAGGTGTTAAATACTTTTTTCTGAAAATTTATTTATTTTCCTTTTTATTTTTTTAGAGACATTTACACCCTGACCCACCCTGACATTACCCTGACCCACAGTGTGGATAAAAGATGTGTTATTGGTAGGCTAAAAGTTAATTTAAAACATTTTTTAGGTCATTTCAATGTCCATAGCTTGTAGGGTTTTTTTTTTTTTTCGAATTTGAAAATATTTCCACAATGGCACCAACTCTATTGAGTTATGCAATAATTCTTACAAAATTTACTCTTATGGAAGAAACTATTCAAAATCAGTTTTGAAAATTTATGCTGCATATTTTTCACCTCTTAATTTTAATTTGTCATAAAAATCCAATTTCACTTACATTGTGGTGTTCCGATTGTCATCAACCCTGATGATGTATCAAATGTTCCCCCTGAAAGAGGAGTTCCTTCACTTCTCAATAGACTCACCTACTCTAAAAATGAATCTAGTTCTTTATTCCATGGCTTTTCTTATGTTCATCAATTCTTCTTACATGGATATGAATATTATTAATTTTCTTCTTTTTTTTTAATGTTCCAAACAGTGGTTTCTCCTTTTCCATACTGCAAGGTGTTTTTTTTCCGTATGAAGCATTTGAAATTTCTTTTTAGTTAACTCTCATTTCTCTTTTTTTTTTTTTTTTTTTTTTTTTTTTTTTTTTTTTTTTTCCTCTATCTGTAATTTTTATGAATTGTGAACTAATGTCACTTTCAGCTTTCAGATTTAAATAAAACTCACCAAAAATTCTAGAAGAATTATTTTATTGTTGAAAATATCCAACAAATTCAAATTCAGTTTTTCAATTTATATTGTACCTGTTATAATAGTAGTTGTAGGCAAGAGAAGATGCATAATTACTAACTCTTTCCTTTTGTTTTAATAAGTCATTTTTATTGGAACATGAAAAAATACTTTTACAGTTATGTCTTACTCCTATATATCTCTTTAAAAAAAAGTCCCATAATACCAAATTGTTATGAAAGCTCATATCAATTTCATCTCTCACCATGAAGGTTTCACTTGTAGTTTTTGATGATAATTTCTTAAGCGGATTATATTCCTCATATTCAGATAATTGAAACCATGAATTAATGTAAGTAAATGGATTTAAATTTCTAAAAGATTCAAAACCTGTACTGGAAAATTTAAGTATATTGTTAATAAATGATCCTCCTAAAAAACTGGAACCTCTACTGGTTGCAATTGGCTTATTTTTTTCTGTTGATAAATGGAAATTCTTCAAATGACGCCTTTTTCTCTTGTTATCAAGATTATCAAAATGATTAATCAGTTGATTTTCTCTGCCTGTTAGAGTATTGTTTAAATATGTTTCTTCAACAGTATCAATAGCTGACAAAATCTCATTCACAGTGTAATAATTATCCATATTATCCACACAAACGCTTTTGTTGATTTCTTCACCAACGAATTGACCAATTCCTTGCAATTCCAAGCTGATCTCATACTCCTCAAACTGCTTTAGCTTATGGAATGAACTTTTTCCACTGTTCAGAGTAATGTTCCACATTGTATATGGGCTTATCATAAAGTCGTTGTTTTTAATTTTGTCATACACTTTGTTCCTTTTGACTGGAACGCCATTAATCATTTCCAAAGAAAACCTGAAGGATACTTTATCATGTTTTATTATATAAATCTTATCACCGCATCTGTAATTAGAACTACCCAAATGAATCAAGGTCACATCAAAATCCTCTAATATTTTATCCAAGTCACTTTGTATATTTTCATCTGATGCCTTGAATTTAAGTCCAATAACATTAAATTTTACAGCATTCATATTACGAATTTTCGTTATATCGGCTTCTAAAAATATTTCTTTTCCTTCTAATAGTTTGGATATTGCATCTTTATGTTTTTCATAGGACCAAATAAAAAACGGAGATTTATTATTGTCACTGCTGAATGGTATGTCTGTATTTATATATTTGTCAAAGCTACCGATTGACAGATTGGATTCTAAAATCTTAATTTTCAAATTCTCTAAATTTTTAACAGCTAATGAAACCAAACCATCTACGTTGCGTTCTGGTTGTAGTTCAGTTGGCAAATTAAATTCTGAAAGATAAAAATGTGCAAATGGAAAAATATACTGTTTAAACATACCTATTGCCTTTTGATATTGAGATAGCACAAGATTGGATTGTACCATAGCATCTAGTTTGTCTATAGCGTTGCTCAAATCAGCATTATTTCTTTCAGTATGAAGTGATTTTTTTGAATTAATTAATTTTAGATAATTATGTAATTGAGTCTCACTTTGATAGTTTTCTATGTTTTTATAAATATCAGTGATATCCATCATCGCCTCTTGCAGTTTTTTTATACAACTCATAATTTTTTCCTCAACACCAAACCCTTTAGTCATTTTGTAGATATAAGTGAAAAAATTGCTAATAGTTTTTTTAATGTTCCATTTACTCACTTCAATTGGAAACTGTGATTTTTCTTTCATTGCTTTTAGTACCATCTGTAATTTAGATTTTAAATCAACAAACTTGGGAATGATAATGTCGTAAATAGCTTCATGATAAGATCTTATGTCTCGTAATGTTGAATCTGCCCGTGATATCGCTTTTCCTAAAACCTCTATTTTACTTTGACTTTCCTTAAATGTATCTAATAGATCTGGATCTATAATTAATAAATTTTTAATTCTTTTCAATGTTGTCAGTTTTTTTTTGTTGGTCATCGAAGTATTGTTTTCCATTTTCACTTTTTCTATTTCAGATTCTAACATTTTCTTCGCTTCTTCTTTCAGTTTTTCAATTCCTTCTGGAGTTTCATTGTCTTTCATATTTTTTTCAAGTGTTTCCATTTGGTATTTGATTTCTTCTTGAGTATCTTTTAGTGTTTCTGAAGAATATTCATTTTGAAAATTTATTAGCTCTTTCTTAACATTACCTAATTGTTCAAACAAAACTTTCTTTCTTTTGAGGATCATATTAGATATTTCTCTCATACCATCAGGCATTTCAGTGACTGAGACACTTGATAAACTTACCTCTTCTGATACAAAAAGGCTTGAAACTGCTATTGCTGTTTCTATGGCAACTATTGCTGTACTACCTACACCACTGAGTGCTATTAGAAAATAACTTACAATTTTTAATGCGTCTATTACCTTCCTTTTTGCAAATAACTGCTCCATTTGTTTTTGTTTATAGCTTAATTGATCTTTTTCCATACTGACTTTAGTTTCTAGGGCATTTATTTCTTCTATTAAAATAATTTGTAAGTTACTCATTATTTCTTGGAAAATATCTTCAATGTCAGGTTTGATCTGTATTTCTATGAATTGATTAAAATCTTTTGTTTTATTGTCTAATAATTGTTTGTAATTGTTAAAAAGATTATCGATTTTGACTTGATGATTTGATTCTTTTAATTCCTTTATATTATTTTCTATTGATTCTAAGTATGCCTTCATGTCAACAACTAGTTTAGTATCAAAGCTATTTTTAATACTTGATAATTTACTTAAAATAGTAGCATATAGATACCACAAAACCTTTGAGTTTCCTTCCAAGTGAATTTTTTTAGCATAACTTGAAATTCTGCCTAATAATGATTGATAAAAAGGTACTAAAGGGATTTCTTTATTTAACATATAGTATTGTGATTCCAAACCTTGTAACTCATCAGTTAGACTTACCGCATCATAGCAATTTATTACTTGGTCATTCTTTTCTAATTCATCAAAAAAATCTCTTAGAAATGTACCGTTTAAACTATTTTTCAAATTGTATCTGAGATAATTTTTAAACTTATTTATAGAGAGGGGATATTTTTTTTCAAATGTAACAGTTTGAAATGAATTCATTTCCCTAATAATATTTTTCGCTTCTATCCCTGATTTTCCGGATGATGCACTGCTTCCATATGGTCGTCTTTCCTTTATTTTACATTTACCATTACTTCCTTGAAGGCAGCTTACTTTCATTAATTCACTATTCTTGCCACCGAATCCTCCTCGTCCAGATTTTCCATTTTCACCATTTTTTCCATTTTCAGTCCTTGTTTTTATATCAAAATTTCCATTTAATCCAATAACAGTAATTTTACCTCCTTGACCTCCTACTCCCCCAACACCAGCATTGCCACCATTACCTCCAGGAGTTCCATTTCTGCCATAGATCGTGTAATCAACCTCTAAATAGATCTCACCAACACCTATACCCGATCTTATATGTGGCTTTGAAGGTCCATTGAATTCAATACCAAATTTTTTTCTATTCCAATCTTCGAAAGCATTAGCGAAAAAGAATGTTTCTGGTGAATCTTTCCCAGCTGGTCCAATACCATCTTCCCCATCCTTGCCGTTCCCACCATTTCCACCATTTTCTCCTCTTCCTCCAATTGCTGAGATAGAAAAATCTTTTTTATCTAAATTCAAAAAGGTTTTTCCAACACCAAAAAATACTCCTGCTGGCCCCCCTGATTTTCCTGAGCGCCCATTTAAACCATTTCCATTAGAATCAGTTTGGTTTGTATATTCATCATTAAATCTTGAAATATTTTGACCTGATGTCGTCCCATCTAGTATAATTTCTGAATCATTTATAATATCCCATATGGGAGAAATAATAATTATTCCTAGTTTTTCTCCTTCTTTATTTAAATTGGTGTCAATAAAAATTTTGTATAAAGAGTGTATTTCTATCATTTGTATTTTCATCCCACAATTTTTGATAAATTTATCTATATCACTTAATTTTATGTATTGACCCTGAACAGTTAGAATGTTCTCAGAGCAAACTGACCTGACCTTATGTCCTAAGGAAAATTTCAACACATTGATTAATGCTTTTACTTTATTTTTATTTAGAAACACGTCTCTAACATCTAGTAGCTCAATTTTGATTTTACAATTGTCAATTATATCCTGAATTAGACTTTGAATATCTTTAAATTTTATATTTTTGTTCTGTTGATTAATTTTCTCTTCAATTGCCATGATGTTATATTTACTTATGTCCTTTTGAATATTATAATCTGATAAGTGAGAATAGAAACTGTATAAGAAAGTATACCATTTATTTGAATCATCAAGGTATTTAGTAACATTAGATAATCCATTTTCTAAATATGACAATCCATTCTTTATATGTGACTGTTTGCTGAAAAAATTTAAAAAACTCAAGAAATTTTCATGACTATGAATCAAAGACAAAGATTTCAAAACAGTGTTGATTTTCAAATTTTGAATTATTTGAATTAGTTTTTCAATTAATTCTTGAGATGTAGTATTTTTTTGGATCTGAGAGAATAAATCATTTGCTTCATTAAAGATCGATTTTACTTCGGTCAATTTAAGAGAATATAACTGTTCTCGATATTTGAAATATTCAATTATTTGTTTTTCTACTTTGGCCAGTTCTGAAATAATATCTTTATATATCTCATCAACCCACTCACTGATATAAATTTTTGTTTTATCTGACACAGTGAATCCAAAATCATCTTTACTAACTTTGGTATACTGAATGTTCTCCTTCAATATTTTGTTTAAAGAATCTCTTTCACTCCTATATGACTGTATTGAACTCAATCTACCAATGGTTTTAGGTCTTTTAAAAATTCCAATTTTCTGGAAATTGCCCTCATTATTTATGAGAATAGCATCTATAAATTCTATTGCATCTGTACGGAAATTTTCACCAAAGGAAGGAAATGAATTTTGTTCCAGGTCTATTTTAACATTTTCTATAAACTTTGCTATACTGGCAATTATTTCTTTGTCAGTTTCAGCTAACTTCTCTACCTTAGTAACGACAAGCACAATACTGTTTTTAAATTTCTTAATTATTTTAATGAGGTTAGTAGCATGTTGCAATAACTCCATGAAGTCTTTCCTATCATTGCCTTCTCTCATTGAAGAGTGGTTCACTGTAAAAACTAATTTTACAGATCTTGCAGAATCTATAATTTTCTTTGTAAAATAGGTCGCTGTAATTTCATAGGCAGCACTCCTTGTATCACTGAAGCCGGGGCAGTCATAGTAATTAACATGTGTTTCAGGATCTTCAATTAGCTCCGGGTAAAGAGTCTTTGAGAGTACTGTGGATCTGCTACTCACTTTGCCTTTATCGTCCCTGATAACATAATCAATACCAGCTTTCACTGATGTTAAATGATTTAGGTGACCTATGATGTATTGGGCCAAAGTACTCTTGCCAGACCCTGTATTGCCTAGTAACAAAACTATGTCTCTATTTAATTTCCTGTCAATTAATTTAACCCCCTTTTGAAATAGAGTAATGATATTTTCTTGCTCGGCATTATATTCATGGTCTTGTCTTTTCCCACCCATTTTAAATTTTATTCGAAAGCTATATCTTAAGGTTATTCTTAATTGAATATATGTATTCAACTGCTAACCTAGGTTTTAAAAATTTCTGTGTTGTCATCCAATAGTGTTCATTTTTTATAAATTCTTAATATACCTATTATGGAATAATTTATATGAAATTGATTGACTGACAAGTTTTCATAATTTTTTTCTATTCAGCACTGCTACCATAGTTAACCCTGTAAGTAAAACAAAAAAGTAATAATATTTTTTGTATGATAATAATAAATAATATGTCTGTGTGGGTGTGTGTTTCAGTCCATCAAACTAAGTACCTGAACAAGTTAATGATAAATTTGTTTTTCAAGGATCAATCAGTAAAATGCAATAAATATAAGATAAACAGGAAGTGTAGTAGCTCAGTGGGTAACGTACTTGACTCATAAGTCCCGGACTCATGTTTAAATCCTGATGAGGCTAATAATATTTTTTCTGTTTGAGCAGTTAAGGATCAACTCTGAGGCTGGAAGACCAGAGCACAACCAGCCTGTATAAATTGGGTACCCTTCGTGGGGGGGAAAACCTGGCAGTTGGGTTGTGATTCCAGGCAAATCCCCTCCTTTCATAACTGTTCGTCCAGAAACAGTAGTTCCTTCTCAAAGTGTTGAGCATCCCTTCACGATTTGTAATTTTACAGGTTTAATTAACTATAATATAATGTTATAGTAAAGAAAATTACATTCTTTTAATATTGTGATGGCCATCAACAGAGCAACACAAAAAAAAGAAATTGACTTTTTGAGAAACAATGATAAAATAACAAAATATTGATAATTATTAATAGGTTAATGAAAGAGAGACCTATCCTAGTAGTAACACACTTGCTTTTACAATTGTAATTGAGTAAACAGAAGATGAGGGTTCAAACCCAGGATGTGGCTAGGTGTTATTAATTTTTAAGGCAATTGATTTCTAGTTCTCCTTCTCTTCAGTTCCCATGCTGCTGATATGCAAAGGAAGGGGAAAAAAAACTCTTTTTCTCCCTCACTGGGAAAAACAATAGATCATGGGTATGTCTATCTATAATCTTCTGCTTTTGATCAATTTACATTTCAAAATTAAAAGGATCAAATTACTTAAATAATTAATTAAATTAAATTATCAATTAATTATTATTCAAAATAAAAAAAGTTGAGAGAAACTGGGAATGTCAAATGTAACTTTTTTCATTCAAACCAATATAGCTCTTTGATAGTAGCACCTAGCACAGCATTTATATAACAAAAACTATTCTCTATTAAATTTCTGATATGGACACTGTCAGCAAATTTTCTGTCTGAGCAACATCAGCAAAGCTAGAGCGTGTCAAAAAAGCCCCAACATGAAAAATGACTCATTCAAACCAATATAGCTCCTAAATGGTAGGTCCTCACAACGAATCTTATACAACAAAAAATATTCTCCATTAAATTTCTATTGAGGAAACTGTCTATGCAAATTTTGGTCCCAGTAACACCAACAGAGCTAGACCGTGTCAAAATGTTACATTTTTGTTGAGAGTGAAAATAAACATTACACCAAAGTAGTACAACCCCCCCAGCCAAGAAATGTATCCACTTCAAAAATAGATTAATAAAAATTAAAATTTATAAGAATTATAAACTGAGATAAAATAAAATTTTAAAATAATTATTTTAAAAAAAATAGATATAGATTTTTACCATAAAAGCTGTAACATCTCTATTTTGTTTAAATATTTTTCATATTTTGACCACATTTTCGGATTCACCACATTTCAAGATTTAAACCCAATGATAATGAGCATATACCTCAATTTTGCCATTAGCTTCTGAATACAGATGATGTTGAAGAGTACTACTTTTTGAGGTGAATTTTATGGACAGTGTTTTTGGATGAGTGTTTTTACAGTGAAAGGCTTTTCATTCATATTGTTGGTTTATTTTTGTATTGCTTTCGAATAATGTGGAGGAGCAACATGGTGTTGGAAAATTATATTTTGCCAAACTTCAGGTGGAATATCGTGATGAAGTTGTGGTAAGATATTTTGTAACAAATCCTAGTAATTTTCACCATTCAGTCTGTTGGGCAAACTGACATACCACAACTAAACTTCAATCGACAGCAGTACAAAAAGGAATAAACCAACAATACCCCACATGGATAGGTAGAAATGCCTTCCCATTCGCTTTATTGGCAGTTTTCCTTTATTTTATTTTAAACAATATATTTTCTTTGGTTTTTGTTCCAATGAAGAGTTTATTATGTTTAAAATGCATATTTACATTAAGTGATTATCCTGACGTCTATTTACACAAGTAAGTGATTTTTATGCAAAATGAAAACATTATGTTTTTCAGGTTTTAAAAGTGAATTTTTATTCTGATCTCTCAGACCGCACTTTATTGTTGGAGGAGACTACAACACCAAACACCAGCGATTGGATTGTAGAACATCCAACTCCCGTGGCAGCATCCTATCCCGTATTGCAACCTCCATCTGTTATTCTGTCCTCTCACCCTTGAACCCTACTTATTGGCCTACCTCCTACTTAAAAAACATCCTGATGCCTACCTCTTGCTAAACTTCAAAAAATCTTTCATCAGATCATACCAGGTATGCAAGTTTAAAATGTCCTTAAATATATACACAGTAATTTAAAAAAAAAAGTATAATATATTTTATTCAAAGTACTGACCCTCGCTTTCCTTTTGATATCTCGGGCATATCATTTCTTCCCGAAATTTCTCCGCCAATGCCCATCGATCAGAAGGCGCCAGGTCAGGTGAATACAAGTTCCCAACCAAGCGAAGAAATCGTTTCCATCATCAAATGCGTGACTCAAATTGATCATTTGGTCGGTACGAGAAGCTCGTAGTCTTCCCTTCATCAAAACGATCCGATCATGTGGATGGTTGTCCTGGCGTTACCCATGATTTTTTTCGATTGGGATTCTGCCATTTTTCATCGCCAGTTACAACTCGATGCAAAAAACCCTTTCTTTCGTGGCGTAGTCCGTTCGTCCAATTCATGTGGAACCCATTTTCTTTTGAATCTTTCCCATAGCTCTCAGGCGATCGGAAATGGCTTGCATTTAAATCCCGTTCTTTGATTCATCCATCGCCATAAGTCTCCAAGAATTCGATGACATTCAGATGCCTTTTTCTTTTGATTAAATAAGAAATCATGACATGCCGCAAATGCCCAGACTGATTAAAGGACGTGTAGACTGGGACGGATTTTGATACGATCTAGAAAATAAATTGGACCTGAAAGTTCCCCTTAAAACAAGCTAAGATATTAACACAGCAATTGACAAACTTACATCATCAATACAAAATAGTATAACTGAAAATACCTTACCGCCAAAATATCCTCATAGTCAACAGTATACCTTACCACAGCATATTCACTCCTTATTGACAGAAAAACCCAGAGCGAGGGCGAAGTGGCACCGTACAAGATACCCATCAGATAAACATAATTACAACAATTGAATGAACAAACTAAAGACAGGAATCAGTAAGTTTAAAATCCAAAACATACATAACCATACTCAAAACCTCAATACTTCAGACAAGTCATTATGGATAACGACGAAAAATCTCCTTGGTTACAAAAATTTTAATCACCCTCTCCTAACAGACTCTCAAACCTGGACAAGATCGGATGAGGAAAAATCCCAAATTTTCGGTCTTCACCTCTTTAAAATGTTTAACCCCCATTCAGACGTCATCAATCCTCCTCTTGTGAATGTATTGAAGCAGAACTAAACATTCCGCTCCAAATGTCTCCTCCTCCTAAAGCATTCCATCCTTCAGAAGTACTAAACCTTATCCTCAGATTACCTTCCAACAAAGCTCCAGGACATGACTTTATTACAGCCCATATCCTAAAACTCCTTCCTCGGAAAGCAATCCTATTTCTTACATATATATTTTTTTTATTTATTGATATTTACAACTGTACAGAATAATATACAACAAGTAAATGTGTTGACAGTGAATACAATGGCATGTAAATAACTTGTGAAGAACTACTCACTAGTAGCACTTCAATAAAATCTACACTAAAAGGTCTCTAGGCCATCTTCTTTTCAGACGCCTAGGAGGATTATCAGGGATGGAGGAGGAAGCAAGTTGGGAGACTAGTGGATTGGAGTGGTTATGGAGCTTACTATGGAAGGATAGGTATCTGGTTTGGGCTAACTCAGCAACATATGGAACATTAAGGTCTTTATGGATAAGCTTATTGGTGACAAAGTAAGGTGCATTTAGGATTTTTCGAAGGATTATGGATTGTAAGGATTAGATACGAGATAATTTGGATGGTTTAGTAGAGCCCCAAAGCTCAACTCCGTACGTCCAAATAGGCCTAATAACAGTCATGTAAATAAGTCTTTTGTAATGAATTGGGAGGTTTGATCGTTTGTCTCGTAAATGTTAAAGTAGTCTGTAACAATTTCTTACATATATAAATAATTCTGTACTCCGCACCACATATTTCCCTGATCCTTGGAAATTATCTATAATAAAGATGATTCCTATACCCAAAAAGCCACCTGAACTCCCATCCTCATATCGTCCACTCTTGCCCATTATGGGGAAAGTCCTGGAAAAGCTCATTCTGAAACGCTTGTATCCCATCCTAGATTCCAACCATATCATCCCAGATAACCAGTTTGGTTTTCGAACTTCACACTCCACTATCCAGCAATGTCATCGCATGGTGGACGTGGTCTCTTCAGTATTAAAAAGCGGAATGTACTGCTCAGGAGCCTTTCTCGACATAGTACAAGCTTTTGACCGAGTCTTGCACCAGGGGCTGCTTTACAAATTCCGTAAATTCCTTCTTACCGTACATACTTCCTTATTATCGGCTCCTATCTCACAATCAGTGATAGAAACTTTAAAGTTAACCATAACTTTTCCTATTCTTCCCTCTTTGTCCGAACTGCAGGTGTTCCTCAAGGTATCGTCCTAGGTCCCGTCCTCTACACGGTGTATACAGCTGTTATCCTGGCCCATCCTAGCACCATCCTCACCACCTATGCTGATGACACATGTGTGTTATCAGTAAGTAATGATCCTTTCATTGCCTTACAAACAAACCAATCTCATGCCATCAACCTTCAAGAATGGGGTCGAAATTGGAGAATTAAAATAAATCCCACCAAATAACCTTTATCCTTTGTCGTAAACCTACTACTTCTTGTCCTACAGTATCCTTTAATAATATCCCAATGATCCCTGTTGAACAGATCCGCTATCTTGGACTCCAACTGGACAAACGTTTAACTTGGAATCCACATACGAGACTAAAATGAAACTGCTCGTCATTTTCAACTTCTTCAAAATTTACTAGACAAACGTTCAAACCTTCCGATTTATTACAAAAGACTCATCTTTAGCTTATCCATAAAGACCTTAATGTTCCATATGTTGCTGAGTTAGCCCAAACCAGATACCTATCCTTTCATAGTAAACTCCATAACCACACAAATCCTCTAGTCCTTCAATTTGCTTCCCATTCTATTCCTGGTAGCCCTCCGAGGCATCTGAAATGTAGATGGCCTAGAGACCTAGTGTAAATTTTTTTTTTTTTGTAAGTGCTAATGACGAGTAGTTCTTTTCAAGTTTTGACATGTTATTGTAATCATAATCAACCCATTTACTAGATGTATATATTTTGTACAGTTGTAAATTTCAATAAATGAATGAACAAAAAAAAAAGTGCATTCTCCATGAAATCGATACGAATCATCAATTTGAACATACCATATGAAAGCTGGTTAAATATGCAAGTTTTTGTGAGATTTGCAGTTTTGTGGATAGTTTTTTTCGAAAAACAGAGAGCATTGAAGTATAATAAGACATTGTAACTTACCTACATAAGGTGAAGATCAAGTTGTTCTTTAGGTCCCAAGTTTGTAAAATTCAAGGTTACAGGTACCGTGCCCAAATAGGAAACTTATTGGTGGATCCGAAAATGTGGTCAAAATTTGAAGAATATTTTTTAAAAAATGGAGGTTTTATAGCTTTTACATTAAAAAAAAACATGGGTTCCTCCAAAAAGTCTTTGAATTATCATGTATATTCAACGGATTGGAATAGGAAGGTAAGGTCTGCGGTATTTTTCTTCATTTTTGATTGTTTTACCCAATTTTTTTTTTTTTTACTCTAAGAGGTACTCACCCGGTATAAATTGAAAGTGAATCCAAAATGAAAGAAGGTATTTCAGTGTTTAACAATAGACTATCCTGACATATTTGACTTCTCCCTCTAGGTTGTCTAATTACAAATTTATTAGAAATATTCCTTTATTATGTTTCAGTACATTTAACTTTATATTTCAATATAATATTGAATATATTTTATATTATTTAATATATCTTGTTTAATTTTTTAATTCTGTGGATCTCTTTCTCTATGGCCTCTCTTGGGCAGGGCAAGGGCTCTACTACTGTTTCAGTAAATAAAGAAAAGGATGTTATAGCTCATTTGTATTTTGTTATATTTAACACCCGACTGATCCTTGAAAAAAAAATATTTCATTTGATTTTTTTTTTTAATTAAAAACTATCTATGTAAGTAGCAAAGGAATAGTAATTAATAATTTATAAATAAAAAAATTACTGCCACAGCAGTGTTAGGAGAAATGAGGGAAGGGGTAGATAATGGCTAAATTGACTGCTTGACATCTAAACTCTTGACCATTCAATCAGTAATGTTTTTTGTTCGATTTTTTCTGAGATGATAATAACTAAACTGACTAAATAATTAATTGATTTTCATATAAAAATTTTCAAAAATGGATTTTATTATAACTTCTAACATAACTATGCTGATTGAATGTAGATATTCAAATTATTTTTGTCAATCAATAATAAAAGAAAAATTAATGGATACTGACTTACGTCAAAATTAAATTTCTCAAAAGGGTATACATTCTCTTGTGTTGTGTTGAGACAAAGATAAAATGATAAACTAATTGCAAAAAGTAGTGAATATCTTATCTTCCTTCTATAAATATTGGCATGAGTGAAAGAAAATTGATTGATATCAGTTTTGATATGATTGTAATTTTCAACTTAGGTTTGTGTAATGCATGGGATTTCCGATTTCCTGCATATGCCCCTAAGAAGTCTGCATATGAAAAATAAAGATTACTACGTTTTCATTTAACTTAACTACTATAGATAGTAAAATAGGCCTCACAATTTAAAGTAATACATCTTTTAGGAAGGTAGGTTCCCTTGAAAGGTTCATGTTTATTGTTATGCATCCATTATAAATCTTGTCATAAACTGCCTTGTTGTAAAGGTTAAGAATATTTTGTTATTAATTTTTATTATTTATATAGTTTCTGTTTGGCTCCACCCCTTGATGTAGCTTGGAAGGGTTTTAGTTTTTAGAGTAGAGTTTTAGGTTCAATCTTTTTTAAGGATGTGCTAATTCTCATATTTTCAGATCGAGTATTACCATTTTCCTGAAAATCTTTTCTCCATTCAGCCCACCCAAAAGAGAATTAAAAATAAAAATAAATTTATAACTGAATAGCCCAGTCGATCGAATACATCTCAGTTCGCGAAAGTGCATATATTAAATAAATAGCGGTAAGTCGCACTTATCCGCGAAAACACGCTTTGGGCAATAACTCTGAAACTGATCCAAATTTTCTTTTTTTCTTCTGAAGGTTGGTTAAATTTACTATCAGGCCCTGTATAAATTTTCATCAAGTCCTGTAAAACACCTTGGATTACAGACAGCGCACTCCATTAACCCACCCCATAATCCTTTATTGACTGGACTAAAAGTCAACCACAGCTGTGATCAGCCTACAGTTTATAATAATAAGGCTGAGCCCATTCCTGGTAATACTTAAATTAAAAGTGGAATAAATGGAATCCAAGTATTACATGAGAACAGTTTTATAACGTCAATCACACTACTGAAGCCACCCTGGGGCTAGGAATGATCAGAAAGAACTGGCATTCTCAACAAGTAGCGGTATTCTTTCTTGTAAAAATATAAATAGTTTTTGACCATGAATATTTTATTAAATGTGCCAGGCCGTTTCAAAATTCTTGTCGTTTTTTCATTAATTAAGAGTTATTTGGTCTGTACCTTTTTGTTATAATTCTATTTTCAATTTGACCTTCTTTGATGTAAAAAATATTGTTTACTGTCTTTGAAGCAGGGATTACCTTTTAATCCAGCCACTGATAAATGTTTAAAGAAATATTTTAAAATTATGAGTGTTGAAATTCAAATTCAGTCAATTTTAATATATGAACTTAAACTTGGCCCTATGAAGACAACCGCGGCCCCCTATATTTCGGTTTTTCAAAGTTCGTCAAGAAGATGAAACGCTTGAATATGATACTCGTTCTGGAAGACCTCAAGTTTCCAACGACCTGGAAATTCGGGAATTAAATGATTCGGGTTCGGGTCAAACGTGCGGAAATAAGTGAGCAGTTAAATTTTTCACAATCTATCTACATCAAATTTGGAAAAAAAATGAATAAGTATGTCCCTCATAAGTTATCAAAGACGGATAAGATTATTCGACTGACAACAGCTTCATCTTTAGCTTCTAGATTAAAAAATGATCCATTTTTTGACAGAATCATTACTTGTGATAATGCTGATTAAGAACCAAAACAATGGTCTTCTTCCGAAAAAAGTATTGCTGATTGTTTTCTGGGCAAGCGAAGGTACTGTAACCTATGAGCTATTAACTTGGGGACAAACTATTACTGCTGAGTCCTACTGCGCGATATTAAACAGATGTCAGTCGAAACTTGGAAAATTCGATCCATAATTTGGTAAACAGAAAAGGACCCTTACACCTTCAAGACAATGCTTGGCCACATCATGCAAAGTTGACTTAGTATAAATTAATTGGAATTGGATGGGAAATATTATCCCACCTACCACATTCTCCCGACCTTTCACCCACGGATTATCACTTTTTCAGATATCTGGACGGTTGTCTCCGGCAGAAATGTTTTGATAACCAGCAAAGCCTAGAATTGGAATTAAAGAAGTTTTTTCCCAGCAAAGGTCAATCATTTTTTGAAAACGGTATTTGGGATCTTGCATCACGGTGGGATAAAGTTATTTGTGGTAATGGAGATTATTTTAATGAATAAAGTCACTGTATAGTTATCGGCTCATTGAATTTTTTAATTATCCAAAAAAACGATAGGACTTTTGGAACGACCCGGTACGTTCAATTTATTAACACGCAAATCTAATTTGTATTGTATCATTCTTTTCGTAAAGGTGTGGTATGTATATTTAGGTTACTTTTTTTTTTTTTAAATATAATTAAAACCTTAATTTTAAACCAGCTATACTAATATACATTAAATGCAATAAATGAATGATTTTTATGGAAGAAAATTTAATACTTCAAAATAAAAAGCAAAAGGACGCATAAAAATTGAAGAAAGAAGATAAATAATTTTAAGCTGTCATGATAACTTTATTGCTGGCGGTTAGCAGAGCCTGGGGATGACAGCAATAGCCGCCTGGCAGATGGGGCACAGCTTGGGGAGCCTCTTGCCGCCGAAGATGGACCTGCTGGTGGCGATGCTGTGGGCGCAGTCGTAGCAGAGACATCTGTGCCCGCAGGGGATCACCACCCTCGTCGCCAGGTTCTCGAAGCAGACGCAGCACCCCGGCTCTCCCTCTTTCACCTTCTCAGCCTCCTCGCGTCTTTCCTCCTTAGTCATGCTGAAGAATAGATCTCTCTCTTGCTGCATCGCTTCTTTGGCGGTCAATTCGTACCTGTTGTTCAAATCAACGTGGTAGAATACATTTGAAGAGGATCAGGAAAAATACTATAATATTTTTAAATTAGTCATCGGTGACGTTCAATTCAGAAAAGTGAGATGAATCTTCTAAACACTTTAAAGAAAGGAATAACTTTAAAGGAGAAAAACTCAATTTCTCCCTCATTGGGAAAAATAATAGATCATAGATATGTCTATCCATATTTACTGGTTTACCCAATAGAATTAAGATAATCAAATTACTTTAATTAATAGTCAATGATTATTAGAAATATACAAAGTTGAAAGAACATTGTTTATTTCGTTTAACGTCACTTCATGCTGCTATGGCTAATCGGACGATGCTACGCTGGGAGTCCTGAATTTTGCCTATCCAGGTATAATTAGGATAGGGATCTTTAACGAGTACCTGACATCGCACAGGCTCGGGACCCCATCTTACGTCCCTTCCGAAGGACGGCATAGCTAAGGATTATTTACTCCCTTTAAAAAATCCTAAGGTCATCTGCCGGGCTGCGAACCCGCGATCTTGGGTTTAGTAGGTTGCTATGCTAACCACTACATCACAGGGGACCCCTGTTGAGAGAACATTGATGTTTCAAACGTAACCTTTTTCGTTCAAAACAATATAGCTCCTAAACGGTTAGCAACAAATGCTATGCCAAAAAGATTGTGTACATTAAGTTCCTGATTAGAAAAATATCGGAGAATTTTTGATCCGAACTACACCAACAGAGCGTATGACAAAGATCCCAACAATTAAAAATGCCAAAAAAAAGTGACTTTTTTCATTTAAACCAATATAGCTTCTAAACGGTAGGTCCTTTCGACTAATGTTACATAACAAAAAAAAATATTCTCCATTAAATTTATGATAAGAAAACTATTGACAAATATTTGATCCAAGCAATACCCAACAGAGCTGCAGCTTGTCAAAATGATACATTTTTGACTGTGAAAAAAACGTTGCACCAAAAATATATAGACACCCCCCCCCCCCCCCCCGCCTAAGGACATATCCATATCAAAACCAACAGTGTGCTGTGCTGTTACAAATATCTTAGTTCTTATATCTTTAATAATATAGGTTTTGCTTGTACCTAGTGATCTCACCTATCGTTCCCTCAGCCAAATTATCTATTTTATTCTATTTGTCAGATTGACCAATTCTTCTTTAGTGGCAATTAATTAATAATGTTGGTGAATATATTATACTTATTGATATTGCAAATGTAATATAAAGAGCCTATGGATGATTTGAGGCGTGGAGATGCAAAAGGGGGGTAAATCCACTTTTTATCATTTTTAATTTTCTTAGCTACCGTCCTCAATAAGGTGGTAAATCGTCCACCCTTTAAAGTTTCGGTTGGGTGTATGTGTATGTGTGTTTCGAAGTCATCCTGGGTTCGAACTTTGAAGGGTGGACGATTTACCACCTTATTGAGGACGCTAACTAAAAAAATTAACAATGATAACAAGTGGATTTACCCCCCTTTTGTATCTCCACGCCTCGTTTTACAATTACTCCACTCATGGTTCAGGACACAATTAACATTATACACTTATTACATTTATATTATAAGAACTTAAGCCGGGTGAACCGTCGCTACTTCATCCCACAGCTTCCATCGTGATCCGCTTTCTCTAGGGCTCCTCCATCACAAGACCACCCAAAATACCTCTTATTTCCGGGATCCATGTCAAGTAGTATTATATCCCCTCCATCAAACCTCTGCACCTCTCCCTTTTCACGACATTTCGGAGATTCCGTTCATAGCCTTTCAAGAGCCTCCATGGAATACCTCAAGGGTTATTTGCTGGTTTTACTTCAGTCAAATCATACCAGATTTCCTCTCTTGTGAACGTACCTCAATTCGACAAACCTTGATCAATACTTGCAACATTACTTCAGCTAAACCCATGGCATCCCTGAAAAACCCAACAGCCAGACGGAAACATATGCAGATGAAACTACAGGATTGATGCACATTATGTAAACACAAGATTCAGCTAAGATTAATACCAACATACTAGATTTACAGTTGTCCTCCCGTCTACAATTCTATATCACATGAGATAAAGTAGGTTACATTGGATTATCGATTGAAAGGAGAATAACGTGGGGCCTGGATGGTAATAAAAAAGGCCAGGCTGTGAATCGTAGTCTGATATCCTCACTAAGCTTCTGAGATTTTTGGTTGTGCAAGAAAGTATCTACAAATACTGCAGCATCCCCCCCCCCCCATCTAAAACTCTAAGAAATCGCACATGCTCCTTAGTAAATAAGTAAAACAATTTTATTGCTTTAAATATAGAATTAGAAGTAGAAAATGAAGGGTCTTAGACTTAGTACTTGATAAGAAAGCATTTTCTTGACCAATGGTTTTACAAAGTTTTAAAGTTATGATCGGCATCATTGAGCAATCGCTGTTTACATTAACCCTTTAAAAGTTCGGATATTTTTATTATAGTATTTTCTTACGTTATTCCAATGACTTACCCGCTAAAATGAAACACTCTTCGGAAATTTTTTAATTTATTACAATTTTAACATAATAATCTATTATGTAAAATTTAAGTGACAGCTATTAAGGATGTATATTTCAGATTATCCTTCCGTGAAGATTAGAATAAATTAAATCATTCATATTACCGAAAATGTTAAAATTTACATTTTAATTTTTATTTACATGGAAGCTATTAGCATTTCATTTTTTATTAAAAAACATAGGTTTAATTAACCTTTAGTTGAGTTTTCTGACTAGTTATAATTATAATTATAATTTTGTTCTTTGTGTGAGTTTTCCAATGTTCTCTAAAACCTTCTTTGTTTTGTTTTTTTATATTTATAATGGCATCTAATTAATTGAAGGGTGTTGTTAAGGAAAAGCTTCAGTGGTGCTACAGATTTTCTTTAGCGGAAACATTCCAACAGCTTCTAGAGTCTTTGAATTTGTTACGGACATTTATCCAGATGCCCCACAAGATGAATCTGGCTACATCTTATCTCTTCTGCTTTGTTGGATCCCCTTGGTTTGATTTGAAATTATAACGTGATATGAAATGCCTATATGTATGTTAATATATGTTTAAAAGTACCTATGCGTTTTAAAGGATACCATAAACATTACGACTGGTCTACTTTTACACGATGCGTAGGACACCAATATGGGTTGCCCAGAGTATTAATCTCATTTTGGACAAAAATCGACTTATCCAGTTTTTCCCAAATGGTACAGGTTTTATCTATTAGACATAACCACAGGGTGGGGCACGGGAAACTCCCACATTTCGAAAGGCTGGTAAAATCAAAGTACGCGAGCTAGTAAAAAAAATATATTTGCCAGCAAGGTTATATTAGGTAGTTTTTTCAAACCATATTTTAAAAATTATATTGTCCTAATGATGAGCTTGGTGGTCAACACAAATATTGAGCCTTTCTTGGAGGTTTCGCATGACTTTCTTGAGTTTGGCGGGGGTTACCGGAACAGTTTCTTCCTCAATTGCAGTCTTGAGCGAGGTCTTCCAGGATCTTTGGTGAAGCTCTCGAGGGTTTTCAGCAGCCCAGTATCTGCAATTCTGTTTATTCATATACCCTGAGAGATAAAAATGAGCTTCGTCCCTGATAAACAAAATCGCGGTGGAAGGCACTTGTTGAAGGATCGCCTGACAACATTCCACTCGCCGCCCCCAGTCTGTTGAGGACAATTCCTGTGCAATCATGATCTTGTATAGGTGCAAAATTTAAAGAGCAGATGGATGTTTCATACAGAACTCTGATCGATCGACACCAACACTCTAGCGATATTTTCGGGGGTTCTGGCGGTGATAGCCGAGTATTCTTTCTTAGAATATAGTGCAGATGATGTTTCCCAAAATTTTTGCACCCAAGACAAAAATTTTTTCCGGTCGGGAACGATAGCAGACGACTACAAACTGTATTGCGTGCGGATGGCCCTCAGAGTGGCATTTACAGATTCACCATTTTTTTGAAAATTGTCAATAATAAACGCACATGGCTCTCCTAAAGGTGCGTTTACACGTGAGAGTTACTCGCAGCAGGAGCTTTCTAGAGTTACTCTCAGAGCCCTTAACACGGGAGAGCGAAATTCTCACGAGTCCACTCTCGGAGAGCAACTCTCGATGGTGACTCTCGATATTCCTCTGTAGGCCGTTTACACGCAGGCACTGTTCAGTTCTGAGAGCGGCATGATGGCAAAAAGACGAGAAGTTGCAGCAGCGATATCAGTTTTGTCTTTATCCATGGTTCCACCGCTCCAGAAAAATCAGCTCCGAATTCTGTGAGTGAAAAAACAATTATTAGAAAGTGGAAAACAAATTTTAAACTTGAGCCATTGGCCTGAATAAGTGCTAGCCTGTACTATGCGCTAGGTGAGGGAGAAGCTTGTTTCTATCCAAATCATTTATTTTTTTTTCTTTCTTAAGGTAATAGGTGTTATCTTGGATACCACTGAACCTAAACGTCGTACAGACTCTGGATGGAACGACTAAAACCTCCTTTATGACAACAGAATCTGATCCAGATTTCCTTTCAAATCTCATTAAATGTTTATAGACACCTTCCCACTTTTAATTTAAAGAGCCTTCATCCTCAAATTCCAATAATGCAGCGAAATCACGAGAATTCCATATTTTAGTGTCGCACTGTGGTTAAGAATTACGATCTAGCGCGTAAAAATTCATTATCTTCTGCAAGCACAAATTTTATTGATAAATTTATTTTAGCCACAGAAAAATACTACAAGACTATAAATACTACTTCGGCCATCTTAAAACAGCATCCTTAAGGACGAAAACTAATTATCATTGTGGAAGGAGAGTGGCCAAGGATGTCTTTCGGCCTCAAAAAAAATCTTCAGATCCTGGCAAATCTGAAAAACAGTGTCCTTATAGCATGAAAAAGGATATGTTAAAAAAGATTTGTGATGTAGATGTGTTTAAGTTGACTATTAACTGTTTATTAATAAACATGTGAAATGCAATAAATATGTTGATATTAAAATATTTATAATATTTACCTTATTTCTTAAATTGAGCAGTTTCCTACTAATTTCTGAGGTCGGGCAATTGAAGTTAGTCACCAACTTCTCCACAACAACGTTGTTTTTTGGGTTTTTTTTATTCTTTTAAAGTCAGCGTTTTCTATAACCCAAAGGTTTGGATTTTGTTCATATAGTTCGATGAGCTACCAAATCTCCTCATGGACCCACTTTTTACTGGATTGGGCCATAGCTACTCTCAGAGAATTCAAAATTATTTGAAAACTGTGAGAGTACTCGCCGCGAGCATGAGGAAACCGTTTACACTAGCGAGGATGATGGAATATTGTGGCTCTCCGAGAGTTCCCCTTATCCTTTCCGCTAGAACTCTCAGTGGTCTTTACACTTGCGAGTTTTACTCTCGAGGGCAGAAAACTCTCACGTGCAGACGCACATTAACCATAGCATGGTGACTAATGAGAACTACACCACTCCCACTTCAAATGAGATCAACCTCACCCATCTGAGACCGCCCTTTCGCCCATAGTGATTCATTGAAATATAGGAGGTTCCTGTGTCCCTCTCTGTATTTTCAGTTCTTAACTGCTACGGATTTTTGTATTAGTAAGCGATACTAATTAGTGATAAACAGCAATGGAGGAATTTATAAATAAAAAAAATTAGATGTTTATAACATTATTATAAAAACCTATGCTCGGTAGAATCGAACATGGGATCGAGAAGTAGGAAAACAGTATCTTGCCCATAGAGTTTGAGCACCTCCAGCATAACATGAATTTTGCTTGTAAATGATAGAATGCATTACTGTATGTTGGTTTGAAGGTTGTATAATGTGTAGCAACCCTTTTGAAATCGGCAGCAGCACTTAATAGAAATGTTAGGGTAATTAAATTTCAACGAGAAAAATATAGTTATTGTTCAAAAGGTGATGATTTTCATTGTAATTATTGAATTTATTAGAAGAATGTAATAATTTAAAATTTAATTGGAGTTTTCGAATAATTTATATCCATATCTATACTATTATATAAAAGTCATTTTTCGTTTGTGATCACTAATCGCAAAAACTACTGAACTATTCTTTACCAAATTTTAACCACATCATCTTCACAGTTCAAGGCAAGTTTAGCAATAATAAACTATAAAGATTTTCAATTATATTACCATAAAAAAACATGTGACATGTGGATCCCGGTGCAGTTTAAAAATCGACCGATAGTGGCAATTCTGCAACAGAGTTTGCAATGGTAAAACTATGAAACCCAACCGTGCCAAATTGTAACTACATCCTCATAGTTCTAGGAAGGTTTATCATAATAAATTTTACTATAATAATAATGATGAAACTGTATAACCTTGAGTGCTAGAAACTGATATATATTTTTATGGTTAGTAATTAAAATTCAATCAGATGGATCGATAAAATTATTTCTGCGAAATTGGATGTCTAATTGTCTAATGTTCTTGACTAATGTTCGGCTATACACGTACAAAGTCCTTGTACGTCCGGTCCTGACACATGGATCTGAAGCATGGGCATGGACTAAGGCTGATGAAAATAAGCTGCTTATCATTGAAAGAATGATCCTGAGAAGAATTTTTGGTCCGATCCGGGAGGGCGATGTCTGGAGAAGAATAAAAAACCAAGAAATTTACGCACGAATTTGGGAAATTTACGAGGCTCAGATGGGCAGGACACATCGCCAGGATGAATGAGAACGAAATTCCAAAAAATTTAACTATCGAGGCTATTCATCAAACTAGAAGAGTTGGACGACCCAAAATGAGATGGACGGATAGCGTCCGTGCAGATGCCAGGAACATCCTTGGAACACCAGACTGGATGGCTGCTGCACAGAATAGAGATGAATGGGGAAAACATATGGAGAGGGCCCTGATTCAGCAATGAATTGTTGCACTGCTTATGTATGCATTTATGTAATTATGTTTTTACGTACTCTTCAAATCCTTATCAATGTAATTTTAATCAGATTAAAAATTGATGCCTTTAGTGAAAATGTCATTGAAAAATAATGCTAAATTCCATGCTTCAATACAATAAAAAAATTAAATTCAATTATTAGCATAAATAATTATTAGCAAAAATAATCCAAATTATGTATGTATGATAGCGGACGAAGCCGCGACGGGGTATGCTAGTATTAAATATACGACATCCTTGTCCTTCGTTCTTCCATTCATCTTTTGAACACTAGATCTCAGCCTATAGATTTGTATATCCCTTCTCATCGAACTGCTTCCTTTGAAAAATCCTTTATTAATCGTGCAGCTTTATTCTGGAATTCCATACCCATTTCGATCCGTAATGCTCCTTCTCTTACTTCCTTTAAACATAATTTATTCATCTACCTCCACAATTATTAATCTTCCGAAATTATTTAATAATATATTAGTGTTAGAATATTTCTTTTTCTTTTCTTTTATTTTAATTTTGCTATTTACTTATTTTGTTTTTCTTATATAAACCCAAATACTTGTTTTTAAATCTAAAATTTCACCTTATATATTTATATGTATATAATTTACATTCTATATAAGTTGCTGCCTGATATGTACGCAGCCAGACAATGATACCTTTTTATTGTACTTTTGTATTATTCTTAGGGGACAAGGTGTCCCAGAATAAAGATTATTTTTCATTAAAAAAAAATATACGTAATTAAAGTAATGTAATTCGTCGATACAGTGTTGTAATTAATAAAAGTTAAAACTGACGGCCAGTTCGTCTCCTTCTATATGCGGATATTGTCAATGACGTATCACCTTAATTCGTCTTCTGTATTGTTTGTTTACTTTCATTTTGAAGTAGTGGATAAATATAAAGCAATCAGTTTTTTTTTTGTTTTTTTTTTTTTTTTTTTTTTTTAAAAGAAAATAGCAATCAAGTGCCAGTAATCAATCATTTGATAGAGACGTATTATCAATTGCGCAAATCCTCAAGATTCTCTTTCCTTGAAGATCCTGGAAGGGAAGATTTAAATATTCTGCGAAATTAAACTAATAAACTAACGAAATAAAATGGAAAACCTAATCTAAACCATTACATGCCCCAAAAACCATCTATATCAAGCTCAAGTCTTCTGTCACCAATGGATGGTTTCGTTCCAATAGATTCCGAGTGTTCCCCAATATTCTCTACATGAGCTTCAATTAAGTATATTAGAATTTTATTTTTATGAGTGCCCTCTAATATCTAGTTGGATTGTAAATTAATAATTAGATGAGAAAAAGAAATTGGTATATTGAGATAAAAAAAAGAAATTAATACAGTGAGATGAAAAAAATAAATCTTTGGATTGGAATCTTCTGTATCATTCATTTTAGTTAAATACAATTAAGTAAATTTTCTACGATGTACGTCAATTGACTTCTACACATATACCATGACAACGTTAACTGGACAACAAAAGCTAACCGCGTCGTCGATCGACTCGGTCGAATGAAATAGAACGTTCAGATCGACTCGAGATGATTCGACAAAGCCGGTCGACTCGTCCACACTCGTTCGGCATTGTCGATCGACACGATTCGACTAAGTGTGGACACGGCTTAAAATTTTCATCGAAAAGAAAGCAATGACACATGATGCATACGTTTCATAACTATCAACAAAAATATTAAAGAAATTATTTAATTTATCCAATAACCAAAATTTTATAATCGATTTGTGGCATTGGCAATAGATCTAGAGGTTAGAGGACACTTATAAAAATAAAATTCTAAAGCCGTGTCCACACTATATCGAATCGTGTCGATCGCAAGTTCCCTCCCCCACATTTCTAAAACTATTGATCGGAGAAAAAAATGAATAATCGTTTTGCTTTAATAATGTATAGAACATAAAATTTACTAAAAGTAACAGTTTCCGAGTTATTTAATCAAACAGCTAATAGCATGCCATTTTAAACCCTTTCCATTCCTCCCCTACCCTAACCCGACGCTATTTCGAGGAAAACGTTTGACCACACATAAACAGCTAAGGGTGGTGAACAATTTCCAGCAGTCAGACTTTTTTATTTTTAGAGTTCAAGGATTGTGCATTTTTTTGTCTAATTTCTCAGTACTATGACATTCAGCGGTTCAGTAAAAGTGGTCAATTTCTACCACGACTTCTCAAATTCGTTGAGATTTGAGAAAGAGTTCGGCCATGTGAGCTTTACATATTTAAAAATATAATATTTGAGTATATGGTGTAAAAGAAGGGCACCAGTACGTTTTTAGGCAAATTCGTTACTTATCACCATTTAAAAAAAACACATAAATTCGCGAAAAATGGTCTGATTTCGGATTTTTTTTTTCTAGGTATTGTTTCATGCTACAATTTACTATATAAAGACTTTTTTTTTTTTAAACGCTTCGTTGTCGTGTTACAGGTAACCAACCGACAATATCCGCAAACTTTATTTCGGATTCAGCACCCCACAGAACATTGAGATCCGTTGAGAAAAAAAGTTCCGCACCATTTTTTCTTACCAAATCCTGTAAGTATTATCTTGCTGTATAAGCAAATGGCATGAGCATTAGGGTGGAGCGAAAAAAAAAACTGATATGGAAGTAAGAATACCTGATACGGAAAAAGTGACCTAATTGGCTAAAACAAGTCTGTGTAAAAATTTGAGGCTGAAATTGTGTCATCTTGAGGTCGCATAACTCATTTTAGTTTTCCTGTAGCCGAAATTCCTAAAGAAAAAATTTAGCAATTCATTACTTTGGATTATTTAATTTATATTGAAAACTTATGTCATAGTTTTCTATCTATCTTTTGAAACAAACGCAATAGAAATGTTGATACCCAACTACCTTTAAATCACATAAGAGTGGCAGGATGGACCTATTAATGAGAATGTGATGAGGAAGAGGGGAACGCGCGTCGACAAAATGGAAATGTGTGATTCCACAGACCACTGGCACCAGGAACACATGCGCAGAATCTGAAGATTGCCTTTCAAATGTTACCTCGCAGAAGGACCAACTTAGTTATGTTAACTATGTGTACAAAAAAAAAGAAAGAATGAGTGAAGCAGCAGAGCACACAGTTTCTGCTTGGGTTTGGGTGAGTACCCAACCAGAAACTCTCTGCTCTTCAGAATTTAGGTGTGATAAAACTAGTTTTCAGATGGCTGCAATGATTGCTATTTTGATTCTGATGTAGGAGTGGTTTCATACGTTGTACAAAATAAACGTTGTGAATCGTAGCCAAATCCAGAAAATATTCCTACTATCTTCGAGCTAATATTAAAAAGAATATTTCATATATCGAGCTAATGAAAAAGAATATTTTTTGATAAAAGGAAGGATAGAACATGATAATAAGGAGCTACTTCTTACCTGTTGGACCTAATAACAGATAGATCATGGTAAACAGCAAATTAATACTTTTTTCACTCTCCATGAAAGACATCATCTCGGCTATGTTACATGGGCACCAGTTCGTGATCTGCCTGTTAGTGGAACTAATTGATATCCAATGTTCCTGTATTGGACTTCAATGTGATTCTTATGCGAGTTTCATTCGATTGCAATAAAGAATAACTTCCTGCGATTACCCAACTCAGTGAAGAAGAAATAGAGTACACGGCTCAAAATGAACATCAAGCAGTTGAGACAAGCTAACAGAGTCTTAGATGCGAAAAGAAATTAGATCGGTTCATAGGAACTAGAATAAACTGCAATGTATTATGGGTACGAAAATTAATATTAATTAATAATTAAGAATGGGCGGCGGGATGAAAAGGACCGGCACTCCTCTGAAATCTGAAATGTGAGTGATGGGCCATAAAGCCCGTCAGGGGAGATCTGGGTCAGGTCAAACCTTTCGGAAGTATCGCCGGTTGTTTTGTCTACAAAATAGGAGACAAAGAAGATCATGACAAAGGAACCTAAAAGTAAAAGGGGAAGGGATACAGGTGTATATATTCTCGGCCCTGGAAACGAAAGGGAGAGTTTTGGTAGGAGGGTTGATCGACGGAGAGTGGACGAAGAAATGAGAGACGGTTGGAAGTGAGATGGCTGAGGGGAGATGCTGGAGGTCCTCAGCGATGATCTCTTGGATGGCCCGCCCAGAGAGACAGGAAGGAAGCCCTGATTATGACCGGACTCAATACGCCGACTGAAGACCCATACTCCATTTTGATAAGTACCCACTCCATTTGTAATAGTCTGTAATAAGTTTAATTTTGGTAAATTGTGTGCTGACCTTATCTATATCTATATAATCATTTTCATAAATAAAGTAAGTTGAATATTCATGTTAATTATTCTCTTTCCTAAATGCCACTTACTGAATTGGTTTGCACGTGTCAGATCAGAAATCCAATAAGTTAATTAATAAAACATTAATAATTGGGGCTCTATGTATAGATTAACATAGTATTTCTAAAAAACCCCAAGAGCAACATAGCATTTATGGCATCCCTTGAGTAGGACGTACTTCCAATTCATTAATTAAATAATTGTAAGTAAATTTTTTTTTTTTTTTATCTTATAAATTTTGTAATAAGTGGCATTAGGATAATTATATTATACGAATTAAGTTTCCGATTTTCTAGATTACGGATATTTCACTGAAATTTTTTTTTTTTTAAATAAGTTCGTTTTGTGTATATTAGATCCGATACAAAGGCCAGTAAAAATTTTTTTTGGTAAGTACAACGGTATTTTAATTTTTAATTTAAAATCTAAAATGGCGGGGAACGGTGATATTTTCGATATATGGCGATCACGTTTTCAACAAATTTGTAATAATTACAAGTCAGAGTTGGAGGAACAGATGGATAAAATGGAAAATAAATTCAAAAAGAATTTAGTCGAAATAAAAAATATAGCAAACAACAGAAAAGAACAACTAGAAAATGAAAGGGAAATCTCTACAGTTGAATCTAAAGAATCTATATTTCCTGTCACCTCAAATGGTCAAGAAGTTTGTGAAAAAAATTCCGAAGAGCCAAAAGATCTAAATGCTAATGTTAACCACGAATTAGGTGATCCTACAGAAAACGAAGCCCTTGAAGGAAAGATAGTGGACAAAAGGGCTCAGGAAGAATCTATAAACAATGAATCTCCCGTTGATGTAGCAGAAAAGCTTCATATCGAAGAAAATACCGATGAGATGTTAAATGGTAATGAATCACACAACATTTTATGTCAGATAACTATAAGGGAAAAATTTAATTCCAATGAAAATCAGAATAGTAATTTTATTGAAGAATTAGAAGATCTTCAAGAAAAAGATTGTGAAACCCATGAAGAATATATTATTCAAGAAGAAACATTGAAGAATATCCCTCTTGTTCATGAAATGAAAGAAGTGCCTCAGATTGAAAATGAAGTTTCATCCAGTGAAGAACCCTACAGTGGATCTAAAATAATTAATAGGGAAGAAGTGACTGAACAACTATCCCTAACAAGAACGGAAACAGAAATTAGAGCTCTGAAATCAAATGCAAGCCGGAAAGATACACAACATTTTTCAATTAGAAAAACAAATAACAATAGAAAATGGTACAAAAGAAGAAAATCAGCCAAAATAAAAACAAAAATTCAGGATGAAGTTAATTTAAGAATAGGTTACTTCCAAGACAAAAATAAAAGGCCCCAGGTAGATATACGTAACTACCTCCGCGGCAAGGTAAAGAAAAAATAGTAAAACCTTAACTGCCGGTTGATATTATGGTTAAAACTCGGACAATAAAACAGACAAATAATCTTGGAAAACAGAAATATAATGAATTAATGGAAATGACGTTAAATTATAAGATATCGAATTTGAAAGATAAATAATAAACTAGATTTTTAAAAAGGAAAAATCTCACGAAAGTGTCTAATAATATATAAATTTCATAAAATTACTAAAAGAAATTTTTTTTTTTGAGTCGTAGTTCAGGACAAATTGTGAAATATAATTATAAGAAATATTTTAAAAGTTATTAGCAGAATTGAAAATTTTATAGGCCGAATCTATCAACTAAAAAACTTAATAATAGGAATTAGCCGAACATCCGCCATAAGTTATCTTTTTTTTTTTGTTAGCATACAGGAGCATCCCCAAGAGAAACACCTAAATTTGAATCACTTTTATATTTGTACTTTTTATAGTTTGACTAGGGAATGGTTACCCTAAGTCTTGGAGTTGACTGTGTTCCTCCATGTCTCCCTAAAATGGGATTGATTTTTTATTGTGGAATATTATAAGGGAAGGAACCCTTTTTATTTTAAGAAGACACGAGATCTTCTTTCTTTTAACCCAAAGAAATGGGATTTTAAAAATAAGGATCCTAGGTGTAAATATTAATATCATTTAAAGTTTTTTAAGGAGCTCAGCTATAAATTATAAATAACTTATTGGGCTTAGAACACCCAGGCAAGCTAATTCTCTAGGTATAATAGGTATAGATAATACCTATAATAGGTAGGGCCAGTGTAAAGGAAAAGTCAATTTTTTTTTGTTTAAATATAAATTTAGAAAAAGCCCTATTGATAAATAAGAACTTGTTACTTTAAAATTATATTAAAGACTCTATTGTTTGGTAACTAGACTCATTATTATGAAAAATGTAATATATTTTAAAGTTGATGTCCAAAGGGGTTGATTTTTTTATACATAAAAGGATGATGGTTAAATAATCAAGAGCAAATGACTCTGAAATATTTTAGTAAAGTCATATTTAACAGTAAACGGTCAAGCACACAATTAGTACTACTTATTACCTGACTAGAATATGTATGGAATGTGACAAATTAATTAAATATTACTATTATTGTATAAACCTTTCAAAATTATTCTAAAAAATTAGTATCAGATCCCAAGAAAATGACGACTGAGATATTATACATTTTTTAGAGATTTTACAAGACCGTTCCATAGGTCTTTTTGAAAATATAAACCGAATGAGTAAGAATATGTAAATAGTTTATGGTTTTGAATCTTAAAGGGTATGTAAATCATACTGGAAAAGTAAATATGTAAATATAAAATAAAAATAAGTTACAAATATGTATTAGAACTTAAAATAGAATTGATTGAGAAGATCAAATAATCGAGAAAAGATCAAATTGATATTATTATTATTTTAAAAGAAAAACTTGTGTGAAAGCTAAATCAAGTTTATAAAGTATAATTTAAGTAATGTAATTGTGTAAGTTGAGCCTTGCAGGGCATTATCAGCCCTGTATTATAAGTTTTGAATATTGTCTTATGTTATTATTAGGTTCTACATTTCTTGTATAATTTTTTTTATATAAAGGTAAAAATTATTAGTGTAACATTAGTCAAGTTATAGGGTCAGCAAAATATAAAGATTTTTAAATATCAAATAGGTTTCACATGTAAATATTTTAGTAAATTCTCTTATGTCAGCTAAGTTAAAGAAAAAAATCAGTAACTCATCACTAATTTTTTTCTTTTCCCCCAGACCCTGGGTAAATGCAATGTATTATGGGTACGAAAATTAATATTAATTAATAATTAAGAATGGGCGGCGGGATGAAAAGGACCGGCACTCCTCTGAAATCTGAAATGTGAGTGATGGGCCATAAAGCCCGTCAGGGGAGATCTGGGTCAGGTCAAACCTTTCGGAAGTATCGCCGGTTGTTTGTCTACAAAATAGGAGACAAAGAAGATCATGACAAAGGAACCTAAAAGTAAAAGGGGAAGGGATACAGGTGTATATATTCTCGGCCCTGGAAACGAAAGGGAGAGTTTTGGTAGGAGGGTTGATCGACGGAGAGTGGACGAAGAAATGAGAGACGGTTGGAAGTGAGATGGCTGAGGGGAGATGCTGGAGGTCCTCAGCGATGATCTCTTGGATGGCCAGCCCAGAGAGACAGGAAGGAAGCCCTGATTATGACCGGACTCAATACGCCGACTGAAGACCCATACTCCATTTTGATAAGTACCCACTCCATTTGTAATAGTCTGTAATAAGTTTATATTTGGTAAATTGTGTGCTGACCTTATCTATATCTATATAATCATTTGCATAAATAAAGTAAGTTGAATATTCATGTTAATTATTCTCTTTCCTAAATGCCACTTACTGAATTGGTTTGCACGTGTCAGATCAGAAATCCAATAAGTTAATTAATAAAACATTAATAATTGGGGCTCTATGTATAGATTAACATAGTATTTCTAAAAAACCCCAAGAGCAACATAGCAAAACTATAGGAAACATCTCTCAGGATGATCTGAATGAGCAAAATTTTTATTAATTGTTTTTCAAGACCCTTGACAATTAAGTTCGGTTAACAAAAATAAAACTTGGAATTTTTGTATGTTCTCATTTTCGTTCGACGTCAAGATAGTCTTATTTCCGTCTCAAACTTTTACACAATTTATTTTAGCCTATTTCACCACTATTCCCGGGTCAAGGTCGACCTAAATAATCCTCAAACCTTTTTTTTTTTTTTGCTCCGCCCAGATGAGTTGCATGAAGGAGTTAGCACTCAGCGGTGCTCTTTCCTGACCTTCTGTCCAATAGTAAACGAGGAGTAAAACATTAAGCTCATATCCAAAACTCCCTTTACCCTTCACCGTGTTAGGCCACCTAACTATATATGTAGGTTGTTGCCATATTTTTTATAAGTTGATTCATGAATAATTTATTTTTAGTGCAGATGTAATTTAACATTGCATTTTTAATGTTTAAAAAAACAATATATTTTGCGTAAACAGAAGAAAAATGCAAACACAGAAAAACCTTAAATAAAAAAAAATGCATACTTTGGAATTATCCTCCAGTCTTTTGGCGGTTCAACTTTTCCAAGATCCGTTATCTTTTCATAGTCAACATCCAATACTTCGTACATGGATTCATTAGATTCGTTCGCTTGACTTCCTCTTGGTCCAGGAAGTCTTCGACCTGAAATAAACAATCGTATACACTACCTGTACACAATATTTTTATATTTAAATGTACTGTAAACTCCCAGTAATATTATATAACCTTTCTTAACTGGCTTTGGATTAAATTCCTCTCTTTAAAAACAAAAAAAAAAATAATAATAATCAGCTTTGTTTCTCTCATAGCTGATAGATGACTAAAATGTTGATTGTTTTAATGAAATGAAGTGACTCGCAGAAGAAAAAATAAAACATAAATTCCACAGCACTGCGTTAATGGACAAGATTTAACTGCTTAGGACTTGATAAACTAGGAGATAGTGAAACTTATCTTTTGAAAGTCTTATGCGTGAACAAAACATAATCGCAAACGTTAAAGGATAAATCATATTATTGGAGTACCTACTTATGCCATTTTAATTTCCCTTGTTAACCCCTTTCTTTCCGTTTTGGTTATACTGGTCGAGACGAAGGGAGAATTGATTACTTTGATTATTAACACCACCCAAAAACAGCCCGAGTTAAAAACACGATCCATTTTATCTGGTTCCTAGGACAACGCACTTCCCGTTCCTGGAGGACCATAGTGAAACCACTATATGTCACTTTCGTGACATATGACATTTGACGTGACGTTTGACTTATTATCCCATAAACTGATTCCCTACAATAAACCATTTTAGAGATAGTAGTTTAGAGAGTAGCAATTTAGGCCAAAGAGGATGTTAATTACATTTTCATGTCACTTAAGATAAACAAGAAATTATTATTAAATCAGCTAATGATAAAAATTTAATTTAAAATTAATATATACTCTAATACCGACAAACGGTTGTCCTCCGAAGGTACCTCCTCTTCGCCTCCGACGGCGACGCTGCCTTCTTTCGGTATTACCATTCCATCTTCTACGCCGAGACGATGTTTCCGCGTTACTCGTTCCTAAACTGTTTTCACCGCAAGAGCTTAATGGGAATGCCGCGTTGCAAACCGCCTGTGTGTTTGAGTTGTGTTCTATTGACGATGAGGGCTGAGATATCCTTTCTGCCCTTGAGGCTTCTGCGACCGCCTCCAAAATTGTCTCTACTATTGGGTGTCTTCTAGCCTGTGGGCCACTGTACCGCCTGAACACTTGATCACCAGAGATTCTCCTGACTTGAGTCGAGCGTGTAATAGTGCGGCTATGAATATCCTGTCTCGGATTACTTTGGTTTGGATAGACCTGAAAAATTATATGATAGACTCTGGTACACCATTATTGTCATTTATACCTTAAATTCATCAATAGAATATTACTAAAACTGGAAGAGGCAATTTACCTGTGACCTATGTTGGCTAGCTTCGATGGGAGTGAATTTGACGACATACTGGGCGTTGCTTAGTTCCGGCTGAAGAGTGACCTTGTAGCCTAGCACTGCGTCGTTGAGCACTAATATGTCGAAGAACTTGTCCATATGCTGGGTTTGCTGCCTTTCTCTCGAATCTACCCCCTGCTACTGTAAAAGTTTATTTCAGAGTCTACACTAAGTGTTACTGATTATATTGTAAATTAAATTAAAAGCAGTTGTATTTAATACAGTATTATTAGTATTAAGATATGTGACATATAAAAACAACAATCCAGCATGATTGAGGATGTGGCTGCGAAAAAGACCCATAGACCAAAAGTTATATCATGGGCTATGAGCATTCAAATTGTTTAATGATTTGTGCATAATTTCTTGCATTGGCCTTTAAACTTTTGGGCAACTATTTGATAAGAGGACAAATAAACAAATGGCAAGTCCTCTTTAATTTTTAAATCGCTATACAAACCGTATATACCCTTTTGGCGTAGAGTGCCATTTTGCATAAAATAATATTAAACCTGACTAACATTAAAGAAAAGAGAAAATAATAAGTATAAAAGCATAAAACTACCACCAATTTATTAAACTGCCAAAAAAATAACAAAAAAAAAAAATCTGAAATAAAACGATACAAACAATCGTTTTAAAAACAGTAAAATCAATATTTTTCTGCATCATGGCTTTCTTCTCTTATTAGATGATCAGATTCATCAATGTAATCTCCTTCAATGGATACCTGAAGGTTGAACATAACTCAAGAAATGAGATTTTTTCTCAATGCTTTCTATCTTTTAACTTTCAATTTGTGGATACTATATTGGAGACAGGGTGGATCCACGGCATTAACTTTTTTTTTCTTTTTTTTTACATTCGACGCAGAAGTCGCAAACATCAGTTTTAGGTACGGAAAATGTAAAATTAGTCTGCCTGAAAAATTTGGAGGGTGTTGTATTTAACGCAGAAAGATTGCTCCGCGTTTTGCTTATAATATTTATGAAACAGGTCATACAGCATTTTAATGGTAAAACCAGTATTTTCAAAGTAAAGGCGTTTCGTTTTAACTTGGTACTGACACTTTCTATCAACTTTATTTGGTCTCTTTGAATGGGAACGTCTTTTGTGCACGCACGCACACACACTCACACACATACACACACACACACACACACACACACACACACACACACACACACACACACACACACACACACACACACACACACACACACACACATATACATGTACATACATTTAT
This sequence comes from Euschistus heros, assembly GCA_003667255.2. NCBI lineage: Eukaryota > Metazoa > Arthropoda > Insecta > Hemiptera > Pentatomidae > Euschistus > Euschistus heros. Next base: position 543,162 of record RCWM02000205.1, on the reverse strand, counting down.
AACCTTTTTATGCACCACTCTTATTCTTTTTATTGAAATTTGAAGAAAATAACTACGGTAACCATACACATGTATGTCATTAAATTGGAAGTGGTATTCACATAAAAAAATGTACAATTAAATTTTGGATCTGTTATATGACGACGAAGCGCTAACTAGGAAGGGTGATCCTCTATCTCCAATTCTGTTTAATAACCCTGGAAGCAGCTATCCGCGGTATCAGGACAAATCCAGGGGGGACTTTATATAATCGCCTGTCACAACACCTAGCATATGCCGATGATGTGGTTATAATTTCTAGAACCCAAGCAGCGTTATCAGGTACCTTCCAAGAATTCGAAGAGGCAGCTATACAGCTGGGTCTTGCAGTGAACGAGAATAAGACAGTCTACATGAAAAGTTCAAGATGGAGAACCGAAGAAAATGAAGAACTAACTTTCACAAATCATAATTTCAGGTCTGTAAACCAGTTCCAGTACTTGGGAAGCCTGGTCACAACAGACAATATAATTGAAAGTGAAAGAATAGCAGAAGGAAACAGGTGCTATTTCTCCCTTCAAAAAGTGTTCAACTTCGGTTATTTTTCTAAAAGAATGAAAATTCTTATTTGCAAGACCATTGTAAGACCAGTGGTGATGTATGGATGCGAAACATGGCCCTTAAAAAAAATCAGAAATGATGCTCAACACCTGGGAAAGAAGAGTGTTGAGGAGAATAAGGAGCGGAGTCTTCGAGAATGGTTTTTGAAGGAGAAGATATAATGAACAGATTATAATCCTGTATGGGGAACCCGACATCGTGGCCATGATAAAAAGAGCATGTATTAAGTGGTTAGGGCATGTAGAAAGAATGACCGACCAAAGAGTGCCGAAGAAAATGCTATACGGGAAACCAGATGGCAGGAGAGGAAGAGGACGTCCCCGAATGAGATGGATGGATGATGTGGAGGAGGATCTGAGGCGGATGGGGGTTCAACTCGGTTTCAAAACTGTGACTGTTCGTTCGTTAGCTATCTTAACAATTATTTTATTCTTACTCATTGCTAAAAAAAAGGTAAAATTATTACCTAATTAATATTAATATTTCTAATATTACATTCCCGCTTCAAGGTCACACTAGAGTCTAAATGAATTAATATTAATATTTTTATAAATAATTATACTCCAGGCTCACACCATCGAGCAGATGCACCGGAACAAGGCCACGGCGCTCATCTCGCTGGATTGCACTCAACCCTTCGATTGCATCTCGCACCCCCTGTTGCTGCACCGACTGGAGGAGTACCGGTTTCCCGTCGCCCTGTGCCGACTGATCGGAAGCTACCTCAGCGGAAGATCATTCGTTGTGCGGGTCGGCGGGAGCCTGTCTTCGCCAGTCCCCACCACCTGTGGTGTTCCTCAGGGATCAGTGCTGGGACCAATCTTGTTCAACATCTTTACGGCGCCAGTGGTATCCATCAAGCACCCTGAGGCGGTAGTGGCTGCATACGCTGACGACGTCGCAGTCTACGCGTCCAGCCTCAACCCCGGCCGGGCACTCAAGATGGCTGAGAGGGCGACCTCCACCATCGTCGATGCGCTGAAGACATGCGGCATTAAGGTGAACCCTAGGAAGACTGACGCCATAGTGATGTCCTTCTGTAAGCGTGGGAAGTCTCAAAAACTTCCCAAGAGCTTTACAGTAGACGGCATCGAGCAGTCCATCTCCAGCTCCATCTTATACTTAGGCGTCAGTCTCGATAGGCACCTCACCTTTTCGACGCATGTCAAAAGCAGAATCAAATTGGCCCGGGCGCGGACATACCGCCTCCATCACCTCCTAACCTCTCCTCATATATCCCTCAGGCTCAAAATTCAGATTTACAAATCCATCATCCGTCCCACCCTCCTCCACGGTGCTCCACTGCTGCATCACATGTACGCAACGACACTTCGCGCCCTCCAGACTTTCCAGAACTCCGTCCTTCGGCGAATCGTCCGCGGTACCAGCCTACAGAGGGCCAAAAACAGCCGGATCCTCGAGGAGTTGAGGATGCCAACGATACCGGCCTTTATCAGTCGCCGGCACGTCAAATTCTTTGACGGGCTGAGCTTCTGTGCAAACCCTCTCTTCAGGGACATAGCCCCACCTCCCAGGCCTGGGAGGTGGCAAGGCGAAATCCCCTTAGCGGACGTACTCGCCGAGGGAAGGGGTTCAGACCATACGGACTGACCCGATACCCACCATCGCTAGCAGAGTGTTTCCTCCGCACTCGACTTGTAGCCAAAGTGCCTCCAGCAGACCGAGACCCACCAGAGATGGCATAGCTTTAAATAAAGTCTTAAAATGCCGAAAGGCAATAAAAGATCCTTTTCCCTGTTTTCCTTTCCTTGCATGAAAATAAAATAAAGTCGGAGGCTAGAAAAAAAAAAAAAAAAAAAAAAAAAAAAAAAAATATATATATATATATAAATAATTATATGTTATTATTATTATTATTATTATTATTAAATGCTTGTACATACTAATGTAAATCTATACCTATTCGAGAAACATATACCATGTATCCTTACTTTGATCCTTGATCATCCCTGAAAAACTCAGATAATCGGTGGTCTGGGGTTATAGTCATAATACAATCTATCATGCATCATGCATAATAATACAATAATGTATAAACACAAATCATAGGCGGCAAGTTTTTATAATTATTGCAAAAAGCAATTGAAAAACTGGTGTATCCGTTCGTATTCACTTTTCTTAATTGCAATTGTTTGGTTGTATGAATTAAGAAATAATGTGAATTAAAACCTACTTTTTATTGAATAAATATTATAACCTACCTCATTCAATAAAAAATCTAACTATGCAAGATATAAAATTAGATAAAATAAAATAAAAATCATGAAAAATTAAAAGATCAAAAACAAAACATTAGAGTACAATTACACTACTAAACCAATTTTACCAAATTTTAACTACGTCATCTTTATAGTTCTAGGAAGATTTATCAATAATAAAATTTGCTAATTTTCAATTCAATTGTTATAAAAATTATTGATAAATATGTGGACCCTAGTGAAGTTTGAAAATGGGCAGATAGTTAGCGAGTGCTATTCTGCAGGAGAGACACAGTGTTACCATGTTGTGTAGAGCTTTATATGCTAATAAAATCTACTTTTTTCAATTAAATTGTCATTAAAAAAAGATAAATATGGGATTCAACAAGTGGATCTCAGTGAAGTTTGAAAACCGACCGATATTTGACCGACCTAATAATATAGTAAATATTCTCAGTCCATCTGGATTACCAACTCATACATTAAATATAAAAATTGGATGTCCTAATATATTTTCACGTGATTTCCAAGCACCTTAATATGTTTCCAAAATTCAATTGCCTTGAAAATACGGAGGGTTTGATTTTTCTCAGAGGAGAATTTGGCCATTGCTAAAACTCCCAAATTACTACATATTAGCCCAGCCAAATAAGGAGTTTTTTTACAGCAAATCTCGAAAAGGAAGCAAAGAAGCTGAATTTTTGCATATATCTTTGTTTTGGCCTCCTAAATAAGGGGTGAAAAGTCACCGACCTCAGCGTGTTAATGTCAAAATTGTCAGATGTTGCCGAAACATACATATTTAGCGTGCTGGCTTGGGTGTACATATAAAGAACCTAATCAATAAATAAAAAAGTTCTTTATTTATTCTGGGACCTTAAAGTCCCTTAAGAATAAAAAATAATGTACAAACAGGGGGCCTACTGAGCCTCAAGATGATTATGAAATATTATTAAATAGTAAAATAGTAATTAATAATGATAACAGATAAAGATTAAACTTAGAAATATTGACAAAAAGAAACAGAAATATTTTGATTCATTTTGTGAATCAATTGTGTAGAAACAATAAAAATTTCGTGTACATAAACTTTTATATTTTATAAGACTATTAAATGGCTAATGACAGTTTTCTTGGATCTGGATGGACAGTAGGTGGTTAAATAAGCGATATTTGAAAGTGGAAAGGGTGTTTGAGTGGCGAATGGTGTAAGGGATGGAGTTCCATATGGACGAGGATCGGATTAGGAATGATCTGTTGAAGGCAGCGGAGCAATGAGCAGGAGTGTACAAATCTGATGGGCGGGAACGGGTTTGGTGGGTAAGAACAGAATTTGAGCTGAAGGAGTTGAGCAATGTAAAGTGGGCGTTGGGATTTCACTGTTTGGTAGAGAAAGGATGCCAGAAAATATTGGCGACGGTAGGAAGGAAAGAGCCACTTTAACCCCGCGTAAAATTGTAAACCATGGGCGTTCCTGGGGATCCCGAAAATAAAACGAATGCAACAGTTAAACAGTCTTTTGAGTCTGGCCTCGAGATCACCAGAAATAGTAATAGAAGAAATGAAAGTTCAGATCGGAGAAATAGTAGTGTAATGGAGTTGTAGTGAAAAATGATGAGCCAAAAAAACTTGGATTTCAAAACAGTAAGCGGTTTTGAGGGTGCTGACATAGATATTTTATGGGACTTGTTCAAAATTTAGTAAACATTTTCTTATAGTAAATTTAACCATATTTCAGATGAAAAAACAAATTTTGGATCGAACTATTAGTTTCGGAGTTACAGCCAAAAGAGTGTCGAAAACGTGTTTTCGCGGAGAAGCGCGACCTTAGTGAAAGTGCTGAAATGAGGGGTGTAGAGTATATGAATTATGCGACTTTTTTTTACTTCACAGCTTCGTTAGGAGTAGTAAAAAGGTAAATGTACTAAAAGTTATGGTGGGAGAAGGGGAGAAGGTCCCATGTTTAGGTTTTTCGATTATATCTCGAAAACCGTGGGCTCTAGAAAAATAATCTATGGATCGAAATTAAAGCTAATTAAATTTCCTATAAAATTATTTATATAAATATTTGTCCAACTCTCAACGGTGTTCGAGATATACGTTATTAAAATTCGATAATCATAGGGACAAACTATTCTTACCTCACTTTTTGTCAAACATTTGATTCAAGTGCCAGAGACATATATATGAAATTAAAGTAAATTTAATGCTCTACAACTTTGTATCTCACAATATTTCTGTGAAACAATTGTCGAAGGCACTAAAAGCAATTGTTTGTACGAACCGGTACCCGCTTCTCCTTCGGTACGCGCTACATTTCGAAAACGGTAAATCCTAAAAAAAAAAATAATAATAAAATAATAGAACTAAAATTATAGTGTATATTATTATCTACAAGTTTTGTAACTTTCTTAATTGACGCCAGATGAATAGAAATCGAGATATTTGAATAAAACTGATTTTTGTGACATTTGACCTTGAATATCTAATGAAGCTGAGATCGGTGACTTTTTACCACTTAATAAGATGACCAAAACAAAGGTGTATGCAAAAATTCGGCTTCATTGGTTAATTTCCGAGGTGAAATCCTTATTTGACTGGGCTAATATTTAGAATTCATCCCCGGCCCACTGTCGTTTTAATCTGCGAGGAGGGTTATAAAGATGCATGAAATTGGATAATAATTGAACCATAGTGTTGGGTACTATTAGATACCCCTTCGGAAGGTGCCTAGTCCATTCGGGATAAAGAAAGAATGTCGACTGATTCGCATGCACATTTTCCTAATGGCGTGTCATCTTGTACCTTAAAACAGACCTGTAAGGAGTTTGAAACCTCTTGTACCTTAAAAAACTTATTTTTTTCACATTTGATTTTGTATAATACCTGAATATGCCGAGGAGTAAGGAATAGACCAAAGTTTTCTATTTTGCTGTTCAAGTTTCTAATTCTGTTAACATGTCATTCAATTTTATAAAGTTAAATTTTTGTCAAATAACAAAACACTAAAAGAAAAACACAATATTTATGAAAAATACAAATACTATTTTGTTTTCTGGTGTTTATTTTTTAAAAGTATCACTGTTTCAAGGAACAGCAGTTGCTATACAGCAGGAGCATTGCTGTACCTTGAATCAAAAACTGTATTTCGTATTTGATACTCATACTCTCAAAGAACACAAAAAATTAGGAATTTGATCCTCTACTAACTACAGGTTGGTATTACCTCGACGGGCGACTAGGAGAAAAACTGATATATCAGCTAAATTAGGGGTGCCAACACCAAAAATCAGAATTTTTTTTCAAGGTACAACAGACTTTCCTATAAATCCCGGACTCGGCCTTATTTTTGCAGGGGTAAGGTTTTTTTTTTGTTATATTTCTGTCTATGGAAACTAATTTCTAGAGATGTAATTTGTTTTAATAGAACATACATGTCGGTTTACTATCTGTGTATATTAAATTTCAGAGATGGCACCTCAAAAAACATAGGACAATTTCAAACATTTTTTAAAATTTATGTTATTGCTTATATATTTTTAGAAATATATTTTATTTTATTGCCTAGTTTAACTTGCAATTGAATTCCTAATAAAATTCGTTTAAGTGATTTTTTTTTTTGAGATGGATATGTCTTTTGGCTGGGGAGTCTGTACTTTTTAGCTGTAACGTTTTTTTTACATTAAAAAATGTAACATCTTGACACGCTCTAGCTCTGATCGAAAATTTTACGACAGTTCCTTAGTTGGAAATTTTCGAGAAAAATTTTTGTTACATTTTTTCTCAGATCAATAGTTTTAGAACTGTGGAGAACGAAAAATTGGCTAACTTGAGGTAAGTCGGACTTTTACGCGAAACCACGATTGTCTGTACTCTTTTGGATATAACTCCGAAACTGTTTGTCTGATCTAAAATTTGTATTTTTCATCTGAAAACCAGTCAAATTTACTGTCAGACCCTATATATGAAGTTTTGATCAAGTCCCGGAAATCATCCATGTAGCTCGCTGAGAACCACGTACTACTGCGAAATCCTTATTTTTTCGGCACATTTCTTGTTATAACTCCAAAAATATTTTTCCTATCCCAAATTTATTCTTTCCATCTCAAAGCTTTTTAAATTCACTATAAGATCCTATATATCAAATTTTGATTAAATTCCATGTAATATCCATTCCAGCACGCTAAAAACTGCGAGCTGTTATCAAATCCAAGTTTTTTTTTGGAACATTTTTGTTATATTTTTACGGAGACTCGGTGGTTCAATTGAAACACATTGAACATGATTAATGAGTTTATTAGAACACAACAGTGATAGACATCGTTTAAGTCAACTCGCCTAAAACTAGGAAGAAGGTTACACCATGTGCCTGTTGCCTTGCCAACTAACATAACAATTTTCTCTTAGCTCCTAAACAATTTGTCCGATCTCAAATTTCTTTTTTTAAACCTTAAATTTGGTTAAATTTACTATTAGGTCTTATATATAAAATTTTTATTAAATTCCTTGAAACACCCACGACAGCCCACTGAACATATCAGAACTGTCATGTTTTACCAGAACATATACATTTAGTGAGTTAATATTACACGGAATTTAATCATATATATAGAATCTATATATGTTTTTACCAAAAACGCACCGATAAGAATATACAGTCCAAAAACTTATATAACTTCGAAGATTTCGATGTTTTTCGGCCACCAAAAGTTTTGCCACCCGTTTTTTCGGTTGCAAACTTGTATTTACTCTACTCAGACATGCCCTAACAACATATCAAAAATGCAGCTCTCTTTAATTTTTTGGTACCAGGCTGCTGGCCTATGATGTACCTAGGTGACGGATGGGCATAAAAGTGGAGAGTGAATTTTTAATTTAAAAAAAAAAAAGGCAAATATGAAACAGTTACTCTACTAAAAATTCACTGTTATTTGAAGTTTAAAAACAAAATTGCCTATTCTCTTGGCACGCCACTAGATCTATGGCATGGTTGTATGGATATTTTCACTTCACTACGTCAAATCATTCTTATCAGGAGTAAGTTATAAACAAAAATATTATGTGTGTCTTTCCTTCACAATGCTGTATTTTCTATTTTTTCGATTTATTGCAGTCTAAACTGGCTATAATAAAATAGTTGTCATACATTAATGCCCGTATCCGCATTCATACATTCTTATATTTTAACTTCAGGTGGTGGACGGAAATCATAGAACAACTACTAAAACGTATGGGTAAGTTTTTGTGATTGTTTTGAGAGTCTTTGACAAAAATATTTATTTTCTTAGTAGGTCATTTTAAAGTAGGCTGTAATTTGTTTCAATGGAATCAAATGAGACTGGAAGAGATATGAGTGTCTTGAAGGAACCAGCTGAGGATGCTGTTTTTGTTGCCGATAGCAGAGTCTTCACCCAAGCAGATTATAAACGTTACTTCTTTGATAAAACCCGAGGATGCTCAAGTGGGCCAGAGGAGTTTCTATTACGTGGTTTCTGAGGATAGATTTATTTAAAAACAAATCCTAATGTTATAAAACCGAATAAGAATGTTTATGTTTTTACATGGTCTATATTATATACATTATATTTGCGATTCCAGGATGCGAGAGCATCTTAATTTTACAATATAAATTTAATCTTTGGAACTCCGTTGATAAATGGGCATTGCCTCCACAGAAAGGGACTTGTTTATAACAAGATTGCGGTAGTAATGTTACATGGAGAGTAACAGTTCAGGGTGTGACAACTGAATAGTATCCGGCAGTACTCGTTTTTATAATGTGCAATTCTAGAATAATATAACCATGTCTTCTTGTTATCTATAGATGAAAAGAGTTAAAAAAAAAAAAAAAAAAAAAAAAAAGGCATAAATAAATAATTACCCAGAATACCAATAAATACATTCAGACCTGGATTTAGGCATGGACAGTCTGGGCAATTGCCCAGCGGAAGCAATCTGAACGGACCGGCAGTATGAAGGATGCCGAAAAAATTTAATTTTTTAAAATGTAGAATATATTTTTAATTAATTTGAAGAACTTCGTGATTATTCCTTTGACAAATTGTTACTCCGAAATATATTTTTCGGTTCTGTCCAGAATTATAAACGCAAAGCGGGCAGTCCTGCAGGATGAAATGTTAAATATTTGCTATCTTTCGTCGTAGTGAACTGACGATCTTGGTCATGATGTGCCGGGAAAGAAACAACGCAAATACTGAAGTGTGCATGATTTTGCAGTAAAGAAGTCGTAGAGGAAGTCGTTATATTAGTGAAAAGTTTTGATGTTAGTTCGCATAAATTATCTACCCAGGGTGGAGGGAACCGTAAATCCGGCCTGAATACATATGTGATAAATTGCCACTTTACTTATATCATCCCTGCAAATTCTCAAAGAATTCCAAGCAACTATTTTAATATTTCCATGGACTATAATAGAACTAAACATAAGAAAGATTTCAATGCAATTTAAAATAGTTGTTTAGATATTCAGTAACGAAGATTTAAAGAATTATAGATACCCTTCTCTTGAAACGATGTTTCTATACTATATATCAGATGTTTAAAATCATAAAACATGAACTTTAACTAATAAAAACATAAATAAAATAACACTATAATATTTCAATGTCAATCTTTAACAGATGATAATTGATATAGCATCTAACAATATGTGATTTACAACAAAAAGGATTCCTAAGCACTACTTTAGTATTTCAACGGTACATACTTTACATTATTTTAAGGAAACTTACAATGTATAGTAAATTAGTTATTTAAAGAAGGAAGAGGCTAACGTGTTCCATCATATTTGAAGGCGCTAGATTTGCCACCATGTTTTTCTCAAATACGAGCTTTTAACTCGTTTGAAGTTTTAGTATATATTTGATTCTTTCACTGCTGAATGAAATCGATATAAAATGCAATTATTTGCTATCTTTCGCCGTAGCGAACTGAAGATCTCGGTCATTATTCATATGAATTCATGATGAGGTGTGATAACGGCTTACTAAATATTTAATGTTTTGTGCTACGCTCAAGTGTACTTCATAAGTTACCGATTAAGCCTAATGATTAACGCATGTTTTCGTTTTAAATCCCTCACGATTTGCTTTTGGGTACTGACATATTTCATTTCATTAAACAAACCTGTATGTGGTTTCATTATAAAAACTTATTTATACGAAAAGTACCTGAGCATAGTTTCTTCCACTTCTCCTCTGCGTGGAATATGCAGTATAGTTCATAGTAGGCTGAATTTCATCTCAAAAACAACTTTTGAATTTGAAATATTTTTTTCTTTCCATCTTCAATGTACGCAGACCGAGGTTAGAATCATTTCTTTGACATTGTAAAAAAAAACAAATGAGCCTATTGAACATTAGAGCACATGTGGGAATAAAATTAACTTCTCTTCGGCATCTTCACAAGTTCGGAAAAACGATTCTAAAGCTACAAGAAAGCTAAAGTTTAAGGTACACATTTATTTATCCATTGCTGATCCTTTTTTTTTTTTTCTAATTTAACAAAACAGTATTAGGTTCTTACTTTTAAGGGTAGGTCAGGTCCACGTTAACTCACTAAATATCAATTATATGCTATGTATAATATATATATATATATATATATATATATATATAATTGTATTTAGTTGAAAAAGTATTATATGCCAACAAAATGATGATTTTGAGAAAATCATTTCATATGTTTGGAATTACTTTTAACATGGAACATATATGTGGTGACTAGTAGGTCAAAAGCGATACGTTTTTTTGGGAAACGCGAGGCCGTTACGCATAGTTTGATATTGTTGGACATTTAATTTGTAGATCCCAGACAAAATTATTTCTACCATGTGATATATTTAAACTTTAGTTGTATTGTTATAATTGCCTACTTTCAAATATATTATACTTATCAGTAAAATTTGTGTCTGGTTCTAGTCAATCCAATCTTAGTTCAACAGATACTAGGAGAGTAGGACCAGTTAGGAGCTCAACTATCTATACTAAATTTATACTATCTTGACTAGGAGGCAGGTTCTAATGAGTGAGCTCCTTTTGACTTGGTTTCTCCAAATACGAAATAAAAAACTTTGGATTTGACCGATCTTGCTGGATCTCTCTCGGTCGGCTATCCAATATTTTGGTTTGAATAAAAAAAAGACACTTTTGAAAACTATTTTCAAGTGCACAAGCTTTTTAACATGGAATACGTTTTACCTATGACCTTGTTGGTCAAAAGCGATACGTTTTGGGGGAACGTGAAAGCGTTAGGCGTAGTCTGACACGCTGTAGCTCTGTTGGTGGTGCTCGGATCGAAAATTTGACATCGTACTAGCTTAAAATTTAGTAGAGCATTTTTTCATATAATATTTGTTACTAGGACCTACTGTTTAGAAGCTATATCAGCTTCAATGAAAAAAATCACGTCTGAAACCTCTATTTTTTAGGGAAGGGGCTTATTTGACAAGGTTAGAGTTTCTAGGATCGTAAATTTGCTAATAGTTAACTTATAAAAAATGAAATAGAATATATTTTTTGTTGTATAAGATTTGTCGCTAGGACAAATTATTTCTCAACTTTGTTTATTTCGGATAACCGTTAATTGTTAATAATTTAATCATACAGGTGAGCAGTAAAAATAAAGAACTCGTAGACACAGACGGTCAGCGAGATTAAATTTAATTTGAAAATTTATCTCCTACAGAAAACTGAATTACAGGTAAGCGAAAAAAAAAATATATATATATAGAAAACGGTCAAGAGGACTGTCCTTAAATGTAGTGATCTGAATAACTGTTCATTTGTACTCTTATTACGAATTTCCGATGTTTAGATCGATTCTATACCTCAAGTTTAAATCTATGTATGTTTTTATTTATTTATGATAATCTATAATAATCCATTTTTGGTAACAATGTCCGATCTACACAAAAAGAAGATAGCCCACTAAGGAGTTAGTCTCTTAAGGGAAAGTCTACAGAAAATCTGACTAAAGCCAATACAAAAATTATATTTCATATTTAACTTTAGGGTGATATATCCATCGCCCAATAACTAGAAACCCACTGAAAAAGATCCCCTTAGGGTTTATTTTCCTCTTTAGAGGGAGCAAATAGAAGAAGGCTACCCTAAAGAGAGAAACAGTAGTAATGAACATAGCTCATCATAAAGTCGCAATGATTAACGGCCTTTTCTTTCTGGTTCATCATATAAATACCAATATGAATCAATAGGACTTATTTCGTCAGGCACTGGGTGAAAGAATTTCACTACAGGAGACTTCTTAACTGCAAGAGTCACCTTCCACTTTTCTCAATCTTGGTGGCCCTCCACAAGTTTCTGATTTCAACAGTTCCGGCATAAGCAACCACTCCATCTATCCATCTCGTCTTCAGTCTCCCCACTTTCCTTTTTCCCATACAAAGCAGCGTTATTGGAGTAGAGATTATCTCCATCCAATCAACATCATGGCCCACCATCTGCCTCTTATATAAGTTATCTAGTTTATGTATATGCCTTATTCTCCAACACTGGGCAATATATATTTTTTAATACCTTCCTCTCAAAACTAGTTGAGTCTGTACACAGATGTAAACAATATAATAACCACAGAAATGAAAAATAAACAACTGAATACCTCTCCATTGAAGAAAGTCCTCCACAGGAATCAACTCAAGTAGATATCTAAGTTAACCTTGATATACTTACACAATAGAAGGTAGGTCAGCTGATGATGATCCAGACATGGACTCAAGTCCTTTATATACATAGGGCTATAAAACTTATTTTAATATGGAAAATTGATAGACCCAAACCTCAAAAAAATCTATCTTAATCCTCAATCAGATCTATAAATTTCATGGTTAATTTTCCCTTTGGATACTTCTTTTCGTTCCCCCAATAATTTCCCCTCACTTCACAATGGGTGCTATGACCTGGTGAGAAAAAAGATAAGATTGAAGAGACTGATGAATTGTTTCATAAGATTTATTGTCAGGACACCCAGGCAGTCACATGTTTCTTACTCGTATTATAAGCTACGGTGGCTTTTCCTAATTTTCAATTGCAATAATTTGTTGGTACTTCGTTATTCTAATCTTTAAAAACTAAAAAAAACAACTTTCTGTTTTCTTGAGCACTATTCCCTACTTTTCTAGACTACTTCATATTCCTCCATCCACCTCTTGAATACAAGGTCCCAACCTTCAAACCTGTTCAGACCAATATCTCTTCCCTCCCATAAAGCCTTGCTACCTCCTCTTGTGACTTCCAACTCAGCCCTATTAGTAAAGCATAAATAATTTATTTTCCCACCTCCTAAATAATCAAAATTCTGCAAATATGTGGGCAGTTTTTATAAATGTATATATGTTTAATTTTTTATTGTTCAATATTTTTGTTTCTCTATACCTAATTTATATGATAATAACTGCTGTATTGATCCATAATTAATGAGGCCAGATAATCTACCAATTGTTGAGCATTATTCTTATTCTTAGGGGATAATACGTAGTAAGGTCCATAAGTTTCCGGCCTGTCCTGCTTCCCCTCCTTCTAATATGCCAGGACCTGCACGCCTATGCAGGTCCATGCCTGCTCACTCCATACACACCGCCCACGCTTCCTCAGTCCTGTCAGTCAGTGTCCAGCCTTGAAGGAAACTCCCCATTTTTACAATGTTCAAACTCGAGTACTGTGCGGTTATTAAATTCTTTTGTAAAGAGGGTGTTGTATGTAATGTTAAAACTTTAATGTGCGCAAATTAAAGAGCGTTCAGATTGTGTATACGGGCAGTCCTCCCCCTCATATTCCACAGTGAAACAATGGGAAAAATATTTAAGTTTGGGAGAGAACGTCTAGAAGATGACACCCATTGGAAGCTGTCACTTCTGAAACAATCCAACTTGTGGAATATGAATTGGTGTCTGACTGCTGCGAACGAAAACCAAGGAAATAGCAGCGAGGTTGGGCTTTCAAAAACAAGTGTTGAGGATCATCAAAGAGCATTTATTTGCATATGAACAAGGGTAATGCAAGATGGGTTCCAAAAATTCTTTTAGCTGCTCAAAAACAGGAATGAGTTCACTGGTGCAATGAATTTTTACGCGTTTTTTTCAAGCAGCTGTGGAAGAATATTTTTTTAACAAAGAAGAAAATTATTTTTTTCATGGTACAGAAATGTTGCCAAAGCGTTGTATCAAGTGAGTTGATTCACCTTTCCTTCTATCCCAGGCCAGAAACTTCTGGATCTTACTACATGTGTTTATTTATTGTTCATTTCATTTCCTCCCCTCCCCTCCAACCAAGAGGGTTGAGACAGATGAATTAAGGTTCCCCAACACTGAAAGAAATAAAGAGACAAACAGAATAAACTAACTTATTATTTGCACCAACATTCTGACCAAATGTAATCATTGCTTTATAAGTGATTATCAGAACTAAGAAAGTATCAGGAAAGGGAAAGTGATAAAGAAACAAGAAATTACGAAGCTCTTCTAGAAAATCATGGTTCATTAGATATTTTGGTTTATTGCACTTCAAAATAACAATTTATTAAAAAAAAACATTAAATACTTTTCAAAATAAGATATTATAAAGTAAATAAATTATGATTAGCCTAAACCTATAAAATAATTTATGACCCACACATTAATTATAAAATCTGTAATAATATATAACTCTTAAATAAATAAAATAAAAATATTATATTTAATTAAATTATTATTTAACATAATTAAAACACAAATAAATGTATCACATAACATTTTAGGCTCACTACTTTGTATACAAATTGCATAATGCCTCAAATATTTGGTATAAAAATGTTTAAAATTATACCAAAATTAAATCATATAATCTATATAATGTATAAAATTTACAATCATTTTTTATAATAAAAAAAAATCCTGAGATCATTAATTCACGTTACCAAATAAAATTCTAGAATAATTCTGAATTTAGGTAAATATTTTCAACTAGTTTCTTGATATAACTCCTTTAAAAAATCTTAGTATGTGAGCAAATGGATATCTAATCAGGATTAATTTTGTTAAGTACCTTTGTTTAAAGTAGTGCCAAATATTGGTTTAAGCTTAAGCAACAGTACTTTAATTCATATTGTTAATCGCTTAAAAAATTATTTTTCTCAGTCCACATTCATGTAATTCATTACAATACAAAACTTTTTAGTATATGTTGTCATGTCTGGTATACCTAAAATAACTAAGTCTATGTCTAAAACAGTAACATCAATGTCAGGATTAATCTTCATAGATGTTGAATTGTTTAATACACGTATAGAAAATTGGCAAGAATGGAAAATAACAAAAAGAAAACATGGATTATTAAAAAATTATGTAAGACAAAGTTTTTAAGAATCCTCACAAATTAAATAGAATGACAAAATAAGCTAAACGGAAAACTAATTTTACTTCTTATTTGTATAGGAACAAATAGTTTAAGAAGAAAAAAAAGAAAAGTAAAATGAAGTTTGCCTAGGTAAAAATAAGAAATATGTACATAGTTATCGAATTGCAAACATTCTCCATTTTTTAAAACCCTTTCAATGTCAATCCTTCAAACTGTTAACATTGAATTGCCAAGGATTTTACATTATATCATGGGTTAAATAATAGCTGTATTACTGTTAGTAAGTAATATTTTGGAGTCCAATTCGATCAATAAATGCAAAAATTATAAAAAATATTATTACCCCAATAAGAATAAATCAAAGTATAAATAAAATAGTTTGCCCTGAAGATATTGTACTAAAAGTTGACTCAAAACGAAAATTTAGATATTTCATGCAACTGACAGACAATCTATATATAGCTAATAATTGATTATAATTAATTTCTTCAAGATATTAAAGTGTTGTCATAATTTTATATCAATCACAACCATTACTGTAAAACAATACTAGACATAAAATAATACATTATCTGCAAAAATAATTAAATAAAATCCTAGAAAATGGTTAAATAAGCAGTGTTAGTTTAAAGTTTAGTGCACAAAAGCAGATCAGAGCATAGAGCACATCGGATGTTTCAACAGCAAAAAGTTACATAGGTTAGATAGAAACAATGGCACACAATGTTGGATCAGAGTGGAGTGCAATTTTCCTATCTAACATTGCTAGAAAATCTGCTCTAATAATCTCCTATATAAAATCTGCTAATATGATCTACACCAGAATGTGTTAGCCAGACTTAAAAGTAAAGATTCGTAATAACAAACAAAATTTTGTTGATTGTTGCATCTGTTGGTCAGTTAAGATGAAAAGATCACCACTAATCTTAAACCAAGAAATAACCAACAAATACAATAAACAATCAGACTAAATTTAATAATACTGATCAGTAACTGGAATGTGATAAATAGATTATTGCTAGAAATTATAATACCAAATATGGCTAAATTTTAACCGGCATTAAGTTTTGCATATTTTTGTCATTCACGATGAGTTGTGTAGAGTAGAGTATCTTAAGTAAAAATAAAAAAAAAAACTGTACAACTAGAGTCCAAAATTAGCCAATTGATACTCAAAAAGAAAGTACTGTTTCATGACCGATGTTTATACAAGTAAGTGATATCAGCATTCACGCTCAACTAAGTCCTCCCCCCTCTCTACCCCTCCCTGGCTAATTGAAGGACCAAGAACCGACTCTATAGAGGCTAGGTTTACCTGAGGAAAGTCTTTAACCTCATAGTTGATCCATGGTTGATATAAAACATATACACTCCATTCACAATCAAACTCAAACAAGGGCCTAGCATGTAGGAAATAATTTACTGAACAACCCCATTCCTCTATTTTATAAGGTTGTTTCATATTAAATGTCAGTTTTAACAGAGAAGGTTATCTATTATAACAACTTTATAAAATCAATATATTTTTATTCAAGACAATTTATCCTCATTTTCTATACATTTCCCTCAACCTATTATCAACTTTTCAATCCCAGAACTGAAAAATTCAGGGTTTTAAAAAGAAATGAAGTCACAAAATCTATTTTTGACCTGAGAATCAAAAAATTTTACTTTGGGGTTATATTATTTAAATATAATCTAGGGTGTCCTATTTTATTAAATCTTATATGAAACCGCATTTGTTATACAAATTAAAATTCCCTAATTACACTGCTAGGTAAGCAAGCGTTTCCATATAATATTCCATTCAATATTCCGTTCTATTAGAAATATGATAATAGATTAATACATCATATACTAAAGATATTTTCTTGATTACTGGAATGAAACTTTAACCTCGACAAGCAAAAAAAAAAAAAAAAATTTCAACAATCAACCTCCATTTTTTATTTATTTTTTATTTTATTTTCAAATAGTATACCCTACTCTAACCACTTTCATTATAAATATAAAAACATTTAAAAACCAATTTTACTATATCGGACCAAAAAATATACATATGATGAACTCCCTCTCTATCAACTGGTGCAAATTGTATCCAGGATTTAAGTTTAATGGGGCCATGAGCTAATGCCTTTATTCTTGGAGTAAGATGAGTGAGCAAGGGCAAGTTTGAATATTTTCAACAATCGCAGCAAAAATAACTAAAATTATGATAATCTGATTTTTAGATTGGGTATAAATGCTGTTTTAATATTAAAATCTTTAATTATTTGAATTGTGTTGTTTCTTGATTAATGTATCTTAAGAATTCCTGACAATATTGTATATTATACAATCCTGACAATATATAAATATATATATTACAATTCAAATAATCATTCTATCAAAATATAAAAGAACATTTCCACATCTTACAAGCAGATATACACACGTTACGATTAAATGTGCGTCTTATCCTATAACAAGAGCACACTGCACATTTAGTTAACCAAAAATACAGTCAAGGGTCATTTAGAACTAGCATCGCATACAACCAAGGAACACTTCTTCACTTAGATCCTTTAAATATAGTTAGCTGCTATCATAATATACGCAAACCCTGTGATAGTCTTTGACCGTAAATGCATTTACAAAAAAACCTAGGTCACCATAAGCAATGTAAAAAATGAGATCAATGGCAATAGTCATTACAGAACCAATAGCCTCAACCTATTCGTTACGGAAACCTACCACTACCCGTGCGATAGACCCTTTTTAGGTAGCTGTCGAAACTATCTTCAATTCCTGCAGTTTGCTTATCCTCTCCAATAAAGTATGGCCTGTAGTTCAGCTCTTTCATTGATACTGAAAGGATTCAAAGAAAAATTACATAATTATTTCCAATTAAACTAAAATTATCCAAATTATTTATCAAAATGACTTTAAAATAAAAAATTATTGAATAAATACCATCAGAAGATGCATTGATCTTGCTACTTCCTTCTTGCTTAGGGCGAAAGGTTCTAAAATCTTCTTCGGTGATTTCAACAGACTTTGTAGCAAGGACTTCACAGTCAACTTGCATCATAGGGACTGATCCGTTGGCTGCAACTGATTCTGAAATATATTAATACATTATCTAATATATACTTAGATTAATATCAAATGCATTAATAAATTGTATCATTGATAATACATCAAAATATATATATATATATATATATATATATATATATATATATATATATATATATATATATATATCATTAATAACCATCAGAAAATGGGAATGTCATGTAAAGGGCATCCAAATTGGCATAAAAAAGGAGAATCTAAAAAAAGGAAAAACTATTGAACTTTTATGTTTTTTGGAGTCCTGAATCCAAATCTTAAGTTTGCTACCATGTTCAGCAGTCTGATTCATACCCAAAATTGCAAAAAAAAAAAACGCCCATAATACCTGTTATTTTTGGTGTTTAAACTATAACATGACAAAGAAGAGTCTTTGTTTATCAATTATAGCTGGGACCAGTACCTACGAAATGAAAAACCAACTACTAAATCGGGCCATTTTCCGCAAAGTTATGATCTTGGGAAAAATTGTAAAAATTGGCCAACTCGTGGTCAATCCCACTTCTCAGCGAAAACATGTTTGTCATAACTCTTCTGGCTATAACTCGGAAACTAATAGTCCGATCCAAAATTACTTTTTTTCATTTTAAAGTTGGTTACATTTACTATTAGAATTTATACATGAAGTTATAATCAAATACACATGCCAGCTCACTAAAATCCAAGTTTTTTTGTCACATTTTTCGCTATAACTCCGAAACTAGTAGTCCGATCCAAAATTTCTTTTTTTCATCTAAAAGCTGGTTAAATTTACTATCAGACCCTGTATATGTAATTTAAATTAAATTCAATGAAAAACTCAAGCCAGCCCTCTGAACATGTCATAATTGTCATATTTTGCCAAAACATACACATTTAGCATTCTAGCATGGGTGTTTCACGAGATTTAATATAAATAACATTTATAGGATCTTTTAGTAAATTTAATTAGCTTTGAGATAGAAAAAAGAAATTTAGGATTGGAAAAATTTATGCGGAGTTACATTGAAAAATGTGCCAAAAAAACTTGGATTTAACGATAGTAAAAAACAAAAAGTATTCTTCATTAAATTTTTGACTAGGAAAGTGCCATCAAATTTTCAATCAGAGCAACACCAACATAGTTTGTCAA
The DNA here is from genome assembly GCA_003667255.2 of Euschistus heros. Classification (NCBI taxonomy): domain Eukaryota; kingdom Metazoa; phylum Arthropoda; class Insecta; order Hemiptera; family Pentatomidae; genus Euschistus; species Euschistus heros. The sequence goes on along the minus strand of RCWM02000205.1, from coordinate 523,747 downwards.
AATGTTACATTTTTGAAAGTGAAAAAACACACCAAAAAATATATAGACCCTCAGCCAAAAGACATATCTATGTAAAAAAAAAAGGTTCATTTAATCATGTAAAACTGACAAATGATATAGGCTATATACAACAGTTTGGAAATATGTTTGTAATAATTATGATACAGATAGCCAATTGAAGAAGTAGTTTCAGTTAATAACACCAATAGCCCAGTCAATGAAGGCAAGAAAACAGGCTTTGTCGTAACTAATTAGGGGAAAGCTGAATTTTTGCAGGGTGTTAGTATATATAGTAAACACTAAAAAAACACAAAGTCCCGACCTCCACACCGCTTGCTTTCCCCCCATCCCTTGAATAACATTTCAAGAACATAACTCTAGTTATATGCTAACAGCTCGAAAACTAATGATGCTATCGGGGTGTTCTTTTTTCTATTTTACTGCTATCAATATAGCAAACAAATTATGTTATAAACACTTTTTATTTAGATAGCTTAGTTTCGCCGTAATACTTAATCATATACAGAAAACTGTTACTACAAAAAACAAAACGTAATTTCAACAAATTATATCTTTTTATCATTACGTCTTGGGAAGAAATGTGTTATACAAAACTTATAGATAATATGATTGGCTTTTAAATGACGTGTCTCATAACCCTAAACGTTAAAACGATGGCTTCATAGAGAGCGGCAAAAGAGTATGGCACAGTCAATGAAGGAAAAAAAAAATAAGCTTAGTCACAACTAATTAGAGGTAAGCTAAATTTTAGCAGGGTGTTAGTACATAAAGTATACATTAGAAAAACACAAAGTCCCAACCCCCACCACCCCTGCTTTACCCCCACCCCTTCAGCAAATTACAAGAACAGAACTCTGGTTATATGCCGACAGCTCGAAAACTAAAGATGTTATCGGGGTGTTCTTTTCTACATTTTACTCCTAATAATATTACAAACAAATTATGTTATAAACAATTTTTATGTAGATAGCTTAGTTTCGCCATAATACTTAATTATATACAGAAAACTGTCACTACAAAAAACAAAAAGAACTTCAACAAATTATAGATTTTTATCATTACTTCTTGGGAAGAAATGAGTTAAACAAATCTTATAGATAATATGATTGGCTTTTAAATTATGTATCTCATAACGCATATCGTTGAAAAGATGGCTTCGTAGAGAGCGTTGAAAGAGTAGTGGACACGTCGCTGCCGGTCCTAACATGGACGTGCTGAGGTGAACTCTAGCTTCGTCAATAAACGTTGCGTGTCGCAACTAATTAGGGGAAAGCTGAATTTTTGCAGGGTGTTAGTATATAAAGTAGACATTACAAAAACACAAAGTCACGACCCCCATCCCTCTTGCTTCCCCCCCCACCCCTTCAGCAACATTACAAGTACGGAACTCTGGTTATATGCTGACAGCTCGAAAGCTATTGATGTTATCGGGGTGTTCTTTTTTTAATTTTAATTCTAACAATATTACAAACAAATTATGTTATATACAATTTTTATGTAGATAGCTTAGTTTTGCCTTAATACTTTATCATATACAGAAAACTGTCAATACAAATAACAAAAAGTAACTTCAACAAATTATAGATTTTTATCATTACATCTTGGGAAAAAATGTGTTAATCAAAAATTATAGGTAATATGATTGGCTTTTAAATTATGTGTCTCATAACGCATATAGTTGAAAAGATGTCATGGTAGAGAGGGTTGAAAGAGTAGTGGACACGTCGCCGCCGGTCCTAGCTGGGCCGTGCTGAGGTGCACTTTAGCTTAGTCAATAAACGTTTCGTGTCGCAACTAATTAGGGGAAAGCTGAATTTTTGCAGGGTGCTAGTATATAAAGTAGACATTAAAAAAACACAAAGTCCCGACCCCCATCCCTCTTGCTTTCCCCCTCCCCCACCCCTTCAACAACATTACAAGTACGGAACTCTGGTTATATGCCGACAGCTCAAAAGCTATTGATGTTATCGGGGTGTTCTTTTTTTTATTTTAATTCTAATAATATAAAAAACAAATGCATACCATTTAAATGATGGCTTCTTAGAGAGCATTGGAAGAGTAGTAGACACCGCGCCGCCGGTCCTAGCTGGGCCGTGTTGAGGTGCACTACTGCATATACTGCTGCTCATGATCGTGAGTAGTTATTCAGTTGAAATGGAGAAACAATGTAATATCGTTTATTTTTGGTTATTACTACTAAAGTGCAATTATTTGCTATAAAAGTTTATAGTTCGCTTGTATCACTGGTAGTCTACGAAACAATGTCAAAGCATAAAAAACTAATTTAGTTTTGTGGTAAATAAATGTGGAATAGAAAAGCGTAATAGTAAACAAACAAGCACTCAGACTTATAAGTCAAGGTATGCCATGCATACTATGACTCATAACTCCAGTCAAATTGAAAATACAGAATAGTAGGTTTTATGTGTTTGTACAGTCCGAACGGGTCGTGAGAATGAAATATCAAAAATGTGACTAAATTAGACAGGGAGACATTTTTGGAGGGCAAAAAAACACAGTATTTTTAAAACTTACCCAATTTTATAACATTAAAATCGGTTCAGCGGTTTGCCTACCACACGCATTCAATAATTTGCCAAGTTCCGTAAGTCACACTTCTCTGCGAAAACGCATTTGTCGGTATCATTTAGCTATAACTCCGAAACTATCAGTTCGATTCAAATTTTTCTTTTTTTATCTGAAAGCTGGTTAAATTTACTATAAGAACTCATGTATTAAATTTTTATCAAGCCCAGTAAAACACCCACAGCAAAATGTTGAGAAAAACATACTGTTATGAAATCCTCGTTTGTTCCGGCATATTTATCGCTATAACTCCAAAACTATTTGTCCTATTCAAAATTTCCTTTTTTCATCTAAAAGCTAGTTATATTTAACATAAAACTCTATTTATGAAATTTTGTTCAAGTCTCGTAAACACCCATGTCAGCACGCTAAGTACCCCGTACTGTTTTGGAATTCACGTTTTTTTTTGGGACATTTATCGCTTTAACACCAAACATATTTGTCCGATTCAAAATATATTTTTTTCATCTCAAAGCTGATTAAATTTGCTATCACATCCTATATATTAAATTTTGATTGAATTTCGTAAAATACTTATGGCAGCCCTTTGAAAATGCCAAAATCGTCACATTTTGCCAAAACATACACATTTAGCGTTTTGGCGTGGGTACTTCACGGAATTGGATTAGAATTAAATACATTAGGTCTAATAGTAAATTTAACCAGCTTTTAGATGGAACAAATACATTTCGAATCGAAGAATTATTTCCTGAGTTACAGCGATAAATGTGAAAAAAAAAACGAGAATTTCAGAACAGTCAAAGTTTTCAGTGTTCTGCCGAAGTTGTTTTTCGGAATTTTATCGAAATTTGATATATTAGGTCTAATAGTAAATTTAACCAGCTTTCAGATGGAAAAATCAAATTTGAATCACAGAAATAGTTCCGAAGTTATAGTGATAAATGTACCGAAAAAAACGAGGTTTTCACAATAGTACGTTTTTCTCAACATTCTGCTGTGGGTGTTTTACGGGGCTTGATCAAAATTTAATATATGAGTTCTTATAGTAAATTTAACCAGCTTTCAGATTAAAAAAGAGGAATTTGAATCGAACTGATAGCTTCGGAGTTATGGCCAAATAAGTACCGACAAACGTGTTATTCCGGAGAACTGCGACTTATTTCAAGTTTAAAACCTTCTATTTTCCCCTCCCTCCTAGCTCTAAAATTATTATTTGGTTAAGAAAGAAATAAAATAAAATTCTTTGCAAATTTGATTTGTTTTTTTATGTATCTATGGACCAAAATTAACGTTTTCCGAGCTCCGAGATCAGACAGCTAACACCATACGAATTTCACCCCCTCTCTTCCCTAAACCCGAAGATATTTTGAGGAAGACTTTTAATCACAATTAGAGCTAAGGGTGTCGAACAATTTTCAGCAGTCAGATCTGTTTATTTTTGGGGTTAAATCTTTGATACTAATTTCTGTACTGTATCAGTGATACATGTGAATTATTAACCTTTATAGCAAGAAAAAATCACTTTGAAAGTAATAACCTATAAATAAACGTTATTACATTGGTTCTCCATTTCAACTGGATGACTATTTATGATCATGAACAGCAGTATGTGCAGTTGTGCACCTCAGCGCGGCCATACTAGGACGGGCAGCGCGGTGCCCACTATTCTTTCAACGCTCTATATGAAGCTATCGTTTTAATGTTATGCGTTATAAGACACATCATCTTAAAGCCAATCATATTATCTATAACTTTTGCTTAACACATTTTTTCCCAAGATGTAATGATAAAAATCTATAATTTGTTGAAGTTACTTTTTGTTTTTTGTAGTGACAGTTTTCTGTATATGATTAAGTATTACGGCGAAACTAAGCTATCTACATAAAAATTGTATATAACATAATTTGTTTGTAATATTGTTAGGAGTAAAATAAAAAAAAAACACTCCGATGACATCATTAGTTTTCGAGCTATCGGCATATAACCAGAGTTCTGTTTTTGTAATGTTGCTGAAGGGGTGGGGGGGAAAGCAAGCGGTGTTGAGGTCGGGACTTTGTGTTTTTATAATGTCTACTTTATATACTAACACCCTGCAAAAATTCAGCTTTCCCCTAATTAGTTGCGACACAAAACCTTTATTGACTGGGCTACAAATAGTATACAGTAGGATATTCTAAATTCTAAATTCATTCCATTTCACTTTATCCCACATATTTTAGTGGTTAAAATATATAAGTTAGTAAAAACAAATACTAAACCACATCTAATAGAAAAATTAAGCCTCATTTTTTAAAAATCTTTTAAGAAATCAATATTACAAAAATTGTGTGATAAAAGTGTGATAAAAGTTCATGTACTTTTTTTTTAATCAATATGGACCAAATTTTGCAGCACTTCACATTATGATAAATTACTTAGGCACAAATATTAAACCAAATTTAATTAGATCAATAATAACACTATCATCTTTTTGTCTTAATATCTCATACAATTTATATGAAATTAAATGTGTGTAATGTATTTATGAATACTATTGGCTCTTAAAAATCACAAACAGGTCCATCATCCCTAAAAGGAAAAGAAAATCTTCTGAAACTAAAAAAGAAAAGAAATCGGGCTCTTTCGGTCAATGAGAACAATCAGTGACCTTCCAAGTCACCGAATAAGACTTGATCTCCCAGATTAATTTCACAAGATGAATGGGTTAACCTAATAAGAATTATTTTAATTTAGATACTACATCAATCTAGAAAGCATTTAATAATTGAAGTGCTTAAAACATAGACAAAATCATGAAAAAAGAATCACTAAAAATAATTCCAGATTAATTATGATAAATTTATTATTCCTTGAATAAAAAAAAAAAAAAAAAAAAAAAATTCAAATCAATAAAAAATATCATTAGAATAATCTAATTTCAAACCATTGAAAGGAACAGTAGGTATTAAGAATGACATCTTCGGTCGGAGAGTGATGTCATGAGCCAATGCAGGAACTAGAAGATGATCCGAAGAAAAGGAAAAAACATAGAATGTATCATCTCTTCTCGGCAGAGAACCAGGAAATTTAGGCCTGTATACATCTACAGCACTCGTTCCTCCCTTGTGCCTATAAATTATAAAAAATAAAAGATAATCATTCTTGAAAAGTAAATAAGAATAATAAAAATTATTGACATTGATTGACCAAATAAAATATATAAAATTTAAAACACACGATGTTGCTATATTATAAAAAAGCAAAATTAAAAGTTAACTAAATTAAGACTACAGGGATGAAATCAGGTAACTTATTATCTTACTCTTCCAAAGAACTGATGATAAATAAATGTTTAACATTCAAAACTAGAATTATAAAAAACTAAATACCATGAAATGGGCAAATAATTCATCAATATCTGAAAATAAAGACCAAGAGAGGCAAGTTGGAGAATTTATTACAGAATGTCACTCAGCTGTTTACAAATAGAACCCAAAGGAAATAATTTTTCTAAAGTATTCCTTTTTAAGCATAATTTTTCTTCTCTACTGACCATCTCAACTAATACAATGCCCTGATACTATAAGAAACAATTGCCAACTCATTATTATTATATTTCACATTACTGCCCTCTAAGAACATGGGCCTCCTTACAAATTGACTCTCAGATTGCTCTACTGACACCGATGACAAATAATCTTTTGAGATCTACCTCAAAGTCTTCCAACCATCTCTTTGGGTACCCCCTGGATTTCCATACTTGAGGAGCTTTCTTGAAAGACAACTTCTTTTCATTTGATACACATCACGGACTCACCTTAACCCTCCCCCCTCCCCTTCTTTAAAACATTCACAATAACTGACTAGTCACAGAATGCTCTCAAACCACAGGTCACAAACAAATGTTACTGATATGGCCCAAACCAGAGTGCATCTACTTTAGATATTGGCACCAAAATTGGCCCAAATTTCTTACCCTGCACTCTCCATAGAAAAGTTGAACAGTCTGTGATGCTCCTTTCTTAAATTCATGTCTTGTCCTCTTGAAACTCTTGTCCAAGTATACCTTGAGATTTGATCCAACATTTAGAATCAGTCAGTGCCATACAAACCGTAGACAATATCTTCTTTTCGACTCAAGGTCATTAACTCTTGTCACCAGCTCATTATCGATAAAAAATTAGTTAGCCTGATTTCTTCTGTAGTCTTCCGATCGAAATAAATAAGATTAAGAAACCATTACTTGGCCGTACTATAGATTAATCTACTTACCACCTTTGTGATTTTTTGTACGCTTTCAGCTTTTGAGGTGTTTTTAAATGGGGTGACAACTTCAGTGGAGCCTTAATATTATTTTTCAACATCTTAGTACCATTTTTGTAATTGTTTTCCCCGATTTCTATCCATCTTCTCAACTCTTTTTCAAGCCTGAAAAAATTCAGATAAAATAATATATAATTAAAATTAAAACCTACATTTACATCAGGACACAATAAAAATTAATAAAAGCATATTGAAACTATAATGGACTTTATTAATTTTTTTTAGTGCTTAATCATTTGGGAGGAATCAAATAATATTTAAATTATTGAAAACAGATAAAATAAAGAATTAAAAAAATCTGCAATAATATTCAGATTATGATTTATAATTAAAAAAAAAGGATAAAATCCATTAAAGTACCTAGGTATTTTTGTTTTACCTTCTCAGGTATATCCAATAAATATCAAACAATTTTAATGCTTCCATTTAATTAACAAACATTCTTCAGGTCCACTTTGGAACTGAAGTCTAACCCTTGGTAATTAAAAAACACATTTTTGAACTTAAGGGAGATGTTTGATCACGATCATGACCATTATAAGCAGTTGAAAAAGTAAATAAAATTATTGGAACATATTATTTTTATTTTTAATATGGATAGAATAAATACACTTACTTCTAAAGTGAATGAAATCATTACTGAAAGAAAATAAGATAACTAACCTTAAGGACTCAGTCTGATTGATGTGAAGCGGACAAGTGGAAGGGCTATCACTGCTAGTAATATTTTCTGCAGATTCTTGTAATTCGGGTTGGGCCCACAAAAGTGCACGTCCATGTTTAGTGCCGGAATCAGGGGAGATTAAGCTACTACCTTTCAATTCATTACTAATACTTTCTCTAGATAATAAGCTGAAACAGAAAAAAAAAAAAAAAAAAAAAAAACTAAGGTATTTAAGTGCCTCTATAGAAAATTGCAGAATCTTCCAGAGCAAGTTACAACTTCAAACTTACTACCATCTTACAAACTTACCCGAGAGGGAGGGGGAGGGGGAGAGGGAGAGGGAGAGGGAGAGGGAGAGTGAGAGAGAGAAAGAGAGAGAGAGAATTCAATTAATTAATAGATGAATCGATTGAAAAGGCAGTTTTTCCATTTTCTATTGTCCCTACTTACTTAGATGTTTAGTTTTATTAAAATCGTGACAATATATAAAAAATAGGTTACATATATTATATATTACCTAATAGATCCTATATTGATCGAAACCATAAATAGCACAGCCAATACAGCAGTTGTCTTCCTCAAATTACTGTTAAGAAAAGTACCTGGTTTTCCAAAACCTTGGTAATCTGTTTCTAGCTCTTTGATTTTTATTTTAAGCCTTTCATTTTCCTAAAAAAAATTAAAACAAAACAATGAACAACAATATCAGCAGTAATAAAATATAACTTTTTTTTTTTTTTGTTATTTATAATACTCTCACAAAGTCAGATCGTTATCCACAGAATAGCAACCAACTCAGAATTACTTATTACAATTAAATATATACTGCAATGAAAGACTTAATACCAGAGATCAAGAAAGATTTTAATCTTACTCAAATACTTCATTTATAAGTTGAATTGAATTTGAATAAGTTGAATAAGTTAAATTTTTCTTTATAAAGTATGTTGGGCCTCTCGGCATTAAACTCAAACTAGTTAATCACTAGACTAAGCCAAGTGAATAACCCTTAATATTATGTCTTCCTGAGGATGGTGCCCCTAAGTTGAGTAATGTTCTGTACGTGGGTCAATATTTCATATTTGAATCAGAACTCTGGAATAAATCTACTGTAATTTTATTTTCCAGGGCTAAAAAGTACCTGTGATAGGTTAAACAAATTTAAAATTTTATACAATTCAATTTCGGTAAAGAAGTCACTTCTTTATTTATTTATTAGTGATAAATGGTTGAACTGTTTTTTTTTTTGTTTTTTATTTGAAACTTTTTAATAAACTATTTCTTTACAGTTAACTCCAACTTATCCATTTCCAGTTGTAAGCAAATCACATTAACATTTTTTTTAGGAACAGAAATAAATTATATTTGATGATTAATGTTGGTTATAAACATAGCTAAAAAGAAATAAATTATAAACAAATCAGCAAAGTGAATTATCATTTATCATACTTCTTATACAGCAGAGCGTAGATTATCCGAACTAATGTTGTCAAGGGTGATTCAGATAATCAAAATTTTGGCTTATTGAAATTTGCTTTAAAAAATTATACATATAAATATATAATTCCATTTTGTCTTTTAATGAAAGAACCACTTGTTTTCTTTTTGTTGACATGCTGTAATTTAAAAACAAAAAGTGATCACAAATTTTATGTATACTTCACAAAGAATGATTTAAAACTGAAGATGATTTAATGATTTAAAACTGAAGAGCTACCAATAATCATCCAAATGAATGAGAAGGAATTCAGAGAAACAAATGAAATGATCTAATTAGGTACACAATTCTCAGTTAACAACTATGTAAGTATAGATGTTCATTTTTTGCAGTTTCTGAGAAATAGTTAGAGCCCCACTTATAGATGTTCATTGAAAGAATCATTTGAACAATGCCAATATTACAAAAAAGGGAAAAAAAAGGGGGGGGGGGGTTTCGTTGATAGAACCTTTGGATACTCAACACTCCACTGTAGTTTATTTAGGGGGCATAAAAAAAAACATGAAAACATTTTAGCAGCCACTTGTATAAAAAAATAAATAAATAAATATTATCTATAGGAATAAAACAACTATTATAATTTTCAAGGAACAAGCTTAAGGCTAAGTAGTAAAACAAAAAATCATATGGCTGCTAGAAAAAGAATGTTGATAAAATTTAAAAATATTCAAAAAACTGTTTTATGGCAAGTATATTTTAGTTAGATTTTTTTAAAAGCTGGAATTAAGTTAGCACTGACTAAGGATTAAACAAACAGTGAATACTTACAACTTTTAGCTGGGAATTTTCATTTTCAAGATCAGACACCTTATTTTCTAATGCAGTGACATATTCCTTCTTTTTTTTCCTTGAAAGACAGGCTGATTCTCTATTCTTTATCATCCTTTGCTGCCTTTTTAAGGCCTTCAGCTAAAATAAATGAATTATTATTTTTTTAGAAAAGGTTGAAGCTACAAGAGGCTTCAACTCTAGATAAGTCGTAGATCCATCAAAGAATAAGATGAATAAATTATGATAAATATCAATGAAAATATGCTTAAAAGAAAAGCAATTACTAGATTAATACTCCTGTTTCATTTTTTTGCTACATGGACACTTAATAAATATAATATAAAACAAAGTATGAATAATGCTATCTCCCCTATAAATGATTAAACCGTTAACAATAAAGGGACAACTATCACTAAATTGGATTGAAAGGATTAACTCCCAACATGCAATTGCTAGATGTCAAAAAAGCGTTTAACAAAGTATGGCATATGGTTTTAATATATGAACTAATTGCTTACAAATTTCTCCCTTACATAATCCTTGCCTTTATTCATACTTAATCAATAGATAAATTTTCACTCAGGGTCATCTGTGGTGTAGTGGTTAGCATAGCAACCTACTAAACCCAAGATCGCGGGTTCGCAGCCCGGCAGATGACTTTAGGATTTTTTAAAGGGAGTAAAAAATCCTTAGCTATGTCGTCCTTCAGAAGGGACGTAAAATGGGGGTCCCGAGCCTGTGCGATGTTCAGGTACTCATTAGAGACCCTAGCCTAATTATACCTGGATAAAAAAAATAAATATCTGTAATTTTTTTTTTACTTACCAGATTGTTACAGCCAACATCTGAATAGTCTGGATACATTCTCTAAAAGATGTTTTATGGCATTGTATCTTTCTTTCTTTCTTTCATGTAGATCATCAAAAGTTTTCATACTTATCCTAAAGTACGTAATTAAAAAACTTGTCCCCATAATTAATCAAATCTTCAAAAAGTGAAAAGTATGCCACAACCTCGCCTTTTCTTATACTGATTGGATAAACCCAGTGCATTATGTTTTCTTCGCTTCTTCAAACGCCTATACAGAATCATCAATGCTATTAGTTTATTGCAATCAATCACTCAATGCGAGCCTATACTGAATGGTCTGATATAGGTTACTCGACAGCCAAGTGAGTGTGAAAAGATCTAACTTCCATGTTGGCATCAGCCATATGTCAGTTGTATGTCGTTTAAACGACAGTCAGGTAGGTGTGAAACGAGCCTTAAGGGTGATGGAGACATTTATATATTTTGATAAAGTTGTTCAACTGCTGGACAGTTTGTAGTAACACAGCACATAAAAACAGCAAAAGACGAATAAAAGAAAGGTAAGAAGATAAAATTTGAAAAAAATGTTGACACACAAAGTGCCATTGGATCAGAAAAGTCTAGTTTCGATACCAATTTATGATGTACTTCAGTTTAAGCAGACATACCCTTCAATGAATTGCGCCACTTTGAGTTTTATAATGTGTTTTTTTTTTTTTTGTTTTAATATTCACCTTGTCTTTTTGTTTCTTAATAGTCTTCTTCGAATTGTTTCCCTTTTCAACACAACCAGTTACCTAAACTTAAGTTTGTACTCAATACTTATATAAGTATGTATTGCATTTTTTTAATTTTCCTAAATAATGTAGATAGTTGCATATTTTTGGTATATGTAATACCCAATATACGTGCATATTTTTCATTTTTTATCGTATATAATTCACAGCCCTATTAATAAGGTATCTGACATTTCACAGTAAAAAAAACAAACTAAATAGGTAAAATTATTAACAAACATAAAGAATACATACATTAATATCATTCTTCAATGAGTAATCTACACTCTCCCTTTTAAGAAATGGTGCTGGTGCTATAGGTGGACTAATAGAATCAATTTTTATATTTGTCGAATCAGCTGGGCAAATTGATATCGCTGGACTCTGGATATGATTTGAAGGAAGAATAACAGGAACACCAATAGCTATATTAGGAAAAGAACAAAATATGGGGAATGTTATAAAAAGAAACTTTACTTATTATTCTAAATAAAACAATCTAAAAACATTAAGCAAAAACTCACATAAATGTGATTTAATTGAAGAAACTGGAGGTTTAGGAATTTCTTTTTCTGATTTGCATTTCATTACTTTTTGAAGGACATCTTTTGGAAGAACAATCTGAGTCTGCTTACCAACTGGTTTCAAACCTAAATAAATAAAAAGACTAAGAAATAAAATAACGATTGTATTTTTCAATAACAATATTGAATAAGTAAAATATTTCCTATATAAAGGTGATATAGTCTATTTAAAACCCACAGATGATGACACTGGTAATAAATAGAAATCGTAGAGAACCATTTCATCGGTCTTTACACATGTTAGGATATAAAAGTACAGTGAAACTCCAATTACCTGGATTGATTTGAAGAAAAATAAATGTATATATTTTTTTTATTACATACATTTTTTTTTTTTAATAGTTTATTAACGGGCATTTTAGGCCATGGTTCAGTGTTTATGTTAAATACAAAAGGCCAGTCTTATTAGTTTTCATGACTCAATAAAAGACAAAAAACTAAATAGACCAAGCAGCAGCTACCCGAACTGCGTTTCAATTAGAGGTTTAGCCTACAAACTTCATAACAGTCAAGTTAAAAAGAATTAAAGAAAAAAGTAAAATAAGACAGTCTATTAAAGAGATGTGTTTACCTTTAACATTTCTAATAATCTTAATGTTATTGGGGTTAATTTTCAGAACAGTGGATTTCTTCTGGTTCCTCTCTTGAGTGGAAAACTGTAATGCACAAGATTCTTCTCTTGGAGGAGATACAGGTGGTGTTTCAAGTGTAAACTAATAAGAAAACAAAAACTGTTATAAAAGAAGAAAATAAAGTAATTTAAAATATATATTGGATAGTATATTCTCTATGTAGCAGAGATACACATTAAAATTAATATTCTCATCATTTAACATAAAATAAAAATTATTAATGATGCAATTAAAAACAATAAGATTATATATACAAGGGATTACAAGTTTATTTATTAAAACATTATATAATTGAAAAACAACTAACAAAATTTATCAAGAACCTATTAATTGATTAATACTTCAACTTAAAACAATTTTTTCTTAACAGTTCAGTGAAAAAACAAATTTTCATAGATATTGTTTTTACCTCAATATGTAGTAAACAATCACAAAAATATTAAAACTGTTTAGTATAAACTGAAGAAATGTTTAAGGGGAAATATAAGCAACTACTACAATAGTAACATCAATACCTTTTCATCAGAAGAACTACTACTCGTATCACAATAATTTATGCTACTAGGTGAATCAGCAGGTGAAAACACCTCAGACTTAATCTCTGTATCATCATCTGTAAATAAACAATAGACAAAACTGTAAATAATAGTGAAACCTATAAAAAAGTATCTATAAACATGTTTTAAATCATATACCAATGGAATGAAGATCAGAGAGTTGGGGAAAGACTTCGGGCCACTGAGAAATTCCATCATGTATTAATGAGTCGAGAAATGATGAGTCCAAAACTGATTTAGTTTCGAAATTATCATCTGGTAACAGCATCTAGCCAACAGAAACATCATTAAAAAAATTGTATGATATCTTATCTCATTTTAATCCTGATGTTACAATGAAGAGAAAACAAAGAAAACTTACATCGAAATCATTATTGAAGTTGTCAATAATTTCCTCTTCTTTTGTTAGCAAATATTCCATTCCTGAAACGTAAATTCATTGATCAATGGTCTTAGACAGAAAGTAAAAAATCACTCTTGTTAGGTTACTATTGCCACGCTTCAGTCATTACCTCACTTGTAAAACCACTTGACAATAAATACCACTAATTATGGAAATTGGAAAAGCTAATATGATGATCAAGATGGAACTGAGTAAACACAACACCGTAAAAATAAAGTGACATTTCAAAACAGCATTGTTTACAAATTGTTTAAGACGCTTTTTAAGTTTGATAGGAGGTTACGTGTAAACTGACAAGCGACCATAAGTTATTACAGATAACAGATCATAAAAGTTTCAAATAGCTGCACTTGTACTGCAAGATTCCGATAAAAGATATAATACTCACTTCTCATTGGCAATCCAATAAATATCAAATTTTCGTTTATAACAAGAACTGTCGAAATATCCTAACTGATTATTTGCGGTACCGGTAAAACATTTTTAACCGATTCGAACGAATCCAATGTTCCGGTTTGGCGAACAGAATAAGAAAACATTACAAAACAACGATGAATAAGACACATTAAAACACTAACAACTTCCTACTATGAATAATACTAAAATCATGTCGATGATCACATAAACGATCAATAAATTTATTATAATCAACAATAAAACAACAATACAATTAAAAACGTTGTATTCACAAAACGAATAGACACCGAGCTAAGACCCAACAGATTACGATGGGTCACTAAACGCAGTGGCATTGAACATCGGACATTGACCTTCAATTCTGTTTGCAAATTCTAAAAACTTCGTCTTTCCGAAAATAGTTTGTTTATCTTCTGACCGGATCCGACAAAAATAAAGCGCTCTCGTTTTCTCTAAACAATTAAAAACATTTACAAACAAATTACAATGGAGTATCTCGGAGTTACAAAATGTTCCAAGAATTGCTGTGCTGAAGTCCTATTATTTCCTAAAATCATAAATCCTTGATAATGCATTCATTCTAATTTCCAAACCCTAAGACAGAACTTAATGTTTTTTTAGGGCGGAGATGCTTCTGTTTATTACTGACACATCTACGGCATAAATACAATAAAAGGAACAACAGTACTTCTATTTAAATTTTGAGGTGATTAAGACAAAAACCTAGCTCATATACGTAAATTTATTAAAAGTCATAATATAGTACATAAACAAAAAATATATTCTCACAAAATGCAAAATATTATTTCTAATTTAAAGATTGATGTTCATGAGACCTACGTATTTATCAAATTTCACTATTTTCTTTGTAAATAAATAGAAAAAAAAATTTCCTAAGTAGCCTATGTATATATGTAAGATTCTCCCCAAGGAAAATTTTAAAATCACGATAAAAACGATGTTTTTATTAATTTGTATTTACACATTATTGTATAATTTCAGAACAGTACATGTTTTGTTTTAATGCCATTACATCTTCTTAAACGAGCTCTAATTTGCTCAAAATCTTTATTTTTAATTTGATTAATATTTTAAAATTGTAAGAATTAATTTGTACCGCAAACTCCGCAGTTTTATCAAGCTAACAATGGCATAAGTGGGTTTAAAAAAAAAAAGGATAAGTAGGCCTATTTGTAGGGTTGCAGCAAGTTGTAAATACAACTCTAAGGGTATGTACCATTTCAAGAGTCATCCGAAGGGGATTATTTAGAAAAATATAATCCATCCATTTACAAATCATTTATTTATTTATTTTTTATTTTTAACATAATAATTTTATTCACAACTGTTATACTTTGTATATAACCAGCGAATGTGATATGATATTAAAAAACAAGAACAGACATGATAAGGCATGAGGAAGCCAGGACAGAGTGGTACAATCTCCAGGCAATAGTACAATCTCAATACTGTTTTGGATATTAGACAGATCAGGACCGTCGAGAACATTTAGATCATCAAGCTACAAATGAAATGAAGAACTCGGTTATGATTGACATTAGTTTTAAAGCCCTTTCTCACCAATTCCATTAGTCATTCTGTTGTAGCTTCCGGTAATTTCGGTTTGTAGGACAGGGTCATCTGCATGTATGAAAGGTATATTTTATCTTCCAACTATTGTCAGAAGCTTCACTCTAAAAAATGTTTCTATAGATCAATGAAGAATTAATGAGCTCGAACTATTCTTGTTTTCCGGTTGTAAATGATTAGATCATATCGTTTGATTTTGTCTACATCGAATCCAGAGAGATATCTTTTAAGGTGCTTTAAAATATGTATATCCTATCTCTTCGTTACAACTAAATGCCACTTTATAACGAAGTCAATTACATTTTCAATGATTACCCTCATGATTTTTCAAAAATAATTATGAATATATCATGGTTATAGTTTAATTATTACAGCCGATTTATTTTTCCATATAATTTCATAAATATTATACAAAAATACGAAAATTTTCTTTGAACAATATTTTTTTGCCATACAGTATTGGATCACGTACTATCAATAAATTTTCTTGGCTCCCTCGGACTTCACTAATTTCACTTTTTTTTTCCTCTTCATTCTTAATGCCATCGGACACTTCTTTGTATAATTGTCTACAAGCATTACTTTGGGTACGTTGGATTATTAACGTTTGAATGGTTTAAATTCATTTTGTTTAGCTGTACTCTCCTGATTCAATTTCGCAATGATTCCTATGACCTCAATTACTCAAGTACACTCAAGATAATATAATGCCAGAATATTAAAATGACCCATTTTTATAGATGTTTTCAGCAGAAGTGAGAACTAAATATAAAAAATAACTTAAGGACAAAGAAATTATTTTCTCTTTGTACGCTTCAAATAGTTTATAGAGTAAAGAATTCTAATAGACCGTAAAGTTTCAAATCCCAATGGTAAGTATGATGAAACCACTGTCAGGAGTCTCTTTAAGTCCTTGGGTAATGTTTCCGGGAGTCATTCATCTATCCAACTCTGAATATTCCGTAATTACTGTATGTATTGTATAAAAAAACCTCATGAAAAAAAAAATTAAAAAATTATTTTAATCATTCTCTAAATTAAAAAAAATTAGGTTCCCAATAACATAATTTAATACTTAACAGTTAGTGAAAATTTATTTAGGTAGTTTAGTTTTGTTTTAATTAGTTTAAATGTTTTATATTTAAAGAAATGTATTAATATTTCACAAATAAATAAATGGTAATTTCTTAAAATGATAAACATAGAGATGGGCAGACTACTAGTCGGCCAAGCCGATCATTGCTTCCGTTGGGATTCGGGTAACATCGGCAATGTTTGAGGCGCTTAGTTTACAGCGTTATAGTCATCAGTACATGTGACTACAGTTTTTTTTTATCTCACACTTTTCTTCTGTTTGTTGCCAACATGCAACAAACCGAAGAATGTAATGGAATGTTTTTTTAAACATTTTTAACAGAAAAATTATATAAAACTCAGCGATTAACGTTATTTTGCTTAGATAGTCAATTGTGAAAGTTGAAAATAAATCATGTCAAAAATATTTCGTGTTTATGGATTTTTTTTAATCGATCAAAATTTTTTTTCAAAACAACTCTGAAATGATGATTATTAGAGATGGGCCGGTGAAGCCAACTGATCGCCTGCGTTTGTAGTTGGCAAAAAGCAGCGAATAGTCGGCCATTTCATTTAATTATATTTCTTCACTTAAAAATAGATTGAAATAAAAACATGGACATTATTTATAATAATTTTTATTTTGGATTCATCTTTACAGTTCGTTAGATAACTTGTGAAAAGAACTTACGAAACTTAATATTTTTTTAATCATAGTTTCGGTATGACTGCTGTAAGACTGTTTGCGGTGTAATATATTATCCTCCCTACCCAATGGAAATATTGCCAGCATAGTTTACATACCTAAGAGCAAACTTGGTTCCTCATGATTGAGTATTTAATGATGTATAACTGACTGGTTTCATGTCCTTTATAGCTATAAAGCTGGCTGTGTTATAAAGTAACATTGATAAATTTATATTTTATATAATAATTTATTATTGTTAGACTTGGGCGCGGAAAGCTGCTGATGGTTACCAAAGACCTTTAACTATTATTGTATAAATCTGATTGCAATACCGATAGGGGATTTATTAATTACGTTGGGAGAGGGATTCAGTACAATCACATCAAACATCATCTGTGGGTTATTGAAAATCTCACCACGCACTACTTACAATTCAGAGAATATATGTAAGTATACGATATAGACACATCTATAGTATACGCATGCATTGAAACTTGTGTTTTTAATGGTATGTAGTCAAATGCATTAAAATAAATTTAATAATTTGAAAATTATAAAGTAAATACCACAGGAGGTAGTAGGGGGAGGGTCGTCTTACTACATATTATGGTCCGTTTATACGTGTTTAGTAAGTGTTTGGTCAAGTATTTACTTAATTATAACGCGTGTAAATGGCCAATCAACTAGTACAGTTAAGTATTTAGTTAACCGAACGCAAATAAAACGATTTCTACATATTTTTCTTTGTTGTAACTGTGCGCGGACATTTTCAAGCGGTCTGGCTTAGTTACGTTTCTTTGTGATCTGGAACCACGATGTATCTTGCGTTCTCTTTGTGTTAGTTGCTCTCAATATTAAATCAAATAACAGGTTGATTTACTCCTCAATTTAAACTTGAAAATTAAATTAGACATGAAATTTCAATTATTATGACCTAACAGTTGTTGTTTTAAAATTGCTAAGCGATAAATTCAATTGATTGTGGTCTCTTTGTAATTTGAAAATTATATCTCAAATTATTTTCTGTCAATTGAATTACGATAACTTTAATAGCCACCTGCTGGAACAAAAATGAAATTCGTGGAAGAAGACTTCTGTAACAAATGTCTCTGGAATTACAAACACTGAATATAGAAATAAACAAAATACAGTTCTCTAAAAATAATTGTGTAAGCACCAACTTAATTTCTTCTGTTTATCTAAGTATTTAACTAAGTAGGTACTTGACAACGTTTAAGCGACTGCATTACTAAAGACTTGACTTAATACTTGCTCGCTAAACACGTGTAAATGGGACATTACATAACTTCACCAAGGGGTGGGAAGCTGTCCTAATTAAAATAAAAACACCTCTAGTGTTTAATGGAAGTTCCCCAAAAACAGCTCTGCTAATCCGGGCTCCGACCGTCTGGAGATTCGATTAATCCAGACAAGAAAAAAAAAAACAACTAATTCTCTCTCTCTCTCTCTCTCTCTCTCTCTCTCTCTATATATATATATATATATATATATATATATATATATATATATATATATATATATATATGTTTAGTAAGGTTCTTGAGGTTCAGTCATAAAATAAAAAATCAACTATTTTGGCGACGTTTCGAGACTATATTGTTCTCATAATCATGCCCTACAGTTAGCTACAGTACAGGTAGATGTATAACAACATGTGTACAAAAATATTTTTGTACCTGCATCTTACCCACACAGTCCTTTTAACTTAATTTTTAAGAAATAGGGTTTTTCCCCACTAACCCTTGTTAACTGTCTGTTTAAACTCTCTCCCCTAGGTTAGTTGTGTACCAGAATTGTTAGTCTATTCATATCCACCAGTAACATTGTAAGTAGCTTCATACTCCTCTTTATTCTGTAATTATATATATTTTTATTACCCTACACATGTTGTTATATACCTACCTGTACTGTAGCTAACTTTATGTTTTGAAATAACTTGTATAACTTATATAATTTTATTGTAACCTGTTTTTTCACTGTAGGGCATGATTATGAGAACAATATAGTCTCGAAACGTCGCCAAAATAGTTGATTTTTTATTTTATGACTGAACCTCAAGAACCTTACTAAACATTTAATAGTAACAGTCAAGAAATTTATCCATATATACATATATATATATATATATAAATGTATGTGTGTCTATGTCTTTTATAGGCTTAAACGGTAAGAGATAATGCTCCAAGTGAGGCAGCATTTTTTCCCACATATTCAAGGGAAGATTATATAGGCCTATTTCTATATTGATGGAATGCATAGGTTAAAATGTAAAAATCGTGAATTAATAAAAATTGCTCCAACAAATCAGTGTATTTCTAACAGCTGTGTCATTCTCACGTTGTTTGTTGTGAAAGAACGAGAAACCAGATGATTAAAAATAAGAACGAGAGACCACATGAACTCAATGCATGTTTGAAATCCTTAATTTTGTGGCGATATGTACAAAGATTGACTTTAAAAACAAATATGTGTATACAACTGCAGCAAGACGCCTCTGCCCGAAGTTTCACAAAACAGTTGTATATTGGAAACGGAAAAATAGCTATCGATCAATCCATACCATGTATCGCATTGCCACTAAACTTTTGTAAAATCATAGTAACTAAAGAAGAGTTTTTTTTTTTTTTTTTTTTTTTTTTTTTTAAATTATTTATTGAAATTTACAACTGTATATACAAAAAATATAAAACACCAAGTAAATGTGATGAAGGAGAGAGAAACACTTTATTAAGTGGTGCTGCCCATTTTAAATGGGTTGCAAAAAAACACAGCATACTTAATCAATCAAATATGACATACCAAAAAAAAAAAACCCGTAATAGTCATTATTTTTAAAAATATAAGAATCTACATATTAAAATGATCAATCCATGCGGAATATAAAATAAAATTAAAACAAAATTTAAAATATTAAAAAGATAATATAAACCTTATTGATAACAATATAAAATATAATATATAAAATAAATATAAAACTATTCACATAAATAACAATAACTGTATAACTGATAACAATAACAATAACTATATAACTAATATCAATAACTAATAACAATAATAATAATAACTATATAAAAACTAGGATAAATATGCAACATATATCTCATTTTACCCATTCTTCATTCATTGTATATACTCTCCATCTCTTCCCAAACCATCAGTTACCATATATGTGGTGCTGGATTATTCCCAGGGAGTCCAATATAATATTTTCCGCTAACACAGCCACATCCCTCATTTCAATTCCCAGGTCTTCCATGAAGCTCCTTGTTCTATTAGGTATAGTTCCGCGAGCTCCGAACCATAGGCCTCTCACGTGGAATTCTCTCTCGCCGAAAGTCTCGCGAAACTTTTCTTTAAGGAAAGGGATGCATTTGTCATATATTCCCTTCTTTTCCCTTTCCACTTTACCTGCTTGATCCGGATCGTTGCTTTCGAATCTAACCGTGGGATCTAGAATCAACGCTGAATTTCCTTTTCGTGAAAAAGCAACGATATCAGCGTATCGTGTAGATCCATCGGTATCAATGCAATACACCTCATCGAAGCAGGCAAAATCTTTCTCTTCAAGGAGCCTCACTATTTCCTTTTTAACTCTGTGATGACGGCGTGTTATAAGGATGGAGTTGTTGGGGCAAATTCCCAGCACATGTGCTGGTGTTTCAGACTCTCTGCCGCATTTGCGACAAAGCTTCTCTCTTCTGTTTGCTGACGCCTGGGACTCCACGCAGGGGTGCGTAGTTAATGTTCAGCTTAAGGGCGTTGGCCCATTCAGACCCGGATAGCACCTTCTTGTCGTATATGTAACTATTAGCTTTTGGGGTTTCTTTAAAGTGTCGAACACCAACGCCCTGCCACCTGCAACTGGCCCACTCTTCAAAGGCATTTTCTCTTAGCGACTGTCGTAGAGCTCTCACACTCCGGTACCCCTGATCAACACCCAATCTATCAGCGCACTCGGAGATTTCCGCTGTATAATCAAAGATAGATTGGAACAGAGCATCCGGCACGTTGGACAGTCGCTGGGCGATAGACCAATGCTGAAGAGGGGCCTCCCATTGACAACGCATCAGTCCCAATCCTCTAAACCTCCTTGGTGCATACAACATCGCCGTCGATGTATTCGCTGGAAGACCAACAATGGACTTGACACTTCTCCGAATCATTGTATCGATTCCATCAAGTAGAGAAGGATGCAGCTTCGTCAGGGGTGCTGTTTGAAGAGGGTATGTGAGACCCGGGAACAAATATTGATTAACAATATTAAGCTTTTGTTCGGGCTTGAGCAAACTGGACGTTATTAATTTGTCCAAATTACTATTAATCTTTGTCACCGAATCCTCGTTAAATCTTAGCTCCCCCGAGAATGTGCATCCAAGATACTTCACTGTTTCTTCTTGCTTTATTGTCCGGATTGCACTTCCATTCTCAAGGGAGAGCATCGCTGATTGCAGCTCTCCTTTGTTTAATATTATTCCCACGCTTTTCTGTGGGTTAATTGCCAGACCTATTTTATCAAGTATTTTTTGGATGCTGTTGATCACTCTCTCCGCGGCTCCCTTGTCTCGCGCCGACACAACCTGGTCATCAGCAAAGCCCGTGAGGACCACACTCTCTTGGTCACTCTTCAGGTTGTACCCGTATTCCATAGAAAATTCATGGTCACAAAGTTCACGGTACATATGGTCGATGGCCAAGTTAAAGAGAGATGATGACAAGGGGCCGCCTTGGGGTACTCCCCTTAGCACCCTGATCTGGCTTGTCCTATGAGCACCAACATTTATGCTAATCTTGTTGGTGCCTAGGAGAGCAGCAATTACATCTCTAAGATCCGGTGACACACCCCTAGCCTCCATTGAGCTAACTATATGGTCATGCCCAACATTGTCAAAGGCCCCAATCACGTCAAGAAAGGCCACCGCGCAATCCCTTTTTTTGGCAGTGGCGTCCTTTATGATTGCATCGACAATCCTGGCGTTGACGTGAGTTCCCGGGAGGCCTTTAATGAAACCTCTCTGATTTTTGCTAAAGGTGACCTAAAAAATGCTGCTAAAAATGACACGTCACTTGTTTTTAAAGCAACTACCCTTTGGTAGCACTTATAAATGTTCTACATGATGAAGCACTATATTAGCAGGTCCCGAGGCCATCTTCTTTTCAGGCGCCCCGGAGGGTTATCTGGAATGGAATGAGAAGCAAGTTGTGATACTAATGGGTTTGAATGGTTGTGGAGTTTGCTATGAAAGGATTGATATCTGGTTTGAGCTAAGTCAGAAACGTAAGGTATATTAAGATCTTTGTGGCTAAGTTTGTTTGTGACGAAGTAAGGAGCATTTAGGATTTTTCTAAGGATTTTGGATTGTAAGGATTGGATACGAGATGAATTGGATAGTTTAGTGGAGCCCCAAAGCTCAACTCTGTATGTCCAAATTGGTCTAATTATTGTCATGTAAATGAGTCTTTTGTAATTAATTGGAAGGTTGGAGCGTTTGAAAATTAAATGTTGACGTAGTCGATAGCGACGGGCAGTTTCTAGTCTTTTTAGTCTAGTATGTGGATTCCAAGTCAGACATTTGTCCAGATGGAGTCGTAGGTAGCGGATCTGTTCAACCGGGGATAAGTGGAACATCGTTAAAGGATATTGTTGTGGAGGGTGGAGGTTATTTGATGGGATTTATTTGAATTTGTTTTGATTCTCCATTTTTGACACCATTCTTGAAGTTTTATGATATGGGATTGAAGTATCTGGGAGGCAATGAAGGGATTATTGTTTACTGATAACACACACGTGTCTTCAGCATACGTGGTGAGGATGGTCCTAGGATGCGTCGGGATGTCAGCTGTATACACCGTGTAGAGGATTGGACCTAGGATACTTCCTTGAGGAACACCTGCAGATTGGGTAAAGCGAGAGGAGTAGGAAAAGTTATGATTAAGTTTGAAGGTTCTATCGCTAGATAGGAACGGATAATAAGGAAGTATGTAGGAGGTAGAAATTTTCGTAGTTTGTACAACAGTCCCGGGTGCCAGACTCGGTCAAAAGCTTGTTCTACATCGAGGAAGGCTCTCGTGCAGTACATTCCGCGCTCCAATGCAGAGGAGACAACGTCCACCACACGATGACATTGCTGGATTGTGATGTTCGGAATCCAAACTGGTGGTCTGGGATTATGTGATTGGAATCTAGGATAGGATACAAGCGTTTTAAGATGAGTTTTTCTAGGATTTTACCTATAATTGGCAAGAGAGAAATAGGACGATATGAGGAAGGGTGTTCCGGTGGCTTTTTGGGCTTGGGTATCATTTTGACTATGAATACTTTCCAAGGATCAGGAAAATATGTTATTCGGAGTACAGCGTTATATATGAATGTTAGGAATAGGATGGATTTCCGAGGAAGGAGTTTTAGGATATGGGATGTAATTAGGTCATGTCCAGGGGCTTTCTTGGTGGGTAAACTTTGGATGATACTTGATATTTCTGAGAGATGGAATGCTTTAGGAGGAGGGGACATTTGAAGTGGGATATTTAATTCTGCTTCAATACTTTCAAGATGATTTGGGTGAAGGATATCAGGATGGGGTTTAAAGGTAATGAAAAGGTGCTGGCCGAAAAATTGAGATTTTTCTTCGTCAGATCTTGACCACGTTTTGGATTCAGTTAGAAGAGGGTGATTACAATTTTTGTAGTTCAGGAGTTTTTTTGTGGCCACCCAGAAGAATTTGTCAGTCGTGTTAAGGTTTTCAGTATATTTATATAAATTTTGAATTTTGAATTTTTTTATTTCTGTTTTTAGTTTGTTAGTCAATTTGGTGTAGTTATTTTTGTCTGACGGATATCTGGTTCGATGCCACCTAGCTCTTGCTTAAAGAAGAGTTGATACACAAAGTTTATCGAAACATCGTGCAAAATTTCAAAAATCATCAGTGGCTCAGTGAATTGATATTAGCATTAGGTTTGATATTAGCAGCAAAAAATAACAATGTTCATGCCATGAACTACACCATTCAAAACGAAATACCAGGCGAAGCGACGACATATAAGTCTATTGATACTGTAATGAATGAAGGCGAGGTCGCCAATTATCCAACTGAATTTTTGAATTCACTTGATTTGCCAGGCATGCCTCCGCACGTTCTAACAATGAAAATGGGCGTACCTTCTCCTAAACATCAATCCGCCACGACTTTGCAACGATACCCGACTATCAGTGACAAATATAATGAACAATATCATCGAAGCCACTATTTTGATTGATTAATTTAAGGGCGAGGATGTACCATGTATGTGGTGCCGCGCATCCCAATCCATCGAATTCCAACTGATATGCCACTCGAATTTAAACACAAGTGCAATTTCCAGTACGACTCGCCTTTGCAATGACCATCAACAAGACACAGGGGCAATCACTACAAGTTTGCAGACTAAATTTGGAAAATCCATGCTTCTCTCACGGACAGTTAAATGTGGCCTGATCACGCGTTTCAAAACCATCTGATTTGTTTGTATATTCGTAAAAGATGCAAAAACTAAAAATATTGTACATCCTTCAGCACTTCAATAAAATTAATAAAAATAAAAAAATGAATTCTTTGAAATAAATTCAGATTTAAAAAATACAGAAAATAAATCAAACAATAGTACAATAATTGTTGTACTGATTTTTTTTTTAAATTTTGCTAAACGCGTATCAAGGCACGCCGGGTACAGCTAGTTTCGTATAAATCTTATCAACAAGGACACAATAGAGTAGTACCGTAAAAGGATGCGTCGTTTTCCGTTTAATCCTCCATTAAGAATTTAATCTACGGATTCCTGGCCCATGGTTGTGATGAGGGTAACATCTTTATAGAGGCTAGATGTGATCCAAGGAAAATCCACGATATTATACAGGGTGTTCCGAATTTAATTGGCAAAACCTCAGGAACTTATAGGGGACCTAAAAACTAAGACAAAAAGTCCTTTAGAGATTTGCTCGTTTTTGCTTAATTTTTTTTATGAGAAAATCGAAAATCGCAAAAAAAAAAAAAAAAAAAAAAAAAAAAAAAAAAAAGTTTTCATTTTTATACTTATTTATTTACATTTATATTTATATTATGTTCTTTTTAATGTAAATATTGCTCAAAATGTCCTCTTGCACCAATGCAAGCATTACATCTACATTACTCACTTAATAAATTGCAGCTAAACATTGTTCTGATGATATTTAGTGCACTGCATCTATGATTCGGTCTCTTAATTGCTCTCTTTAGTTGATTGACACCGAATAAACTTTCTGCTTCAAGGTTCCCCATACGAAGAAATCCATGGGTGTCATATCAGGTGATCTGGGTGGCCAAGGTACTACTCCTCCACGTCCAATCCATCGTTGTGGATAAGTTATATCCAGCCAAGCTCGAGCAACTCTGCTATAATGAGCTGGACATCTATCGAGTTGGAACCACATTTCAATCCGCTGCTGTAAGTGAATGTCATCTAAATAATTAGAAAAGTCGTTCTCCAAAAAATGTGTAAATGTGATACCATTCAATCTTCCAGGTAAAAAATATGGTCCCACCAGTAATCCGTTCCAAATTCCAAGCCAAACGTTAATAGCAAATTCATGCTGAAACCTATTCTCTCTAATAGCTCTTGGATTTTCAAGAGCCCATACATGATAATTTCTTTGATTAACAATTCCTCCTCTTGTAAAGGTAGCTTCATCGGTCCATATAATTTTTAATGGAAATAAATTATCATCGCGAATTTTGTCAAGAAACCAGTTACTAAAATTCCATCTCCTGACATAATCTTGAGGTAATAAATTCTGAACTTTTTGAAGATGGTATGGGTAGCGATTATCACCTCTCAAAGTTTGCCATACCGCGATATTGCTAATGCAGCAGATGCTCTTCGGATGCTAGTCTCAGGATTGTTATCGAAGTGGCGTTGGACACAATTTCTTCTCCGGTAATCTGCCAGCCTCTCGTAGTCTATTAAAAGTTAACGAAAAGAGTCGTCGATTAGGCACTCTTCTATTTGGAAATCGGCGCGCATACTCCAGCACCGTTTCTAAAGCATTACCGTTACAGAAACCATAAAAAAAAATCATATCAGCATATTCAACATTAGAATATGCATGCGGCATTGTGGCTGATGCTATTCACACAAAAATATCTGAGTAACTGACTGAAGACTGATTTAGGAATTATAATCCTAGAAGGAAGCCAAAATGTAAACAAATAAAAGAATATAAAGGATAACATTAAGTGTTTACATATCTCACTGCCTAGCGTGACGAACTTTGAAAGTTGAAAATCGCTACCGTAACATTTTTGTTTTGTTTCTTTTTTTGCGATTTTCTGTAAAACTAAGCAAAAACGAGCAAATTTCTAAAGGACTTTTTGTCTTAGTTTATCGGTCCCCTATAAGTTCCTGGAGTTTTGCCATTTAAATTCGGGACACCCTGTATACAGAATATTCACAAACCTTAAACCAAAATTGAAAAACTAAGAAATTTTAATAAACTTTTTTTTCCGGTTCATTTATTTCTGGTGATGTAAAATTCTTATCTCTAAGTGTATAGTCAAACATTACACTAGAATAGAAACAGGGATTTTATCTTTTAAGCAATGCTTATTTTCGCACGTAAGTTCCATTTCAGCAGTTTAAATAGTAATCGTGAGCGTTAAAAATGTTCAACATGAATTTCAAACAAAATGTAAATGTTCAGACTAATATTGAAGAAATAAAAATTGTTTGGAAAAAAAAATTAAATTAAGAATTAAAAAACAAAACAATTGGTAAAATCAATAAGCTAAGAGATACAGCTGAGAATGCGATTTTGAAATATTTTTATCAAACTGAAATGATGACTAGCACCAAAAAATAACCAAGAATAGTGGAAATAAGATATAGGAAAATCAGGGAGTAGAACCAATTCAAACATTTTTGAAAAATCAGTGTGTGATGGAAGAGACAAAGCGGCAAGAAAATTAAGGAAAATTTAACTACATAAATTGAATTTTGCTAAAACAAATATTTATAACAAGAAAATCTGTCCATCAAGCATTACAATGCCCTAGTCAAACCAGAGATTGCGTATGGGTTACGCTGTTAAGCCAAGATCTCCAATCTATAAAAACTTCTAAAACTGGAAAGTAGAAAATCTGCGGACAATTGAGAAAATTGAATCATTAAAGGCAAAAAAAAAAAAAAAAAAAAAAAAAATGAAAAGTATGGGAGGTTATACTGAACAAACTACAGAAGAGCAGACAAAATATAGATATAGGACATAGCAAGTTCAGGAAAAAAATTAGAAAACGACTTGATGAACTGAACGGAAAGAGGGAAGAAGTAACACTCCTAAGTGTCCATTCTCCAAACTATCCGATTATGTCCAAATCAATATGATATATGTAACAAATCGCAAAAAAAAAAAAAAAGAAACTCGTTTATTCATTCTCGATGCTTTACATTTGTATCGACGATATTATAATTCATAGTAATAACTACTTTAACTACCATCAAAATAATAAACAATTATCCCTAAAATTACTACTTTAGTGGTTGATGTAATCAATACATACTTGTACGTTTACTTCGAATATGGCTTATTCAGTTTAAAACTATGAGGAGTACTTAATAAAACGCAATAGAGACGAATAATTAAAATATAATGATAATGATATATTGACAGGCAAAGAAGTCCACCGAATTGATTTTTTTTTTTCATTTTCTCGGCTCTTTTTCATTCCTTTTTTAGGTGTTAATGTTCCTATAAACTTTATCCGTGGCATATGAAACGTATTAGGTTATTACAAATATTATTAAAATCGAAGCAAGCAGTACTTTCAAAAAAATTGAAGTTAAAATTTAAATTAATTCATTTTATCACAGTTTTGTATTAGAAGGAGCGTATCCCTCAAGAACTTATTAAAAATCACATTAGAACTTTAGCCCATCGAATGAGGGGCAATACAAGGCGTTATGAAAGCAGGGACGGATATAAACGTTGTTAATTTAAAATTTCTTAATAATATTTTTAAATACTGCTATATTTCATTTACTTAATACTTTTAATGTCAGCAATACGTTTCACATAATCTGATTAAGGTTTAGGGTTACATACCCACACCAAAGAATAAAAGTTTTAACCGAGAAAATGAAAAATCAATTTGGATTTTTTTTCTGTCAGTGTATATTAAAATTTATACACGATATAAATCTACATTATAAAAACATCTTTGAAGTAGGTTGAATATATTAAAACTTTTCAAATGTTTATCAGTTGTCAATGCTATCTATAAAGCATTTCAAATTCTATACTTGCAGCTAAATTCGTTCTGATACGGGCCTCTTACACTTTCAACAATTTTCTTCAAATAAAATGTATCGCCTTGTTGACCACATTAAACTATTAAATATTAAATACAGATGAATTACCTACTTAAGTTAAAAAATTTCAACCTTTTTTAGAGACTGGTAGAAGGTTGTCCTTTTCTGATATGAAATAATTTGAAGAAAATTTAGTATAATTTATTTTTGAATCTAGTTGTTTATTATTGAAATGCCTGTTCCTTTATATATATATAAACTGATAAAAATATCTTTCTTAGGATTTTTTTTTTTCCCCGAAAAGCTTCATTCATTCGAGATAGCTAACTTAATATCTGGATTCAATAATTTAAAAAAAAAAAAAGTCATTAGAGAACACAAATTCAAAAACTTTAATATTTTCTTTCGGTTAAAGTAATGATGGTAGAGATTTAAACGTTGAGCAAAAAATATATAACTAAATTTTTCCGTATAACCTAAATAAAATATGTGATGATGCAAAACGAAGAAAGACCGGATAGTTAGTCGTTTCTCCACTCAAATTTTCCATAAAGAGCTAGAGGTAAAAAAAATTGGGAGTTTCATAACTGGTCAGGTACATTTATCATACTGCAATTTTATAAAGTTCTGACCTTTTGCTAGTTATTAACTAGATTATAAGAAATATGTGGCTTCAAGGTTGTATTAAAAATTAGTGGACTGATAATACCTCGTCGAACGGTTGACCTCGGCTTGGGAATGATTCTTTGAAAGAATAAATGCAGTTTACACAAAAATTTCAATCACGAAACACAAAAAGGTTCCTGGCTTCAGTACTAGCTAACGGTCGTGCAAAAGGGTAGTGGGGCCTCAAAACCACCTTTACCTACGCCAAGTTTTTTCCCTATTTACCCATTTTATAGAGGCTTGATGCGGCCCAGAAGAATTTCCTGACCGAGGTTATCGTTGGACTACCGATAATCATAAAGGAAGGAAGGTTAAAACCTTATTCAGAACAACAACGTATGGTACATCACATTCACTATGGATAGTTTTTTGATGTGACAAAAAAATGAGCGTTATAGATTTAGGGATAAAAGGACTAGCTGGATACGGGAAGTAATCGAAGGTTTAATGTAAATATAAAAAAAAAAAAGTTCATCTAATCACAATATTTGTTAGGTTGTTGAGGTAATTATAGTATAGAAACTGTATTCAAAACTCTACATAGCCTGAGACAGAACTGAATTGGTTTTCCAAATTTATGACAAACTTACTAACATTTATGCGGAGGGTTTTGACAAACTGACCAGTAATGGGTACCGTAGGTAATTTCCAGTCAAATTTGTTTAATTTGTTTTTTTTAATAAAGAAGATGGTTTGGGGTGCAATCAGGAATAATAAAATAAACCTCCAAGATTAGAAAAACTTTATATAGTGGGGACGTTTTGGAATACCTCCTTCATCCCTATGCCTTCTACATGGCTAAAAGGACAAATACCTGGATGTGACCAAATGATAACAAAAAAAATAACCAAATTAGAAAAGATTGCAAAACTTGTAATTGCACAATTAAGTATGAAATTAAATCAAGATCCAGTTAAATTATACAATTTTTTATTTTGTGAATTAATTGAGTGATACCTTTTTAAATAAAAAAAGGTTTTAAAATGAATATAATGGAAACATAAAATAAGGAAAAGGGTGAAATAAAAAGGTAAGACAGAATCCAGACCATCTTCTTCATAAATTATATCCTACAGTCAGTACTTCTCTGATAATTTTTATCATATCGTTGCAATATCTGAAACCTGGCTTAAGCCTTCAATACCTTCCCTCAGTGTCTCCCTTCCTAACCACTATCTGCTGCGTCATGATCGTACTAACCGCACTGGCGGAGGTGTTTGTATATTTGTACATAATAATTTCCGAACCAAAGTCCTAAGCTTATCCCCTTCTTCTGAACATCCCCACATTGAATTCCTGTTTACCGAAATAACCATGCATTCACAAACTATCCTTGTTGTAGTAGTTTACCGCCCTCCCAATGTTCCTTTTGACTCCCACTTCGAAACCACTCTATTTAACATTGTTCCTCTCTACTCACATGTTATTATTGCTGGAGATTTCAATACCAATCTCCTCACCGATTCCTCTGACAAGTCTTATCTTGAAAACCTTTTTTTTTCCCTCAACCTACATGTGGTACCATTCTCTCCTACCCACCACACATTTACATCTGATACCTGGCTTGATCTCCTAATAGTTGATTCTCCTAAAAACCTCATTTCCTCTTCCCAGTTACCAATCACGTTTCTTTCTAATCACGATTTAATATCCCTGTCATACAATATCCAAACTCCAACATGCATTCCAAAAACCATTTCCTATCGCAATCTTGATTCCTTAACATTTTCCTCAATCCAAACTGATATTGACGCTCTGGACTGGGACTCTATATATTCCTCCCACACTATCGACAACATGGTTGACATCCTCACATCCAATCTCTTATCCATCCTCGACTCACATGCTCCCCTAAAAACCATCCTAATCCGACGTCCACCAGCACCCTGGATCACAATAGAAATCAAAAACCTACAAAAGAGACGAGAGGCCGCCCGAAGACGTTTTCGACGGACTAGACTTCAGGACGACTACACTCTGTTTAAATCCCTTCGGAATCAGACACAAACTGCCATTCGAAAAGCTAAATCACAATATTTTCATGAAGCCCTCTCCAGTGCCTGTGATCCAAAATCAAAATGGAAAATTTTATCAAAACTTTCCTTTAGTAAATCCTCAAATGCTCCGCTTTCATACTCTTTTACTCCTAATGAAATGAATTCCTTTTTTTGCTACCTCATCATCAAACTCCTCATCTCTTTCTGCCAGCTACGCTCCAAGCGGTCCTCCTTTTAACTCCTCCAATTTTTATTTTTCCTATATCACACCCTCAGACCTCATTGATGCCATTTTCCAATGTAAAACGCAAGCTATTGGACATGATGGTATTCCACTAAAATTAATCAAACTCTGCCTTCCTACTATCCTTCCAGTCCTCCTACATATATATAATTATTCTTTGCAAAATTCCACCTTTCCTTCATCCTGGAAGAAAGCTAAAATACAACCCTTACAAAAGAAATCTAACCCATCTTCACTTAATGATTTCCGTCCCATATCAATACTTTCCAATCTGTCCAAACCCCTTGAAAGACTAGTTCAATCACAAATCTCCAATTTCCTAGAAAACTCTCATCTCCTTAATCCGTTCCAATCTGGGTTCCGACCTGGTTATTCAACTCAGACAGCCTTAACAAAAATTACTAATGACATACATACTGCCCTTGACGAACGAAAAGTAACTGTCCTTATCCTTCTAGATTTTACCAAAGCCTTTGACACCCTATACCATTCTATTCTCCTCATGAAACTAAAAGCCCTATCTTCTTCCTCAAGCTCTCTCCTCTGGTTTCATTCCTTCCTCTATAGTAGAACTCAAATAGTATCCATACCAAACCAGCCACTTTCCTCTTCCCTTTCATTAACATCAGGAGTAGCCCAACGTTCCAGTGTCTCTCCTACTCTTTTTTGTGCCTACATAAATGATCTACCAAATTCCATTCACCATTGTTCCTACCATCTATACGCGGATGATTTCCAGATATATCTATCCTTCCATCCCTCTGATTTAATTAAATCATTCTCCCTTATCCAAGAAGATCTTAATAGCATTTGCAAGTGGGCCTCTGACAACAAATTAAAATTAAATGTAGAAAAAAAAACGCAGGCTATTATCATAGGTTCTAATACCCATCTGAGATCCCTTCCCCACCTCCCGATACTGTCTATGAACTCCCAACCTATTCAATTCCACCCCACAGTCAAAAACCTTGGTATTACCTTTGACCAAACCCTTTCATGGAAACCTCATATCTCCCAAATTTCTAGACGGGTTATATCCATCCTTAAGCTATTCCATTCTTCCCAGGACTCCCTTCCGAAACCTACTCGTCAACTCTTGGTTTCTTCCCTTATCCTACCCCATTTTGACTACAGCTGTGTTGCATATGGTGGCTTGACGGCGGAAATCGAGACTAAGGAGACTAATGAACTGTTTCATTAGGTTTATCTTTAGGGTTCCAAAAGCCTCCCACACATCACATCTATATACAGAGTTAAAATGGCTTTATCCTTCATCCCGCATAAATTACTTCCTAGCCTCCTTCCTCTACCAAACCATCAATTCTCGGAATCCCTCCTACATCTATACCATCTTCCAGTTCAGATCCTCGGTCTCCTCCCGCACTACAAGATCTCGCTCCTCTGACCTGTATACTTCTTCCCATAAGAGTACATCATTTGACCACTCCTTCATTTCCCGTGCTACTTCCTTGTGGAATTCACTACCCTGTAATATCCGTAATGTTCCATCTCTGCCCACATTTAAATCCCTTCTCTTCAATACCTCCTTTCCCTCCAGAATGATACTGACTAGCAAAACTTCACTAAAAAAAAAAGAAGTGCATTCAGTAGATGTAAATAGGTTTTTATTCTTTCTCCTGCAATTATTGGATTTTGTAATTTTTATTTCTATTTTTGTTCTTTATTTGTAAAATTGTAAATAGTTAACCAGAGTGTTAATTTATTTTATTTCATCTTATGAAAGCTAGACTCATTGTATTTATTTATGTACATTATATTATGCTTAGGGGACATCGTCCCAGAATAAAGTTTATTTTCTATTCTATTCTATTCTACAGTCCACCATACTATTTTTATAAATTGATTTCTCTTTGTTCATTTTTTTTTTTTTTAATTTTATTTCATTAATTACATGCTTAAAGGACTTATTACGGTAAATATCGTAGTACATCTGTGATCATTCATAAAGTATGCCTTTAAGGAATGGGGCATGCCAATATATAAATAATCCGTCCTTGTATGGGGGGTAAAATATAAGAAAAGTAATACATTAAAAAAATCATATTTATTTTATTATCTTTTAGCACGAATAAAAAGCTTTAATTTTTTTTAAATCATGTCCTTCATTTGAATCTGACATTAATTAATGTGAGATAACTAAAACTCGATAACAATTACTAATAATATAACAGCTATAATGAATCGACGAATCCTGCTCACCTAACATTTTTCCTAGCTGGAAGTGAATAATCGTTAGTGACAGACATTATCTAACAGATACGTCCTTCAAGTACTGATAATGTGCTTCCTCTAAACAAATCAAGGATATCTTTCTAATAAGGTAAATCTATTTATTTTAAGATGAGCATATCAATGACAAATATTAAAATTAATAACTATCATTTACAGTAAAACTGTTCAAGGCCAGAGTTAAATCTTGACGAGTTAAAAAACGTACACGTTATGACAGCAGTTTAGTTTTATCTAACACATTTATTATAGAAGAATGTTACAAGGTTTATTTTATGAAAAAAAAAGTCACATTGTTAGTGAGCAATTTAAAATGATAACTCAATTTAATTTCTTAAATTAAAATTTATTATTATTTGTTTTATATTATAATGGCTCTTTGAATACATTGTTTTTATACAATTAATGGAAGTTCTCAAGTTTCTCGACAATTTTTGTTTGAAGTCATCAAATAATAATAAATAAATGTGGTTTAGATTTTTTATTTTATTCTTGTAATGAGCCACTGATAGGCTATAAGCGATGTGATGGTTTGTTTATCTACTAGTTGATGAGGTTTCTGAAATTGATGTCAACATTAAATATTTCTGATTAATGTATAATCGATTTAATACACACCAACATATAAATTATGTTTATTATGTAATTAATGTTCATTATTAAAGAGTAAAAAGGTCTTATTATGATTGCAGTGTCTCTCCCAGTAAGACCCATTACATTTCTATTCACTTTCCTCTAGTTTACTACAGTTTTTGACAATATACCTCAGTCGCTTACTCCAAAGCTGGTTAGGGATGTTAATTGTACTGCTACTATGATATCCTCTTCACTTAATATACACTTGAGGATGGCTCTTTGGTTAAAAACGCTAATGAAATAAAATAATTGCATTGTGGATAGGTGGCTATATATTTATTTTATATATTATTTTTTAAATATTTAACCAGTACATCCTAATTTTCATGTCGATTTTCAAATAACTATGTAATATACAAAAGGAATAAAGAAGGAGTTTAGCATTAATAAAATATATTGATTATTAATTAATTCGTTATTAAAACAGCGATAAATATGTGGTGCGCAGTGAAGTTTGAAAATCGCCCGATATGTGGAGAGCGCCATTTAAGAGAGATAACAAAGATACGGTGTTATATAGAGCCAGAAATATACAATTAGAACTCATTTTCAATGAAATTGTTATAAAGAAAAGATATTATTTTGTAATCCGGGTCCCAGTGAAGCTCAAAAATTGACCGACTAGCACTATTCTGCAAGTTTCCAATGGTACAACTAATGAACCCGTCTGAAACAAATTATAACTATCTTCATCGTTCTTGGAAGGCTTTCAATAGGAAAGTTTACTATAATGATAATTTAAATGTACAGTGTAAAATGGCAGATACGAGGTTTGTAACACTTTTATAAAGTTTTATGGTTAGAAATTAAATTCCAAATGAAATAAATAAAAGTATTTCTTCAGTATAAAAATAGTTACTAAATCCATATTCCAGTCGTAAGCTTTTTTATATTGTAAGTAAAAATAAGATTCATGGGCCTTTAGTTATAAGAACTAATCATGCAGTTCATTTCTTAATTGTCTCTGTCCATCTGAATTACCAACTCATACATTAAAATTAAAAATTAGAAGTCGAATCATACTTTTTTGTATTCTTCAAACACCTAATCAATACAATTTTAACAAGGTTAAAAATTACTGCTATGTATGATCATTGAAGAAATAATATAAAATTGCATACTACAACAGAAGATTTTTATCGATAAAGAAATAAAACTTCAATTTATAGTCAAACCTTTTCATAGCACAGTGTACCACAGTACACTATAATTCGATAGATTGTTTGGAGAGGCCCCATCATTCAAAAACATTAAATGAGATTAAAAACAAAAACATTTAATTAAATTAAAGTAATTTTTTTTTCAGATTTATTCAATAATAGACCGATAAAAAAAGAAAAATTAACAGTGAATTTAAATGTTTATAATATGTATGCTTGAGCTGAAAAAGTTTAAAGTTATCTAAGTTCTTTACTTATGATAGCGGGTGAAGCCGCGACGGAAGATGCTACTACTAATAAAAATATTATATTCTAAAAATAAGTAAAAGAACATAATTAGTTAATTATTAATCCTCATAATTGTAGGAATTAGAATAATTACACAACACTTGGTATATTTTTATTTTCTCCGATTTATTTAAGATCCACTACACGTACGACATATTTCGGGAATGTTTCCAATCGTTTTGGACTTGGTACTGTTTTAAATGATGTATTAATTTAGATACTTGAGTTTCTCAATCAAGTCAAGTCGTATATGTTTAAATAAATAATTATTCTAAAAATAACATTAACGAGTCCTGTCTGATCATCGTGGGAATCATTGTCGAAACTTGTATTAGTGGCGCATCTTAAATAAATGGGAGAAAATATGCTTTGTGTTGTATAATCAGACCAACTAAGCACCAATGTGAGAGAAAACCAGAATATATGGCATCCCATTCCATACCAGCTCCGTTTAAATGGTTATGAACGATCTCCCATTCAAATCTATTTTGGTATGACAGCTTTGGTTTTATCTCGTAAAAACTTGCCTTCTGCCGGGAATACGTTTTCCTATTTAACCAGTGAAAGGTGTGTCATGGTTTAAAGCGGTTTTCATAAATTATGTATTAATGTTAATTAGAAGCCTGTACAGAGAATATATGATTACTGTACTCTTCTCAGCATTACAGCTAAAAAATTTTAAAAAACAATTGTGTAATTAAAAAGTATAAATTATTTAATGTTTTGAAGCATAAACTATTATAAATATTAAAGTATAAAATTTGAAAAATAGCGTTAATTGGTTTGAACGCCAATACAAGCACTAGATCTAGGATAACTCCAAAATCAACAGCCGGTCCTCAGGTCGGATTCTTGCTTCGAGTTGTTTGTTTATTTATAAAAATAATAAATAAAACTATTTAAAATTATGTTACTTGTTAGAGAAATGATTGAGGTCGAAAAATGTTTTTCTTAAAAAAATATATGAAAAGGAGGTGTCCTTGGGACTTAAATAATTTAAGTACCACGAATTGCTAGTTTCTTTACATGTTATTAACATTTCTACATTTGAAAATATCAATAAATACATTTTTTTTAAATAAGTAAATTCTAATAATATAAGTACTTTAAAGTCAATTCAAATTTGAATTTCTTCTCATCCGATTGAATGTTTATTTTTATCAATAGCTCAATCACTAAAAATAAACAATATATCGATTATTATTCAAGGACACCAACTAGATATAATGAATGCTACTACCAACTATAAAAAAAAAGCATTACGTACCTGAAAATTCAGTCAATTAAAATGTATTTTCCTTCATGAATACATGACAATTTTAGATGGATCTGAAATGTATTCATTGTAGATGTAAAATATTCTTCGATTACGTTGACTCTGTTTTACAGAACATACAGCTTTCAAGTGTTTAATCAACACATTTTATCGCAACTTAAGGCAAAAGTTCCCTTTAATATGATTTCATAATTCTTATGCGATAATAAAAGGTAAGAGGAATAAACGTTTTATAAAGAGATTTATAGAAACTATTTTTAGGTTAAGGTAAAGAAGAAATGCAAATGTATGCAAATAAGCAGTTTTTCCTGTTTGATTAACTTCTCTTTTCTCATATTAGTGTTTAATAAATCTAATTAATACTAATCATTAGGTTTAATTTCAATGTTGAATTAAATTTTAAAAGTTGCTTATATTCAGAAAAAAAGGAAACAATTCTCACTGACTGGGAAAAACCATAGATCATGATATATGTCTATCTATAATCTGCTGCTTTTCCCACTTTACATTTTAGAATTAAAAGGATCAAATTACTCAAATTAATAATTAAATTACATTAACAACAAATAATTATTCGAAATAATATAATAATAGCTGGAGCGTATCAAAAAAGCGCCAACACTTAAACAATGTTTAACGGTAAGTCCTCTAGTAGGTCCCAAATCTAATGTAACAAAATTTTTCTTCATTAAATTTCTAATAAGGAAACTGTCGGCAATTTTTTAGAATCTGAAGCATACTAACAGAGCTAGAGCATGTGCAAATGTTACATTTTTGAAGGTGAAAAAAAAACGTAACTATCAGCCGAAAGACATATCAATGTCGAACAAAAGATAAAAAATTGGTTCTCGATGGCATTAAAATATTTTTTCCAGATCCAAAAATTAAAAAATGGGTATTTATATAAAATCTCAAGGGTTCGACTTAACAAACTGCAGAGCTAAGCAGGACTCAAGAACTAGAGGTCCCAAGAAGACGAAGGAATAAAAAATACTATTTATGACCGACACACCTTCAAATCGCTTGAATCTGAAGACGAAATGGAAAGCAGGGCTGTAATTTCTAGCCTCGGAGTTGGAACACCTCTTGACTATTTATAAAAATGTAACCCTTTATTATCCACTTGGCCCAGCGAAATACTAATCCATAAAATGGCCAATGGTGATTACAAATCGCCTCCATATAGTAAGTTAAAAATATCAGTAAATTCAACAGAGGTTGAACAACCATCAACCAGACTGTTGATCCACAGATCAACAGATCCATATTATTATGGAGCAATTTTCCGCCTCAGAACAGGTAATAAACGTCTCAAAGCACACCACAAAAAAATAAACATAAAATAAAATTATCCCGAAACTTTTGTGAAAATAAAGAAATTAATGCAAGACCAACGGAAGCAGATGTGGCTTCAACCTAATGTCTTGGCGTCCAATATTTACGACGTGGAAAATCTCTGGACTGACTTTATTTTCTCAATGACAAGGCTTGGTCATTTAAATGGAAAGAACGAAGGAGGAGGAAGGGGGCACGCCTAGATTGATCTTAGATAATTATTAAACCCAAGAGAATCAAAATTTTGCCTATATTTGGAAAGATGTGTTGAGGGGAAAATACTTGGGAGTAATATTAAGAAAACAGACAATTTTCTTATCATTTCTATATTTCATTTTCCCACATATCATCATATTTATCATTATATTTTTCAAATGTTTATATACATTAACCTACTTGTAAATGTTTTTATTTGTTAATCTCTAAGCTTGTTAATATTATTATTTTATCTTGCGTAACTTTAGTAATCCTAATGATTTAGTACACAGTTTGTACCGTAACGTTTGAATGAATAATAAAAGAAATTCCAAATTTTCCTTAATCATTTTGACTAATACACAAAAAAATCTAATAAAATATATGTAAAATAATAGGAGAGATACTGGAGTAAAGTGTTTACAATTAGGAAAATATTTTTCAGTAAACTCATAAGAAGAAATCCGATTACGAAAGAACATTCTCTGAACACTCGATAACCACCTATGAAACAAAAATATGAAGTTTAACTATTTGGTAAACACTGAACAATGCAACGAACTGAATCTTATCTAAATATTTTCATATTCCGAATTAGTATCTGAAACAATATTTCCATTATCTTCTAATATTGTTCCAGATCCCTCTGATATATTTAAATTAACGTATACCATATTCTGGCCGAATTCATTTCTTGTTGAATTAATTCTTGTCATAAGGAAATAGTTTTATTTTTTATTTTAACCAACCAAATTTATGTAATTCATTATTTATGCCCTGGGTTCACTACCTCCAGAGTTTAAACAGTAGATGATCAGTACCTGTTACTTAATCAGCTGTGGGTTCATTGCCCCACAACCGACGAGAAATATCGCCGCTCGTCGCTAACTGTTAAAACTTACTTCAGTTGGTTCGATAGGAAAACAATGGGCAGGTCTAAAGTTCACTGTCCTTGTCAATAGTTACAAAACGTTTGAATACTTCCTATATTTGCACTTTTTAAAAAAAAATCTAATTATACGAATAAGATCAGAATTCCAAATGCAGATTTTTCAGTACCTTTGAAGATATAGAGCAGAAAAGGATGTTACGTTGTACTCATTTATGGTAATGTGTATGAGGGAAAGCAGTATAACGTTGGCCGTGATGCTGAAAAATCGCTGTACCACAAAAAAAAAAAAAAAAAAAAAACCTGACTGGGAAAAACAGTAGACCCTGGATATATATATATATATATTTTATCTACGGCTTTTCCGAATTGACATTTTATAATTAAAAGGATCCAATTACTTCAATTAATAATTAAATTAAATTAATGATCAAATTATACCAGATAAATAAAGTTGAGAGAAATAATGAGTTCCAAATGTAACTTTTTTTATATTCATAAAGCGTGTCAAAAAGCCCCAAAACATAAAATATGTAAACAAAACGTAACTTTTTTTCATTCAAACCAATATAGCTCCTAAACTGTGGGTCCTTGCGACAAAAGTTATTTAACAAAAAATATTCTCCATTGACAGCATAGCTTCGGTCCGAGCAACACTAACAGAGCAGTGGACTCAATGGCCGAGTGAGTTGGGGAGAGGGTCTCAGCGCGCTCGTAACCAGAAGTTCGTGGGTTCGTATAGGACTTCAATGAAAGTCTTGGGCCAAAAAAAAAACTACAACAGAGCTAGAGCATGTTAAAATGTTACGTTTTTGAGGGTAAACAAAAGTTTCATATTTGATAGTGGAAAAACGTTACAATGTGACTTTGGTTTATTCTAATCAAGATAGATCCTAAACTGTAGGTTCTAGTGACAAATGTTAAATAACGATAATTTTTCTCGGTTATATTTCTGACTACGGAACAGTCGTCAAATTTTTACAGCCACACTAACAGTGCTAGAGCGTTTGTATGTAAAAAAAACATTACACCAAGAAATCGTGACCCTCTAAAGCATTCAGTCTACACAAAAAGTATCATAAACATTTAACTTAACTACTGTAGTCCAGTCACTAGTGGAAAAAATGAGTGTATCCAGGGAAAAAATAAAATTAATAAAAAAATAAGTTTTATATGTTGACATGGACATGTCATTTCCCTGGGGGTCCAGAGTTTTTATTTAAAGTCAAAGCTTTTTTCACCCTCAAAAATGTAAAGCTTCGGCTCTGTTGATCTTGCTCGGATTGGAAAATTTGCCGACAGTTTCCCAATCAGAAAGTTAATGGAGAATATTTTTTGTTACATAACATTCCTCGGTAGGACCCACCATCTACGAACTATATTGGTTTGAATGAAAAAAGTCACGTTTTGGCTTCATTTTTTTGTGATGGGGCTTCTTTGACAAGCTCTCTTCGTGTTGCTTAGATCGAAAATTTGACGTAAACTTCCTGATTAGTAATTTAATGGAAAATATATTTTGTTAAATAACATTTGTCCCTAGGATCTACCGTTTAGAAGCTATAAATATTTGAATAAAAAAAGTCACGTTTCTAACCTCTATTTTCTCTCAAATTTGTATATTTCGACTAGCAGTTTTTAGGTTGCAGTTTTTAATCCATGATCTATTGCTTTCCCAGTCAGGGAGAAATTAGATTATCTCTTTCTCCCACGAATTTTCTTGTTCTATAACCAAGTAACTGCACTTTAAATTCAGTGCTTTCTAGTGCCAAAAGATTTTATGTGATAAAAAAATTATTAGATATAATTTGCAGGAAATTTGTCATTTTTTTTTTTTTTTTCGTATAAAGATGATTTTCCACAAAAATACGATTGTTCTATTAACAACCTAAAAAACAAACTATTAATAATCTGAATGACATAAATATTGCTGATTTGGCCCAATCCAGATACCTATTCTTTCATAATTAAATCCGTCCGTATCCACTCCAATCCACTAATATCTTAGCTTGTTTCCCCATTCGATTCCCGATAACCTTCCAAGGCGTCTGAAAAGGAGATTGTTTCGAGACCTTTTAATATAGAACTTAAATTGAGTGCTACCAATTGCTTTAAAAGTCGATGACAAGTTACGTTACATAAATTTAATCCCGAGCATAAACTTTATCGAGTCTTAATGATGGCATAGTACTTGTAATTATACCCTCCTTAATATAAATGGATACAGAAATGCTCGATGACATAGGAATGATAACAAAGCTTTCTCTTACAATTATATTTCAACAAAAGTATAAAACAAACCCAAATATCTTTAAATGACGTTTCATTAATGATAATCTAATAACAGTCACCGTCGACACAGTGGTTTATTTATTATATAAAAAAGACAAATAACCATCAGAGTAAAACAATAAACTCATCAGTATAGTAAATACTCGCTATCGTTTTAAACATTAATAAAAGAGGGTATTTCAACAAATTTAAATAAATAATTTCCACTTAAAACCGACGAATGGGCCCCAATTGCCGAACATGTTGGTGCGAAGGCCTCAGAGCGCCCAGTACTGAAGGTCGTAGGTGTAATTCCCACAGTGATGGGTTGATATTTCTTGGGTAGTAGAGAAAAGTAGTATAAATCAAAATTTTAGGGTATATCGGATTTTTGTAGCTGCTGAATCGAATGGTGTAACCAGTTTAAGTCTTATATTATGATTTAAGAAGATATTATGATTTAACTTGAAATATTTAAAGTATAACTATGTTCATAAATTACAATAACAATAAAGGGAGTGCCCATATTTCAGTAATAAACTGTAATTGTAAAACTTGCAATTTTGACTTACATTAGACTACTTTTCCCAACTACCCGACATTTATTGCTTGGTGGAACTTCGGAATGAATCTTGACTTCCTCACTTTAGTAAGAATGGGTTAGTTACCAGTAGGGTAGCCCGTCCTCCCTAACCCATTTGAAGTACTCAAGGACATTAGGCTCACAAATAACAATACCAATAAACTGCTATTTATTTATCTTGAAAGTCACATGACTGTTAGAAACATGTTGCCATTAGCAATAGCAAA
This sequence comes from Euschistus heros, assembly GCA_003667255.2. Lineage (NCBI taxonomy): Eukaryota > Metazoa > Arthropoda > Insecta > Hemiptera > Pentatomidae > Euschistus > Euschistus heros. The sequence goes on along the minus strand of RCWM02000205.1, from coordinate 481,062 downwards.
TAGTGTTGATAAGCAGGCGTAATGAATAATTAGTGCCTCGTGGAACATGATGCTTCAATGTTTTTGTCATTATATCTATGCAACACAATGAAGACGTCGTCTGCAAATGTTTTCAAAAAGCACTTGTTTTACTCAACAATTTCTATTATCAGTTAATTTCCTGCCTCCTTTATCCATATAAGCAGTAGCGTAACATTTTACGGCTGGGCCCCCCGCAAAAAAATAATCCTTAGCTCTAGTTTATTGAGGTTTTTTTTTTTTTTTTTTTTTTAATACGAAAACGAACTACAATTAGGTGCCGTCATTTGTAACTATTATTTTATAAACAAATATAATAAATAAAGTTTATGTTAAAAAGTAGATCGGATTATAAATAACGAAAAAAATTTGTTCTAATAACCTGCGGACCCTTTCGATCCTTGGGGCTCTTTGATAGTCGGGCTAACCTTAGACATAATATAGCTCTTCCATCAAACCTTATCTAACGATAAATTACGCTTTATGCTAAGTCTAATGGATACATTAAATATAAAAATTAATTCAATAAGATATTGAACACAAACCGAAACATGCTAATCTTGCTTTTTTCATGATTTATACAAACCGAGCTCATATATCCCGGCATTACTAATGTAGATTGTTCCAAAATATCCGGTCCACTAAGAAGGTTTTGTTTGGATATTGAACGCAGTGATTATTATTATTATTTTATTCACTTAATAACTTTTACCTTGATTTTAATTTCTAGTAGTACCTATATACCTAACTAATACACATAAAAATTGATCTGCAATCTTTTTCTGTATTGAGAAAAATATCGAAGAAGTTTTTACAAAAACTGATGATATTCCTAGTGTATTCTCAGTTCTAAAATATATGATAAGACAATATGAAAACCTGTTACATAATGTTTAAAAATTAATACATAATATGAAATATTTTCCTTTAAAACTGAAAAAAAAAAAACTTTATAAGTTTCCCTATTGTATTTTTTAAAAAACAAAACTGCTTTAATACCATTATAAAAATACTAAGATGCTTAGCGAACTCGGAGGTTCAATGCCAATACCACCAATCTTTCACAACACATTTCTCTCCATCTCACCTCTTCAAAAAACTACAAACAAGATCGTCCCTGACACAATCCTCTCATATATGTCTCGGTCTTCTCTTTCTGATGTTTACCTCACGGTTAAACGCCCACTATTATTTTCTGTTATAATTAAATCCTACAACTTTACAAGCCCACATATATATGTGTGTGTGTGTATTTTTTATTTATATATATATATATATATATATATATATATATATATATATATATATATATATATAATAAATAAAAATATAAAATAAAAAAAAACACGGTAGTGTTATTAAAACTTATTAAAAAATCTAAAATTATTATTTAAGGATTTATTTTAAAGTTAGTTTTTGACAATCCTACTAAATGTTTTAATAATAATAACTCCAAAATTCCTTTAAAATCCTTTTTTAAGTAATGTGAATACGCATAGACTAAAAATAAATGTGATAACGTTAACAACTGAATTCCTTTCATGTCACTCAATTTCGAAGATTATAGCTTACCATCTTTTGTAGATGGTCCTGACAAAGCGAAGAGCATTTCCTCACTCAAATCCAGAACGCAATCACCTTGAATCATTTTCACTGTCATGAAAGAAAAATTTCACTGAACACTTGGATCATTTCCTTTGTATATTCGAACTATCTAAGAGCCGGTACCGGGTGTAGTGTGCGATTATGATGGCTGTTGGGGCCATGTGGAACTGTCAGCTATCGGAAACGTTGGAGTCACAGAACCCCCACTCTACCACGCCTATTTACATTTACACCTCGGGTATTATAATGATACTGGTTACTTCCAAGAGTGTTACTCTGTAAGTGATAAATTAAAAAATGAACTTCAATATACAAGCTATAAAATGCTTAAGTCAGTTCCTGATATTTACTATTCTCTGAATAATGTTAAACAGAACCATAGTATGCCAGCATAGTTGGTGTGAGACCGATTTTTGAAGAACAGCTCTGTCAGTTTCGGAGAAATTTAAATGTTTGTCCTGAGTTTTATTTAATCCTGGCAGGGAGAATAAAAGTCATGAGAAAAAGCATGAAGCTAAAATACCTAATATAAAGGACTGTTTTGGAAAGAAGAAAAGTTAGTTGGAGGTGCATGATAAAACATATTTTTATGACTTGTAGTTGTCAATCAAATGATTTCTGAAAATTTAACATTTAGAGAGAGAAAATAGTTAAACTATTCCACCTTAATAAGTGGTATAGAAGATTGTTGGTTTTTCTTAAAGGCTTAAAGAATAAAAATGCATGGTCTCTGAAGAGATATTGTTGTGAATAGAATTATTAACTAAAATTGAAAGAATAGATACTCGGCATCATACCAAAAGAGTGATCAATAGAAAAGGTAGGTGTATTATAAACGATAATCGAATAAAATGAATAATCAGTCATTATAAAATAAATAAGTCAAAACATGTTAAAAAAAAAACTCCCATATTTTTTAGAAATCATTTGATTTTTTCATCTAAAACTGATATTCGTTTTATAACAATCTCATTTGAACTGACTAATCCATGGTGCCTAAAGAAGGCACATAATGAACCCACTTCATGAAATCTAAATGAATTTCCTTTGGAAAAAATAAATAATGAAAGTTCTTATCCTCAATATTTTCTTATTTACTTTTCATTTTATTTTATTTTTTAAAATATAATTTTTAATTGTAATATTAAAAACATATAAAATTATTTAAAAAATTGTAAAATATTTTTTCAGAATTAACTAGCATCCATGTTTCTTCCACTTATCTTTATTGATTTATGATATGTCCCCATATATTATCGAGCAGCTTAATGCCTGTGTTTTATAGCTCCCTCTGGGTATTTTTATCGATTTTCAAATTTATATTGAAATCAACTTTTAATGACGTGATTAATGATTGGACAAATAGCTTGAATAAACTCAACATATTTTTAAAAAAAATTATTCTAATAAAATGACTTATTGTAGTGAAATATTGTAGTGATACTTGTATATATAATGTCTAGGTCAAGGACTCTTTCATGGTTTTGTCACTTTAGAAAACTAAATGTAAATATGTCATCATATTGTTAGCATTATTGTAGCTTTATTATTATTGAAGAGCTTTATATAAATTTATAATCTAAATTTATTTTTGTACTTTTATTATTGGTTATTTTCATTTTTTTATTTTTATTTCATTACTCTAATAGTATTCTCCTTATTATTTTCTATTATATTTCAGTAGAATCTAACTGTTGCCTTATATTACTATTTTTTTATACTAAATATTATTATTGGTATTCAACCAGTAATCTAAAAGTTTGCGTTTTCCCATCAGATACTATTCACTTCCCTATCTCCTCAAAATGACCAACATCCTAACTACCTGTCACATAAATGCCCAATCCTTATCCGCTCATTATGATGAATTCCTTCAATATTTTACCAGAAACTCCTACCATATTATTGCAGTGTCCGAAACTTGGCTCAAACCTTTCATTCCCTCTTCCTTCGTTTCCCTTCCTAACTTCACACTTATCCGCCATGACCGAGTAGGTCGGACTGGCGGGGGTGTGGGCTTGTTTGTCCATGATGGCCTCAAGTTCCGAATCCTTAACCGCTCAAATCCTACTGATCAACCTCAAATCGAGTTCCTTTTTGTAGAAATTTCCTACAAAACTCACCATCTCCTATACGTGGCAGTTTATCGCCCTCCTCAGGTTCCTTTTGACTCATCTTTCGAAACATCCCTATACAACTGGGTTCCTTTCTATACCAATATCATTATTTCAGGAGACCTGAATTCCAATTTCCTCTCTGACTCACGTGATAAACTGTTCCTTGAAAACCTATTTTTTTTTCCCTACATCTTTTTATAGATCCGTTCTCCCCTACCTATCACACTTCGTCGTCTGATACCTGGCTTGATTTGTTCATTATTGACTCAGAAGGGAACCTCCTCGCTTCTTCCCAGTTACCTATTCCTTTCCTATCATCCCATGATCTAATTCAAATATCTTACAATATCCAAGCACCTTCGTTCCGCCCGAAAACTATTGCTTTCCGCAATATAGAATCCCTAACCCGTGAAAGGATCCTTCCAGAGATTGAAGCTCAGAACTGGACTGAAATTTATACCGCCTCCTCGATTAACTCCATGGTAAACATTCTCACCACAAACCTCTTAAATATCCTTAACATCCATGCACCTCTCAAATCCTCCTCCTTTCGTCGTCCGCCTGCTCCTTGGATAAGTCCAGAAATCAAACAGCTCCAACGAAATCGAGATGCAGCACGTAGATGATTCAGACGCACGAGGATGACTGACGACTACCAAACATTCATTCAGAGTGCTTCGTAACTTGACACAAGCCTCGATTCGTCGAGCAAAATCCATTTATTTCCACGAAGCCCTGTCTTCTGCTCCTGATTCCAGATCGAAATGGCATCTCCTCCGTAAACTTTCCCTTCCTGATTCTCGCACATCTCCATCTACCTATCCAGTATCTCCTGATGAACTAAATTCATATTTTGTTTCTTCCTTCTCTTCTGATTCTCTTCACCCTTCCTCCCATTCTACCTCAGCTCCTGCATGCAACGATGCTAATTTTTATTTTTCCTACATCTCCCCCTCTGAACTTATTTCCTCAATAATGAAGTCCAATTCCAATTCTACCGGCATAGATGAAATCCCTATAAAATTGATAAAACTGTGTCTTCCCGAAATCACACCAGTCCTCTTATTCATATACAATTTTTCCCTTCAAAATTCAGTATTCCCTACCTCCTGGAAAAAAGCCCTAATTCATCCTATAAATAAAACATCGAATCCCACATCTCCTAAAGACTATCGTCCGATCTCCATCTTATCTAACCTCTCTAAACCCTCAGAAAGATTAGTACAATCACAGTTATCCAACTTCCTTGAAGAATCCAATCTCCTCGATCCCCTTCAATCTGGTTTTCGACCCGGCTACTCTACACAATCTGCTCTCCTCAAAATCACAAATGACAAGTTTACTGCCATAGACGAAAAAAAACTGACTGTACTGATACTTCTGGATTTTTCTAAAGCGTTTGATTCCCTGGACCACTCTATCCTTTTTTCCAAATTAGAATCTTTAAATTTCTCCTTCAGTTCCATCCGCTGGTTTCAGTCTTTCCTTTCTCACCGTTCCCAAGCAGTTAAAATACCTAACCAATCCTTATCTACTTTTCTCACTATGACTTCTGGTATTGCTCAAGGGTCCAGCATTTCTCCTCTCCTTTTCAATACCTACATCAACGACCTACCTAATTCAATTAAGCACTGTTCCTATCACCTCTACACAGACGATTCCCAAATCTACCTTTCCTTTCCTCCTTCCGAGCTTCCTTCTGCTTTCGCCAAAATTCAAGAAGACCTAAATAGAATTAGTTCCTGAGCGACCTTAAACAAATTACAATTAAATGAACAGAAAACGCAGGCCATTATAATAGGATCTAGCTCCCTCCTTAGTGCATACACCCATTATTCTCCCCTAATCCTAAATGATCATCCTATCCCTTTCAATTCGTTTGTTAAAAATCTCGGAATTATTTTTGATCAGACCCTTTCTTGGAAATCTCAGATTGCCCAAATCTCCCGCCGTTCTATAGGTCTACTTAAATTATTCCACCGATCCCGTCACCTTCTTCCCCAGTCAACTCGTAAGCTTCTTGTATCCTCTCTAATATCCCCTTACCTTGATTATGGCTGTCTAGTTTATGGTGGTCTCACGACGGCTCTCGAAGACAGATTGAAACTAATTATTAACTGCTTTGCCAGATTTGTCTTCGATAAACCGAGGCGCTCCCACGTTACCTTCCTCTATTCCGAATTAAACTGGCTTTAACCCATATTCCGTAGAAAATATTTCCATGGATCATTCCTTTACCAAATTATTAGCACACTTCATCCTTCCTATATTTACAATACGCTTCAATTCAGATATGCAATCAAGGCATTGAACACAAGATCCCGTCTTCCTGATATATATACCCCATCCCATAGAACTACTACATTCCAGCGCTCTTTCCTATTCCGCTCAACCATCCTATGGAATTCCATCCCATCTCATATTAGACAAGCGAAATCTCTAAAAACATTTAAATTCCTCTATTTCCAGTACCTCCTCCTAATCCAAGGTGACGCTTACTAACAATATATGTTCTCAATTAAACTATATCTAACTCTTTCTAAAACACACTCAGTGTTACCAATTAAATAATTTTTTCTCACTCGGAATACAACATTTGGGTTCTTATATTGTACATAGTTAGTATTGTATCACAATAACCTATTTATTATTTCATTTGTAGAAAGTCTTCTTATTTTCCTGTTCATATATTACATTATTATCTATGTATACATTATCATTGTTATATTAATATTTCTTCTTTATCTTATTATTTTTTATTTTTATTTTTTCGTCTTATTTATTCAACATGTCTCTGACCAGATGTAACTAATTTCATTTCTTTCTGTACAATTTGTTATTCTTAGGGGACTTGGTCCCAGAATAAAATTATTTTTCTATCTCTATTTCTATATACTCAATAAGAATTGAGAAATCTATATTAAGATCTATAGAGAGCTATATATACATACTTTTACATAATTATTGATGTCATTATATATTATTTTTGAAAATATGTTACTTAGATATTTTAATTTGACTTAACTTTCGTAATTTATCTAAACGATGTACTAACAAAACTGTTAAGTTTAACTGTAATTAGAAATTAACATAATGTGTCATATCAAACTATCCTGTACCTAAAATATAAATTAGTTTAAAATAACTTAATATAAGGGTATTTATTTAAAATCAACTTTCAAAAGACACTGAAAAGGGCATCTAAGTAATGCAATCCAAAGATAAAAAGATTAAAAAGTTGTAATGAGGCTTATAGTAGTTCAGAATGTATGTTTATGTAAGTTATTAGTTATCTGGTTCCTGAATAGAGGATTATGTATTTAATAGTAATGATTAATACTTGTTCTAATCCTACATTTCATTATCTTGATATTTATATTACATTCATGTTTTTTGTAAATACACCAATAGAAAAATGAATAATAATACTTTTAATAAAATTTATTGATATAAATTGTTATATTTTTACTAACATTGTCATCTAAATACTAGTTGTTTTAACCTACCGTCCCAATGATACATAGACTGAGAGGAAAGAAATCACTAAAATTCTACACACAATGAACTTTTCACCTAAATAAGAAAAAATAATTTTCAGGACTAAAAAAAAAAAAAAAATTAGTGTTAAAGAAACAGGAATCATTATATTGATTGCAAAGAGAATAGCATATGAAATAAAAACAGATTCATTGTATTATGATTAGATATTTATATTATTCAGTTTCTATAATAACTAAAATTATAATTTGTCCATTTTGTAATTTACTGATAACTTTCCATTTTACCTAAAAATTTAAACAAACCTAAACAAGCATCCTTGATTAGGAGAAAATTTGGTGTTTGAGTGTGATTTGGGCCAAATCATCTCCTTTTAAATCCATAGGCCTAGTAACAATATATCCTAGCTAAAGTATTGAACCTATGACCCTCTATGGGTTGTAGAGGCACATGTTTTCCTTTTCTTTTTATTAATCATTTTCAATGATAATGGCATTGTTTAAAATTTTTAATACCGTATTTAAAATGTGTGATATTACTTAAAAGAAGAATAAAACTAATAGGTTTCTCTAAAGAAAAAAATGAATCCAGACTCTTACTAATTGATACTTTGCTATAACATATTTATCTTGAAATAACTGATGTAGTAGTAAAAAAAATCAAAAGAAAGGAAAATAAACTAGATAAATATGTAAATGTAACAAACCGAAATAGGCTGTTATAGCCCATGGTGTTGAAGAAACTCCTAAGCATTGTCAAGTCAAAAGCGGAATTAGTTCAAATCTAGTCTAAGCAGATTGACATTTATTGGTGCTGGAGCTAAGGGAATAACTTATATGATGAACTCCTCCTACCTGCTCTAGTTGGAGTACATGAGGATCTTAAACCTCTATAAACAAACATACCAGTCAGTTGTATCTGAAAAAAATACAACATTAAAATAAAAATATAAAGTCAAATTGGAAACAATTTGATTTTGTTGAAGATTTTGTATTTCCTCTGGAATAACCACTATACCTCTAAGCAGTAGGGCAACGTTTACATGAACTATAAAAATTAATTCAATTACATATTAAACCGAAAATGAAACATGTTACTTTGCTTGTTTCATGATTTATACAAACCGAGCTTATATGTCCCTGCGTTACTAATGTAGATTGCTCCCAAATTTCCGGTCCACTAAGAAGCTTTTGTTAGGAGATTGAACGCTGAGATTATTATTATTACTTTATTCTCTTAATATCTTTTTAAGATTAGATTGTGATTTCTAGTTGTTCCAAAATAACTTATACATTTGTAAATTTATCAGCAATATTTTCCTGTATCGAGAAAAGTTTTTCCAAAAATGGAGAATATTGATAGTGTATTCTCATTTCTAAAATATGTAATAAGTAGTGATATGAAAACGTGTTAAGTAATGTTTAAAAATTTTCCTTTAAGAATAAAAAATAAAAAAAAAATGTATAAGTTTCTTAATTACAATTTTATAAAAGAAAAAAGCTTTAATACCATTTTCTTCTTCTTCTTTAGCTCTACAGTCGGTGGTTGGCCTTGGCTTCCTGAGTTCTCCAGACATTCCTATCTATAGCTTCCTCCCTCCAGTTAGTCATTCTCAGCAGTTCAAGATCATCGACCACGTCACTCGGCCATTTTCTTCTCGGCCTTCCCTTCCTTCTAGGACAATAGACCTTACTTTGGAGCATCCTTTTTGGGGTTCTGTCGTCAGGCATTCTCATAACATGTCCCAGCCATTCAATCCGGCGGGATTTTATAAAGCTCACATTTCAGTTTTGTCGAACAGCTCATATATCTCATTGTTTGTTCTTATCCTCCATTCTTGAGTTCTTACATCCAAAACAGGACCAAATATTTTTCTAAGAACTTTGTACCTTTATCTTCTTTGTATATCTTCCTTAATGCATTTGTAATAGTGGTGGTAAGCTTCCACGTTTTAGTGGTGTATGTGAGGAAAGGTTTAATTAATAGTCATGTAATAGTAATAGTCATGTGCAGCTTTACATTAGTTTTTCTAGGTAACAATGATGATCTGAAAATCCTCAAATTTTCAATATATGTTCCTTTTCTAGACTTCTATTATCATTTTATTTGCATTATTTAACTCTGCCCCCAGATAAGTGAAGTTTCTGACATTTTCAAAAACATATTTTACTATAAAAAGATTTTTGGTAACTCTAGAATTATCCGGCGCAATGCACATATACTTTGTTTTTGAGTCATTTATTTCTAGGCCCATTTTTTTACTTTTAATATTAAGACTATTGCACGTTTCAGTAAGGGTTTGAATATGTGCATATGTGCAGATTAATATCATTATAAGAATACTAAAATGGCTTAGTAAATCCAAAAGTTCAATGCCAACACCACCAATCCCTAACAACGCACTCCCCTCCCTCCCACCTCTTCCTCCCATATACATTTCGGTCTTCCCTCTCTGAGGTTTACCTCAACGCTAATTATTCTCTTAGCGATTCTGTTATGATTAAAGAAGCAGGCCAGTGAACGCATGAAGGAGTACTGGATACAGAGAAGACAGAGGGCAATGGAAAAGAATAAGAGGAAATAAAGTTGTAGCGTGATCCTAAGTGGTCAATTCGCGTGTTATAATAATAATAATAATAAAACTTTCAAGTTAAAATATCCAAAATTCTAATTGATGATTTATTCTAATGTTAGTTTTTGACAATCCTTCTAAAATGTTTAACTCCAAAATTCCTTTAAAATCCTTTTGTAGGTAATGTGAATATGTATGTAATGAAAATAATTGTGATAACGTTAACAACTGGATTCCTTTCATGCTCTCAATTTCGAAGATTTTAGCTTACCATATTTTGTAGATGGTCCTGAAAAAGCGAAGAGCATTTCCTCACTTAAATCCAGAACGCAATCACCTTGAAATCTATGAGCGATAAATTAAAAAAATGAACTTCAATAAACAAACAATAAAGTTTTTACGAAAATTCCTGATAAATAATTTTCTGTGAATAATGATAATGAACAGAACCATAGTATGCCAGCGTGGTTTGCGTTGGTGTGAGCTCGATCTTAGAAGTTTCGGATATAAGAAATTATACACACTCCCGGACCTAATTAAATTGCAGGACAAATGTTCGTGCTGAGTTTGATAGATAGTAGATAGTATTTTGTGAATAGAATAGATAGATATGACACATTATGTTAATTTCTAATTACAGTAAAATTAATGAAACAGTTATGTTAGTACACCATTTTAAATAAAATACTAAGGTTAAGTAAAATGAATCCTCAACTTATCTCAGTAACATAATTTCAATAATAATAAATAATGACATCAATAATTATGTAAAAGTATGTAATAGCCCCCTATAGGTCTTGATCCAGATTTCTCAATTTATATTGAATCCAACCAAAAGCTCTTCATTAACAATAACGCCTCAATAAGACTTTATAATGCCAAAAATATGGTTCTCTGATGACTCATTTACATGACTGTAATTAGTATTTACAGTAAATAAACAACTTCTTAACAAATAAATAAATAACATCCGCTTCACATGGTAAAGTTCCATGTTGGTCCGCCTTCTCCCATAATCACCAACTTTTATGGCCCCAAATATGCGGCGCAGTATTTTTCTCTCAAAAATGAGAACTTATTTTTCTTCTGCGCTTGTCAGGGTCCAGGCTTCCGATCCGTAGGTGAGGACTGGTCGGATTAGGGTCTTGTAAAGCTGGCATTTCTTGCGGCGAGTAATAGCTCGGCTTCTCAAATGTTTGCTGAACCCAAAATAACTCTTGTTGGCCTTTAATAGTCTTTGGCTTATTTCAAGAGATATCCTATTTGAGCCACTTACAATTGAGCCCAAATAAGTAAAATGGTCTACCGTTTCAAAGGAAAAAGGTCCCATTCTCACCTCTTCTCCTACTGCAACCAGGTCCAGCTCGCATGTACTTGGTGTTATGCTGGTTTACTGATATGCCTATGGATTACGCAGCTTCAGCCAACCTCAAAAATGCTTCTGATAAAGAAGCAAACGATCTTGCCACCAGGTCCAGGTCGTCTGCAAAACCAAGTACCTGCACCAGCCTGTCAAAGATTGTTCCGCTTGTTTGGATTCCGGAATCTCTTATTGCTTTTTCAAGGGCCAGGTTGAACAGCAGGCATGCTAGACCATCGCCCTGCCTTACTCCCCTCCTGGAGTCGAATTCTGGAGATAGTTCTCCCTGGATCCGGACGGAGCACTTCACCTCATCCATGGTCATCTTTATGAGGCGGATCAGCTTTGAGGGAATGCCCATCTCATGTAACGCTTCGTACAACTTGGGTCTTTTGATGCTGTCATAAGCACTTCTGAAGTCGACAAATAGATGATGCGTCGTCATCCTGTGCTCTAGTGATTTTTCTAGCATCATCCGAAGGCTGAACATTTGGTCGACCGTAAATCTTCCTCCCCTAAATCTTGCCTGATACCTGCCGATTTCCTTTTCAACAAATGGCCGTAGCTTCACGTAAATCACATTGGATAGGACCTTGTAGGCACACTGGAGTAGGGTTATACCGCGATAATTAGTGCATTCCAGAATATCGCCTTTCTTATGTAGAGGGTATATTATGCCCTTTTTCCACTGCCCTGGCATCCTTTCCTCAATTCAAGCTGTAAGGATTATATTGTATAGGGCTTTGTGAAGCTCTTCGCTGCCATACTTGAGGAGTTCAGCTGGGATTCCGTCCTCACCCGGAGCCTTATTATTGTTCGATTAATGGCTCCTAGGCTTTATACTGCTGTTTTTTATTTTAGTGATTTATTTACTTTAGTGATTTACTTATTTCATTTATTATGAACCCTTTCAATTGCCCTAGCCCAATGGAATGCAAGTCGCCAGTTGGGCATAGTGGGCGTGGCCGGTTAGAGTTTTGGTCTCGCCCCTCATGGAACAATATACGGGAAGGGCCTCTCCATAGTTCTATAACTCCGTGTAACATGTCAATGAGAGATCGTTTGAATTGTTCCTATTACTCAATAATTAAATAAAAAACAAAAAAAATTATTATTATACGCAACATGTCTATGTTCTTTTTAATACAAAAGAAAAAGCGATTGAATTTCTTCAGGAAAAAATTATTTTACATCGAATAACACCTAATAAAATATTTAAATAAATAATTAAATAAAAACAATTTTTGTTTTTTTAATTGTTTTGTTTTTTATTTAATTATTTAATAATAGGAATAATCAAAAGATCTCTCATTGACATGTTATTACATTTGGGTTTTTCGTAACCTAAACATATGATGATAAACACAAAATGAAATGCGGGGAACAAGTGCAAAAGACCCAAGGAAAGAATAGATAGCACCATACCAAGATAGATAGAATTATTAACGATTATAGACTAAAACGAACAATCGGTCATTATAGAATAAATTGGTCGAAACATGTTTAAAAAAATAAATAAAATAAAAACTCAACCACATCATTTTTTTTTAAATCGTCTGATTTGTTTTCATCTAAAACTTACCAAGGTACCTTCGTTTTTTTTACAACCTCATTCAAACTGGCTCATCTATGGCGCCTAAACAAAGTCGAACCCATTCCATAACGAGATCTAAACGATTTCCCTTTGAAAAAAATATGATAAATGTTCTTATCCACAGTATTTTCTTAGTCAGTAATGTTTTTTTTATAATTGTATATTATAATATATTTTTTTCAGCTTTATTAATTTAACTAGCATCGATCTGTCTTCCGCCATTTTCTAGCATTTGTTTGACTTATCTTTATCGATTTATTAGCTGTCCCTAAATTTTATCCATCAGGTATTACGTGTTCAAAGTTAATTGTTTGCATGTAATCATTCTCGTTTATTTTCTATTTTGTTTTTGTTCTTGGAATGTCCAGTTCGGTTTCGGCTTCTGTTAATAAATAATTATAGTAAATTTATTCATGCTATTAAGTATATTTTCCTAAAATATTTATGCTGTTAATAAAAATGTATTTTTGAAATTAAAGCAGTAGTCTTGTTACTTATTTAAACCAGTTTCAACCTGTCATTGTGTTTTGTCTTGGCATGCTTTATGTTATAAAAGTATGTTTAATAGCTCTCTCTGGCTGGGTATTCTTTTCAATTTCCAAATGTATATAGAAATCAACTTAAAGTCTAATGATTGAACTAACAACAGCCTGAATAAACTGACTTGCTACCGATTGCTTACAAACTATTGTTGTGATACTACTACATATATATAATGTCTAGGTCAAGGACTCATTCAGGGTTTATCACTTAGGGAGCAGAAGTTATTTACTGTAAATACTAATTACAGTCATGTAAAGGAGTAGGAAAGAACCATATTTTTGGCATTATAAAGTCTTATTGTTGCTTTATTATTAATGAATAGCGTTTGATTCAATATGAATTGAGAAATCTGTATCAAGATCTATAGGGGGCTTTTACATAATAATAATAAAGCTTTATTGGCATCATATTCATGACAAAAGCCTCTCCCTTAAGAGGTAAAATGGAGTTCAGCTCCAAAATAATTTTACAGAATAGAAACTGAGTTGTAAAAATATAAAATACAATATACAATATTCTTTATAAGCTACAAAAACAAACAAAACATAATTATTGATGTCATTATTTATTATTATTGAAAGTATATTACTTAAATAAGTTAAGGATACATTTTACTTAACCATAGTATTTTATTTAAAATGGTGTACTAACACAACTGTTTCATTAATTTTACTATAATTAGAAATTAACATGATGTGTCATATCTAACTATTCTATTCACAAAATGCTATCTTTGATCAAAGATGCTTAAAGGGCAACTAAGTGATGCAATCCGATGATCAGATAATAAAGTTATAATGAGGCTTTTATAGTTCTAAATGTGTATTCATGTAAAATATTTGTTATCAAGCTCCTGAATTATGGATTATTTATTTATTAGTAATTCTTGTTCTAAGCTTATATATTCATATTGTATTTAACTTTTTCGAAAAACTCCAATAGAAAAATAATCCTTCTAATATTACTCATAAACAGTGTTAATATTTGTACTTACACAATAATACAAATAATAGTTTATTTAACCTACCTTCTCAATGGTGCATAGGCTGAGAGGAAAATCACTAAAATTGTTACATTCAATATAGAAGAATTTTGTTCATTAGGAAAAAGAAAAATTATTATTATATTAATTTGAAGAACAGTAGGATTCAAAAAACTTTTTGCATTAATAAAATTATATTTTGCAAATGTTTTCCAAGATTTATATTTTAAAGAAGATTGTTAAATTATAAGGAATTCTAGTAATATTCAATTGATTTAATTTAATTTAACTGAATTGAAGGAAAATGAACCTGTCATGAAAATGATAAACTGGTCTATGATACGTTACTCTTTTCATTCTTGATCGTTTAAAGAAAGAGATTGAACTAATTATAATCAATTATGATACAACTATTAATTTTTTACTTCTAAAGATCATTTAAATTTTAAAAATTTAAAATGTTAATTTTTATCTTCTTATAAATAATTTTTAAAAAGTGTAAACATCAATTTAAATAAACAATTGTTAAATAAAAAATACGCCTACTCTTTAGCTAATAAAAGTATTTTTATAGTATTTGAATTGTTTTCTATTTTCCAAATTGCCTTATAAAAATTATCTTGTATAAAAAAGATTAGTAATTAATTTATGCTGATAAATTTTTATTTACAATTTTCAGTGCTAGAAGATTACTATTCTTCACCTGTTTTCATATAGTTTAAATATACTATTGAAAAAAACACAATAAAAATATATTATAATTGGACAATCGTATCATTTAGTAGCCAAATCTATGCTTGTTGAAGTTACAACTGATAACTTTGTTGTTCTCCTGTTTCCTATGAACTGATATCAGATTATTTCCGTCAGTATGCTTACCTAACAATACCTTCTATAAAAAAAAAAAATATATATATATATAATTTTGCAAGACCGTAAAATGAAAATGGTCAAAATAGTCAATTGACTATGTAAAAGAGAAACAGACACGGTGTGTTAACACCAAGAGATTGATTTAAAGTCTGATGATGGGACCTTGTTTCCCGAAACATGTAACAAGTTTGTACTTTTAATAAAGAGGAGTTGAATGCTGTTTATAATACTATTATTGATCAATAAAAGTAACTCCTTCATTGAAGAAAAAATTTCCATTTTTAATTTGTAATTTTTTCTTGTAGTGTTGGATGCACTTAAGGTTCTATTTTTGTTGCTAACCTAAACTAAACCGTTCTAAGATACTTTACAACTTAATTGGTTTTATATTTATACACTAATATTATATTGAATTTTAAATTGATTTGTTTTAATTTTTCAGCAAAATGGAAGCAACCATCAAATTTGGTGCGCCTAGTATTGGAGAGCTCAGAATCACAAAAATGCTGTTTGATTTTATTTCTTCAAAGATAACAAATGCAGTTAGCCAAACTATATGTGCATCTGTTCCAAATTCTCATCTAGCCAATTCTGAGCTTACATCAGTACAGTGTATTCTTCTGGCAATACTTCACAGCTTACAGGCCGGAGATGTGCCTTTCTGTGCCACTCTCCTTCAACTTCCTATTATTGAAAATTTAAAATCACCTTTCATCAATGTTTGGCTTAGGGATGAATTTATATTTGATGAACTTCAAGTTGTGAAAGCTTTATCTCTTGCTGCTCAATTGACACATACTGGATGCTTGAATATTCCTGAACATATTCTTCGGTTGTTAGCTACTCTTGCAACAAAATATCATGTTTTTGAGCATTGCAGAAAGTCAGGAGATCTGGATACAATAAACCTCTTGATGGAGTTGCACACACCAGTATCCAGAGGCCAGCAAACTGAAATAGATGAAATTTCTGTAAGTGCATTTTTTTTTTTTTTAAATCAATTTTTGATGGTGGTGTACACTTCTGTGAATTGCTTTTCACATTTATGGTATTTCTTTGCAAAAACTAATAATAGTAATAAGAGCAGCAAATGTAAAATATTTAGATATAATTATTCTCAATAAGTTAACAGAAAGTAATGAAATATAGAATAGCAGTGCAGATAAGATACCAGTTTTTGATGAGAATCGGATGATTTTCTAAAATTACCTAATTTTCAATTTTAGTCCTCTAAATAGTATCTTATTTTCATTATCAAAAGGCTGATTATTTTGACTTGGTATTTTATGGAATTTTTTTATACAAAAAATAGAATTAATTTGTTTTTATCTCTATCTTTCTTATTAGAATTAATATTTTTACTTTTCTGAGACCTACAGGATCGGAGAGAAATCCCTAGATTTGACACCTCTGGTTCTTTGCCAGATAAATGGGGTACTGGTTTCTAGATGATTTAGTGCATTTCTTTCAGAAATGCAGTGTGTTTCTCGATTGGCTGAAAGAATATCTTGTTTTATTAGGTTAAATAAAGATCTACATATTATAACATCTATAATCAATACATAAAAATAAAAATTATTTTTATTAGCAGCAGATCTTCTAATTCATATAAATGGCATTTTCAATAATTTATTAACTTTACTAGTCTAACCTCTTAAACATTTAAAAAGTCTTGTTTGAAATGAAATGTTTTATGTGTTCCAACATCATTAATGTGATGTGGGATGTCCAGTAATCATTTTGTAAATAAAATGGGACCCAAAATCTTTGAAAAACATTTATTCAAACTCTTTCATTTTGGGATAATAAACCTTATAAATAAAATTGGTGTATTTAAAGAAGTTGTAGTAGATCTATTATCATTTATAGTAATTAATTTCATATGAATTAACAAACAGTTAAATAAACAACAACTAAGAATTGAGGCTGAACTTGTTTGATGCCTTTAGTCCGATATATTTATTATAATAATTGCTCTAATTTTTTTATTCCATTTAATTTTTGATCTGATTATATTTTATATTTCCAGTCAGTAATGAAGTCAGTTTCTGCTCATGATATCCAAAGTTCAGGAGTAACAACAACAAATGATGACACTAGTGTTGCTTCATCAACAGAAGTCAGTTTGGAGAGAGAAGTTGCATCTCTGGAAAATGTGAGAGTTTATAAATAAGATGTACTGATTCTCAGTATAACATATTTTCAATTTATAAATTCAAATTTAAATCCTTTAAAGAAGTAAAATAAAATAATTTTCTAGGCTGTAGGAAATAAAGGGCCTACAAACTTCAAGCAGATCTCAGAAGCTGCTGGTGGTGATGATGCTTTTCAAGGAGATTGCTTAGAAAATGGTGCTTCTTCATCAAATGATGTAATTTGTTTTATTTATTATTATTTCCTGAGTCAGCAGACTTTCTGGTTCGAATCTAGCCTATTGGGTATGACTTATTTTGTGACCAATAGAGCTCACCCTTCTTCTGCTTAGGAAAGATTGTTAACCAGTAGTATAAACTGAACTTCTTGCCCTAGTTGGACTACATAAAGGCATTTAACAAAGTAAACAAACAAAAATGATAATTATCATATATCATTTCATCTTATACTTTTCTATCTAATACTTTTTTTATTCTTCCTTTGATTTACTCTTTTCTTCTTTATTATTTTTCAATTTATTTTGTATATTTAAGTATTTTAAAATTAATTCCTTTATCCCTTTTTATTTATTTTATAGTTTATTTCCATTAAATGTGTATGTATTTTGTTAAAGTTGTTTATATTGCATTGTCTGGACATTAATTTTAATTAAATCATCTCTCTAGATAAAAACTGTTTACATTTTATACAACAATCAAATCCGAAATGTATTGCTCTTCATATCATCAAATTGATGATATGCACCAGAAATTGGCATTAACGAGCGAAGCCGTCTTTGTTAAATTAGAAAGGTCTTATTCTTTTACTCATCAATGCTCAGCCCCTGGGTATGAAGTATTACCTTACCACAATCGTTTTAGCTTGGTTATGAGAGTTGTGTATTTTTGATGTAAAATCGATTATTTTGTTACATGTGAACCTCTATATTATTAATCAATATTAATTAACCTGTAATTAATCACATGTTGTATTAAACATAGTAAAAATTGTTCTGTGACTAAAAAAGCCTTTGCTAATTTATAATTTAGTTTTAAATTTATTTAATTCATTTCCTTCACCCCGTTAATTTGAAATCTCTTGTTGAAAAACAAGACTGTCTTTTGCACTTTGCTCTCCAGACCTCTCACCAACTTACTGCCATTTATTAAGTGACCTGGGTCACTTTTTATGAGTTAAAAAAATTTCATAATCAGAAGTTGTTAGGAAAAGCATTTTTAAAATTTATCAATACCAAAGACTTCAACTCCTAATCACATGGCATTGAAAAGTTACTAACTCTTTGGCAGAAATGTATTGAGAGTATTTTGATTAATCAAAAATGTTTAGATTATTTATTTTGTTTTAAAACCATAAACCTGCATGGATTTCCAGGCAACCAAATATTTATCTTTAGAATATATAGTTTTTTAATATTTCGTATATTTATATAATATTTAAATTTAAATATTTTGTTTGATATGTAAATTTAAATATCGTGTTAGATATTTTAAAATAATTAATTATTTCAGTCATTTTGACAAGTTTAACCATTGAATATTGTTTTATAACCTGCTATGTTGTTCTAAATCTTGGTGGTTTACTCAATAGTTTATCAATTTTAGTTATAGTCTCCGATTACGCCATAGCCACATCTATTAGTGTCTGAGTTATTGGCTTCTTACTATCCTATCATACGGACCAAATCTATTTTAATTAGTGGCAATTAGATGAGGAATAATTATTAGCATTAATGAATGTAGTTTATTTAGTATTATGATTCTAGGAATATGAAACTATGAATGATTTTACAATTAATCTATTTAAGGGTCAGCACACAATTTACATTATCCACTTATTACATTTGATTAACATTATACGGTACTTATCTAAGGTGTTGTGTTCAGAGTGGGCATCATGCCGGTCATCTCTACCAGATCTTCCTCACCCATCGTAGTTGGCTCTTGCAGTCTCTTCCTCCATACCAAGCTCCTCCGAAAGAGAGTTTTTTATTTTCCCAAGCAATTTTAAATAGGTCTCTATCCCTTTCATCTAACTTTCATATTTCTTTCTTTGAATATTTTACTCCTTTGTTTGGAAACTTTTCACCCAGGTATGGTCAGTAAGGGATCAAAGGCTCATCACTGGGTATCCTGCTGAAAGTCAGCCTCCTAAGGTGGTTCTCATGCTTATGCTTTTTACTGCTCATGATAAAGATCAATACATCATAAGGTTACACTCCCCTTTTAGCTTTCCATCTATATTAATTATTAATATTATTTATTAATCTTGTATCCACAATACACTGCAAACCCTATTTGCAAAAGTGTATTGTGTATTATAGCCCATTAATGAATAAATAAATTTACATATCATGAACTTAGTTATTTTTTCTTTTATTTAACTTATGCTAACTTTTATAGTTTTTTTTTTTTTTTTTTTTTTTTTTTCTCATTATTTTATCTATCAATTTTTCATACTATTTTTTTTTTTTATTATTATTTATGTTATTTCATTACCTTGTCAAGCTCATCGTATTGTTATTTAATTATCATAGTGTTTATTATATACAAACTGTTTCTTTTGATGCGATGCTACATCTCGGTTTAGTTACAACTTTATTTATATTATATTGTTGTTTACTAAGTGTTTTTGTAGGTTTGTAGAATGATCTCTCCTAAAGAAGATTTTGTCACAATCAAATCAAGCATTGCGAGCCAATATGCTGGTATTGGAAATTCTCCTTCACCTGAGGTGAACATATTTTAATTTATTTATTGATTACCAGAAATTTTTCTTGAGTTTGAAGAAGTTCCAAAAATAAAAAAAAAATAGTTTTCATTTTGAACATATTTATTTTTGTAACTTTAACTGACTGTTTAATATAATGAGAATTTTATTAGGATTTAGATACAATGGTTGGTGGCTTTGTTGTGATCGAAGAGGAAGGAAGAGGCACAGTTTCGCCAGTTCTGAGACACAAAACACTTAGATCTTCTGAGGTAACTTTTTGAGTGATAGTCTATGACCTGTTAAATAGTATATAATATGATTCCTATTAAAATAAAATTAGTTTTAAACTAATAATCCATAAGCTTTAGTCCATTAGAATTATTTATGTATGTATATTGGATTTTAGGTTATTTAAAACTGCTGAAGGTTATCATCGCCCTTGTTTAATTTTTTTTTTTTTTTTTAATTCAAGTTATGTCGGAAGTTTTAAAAGTAGAGAAAAGAAAAAGAAATGAAATTGTAGAGTAAATATAAATAAACAAATAAAATAATAAACGGAAGAAAGAAAGACATAAGATAAATAAGTAAAAATAAAATATATATAATGATGTGAGATCATATAAATGATGGAAAATTCCTATATTTTTGGTGAAGTTAATTATTTGAGAAAGTAAATTTGGATTTTCACCTAATGCTGACTTAAGTCAGTGAGGAATACCAAAGTTAGCTTATGCTGCTCTGTATCCGGGACAGTCTTCAAGGATATTCTTAATTGATATTGCTGTTTGACAGTGCTGACATTTAGGTGCCGTTTCTTTGGTCATAAGATAGCTGTGTGTAAGATAGCAGTGTCCTAGTCAAAGTTGAGTGATGACCACTTCATCTCTTCTTGAAAGCATTGGGTTTGAGCTCCATCCTTTTACTCTTGGCTTAATTAGTCTTAGTTTATTAAATGTTTATTCTTTCCAAAAACTTTGCCATTTGTGCCATATAAGAGTCTTATGAGGTTGGAAAAGTTCTATGGTGGAAAGGTATGAAGTTTCAGTTTGGTCTAAAGAGTGTGCTTCTATAGCTGCTCTATCTGCCATCTTGTTTCCTATTATGCTAGTATGGCTCGGTACCCATTTAAAGACAGTAGTTTTACCAGCAGTTTTTAGTATCTCTGAAGTATGGTATGTATCCTGGATGAGGGTTTTTTCTGAATATAGGGATTTTTAATGCATCGAAGGAAACAAGGAATCGGAACAAATTAAAACAAAATCTTCATTAGCTGAGATTCCTAGTTGGAGCGCTTTTAGGGTGGCTGTTAATTCTGCTGTAAAAATAGAGCAGAGGTGTTTCAATTTATATTTGATAGTTCTTTTATTGTATACTATTGCACATGATGTAGAATTGGAAGTTTTGGATCTGATAGTGCAAATAACTATACGGTTACTGTAGTGGTTTATTAAGGTAAAATATCTGTTTAGTTATGTAGCTTGCTGTTAATTTTTCACCATGGCATTTTCTTGTAAATTTAAGTAGTTCAAAGTTAAATAGAGGAGGTGATAGAGTCCAAAGTGGTAATTTGTTGTTACTGGTTTTCATCTGATTATTTTTTATTGCAGTTAGAGTATTGGTTAATCTGAGGCTGAATAATGTTTTTCAGATCTGCCGGTTTTTGGCGGCTAAAGGACATCCTGGCCACTCTCCTTCCCCGTTTAAAATTAGTTTTCGTCCTTAAAGATACTGTTAAGATGGCAGAAGGACATCTTAGGGCCATATATATATATATATATATATATATATTGTAATGATTTTCTTCAATCATATATTTTTTAATAAAATTATATGTCAATATTTAATTGACTTTGATTCATTATTAGGATTCTATCAATATTCTTTTGAATTATGACTGGATATTTTTTAAACAAGGTTTTGTGCATATTTATTATTTTATATATAAACATATTTAAATTTACCTTAATTTAATTTAATTAAAGTCCATTACTGAGAGAACTTCTAAACACTTTCACTCATCTTGGTTCCATAGTCTTCTGACTCCTGACACTGGTTGCTCTAAGGTCCATAAACAACTGATTCTGTCTTCTTCCTTCCCTGTCCTAAAACCAACTGCCTTCCTTTACATGCCTCAAGGGCTGAACCTTGCAGGTACCTCCGGTGTCCCTAATCCAAGGGTTCCTACCTGGTTTAGACCCTTACACTTTCATCCCTTGTCCTATATAATTTTCAGTTTTAAAATATCACAACATTCGGGTTCTCTCCAATTTAAAAAATTTTGAGCTTTTGCGTAGAAATTTTTTCTACTTGTTCTATATTACAGCTTATACAATTTGTATTAAATTTCTAAATTTAATGAATTAACAATGCAAAATCATAATACCTAAATAATTTATATATAACAAAACAATTATTAATCCCAAACGCTTAACAAATCCTTAAAATCTAAATTTTAAATACAATAACCAAATGTTTACTATAAAATGAAATAATTCTATATTAATCTAATAACCATTATTTTTTTTTTTTTTGTTTTAATGAAAAAAGTTCAAATTAATTCAATAACAGACTGAAACATAATTTAATTAATAATAGTACTTTTTTAAACATTTATATAATACAGTCAAATTATTTTAATACAATAATAACTATAAGTAACTACAAACCTATTAGATTTTTATGAAATTTATTACCAAAAAAATTTATAGACCATGAAAATTGGTTGATTTACAGATGAATTATCTATGATCTATTGTTTAAAACATTTAAAAACATAAGCTAAATTTTTAATAATAACACTTAATTCTTTGTGAAATTTCACATTTTTTTTTTTTTTTTTTTTTTTTTTTTTTTTTTTTTTTTTTTTTTTTTTTTTTTTTTTTTTTATGATTGGTAGATGCTTAAAATAAAAAATAAATAAATTTAATGAAAAATAGGATTGATTGAAATACAAATTAATTTGTATGTATGCTATTTAAAAACAAAATGGTTCCATATGCAAACAGTTTTATTTATTTATTTTATTTATTATTATTTTTTTTTTTTTTTTTTATCATGTCAGCAATATACTAAATTTCACCAAGAAAAAAATATTTTAAGTCTTTTCTTGACGTATATAAATTTCTTTTTAAACCCTTTATGGCTGTTTGAACATTTTAATTTATATAACCACCATAACCATTCTGAAGTATATTTGCTCCAACTAAGTGGAATTTGAAACTCCATCATATGCTTATTCAAACATTTATTTGAAGCATATTTTAATTTTTGATTATATTCAAAGAAACCAGATTTTTCTACTTTTTGAAATTGAATGATATTGGTATATTTATTTCTTCGAACCATTTGACAGTTTAGCACTTCTTCATTTTCATCAAAGTCATTGTTTATGTTTTCACCAATGTCCTCTTTTCTTACTTCTTCTTTTTCCACTTCATTTAATTTATCAACAATTTTACTTTCACACACTACTATCTCACTTGTAAAATTTTGTTCAGATTCCATTATTTCTTCATCTTTTAAATCTTTTTCTTTATCCACATTATCAGTTACTTTTTCTGTGTTCATTTTACTTTCTTCTTTGTCTTCTTTCACAGTATCAGTTACTTTTTCTTCTTCTAATTCCATTTGTTCTTCAGTTCCAGTGTTTCTTTCATCTTCACAAACATTTATATCAATGGCCTGAAAGTCTGAATCTTTTTCAGAACGTTTTCGTCCATCTTCTTCAAACTTTTTCATGCGTTCTTCATGGTTTTTATTTTCTTTTTCAGCAATTTCATCTATTTTTTTAGATATGGTATTAAACAGCAAATCAACATTCTTATTGATAGATTCTAACATTTGTTCGAAATTCATTTTGTTTTAATTCCCTTAATATAACTTGACTTTAAAATTACTATTTATTCATTATTTTCACACAAACATCTACCAAATTTTAACCATTTTCCAGTCATAATTTCAATATTGACAGTCCACTGGAGGGCGCCAAATGTAATGATTTTCTTCAATCATATATTTTTTAATAAAATTATATGTCAATATTTAATTGACTTTGATTCATTATTAGGATTCTATCAATATTCTTTTGAATTATGACTGGATATTTTTTAAACAAGGTTTTGTGCATATTTATTATTTTATATATAAACATATTTAAATTTACCTTAATTTAATTTAATTAAAGTCCATTACTGAGAGAACTTCTAAACACTTTCACTCATCTTGGTTCCATAGTCTTCTGACTCCTGACACTGGTTGCTCTAAGGTCCATAAACAACTGATTCTGTCTTCTTCCTTCCCTGTCCTAAAACCAACTGCCTTCCTTTACCTGCCTCAAGGGCTGAACCTTGCAGGTACCTCCGGTGTCCCTAATCCAAGGGTTCCTACCTGGTTTAGACCCTTACACTTTCATCCCTTGTCCTATATAATTTTCAGTTTTAAAATATCACAACAATATATATATATATATATATATATATATATATAAGTTTTTGTCCTTAAGGATAGTGTTTTGAAATATTTTAGGATTTAATGATTTTAAGATGGTGGAATTATGTTCCACCATTGTTTTCCTTAAGGATTCCGGTTTGAAATATTTCACGATTTAAGGGTTTTTAAGTTATCCAAATATATATATTAAAACTATAAATATAATAGCTGCATTAAGGTAATAGCATTATTATCCTTAAAATGATCTGTTTCAGTTTTGCCTATTATAAACTCATAAGTGCAGCTTACTTGTTAAGGCCTTACTTCATAGACGCTATTATTTTTCATATTAAAACTATTAAACATATCTTACTTCAATTGGGCTCTTGAATGCTCTTGTTTCGACTTGAAAACTCTTTCACTCCAATCCCCACCATTAATTACTCATTACTTTCCTTAAGTAAGTTCTTAATTGTTACAATTACAGACTAGATGCATTAAAACTTTATTTCATATCTATTACAACTTTTTTTTTTTTTTTTCATCAGATTATTTGATATTTGATATCTGTCTAGATTATTTGTTGAATCTTAAGTCCAGTGCACATTCAACAACTAATTAATGTAAATGTTCATTAAAATTAAATTTATGTGTACTTCAGTTTTCAACTTATTTTTTCTCTGTATTGTGAAAGTATTCATGAAAGAAGTGTTATTGTTATAAACTTTTCAGTTTTCAGTGAATGAAGTCACGTTTGGCCTACATTTTTAAGTGTTTGGGCTTTTTTTGGCACGCTCTAGCTCTGCTGAAATAGAAAATTTGATGAGTTTTCTTATCAGAATTTTAATGGAGGATATTTTTTGGTATATAACATTTGCTGCTAGGACCTACCGTTGAATATTGCTTTGAATGAATAAAGTGTTGTTTCTTTTTTTACTCGCTCTTGCTCAAATTGAAAATTTGACAACATATTCCTTTTCAGAAGCAGTAGATATAAAGGCAGTAGATTATAGATAAACATATCCATGATCTGTTGTTTTTCCCAGTCAGGGAGGAAATGAGTTTGTGAGAAATTAAAGAGCATTAAGGATTTTTTTTTTTAAATTGTCCCAAAATTTTGAATTCTTTTTTATATTTAACGTTTTTTGAGTAGTGAATGTTACTTTCCTTATTTCTTATGTTATTTCTTTTAAGTTTTCATCCTTGATATTTGTTGGCTCTCTTTGAGTTTCCTGATCACTTAAAAATCCTATCAAGCTAAATACTATACAGCTTATAAACACCCTTATATCCAGCCCTTGAATGATTTGTTTTTAATTTTAATAACTTTTAAAATAGGTAGTGAAATCATTTTAAAGTAAAATTAAACACCAAAAATTAAGACTAATTTTGTTTTGTTTGGTTTTCTAGTTTTTATTAAAGTTGGTCGAGAATTTTTCAGATAATGCTTAGTTTCTATCTGTAAGATTGAAACTTTTTTTTTTAATTTTCATAATCATTAACGATAAAATGTTATCTTAATTAGGTTTGTTTTCTAAAATCTTAAAGTACCATATACTTCAGCTATTTTTCTGTTTGGGTTTGACTCTTGGTTAAAACATACTATTTCCCTTTAACGTACTTATATACTGTTAAAACATTTCTTGATCCTGGTTTAAACTTATTGAAGGAACTAGATAGTTCTTATTTTCATTATTTTAATTGTCTTTTTTTTAAACTTTATTTTGTACAACTCATTATTTTTACACTTTTGATTTATTTTAAAGCATCATAAATTTGGTTTCTAGGAATTTCGTGAAAATATTGGAAATAATAGAGATCACCATCCACTGAGGGCGCGGCCTACAGTACAGGTATTTTGCTTTATAAATCAAACAAAAGCTAGTCTTTGTACATTGCAATATATTAATATATGTTTCTAATAAAGGTGCTTATTCATTTGACTCTCACCAAGCAAATTTTGCTTAGTCATTTCTAAATAACCTATAATAGCAATGATAATTCTTATAAATAGCTACAAATATGTCATGTCATTCTAATTATAAATAGCAAATATTTAAAACTCAGTATCAAAATTTATTAAGAGTTTGGAAGTCATATCTCTATTATAAGTAATTTTGTATAGATGCTTCATGCTATGTATCATGCTTTTAGTTCCGTTCCTGTTTTAATTAAAGTCAATTATTTAAATTTTATGCGTAAGATATTAAATTAATTTTAAACCGATCTTACTACAGTTTATATAACCAAGAGCTTTAATTTTCCTTAGCATCCAAACTTCTGTGAAGAACCATGTAAAAAGTATTTTTATTTACAAAAAAATTAATCATTTTAAAAGATTTTTTTTTTTTTTTTTTGAACCTTCCCAGAAGTGCATTTAAGTATAATAACACAAAACCATTTTATATTCCAGGTATGCTATAATTTTAAAATTTTACAAATATATATTTTTTACTGAAATAATTTGCGTTAAATTAACCCTAAAATATAATAATAATTTTAGGCAGAAATTGGTTTGATCTTATAAAAAAAAAAAAATTAATCTTATTGTATCTATATTAACTATTATGAATTATTAGACTGTAGAAATAATATTTATTAATCAGATTTTTAGGTGTCTTCTTGATTATTTTATTTGATTAATCTTTCTTTAATTATGTGGTCATGTTTTGAATGTTGGAAAATATTTTTGTTTTTTAATTTTTATCACATGCATTCCTAAAAGGAAAAATAATACCTACCTTAGCTAAGACCTCTATGATAATACTTTTACTCTGGTAATGCAATATGGTGTTAAATAGAGGATCCCTAAATATCCAACTAACTTTTTCAGCAATTATTTACTACTGCTATTAATTGTTCAGTATTATTTTAATGCTATAAAAAACTGAAATAAAAGCTAGTCATTTAATAGTAATTTTCTAACCAATTGTTTTAATTTGATATATATATAATTTAAAATATTATTTATATAATGAATTTTGAAACATGTTTATAGGTAAATTTAACACCGGGTGACATAGCAGTCATACAAAATTATGTATGGAGTCCAGGTGCAAGTCATGCAGACTTAGTCATGTTGGCAACAAACAAACGAGACTTCATGGGAAATACACTTCTTCACCGAGCAGCTGAAAAAGGCAGATGGATGGATGTTAGAACCCTGGTGAAACTTAGAGATATGGTTGATTTGAGGAATGATCTCTGCAAAACCCCCGCTCACTTGGCTGCAATATCAGGAAGCATTGAGTCCTTGCAAATATTGGTAGATCATGGAGCTAGTCTATCAGCAACTACTGAAGAAGGATACACCCTTCTTCATGAAGCAGTGAAGCATGGACACTCTGAAGCAGTCGTGTGGTTGCTGGATAGAGGTGCTGAGATTGAGGCAAGTGATCGTCAAGGCCAGACTGCATTGCATACAGCTGTTACATGGTGTCGTTTTGAGATAGTTGATTTGTTGGTTAATCGTGGAGCAAATATCAACAAAAGAAATATTTATGGGCAGACTCCTCTTGCCTTAGCTGCATCATCAAGGCTTAGAAAGATTAGGACATTATTAAAATCTAAAGGGGGCATCAAATAATCATAAACATCTTGGATGTGAACGAATTTCACTATTCTAATCACCTCATAATGTTAATCATATGAAAATATAATTGGATAATTATTTTATTATCATATAATATAAGAAGTAATCTTAAAAAAATAAACAAAAGAAAAAAAAACAATATTTTCATAATATTTAAAAATTTTAAGTGGTAATTAAAAAAAGTATGAATTTTTGAAAGTTGTAATAAAATTATGATCAACACTCAAGTACTATATGAGTATTTTCTTAAGAGAGATGTAAGATTTTGATTTATTTTAAATTGAAAACTAATTTTGATTACAAAAATTGAAATATTTGTTTTCATTCCAACATCATGATGCATTCCAATTTTAATTATAGCCTCCAATGTGTGTTCCTCGACTCTTTATTTTTGTTTTTCTAGACTGTTTAAAATTAATTGATATATATTGTATAGTTCAAAAAGAAAAATATTTTTTTAAGTGATTATATTTTTTTAAACATAATTTTGCTTATCTCATTTTCATATTTACAAATACATCCTTGAATAAATTCTAAGAGTTCTTTTCTAATGAATTATTGCCTTTTTTTAACATGGTACATGTTTTTACTGGGACTAACTGGGTTTCAAGAGTGTAACCATCTGTTACCTCACCTAAAAATTAATATTGTTACTCATTAATAACAAAAATTAATATTATTTAATAATATTAGAATTTTTAATATTACATTCCCACTTCTAGGTCACACTAGAGTCTTGTGTGACTCATTAATAAAAAAAGTTAATATTATTACCAAATATCATTCTAGTATAACTCATTAATAAAAAAAATTCCAGCACAACACAGTGTTTCTTGTATAGATTTGGTGTTTACACTTAATATCAACCTCACGAATAACAACTACATTACTTACTTTACTTTACTTTATTTGTCATAAACCTAAGTTATCTATAACCGAAAAATGATTGTATGTAGATACTGATCCTATCTAAATATATACCTATCCAAAAAACATGTACTATGTTTCCTTCTTTTGATCCTTGATCTAAACTGAGATAATTTTTTTTAATTTAATTTATCATTTTCTGAATTCAGCCATTAATGAAATGACACTGCTGATTTTAATGAAAATTGGCGGTCTTTTTTCTAATAGACTTGCTAAAGAATCCTTTTTGTATTACCAGTTTTTCTACAAGAAAAGTCAGTAAAGTTTGACATCTCTTAAGAATGACATAAGCTGATTTTTATGGAACTTGTTATATTTGTTTCTAACAATTCCATAAATTAGATCATGAGAAGTGGGTCATCATCACTCCAGATTCATTTTCAAGGAAATTGGTATTCATCAATCATATAGAAATATTAATACTTTCTTAAGGTCATTTGTTTCTCTTGTTGTGTAGGAGAGAAGATGAAAATCAGAATTTTTAGGCCATGGATATTTGTCCCACACACGAAAAAAAAAAAAAAAAAAAAATTAAAAGTATTTTACTAGTGTTACTAAGAAAACATATCTATTTTATATGTTTTTACCTATGTGAGGAGGACAGTCAAATATGACAGGACTTAAAGACGATAGTTAACACAACATAACAATGGCTGTGAATTATTTAATGTTTTAGCCAACTTATTAGATTTCATTAGGGAAAAAAAAAGAAACACAAACCAACCACTTCCACTTGACCAGACAGGACATTTTTGTCTATTGCTTTTTTTCTTAATGTTTTCTGTGAAAGAGGAAATCCTTCTCATTCTTTATCTTCCTCCTCGTGCCAAAGCTAGCATGGAGCGGCCTCAATCCAACAATGCCAGGCCTCATAGTCCCCCTGCAGAGCTGCTTCAGTTGATGGAGAGTTCTTCCTCCTATCCTCTGGATATACTCCTCATATAAAATCCTAGGCCAAGAGGAAATCCTTTTAGTTTTAATTAATAGTCTTGACAGATTGTGTTAATAACAGTTTTGTATTCAGTCAGCAAACAATTTTCACCCTTTGTCACAAATCCTGCCCTTCTCTGTTTCAATGATATACCACTCAGAGTATCTGAAACATAATGGTATCTTAGCTTCTTCCTATATAAAAGAAAATGGATTCCTCATTCAAGAATAAAACAGATGATTCAGCCAGTGGTATAGACTACAAAACTGGACATCTCACCTTTCCATTGACAACAAACTACTTATATATAAGGCCATCCTAAAGCCTATTTGAACTCGTGGATTTTAACCCATTATAACAATAAAAAATCACTTATCCATTCCCTCCTGCCTAAGTTCCTCTGAAATATTGTAAATGCACTATATAATGTCCCTAACAAAACTGCACTTAATCTCAGGGTACCACTTATCCCTAACTCCATATCGCTAGAATTTTAGAAATCACATAAAATATTTCCTGCAACAATAGCACTGACCCAATCAATATCTAGTTCCATAGATCCATACAGCCATCCTTGTAGATTAAAACTGCAGAGACTGTGAAGCGTTTTGAAAATACATATTTATGTTGGAGCTCTGGCAATGGCCTGCTTCTCTCTCAAGTCCTAAGATTCTGCAGCTATGGCATTCTCATTCACCATCCACTAGATTTTGATACCAGTGACGCAACTGAAAGAACACTGCTGGGATCTCTCTGGATCCGGCTTTGCTCCTTTTAAGTAAGGACAGGTCTGGTTCTAGGACTTCTTGGTCCGAGTGTTGGTAAAAATAGCTTAATTTTATAATTAGTATATTCAGAGCTTATTTATACTAGATCCATTACCATCTCTATTTCTAATTGTTCTTGGATGAGACAGATTGTAATATTTTGCCAATAAACTAAACACAAAAATATAGTTCATTAGATACTTACATAACTAGTTATTTTCTCTATATGCTTGAAAAATATGATTATCAAGGAAATAAATGAACAACAAGGATATCACAGCTCATTCATATACTCTGATGAAAACATTTTTTATTCAGAAACTTGTTATTATATTAAATAATAAATTATATTGTTATCTAAGAAATAGAAAGAATAGATCGTGTAAACTTTTCACCTACGTTGAAGAAAGAGATAGAAAGACAATGTTTAATGTTCTGTTAAATTAGAGCAGAACTTATAGTGACAATATATAATTACTTTATAATGTGAATAAGAAATATATGTACAGATATTTCAGGTGTACATGGACTTTTATATAGGTGTATACTTAATGACATAAAATTAATATATTAATTATGCTTTTACACTTTAATCACTCTAAATTAAGTATTTTTAACCAAAAAAAATGTTGCCGATTTCAGTATTTCTTAAAATTATACAAATGAATAGAATTAATTTAATTAATCATGAAATTAATTCAATTTCTTGTTCAAAGTATTATAACTAGTTAGCAGATACATATTTATATAATAGGTTACAGGCAACTTCAAAAAGAAAAAAGTTCCAAACAATACTTGAGGCTACATCTACTAAGATTTCAAACCTATAACTTCCCATTATTGGTACTTGAACAAGTTTGATAATTCAGACTGAATGCCATAACTTAAGTTATTTTCTTGACTGAATTTCAGGGTATGCATCCATAGATATGTGAACCCATCCCATCAGTGGTCATTATGAAAAACTAATCACTTGTTCTACAAAATCAAGTGTTGTTCTGAAGATAGCCCTAAGTCAAAGATTAACTAGCTATTGAAAATCTAATAAATATACAGTATAATTAAGCTTCAAATATACTTTTTTTTTTTTTTATTTTAGATCATAAAAAGAAATTTAATAAACAATCACAATTTTAAATGATATTATGTTTCTTTCTTTATTAGTTAATATTACACTACTTCCCAACGAAATTAAAAATAAAAATACTGGATATATTATTAAAATATTACTAAATATTTTGTTTTTTTTTTACCGTGATTTTAAGAAAACTTCTAAGCACCTTTAAAAGCAAAATATTTTCAAAGATATTGCCTTCTCATCTTATCATTGGTTTCCAAGGATTAATAGAAGTTGTAAAATAGTTGACAGGTTATTATGGCACCAGATCTGAAAGAATGTACACCTACTTGGTAATGGTAAGGTCAGGTACCCCAAGGGAGTTGTTTATCTCTTGAAAAGTGAAAGTTGACAGTTGCTATCTACTCCATGCTATGCCCGAAAGAGGTTCATCAATAGTAAACCCACAACCATTTTATATCAATAAAATCTCTGATTATAATTATTCAATTTGCTCCTTGATTCTCTAACTTACAAATGTAAAATAAAAAATTGATATAAAAATAAAGAATGTTTATTTTCAAGAATAAAAATAAACCATTGAACATATATATATCTTGACCTTCAACAAACTAAAAATTTATTTAAACAATTTTCTTCATAAAATCACAAGTAATAATCAATTCAGCAAATATCTCAAACAGACCAACAAATCGATAAAGGGATAGGATATCATACATTACATCAACAAAAGTTTTAAACCTTTTCTTACCTTAGGCTGTTTTCTATGGTTGCATTTAACATTTTTTATTTCAAACCAATTTTACCATTAAAACATAAAATAAAAAAAACTAGAACAGTACCTGTTAAATAAAGCAGTTGTGTTTTGAATAGCATGAATTGTGTTTAAAATAAAATAGGAGTATAGTATTATTTTGCCTTTTATAATTTCTAAAAAAATACAATGAAACTTATTGAAATGCAATACTTTTTAAAAAGTTAAAAAAAGACAAATGCATAAATTATCATAGAAACAATTATTCAAAGCTATAATATTTTGTTTGACATAAGATCAGGTTTTGTCAACTAATGGCTATAAGCTTAGTTATTTTAAATGTTCTTACACTAAGATTCACTCAATTTATAATACAAAATACACCATTGTTTATTTCATTAATTCTGACAAGTTCTGTTAACTATAGTGGCAACAATACACTTAAAAAATAAAAACATAGGTACTTTGTTTACATGAATAATAACCTAGTCTAATCTACCTTATTAAAGTAGTAAGTGTTAAAAAACAATAAATGTGAACCTATAATAACATTTCAATTATTTATTCAAGTAACAATTGCAATTTCACTACAAGGATGGGATTTCAATCATCATAAATAAATAAGAATAGAATATAATTAGCAATCTAAAAAATTAGCAGCCATAAGAAGCTCCAACGCAATCTGAGGTGCAATAGGAAATTCAGGTATCTCAGCAGATGAATTAGTATAGCGAACCTTGTAGGTAAAATACATGCAAACCTTTTGCAATACATGAGATGGAATTTCTCTAAAATGAATTTCATTAGTCTCATTTTCAGCAAACTGTCCTGGTCCAGATAACATAGCTTTGATAGTGCCAGAAGTTAGAGCATGTTCTCTCTTCACTATGAATTCATGACCATCAGATGAAATTAACTTAACATACATAGCATCAGGCCCCTCACAGCCACCATAAATTTTGTCTTCTTCTTTCTTATCTTCTATTCCTTCCGACATCTTTGATATTTGTTAATAAAACTACAAAAGTTTAAACACTTTGAATTTGGACAATCTATTCTAGAGAGAAACAACCTAGCTCCAACTTCAGGAATGACTACAGAAAGCTTGAACGGCAATGACGTCAAAATCATGGTGTCAAACTTAGAGCAATTCCTAAAGATATATAGGTTATTCTAAAAGATGTAAACAAACTACATATGATTTTTTATTTATCTTAATATTTTAAAAACAGTGATGCCACTATGGAACCATAAGTCTTACCAATAATACTTATACAGCTATGCATTATCTAAATATTACATGAGCAATACAGATCTGCTATTAGCCTTAGTATCATCATAGTACTCTATTTGTTGGTTTTACTTGCTGAGGAATGCAGCAATGATAGGTCAGCAAATGGATCTTATATACAGGTTATATATATATATATATATATATATATATATATATATATATATATATATATATATATATATATATATATATAAGGTTGGGTTGTTAGTAATGTCGTAGTAATAGTGGAGTTTACATCTGGTTGGATTCCTTTGTTGTCGGCAACAGACCAATCTGTATATGTGTTTAATTATGTCCTGCACATAAGGTTTTTTTTTATTTTTTATTTTTTTTTAATGTAAGTTCTGGGTGTTTCCAAGTAAACCTTGGAATGGCAGGATTGTGAAACGTTTTAGATTAATGTTAGATCAATTATAAACATTAAAACATGTTTAAATTGATTTGAAAACATTTATTTTGTCCAACGGTCAACTAAGATCAAATGTACCTGCTGCTACCAAGTGTTAATTTTTTTGATTTATTATTATTGGGGTTTAACATTCATGTGTTATTTGAATAGGGCAGGATAAACGGCTTTTCCTCCAAGTTGACAACCTATTCTAGCCAGGGTTTTTCTAACACGAAATAAATTTTAGTCCACCCAGGTGGATTTGAACCCAAGACTTTCAGTAGCCAACAAGCTCAGATCTTCGGCCCAACTCGCTCGGTTATCAAGTTCCCTGAAAACGCTTCTTAGTCATATTTGTTAAGCTACCAATCACGTTGAAATACATTTGCAGTGCCCCTTGTCTTCAATCGTTAAATTATTGTATCAGTGAAGTACGTGGGTTTGTATTCAAAACATAATCATAATTAAAAAAAAAAAAAAAAAAAAAAAAAAAAAAAAAGAATAAGAAATAGTCAGTGGTTGTTTTCCAGCAAAAATGTTATCTGCCATCGATCCTCGTGTATAAACATTTAGTTCCAGGAGGTTTGTTAGGAGATTAATTGCCTGATAAATTAAATTTAAATTTGTGACAGTGAGAGAGATGTTTAGCTGAGTTTAAATTAAGAATTGAGAGCTTTATATTTCTGATTAGGTTTTCTCATTTCAGTATAAATAGTATAGATCTACTCGAGATTAAGAATCATCAATGCTTATTCATTCGATCAGGAAGTCAAGTTACTCCGTCTTTTGCTTAGTAGTAAATACTTTTGCTGAATCACCCACAACATTAAATTGCTGCAGTCTTTGTCGGATTCATTGCTTCACCAGGTCTATATGCTTCACAATTGTTCGATCAACGACATTATAAGCCCTATCAGAACGCCTAAATGTTATTCATTTCGACGTTTCTGTAAAATTTTTGATTTTTTGATTTGGTTGAACAGAGCTTTAGTATTTGATATCAAACACGCAATGATAAAAGATTCTAGTTTTAATTTTAGATCGTTCTCAAAACAAAAAGTATTCTATGCTGACATGTTTTATTATGACTTTTAAAAAGGAGGATTAAAATAGCACGAAACAAAACATAATCAACAGTTTGAAAATGTATCAATGCTTGAATTCAAGCGAAAACACGTTTTTTTGATGTTAGAAAATGTAATAATTGATTCGTAAGACATTTAAAAAATATATTAATGATTATAATAATTTAAATACTAAAAATGCTAATTGATGGTGTATTTGTTGACTAAGAAGTATTTAAAGATGCAGTCATAGATGCATAGCACTTAAAAATAAATTTTAAATTTTATATAAATTAAAATTTATTTTTAATAGCTGTGTATCTATAACTGCATACCCCACCTACCTACATCTTTAAAAATGCTAACATTTAATCATTTCTATGTCACTGCAAATTTTGAGCTTGGTACTTGCTAAGAGTGTTGTTCCAGAAATTTACTAAAACATATTTTTGATATACTTTTTACCATTTTTTTCATAAAATTTTAGAGCTTTTTACATAATTAACAAGTAGTTAAATAGAACCTACCCCTGACAATATTTTCCCAAGGTTATTGTTTTCAAAATGTCCTACTTCTTTGAAGAAATGTGATGTCTAAATTAAACAAAACTTTTAGTCTTCTCAAACTAATGCATACAGAAAAATGTATTAAAATTTATTCGCATTTAAAATATTTTACTCATTTTAAAAAAAAGTCCAAATATATTTATATGTAGGACAATTTAATATTGTAGTATACTATCGATAGATCACTTTTGGCGGAGCCATGCCATTGTAACAGTCGACGAAAGTTTACATGTACATTGAAAACAGTGTTTGTTTGTGTAGATTTTCAATTTAATTAAAGTAAATGATTATTCGCTGTTATTTCCATTCTCTAAAGGTTGATGTATGAAATAGATCCAAACTGCTAGATTAAATATTTTCTTAATTTATAATAATAATTATGAAAATATCTGATTTAATTTCATGGTTATGGTGTCCATTAGTGGAAGTATGAAATAATTTCCAAAGGAATTTTAGATGATACAGAAGAAACTTTTTTGAAAATACTATATAATATATATTGTTTTAATTGAACTAAAATTAAAATGACCTCCATCATTAAGTTCCATGCCTTGTCAGGAGTTATGGATGAATCTCCACCCTGTTATATTTTGCAAGTTGATGAGTTTCGGTTTTTACTAGATTGTGGTTGGGATGAACACTTCAATCAGGACTACATTAAAGAACTTAAGAGACATGTTCATTTAATTGATGCGGTTTTACTTACTTATCCTGATCATTTACACTTAGGAGCATTACCATATTTAGTTGGAAAATGTGGACTTAGCTGCCCTGTTTATGCTACTATTCCAGTTTACAAGATGGGACAAATGTTTATGTATGATTTATACCAATCTCGCTACAACATGGAAGACTTTAATGTGTTTAGTCTTGATGATGTTGATGCTGCATTTGATAAAGTTGTTCAATTAAAATATAACCAGTCAGTAACAATGAAGGGGAAGTGCTATGGACTCAGCATTGTTCCAATGCCAGCTGGTCATATGATTGGAGGAACAATGTGGAAAATTATGAAGACAGGAGAAGAAGATATTATATATGCCATTGATTTTAATCATAAAAAGGAAAGACATCTTAACGGCTGTGATCTAGAAAGATTGCAGAGGCCATCATTGCTAATAACTGACGCGTTTAATGCTACTTATCAGCAAGAAAGAAGACGAGCAAGAGATGAAAAACTCATGACAACAATTCTTCAAACATTGAGTAGCAATGGAAACATTCTTATTGCTGTTGATACTGCTGGTCGCCTTTTAGAGTTGGCACATATGCTGGATCAACTTTGGAGGAATAAAAATTCTGGTTTACAGATTCATCCTTTGTGCCTTATCAATAATGTTAGTTATAATGTAGTTGAGTTTGCTAAATCTCAAATAGAATGGATGAGTGATAAATTAATGAAAAGTTTTGAGGCAGTTCGTAATAATCCATTTCAATTCAAACACATACGTTTATGTCATAGTGTTTCAGAACTTAATAAAATACCTTCAGCCAAAGTAGTACTTGCCAGTATGCCTGATCTTGAATGTGGATTTGCCCGTGAAATATTTTTTCAGTGGGCATCTGATTCCAAAAACAGTATTGTATTAACATCCAGATGTTGTGAAGGAACATTAGCAAGAGATTTATTAGACAATGGTGTTGGAAGGACCATCCAAATCACTGTTAAAAAAAGAGTCCGTCTTGAAGGGGAAGAATTAAAAGAATACTTAAAAGCACATAAAAAAACAAATGATAAAAATGAAGAGAAGGAAAGTTCTGAGTCAGAAGATGAAATTCAATTGCTTAGTGTCACTAAAGGTAGTCATGATCTCGTTATTAAGCAAGAAAGAAGAAAAAAGAATCAAAAATCTTTAAAGAAATTTTATCCCATGTTTCCTTTTATTGACCGTAAAGTTAAATTTGATGAATATGGTGAATTTGTACGTATAGAAGATTATAAAGCTCCTGATGCCACTAAACGTCCTCCTGAGAAAAAGTCCAAAAAGA
Organism: Euschistus heros; assembly: GCA_003667255.2. Taxonomy (NCBI): domain Eukaryota; kingdom Metazoa; phylum Arthropoda; class Insecta; order Hemiptera; family Pentatomidae; genus Euschistus; species Euschistus heros. The sequence continues at coordinate 443,259 of RCWM02000205.1, read as the reverse complement.
AGGATGATGATGTTTTAGATCCTGCTGATATTCCAACCAAATGTGTTTCTTATGAGAAATCACTAACCGTGAATGCCCAGGTTCAGTACATCGATTTTGAAGGAAGATCTGATGGAGAATCAGTTCAGAAAATAATCACTCAGTTGAGGCCAAGAAGAGTGATACTTGTTCGTGGTACCTCAGAAAACACAGAAGCTTTGGAAAAGCATCTTTTGCAATGGTCTGAGGCAAAAATTTTCTGTCCGAAAAAGGGTGATATTGTGGATGCCACAACTGAAAGTCATATATATCAAATAAGATTGACAGATTCTTTAGTTTCTTCTTTACATATGCAAAAAGGTAAAGATTCAGAGCTTGCATGGATTGATGCCATTACAAAATACCGTCAGAAACCCTCTGATACTATGCAATCGGCAGAAGAAATGGAGGTTGAAGATGATGGTAATTATAGTATTTACAATGATGATTATTTAACTCTAGAACCTCTTCCATTAACTGAAGTCAATCCCCATCAAGCAGTATTTATAAATGAGTTAAAATTATCTGATTTGAAACAAATTTTGTCTCGTAATGGAATAGAGTCTGAATTTTCTGGTGGTGTGTTGTGGTGCTGCAATGGTACTATTGCTATTCGAAGATTAGAGTCTTCTAAAGTGTACTTAGAAGGATGGATTTCTGAAAATTACTATAGAATAAGAGAAATTTTATATGGACAGTATGCGATTTTATAAGTGTATTATATTTTGTGGTATGAAATGTATTACTTGTTGATTCCAGGAACCTTTTTCCTAGTGAAGTACTACTATTTAGATTGGAAATTATTTATTAATTAATTTTATGAGCTGATTTATTAATCCTGGTATTTATATTAAATGAAAATTATTTATTTTTATATATTGTTGAATGTTTTTTTTTGTTTTAATTTTTTAAAACATTCTTGTAAATAATAATGAGAACAATTATTTTTTATTTAGATGTAGCGAATTTTTAGGTTAAGATTTGTATATCAATGTTAAATCCAAATTGTACATATTTTTTTTTTTTTTTACTGATTACTACATTATATTTCATTGTGATATTATGTTTTATCATTATTTTTCTATTTTCATTTGAATGTTTAATCATTTTTTACTGTTAAATTTTATCACCACCAAAGTTGAATAACATAAGCAGAATTATTCAAACTTGTCAGAATATCATTAATTATTACACGTTGTTTAATATGAAAATAAGGATTGATTTCATGCCCAAAATTGTTCTTATTTATTTTGTATTTTGATTTAATCATATTAAATTGTGTGATTTTCTTAAAATCATCTTATTTTTTTTAACACATTAAGTTACCTGAAGTATTCATGATTTATATTTATTTTTTTGTGACATAAGCTAAGTTACACATTTTTCTTCTCTGCCATGAAAGCTGAGTTAGTGGTCATTTTGCTTAATCAGGTTTATTTGTATAATCCAGTTCTGAGATACTTATTCCAGAGAAAGTGAGATGAACATTTATGCTGTACAGATAATTAGCTAATCAAATGGAAGAGCCTGGTTGTCAGGCAAAATAAATTTGTTTAGTATATTGGCACTTATCTTAGAAAACCTTGTGACTTCAATTAAATGTAGGTAATTTTTTTCCAAAACTTAATCTAATTCTGGATATTAATATAAAAATCAAGTTTATTCTATTTTAAATTCACTGGTTTAGGCTATCGGCAGCTCAAATCAATAATATTAATTGATTATAAGTTAAAATTAATTTAAATAAGATCTAAAGGGTAATGACTTTGTATTTGAAAAACATTTGAAAAATTTTAGATAACTGATAAAATATTCCTTATTTAACAGGTTCACACTAAAAATGAATAAATTTATTTTATTTCAGTACTTTCTTAAGTATTACGAACTGATGTTCTTTTGCTTTTAAATTTTAATGTTTTGGATGTGTTAATTACTTGTTTTTTTCTAATTCCTGTTTTTAATATAATCCTAAAACATTTTTAGAAATCAAAATGAAAAAGCCCTCATTTGAAGTAAACGCATTTATTTGCAGTGGTACTGGTTTTCAATATGGCCATCTTTTAGTCCTTAAAAGTTGGAAACCCTAAAATAATAAATATTTTAACATTGCATTGAATGGCATGAAAATTGGTAACGTGAAGGATGGCTATTGAAATATTGGGGGGGGGGGGAAAGAAATTATCACTTTAACTGCATCATTAGTAAATTATTATATTATGGTGCTACAACCTGGTTAAGCAGAGCACACACTAAGACAGGCATGCAATGACGGGAATATGACATCACATCATGAGAGCCAGGCACAGGAAGTTATCGCTCCAAAAGCGATATCGGTATAGCATGGATTTTTCTCAGAAGTGCCTGCCTGTCCGTTGCCTGGCTTAGTGTGTGCCTTACCTATAAATACAACTGAAAGCGAAAATAAACGTCCCATCATGGCATGCCTGTCTTAGTGTGCGCTCAGCTTTACAGGTCTTGGCCTCCTCTATTCATCGCGGTCTGGTGTGGACGCCATCCGGTCAATGACTTGTTAACGTCGGGGTCACCAAATTGTTGCTGTCTTATCTTCAGAGACTTTTTATCGAAATAAATATAACTTCACTTATACTTTTTATTTCACATTATTTTTTTACAATATGTAACCTTCTTCTTTTAACATATGATTTAAAATACATTATTGATATATTAATCATACTCGACTGTTAGTTCACATATTAAGAATGGGTGCTCATGGAAACAATCAAGTTAAACAAAATAAAAGAAAAACAATAGATATTACATTTATTGTAAATTATTACAATCAAAACTAGACATAATTTCAAATAAAGAAGTCAATGGTGCATCTGTCCTAACAGCTAGTTTGTGAAAATGTGTTTTACTTGCTCTATAACCCAAATTCCGTAGTCTGTCAACAACTTTATTTAACTTCATCAGCTGGTTAATTTGTGGGTGGTGTTTGTGAATGTTGAAATAAAATGGAGGTTGCCCTAAGAAATCATACTTCAATTTCTTCAATGTGGGTTCATCAGAAGATTCTTTAGATGGACATCTGAAAATATATGGAAAAATTGTGAAAGTTATATACTAAAAAATTAAGTTTCCTTGTCGATCAGATCATACTTATCATCTGTATATCTGGAAGATTCAATGTCTGGTAAATATCCTTGTCAAGAAGGAATTTATACTTTATAATGTTAAGGGAAAGTTTCCTTGTCGATCAGATCATACTTATCATCTGTATATCCTGTCAAGAATTGATGTAAATAAGATAGTAAATAAATTTAATAAATGCTAAACATATAGTTGGCCCAATTTTGGTAACATGTTTCTTTATTTGTATTTTTTGAAGAAATCTAGCTAGCCTATAAGAATAAGCAAAACTAACCTGGCTTCTTCTAAAATTAAATCAAAAGCAGCTGAAAGCTCATAATTAAAAAATGCATGTGGTTCGTACAACTTGACAAAATTAGCCTGCATTCTCTCGACAAAAGAAACATCAAAAATTGGACCACTCCAAATTGGACCCAACTGAAGGTTGGTTTTGCCAGGGGCCTTATCTGCACAGCTACAATCAAGTTTCACCTCATTTGGATCTAAAAACAAAAGGAAAATATAAAAGGTAAAATTTAATAAAACAATTCAAGGATATGTTACTTTCCAATTATCATTCCTTAAATATAAACTATGCATCTATCAGAATGTCATGTCAAGTAATTTTATATTTATAAGATATTATTTTAAAGTATAACATGTAAGAATATAATTATACTAAAAAATTACACAAAATAAGGTAACAAGTATATCAACTTAAATTTAAGTTAAATATCACATTAATCAGGTGAATCTGCTTTGGCTGTTTTCCATATTATCAGCCATGGAAATATAATTGTATATTGAGCCATTGATAAATAAATAAAGGGTCAAAGGTGAATTTGTGTTTGTTTTTTTTCTGAAATTATGGCAATCCCACTTATGAACCTTCTGGTATCAAATATATCAATAGTGAATGACTGGTTGTCCTTACTTTTTCACTATAGTCAAATTGCAAGTTTTGAATAGAATAAAACCAAAGGGCTTCACTTTTCCTAAAGGAGTCAACTTCACTTCAAAGGCCAATTTTTAAATTTTGGAATAATTTTCTAAAAATAGCTAATTTTTGAGTCTATCTCTCAGGAGGAGATGCAGAACAGAAACAGCAATCATCTAAACAATTGAAATGGCTCCGCCGAAAATTGTTCTAAGCGACAAATTTTCCGAAGTGGCGATTTTAAAGTTTTTAAAATGTTTAATAGCACGTCTTACTGTGATATAGTACTCTATTATGGTGTTATACATGTAAATATAACAAATTAATATGTGAATATAAAATATAACCTACAAAACTAACAAAAACTTTAGATTATGATTTTCTTTCACTGATTACTCAAAATTTTGTTTGTCGCTTAAACATTTTTCGGCAGACCCATTCAATTATTAAGATGGTTCAATAGACAAGGTAAATCTTGAAGGTTTTCCTGGCCAAATGCAAATGTATCTCCATTGATTTGACACTATTTTATCCATCTTAATTATTATTATATCAGCACTATGGTCCTTATATCAACCCAGGCCTCCTTCACAACAGCCAACCGATCTCTACAATGCTGCACTCTCTTCCTCCATCCTTGAACTCCCAACCACCTTATATCCTTCTCCACATCATCCAGCCATCCGATCCGAAGGCGCCCTCTCCTCTTGCCATTCAGTTTCCCGTAGAGGGTCTTTGGTTGGTCATTCTTTCCATATGACCTATCCACCTTATTTGTGCTCTTTTTTATTATCGCCACGGTGTCGGGTTCTCTAAACAGTCTTCATTCTTTCTTCTCCTCCAAATCCCATTCTCGAAAATTCCACCCCATATTCTCCTCAACACCTTCCTTTCCCAGGAGCTGAGCATCTTTTCTGATTTTTTAATTAAGATCCATGTTTCACATCCATACATAACACTGTTCTTACTATGGCTTTATAAATGAAAACAATTTTTGAAGAGAAAAATAGCATCTGTTTCCTTCTGCTATTCTGGCTTGTATTTCACTTTCAATTTTATTGTCTGTTGTTACCAGGCTTCCCAAGTACTTCAACTAGTTTAAGGCCCCTTTACACTGCCCGAGCATTCGTCACAAACAGTGGTGACGAACGAGCATTCGTTCGAGGCTCAGGCAGTGTTAACAGTCGCCGCGAGCCGAACAAGGTCCAAACGAATGCTTGTTTGTGCTCAGGCCTGATCTGCCCGATGTCGGTTTTCCAGTGAATCATCAAAGGGATGCTCGTTCGTCGCTCGCTCTGAGTAAACACCCGCATTGTGTTCGCCGAATCTAGTTCTAGACTAGCTGTTGAGGGTACACGTCTTTTGAGTGTGGTAGCTATTGTTTATTTTGAATGAATGTTTATTCAAGGTAATGTGTTCTATTATTTTAAGTTTAATAATCGTATCTATTAATTTTCTGTTTAAGTTTATTTCTTCTATTTATATTTATTTCCACTTATATTTATTAAAAATTTGTAAAATAAAATAAAATTGCTTAAGAGCCCACTGTTATCCTCCAACAAATCCTTCAGAAATAGAGAGTAATTTCATTTCTTTAAAAAGGACGACTCCCACATGTGACGCCTTTTCCTTTCTCACTTTTCCTCCGCTAGATGTTCTAGAATGAGAATAGCCACCACGGAAACGGCAATTTTGGATAGCCCGGGTGCCATCTATTCGCTGCGAATGCTCACGAGCAACTGATCACAACAACATCAGAATTGTTCGTGCAGTGTAAACAGAGGCCTCGTTTGCGTTCGTGCTCGTTGAAAACCGGCGAATGCTCGATGCTCGAGGATGTTCGGGCAGTGTAAATGCACCTTTACAGACCTTAAACTGTGATTTCTGAAAGTTACTTCATTCCTCCATCTTGACCTTTTTATGTAGACTTGTCTTTTTCCAATTCATTGCAAGACCCAGTTTAATAGTTGCCTCTTTGAATTCTTGTAAAGTTCCTGCATGATAATGCTGGTTCTAGAAATTATGACCACGTCATTGGAATATGCCAGGCGGATTATATATCGTTCCCACTGGATTATTTCTAATACGCCAAATAGATGCTTCCGGGGCTATAATAAAAAGAAGAGCAGATATCGGATCATCCTGCCTTAGGCCATTATTAACATTAAATTCGTCTAAAAGCGAATTTTCATGTTTTAACTCGACAGGTAGTCTTCATTAACATAATTTTTGTCAGCCAGACAAGTTTCTTTAGTACACCCAAATCTACTCAACAATAACTTTTAGGAGTTTCTCTCTGTCACATACTAACTTGTCTCCTTTTTTGTGTATGGGATATATTGCTGCTTTATTCTTCCCACAAATTGCTACCACCATATTTTAACATCTCAGTGGTGATCTCATCAAGCCCTGGCTGCTTATGATTCTTCATTGACATAATGATGTCAATTATTTCTTCTTTCTCTGCTGCTTTTATTTCTTTTGCTCCCTCTTGGGCATTACCTAAGAATTTAGTTCGATCCATGTTTTCTTTAGACATTTTATCAGAGGTTCTTGTGCTTAATAATTCACTGTAGTACTGGTTTCACCTTTCGAGAATGGCCATCTTTTCTCCTATCAAATTTCCATCCTAACCTACCCTGGCTTCGAATCCTTTTTTTATTTTCTTTACTCCCTGTAAAACTTTCTAGTTTTTTTCCTTCTCCAGGACTCTTGCAACTTTTTTCATATGCTCTCTTCTTCTGCCTGCACACTCTTTTTGCCATAAAATACTGTAAACTTCCTCTGGTTTTTCTTTTTAACATGCTTAGTCTTGCGCTGTTTCTTTCTTCCAGAACTCTCTCACACTCTTCATCAAACCATCTACTCTTGAGACTGATTCCTACTTTCCAAGCACCTCTTTTGTACTTTCCGTTACTGCCCTTTTTAGTTTTTCCCATAAATCAGTTATAATTTTGTTATGATCAATCTCTTTTTCCATTAACCCTTCCCATACTTTAAGTTCGAAGGCTTCGGCTTCTTCATCTGTGAGTAGTTTTTTGGAGTTATAGGCATGTGCCCTGTGCCCAGTAGTGAACCTTCTTACAGCTAGCTTTTGCTGATAATAGGCTTTTACCATGTGATGGTCATTATCACAGTCCGTTCCTCTAAATGCCCTAACATTTCTGATATCTGATGCATGTCTCGATTCTATGAGAACATGATCTATTTGATGTCTGGTGAGGCCATCTGGAGAGACTCAAGTCTCTTTAAATATTTTCTTGTGAGGAAATTTAGTGCTACTAATGACCAGTCCCTTTTCTATTGTGAAGTTAATGATGCAATGACCATTATTGTTAGAGAAACCGTTTGCTTTCTCTGCGTATAGTGGGTCTAAATGTCTTTATTTTACCTATCTTGGCATTTAGGTCACCTATAATTATTTCCACATCATTCTTTGGGATTGTTTCATATTCTCTTTCTAATGTGTCATAGAACATGTTCTTCTCCTCTTCCTTATCTTCTGTTAGGGCATGTACGAATATAATCGATATTTTGAAAAATCCTCCTCTAAGTCGTACTGTGCAAATTCTTTCAATGATCAGTTTATAATGCATTATTGTGCACTTGATTGATTTTTGAATCATGAATCCAGTTCCAACTACACTTGCAAGGGTCCAATGTTTATTAGTAGATAATTCTGCAATTCCATTGTTTTCAGATTCCACCAACGTATCTTAAAGGAGATGAAAATGAATATTTATTGTCAGCCCTATAACAGCAATGGAACTGAGTACCTTAAGATGATTTAATTTGAAGAATGAATGAAAAGTCTTAAAGAGGAGGATACTAAAATTCTAGTGGGCTTCCTGGTCATAGCTAACAATCTTTTACAACTGTTTTCTTTTAAAAATAAATCATAAATCGGCTTTTGATCAGATGGAAAACTGGAAGCAGAAGACACCAGAAGACATTTATTGAATGAATAAATGAATGAAAAACTACTGTTTATTGAAAAATTTTTTTTTTTCAATTACAGGAGGTTTTGGCTCCTAATATAGCTAAAACTGGTATTGCAAAAATAAAATTTTGGGGGAAAACATCTAAGTCGACCTGTTCTCACCACTTGTCGTACCAGTCGTGGGAAGGACTTAATTTCATATTTTTGTTCAAAGTTTATTTTATTTTTGCAATACCAGTTTTAAACTGCTTATTTTCTTAAAATTATTTTTTGCGATTTGGGGCGAAACGGTGCCCTGGATAAAAAAATTCACCGGTGTAAAATCAATTCAAAATTTGGTTTTCTATCGAAATCCCGCGTAAAAAATACCACATCCCAAATTTCAAAGTTAGGGTTGCTGGAGAAGGTTGGAGAGCAGACTATAACCTGAAAAGAAACTTTATTTGACACAGTTAAGACCCTGAGAGTTACATTTAAAAATTTCAAAAACCGTGGAAAAAAAAGGGGGTGACCATCGAATAGTGAACACCCTGTATATAACAATAATTGTAATATTCAAAGGTATAGATACAAAAGAAGGATTAATCTTACCTTGAATGAACTCATCATGCCCAGGAAAGAATTTTCTGTTTTGACAAACCATACAGTGCTTTAGAAAACGTATATTTTCCAACATTTTATTTGCCAACAATGGTCCCTTCTGAACCGTTACAGCTATTGTAAATGTATTTATATATGAGACACAGCATAACACCGAAATAGCTTTGTTGAACTTAGCTGCTGTTCTGAAAAAATGTTAATTTTTATTTTAAAGGCCAAATAAAAATGCATAGGTATAACATCTGTGCAACCATTTAAATTTTTTCTTTTACAGAAAATAAAAACCAATTCTTATACCTTCTTCAAAACATTACTGAGTAAAACTCTAGAAGAGTAGCTCTCATAATTAGACAGAACTTCATCACAGCTTTATATTGAAGCAGCTTCTAGACTCTGATTTAATATATGCATTCCTTCTTCACTTAACATTATCAATCCTACTTAATTATCTCAAGCGTTAATTATTTTCTGTAATCCAACAACTTTTACTTCCTTTCTGAAGAAGAGGATTAGTAAGATTTCTCTTCACATTTGTTTCTTTCCTATATTAAAAATGAAATAAATGAGTCTATATTAAAATTAATGTGACAGAGGTGATATTTGATTTTAATCTGGTTGAAATTAAATTTATGCTATTAAAAAAAACAACAAAAAAAAACAAAAAAAAAAACAGAATAGATCTATTAAGTTATAATATTGAACAGTTGTGTTAATAAATCTATAGCAATGATAAGATTAACAAAATGGTTTGTCATAAATTGTGATATTTCTTAAAATTTACAGTACTATGCCATAACTTAACAAAGGTTGAATTAACTCTTCCAATGATGGTTCAGTAATTATTAAAAGTTTTAAAATAATCCATTTTAACAAGTAGTAATGTGTAAGATATTACTAATAGTAAAAGCATCGGAGGATAATTAAAAACAGATCTAGCATAATTAAATATTTTCTTAGATCAGTTGTTGGCTTACAGACCTAGAGGATCTTTAGCTGCCTCCACCAACTTTTTACACCTCTGTCTATTCTGGCAATTTACCCAATGTTCAGCTGCATCCTTTTTTTTTTTTCCCCTGTTTATCCATCTGAGTTTTGATTGATTTTTGTGAGTTTGATTGACTGCTTGGTTTCAGGGATTATTTCCTGATTATTCTTTATCCTCCAAATCCCTAATTCATTGCACCACTATTACCCTGGGAAACTTAAGTTAAAATTTTTAAACTTTTTCTTAAGGATGCATGAAAGAGGCCATGTCTCAAAATAAACATCAGTAAAATAAGTATTGTTAATATTCTGCTGGTTCATGTCATGTTTAAAGTGGTACAAGATAAGAATGTAATATTACCATCTTAATATTAGTAAAAACTTCATAATATCATTAATGATTGCAAGATAGCAACTGATTTGACTTAAGTAACATTTCCATCTTTAATCAAATGGCTAAGTTCTGAACCAGGCCTAACATTTTCATACCATGATATGAAAATAGTGATGATAGTGCACATTAACCTGATTGATGAAAAAGTATTTTAGATGAAAGCTACACTTCTAGAGAATCACAAAAAATTAAAAGGGGGTAACATGCATGAAAACTGTTATTTATTTTTTATTGTTATTTATATAAAATTCTGAATATATTCATTGATTAGTTAAGCTATCAATTGCAAGCAACAACAAGCAACTATCTGTGGATTTACAGATTAACTTCCAACATACATTAGAAAATTAAAATTAATAAATAGCAATTCAACTCACCTAGCAACAGCAGCGAGGACCAGTCTGATCCCGAGTTCTTGATAATATTGTACACGGGTTATTCTACCACCATACCTTCTAAAGGCAACATCAGGATTATTACCATGAAGAGCACAATCATCTTTAGCTGTAATGACAAGAATACCATCTCGAGAAATATTCCGTAATGCGGCATCAAAATAATTTGCAGCATCATTAGTACAGTTCAGATATCTGTCGCATAACAATGTAACTAAGAATAGTTTGAAAGCATTGGTTTTTAGTAATATGCTAACATGCACTCACATAAAATTATAGCCTCTTTCATGAAGGACTATACATGGGTCTTTATTAGTAACTTCAACAGCAACTGAGTTGCTGACAACATTTCTGTTTATTATATCAATGGCCAGTTCATTTGGATTGTTTATTTTAACCTCTACATTGTTTCCTATTATTTTTTTCCATAAAATTCCAGAAATTCCAGGTCCACCAAGAACGTCTATGCATTTTAAAGAACATTCCAAGTCTCTTTTTTGGACAAGGTCTAAAATATTTAACACTACATTCCTAAAACAATATCTTAATGAAAAATAAACATAGCTATCTCCTCAGTAATTTATGATAAAATATGAACACAATAGTGAACCAAACCTGACAAAACCAAGATCTTTATTTAGATAGAGAGGCGATTTTCTAGGGCAAGAGGCTTTAGTATCGGCAAGGATAGTGATGCCACATTCATTGTATTCTTCCAATTGAAAACTAGCTTTAGTTTCAGACTCCATTGTTATCAAGGTGTGCATGAACCGTGTTTATGGCATGTTTTGAGAGACAACGAACCAGAGACGATATCAATGAAACAACTGGCATGAGCTGATGAAAACAACTAAGTAATATGCTGTAATAACAGCCCCTGTGAAGGTTATAATAGTACTTGTACTCAACCACGGCCATTCCTTGAAACAACTTTTAAGATGGTTGAATGCCATGTGATCGCCTCAAGATGCAACAAAACCAAAATTATAGTATACTTCAATTTAGCTTTTTCGTAATACATCAGGAGCATGCGAATTATTAAGCGTGTATTCTCTTAATTGAATAAACGATGGAAAGTGATATAAGGTTGAAAAATAAACAGGAATTCAATATGGGAGTTATGTTTCCAGGAATTTAATTTAAAGCGTGGTAATGCAATGCATGCCCAACTATGGCATTATATGACAACAAACATTGGCTTTTATCAAATATTCGGAAATCCTTTATTACTTCAGACGACTCAGGTAAGGTACTTGTGTAATTTACGTCCATCGTGCTTAATCCTATAGTTTTATTCTTTCATAAAGAAGGTTATGTTTATATTGTAATCTTTTGTTTTTACCCTCTATTGATGTTTTTACTATTGTCAATCGTAATTACTCTTTACTTCTTTCCCACTCTTTATGTATTGTTCTTTCTATTCTCATTTCTGTGTGATATATAAAAATTGATGTATTTCTCATGTAGGGATGTGTGAAGCTGTAATGATTTGTGACAATATTGCAAAGCAGTTACCAGTTAACAAATATGATTGTTATCCTTGTGTTGAACAAGATGAAGAGGATGACGACTTGGATTGCATGGCTCAGTCATTTGATCTTAACTCAGGTGAGTACTGACATCTCCATGCTCCATGCTGTATAATAGCTTTCTAACCATATACTAAATATTTTTTGGTTTATTTCATGTTATTATTATTATTATGATTTTGACATAAGATTGATCATGTGAAGCTCTTCTTAATTCCTGACGATGTGCCCAAATGATCTTCATTCTCTCTCCATGTTCTTTTTTCCTATCCCTCTGTCTTATTGATTCTGTTCTCTGGCTGTACTTCCCACAAGTTCACCTTTCCTTCTTATGCATTTCTGGCTAAAGCTTCTGGGTTTGTGTTTGCATTTTTGAGGTCTTTAAATTGTTATATATTACTGAATTTGGGTGATCATCTCTTGAAAATTCTGATAATGTTTTTGGTTTTAATTGAGGTATATAGTGTGTCTTAATATAGAGGATAGGTATAAATGATGGTGCATTGAAGTTATTTGGTGTCTAAAATTAAAGGTAATGTTGAGGAATGGGATGACAGGCTGGTCTTCAGTTTACCTACTGATTGGAGATTTGGCTATCCCATTCATCTCAAAAAACAAGAGAACAAGGGAATACATGTGTATATGATATTAAAAAGTTTATTGGTTCTTGGGATCCAGAATGTGGTGGCAAACAGCTCAGGCAGTGATAACACAGTCAACTTGATAAAAGATAAAAAATAGATTTTTTTACAACCACATAGGTAATTATAATTTATTGTTACTGTTCTGTGATTGAGAATAGTTTCATTAGGCAGAGTATTGGACTAAAAGGGTATTACCTTACTAAATATTATTATTGTTTTGATATCTGTTTAGCTTTAAAGTTTCTATTTCATTTTTTTAAAAATTAATTATTGTGCACTATTCTTTATTTAGATTTATACTACATTATGATTCCCATTTTTATTTTTGCAGACTTACAATTTGGACTAAGGCGTCACAGGTCCAATACAGCTCAAAGACTTGAAAAAATGGAAGAGGAAAAAAAGAAACAAGCTAATACCATTCATGTGAAATGGATTACAAACCCTGTCCCATTATCAGGTTTGTTGATATATGTCCGATATATATTTGTTTAATTTTAAACTGCACATGAATAAAATATAAAATTTGACTTGGCAGTATCACTATAAACATGGGTGGACAATATATTTTAGAATTGGCATTTAAATGGATCCTATACATCAGCTGTCCATCATAGAGGAGGTAGAGATCCTAATGTGATAAAAGACCTGTCGTGTAAAACTATTATACTAACTATTGATGTGAATTTATTGACTTCAACACAATGAAATTTAGCTATCTAATGTGTTGACAAGTGCGTGTTTACTATCTTAAATTAATTTATTAAAATAATCTATATATACTCTAAATATAGGGAGACCAAATTGATATGCTGTTGAACTGAGGATATATGTTGTTTACATTTTTCCAGAAAATTAAATAAAATATAATGGTAGTTTTTTTTTTTTTTTTTTTTTTTTTTTTTTTTTTTTTTTTTTTTTTTTTTAGACACCATTGGCCAACTTTATAATAATATTTATTCAAAATAATTGGTTTTTTATCTTAATCAATGAAAGTGCTTTTTTACAATTTAATGCCAGTGGATTTTATAAAATGGCCTAATGCTTCGTAATGTTTCCTCACTAATTTATGATATCAGGTTTTTTACTATTGCAAAATATTAAAAATTTGTGTACATTTAATTTACTGACTGATCATAGAAATAATAAGTTGGAAAACTTTCTGTTTTACCAATAATATTTTCTTGCTATTTTTGACTCAACGTTTAGAGTACCAAGTGCTTAAAATATTATAACAGCTATTTATAATTTACTAAATCAAAAATAAAAATAAAAATTTCAAATTTTTTTATTACTCGCATATAGCTCTAGATATTCTCTGCTTTTTAAATATATTTGAATATATTTTTACTACTGATTTATTACTAATATATTTTTTTATCACATCAACTAGCAGGTTTTAATTTTCTTTGGTGTATATATATATATATATATATATATATATATATATATATATATATATATATATATATATATATATATATATATATATATATATATATATATATATATATATATATATATATATATATATATATATGTATGTATATATACATACATACATATATTAATTTTAGCTGAAGCAAAAGCAGAACTATTTCCCAGGAAAGACCTTAAAAGTATTAAAGGAGGTAAACAGATATCGTTATTGACTGAATTACTTGCAAGATTCCCTAATATGCCTGAAAATCCCTTCAAGGACTTTGCAAGGATGGATGGAAATGTAACTATTGGTTTTAATACAATCATATATTTAAGGCATTAAGTAGGTCTTATTAAACTGTTGATATTTATAGGCGCAAGTTGGAGTACCTATAAAAAAGTATTTGATATTCATTACAATGCTTAATGAAGATGATAGGAAATATCCAATGGAAGTTGTGATAATATCATCTGCCAAGATCTTAGATCTGATAGGTCTTATATGTTGGAAGTGCTCCATTGAACATCCTGATGTCACACTCAAGTAAGTTTGGCAATAACATGGCGTATTTCTTTTTCTTCTTTTTATTATCTTTTTAAATATATGTTTGTACAATTGATATAGTACAATAACTTTTCAATATATATTGTACTGTCAATGATCATCTTGTATTAAGCATCAATAAGTTTTGCTATTATTCACTCTCTCTTTACCACATCTCTGATATTCTCGCAATAAGCTGACCCCAGAAATGTGATAATGTTAGAAAACAGCAATTGACTGGATCGAAATCGGAACAAACTGAATGTACATTGTCTTTGAAGAAGAGACCCAAAAGTCTAATAGTGTCATAGTTAATAGCAAGAAACCTATCCTTACATTAATAGACTGCTCACTTCCCAGTTATCACATATTAACATATGTCAGGAACCTTCCATTGGACTGATTATTCTAGGCTCCTAATGATTAGCTTGTGGATTGGAGTACCCTCAATAAATTTTTTCAATTAGTGATTCATAATTAAGATATGGGGGGGGGGGGGGTGATCAAAAAGTTCCAGGACTTTTTATATACTATGGGAATGCAATGTCTCACAGCGATGCGGTTGGCAGCATTGTATTGCCTGACTCAACAGGAACACAGCTGTGTTTGCAGATCAATCATAACATCACTGAAAGTAACATTAGCACAGTTTGTTTGAGGTTAGTTTTATAGAGTTTGGCTATTTTATGAAAATGAATGTGAAAGAAGAGCAACGTGTTTGTGTGAAACTGAACAAAACGTTTTCTGAAACCTTTTTGATGTTACAAGAGGCTTTTGGTGAAGAATGTCTAAGCCGATCATGCTGCCATCAGTGGTTCAAGAGGTTTAAAGATGGCCTTTTTGTGTAAAAAACACAATGACTGTCATTCCTCAGCCCCCCTACTCACCTGACCTGGCTCCAGCCGACTTTTTTTTTTCCCGAAGCTCAAGAGACACCTGAAAGGACGAAGATTTCAAACAGTTAGCGAAATTAAAGAAAAAACAGCGGAGCTGCTAAACACCTTTACAAAAGAAGAGTTTTCTGGGGCCTTTGATCAGTGGGAAAAGTGTGTAGCTTCGCAAGGGGAGTACTTCGAAGGAGACAAATTTGAATAACCTGTATGTTGTATGAATAAATGTATAAAAATTCAGTCCTGGAACTTTTTGATCACACCTCGTAGTGTATAATGAAGAAGAAAAAACTTACACTAATGGTATATTCTTTTTATTCATGTTTTTTTTACCTTCAAGAAACATAATTTTTAAATTATATTTAATTTCAGGGATAGTGTAAATCATTATGGGCTCTTTATTGCTGAAGATGATGGTGTTGTGGATTGGGATTTCCCTTGCTTGGATTCAAGAGAAGTGGTTTCAAAATTTGGCTTTACCTATTTGGCTTTGGTTGAAAGAGATCAAGCTGTACAACAGGATGAATCATACCCAATTTTGTAAGTTTCAAGAATTTTTTTTCCCTAGAAATTATGTATTTTATCTCTTATGTTTCAAATTTTTGTTAATTTAAATGGTGATTAAAAGACTTTTCTGCTGTACAAGAGTTTATTGATATTCATGAGAGGTGATTAAAACATCGGAAGGTCTTCCTATCAGCTACAGACTTTTTGTATACCACTAGGATAGTTAGTAATCTTTTGGCCTTCCAAAAAAGGTAGTTTTCAAATGTAGCAGAACCCCTCCTAACTGTTCACATTAGCAAACATGTTACTTCACCTCATTTTGAATATTAATAACTTTGAAAACAAAATCCACCCTCGCACATCATTGTTAACACATCTATTATTTTTTTCTGGTTTTTACCCTGTAAAGTTTTTTTGAAAGGTGGAGTCTCTTCATTTTCTTTTGTTCATCATGACCAATGTTGTTTGATTATTGTTGATACTGAATTTAGTTCAGTCGATTTGAGGAGCTTTTTTGCTTCTATGTAACCTACCTTTGCAAGTTATGTATGTCAGCCTTTTCGCCATGTTCTTCCATCTTCTAAATTCAATTTGGAAGCAAAAGAAAATTCCTTCGTAGTGAGAAGTGGCAGTTATTGTGCCCATTCATAAGAAATGAGATAACCAGGAGTGGAATATTTTGGAACATCACCGCTCAGTATATCCAGCAAGGTCTACTTCTAACTGCTTGAGACAAGAGTGAGAGTCGTAGTTGAAGTATCATCTTGGAGAAGAGCAATATGGCTTTAGAGAACATCGAAGTAGACAGTACCTCATCTTTACTCTGCATCAAGTAAAGAGCTTTATGTGTGCTTCATAAACCTCCAAAAGCTTTTGATGAGTGAGAAAAGATGACTTAGAACAAACATTAACTGAGAGAGGTTTAGACCGAGGAACTACATTGGTCGTATTGAGTTTTTATCAAATAACTAGGAATGTAATGTAAATAGATCTGGGAATTATTGTCATTAGGTATTTGCCATGGTTGCAAAGTCCGCTCCTCTTCATAATGGTCTTAGACTTAAACTGGAAGACTAAACTAGGAATGAGGCTTTTTCATCTAGGACACAAATTCTTAGTATTAGTATTCGCTGACTCGTAGTGACTAGTAAGTGTTTCTGATACTAAAGATAAACTGGAGTAGGAGAAAAGAATTGGCCCTAGAACGAGATACCTGGTCCAAACTCTTCAAGATATTACCCCATACTGATTAGCACTACACTTGGGATTTAGATTATGATGATGAGTTTAAAAGGAGTTCAGTTCTATTAATAATTGTTCTACTTTTTATTTCTGGTTACATAATCTCCATTTATAGTTAAAATAATTTTGTCAAAAAAGTTTTAATTATTTGTGTGGTGTTTATTTAACTGTTATTATTTAGTATCTACAATTTATTCTCAATATTTTTTTAGGATTGAATCATCGTCTATTCTCCATGAACCTGGCCCTAGTTCAACTCGAGGTATTTATTAAAAAAAATTATTATTCTCAGATGCTCACACAAACAAAAATATCTCTCTTTATTTATATATGTGTGTGTGTGTGCGTGCATGTGTGTTTTGTTTAATAATATTTTTATTTTTATTTTTTTGTAGTTCAAATGGAAAATCAATTAGAAGAAGACATGAATAGGATCAGAGGCCATTTAAAAGCTATTGGTGCTCCAGTCTATCAATCTTTCAATGTTTATGTATTAAACAAAGTGAGAGCAAGAACTGAAATTCATTTAGGTGAGGTAATTTATATTGATCTAGAAAAGAATCCATGATGCATTGAATTTTTTAAAATTGTATAATAGTCATTAATCAATCGTCATTATCATTTTCGGAAAATAATCATCTGACTGAATAAAACTGTGACTGATATATTTTTTCTTTTCAGGTGTTTCTGGAGAGAAATTAGAAATATTTCCAGTTATACAGCAGAGAGTGAGCGCTCGGCTTTGGGGAGGTAAACAGAAAGCTGAAACTTTTTCCATGGAAGATGTTGTCTCATGTGATGTCATTGAGCATAAGTCTAATAATAGATCTACATTTAGGTAATCATTGATTTTTATTTATATAATTTCATTTGAGTGTTTTATGTTACTGAAGAGTCATAAGTGAATTGGAATTCCCCCCCCCCCCCCCCCCCCCCCCCCCCCCCCCCCCCCCCCCCGATTTAAACAAGGGTTTTTTTGGTGTGTTAAATTAAAATCTTATATAATTTTTTGGGTCAAATAAATCTTTAAGCCTAGTTAATCACTGATTTAAACATTTTTAAAAATTATTAATTATAAAATAATAAATTTTTGACCATGTTCTATAAAATTAAAACGTTTTAGTGAAAGAACCATGAAGTTTTTAAAGTATATTGTAGATATTTTATATAATATATAACCCATAAAACAAATTTTTATTACTTAGGATGTATAAAATAAAAATGTTTTGGTGAATGAACCTTGATGAAGATAATATTTTTCAAATTCAAAATATATGACAGGGTCGTCCAATTTACTCAACCTACCATTGTACTGGTATAAAATACTTATCCAGATATTAAAAATGGGAATAAATATTGTTATTTTTTAAGTGGACTAACCTTTTGCCATCAAAAATAGTTAGATCCTGGCAGATCTCAAAGTGTCCTGTAAAAAGGTTAAATGTGAAGAGAGTGTCCTTTTAAAAAGCATAAAGATTTAATCAATTTTTAAAAGGATAAAAATTAATTTGTGGCGTGGCTAAGAAGATCCTTTGGCTCTCAAAAATCATTAGATGCTGGCAGATCTGAATTAAGTATTCTTCAGTGGCTTTCACTATTTTTTTTCTCAGCTCCCAGGGCACATTGAATGAAATGCAATAATATGTATAATATTTTTTTTCTATTTAGAGTTTGAAAAATCTCAATTTCTCCCTGAGTGGGAAAAATAATAGATCATGGATATGTCTATCTATAATCTACTGCTTTTAATAAAGAGACTGTCATCAAATGTTCGATCCAGGCAACACAGAGTTAGTGGGGACCCACAATAGCTGTGCATATGTACTACCAGATCATATGTACTGGTAAATAAAATAGGCGTTGTCCACGGATACACTCCAAGATAAATTTTTAATATCACAAGAATCAAAAGCCATTCATTGGTTCTAAAAAGACCCACGACCACCATGCAAGTATTAATCATCATTATGAACATTTTGTACTGTTACCATCACTCTTCTGATTGTGTACTTTTTTGATGATAAATAAAATCATAGCTAATGTTGTTTATAGAACAACTGGTTGTTTTGTTTTTTTTAATTAAAAAAGAAAGTTAGTGCTCTTTAGTACATTTCCCCAAAAATATTTGTTATATTTTTCTAAATTATAATCACTCTGAAGAAAGTTGAAGCAATCATGGTGCAACATCATTCTGTCATGTTATCTCTTCTACTAATCCATTATTAATAGAAGGTATCAATAATCAAAGTGGTAATAAGGTACAATAATTAACATTCACTATCAGATGGGAGGTAAGTTTACAAGTGATAAAATAAAAAAGTGTTTATTTTAGGTTGGTTTATTGCTTGAAGAAAGACAATACTGGCGACGATCTGGGCACCATTAAACACAGAGATTTTGAATCAGAGACAGCCATTGCCTCGGACATTGTGAGAAAAGTGAATCACATTTTGGAGGTTAGACAAAGTGACAAGAGGAGAGAATACATCGCCAGCCGTGAAAGAAAGTCACACAGAAAGAAAAATTTTCATCTTGGTCCTAGATGATTATATGTTATATATATTTCCTATGTTCCAAGTATACATATTTGTAAGTCATTGTCAGTTTATTCATATTGACAATAATATAACCAAATATAATCTGAAATCACCATTTGGTCGGTGAAAAATCGGATTACAGTTCGAACAAAGCAACTAAAACTGTATATAAATTTTGATATTTATTTTTTTAAAAATATATATAGTTGTTATAATTGTTATTTGATTAAAATCAGTCTATAATGATAATTGTTCTTGCTTAAAGATTATTTACAATGTGGTGCTGATGGTAGAGAATAAACAGAAGGTTCCTAAATTATTATTAATATAGTTTGTTTTTTCTTGTTTGTTTGTTTTTTTTTTTTTTTTTTTTTTTTTTGTAGTATTTCTAAGTTTATATTTAATTTAATTTCTTTGTAACTTAGTACTGCTCATATACCTTGCATTTTCCCTTGATAAATATATTGTATACATATCGAGTCACTTAGACAAATTCTGACGGTTAGCTCTGTTTTCTATGTGCACAAGAAGAGTGTTGTATTATCAGAACTTGGGGGGGGGGGGGATGTTCTTAATAGATTTTATATTATTTATGTATTTAAATTCCTTTTTTACTTTTTATTAATTTTCCAGTCATTTTGTTTAAACCTTTAAAAGGTGGTTGGTAAAGAGTATTTCTTTTTCATAGTTTAGAAGTGAGAAGAATGAAATTTTATTTGAACCTCTGGTTTTACCGTTTCAGATAATTATGAGTAAGAATACTCTAATTACATTGTAGTGTATCCATGCGCAAAAAATTGCCTCCAGACATTCATGATTTATCTTCATTAGTTTGATATATTAATTGGTAGATGTTATTTATCAAAGTTTACTGAACTCAACTACTTTTCCAAGTTAAAAAATGAATTATTTATTTATATTTTTATATTACTATGATTTTAAACCAAGTTAACTGCTCACACTTTAATCATATTTAATAATCTTTGTGAAAACTTACAAATAAGTTGAAAGTATTAAAATAAAAACGTAGTTTTTTCTTTACCATTAGTATTCACATATGAGGGACCGAGAGGCTCTTGATAAAGATAAAAAGAAAGTTTTAAAGACTTCTATGGAAAAAATTGCTTAAATGTCAAGTAATTTCATTGCCTGATGAACCTAAATGTCTATCAGTATCTATTAATTCAATATTTACATTAAACTCATTGCTTCAATCATTTCAGGTTTGAAATAGCATAGTAAAATATGTTAGACAAAACATTCTTTTTATAAATGTAATCTATTATTATTATTATTTTAAATTTTATTGATGGGTTGCTTCCTATTAATAGAAGTATTGGAACTCAATTTAATTTAAATTTGACTAAGTCTTATTATATAAATAACTTTGTTGTCAAAATGTAAACTTAAGAAGTTATTATTTAGTTTTAAAATTCCATTTTGATTGGAAATTTATTTAGAAGAAAATTAAGGAGTACAGTCAGGTCTCAGTAACTTGAATCTCCGAGGACTGACATTTCGAGCTGTTAAAATGCAAAGTATCGAGACCAAGGATCTTAAGATTTGCTGAGGTTTAAATTTATCTCTGATGATGTGTCCTAACAAATGCACTGCTGCTCTTTTATTTTATATAGCTTCAAGTGATTTTCTATATGAGACAGGAAATAACACTTTTTAGTGACATGTCTGTTATACAGAAAACTAAAATTTTAGACTATTATGTTATTCTATGATAATGGCAATTGTAAAAGTTATATAATAGTTAATTTAATTTTTGAGGTTTTCATTATTTTAATTACTACATTCCGAATTCAAGTTATCTATGCATTTGTTTGAAATAAAGAGCTCAAAATGTGAAGGGAATCGTAGGAAAGAAACAGTAACACAAGATTTTTTTTTGTTATTGTCAGACTGTAATTGCTTGGCATATTTTATTTTTTTAATGTTTCTTTTCTTCCACATTTTTTATAGTGTTGAAATATTTATACTATAAATTAAAAGAAAAAAAATTAATTATTTATATTAACCAACCTGTTGAATCACATATCAATATCTTATGTCTGAGTGTGTCTGTGTATTTGTAAGGCTACTGAAAATGTCACTTGATAATGAATTGCTCCCATTTAGAAAATAAGTTAATCATAAAAAAGTTCTATAAAAAATTTGTTTTTCATAGTTTCCCGTTATTAAATTTCAGGTTAAATTTGGTACTTATATTATATATATTAATAATACTTCTTAATAAAATTAATATACATTTTTTAAATAAGCTTTTTAATAAATAAAATTCTACTGTTGGTATATAGAGATTTTTCACATCTGTATAAAAAAAAAAAAAAAAAAAAAAAAATGACTACTGTCCTTTAGAGACATCTTAAACTGATATTAAAATTATCATTGACCATTTATTATGAATTAAATGTATGATTAGTCAGGGATTAATTTAGGTTAATTGAACTTAAAATTATCACATTTATTTACTCCACTGATGTATTGACCCCCCCCCCCCCCCCCCATACTGAGCTGGGGGAAACCTACTATTTCAGTCATAACATCTGGGGCATAAATTACATTATTACTTAATTATTTTGTTTTACTTACCTAGTCTGATCCCCAACTAATAATACTCATATGTTCATGTCTCAATTAAATTTTTGGCTTGCTTAATTTTTTCAATTTTTTTTTTTAGATTATGAAGTAGTAGACATTTGGATACAATTTTCTTATAAAATTACTTATTATTGAATCTAAAATGGATGCATGTTCTTTACCTATTATTTATATTTCTATAACTTTTTTATAATGTTAATAACTAATTTTTTTTATTCAAGTTCAAAACCACTAAAAAGTTATTCTCATTTTTAAGATTAAGAAGTAATTTTTTAGATATTTGCATCTCTGTCCCTCTAATGTTTATGCAATCAATGAAATTTTCATTTAAAATTGGTTTAGTGAAAAATTCAAAGTATCGATACTTATACTTTTCTCATAAAACATTTGTTTTATTGTTGAAAATATATTTTAAGAGATTAAACAGGAAAAAGAAGTATAAATGGTTATAAAATAGTTTCATAATTTTTTGAGCTTTTTTTTTTTTTTTTTGTAATATTTATTTTTTAGTATATAGAAGGAATATTTTTTCCCCCATAAGGGTTGCGAACATTTAAATTGGCACATTATTGTCACATTGTTCAATTATTATTGTTAATATGTCCATGCTCTGAATTTAATAACAGGTCATTATGTAATTTTGTGAATAACTACGTGTATATAAAAAGCTTAAATGTGTTGATAATTCTTAAAATGTATATTTCTAAAATTGTAGGATTGCCTTACAAGGCTGGACCAATAACATGATTTTCCTATAACATAGAAATTAATTTTTACTACTTGTTAAATAAGTTCCTATCATAGCAGGATTCAAAAGACATTATTCCTCTGTTGATGGTAGCGTAATTTTCTACTGATTTACAAATCATTCTTTTAATTGTCTTTTATATTTAAAGTCTTAAAAATTTAAACTTGGCTATGTTTCCCATTAGTAGTAAGTCTTGCTTATTGTTGTTTTAAAATATTTTTTGAAACACCCCTTTGGATTGAAAATAGATCTTGATGTTTTTATTTATGGAATTGCTTCCTCCTTTAAAAAAAATTAATTGTTTGGCTTTAATTTATTTTTCCAGTTTTGAATAAAGAAATATATATATATATATATATATATATATATATATATATATATATATATATATAAAATTATATGCATTATTATATTCATTAAAAAAAAAAAAGAAGTAGAAAACAATATGTTGTGTAAGTAAAATAAGACGTTAAAGTTATAAAGTTAACACCTTTTTTTTAAGCTATCACAAAATTTATTTTCTTCAATCCAGTAAAATAAGGAGGCAAAGTATGTAATACAATATCATACAAATTTTATTTGATTATATTAGCCTAAAAATTAAATCCTACAGTTATATGGTACTAAATAGCTGGTATCTTGGATCTTTGCTTTTTACATTTTAATATGGATTGGTACTTAAGATTTATGATAAAATATCTCTCCTAGCTATAATGAACCATGAGCTGCCTCTTAGACAATATAAGTTTTTAAACTACGATCACCTCAACTGTTTCCTATTATTTTTTACAGTTACTCGAGTGTACAACGAGTATGAGCTAGCTTTTTATTTTGATTATAGTATTGGGATATTAAATTGTTATTGGCTCAACCCTTGTTATTGTACAGTATTAACAGTGGTTATCGTATAGTTACTGTAGAAAAACCTATACATCAACATAACCATTTATTATAAGATTTCTATATGCCAAAGATATCTTTATGTTATTTTTTTAATACAGACTTGTGATTCAGTTTTTGTTAACTTGCCAATAGTGATTTTTTTCTTTCTTAATTTTAGTATTTAAATAGTAGTAATTAAAAGTTTCTAAATTAATTCTTGTATTTGCTAAACTATACTTCTAATGTTCCTGACTAGTTATGATTTTCAATCTGCAAATATATTTATTTATTATATTACCATTGTATAATATATTTCTATCATAGTGTAAAGATTGAGAATGTCGCAGAGCAATGATGTGACATTGCTTTTAAAAGGTTATTTATTTTGAGAATGGCACATGGTTTCTATATTTATTTGTTTCTTTACTTTTAATTAACAAGTGAAATTATGACATCCTAAATCTTTATATTTCAAAGATTTTTTTTCTCTTTTTATACTCCAGTTTATCTTTTATATATATATGTAAATTTTTTTTTATGTTAAAATAAACTAATATAGTAATTTATCCATTCTACTTCTAAAAAGTAAAAAATTAAAGAATACTTTAGCCATAGGCATTAATGATCTGTGATATTTAGAAAGTTTAAGATCTAATTTATTAAACCAAAATGTGTTGACTGGCAATGGAATGGAATAATAGTATTAAATACGATTTGTGAAGTCGTGAACAGTATTACTATTGACTCCATCATATTGCCAGTATATAATTATAAGGGCTTTATAGTTTTATGAAAAAATTGCTGTTATTTGTGCAATTATTCAAATGGTTTGATTATTTTATTTTTTTTTTTTTATTGTAAATAGGTCAATTTTTAGTTCTGTTTAAAGAAAAAAATAATTAAGAAAAAGTAATAAATATTTGTTACATTTGATTTTTATTTTATTTTTTTTCTTCTTTTCTTTTTCTCCTGTGTATTCTTATTCTAATATGTGAATGAAACATACATTCTTTTGCTGAAAATATGCATTTTTATCCAAGTAAAACAAACTATATATAAACTTAAAGTGAGTCTGGCCTCTTCTTCTAGTGAGTGCTTGGTTGATATCAGGATTTGATACAATTCTGTTAGATTTCTTGTGGGAAACATGAATTGAGAAAAAATTATTGATTTGTAAATTGTATTCATGCCTTGTCAATATTCTGAATCAGCTCCTACGAATGAAAACTAGATTAAAGCAATCTCTTTTTGCTTTATAACTTTTAAGTAGCATTCATCAGTTAAAATCATGCAATAAATTATGATTCAGTATGACTATGCCAGCCAATCAATTCACTCCAAATGGATTGACCAGGTTTGAATTGGAATGACCATTCCCTTGTTCCAAATGACTACCCCCAAAACATTTAACAATGATAATAATAAGACAGACAACTTTTCATTAACAATATAATCTTAATCATGGAAGTCTTAGTTTAAAATAAGGAAAGAAATCAAAAAATGTTATTTTTGCCCTTTATATATTCTACTTCATAATGGTCAAGCTATTTTAGGTTTGTGATCTCCAACCACAAAAACTACTGATCTCAACCAAAATTTTATAACTACATCATTAATAACTAGTAACTAATAATTTTGATAACTACATCATCTTCAATGAAGAGATGGAACGTTCCAGCTGAAACGGTTTTTGGTTTGGTATGGTTTAAAACGGTAAGAGTCTTGATTTTCTCGTTACACCTACTGGAACAAAAACGAATTCAGGTTTCATGTTCATTTTCCACCACTCTTGGTATTTAACCTACTGGAATAAGAATGGATTCTGGTTCCATGTTCGTTCCACCACTGTCGGTCTTCCGCCTACTGCATTTCAGGTTTTGTTTCTCTTTAATTTAATTTAAAAAAATTTTAAATTTAATTATATCAATAAAATATTCCCCAATAAAATAAAATTTTAAATTTTATTTGTTTTGATAAACTACATTGTATTTACCAAATCTTAGGCTTTTAGTTGTTTGATGTACATACAGTAGGGGAAAAAAGTATTTGCACACCAAGTTTTAAAAAAAAAATTAAATAACGAATTTAGGTAATAAAAAATTGTGTTACTTAGTAAATAAAAAGTATATTCAAAACTAAATAATTGATATGAAAAATTTCTTGCTTAGTAAAATAAAACTTATATCTTACAAAAATACCAGGAAAAAAATATTTGCACACCATACTTTTTCTTCATTTTTTCTAATTATTTTGTATGTAGTCTGTTAGCATCAATAACGGCTTGTAAAGGTCTAGGCATTGAGTGTACGTTTTTAATTTAATCTGAATTGATTAGTCCATTCTTGTACCAAGAGATTCTTGAGATGGTGCTTTCTGATCATGTGGTGTTTTCGAACATTTTGTCCAACAGGAGCCATAGATTTTCCAATATATTCAAGTCTGGTGACTGTGGAGGGGTATGCAGTTGTTGACGAACATTAAATATTAAACATTCTTTAGTCTTATTGACTGAATGTTTCGGATCATTGTCCTGCTGTAAAATGAATTAATGCTGGATTCCCAGTTCAGCTGCACTCGCTAAGAGGTCGCAGCGCAAAATCCTCATATAACCTTCTGCATTTAAATATCTTCAATGGTTTCAAGATTTCCAACTCCAATATAGGCTACGCATCCTCAAACCATTACACTGCCACCTCCATGTTTCACAGTAACTATAACGTTTTGCTTTTCCAGTTCCCCATTCCACCTTTGCCAAATGGTCTTGCGTCCATCAGATCCAAATTAATTAAACTTACCCTCATCAGAGAACAGCACATTTTCCCAAAACTGATGGGCTTGTTAATGTATTCTCTAGCCAAAGAAAGTCTTTCTTTGTGATTGGTCACGATAATATAAGGTTTCTTTCTCGGGACCCATCCATAAAGACCCTACGAATTAAAAACATTCCTTACTGTTCTCGTGCTTACACACACCCCAGAACTTGATTCGACCATATTTGATAGTGCACCTGTGCTTACAGCCGGATTTTTAAGAGCTTACATTTTTCTCTCCATTCTTTCATTAAGTTTCCTGGGACGGCCCTCGTGCCGGTTCTTTTCAGTTTAGCCTCGTTCATCATATCTTTTAATAACGTATCTTACTGCGGAAAAATGAATACCCATGAAATCTGATATTTCACGGCACGTTTTTTGTTGTCTGCGCAATAAAATCACTTTTTCACTCAGTTCACTTGTTTTCGGCATTATTTAGCAGTTAAAAATTTTTGCAGGTTTGAAATTTTTAGAATACTGAAAGGTAAGAACAGGAATATGCTCTAGGAAGTAAACTACAACATGTAAACAAACAAACCTTTGTACTAATGTGCAAATACTATTTTCCTGGTGTTATTGTTAATTTTATATATATATATATATATATATATATATATATATATATATATATATATATATTTTTTTTTTTTTTTATTTATTTATCATAAAAGCTTTGAATTCCATATTTACAATTATTTAACAAGTTTCAGTTGTACTTTTTATTGGGTAAACTCAAATCAATTGTTTTTGATTTTCAATTCATAATATGAAGAAAAAACGGGGTGCGCAAATACTTTTTCCCCCTCTGTATACGTTACGCCTACATCATTAATCCTCAATTTAAAATATCTTGAATATCCACTGTAAAAAAATTGATGTGGCAGTTGTCATAAATAATTCCTTAAATAGCTTTTAACACTATGAAATTTTTAACCAAAGACTTAGCTTTTACTTGCTAACTACTAGGTTAATTGTTTCTTTATAAAAGAACGAAAAGCTTATCTGTTACAAAATTTAAAAATTATTGAGGCTCCGAAAAAAAAATAAGTAAAGAAAAATTTAATTTTATAGTTCAGTTGCTGGGCAAAGCTTATTTGCAATGTTAAAGAGCACTAAATTTATGTCAATTTAAGCTTAATTGCGTCTCTGTACATTAACTGATTGTGGAGATATCACCACTCTCCAAAAGTGATGTTTCACAAAATTTGAAATTTTTCTGTTAAGAGTCATGTTCTCGGCCCGCATACTCAAGAAAGTAGTGGTTTCTTGACCACGAAATATTTCAAGGCGGATGATAGATGCTATAAAATGGGTTAGGAAACAAATCAATGTCTTTCCAACTAAATTTGCATGTGGCTGGCTCCCCAGTCTTTTAAGTCCTTATGGATTCCCTCCCAAATTAGAGCAGTGAACCACATGGTGGTAACCTTGCACAAACGCCGACCACTGATCGGTGCCGGCGCCTGCCACTGCATTATAACTACTGTTTTATGCACTATAATTACAAAAGCTACTACTTGTTTGAGTTACTGAATCGAATGAAACAATATCAATTTGTTAATCAGAAATTGTTAAAAGTTTTAGGTCGAAAAGTCAAGAGTAAAATAAAATTATAATTATAAACAAAACTACTAATTGTTTTATCGTTAAAAAACCGGTGAATGTGCAAGTACCTAGCACCGGTAAAATATCGGTCGGTTTTTTACCTGCCGTCCAGAAGTCGGTGTCTGTGCAATTAGCCTAACCCGCCCGAAAATGATTTGAACTAGAGGTGGGCATAGTAGTTCCTTTTAGGGAATAGTTCCTTTTAAACTAGTTCATTAGAATGAACTAGTTCAAATGAACTACTTAGTTCATTTTTCAAAAGAACTATATAAATACTGAACTAAGAGAGGAATTGAACTATGGAAAAAAAGCAGGGAACTGAGATGTCAAATGAACTAGAAAGGTTATAGAAAAAATAAAAAAACCTCTTAACTTTTTTATTTACATTTTTTTTATATTTATGATATATTTACATAGATTACACTTATTTTCTATATCTTTTATTAACATCTATATGATATTTATTTTATATCATATTTAGATGTTAATGAGATATATTTTCTATATCTTTTATTAACATCATCTGTATGAAACTAAATCTTTCATCGTAATATTCCCTGATTTCCAGCAATCTGATTAACTTGAAAATTTGCACATGTTTCAAGGACCTATGACAATACAGTAATTGCACAACTTTCTTTTAATATTCTCACTTAGTCTAGTTTAAATTATCCCCAAAATGGGGGCCAGTCTTGCAAAAGCTGGATCAGTAGGTTTTATGTTTTTATATGGACCAGATGGGTTCTGAGATTACAATATCAAAAATGAAACTTAATTTGATTAGGGGAAAATGTTTTGGGGGGGGGGGGGGGCAAAAAAAACTCAAACTTTTTTCAGATTCTAGAAAAAACATAGAAAAATGGTTTCATCGTAAATGTTATATTTAAAAAACTTAAGTTTATTAAATTGTGTGTCTAAAGACACCCCTTAAGCTGAATTAGATTTGGGGGTTAAGCTACAATCCATTTCCAAACATCAACGAAATTTGCAAACTTACAAAAAATTTTAGTTTAGGTCATGTTTAATAGTCCATCACACAGAAATAACTAATCTAATCAATGAATGTTGTATACTAAAAGTTGTAGATCATTACATTGTGAGCAAAACAGGATTTTTAAAGCAAAAAATTGTCCATTTCTATTCTGAGATATGTCAAAAAACCAACAATTATTGGTTGAATTTGGATAAACTTATTGCAAACAAATCATGAATAATGAACTTTAAGAATACTACGAATTGTAATAAAAAGTGTTAGGAACTTAGGTTCAGTTAAGTTTCTCTTATTCCATTTGTTCTTTTCAGAACTAATGGAATAAGAGTTTCGTTGAGTTTTTAAAAAAACAACAAAACACAACAATAGAAATATAATATAGACGCTACACGTAGTAAGAGCAATATGGAGGTTGCTTGTTCAAGCTTTTTTACGTCCTTCGGCTGAGGACACGACAAAACACGATTCTACCCGAATTGATGAACTAAGTGACGACGAACTACCTAGTTCACTTAGTTCATTTAGCTACCTAGTTCGTTTAGTTCAGTAGTTCCTTAGGTCCGACGGATCCCTGTCCGAGTGGTGGGATAAAAATGAACTATAGTTCGAACTACCTAGTTCACTTAGTTCATTTAGCTACCTAGTTCGTTTAGTTCAGTAGTTCCTTAGTTCCGACGGATCCCTGTCCGAGTGGTGGGGTAAATGAACTATAGTTCACCAAAACAGAGATCGGTCTTTATAGTTCATTTACATCAGGGGTGCTCAAACGGTCGATCGCGATCGACTAGTCGATCGCGAGTGCTTTTTGGGTAGATCTCGAGAAGAAAAAAAATTTTAATAAGTAGGTAGGTAACTAAACTACAAAAATGTATTACGTAATAAAATAACACTGCTTGCGGCAAAAGGTGGCTTTATCAAAGGAACGCGCGGCACTTGTCAAAGAAAAGCCGTGTTGTTTCTAGACGAGAGACAGTACAGTCTAGTTTCGGGCGGCGCGTTTGACGGGAACATTCGAGACTTTCGTTCACGCCGATATAAATGTTGCGCCTGCAGGAATTGGAGTCATTCTGAATTGTAACTTGATGGCGATCCTACGTCGATACAAAGTTTATTATTAAATAGTGGAAAATGAGTGCAGTGAAGAAATCTAAAACGTATCATTTTAATAAGGATTGGGAGTAAGAATTTTTTTTTTGTATGGTGAAGGGTAAGTGCATTTGTGTTATTTGTCGTGCGTCAGTTGCAATACCTAAGCGTGGTAACTTAGAGAGGCATCATAAAACGGTTCATAAAAACTATGAAAAGGATTTTCCGCTACCGAGTGAATTAAGAAAACGAAAAGTAAGTGATTTGATATCTTGTTTGAAAAAAGAACAATCCATGTTCACAAGACCAGCCAAACAATCAAAAGCTGCTACGATCGCGTCATTTAAAATATCTCATATTTTGGCGAAACACAAGAAACCATTTGAAGATGGATCGGTGGTGAAGGAAGCATTTATTGAAGCGGGTGAGACTTTATTTGGAGATTTTAAAAATAAAACAGAAATCATGTCTGCTATTAGAGAACTTCAGTTATCTCGTCCGACTGTCACAAGGCGTATTGAAGTCATGAGTCAGGACATCGCAGATAAACTAAAACATGATATCATGGAATGTACATACTTTTCTTTACAGTTCGACGAATCCATCGATATGACAGACACTGCCCAGCTGTGTATTTTTATTCGGATGGTATTCAATGACATGTTGGCTAAGGAAGAATTTTTGACAATCATTCCTCTGAAGGGGAAGGCCCGTGGCGAAGATATATATGACGTTTTCTTCAATTTTGTAAAAAACTACGAGCTACCAATATATAAATTAGTGTGCATTACAACCGATGGAGCACCAGCAATGACTGGAAACAAAAACGGGTTTGTGGCATTGTGTCGAGCTAATGAAGAATTCCCTTCATTTTTTTCATTCCATTGCATTATACATCAACAAGTTTTGTGTTCAAAAGTTTTAAACACGGAGGAAATTATGGGCATTGCAACAAAAATTGTGAATTCCATCCGTGCACGTAGCTTGCAACGGCGGCTCTTTCAGTTGCAGTTGGAAGATAGGGAGTCAGCTGAACACACTGATTTAGTTCTTCACACGGACGTCAGGTGGTTGAGTCGCGGAAAATTCCTAGAAAGGTTTCAAGAATTATTGCCCGAAATAACAGCTTTTCTAGACGAAAGAGGTGATGACACTCAGATTTTGAAAAACGAAAAATGGCTAAATGATTTGGCATTTTTGACTGACATCACAATGCACTTAAACACCGTTAACTTGGAGCTTCAAGGTAAAGGAAAAACTATTATTGAGATGATTAGCGCAGTAAACGCATTCAAAAGTAAATTGCAACTTATGATAGATCAACTGAAAAGAAAGGATCTGAAACATTTTCCGTCTTTGAAAGCAAGGATTCCTCAGTTGAATTATGATACGTATGAGGCTGAATTATCAAATATTTTGGGACAATTCGAAATGCGTTTTTATGATTGCAGTAAATTGGAAAATATAGCATCATTTATGAGTTATCCTTTTTCATGTAAAAACATTGAGGAATTAGCTACTGAAATAGCAAGTCAGTTTAATATGAACTCATGTTCTGTTGAAAATGAGTTGGTGCAGATTATATCAGATATACATCTCAAAGCTACAGCATCTGATACAAATTTCTGGTGTTTTATATCTGAAGATAAATATCCGAATGTAAGGCAAATCGCCCTTCAACTGACGGCATTTTTCGGGTCAACTTACTTGTGCGAGTCTGCATTTTCTGAAATGAAGATAATTAAGTCAAAATATCGCAATCGACTAACTGACGATCATATGTCATCATGCTTGAGATTAGCACTCAGTGGTTACGTACCATCTTATGAAAAGTATGCTGAGGACATGCAGTGCCACGCTTCAACATCCAAAGCCACTCCTTAGTTAAGTTTAACACCATATGTAACTCTTTTGTTTTGTAACAACAAATAAACTCGCAATTTTGAATAACTATGAGTTTTTTCATTGATATTGTAGAGAAGAACCTAACTAAACCTAACCCAAACCTTGACTAAAATAATGTACCTATATTGTGCAGAAAGCTAATATCTATATATGCTACGGTACACCCTACCTAGGTAGGTAGGGTGTATCGTGTATGTACGACAACCCTGCATCACACACACTTGCAGTCTCAGAGTCGATCGTAAGTAGTCTAAAAATATTGAGGTAGATCGCCAGCAGTTCAAGTTTGAGCACCCCTGATTTACATGAACTAGTTCGTTCACGAACTACTCATCTCTAATTTGAACCCAATGCTGAGCGCGCTGAGACCCATGCCCCAACTCATTCTATCATCAAGCCAAATTATTTATTTTTGCTTCTCTTTGGATGTAATGCAGAAGGTTATACAACGGTTATTTTGTTTTGTTTTTCAAGAAAGAAAAAACTCCTTTAATAATAGGATATTTGTTAATATAGTATTATGGAAATTTACAGATCGAGATTACGACTTCAGAAAAATAGTCTTGAGCATTAATATTGCTATAATGTATTTGTTGTTGCCTTCATACTTATCTTTTATCCTTAATTACTAGATAAGGCACTGTAATATTATATTAAAACTATATTCAAAAAATGTCTGAAGATGAGTGTGATTATATGTCAGATGTATTTCTTTTAGAAAGGTGAAGAACATTATATATTTTATTTCACTTACTTTTCTCTTCTTATTTTTGTGATTATCTCTTTTCAATTTTCCTGATTGCACAATGATTTTTTATTACAGTGTAGAAAAGGACATTCGACCAGGTTTAATTCATAACCGATCTACAAAGAGAAATATAGAACTATCTAAGAAAAGAGAGAAAGATAACCAAATTAACAAAGATAAACACAAACCAAAGAAAATTATTGAAAAAGAACTGTTACAAAATGGGTTACAGACCCCTCTTACATCAGAAAATAAAGGATTTGCGATGTTGCAAAAAATGGGGTTCAAACCAGGCTCTGGCTTGGGAAAAACAGGTTTGGGCTTTTGCAGATATTTTATTTTAACAGTTTATATCTATAAATGAAGATGTTATGGTTCTTATATTTGTGCTAGTTATATCTTTAAATACCTTTGAATTTGTATATATTTTTTCCATCTGTCTGTATTCTTAATAAATAATAATGTGGATTTGGAACCTACCTTTTATTTTTAAATTTAATGTTAGATATAATTGAATATATTATTACGATATCAATAATGTTTAGTTACAATACTTTTCTAAGAACAACAGAAAATATTTGTAATCATTCTACATTTTTTAGATAATAGTCCATTACCAGTGCTTCAGTCAAAAGGTTGATGCAAGTTTTTACTTTGATATAATTTTATGTATCCCTTCCACTCAAATCATTCCTAGAGATCAGATTTTTCTGAGTTAGACAGGGATGTCATATTGATATTGTTTTTGAAGTTATACTACTGTTACTCATATTTTTTTTACATTCCAGTGGTTCTCCTGTTAATCTCATGAAATATATACCATGTTATCACTACTGCTTGAGGCAGATATCAGCTGTGGATTTATGCTTGTTTATCATATAAACTACCCTTTAAGGGTCCTTTCAGTGGAGACTGGGTATGTCTGTGAATTTCATAACTTAAAAGAGACAGAATGTATAATCTAATTAAGGATAAATATTGGAGGTAGTTAGAAACCATATACAACTGAAGGTAAGGTATTTTGCACGGGGGAAGAGTTGGGAGCACTGGTAATGGATTAGTACCAAAGTGTATTTTATTTTATTTTTAAAAAATGTTTTGAAAACTATTCTTGTATTTAACTGTACAAATTTTTGTAGCCTTAGTTAATTTAATTTTTAATTAATATTATTTTCTATAGGTGAAGGAAGATCAGAACCTATTCCTGTTGACATAAAAATTGATAGGGAAGGATTAGGGGTAAAAGCTCATATTGCGGAAATCCGTGCTGCAAGAGCTAAGAAATTAAGGGAAGCAAAAGAATCGGCACCTTCATTTGAAGATTATCGAGCTAGAATCATTGAAGAAGCTAATGAAAGAAAAGCAGGAATCGATTTATTTAAAAGTCAGAGGGTGTGCTATTCACTTGACACCAAAGAGGTTAGTTCTTGTTCTTATTTTACTAAATATTATTATTTTTAAATAAAATATTATGCTTATTTTACATCTAGACTTAGAAATTATGAGCATAGTTCAGTTATTTTTTTGGCAAAAATAATTTAGATATAAACTTGTTTCACTCCATGATACTTTAAGTTAATTTAGTAATTCTAGTACTTAGCATTGATGAATGATTTGCCACTTGTATTGGTATTTTTGTTTATTAAAAACAAGTCTGAAGAATGAAAATATGTACTAATAGCTTTTGCAAGTAATTCATCAATTCCTAATTTTAGTAATTCTTGTGTATCATGCGTACCTCAACAAAAGTCTAGTAGTTAATGGTCAATGGTATAAGAGAGATTTTGATCTGTTTGGAGTAGTAGATTTATCTATTAAATTTTTATCTAGAAGGCAGATATAGTCTCTGTAGGTGAAAAGCTTGTAAATTTTATTAGTTTTCTTTATTTTTATATATTTCTATATGTTATATTTATTTAGATGTCTGTGTATTGCTTATTTTTTTTTTTTTTTTTTTTTTTTTTTTATGGCTGTTTAAATGAACTACCATTATTTTTATTATTATATTTTTTAGAACGTTATTGCTCCTTTAGAAGAGTGGTTTTGGCCAAGTGACAAATCAGAGAAGGAAACAAATGAAGATGAAGAAGAAGTAAAAGAAATTGAAGAAATACCTCTAACCGTAAGTTTTTATGTTTTGTTTCACTACGCATAAACTTGAAGAAGCCTAATTTTATTGAATTCTGATTACTCACTATATTTTTTTGCTGAAATTAGCCTTGACTGCATACTCAATATATTTTATCACAATCGGTGTTAAGCATTGTCAGTAGCTGTAAAGTACTGACACTTTTTCAGCTCAGGTTTTTGAAAATTATTCAAGCAACTTGAAAAGTTAAATTTAGGATTCACTCATTTGTTAAAAAGAATGACTGATTTTAAGTTAATTTGTTTTAGTCTCCAATATGATTAGAGCTATTGCGGTAAATCAAAGACTTCCAAGAATAGTGGAAATTAATTTATAAATTGGTTGGGCTCATCCGATACATGTTCATCTCATTTATCCTCTAGATGTCCCTTCTTACTATCAAAACTACCATTGTTTTTCTATATTGATCTGATTGATATCTTAATTGCTGTTTGTAGATTTATATGGTAGGTTTTGTAAATAATGGAGGTGTCATTAAAAATTCGTGTATTTTTTTTTTAAATATACAAAGATTGTTTCAAAATCAAACAACTGTTACAATCATACTTACTGGTTACCATTTTTTTCAATTGATGCTTTTCAATTATAACTGACAGTTAGCCTGTTACCATTATTAAAATGTGGAAATTACATTGACATTCTCTTCAAATATTGTTAAGATTTCCCAAACTGAAGTACCAATAAAAAGATGAGTCTTCAGAATTTCTTGATTTTAATAGTCATCTATTGGCCCTTATGATTTTGTTTTTTCTTATGTGATATCTTTAATATGAACTCAGTATTGCTATATCTCTCCAACTGTCTATCTTACAGTTATCTTGATCTCTTTAATTATCGATTCCATAAAAATTAATTTAAGTTCATATTTAGAGAGACAGACATTTCAAAATGAGCCTCAGAAACAGACTTATTCTTTATAAATCAGCCATCCAAGATCAGTTTGATTATACCTATCTAAGAGTTTAACTTTAAAAAAATAATTGCAAAAAACAGTAATTTTTTGCTACCTAAAACTGAATCATATTTTGAAACATACAATAACTCTGAAAAACCAATTATATGTTAACTAACATTCATAAAAGTATATGAAGTATATTCAATAAAAATAGAACTGTATTTTTATTTGACAAGCCAGTGAACTGTTTACTAATTGCACCACACTCAATTCTGGTTGTAAGCAGGAAACATATTCTTTGTTGTATCAATGTTGATCAGCTCTTCTGTCCTATGACAGACCTTCCTGGGGTGAATGTTTTAGGAAATTGATACTTGACTTTTCATACGTTTTAGTGGTATTTTTTAAATAATCTAAATGATATAAAACCAACCATTTTCTATTGAATATTGTAATTCGTATTCTGAATTTTTGTTAGGTTCAAGACAAACTGGAGATGATAACAGTTTATTTAAGAAAAACTTACTTCTACTGCATATGGTGTGGTACAAATTATGATGATGAAAAGGATTTACAAAATGAATGCCCAGGACCAACAAGAAGTGATCACTAAGGTTTATGAAAGGAAGGAATAATCATTTGACAGAATCATATGATATGATTTAATCATTGGGGACTAAGATCTTAACGACCCTGCTGTATTACTAGTAAATATTGTATAAATAAATGTGGCCTATAGTATTTGACAATTTTTTTTTCTCTTTTTTACAATGGTTTTTTCTTGTAAAAAATATTTGTACAAAGAAATTTAAAATACATGTTTTAATGAATAAACTATTTTAGAATTACTTTTCCAAGAAAATTGTTCACTTAGTTATAAAATACATTCACTATCTTGTAATGCTGGCTGTTGTGATTAATGTCAAATAGTTAAGAGGATTAATTATCCGACATTCTCTGACAATTATACTTAGTGTGGCTCAACCTTTCACGGATAATGGATTATGAAATTATTTACCAGTCAACATTATGGTTCTGATACAGTATTGTATCTGTGAGATCCACAGTTGTTTTTTTACTGTCTCTGTGAAGTGCAGTGTGAAAGAGGTTTGTGCCAGCCTCTTCATTTCTACATGGTGAATAATAATTTAATTTCAACCAAGCTTGTAGATGTTTTTTATTTTATTGTCCAACAAAACTTAAGTCAGTAATAATTGAAAATCATAAAAGCTGGTAATATACTCCTAAGAGTAATGGGAATAAGTGCAATAAAGTTAGTTTTTCTAATGCAGCTTCATCTTGAGTAAGTTTTTATTTTCTAAATGCAGTTACTTCATTTCTAATTTTTTTTTTTAACCATGAAACTTTTTGTGTTTGAATTGGATATTTTCCTCAACGCTGTTGGCACAAGAGGAAGACAAAGAAGAATTTGATATTTTTTCAAATAGCAGTTTTGAATTAATAATTGATGTTTGTTTTTTTGAACTTTTCTAAAGTATTATAATATGTACGAGATAAAAACAAAAATCAATTGTGGATATCCAATTGTGCCACAATAGGTTTTATTGTGGTAGGGACCACCTTTAGTTTCATGCTAATGTAATTATATAGCGACACAATATCAACTGACATTTACAATGCTATGGAACTGGGTTAGTTATCAGCTCTCCCCATTGACAAAGGAAGTAGTACTATACTTTAATATCAACAGAACAATAAATGAACCAAATTATAAAAATCAACACATAGCACAACAGAGGTCTTCTAAAAAGGAAATAAAACCTACATGATAATGTAATAATACTTCTAAATAATTAGATGACTAAGATAAAATAATCTCAGTGATGAGTATTTGTTAATGTATACGATAAAGTACTATTAAACAAAAGGTTCTGGAAATTGCACTAATAAGAAATTGGATTTTAATGTCAATTGTCTATGCATAGTGATATGAGAGAACCTGTGTTGTAAAACTAGAAGATCTCTGTCCCAATCAGATCAAAGTAGTTATGTTGTAACAACTCAGACTATAATAAAGAATTTATTATAGTCTGAGTAAATGCAGTAAGTTATAGTTTACTCAAGTTCAAGTTCGATCTCCATAAGTTCAACAAATAATTGTAGTATTGGAGGTCGGTACCAAACAATGTTAGTCAGAATGCAAGAAACTTTAATAAATTTAGGGTTTGTTTCAACCACAAACTCCATAATTCATTATTCGCTGGTACCAAACTTATTTCTAATATTATTCAACGTGAATAATTATCAATTAATAATAGCAATATATTTAAAAGGAGTTTAGTAATTTTTTTTCATTACAAAACAGTAAAGGTAGAAAAAAATACATATTCCTTAAATCAGATTATATTTACAATTATTATTGAACAAAAACAACAAATAGTGTTTTAAAATTACCTACAGTTCATAGCTTTAAGAAATGATATACACATATAGTCCTAATCATAACATTGCATTGAAAGTAAGGGAAGATAATATTTTAATGGCTATATACATTAATAATCGAACAACTTATGTTAATTTACAACTCAAAAATTTGAGCTTTTACAATGAAAAGGCACCATATCCATTTGAGCTTTTAAACATAATGCCTTCTTCTTTTCAATTAGTTGCATTAAATGTTTCCTTTGATTATTTAACTCTGGAACAGTCAATAGATAACCCTTCTTAAGAGAATTAATGTCAGCCAGATTCTCTTTGCAATCTCTTCTTAAACCTTCTATTTCTGAAAGAAAGTTCCTCTCATCCTCTTCTAGGTAATCGGTGAAATGAGAATTTTCATTTAATTTATCACGATTTCTTGTTAAACCACTGAAAAAAATTATCTAATAGAATTATGTTTTTAAAAAGTCATATTAACCTTCCATTACTAGCGGTCAACTGTGAGATGATCCAGCGAAGTAAAGTTTCTGTAATTAACAGAAAAGAGCACGTGTAAGCTTACCCTTCTAGCAATCCTCCTCACTCCTCCACTCAGTCTTAGGGTAAGTTTCAATGAGTGAATTTGATAGATGTAGAAGTGAAAATCATCTCTCAGGTGTGCTGCGACCACAAATGTCAGTTATTTAAATTCAATATACTTTCATGAACTAATATCTGTCTCCTGTTTTAATTCATTTATATTGATAAATAGGAAATAGTTTTTTTTTTAATCTATATAAATGTCGAAAAAAAATTAGGTTTGGGATATATTAGGTACACCACAGTGCAGTAATTACATAGTGGGGATATGGTTACAGTGGGAATATCCCTAAATCAAATTGTTAAGGATGATTAATTTGATATTTTTCTTTTAATTTATATAATTAGAAAAACTAATTAACAGAATATGTAATTTTGGCTTTTTTCTCAGCTTATATTTTTAGCACCGCATTGTAGTTATCTCCAATTATTATTATTATTATTATTTTTTTAAACATTTATTATACTTTATAATTTTTTATAGGTTTAAGTTAATTTCAACTATTAATAGGTATAGTTTTTTGGATTGGTACGTGCATATTTTTCTAGTTCACATGTGTTTCCAATATTTTTTTAATATAAATTCTAAAGTACTTAATAAATAATAATGTTTCATAAAATAAATTTTTTAAAATTTATTACTACTCAAATTATGGCTTTTCCATTCCTCTTTACATATACATATATAAAGTAAAAAAAAAAAAATCAACGTTTCCATTTTTTACTGATGAATCACCTCACAGGTGAGCTGTGAGGTCTTGTGAATACAGGTACTGCGAATAACGGAAGGTTAAGAGTTCATTAAAATCAACTTACTAGCAACAAAATAGTGTATTTAAGACATCGTACTTTATTTCATTTAACTAATAGTTTAAAAATAAATTTAAGATAGTGTCTAATTTTACCCCTTTTATTAATTAATATACAGTGGGCCCAAAAAGTACACCTACATTTTTTCTAATATCTTAGTATTATAAAGGTTAATTGTTTGTTACTTAATTTGTTTAAAAAGTAGCATACAACTTTTAATTGTTTAGGGCAATTGATTGAGCTAATTCAAAAGAAACTGTCATTAAAAAATAAAGTATGAATTTCAAGGGTAAAAAAAAGTATTGGCACAGTTGTATAAACTTAGATAATAAGTTTTTTATTTGCAATACCACATATTTTAATTCTTGCAGTCTGAAATATATACAAACCAAAATGTATACGATTATTTTACACTATATTTTGAATAGTTCAGTGTTAATAAAATGGGGAAAACACAAAATGATTGTTTATAAATATGAATCCGTATGGTTAAATTTCGTTTTTGTGGATTTAGTTATTGTGAAATTCTGTATAGACCCTTGAAATTTACATTTTATTTTTTATAATTACAATTTCTTTTCAATTAGCTCAACCAATTGTCTCCAAAAATTAAAAGTTGTGTGCAACTTTTTAATCAAGTTGAGTAACTAACAATTAACCTTTATAATACTAAGATATTAGAAAAAATGTAGGTGTACTTTTTGGGCCCACTGTATATTAATTAATAAATAGTGTCTAATTGTACCCCTTTTATTAATTAATATACAGTGGGCCCAAAAAGTACACCCACATTTTTTCTAATATATTAGTATTATAAAGGTTAATTGTTAGTTACTCAACTTGATTAAAAAGTTGCACACAACTTTTAATTTTTGGTGACAATTGGTTGAGCTAATTGAAAAGAAATTGTAATTATAAAAAATAAAATGTAAATTTCAAGGGTCTATACAGAATTTCACAATAACTAAATCCACAAAAACGAAATTTAACCATACAGATTCATATTTATACACAATCATTTAGTGTTTTCCCCATTTTATTAACACTGAACTATTCAAAATATAGTGTAAAATAATCGTATACATTTTGGTTTGTATATATTTCGGACTGCAAGAATTAAAATATGTGGTATTGCAAATAAAAAACTTATTATCTAAGTTTATACAACTGTGCCAATACTTTTTTTGACCCTTGAAATTCATATTTTATTCTTTAATTACAGTTCTTTTTCAATTAGCTCAATCAATTGCCACTAAAAAATAAAAGTTGTATGCTACTTTTTAAACAAATTAAGTAACAAACAATTAACCTTTATAATACTAAGATATTAGAAAAAATGTAGGTGTACTTTTTGGGCCCACTGTATATTAATTAATAAAAGGGGTAAAATTAGACACTATCTTAAATTTATTTTTAAACTATTAGTTAAATGAAATAAAGTACGATGTCTTAAATACACTATTTAATACACTGGAGCCACTATATATCCAATAGAATACATTATCAATTAAAACACAACTGACACTGCATATACTCACACAATTTGCTTAATAATCATTAATAAAATAATTTTTACAAATAAAAACAAAAAAAGTACTTCCTCAGAAAGACTGAACAAATATTGGTACTTGTGTACTATACGGACCCCTGTGATTTGATAGCAGATAACAGTTATTCTATGAATATTACTTTTAATAAATATATGACTTAAATAACCTTATTTCTCAGATCCAAAAACAATACAGATTATTAATATTGATTAATATGTACAATATAAAGTGGCTTTTTAGAATAATTAATTAATAATGAAGAAAGCGTGGTTAGATTTTTTTCAGGGAAAGGACATTATTTCAAAAGAAAAGATATGCAGTAATGGACAATTTATGAGTTTATTTTATTTAGATTATGTTAGATGGAAATGTAATGTGAAAACTGTAAACTGAAGAACGGTGTAAGGTGTGGGGCTTCAGGGTTCAAATATTATTTTAGACTACCTCCCTCTGCTATACCTTTGTGCTACCTTCTATACAAAAAGGGATACACTCATAAAACTGTCAATCCTAAGTTCAACTTTAACTAATACAAAAGAATTGGAAGATCAAGGGGCCGCGCAAAATGGGACAATAAAAGAATAAGAGAGATAAGAAGAGATTTCTTTTTTTCACACCTTGTGGAATTTATATAGAGGACTCAATTAAAACAAAAGGGTCCTTTTGGTTAGAACAAAATATTTAATTGCAAATAAACAAATGTTTAAAGTTGTTATAGTTCTTTTTATATAATCACTGTTATCTGGTCTCAGATCACGGGGACCTGTATAATACACAAGTACCCAATTATTTTTATATCTAGAGATCACAATCTTATATGAATGAGTTTATAAAACAATCCTATATATCTTATCAGTGCATCTTAATTTCACCACAATATATTAGGTCGAAACACATGAACCACATTTTTATCACATATTCTAATATTTCTATAGATTCGACAAAAAGTAAGCTCAAGGCCTATAATGATTCATTAATCTAAATTATATATTATTAAATAGGCATAAATTGAGGTTAGACCAGAATTCTGAGTGAAAATATGAAACATGGATGACTATAATACAAATATATTAAAAATGTTAATACTCTAAAATTCTCAGGACACCCCATATTAAGATAAGTTAAAGTTTCATAAATCATACCTTTTGATTTTAGCATATTCAGTTTTCAGTTCCATTTCAAAACTATCCCAGTTTTTCTTTTCTTCTTCTATAGCTTCAATGTACCTAAAATATAAATAATATAAGTAAATAAATAAAATATTCATTCTTTTATAGGTATTGCAATTTTCAATGGGTCTTGATTAAATTAACAATGACTTTAATCTGAGATATTATAAATTATAAACTATGATCGTACTTAGTTAAATAATCATTACATCCAGGTTGCCCAAAATTGTTTTTGTTTCTGTTGTAATTAGTGCCTACATAAAACAAACATAATTAGTTTAAAGCAATATAAACAAAAGATAGGAGTACATAGTATTTGTTTACTACTTATGACATACTATAACATTCTACATATGAAAATCTCTTACCAGCCAAAATGCTAGTCCTTCTTTTCATTCTTCTAGGAGGAGTTTCATCCACATCCATCATGGCAAACTGATAATTAACTCGACAATATTAAACCTTTATTTATTATTATAATATAGATGGGAATTTGTTATAACTGCTCTGAAGCCAAATTTAATCAGCCGCCAAAACAAAACATAAATAATACAAAGAGGTCGACATAGGTATAGATAATTTAGATTCAAAGATACTAAACTATAACAAAATGATTGAAGGCCTCTTTAGAATTTAGTCGGAGCTCATTATGTGTGTAATTTTGTGGTTTTAAACCTTTTAACCCAACTAAATTTAAAAATGTTGATTATTTTTAATATGCTTTTATTAACTTCACTTGTATGTAACGGAATCTTTCATTGTAATTTTCACCAAATTCCAGCTATTTCATTATCTTGAAAATTTGCACACGTGTTAATGACCAAAGACAATACAATAATTACTCGACTTTGTTTTAATATTCTTACTCAGTCCAGTTGAAATACCCCCAAAAGGGGGAGGCTGCCTTGCAAAAGACGGAGTAGTTGGTTTTATCATTGAATATGGTCCAGATGGGTCCTGAGAATAAAATATCAAAAATGTAACTACAGTTGATAAGGGGGAAAAAATTTAGGGGAAAAAAAAACCAACATTGTAGCAAAAACCATATACAAAAATGGTTTAAATTGAAAAATGTGTAATTTGCAAAATTAAAGATTATTATATGTTGGAGGTAAATTTATAATTTAGTGTGTTTTTTGTTCTATGTATTACAGTAAATATACCTTCCCT
This sequence comes from Euschistus heros, assembly GCA_003667255.2. Taxonomy (NCBI): domain Eukaryota; kingdom Metazoa; phylum Arthropoda; class Insecta; order Hemiptera; family Pentatomidae; genus Euschistus; species Euschistus heros. The sequence continues at coordinate 399,479 of RCWM02000205.1, read as the reverse complement.
CTTCTATAAAATTAGATCATATGTTTTCTACTGAATATGTTCTTCTCTGTGTTCAATTATAAAACTTAAGACTTTAATATCTTTTTATTCTTAAAACTTTTAACCTACAACAGGCTATGGGCCCAGAAGTGTAAAAAAAGAAGAGAAGTGTAAAACTAAATACTAGGATTTTAAATGATTAAAAATTAACTCGTGGTTCGTGACGTGTTTAAAAAGTGTCGTAACCTATCGTTTTTCTGTGATTCGTGGCGAGTTTGAAAATTATCGAAACGTGTCGTTTTTTTTTGTTTGTTTTTTTCATTTAATCACTATGAATTCCTTTGGACAGTCAGACGATGTCGCTTATATCGAGCAGCTGGAGGGAGCTGAAAATTATCAGGTATGAAAATTATATATAGATGTTTTGTTACAATCGGCCGGACTTGATATTATTTCGGGAGAAGTGAAATTAGAAACACTTACTCAAGATAAAGACAAAAAAGATTTTATAAGAAAAGATGCAAGAGCTAAAAAAGCTATTCTAGCAACAATTAATGGAGCGGTTTTGAATTACATATTGATGTGCAAAACATCAAAAGAAATGTTAGAAAAGATAACAAAAATATACGAAAAAAAACAGTGATGATCCAGTTAACCACCTGCTACAAAAGTTATTTAGTTTTGAGTACAATCAGGCAAAAGATATGGCCCCAAACATCAGTGATTTACTGATATTAGTGAAGAAATGATTAATTCCAAAATATTAGCTATACTGCCCCCAGAATATGGCAGAATACCGCATGGAATCCTACCTTAAAAGATGATAGAACACTCAACAATCTAATGATACGGCTGTATTCTGAAGAGTCCAAACTTTTGGTAAGCAACAAAAAATGAAGAACTTATAGCGTTTAAGACATCAACAATAAATAATAAACCCATTAGAAACTGTAAGTGTTTCAACTGTAACAAATTTGGACATTTTGCAAATAACTGTCCACAAAAAAAGAAGATAGTTTACAAAGACCTGAAACCGTGCAAATACTGCAAGAAGACTAATCATAAACCAGAACACTGTTTTTTTCGAGAAGAACATGAGGAACGAAATAAGAACAAAGAAAAGATTGCCTATATTGCTCAAAAACACGAATATAAAGAAGATAATGATTTCAAATTTTACAGACAGTGTATCATCCTTCCACATGACAAACAACCGCTCTTTGCTATCTAATTTCAGATTAGAAAAGGATGAAGTAAAAGTTGCCAAGAAGAACCAAGCACTATCTACCACTGGTATAGGAGTTTTGGATACAAAAGAATGCACATTAAAAAATATCATTCTTGCCCTCTGTCTAGATAGTAAGTTCATTTCAAGGTGCAATAACTGAAAATGGAGGCGAAGTACTTAACAAAAAAGAAAAAGTAGTAATGTACAAAGATGATCATATACTTGAAGGAAAAAAAACAAACAAATGGATTGTGTGCTTTGAAACTTACGCCAGAAGATAAAGAAAAACAGTGTCTCAGAGTAGTAAACAATAAAAAAGATACTTCATACTGGCATAGAATTATGGGTCACCTGAGCTATGATTATCTAAAACAAATAAATAAGCAAAATTCATTGGGTATATCATCCACTATTATACAAAATACAAATAGCAACTGTGAGGTGTGTTTAAAAGCAAAACACTCTTGTTTTTCGTTCAGTGCAGAAAGAACTAGAGCATCCAGACCTCTTGAACTGATACATACAGATTTATACCAAATAGAACTGCCCACTTGGGACGGATATATTTATTTTTTAACCTGTCTTGTTGATTTTACATGTTTCAAACAAATATATTTGTTGAAAAGAAAATCAGACACAGCAGAATTTATTAAAAATTATGTTGCAGAAGTCGAAGCAAAATGGACATTACCTGTCTACAAAATTAGATGCGACAACGGACGAGAATCTGTAAATCAAAACTTATTAAATTGGACCAGAACAAAGGAATAATTATGGATTTTACAATCGCACATACACCACAACTTAATGCTAAAGCCGATAGACTAAAATAGATCTATCATGGACTAAACAAGAGCTCCCTTGTTTGACTCTAGTCTACCACCAAAAATGTGGGGTGAAGCAGCTCGTGTTGCGTGCTTCATCTTAAATAGATGTCCAACGAAGGGTCTCCCTGCTGATACAACACCATTTGAAATGTGGTTTGGCAAACAACCAGACTACACTTGAATGCATATTTTCGGATGCAATGCATATGCAAAAGAATTGAAAAAACTAAAAAAGCTCGACACCAGAAGTGAAAAGTATATACATGTTGGTTACTCACTAAATCGATATCGTTTATGGGACGAAAACAAACAAAAAATAATTTACTCTAGAGATGTCATTTTTGATGAAGAAATTACTCAGGATAAAGGTAACATGGATAAAAACTTTGATTTCTTTTATCAGTCACTAGAATGTGAAGAGGATGCAGTTGAAGAAGACATGTCCACAGAGAAACAAATCATCGGCCCTGAACAGGAAGAAACACAACAACAAGAAGAAAATGAAAAAAAAATTATGCAGACGAGTTGATAGAAGAAGATGAAGGCGAAGAAAATAATCTGGGTAGAGGACATATAAAAAAACAACAACCTAGACACTTTGAAGACTATGTGATGCAAACTTATAAAGAAGCAATAAATGGTCCCGATTCTATGGAATGGGAGATAGCTATAAATAGTGAGAAGGCTTCTCTTAAAAGACGTGTTTAAATTTATACCAAAAGGTTATATTTGAAAAGTTGAGAAAACAATTTGCACAACATGCCAGACAATAATGTGTGTTCTCAAAACATTGTAACACTATAAATTAAGTTATTTGTTGTTAATTCTAAAAAAAAATTTAATTTCTTTTAAAATTAAAAATTTACGGGGGAATGTTGGAGGTACATTTATAATTTAGTGTGTTTTTTGTTCTATGTGTTACAGTAAATATACCTTCCCTCTTCTATAAAATTAGATCATATGTTTTCTACTGAATATGTTCGTCTCTGTGTTCAAATATCAAACTTAAGACTTTAATAAATTCTTAAAACTTTAAACCTACAATACTACATTTTGCATCTAAAGGCATATCTTAAGCTGAATTCGATTTAGGCTTTTAGCCACAATTGAGCGACGATTTTCACAAAAGGTTTTGGTCATGTTTAAGAGTCTATTACACAAAAATGGCTAAGACAATAAAAAAAAAAAAAAATGTTAGATACTAATAGTTGTAGATTATTAGATTTTTTCTAAGATAGGTTTAGTTTGGTTTGCTATTAAAGCGTATATTTTTAGTTTTTTGAACTATAGTTTATTTAGAACTGAAATTAAGAATAACCTTATTATTATTGCTGAGTTATTCTTAAATAATTTTTGTCCATTTCCTTCATTATTTCTGGATTTATAAATAATAATTTCATTGATTTTTCAATGTCTCCACAGTTTCTCGATAAGTTCTTCCCATAAAATATTGCGTACGCCCAAGTAAAGTGGAATTACGCTAGGTTCATATTTGATTTGAGTAATATATTAATATATGTCAACATTTATGAGAATAAAATGAAAAATTCTGAAATTTAATATCAATTTTTATCAAATGAATAAAAACAGGTTCCTACTGGATAGGCCCTTGTGTATTTTTCCTTTTGGATCGTTTGAAAATAAAATCAATGCTATTTCAAAACTATATTTGATAGCTGGAAATGTACCGAATCTTTTTCAACAAAAGTATATTAGAATTAACATTATATATTCAAAAGTTTACAAATATATGATCTGGTTGGTTTAACGGCACTAAGAGAAGTCATGTTTAAAAACTCAGACTTGTTATGTTAATATTTTTGTCTTATTCTTTGTACTTTTGATAACTAATCGTTTCCAGTGTTCCAGGCCCTCCACCGCAAAATACCTTATCTCAGGTTATATCCGGGTGTCGACATACATCTATGTTTTCCTATCATTAGTTCGTACTTCTTGCCTCTTTAAGTTCTGAATCGCCGTAAAAGTCAAGGCTCCGTTGCAAATGACCGTTTGAAGGTTTATTTACTTCTGAGTGAGCGTAACGAGAGTCAGATGCTGTTATCTACCTGTAGCAGTCCATTGCATTTAATTTATAAAATTAATAGTGGGAACAATGGAAAGTATGTTGCATTACTTCGAAAAAAGGTCAATGAGGTCTCTCTGGTAATCATGGAAAATTCTGGTCTATACAAATAATTCGAATATTGTAATTTAATGAAACGGTCACATAGTTAATAATACAGTGATAACCTGAATCTATAGTGTCTGTGTGGCTTTTGGCTGTAGCCATGGAGTTATAGTACTATGGAGAGGCCCTTCCCGTATATTGTTCCGTGAGGGGCGAGACCGAAACATAACCGGCCACGCCCACTATGCCCATCTGGCGACTTGAATTCTATATAGCCTAGTGCAATTGAAAGGATTCGCAATGAATAAAATAAGTAAATCACTAAAGTAAATAAATCACTAAAATAAAATAACAGCAGTATAATGCCTAGGAAGCCAAAATTTGAACTGATAAGAGGTTAATATACTGATAATACGGTTCACACCAAAATGGCTGCCTGCCCTGGCTATTGAGAGGTAAGCCCCTTCCACTTGTCTATAACTCCGTGGCTGTAGTATTTTAGGCCGGCGCACTTCCTTAATTACTTAACCTATCAGATAAGTGTTGAGTCTTTTTAAATGACTGGTGTAGCGGTCTGGTGTGTTAGGGTGAGTCTCAACGCACCCGGTAATGCGACAGAAAGTCGTGGGTTCGAATCCCACCTGAGTGGGTTAAAATCTATTTCGTGGTGGACTAAAGAATTGAATCTGGACTTTCCCATCACGGCTAGAATAGGTAGGTAACTTGTAGGATAACCCGTCCTTCCTACCCTAGTCGGAGTACATAAGGACGTTCCCCCCAAAATAAAAAAAAAAAACTGACTGGTGTGACATGTGATGTGATACCAGATATTGGATGAATTTTTCGACAATGATAATTTTAACTACTTTACGTAGTCTTTAGTTTTGGAATCGTATTCCGTTGATGCTTGTGAAAATTTCCAATCTAAGGTACTTTCATAATACATAAGGTGTATTATCAGAACACATCAGGAATCATATTTATAAATTAATTTATTTATGTACAAATACAACTTGAAGTTTTCTGAGTGTTTTCAATTTTGTAAAAGCTTCAATTAGCATATATAGTCGGAAGCACAATATATCAGGCGAGGAATTTATACTTTTCAAATGTGTAATCACTTATAGACAATATCTTACCTGTGAAAGGTCTAAGCTAGATTTGGAACAAAAATAATTCACGGCCAGGTATGGGGGCCATCAAGGTAGTACCGGCGAGTCACGTGACTACCCAGATGTTTTGACGTCAGTATTATCTTCTGGCGGTATTGGATTCAGTCTGCAATCTGCCCCCTTCCTGGTCGTATGTTGTCCGTTTGTCCTGCATTTCTTATCGTGGCTTTTAATCATATTTATAGCAGTATTTTTCCTGGAAGTGGTTTTCTGATAATACATAACCTTGACTGACCACATTGTCTCACCTCAGCTAAATTTTCTTGTAGAACTACAGCTCATTACTTTGCTCATCGGTAAGTACTACAGATTTTGGCACTATGCTGATTTTAAAATGGTATTTTACTAGTCTTTTATGAGCATCATACAGAAAAAAAAAATTAACCCATTTAGCCTATTTTAATTCTCTCTGCTGATTTTTGGTATATCTGTCATTATTGTTATAAATTTGAAATTTGACACCTGTCAGATTTAGTGTACTTATGACTGAAAATATGATGTAACAATTTAATTAATTCAGTTTATCCATCCTCTTGTTTACATTAGTTTGGTGTATATTTATGGTTTAATTTTGTTTTCTGTAAAATAATGATTTAGCTGAGATTCAATTTTAATGTAATTATTTACCATTTTATAAAATGGATAAATACTATTAACTTTTCCAAGTGTGTTTACTAAAAAATCTTTTTATTTATCTACTAAAATAGATGAATAGATCTACTATTTATCTACTGTAATACAATTTTAAAGCATTTTTTTGACTTTACCATTAATATAATTTTGAAAAATAAGTTATTTATAAATGTATTTTGTCAGAAGAGATAAGATTTAATTTTTATTTCTTAAAATTCTCTTTATTTTTTGATTTGTATGATGCTTAATTCAGTTTCTGAGAACTTGTTATTGTAGAATTTAGAAATAACTTTAATAGCAGTGCATTTTATTATTTAACTTCGTGGATATAGCTTATGTAATGAACTCGTGTGATCCACTAGGCTCTTATTGCATTTAATCTCCTTAATACTTTCCCTTTCTTCACGAATATTTATTTTCTTTGGATATACAGGTTTTGTTTATTTTGAAGTTTTTTGTCTGCTAAAATTTGTATTCTATCCCTCCTGATCTTACCTGTGTTAAATGTGTCTGTATGATAGAATATTCTTTATTCGTTCAAATGATTGAATTATGTCTAGATCCTCTGATGATATCTGTATGCAAGAATAATTGTTTTTGAATACTTTACTTGTATATTTTGAATGCATTTAATGCTGGACTTGGTCAATTAAATATTTGAACAGTATTATAAACACAAAAATATATTTAGATGAAATCGTATTAAATATTTTAACACTATATTATAAACACACAACATAAATTTAAATGAAATAATGTAATATTTTGAACCATGAGAAAAATTCTGTTTTAAAATATTTTAATTATATAGTTATTTAAAAATGATTGTCCAGTTTATTTAACAGTCATCGGCTTTCTGTTATACATCATTATATCATCAGATATAAGATTCTGATTAATTGTATATCTTTTTTAGACCAACTTTGATTCAATTTTTCAAGACGTTTGTTTATTTTAAGAAATATTTTCTTGAAAATACTTCCAAAATGTATCTTTCAGGCAGAAGATATTAGAGAAATTGACTGGAATAAAATTAATTTTTTTTACAAAATAAACCGAACTGTTTACATGTTTAAATGATGCTTGGGTAATTTATATATAATTTTCATATATCAGTACTTTTGGAAGTTTTCTTAGTATTTAATTTTATGGCATTATATTTTTCTTTCTTCTTTAAAAATAATAGTATTTTAATTGTTTTTGGTGGGATTACAACAGAATGAACATCATCATTTAACTTCTTATTTATTTATTTGAAGATTTTTTTTTTTTATTAGGGCCTAATGTCCTTATGTACTCCAACTAGGGCAGGAAGGGTGGGTTATCCTACAGGTTACCGACCTATTCTAGCCAGGGTGGGAAGGTCAAGATTCATTTTGTGGGTCCGCCACCATATATTTGAAGATTTATATGTTATAACCATTTTTCAAAGTGACCAATAATGAATTATAAAAAAAAAAAAATAAATAATAATAATAATAAAACACCTTAGCATTTCTACCCATGAAGGGTGTTGGGTTCAGTACTTGGTGAGGTTGTTTTTTTTCTAACTGTTGTGCAAGGAGAACATTTGGCGATAATCACACTCAACCGTCAGGCTTGAGTGTCCTCAAATAAGAATACTCACTTTATCGAGGGTGGTTATACCCCAGGAGGGTCTCTCAATCCCTGAGTCAATCCACAGGTGATGAACAAAGTTGAAGTTGAAAGGAGTCAGCCCATAGACAGATAAAAGAACCTATCGCTGAGGGTTTGTTTAATTGGTATATATGGCATGCAGACACATTGATTAAATTTTACTGATCTGCTGCTAGAGCAGCTGTAATAAAAAAAAATATTTACAAATTATTTTTTATTGGCTTCATGATAATTCTAATTTGTCATCATTTATTCGGAATGAATAGATAATTGATTATCTCAACCTTAGTAACAGAATGCTTGGCTGTGTAAATGGTTGAAGAGATTTTTCCGATTATGATTATGATTATGATGAATATTCTGCATTTGATGTATCAAAGCATGCTTGTTGGAGTTGGGACGAAGAAAGGGTTTGTTACTTCAATCAACTTGATTGATCAAGTCAGCAGGTTAGGTTTTAAGGTACTACAATAGCAAAAGAAAATAATTATGTTTTTTTATTGTTTGTTGCATTGTGGATTGTCATAATTTTGCTAATGGGGTCTGAGCCCACATTGAATGAAAACCATTCCTCTTCAGTATTTAACTAATTTAAGTACTAATCAAACCTAAATGTATGAACAGTGTTCTCAAGTTGGTTTTAATCTTGTGATTTTTCATATTCTCTTTAGTTTTCCTTATATTTTTGTGTTTTTAAAGTATTTTTAAAACTATTTTAAATGGTATAAGTTGGTAATATATTTTGCTTATATTACAATGTTTTATTTAATATAATGAATAATAATATTCAGTTACTGTACATTAACATCTGTTAGTGATTTTTATTTCTGTGATATTTGATTATCACCTCAGAGAAGGGTTTCTATATCCTAATATTTGACTATTATTATATGAATCCTCACCTTTTAACCATTTAATTCTTATTCCATTATATCATTTAATTTGTTAAAGTTATTTATTTATTTAAGTATATTTTGGTTCCTTGTATTTTATTATATACTATTAGGTTCAAGGTAATACCATTCTCTAGTTAAAGACCAAAAAGAAAAAGAAACAACAGATGTTTTAAAAAAAATTGATAAAACATTTTAAAACTTGACGTTTCTTAAATAGTTCATTGCTTAATTGTGGTAAAACTGAATTATTTCTCAACAATGTTTTTATTACTATTATTATTATTATGTTTCTATTTTTATGTTATTGTTTGGCTGAAAAAAACCAGTACCTAATGGAAACATTAAATATACCCTTTATATATTTGATAAACTGATTTTATTTTCATAGATTACCATATTATAAAATTGTCTAAATTATTTGAAAATTTTAATTACATCTCTTGGCTTTGTTTCTTAGTACACATATTGCATCATCTTTCTATTGTTGAAAGCATTAAGTGCTATGTATTTTTATTGTTACCGATTCATTGTCTAATTTTTGGGTAGATTGACAAAATATTTTAGTTATAATCATTATTTACAAATTTATTGTTTTCTGTGTTTAGTGTTTAGTCATTTTTTTGTAATATCCTTGGCAATTTTTTGTTTTTCTTGTTTAAGCTTGATAGCATTATCATGTTGGCTTATATTATTCTATTGTTATTTTCAGGATTTGCCTGTTTTTATTTAAATTTTTTACTTAATTATGTAACCCCAAAAAATGTATTGTTTCATGCAAAGATCTTTAGATTGATATAAATAATAGAATTCTTTACATTGAGTATAGAGAAATTACATTACCACTTAAAATAAAATGTTCTTAAAACTAAAGCAGTCCATTTATGGGAGAATGGACAAAATACCATTTTGAAAAATATCTTTCGATCTGGGTAGAAGAGTCAGCAAGTCAGAACAGTTATAAAGCTGGCCTCATGTGATAAGTTTATTATTTATTTTTGCGTTGTTCCAAAATATTGTATGAATTTACGTTTTCTTTCATTTCATCTGCAAATCATCATAAATTATTGTTGACTTGTTCCTCTAAATTATTCATTTATTAGGTGATATATGATTTAGTAGATTTATATCGCCGGTGAGAATGCCAATTCTGTTTTGTGCATTTTTTGGATTTAGGTTTTTTTACAGGTTTCGTTTTAAAATGAAATTCCGCATCTAATGTATAAACCCAAATACGCAAATTCAGCTTCGACCAGGTTTTGACAACACTTTTGTGATTTTAGCCCAAAAAATAATTACACATGTGCATCTAATCCACACATTGTATTTAATGTCATAGAAGGTGCTAAAATGCACATAACGGAATTGGCAGCCTCACCGACGATATGCTATTATATCATTAAATTATTTTACTTACCTACATTAATTCAGCTTGCTTACTAGCGCTCCAAACGGGATTTTCGGATCTTTACATAATTTACCTGCTATTTATTTACCCTACTATGAAAACTTAGCGGGATTAATGGAGGAATGAGCATTCTGGACTAAATCTTCATCTTAAAGAAAGGAGAAGTTGTTCAGGATCTGCACTCCTTATTTGTCTACTTTAAATACATGGTATGACTCCGTGGACAGAAACTCTTGATGGAAAATCATGACTAAAGTTGGTGAGAATGACGGGATCGTGCACAAATGAAACTAAATGCAGAGTCATATCACAAGGCGAAGTATCAAGCCTTTAGTTAAAATAGGTGTGAGGCAGGGCTATGTTCAGTTGCAACTGCTGTTCAATTTAGCTATTAAAAACGTGATAACAAAAACATTAAGTGAAAATTGACAGTTGCACTAAGGAATTAAACTCAAAACCCTCGCTTACTCCTATGCTGATGATCCTCAGAAGAATGCAAAATAACATTGAGAAACTCGCCCAGGCTATGACAAGTGAGGCTAATGGGCCTACAAATGAAAGAATAAAACTCAGTATATGATTATAAGCTGAAAAGTTTCTTCGATTCTCAGAATTTTGCGTGGTCAGAAAATCATTCCCAAAAGTAGACAGGTTCAAATATTTCGGTTCCTCGATAATCTCAATAAATGACCAACTGACTGAGATAGACTAGCGTATAACAAGTGAAACTAGAGCATATTTCCTCTTTTTCAAGAAATAATGAAATCTCGCTATAACTCTTGAAACCTAATCTAAGGTACACCACCGTTATAAAACCAGTTCTGATATAAAGTTATGAGAACTGGGCGTTACCAGGCACTCTGGACATGCAGAAGAAGGACCTAGGAAGACCTTCTAGCTATATCTTATAGATATCTTAGGATATGAGTAATCCTCTTCACCAATATGAATGCCACAGTGACTGAGTATCTCGTTGAAGACGAGATGGCTAGATGGAACAAATAAAGATGCTATAGAACCATATCCAGGAAATCGGAAAGGATTATCCCTATATAGGCTGAGGTAGAGCATGCTGGTTGAGGCGAACGAAGGTGTACAAGGTCTGTATAGCCAACCAAGAGAAAACCTATTCTGTATAGTAAAATGTAAAAAATAATAATTTACATATGAAGGTACATCCCGAATTAAAATTACCACTAAATGGCCAGAATCGGACTGACACCCGGTTCCTTGCTTTGATCTACTCCAATAAACTTGGTTACTTGTCTCATTTAAATTATTAAACTTAGTAATTGTTTGATTTAAGTTAATACGCTCAATCTTCTCCTTATTAGTTCGTTTTATTAGTACCTTTTATATTTTTTATCAGATGTACTTCATAGAAGTTAGTTGTTGAAAATGACCCGTCTTTGATTTGATTATGTTTTAGTACCTCATTTGTTTTTCTTCATCTATAAAATAAAAAAAAAAACAACAGATTGATGTAATTTGTAGCTAATAACATTTCAAGCAAAGAAAGATTGAATCTCAATGGTTCTCTTCCTAGTTATTAGATACCTCCTATAGATTTCACTCCTTTTTTTTAAGTCTTCTATTTTAACATATATTTTGCCATGATAAAATCAATTATGATAAGCTTATTCTTTTTCTTAAGTGGCACTACAGTCCTCGAAGGAATCGAATCTCAACCACTTGCTGCCATTGCTCACTCACCACTCACCACCGTCTCCATCTTCTTAATCTCAGGCTTCTGAGCCCTCCCTCTACGCCTTCCCACCTCTTGTTTCTCCGCCTTCCCCTCTTCCTTGTACCTCCTGGGTTCCCCTCCAAAAATATCCTTGGAAATATTGTTTCTCCATCCTCAAAACGTGACCCAACTATCTCAGCCTTCCTCTCTGTATCCAACCTACCAAGTCCTGCTCCTGGTACAGTTCTTTTAATTCCTCATTCTGCTTTATTGCATCCTTTCTTATTTTGCAAAATATTGAACATAAGATCTTTCTTTCCAAAGCGTTCAGAAGTTTTTCATATTTTGGTGAGCATCCCTATGAGCTCAATCGTTTATCTATTCAGTATTGTGAGTGTTGATTTATTGGTGAAGGGTAAATTCTCAGGAAAAGTGTCTAATTTTAAAAATAAATCCAAAACAGTAACGAAGGTGGGCCAGTAATTACATTTCCGGTATGGATAGCAGGGAGAACATTGCGGGAGAGTATCAAACCATTTAGGATTGACTTATTTTTTTTCTGAGCTCACTGCTGCCCATTGTTTAGTGCTAAGAAATAGGATAAAAATTTCAGGATCACTTGAGGTAAGCATGACGGTTTAGAAGGATCAATCCTAAAAATTTCAGGAGTTATTCGGAGAAAAAATGAAAACAATAAACCTTATCTATATATACATTTAAATAAGATTGTCGGCTCTTATTATTTCGCTGAATTTACCGCAACGATCAGTTATGTTTACAGAAATATTTTAGTTTTAATAGTTTTATATATATATATATATATATATATATATATATATATATATATATATATATATATATATATATATATATATATATATATATTGTATCTTAAGAAGTAATTTACTGTTTATGCTTGATCATGATTATACTCTACCATTTGTTGAAACATTTCATCTGCCGGAATTCGCTAAATGGTTTCTGATTACACAACAATTTTATACAATGAAATTGTTTGATAATCCCCACAATCGGTTTCCATTGTTGTACATCTAATCAAGTAGGCCATTGAAATGATAGTGTACTTACCATAGCTAGAACAAAATGTAGTATATAGTATTCTTAGACAATTCTTGATTAGCATTCTGTTAATTGCATAATTACTAAGACGGTATCATAATTATATACAAGTATCATTAATCCCACCCTCCAAGGTGTTCACTTCATTTAAAATCGATTATTTATATTTTCTGTGCTTATATCGATTACATTTTGTGTATACTTATTGGAAAACTATACTGTTAAAAAAATAATGATTTATCTTATTGTTGGTTTAGTTAGTTAAATTTATCGATATTGGACACCATAGAAATTGGGCATACGGAAATTTTTATTTATTTTTTCGGAGATAAGGATTTCCTATGGTTCTTGAAGATTTATTTTGTATCAAGTGGTCCAACTATAATTCTTTGAATTAACGATCAATAATCATAAGGTTATTTGAAGTTGTGTCATTTTTGACAGATATTTCATTTGGGTGGGGGGGGGGGTCTATACTCTTTTAGTGTAACGTTTTTTTTTCCATCAAAAATATAATATTTTGACCTCTCCAGCTATTTGGTGTGGTTTGGATCGAAGTTTTGTCGACAGTTTCCTTATCAGAAATTTAATGGAAAATAGGAGATGTAGATAGTTGGTGTAGGCAAGTCATAAATGCTCAGCAGATCAAAATAAAATTGTTATTTTATTTTAATTGTTAAAATAAAATAACAATTTTATTTTGATCTGCTGAGTATCTATGACTACCTACCCTATCTATCTACATCTCCTAAACTTCACAGTCAACTATACCTTTTGAATATTAATGGAAAATATGTCAAAATCGTCACATTTTTTTCAAAACATTCACATTTAGTGTACTGTTGTGGGTATTTCACGAGATTTAATTATTTTTATGTGATCTATTAGTAAATGTTACCAGCTTTGAGATGAAAAAAGAAATTTGGGATCGGACAAATATTTTACGAGTTTTAGCGAGAAATGTACCGAAAAAAACGAGGATTTCTGCTGGCATAATCCATGGTGTGGCATGGGTTCTAAAAGAAAATTTAACCAGCTTTGAGATGGAAAAAAGAAATTCGGGATCCATGAAATATTTTATGAGCCTCTAGCGAGAAATGTGCTGAAAAAAAAACAAAAACGATTTCACAACAGTACGGAGTTCTCAGCATCATGGCATGGGTGTTTTTTTCTTATTTGGGGCCTGATAGTAAATTTAACCAGCTTTCAGATGAAAAAAAGAAATTGAGGATCGGACGAGTAGTTTCGGAGTTATACCAGGTATGCAAGTTTAAAATGTCGTTTTAATTCCAATAGAATGCGCTCTTAGCCTATTGAAGGATTTGCTTATCTCTAAACGCTATTTTGTTTGTTAGTCATTTGTTTACAAAAGTCAGTTGTTTTTAAGTCGTTTACGTGGACGTATCATACCTTTCTTTGGTGTTAAAAATATCTAATTTTAAGCCAAATAAAGAGCATTTGCGGCATGTCATGATTTTCTTATTTAATCAAAAGAAAAAGGCATCTGAATGTCATCGAATTCTTGTTGAGACTTATGGCGATGTTGCTCCAACCGTCAGGACATGTGAACGTTGGTTTCAAAGTTTCAAACGTGGTGATTTTGATGTTACTGATCAAAAACGAGAAAAATCGACCAAAAAAGTTTGAGGACTTCGAATTGCAATCTTTATTAGACGAAGACAATACCCAAACCCAACAAATGATGGCAGAACAGTTGAATGTCACTAGGCAAGCCATTTCCGATCGCCTGAGAGCTATGGGAAAGATTCAAAAGGTTGGAAAATGGGTTCCACATGAATTGGACGAACGACAGATGGAAAAACGAAAAACTGTGTGCGAAATGCTGCTTTTACGCCACGAAAGAAAGGGTTTTTTGCATCGAGTTGTAACTGGCGATGAAAAATGGATTTATTTTTAGAATCCCAAACGAAAAAAAAAAAATCATGGGTAACGCCAGGACAACCATCCACGTCGAGTGCAAGACCGGATCGTTTTGGGAAGAAGACAATGCTGTGTGTGTGGTGGGATCAGAAGGGAGTAGTCTACTACGAGCTTCTCAAACCCGGCGAAACAGTCGATACCGAGCGCTACCGACAACAAATGATCAATTTGAGTCACGCATTGATCGAAAAACGCCCAGAATGGGCTCACAGGCACGCCAAAGTCATTCTTCAGCATGATAACGCTCCTGCACATTCAGCCAGATTGACTAAGGAAACGATTTCTTCGCTTGGTTGGGAACTCCTACCCCACCCGCCGTATTCACCTGACCTGGCGCCTTCTGATTATCACCTCTTCTCATCGATGGGACACTCATTGGCGGAGCAACACTTCAACAATTTCGAAAACGTACGAAAATGGCTCGATGAATGGATTTCAAATAAAGATGAAGCATTCTTTTGGAATGGTATCCATATATTGCCCGAGAGATGGACAAAATGTGTAGAAAGCGAGGGTCAGTACTTTGAATAAAATATATTATACTTTTTTTTAAATTACTGTGTATATATTTTAAGAAATAAACGACATTTTAAACTTGCATACCTGGTAGTGAAAAGAGTACCGACAAACGTGTTTTTGCGGAGTAGTGAGACTTTTTCCCTTCTCCACAGCTTTATAATTATGGTAAGAGAAAAAGAGGAATACAACCAAATCTGTTGTAAATTTTAGGTGCTTTTTATTGTATAGAAAACAAAATGTGTTAAAAGTAACGATTTCCGAGCTATTTGATCATACAGCTAAAACACATACGATTTTCATATGTTTCTCCCCATCCTCCGCCTAAACCTGACACTATTTCGAGAAAAACTTTTTACCACATTTAGAGCAAAGGGTGGTCAACAGTTTCCAGCAGTCCGACATTTTTATATTTTAAGTTCAAGGTTTGGCCATTTATTGGTCTAATTTCCCTGTACTAAATGCGATATGCTGAGATCAGTCATTGTTGAGTCTAATTTTCCACTGTTTATAGTATTCATATAAGTGTTGTAAATTATGTTGGCGAGCCATTGAAGCTTGAGTGATATCTGAAAGTCTAGTCAGAATTTCATTATTGTCTGCATGTGTTACTGTTATTGTGTTAGGGTTGGTTGGAATGTCATATATATTATTTAAAGGAAATGTTCAAGGTATGGTTAAATTAAATAAATAATTACTTTACCATCAGTTTTGTTATGGATGATTTAAAATTTATTTAAATATTGTCATTTTTATGAGAATACTTCATCGTATTTTTACTTCACATATTATTACTTCACATATTCACTTGTGAAAATTACTTTTAGAAATGTCCTTTAGGTTGGATCTAGCGATAGTGGCTTCTTGGCAGTTAAACTGTCATAAAAAAAAACTAATAAACAGCAGTTGATGACCTTAAGTATAACAAAAGTTCTTGAATAAATTTCCATAAAAAGTACGAATGTGTATAACTTGCTTTATTTAAAAAAATATATACCTATATCCTTCAATTACCAAGGAATTTGACGTAGTAAGTGAATTAGAGAAATAAGTCTTTTGAGGTATGAAATTGTACTAAGATTAAGGACGTTTTTCAAACATTTGATTTTTAATTAAGAAATGAAATTGTCAAGAAGTTTGTAATAATGGTATGGAATTATTATGAAAAAATAACTCTTTAATTCGTCTTTGACTATTTAAATAAATATCATATAATAAATAAATTTAAATAAATATAAATATGTTTTGGATTCAAAAATAGCTGATTCTTAAGTCCAAATCCACCCGATTAATTCTGAAATAAAAGTTATTCACTAGCTCTTGCTCAAGAAATCTAATTTTCCTTTGCTTTGATTACGGGTGGCTGGTTTATGGAGGATTGTCTGGTGAGCTGGAGATGAGATTGAAGAGACTGACAAACTGTTTCATTAGATTCATTTAGGGATCTCCAGGCGGTCACACGTTACTTGTTGATATTATGAGCTTGGATTAACACTTTGGATTAAGGTAATGGATTAGATTGGTTTGCTTTCTCCTAATTTCCTCGGCATTTTCCTATTCCAATCACTAAAAACCAAAAACCTTCCTAATAACCTTGCGTTCTATTATCCACCTCCTGTCTACAAGGTCCCAACCTTTTGATCCCCTCCAATAGATCTTCTTCCTTTAAAAAATTGTTTATTATTTGTTCTACCTCATTTTGGAATTCCATACCCATTCCTATTCATATAACTTCTTCCGTCACTTTCTTTAAACATAGAGTTCCGACTGGTTTGGAAGTTAAAGAAAAGGATGTTTGGGAAGTTTTTATAGGAGTTGTTAAAAGGATTTTTAGGGAATAAAGGAAGTGAAAACTACCATTTGTTGAATATATTGCAAAAATATGGACACCAAAACATGGATGCACCATGGCCCTAAAAATCCATTTTTTTTTTACTAATGTTTGCCATTTAGTTGCGGAGATGTTGGTGACGGAGAATGTTCTGTGAGGATGGAATGGAATATCCTCTCATGGAATAAACAGTCAGCTGGAATGAAACAATGATAACTACATGCAAGTGTTGAGATCCTTCAGAATTCTGAATTGGAAAGTCAAAAGAAAGCAATGTCGAGAAGTCATTAACTTATCTCAATTTAGGATGTAACTGTCATTATAAAAAAATAATGATCGTGTATCGTGTTGAAACGTTAACCCATTATGTGTTACAGAAACTAGAGCTAATGATTTTTTTTTGTCATATTGGGTATTCTTCATAAAAAAAAAAAGTTGTAAGAATTTACCCATGATGTGAAGGAAACATAAAGTTATTATTTATTTTGTACTCCGCCCCACACATTTCCCTGATTTCTGGAAAATATCAATAGTTAAAATGATACCTAAACCCAAAAAGACACCTGAGCTCCCATCCTCATACCGTCCTATTTCTCTCTTACCAATCATGGGTGAAATCCTAGAAAAACTCATTTTAAAAGGTTTATATCCTATCCTAGAATCCCATCATGTAATCCCAGATCATCAGTTTGAATTCCGAACATCACACTCAACTATCCAGCAATGTTATCGTGCGCTGGCTGGATGTTGTCTCCTCTGCATTGAAGCGCGGAATGTACTGCACAGGAGCCTTTCTTGATGTAGAACAAGAGTTTGACCGAGCCTGGCAGCCGGGACTGCTGTATAAACTCCGTCAGTTCCTACCTTCTACATATTTCCTCATTATTAGACTCCAATCTCAGTGACTGGACCTTCAAAGTAAACCATAAATTTTCCTATTCTCCCCTCTTTACTCAATCTGCCGGAGTTCCTTATGGTAGTATCCTAGGTCCTATCCTCTACACAGTGTATTCAGCTGACATCCCAACTCATCCTACCACTGTCCTCACCGCTTACGCTGATGACACATGTGTGTTATCAGTAAACAATGATCCCTTTCTTGCCTCTCAAACACATCCATCCCATACCCTAAACCTTCAAGAATGGTGTCAAAATGGAGAATCAAAATAAATCCAAACATAACGTTTACCCTACGTCGTAAACCTACGACTTCCTGTCCTACAGCATCCTTTAATGATATTCCATTGATCCCTGTTGAACAGATCATCTACCTAGGATTCCACTTGGACAAACGTCTAACTTGGAATCCACATACAATACTAAAACGACAAGAAACTGCGCGTCGTTACGGACTACTTCCAAATTTACTAGACAAACGTTCAAAGCTCCCAATTAATTACAAAAGACTCATTTACATGATTGTAAATTATATTATTAGATCTATTTGGACGTACGGAGTTGAGCTTTGGGGCTCTACTAAACCACCCAATTCATCTCTTATCCAATCCTTACAATCCAAAATCCTTCGAAAAATCCTCAATGCTCCTTACTTTGTGACCAATAAACTTATCCATAAAGATCTTAATGTTCCATATGTTTCTGACAGCCCAAACCAGATACCTATCCTTCCATAGTAAACTCCATAACCACTCCAATCCACTAGTCTCCCAACTTGCCTCCTCCTCCATCCCTGATAATCCTCTGAGGCGTCTGAAAAGAAGATGGCCTAGAGACCTTTTAGTGTAGATTTCATTGAAGTGCTACTAGTGAGTAGTTCTTCACAAGTTATTTATATGCCATTGTATTCACTAACACGTCTACTTGTTGTATATTATTTTGTACAGTTGTAAATATCAATTAATGGAAAAAAAAAATTTATCGAGTTTTACAATTATTACAGTCATTTAATAATAATAGTGAATAATTAAATGTAAAATAGTCATTGAACCTCGGAAGAATGTAGATATTGATGTAATCAAGTGTTTAATACCAGTTGTATTTCCTCACGGAATGTTAGGCAATATCTCCTCTCAAGTTAGTTATTGCATTATTCTATAATTTTATAATAATTTCGGTTTTTGTGGGAAGGAAGGCAATGAAGGATTGCTAGAGCCGTGACATACTTTTAGGTCGTAGTCGGTGTCTTTTAGAGGTCTAGTTCTCTCTCAATTGATTTCTCATTCCTTTATCTTAGTATTTTTATACTTAATCATTAAATATATAAATTTTTTGCAATTGATAGGAGGAAATTTTTTTTTTATTGTTGTTTTTTTTTTAAATTTTTATTAAATTTTAATTACTGAAGTTTATATAGTGATTTAACGGTACTTAGGTCTTAAGCGGAGAAAATGTAGTCCCATATGCCAGGAATGGTATTATATAATACCACGTTACATTTGGTTGTTAGATGTTTCACTTATTTCGGTTCATGATTACGTAGTTCCAGGTAGGTGATGTTATCGTAGGCTCCTCTATTTGTCTCTTTTTTTAACTTAACTGAAAGATTCTTCCGCTGTGAAATGGCAGGACAAATTAACACATTAGTCTAGGAAAAGCTCACAATCCAATATGAACGTACTTCATTTATTCATTTAGTTTTTTTCTTTTTTATCCATTCTTCTTCATCGGTATCCAAACGGCTTGTTTCATTTTAATTAAAACCAATTTAGCTCCTAAACGGTAGCGACAAACGGTATTTAACAAAAAACATTTTCCGTTAAAGTTCTGACAAGGGAACTGTCGTCAAATTTTCGATGAGAGCAACATCAACAAATACAGAGCGAGTTAATTTGAATCTGGAAAAAAACGTAATAGCAAAAAAGTAAAGACCACCAGCCAAAAGGCAAATCCTTGTAAAAAAAAAAGAAAAAGAAGTTTTTATTCCTGGAATAAATAAATTACTGTAAAGATGAATCTAAAGTAAAAATTATAATCAATAAAGGTCAGGATTTCTATTTAATATATCTTTTTTAAGCGAAGAAATATAAATGAGTGAAATGGCCGACTAGCCAGAAGTAGTCGGATGAAGTAGCAGAGTGCAATAGCTTGTCCGGCTCTACTGTGAAATATATTAATAATGTGTTCGCAGATAGTTTAATTAATTAATTAAAAAAATATCGGCTTATGTTGACTCTTGAAGTGCCATTATTCCAATTACTGATTTGAAAACTTATTAAAAAAAATTATTTCATCATATGTTTCGTAAAGAGTGGTTCCGACTTACGACAGTTCTACACTCTCACGAATCGACCCCGTTTCCCCTTCCTCATCGCTTCGTATTGAAATGTTGTCGTATTGAATCGTTATCTAGATATCTGATACCGGCCTTCTGTATCTCGATAATAAATTGGAGATAATTATGATGAAGGATCTGTTGAAACAGCCGCTGCCGACTCCAATGGAATTCCTACTCGAGGAGCCTACGGCCTGGGCGTTATTAAATTCTTTTATAGATTGTGACCTGCTTCGTCGAGCCAAATTAAATTCTTCACTACCTCTGTGAATTCATTTGTAGAAAAATATACTAGTAATACATTTCATTAAAAAATAAATGAAATAATTAAGAATTATGTAGCTGTTGTTAGCCCAAGCTACAAGGAAAAATATGAAACAAATCTTATAGTAATCAACGTTAGTATAATTGTTCATTGGAGTGTTTAACAGAACGCTGTTCAGTGTACTAAAACTCCCCACCGCTGGAAGTTGTACTAGAGAGAGGGTAGCGTTATGCAATAATATTTCTACTGATTTTCTTGAATATTTCGGGGAGATCATTTTATTAATGTAAGGGTCAGTAATTATAAAGGGTAATTCCAGTAATAAAGGGTGATGATAGATCGGTAGATAATAATTTGAATCTACTTATTTTAGTTGTTGAGAAGATGGCCATGGATACATTCAGGTTGCTAAATTACATATTCAAGTTAAAAAAAAGAAAATTATGAACGAATTGCCGACGTTTCAACCTATCTTGCAGGTCTTCTTCTGGGGTAAAAATTACAAAAACTGGATGTGATCAAAATACAAAGTAAACAACGAAAATTAATTTATCAAGGGATTAAGAGTTAATTACATAATTGAAAGAACATCTGACGTGTTAAATAGAATTGGATATGAAATAGCACCAAGATCTAGTTGAAAGATACAATGTGTAATTCAATTCTTTTTGGTTGATAGATACAAATTTCAAATTGCGTGAACAAATTGTCGGATACAATGTTAATAACAATTTTTTTTAAATATAAAAAGGCATAAATAGGTGTTTAAATAAATATCAGAAAAATATATGAAAAGGAGAAGGGTAGGATAGAAAGGTAAGAAAGAAAATAAAGAAATTCCTGTAGTTCCTGAGCATCTTCTCAAACATTATATTATACTCGTACAGTCAACCAGACTATTTCCATCTACTTATTTTACCTTAGTATCTTTTGATTTTTTACGTTGTTGATTTTCTAATGGCACTTCACTACCATTTATCGATCAGTTATTTCTTGACTATGGAGTTTTTACTTTATGGTAGTGCTTCCCTAAACCTACTTAACATGCCCAATTATTTTTATAATTCAGACTCTAGATGGGTGAATTTAGAACTAGTCGAATAGAAAGTATGTTTTGTGACGCTAAAGTATAATAATACAAAATACTTATAATTTACTTCAAGCCCCAACAAGATCTAAAAACCACTCCAGGGTTTAAAATAATCACTCCTTATAAATTAACTCGAATTTCTTAAATTAATATCCCTGATAACGTCTTACACCGCAAACATCTACTTTCCTTGTAAAGATGTTTGAGTTTTGTTTCTAGAAGTTTATTCCATCATCCATCGTTAGCTAGCTGTAGATCTTCTGAGGTTTTCCATTATCTCTAGGCATTTGAAGTAAAACAACAATTTAGTTCAATCACGTCGTATGGGGCAGGAAGTGGTGGATATAAGATTGAGAAATCAAATAAGGAATAAATCCGGATTTATAGAGAACTTGGAGCAAGGAAGACAAATGGAAAATAGTTTTTCATTCGGAATTAAAGAAAGAAGAAGTAGAAGCTGCTAATTGCTTGGGCTGATCAATGGCTGGACCTCCTCTATCTATCTATTGAGGGTACCTTCCTCGGCAACAAATGGAGAAGAGGAATTAGAGGAGAAAATAAATTGATACCAACGCTCCTCCAACTTTAGGTCCTTTGAATTATAATGCAGTACTCACTTAAATGTTTATAGTCCCCTAATCAGTTTATTTATTAAAATTATATTCACATTAGCTGTTTTTATTCATGGTTTTTGATTCTGGAAAATTTTCACAACTGCTTTCTAAAATGCTCGCAATTGGTTTCTTTGTCTGTTGTTGTGGAGTCCTTACAGTACAATATGGCAATATTTTAGAATTATATAATCTTATTAACGCCATTTATGATATATTCTTTATTGCCATGTTATATGTATAAGATAATATTTTATTATAGTTATAGGAGAAATTTGATAAGGATTGATGTATCCATTGTCACTTCTTCTGGAATTATTTTATTTTAAAACTAGTTTAGTTTGTTAAACATTTATCTTAAAAAGGACTTCTGAAAGATATCAGGATGAGTAGGACCTTTCGGTTTTTCTTGTGACTGCATGCTTTTTTTCCGTTTCAATTGGAAACAAATTTAAAATGGGACTATTGGAAATCGGAAAATTTATCTGGTAATTTAAAAGAAAAATCTGGATCAGTTTTGAACGATTTTATCATTTCTAAAATCATTCATAACTATCTAATTTTAGGCTATTTTCTAATTAATGTATTAGTTTCACTCTCGAGTCTTATTGAATTTATGATTAATTTATAATTAATCATTCGTAATTGTATTGATCCCTCTTTACTATTATGCGTACCTCAAGTTATACCATTATCCATTGATATTAGTCTGAACAGAATTAGTCAACAAAAAAAAAAAATACTTAGAGCTTGGTTAAAAATATATGCGAATGCTGAAAGTTCTGAATCATTAGGTTATTGTCGGCTAAAACGGCATGCCAAGGTTCTATCCCGACATTTTATTTTTTTTTTATTATTACGTAGATCATAATGTATATGTTGTGATTGAATGGGGCTCGTCATTACAGAGCTTTTCAATAACCATACTAAATAAATAGTACATATAATGTAGATTAACTGGGTATAAATAGACTGAAGTGGAAACAAAAATCTTTAATGTAATAAAAACGTTCTTTTATCCTTATATCTTGGCGTCGTCCTTAAGCGAATAGCTATTTGTAAGTGATTAGTGTACTCAATGAATGTGGATATGAATTCACCTTTATCTCTTAGGTATCTTGCCTAAGTCCTATATTATCTAATTACACCTTAATAATTCTCCTTAAATAAAATATTTAACTATTGCATACTATGCTAATGGTATTACGTTCTCAGTATGCCCTTATCGCATAGACTTCAGGATGCCTTCAAAAAGTCTATATTCTTAAAAAAAATAAGTATTTATGTTAACAATACAGATGCATTTATTTTCATTAAAAGGCGATCCATAATTCATTCGAACATTTTTTAAATTATACCGCATATCAGTAACAAAAGAAGTTTTGGTACTTAAGAGTTATCCTTCTCTGTAAAATCAAGTGTAAAAGTAAGCTTAGAAAATTATCAAATGGAAGGCTGCTGCGTAATCTTCAAACGTTTCCTTATTTGAATAAAAAATCTAAGTTATCTCTTCAAAATTAATTCTTTCTTAATTCTGTTTTAAGGCCATTCTTAACATATGCTTGACTTGTTTGCTAGACTAGCTCAAAAAATATTTAAAAGTATTTCAGAACAAATGCCTACAAATAGTTAACAATTATCTCTAATATACTAAAATATTCAAAATAAACACATACAAAATTAGATCTTTAAATCTGGCAGGTATAATGATAGTATCCTTCAGTGATCTATGAAAAGGATTAAACGGGAAGAGAGTGTCCTATTAAAAACGAAAAAAATTAATCGATCTTCAAAAGGACGAAAATTAATTTGGAATTAATCGGGATGAAGTGGCCGAGGATATCCTTCGGTCATCAAAAATCGTTAGATCCTGACAGATCTGAAGTATCCTTCAGTGGATTTTCTGTATCCTAGAATAGGTTTTAGACATAATTTATTGCGGTTAAGTTAAATGATTAATGGTATTAGTATAAGTAGTGAGGGTGTATCATTTGTATTGCTATAGATTGCGTTAGGAGTAATCATATCGTTGCATAGTTATGGTATCTCCTTTGTAGTTTATTGTCACATTCGTCCATGATCCAGCCATTTTTAAGTCAAATAAAGATACTGTTGATGTTGAGGAAGTGCTTGAGATGCCCTAAGCCTTCAGCTGAATGGTATATCTAGTTAGGCTGAACAATGGAGGAGATAAATTAATGACTCTAAGAGCTTACTCCTTGGGCTTACACTCGGGCATTCCCCTTGCCCTAGATCGTTACAATCCGCCTAGTTGACGTTTTAAGCGCGCTGTTCAAGAAGAATAATACTATATTGAATTAGAAAATTATAATTCATAGAATGTAATCAATTGTTTTCTTTCCGTGCAATCCCATTGATGCTAACAGTAGATAATACTAGGGGGGGGGGAGACGAACATAATCTGTAGCACACTGTAATGAAATATGCATTACCTGTTAGAGATTTAAATATGAGGGATAGTAGAGTGATTTGTAAAAAAAAAAAAAAAACTGTGAACTCATCCCGAAACAATCAGTTCAAGGTTTTAAAGCTATTTAGTTAAGGCACGAATACAATCCTTAGTCGACTTCTAACCGCACGATAAACGTAATAACAAAACACAATCCACACGGATCATATCGTTGTGTGTATAATGTACATAAAAGGGACAAAACTTGATCCTTGAGGCATTCCGGACCTGATATTGTGTATTGAGTACACATCCGATCACCATCGGGCAGAGAAAAATTTCTTGTGAACTATCTTAAATAATTAAGTTGTCGAAAAAATCTTTCGAAATTTGATTAATTATTTCCTGAAATTGATTGAAATGTATAAATAACTGAACGACTCTTAACTTTAAAAATAAAATTCAAAACAATTTTCTGATTTCTAACCAGTTTTTGGTGTTTTATAGGAACAAGTTAAACATTAGTAACTATTCCTTAAGTGAGAAAACTTTTTGAATTTTTGGTTAAGTCTAATTCATACCAATCAGATTCTGCTGTTCTGTAATTATTTAATTCTAAGACATTTGTAAGTGGAGTCATTGACCTCAAGGGAGCCTATCCGTCTGATTTATCAAATTGGTAAAATTTCATTTATAATTGTTTAATTATAGTTATCAATATCTGGCATTATGACCTCCATCCACTAAATATTTAGTTAACAATTAAATATTGCTGAAAATTTGAATTAGTTGATTTAAAGAATTTAAGACTAGAACTATGAGAAAGTGCTCGCCGTTTTCTACAACTCCTTCATTTAACATACCGATGTTCAAAACTTCCAAATAATTACAAATGTCTTGTTTAAATGATAGTACCTAACAAAAATTATTTGGACATACGGAATTGACCTTTTAACTTCTTTGAACCATCGTATTCAAACCTTATAATACAAAATCCTCATTCCACCTTTATTTGTCACAAATAAACTTATCCATTAAGATTAATTTTTCCTATATTGCGAACTTGCTACGAACCAGATATTCATCCTATACTCGAATCCAGAGAGTATTTTGATTTCTTTTTCATCGGATTCCCCTTAGCTCTCCGAGACGTATGGAAAAAAGATGTTCTGGTGACTTTCTAATACAGAATTTTTATTGGTGCACTACCAATGGTTAATTGCTTTACAAGTCAATGACATGCCAATAAATTCACGGTTAATTTATCTGTTGTTTCATTGTATATTTTCTACTATCAAAAAATAAGAAAAAGGATTGTAAAAACGTTTAAATTTGACCCCAAGATCCTTTTAGCTCCTGGAAGTCCTATTATGCAGTGTTGGTATACCATTAAATAATACAAGAAGTAGAAGGCGTGCTGACCTTACTTTAACGCGAAAGGTTGTGTTTTTTAGATTTATTTGCATGATCCTATTCTTGTTCAGTTTGTCAAGGATTGCTGATTGTAGTGAATACTAAATCTACTGTTGTTAATTACTAGGTTAATCTTTAAGATATCTGATAGAGGATATGAAGTAGAGGTATCACATATCAGAATATGAATGAAAGGAAAGTTATTTGGTGGTTTTGATCTACTTTCTCTATTCCAGGAACGTTGTGCTTTCTGGGAGTGACTCAGGAGCGTTTAGAAACGCCTCATTCTGGTAATTAGTTCGTTATATGAAAATGTTTGTTTGTTTATTTCGTTTAACGTCACTTTATGCTGCTATGGCTAATCGGACGATCCTACGGTGGGAGTCCTAAATTTTGCCTATCCAGGTATAATTAGGATAGGGATCTTTAACGAGTACCTGACATCGCACAGGCTCGGGACCCCCATCTTACGTCCCTTCCGAAGGACGGCATAGCAAGGATTTTTTACTCCCTTTAAAAAAATCCTAAGGTCATCTGCCGGGCTGCGAACCCGCGATCTTGGGTATATGAAAATGTTGTTAATTTCAACATAAGGTAGTTAAGACATCTAAAAAAAATTTGAAATTTTATTTATCCCCCCCCCCCCCCCCCCCAAAAAAAAAATCATTCTCTGTCCGCTTTTAAAAAGTGAAAAATTGAAATTAGTCAACACCTTTGGGCATGCAACTCGTGGGAGAGGTAGAAGTATATTATTTATATCTTGGAGCAAAATACATGAAAAATGAAAACCACCGAAAAAACGATCGTTGTCCATTTGCAGTGGCAACACAGAGTTTATTACTGAAATCATATTTCTATGTCCCTATTCGGGTTCAAGAAAAAATTTAGTTCCGTTAAAGGATATATTATATATCCGATATAAGGATATAAAGTATATTTACAGACTGCGCCCAATCGGAAGTTCTGAGGTAGCTGAACAATGTATGTAATGTCAGAGGATATTATAATTGAAGTAATTATGAACTGGTTCACAGATCTAAGTTAGTCAAATTTATTACTATATTATTTTCAAAGTATTTCGTATGTATAGGAGTTTGGAGAGGTTTATCTCCGCATCAGATTGGACTACGGCGCTGAAGTTAGGCTTAAATTATCACAACATTAGTGAGTGCTCCATCGCCAAAAATAAGATAGCTTTACAATATATCAGAGAAAAGCTGAAAATAGTGTTAAAATTTCGCGTTTTTTTTTTATAATACGCAAATCGTACCAGGTTTTCCGAATTTGCAAACATGGATATCAACCCTTATGGGTCCTAACTCGATTGGGCTATATGTACTATGAAGTGGAGTGGAAACACCCCAAAATGAAAAGTTTCGGAATCTGTAAAACCCTGCCCCGGGAATAGTTGCGAAACTGCGTAAAAACAAAAGTGTGTTAAAATTTGAGACTGAAATACGACAATCCTGAGGTCGCACAAATCGTTTTAAGTTCTAGGTTCAAACAAAAATGCGGAAATATAAAAATTCCATGTTTTATTATGTGCAGAGCAAACTTTTCAAAAGTGCCTGAGGGCTTGAAAATGACTCATACAATTTTTAGTCGTTTGGATCATTGCCCTGAATTTACATATCATTAATATTGAAAAATTCCTAATTTACCGAAGTCTTGGATATTGAAATTTTAAGAATTTATAGTTTTTGCAGAATATACTTTGGTTTGGTCGAATACGTAATGTTTGATAAGTTAACGACTAAGGTTATTTTTTTAATGTATCCGGGGTAATCTTTGACGATCCTCATGCATAAGTTTTGAAACATTTCTAGTTCATTGTAGTTGTTTACTCAAGCTAAGCACCCAGATGAGGTGTAGGTAATTTGAGCTCGAATTACTGCTTTGTATTTGGGGTATTCTTTTGTTTGTTTATGGGGCTTAATCTAGATTTTTATTGAAATAGTGTAAATTATTTGACAGGAACTGATTGCGATGTCTAAAATAGTTGCATCGATATGTTGGGGCGCTGCGAATCTGGCCATTTAAGGAGAGTCGCTGAAGAATGTGTTTATCCCTATTTATATTTGAAGTGTACATTATGCATACATTTTCGGATTAATGAACTGTTTAGATGAGGTTTGACGAGGTCTCTAACCGTATCATCTTGAATCATTTAGAATGTCGACCTTTCAGAAATCTTTATTTGTAAACTTTTTTCTTTTTTTAGTCAGGTTGTTGTCCTCAAGGATTTTTGTGGAACAGATATGTTTTTTTTTTGTTATGAATGTCACGTTTATTCCAAGAACGTAATGTTTCTTTCGTTGTTGATTTTACATTTAATTATCTCAAAACGTGTGCTATTGACGAATGCCTTGATATTCTGCAGCTCCAGTGGGCGGGCTCAGGTACGCAGCTATAAAACCTTGCTCTTAGAGTGATTCCTTTCATTCCATTAGGAGTTTCTCTATTTAATTGTTTGTGTCAACATATTTTTATTATTATTATTTTTTGTTATTAGTGATTTATAGAAATCTCATTAAAGGTAAAATATCTTTTTTTTTTTAAATATTTGTTCAGTATTTACTAATAATTATGTTCTACCTGGTGTTTAATACTATCCGGTTTTATAGGAAGTTATAACATTTCCACTGCCTCTCGCATATAGCTCTTAATTTTCCGTAGAATTTTGTCATTTTTCGTATTTGTTTATTATGTTTTATAAATATGTACATTTCTAGTGATAACCGCTTTCTGGCTTTTTTTTTTGCATCTGTGCCTATTTTAACTGAAAATCATTTATAATTATGTAGGGGTTGTTGATCAAAGTGATGGTACCTCGGCTATGGTCAAAAGGAATGACGCAATATGGAAACCCTTTAGTTATATAATATATATTAAAAAAAATGATTTATCGGAAATCACAGGTTTTTTGTCGGGAAGGGAGAGTAAAAGAGGATTCAAACAAAAAAAAAGAAAAAAGTTATCACATTACGTAGAAGTAGTATATAGGTACTCAAAACAATAAGAATTTATTATTAAAAAAAAATAGATTTGTTTGTTTTTCTCTTTTTCAATATTTATAAATTTGTATTTTTGATTATTTTTGTTATTTTAATTTTAATATTATTCTACAAAATGTTATATATTTTTCTATCTTTAGCATTTTGTTGATTTCAGATCTACATCCTGCCCATCCTTCCCAAGCATTTAAACATTACTATTTGTGTCAACTAATACCGTGAGTATAAAATAATTATATATATACTTTTAGAAAATAATAATATATACTATATACACTATTGTTCACATTGATTCATTTAATTTTTTATTCAAAGATTTTTATTTTTATCGAGAATTGTAGAAATATTATTCTGATTCCGTTACATTTTTTGTACCTTATGTACAAACCATTAAATTAAGCACAACAGCTCTGTGTTACAACAATTTTAAACAAAAGAGATTCGTTCAGTGATAATTAATGATAAAATAAAATCTATGGTTAGTATTAGAAATGGTGATTATTTTGGTGATATCGATATATATGAGATATAGTTTGAAGAAGTAGATAAGTTTTAGTACTTATATCGGAGAGAAAACAAATTTAAGAGGAAATAAACATAGGGTTAAAGGCCTGGAACGCTTATTATATCTCAATCCCGAGATTAAGAAGTTTGTATCTATTGTTCGGAAACATAAAATTAGAATTCACAAGAAAATCATCCCACCAACTGATAAAGAACAGGTGTGCAACAAAAATAAGTAGCCGCTTATGGAGAGAATAATTCTTATTTCCCTTCAAAAAATAATGAGAACACTGTTGAAAGACTGCACATTGCAGAATTATGTGACATTTATTTGTTAAAGATGATTCAGGTTATTTTATCTCTGAGTTAAAATTGGCACGTTTAATAGTTGAGTTTAACCCCTAAAAGTATATTTTAATAATATTTTATTTATTAAAATGGTATTCTATAATAAGGTTCTCGTGCCAACAAATACACAATTTAATAAAACTTGTGGTTTTATCGTTACTAAAAATGGATGAAAATTCTTCAAACCCTTTTGGTAAATGAAAGAAGGAAACTTTATAATGTTTTGAGCAGTATTGTGTTTGCATTGTGTTTTGGAAGTACATAGACTATAAAATATTGCATTAACTCATTTCCTGTTGATTTAACATAAAACATAAAATTCATGGCAATATATAAAACTTACTAGTGATTTATTTATGTTAATTACATTTGCGACTTGGCCAGTCCATATCCACAGATGATATTTAACACAATATTTAGAACAATTATAGATGATATTTCAAACAATTGTTGAAAACACATAAGAATTTCTACACGTTTCAATTGCAAACTCTAGTACAAAACAAGCGTCTATATTATAAGAAGGTTCTATTTAGGTTATAACTTTTTTTTAAAGCAAAGTTCTTGTAAATATAAAACATTAAACATAAAAATAACAGGATACTGTAAAGCACAGTAATTATTTACATAAAATGCATCCTGAATAAAAGTTATTAACAAAACTTACAAAAACAATTGACATGGTACTTCCGTTACATCTATCACGATATACTCTAGCGAAATATATAATATAACGTCTCTAAAGAAGTTTCTCTTCAAAAAAGTAATCAGTGCTAAACCGACAAGTAAAAGTCCGTGGGGTAAACCAAAATTTAGGTGGCAGAATTCTATCAAGCCTGGTTTCCGATGGGATAGGGACGAGGGAGGTGTATTACTAGGGATTGTTCCTCCTGTCGGCATCGACCAATGTTTTTTTCCCCCTCTTCTAACATTTTCTTGGGTTTAAATGCTAACTTATTTTTATGCTTACGTATCTATACTTTTGGAGCGTCAGTAAAAAATACCAATCACCATTTTAAAATACATAGACCATAGAAATTACTGCTGTCTTCAATATTTTAATTGAACTCTGATAATGCATATAACCAACCTATGAATTGCGTTTGTTGAGAATGGGAAGTAGCAGATACGGCAAATTGTGAGAAGGAAACTTGGGAAAGCATTTCATGCCTTCATAACTTTAATTTAATCCTCTTCCAGCCTATATTACCTAGCTCGCCCCGTTAAGTAGTTTCATTTCCTTTTTTTAAATTAATTTATGTCTGTTCCTTAGTATTCAATTATGACTTAGGTGAATATTCTGCTGCGCAGCGATGCTTTTATATTTTACAAACACATTTACACAATATCCACAATAGTACTTACCATAGATGACTCATTATTTTATCGATGGGACAATACTTACATAATGGTTGACACATCCCTCAAGGAAAAGATTGAAGACGACAGTCCCATTTATAAAAAGAAACTTTTTGCAGAACTGAGGCAAAAGTATCCAAATCACGAAGCAATTTTTACTGATGAATCGAAAACTGATGGAAAAGTCGGTTGTGCAGTGGTTTTTAACAATACTTACTGAAATTTAACTTACCGTCACTAAATAGTGTTTGTACAGGAGGATTATTTGCCATCTATCAAGGTCTAATACTAATACAAAAAATGCTCTTTTGGTAACAGACTCTTTAAGTTCATTATTGGCAATAGCTGAAGGCAACTCTGACAATGCCCTAGTACGGAAGATTAACAATTGCTGGTGGGAGATGCATGAGTCGATGAGAGGGGAGGACTGTAATTTGGGTACCCTCACATTGTGGCATCTCCGGAAATGAAGCTGCAGAAAGTGCAGCAAATCTCGCGAGACTGAACCAAATAGGAACCATAATTACTGACATTACAACAACTCCTGACCTAAAAATATACTGCTGAAAAAAGTTGCTCCAACATTGGAAAACAAAATGGAACCAAATACGCAGCAATCTTCAAGAAATTAAATAAGACACCCGGCCCTGGACAACATCTTTTAGAAAATCAAGAATAGAAGAAATATTCTTCACCCACGGTTACCTGATGAGAAGCCTTGATCCACCGATTTGTACAACATGCATGACAACACTGAAATTGAAACACATTGCAATAACATGTATACTATACTCTGACGCCAGAACAAAGAACAATATACCCTCAAGTATAGATAAAGCATTGGAAGACACAGAAGACAAAATCAAAAACATTTTTGAATTTCTGAAATTTTGTAAATTGTTTGACAAAATTTAATATGTGAATTAAGCCGCTAATGACTCATGTTGGTAGATAAAAAAGATAGTAATAAAATAAAAAAATAAAAAATAATAATTTGCTGAAATATAATATATGATTTTCATGTCTGTATACTAAATCTATAGTGTGTGAAATATTTCATACATTCTGAATGTTTTAAATACACTTTTCTTATTTTTTGGACTGAACCATATTAGATACTTTTAAGTATTTTACTTATATTGTTACATAAGTAAAATACTTAAAAGTATCTAATATCGAAAAAAAATCTATAATTCTTCCCCACCTAGAATATAATAGTTGCATAGGGACCTGTGTGTGCTATGTCCCAGTCATCTCTGTCGGGATGCTCATTTGTCCCGTTTTAGCAGTATTAGCCAATACTCCGCTCTATTAACAATGGCTTTTATTTTGAAATACTTTATAATTTCTTTTACTGGCCATTCAATTTAAATAAGAACGCTACTAAGTAACTTCGTTGAGTCGTATCTTTGTATAAAAAGAATGGCATTTTTAGAAAGATTTATTCTTCAATTAAATTAAAAATCATTGCAAAGCTTACGTAGGACCCTGATTTTCAATAATAGTTTTTCCTTCGTAAAAATCAAGTTCAAACAAAAAGTAAGTTTTAAATTGAAAAGCAGATTCAACTTTTTTTTTTTTTTTTTTTTTCAAAATTTCAGATTCCGTTAAATATAATAACCGTTTTAATGGACTAATAATAACCGTTTTACTGAATTGTTGCGTAATCTGTGTCATAACTCTCCTCCCTGAATTTCCAGCTAAATCTTTTCCTCAGGATCAGATTCCACGTGGAACAATCATATAATCATTATACCCATTATTCCTAGTGGAACTTGTTCAAACAATTATCGAAAATATATTTTGTCTTTGCAATTTTTAATCATAAATGTGTTGGATTTAAGAGATATCAGAAGAATTGCAATACGTCATTTTTATACCCACGTTTCGGTTATAACAGCTCTTCATCAGGACTACGAAAATAAAATGGGAATATTAAAAATATAAAAATGTGAGTTAATACAAACAAAGTTATAGAAAATCTATTTATTTTCCCAATATCAAGATAATTACGGTTATTTTTTAATTTTTAATTATCAATAATAAATATTTTATTACCTGTATCATCTCCTTTGACTGCTTTCAACTTGAATTTCCAATTTTTTTATTTATTTCTTATCGTTTTCTGTTTTTTTTTCTTTTCTATGCTATCTAATTTTTATCTTTCTTTTATTGTCTATTGATGTGATTATGACAATAATTTCTTTGGCTGAAAAGTCTACATAAAAATAAGGCATTATTAAACAAACAGTTATTTTATAACTCTGACTTATCCCTCTATAATCTGCACGTTTAAATTAGTCTCTAGTCCATTGTTGAGCACTTCAGTTATAGTTTTCAAGCTAGAATCATCTTAAAACATCTTTTTTATCTTTCTGCTACTATTAAAATATTTCATGTAAAATAATAAAATTAGATAATGGTGTCTGAATAGAATTTTTTTGCAGCCCCGATGATGGTTTTCTAAGTGGACTGAAACATTTTTGTTCAAAAATGGAATCGAACTGCAAGAGTAATGCGGAATTGTCCAATTCAGGCGAGCAGTGGTTCGGTTCGATGTCGTTACCATTATTGGAATAATACTATTTTACAAAGCTTAAATAATCGAAATCCAGGTTTAATCCCATTAATCGATTATCCTTTAATTGAGCCGCCCTGTTCACTGTAAACCTCCAATAGGACCTCCCCCCCTCAACGTGCACTGGAAACTAATTTCCTTCATTCAGTCCCTAAATGGAATATTTACTGGGTAATTTGCCTCAATTGTTTTTCAATAATTTAAAATTGTGATGTTCCTTAATTTTTCCTGATAAACAGTGTCGAAAGTTAATGAAAGTTTAGTTTTTTTACTTTTATACTCATGACCATAAATAAAAATCCTATGTTTTGACATTGAAGATTATAAAAAAGTTTTGTGGGGAAACGAAGTATGTTCATTTTTGCCCAAGAGATTCTTTCCTTTAACTCTAGTAGTAATCCAATATATGACAGGAAAACAATTTTTTTATTTCAATTTTTCTGTCATTTGCTTTATTCATCATTGTTAATACTTTTACTGTATAAATATGAAAAAATAGTTTACCTCTGCCAAGAATATACTTCGTTATGGCACAGTATTTTTCCGACTTAAAATTGTACAGTTATTTTTTATTTTTATTTTATTTATTTATTTTTTTTTTAATTTTGATTTCATACGAACGACAAACATAACACTTTCATTCAAATTTCACACAAATTTAAATTTGCTAAAATTTCTTCTACCTGTTGAAACAATAAAAATGGTTGTCCCGCATATGGTACCGGAGGCCTGTACGGTTAAGTCTAATAGAGAAATGTTTTTTTATTATTTTTTTTTTTTAACCCCTTTTGTGGAACGTTAAATTTCTTAGTTTTTATTGGCATTGCAGAACTTCTAGGTTCTGTATCCAATAGTTATCAAAATATTCTGTTTATCAGTTATAGTCCGATAAATTGGTACTCGAACTGGAGGGAAATATAACTAAAATTTTGATTAGTATCATTTCTCAATTTTTAATTAAATTAAAACTAAAGTAGATTGCAATTTTCTTGAAATATCGTGTTAGTATATTTTCGCAAAACTACGTTTTTTTCGGTATAGATTTGAAAAATAAATCCAGAAATAGACAGTTATTCACTGTCCGATTCGTCTAATTGGGTATATTTAACTTAAACGCACTACTACTGCCAAAATATTTGGTTTAAAAAAAAAAATAATAATTTAAAAAAAAAATATAAAATAACGTATAGAAAACATAATCTACTTTATTTTTGCATCTTATTATTTTTCTAGTTCTTAGTTGCGAAATGCTTTTTTAGAATTATCATCTTAACAAAAATAAATTCAGAAACAAATAGTTAAAAATATTATTTTTGTGTTCAATTATCTGTACTATTAATTTAACTGTTGCATCTTGATAACTACTAAACATAATATTTATATGCTTTATAAAGGAAAACTTTTTTCGTAAAAAGTTATTACAGTTTAAACCGAAGGATATTCGTAAAGTTAGCCATCCCCTCTTTATAATTTTCAACAAGGTCTACTATACCTTGGGATTTTCATTCCAGGCTATTTAAATACAACTTAATGAAATTTCATTGACTTTTGGCCTTTTGTGGGGTAAAAGTAACTGCTTGCTTGCAGCTTTATTAAATGCTGCAATGAATGAAGTAATTAAAAGAACTTTGCGAATAGAAGCAAATTACTTTGGTATACATCTTCATGAATGAATGGCTAGGTGTGTGTGAGGTGTTCATTAGCGGTTCTGAAAAAAGTGGAGTAGGAGGAATTTTTCTGATAATGAAAATTTTCAACCCCTCATCACTTTTCTTGAATAGAAAAAAAAAAAAATCTACGGAACAAAGGCCATATAGTATAACTTATACTAATAAAAAGGAATTCATTACTAAACAGAAGAATATTTACAAAATATTAATAACAATATGTTAAATGCATAATAATTTAATAAATGTGTTGTTATAAATGATTATGAACTCAGTAATTTAGTAAATTACTCTCTTTTACTTATTCGAAAGTATTATTCCTGTTTAATTTCTCGTTTTACGCTTATTTACTTAAAATTCCTGTTAAAAATCCATAGCTTACTTAACGGTTTTAACGTTTATAATTTTATATATGCTTTGTTTTGTTTATTTATTTTAGTGTATTGTACTGAAAATAAATTTTGAGTATTGCTTAAAAAGTTTTATTTTGTTTATCCTTTCTTAGCCTGTATATTGAAGACATAATATATCTATTTTTAATAAAGTGAAAAAAGAAACAAAAGGTATATTTATGAAAAATATTCTTAATTTTTTATGATATTTATTTTTACAATGAATTCTATTTAATCTGGACGAATTTAGTCCTAATTTATGGGATTCTACTGAATATATATATTAGAAAAAAATTCTTTAATTTAATAATGAATTAAGCATTAGGAAACGACAATTAAATAACACATAAAAACTGCGACAAGACCCGTTACAAAAAATTCGTAAATTAGCGAGCTAATGCTTAGATGGCCAGACACAATGAGTATTGTAAAATGAGGTTTAGATGTCCGAAGGAAGAAGGTTATGGAGCTGGCAAGGAACTTTGGAATGCATTTGTTCTGTGGAATGTAATATTTAAGTTGGAAATATGGGCTCTTAAGTGTTGTGAATGGGCTGAAGACTTGAACGTTCCTATTTTAGAAATATAGTAATTCGAAGAAGAGTATATTGTTTAAGAGGTAGGGGAGAAAGTTTTTTCGAACGCCCTTAATGATCAGCCTTAAAACGACGTAATTATCAGAAAAACGGGAGGTTTTTGAGATTCCTAAGAAAAACCTTGCAAAACTATTTTTGCTTGTTGGGGCTTAATGTCCTTATGTACTCCAACTAGGGCAGGAAGGACGAGCTACCCTAAAGGTTACCAACCTATTCTAGCCAGGGTAGGAAAGGTCAAGATTAATTCCCTAGGTTCTTCAAGCAATAAATTATAACCCGCCAGGTGGGATTCGAACCCACAACATTCTGCAGTGGGATTGCCGCAACACGATCGACCTTCAAGACCCCTAAACAATTTTATTTTCGTTTAAGATATGTTTTTTTCCTTTTTCTTTTAATACTAATGAATTAATTATTTTGAGCTGTCCGTTTTAAAGCTAATATTTATCGTATTTGTGTATTAATTTCTTGTCATGTTGGTATAGATAATAAATAATTCAATGACAATCCTAATGGTCAGTATAGAACCTTCGGTCCATTTTATGCTGAGGCGAATAAGGCCAGTTTGTAGGCGAATTAGAAAGCATAGCATGACCAACTCTCTTCTGGCGTAACTCGCTGACCGTTGTTCTTTCTCTACGGCCTCTCTACGTAACATTCACTTCTGTCTTTTATTGCGAAAGATTCTTTTTATGAAAATATTCACGTTCGATTAAGCAAAAACAAAACAGAAACGAAGAAATAGTCGCAACGAATAAAAATTTATAGGGACCGAAGTTGTGTGAATTTTTCTTTTTGAACTTAATATAAACATTAATTTTAATGTCGATCTTTGGAGTGTTACTGTGGTAATAAATTATAGAATTATGACTAATTATTAGTGCGCTTTGCTTTTATAAGTCAGGAGTGCATGCGGTTATAGATAGTATGAAACTTATTTTCCGCCATTTTAATGAATCCACGAAGTGAATACATGGTTAATGGGCTTTGAGGAAAACTCCCTTATTTGGTCATTGAATTATGTATACTTGCCGATATTTCTCTTAATATTATTTTCTACATCTAATGGGTTCAAAAATCCAGCATACAAACTTAGTCTAGTATATATATGGTAGACTTATCCATGATCTATTGTTTTTCCTGTAAGGGGAAAATTTATTTTTTTTTCCGCTACATTTTACACAGCTTACTCTCCAAAAATTAAAAGGATAGGATATACAAAACTATTATACTACCTACAGTTCTCTACGGATGCGAAACATGGCCGCTGACGTTAAGGGAGGAACAACGCCTTAAAGTTTTCAAAAATAAAGTACTTCGTAGAATATTTGGCCTAAAAAAGGATGAAGAAACAGGAGAACTTAGAAGGCTGTACAATGCGGAACTGCGCGAATCATATCCGGTAAATATAGTTCAAGTAATAGCAGCGCGACGCTTAAAATGGGCATGTAAAGTCGTTGGGTTTAATAATGATCGAATTCCGAAAAAAGTGACAGTTATGAGCCGTCGGGTAAACGACCGAGGGGTAGACCGAGTCGAAGATGGGAGGATTGCGTCAGGGCCGACCTGGGGGATTTAGGCTAAGGAGGAGTGGATTGGAGGGAAGTGTGTGATCGACGGTTGGTGGTGTCGGCATCGAACCTTCGGGTTCGCTAAGCCTTAATTTATTATTATTATTATTAAATTTTACACAAATGATTGGTCCTTGTATTCTTTTTTTATTTTGTATGTTTTATTTTATTTTTATATAAGCTTAAAACAATTTACATTATCTATTAAAGAGATATAACTTTTTTATGTCAAATCTTATAATGATTTTTATTTTTAGTAGCAGATGTTTTCCCACCCATCCACACTTATTATATAAAAGGAAAAGCCATTTTACGTTTGTGATCACTAGCCACAAAAACTACTGAACCAATTTGTACCAAATTTTAGCTCCATCATCTTTATAGTTCTAAGGTTTTCCAATATTAAAATTTACTAATTTTCAATTATATTATTATTAACAAAGTTTTAATTATTATTAACAAATAGTTAAACGATAGGTGGTGAGGACCATTCTGCTGGGTGGTTACAGATGGACCGGTTAATCTAGAGTATTATAATTAAATGGACTTATTTTCAATTAAATTGTTATTAAAATATGATAAATATGTGGTGCGACAAGTATATCCCAGGGAAGTTGAAAATCGTCCGATATGTGGTGGGCACTATTTCGCAATAGAGTTTACATTGGTAACACTACTGAACCCATCTTTACCAAATTATAGATAAATTATCTACATAGTTCTAGGAAGGTTTAGCAATAATAAAAATTTAAATTTACAGTGTTGTGTAGCAGAAACGAGGTTTGCAACACTCATATATTTTATTGGTTAGAAGTTAAAATCTAAGTGTCTGCCCATCTGGATTACCAACTCATACATTCAAATTAAAAATTAGATGTATAATTATGCTTTTACGTAATCTTCAAACGTCTTATCAGTGGAATTTCCACCTGTTTAAAAATGACTGCTTTGCGTGAAAATATCACTGAAGATATCATTGCTCAATTGCATACTTCAATAAAAGATTTTTATCGATAAACGAATAAAACTTCAATTACTAGTTAAAATTTTCGCAGTTCTTTATTTGTGGTAGCGAGCGAAGCAGCAACGGAAGATCCTAGTATTTAATAATTTAGATGATTTTACAGGAATGCGGCTATGTTCCGCTTTGCGAAATGCCCCGTTGTTAAAAAGCAAGTTAAAAAACGTGCGTGGAATAACTTTGACACAAAATCGCCCAGGTCACGTCCAGAGTCTATAGGCAGCTCTGGAGAGCTTTTGACTTAATGTTGAACTTACCTATAACATCCTACAAACTTAATTTGGTTTAAAGACGCTACGGACCAAGTCTATTTTTTTCTTGTACAACTTTATGGCCTTATTTCAGCCGGGGATTTATGGCCTTGAAGCGGTATAAAACGGTGCTTCTGATCTATGGTTATAAAATGTTTATTGCAGATTTTTAATTAAAGTTTTAGATATAAAGCAATGTTTTTATTAAAAATTGTAAAAAATAAATAAATGAAAGTCTTTGGTAAATTTTATAAGTATCGTTGTTAATTTTCACTTTCTTAATGTTAATTTTTTTTTTTTTTTTTGTAAGTGCAGAAAAAGAGAAAGATTATTCTCCTTACTTTTCTTTATTTTATCTAAACTGCTTGTTTTATCCAACTTTCAGCCCTAAATATCTCAGTTGGTTAGGGTAGTGAGAGAAATCCTTGAAGTATTATATATATATATATATATATATATATATATATATTTTTTTTTTTTTTTTTTTTTTTTTTTCTTTTTTTTTTTTCACTCTCACTCCCTTTAGTATTTACGTTTGCCGAGATGGTTAAGTTAATTTTAATCACACATTGATTGTTGGTTCGTCATAATTTATTGAGAATATTATTGTTTTATTTATATCATTATTGGCTGAAACCTAACTACCTTGATTTTCACTACAGGCGCTTGAGGAGTTTCTATTGATTTTAACTACTAAAAAAACAACAAAAAAACTGAATGGTATTGATTCACTCTGGTCTAGCATGCAATTAATCTTTAGCCAGGAAGATTGCCAAAAGTGATGATGCATGTATGCCTGTTTGTAAACTCAGTTATTTTCCACTTATATTAATTCTATATTCGTTAGTATTTGATTTTTTTATGTTCACATGAATAATTTGTAAAGATTATTAAAACAGATAGATTGTTACTGGTGTTACCAATAACAGCACATTAAGGTTGTAAAAGGAGATTTGCCCGAAATAACGCCCAACCTTCAGGTTTTTTTCTTCAATGAAGGTTTTGAGAGGTCTCAAAATCGAGCCACGGCCTATATAACAGAAAATAAATATTCTAACTTCGCCCGGACTGGAACTTGGGCCCAGTAGCATGGCAGTCTACTCCCCTAGTTCTCGTGAAGAATGGATAAGTTAAATTATCTTGAAAAAGAGCTAACTATTAACTTTCAAATCAGGATTTTTAATATCTTCTATGTGTTAATTAATTAAAAGTTAAATTATGCTTCTTAATAAGGCATTAAAGTATCTGTTTTGGCACAAATGGTATTCCAAAAGTAATTACAGGATTTAGTAAAACGAACAAGTTCTTACTGGAAAGTGCACAATTTTTACTCATCAACTTCTTCACGACAGCCAGGGATATAATGTAATGAAAATTAATTCGGATCTTTTACGGATGGGTTTCGATTCTAAAGACTCACCAAACAGTTTGCCTATTTAAATAAACTAGATCTTCCTGGCGACT
This sequence comes from Euschistus heros, assembly GCA_003667255.2. NCBI lineage: Eukaryota > Metazoa > Arthropoda > Insecta > Hemiptera > Pentatomidae > Euschistus > Euschistus heros. The sequence continues at coordinate 358,733 of RCWM02000205.1, read as the reverse complement.
TTTTCCAGAATGTTTACCGGCTATTTGATATCATTATCAGAAAATATTTACAAAACTGCCTTTGGAACAAAATTTCTTCATATATCTGACAATTTATTCTTCAGATACCTACCTACCTCTGAGACTAATATTGGGATATATCAATAACTTAGTTTGAACTTTATTGTTTTAAAATTCTTGAAATATATTCGAATTGCCCGGGGGATGAATTCAGCGGCTGTACAATTGTTTTATACGAATGAAAAAAAAAACAAAATAGCTTTGTCGAAAAATATTAAAACCACTTTTATGTAACTCTAAGAACCAGTACTGCAAAGGTTATTGCAGATGCCAAAAGCAGACGAGACAGTATAATTATGTTAACTCATGTACTGTTATTTATGTAAGTTTTGTTTGCATAGTTTTGCATTTGCACCACTGGGGAATCCCACTGGAGTAACTTATCAGTACGTCTCTAGTTAATCCCCAGTGTCGAAATTCTTCCTTATCGCTATAGAGTTTGCACTGTCCCGGTATCAATCATCGAGGATTAGATCAAACATTGTCGAAACAATAAAAAAATTCACATTCATGAAAAATATCAAAATAGGTTCTTCAAGAGTAATTCAAATATTTATATAATTTTATCAGTATATTTTGGGATTTGAAACATTCTTTAAATGTGATGCGTTTAATAAGGCGCCATTGCCAATTGTCTCACTTGTAAGTAATTCTATGAGAAAATACTTAAGCGAGCTATACTACGTTTTGGAAGGGCGACATAAACTAAAATAATATAGCTATATAGATGGAAATATATCCTCCTATCTTATTGAATAAATAAATGTTTTCTTAAAATCCTTGGAAGTCGCATTAAAGTTGTGACATTTTATTTTTTCTCCATTTCTTTGACCTTATCTTGGATTTCCTCCGTCCTCCTTACCTCGTCCTTTGAAAAGCTCTTAGTCGACTCTCTTTGCTAGTGCTCTTCCTCTGAGCTGTTTCTATAAGACCATCAGAAGCCAGGATTTCAAAATATTTCTTTTCCGGTTGTCTTTCTATGTAGGATTTTCGGGGGGTTCAGGTTCTCTTCTCTACTATACCTGATTTTTCATTTTTCTTGTCACCTATTCTATCGTATTTATAATACGATCTCTTGTTACGAGAGTGTCTGATTAATTTTTGGACTCTACCATTTTTCCATTAAACATGTTTCCCAACCGATTAGAAATTCTATTTTTATTCTTTAGCGACTTATACGTCTTTCTCATTTGTTATTCTTAGGGGACAAGTTATCCCAGTATAAAGTCCATTTTTCTTCTTCTTCTTTCATTACCAACAAGTACTCGACAATTTTAATTTGGCACTTTAAACATTTCTTTAACTTCAGTATTTCTTCTAATTGTCCAGTTCCCGTTCTCATAGATAGGACCTTATATTCTCCTTAGCATTTTTCTAACCCATAAGGGAGAGAATAATTTCTTTCCTCCTTAATTATCAATCTTCCAATCAAACCTAAAACATGTATATTTAAGTTTTATATGTATAGTATATTTGTTATATCTCTTTAAATGTTTTTTTTTTTTCTTTAAAATTAGATATTTATTTTATATTATATTATACTTTAAATGCTTTTTAATAACTTATAATGTTATTAAATGAAGTGTTTGGTGGATGAAGGGGTTATGTCACATTAAGAAATTAATCGAATGAAGAATTTATGCGCAGAAGTGTTAGGTAGTAAAATCTGAATATTTAAAAAGAACTAGAAAAAGATGTATGAAGGAGATGAAGGGGCTATGTAACAGTTTTCTACTAAAAGAAAATGAAAAAAAAAAATTTAAATATAAATTACACATAATTGTGTTTTGTTACTTAACACTTTTATCCACCGAACCATTCAATTATGAATTATTATCATTAAATTATGAATTATTGTAGCCAGACGATTGCCCTATTTATTGTACTCTTATGTTATCCTTAGGTCATAAGCTATCCCAGGGTAAAGTTTTATTTATTTTCTTTTTCTTCTATCTTATATCTGCAGTACATGCCAGCTAGGGTAGGCACATGGAAGTTCATTGCCTTCCTTTTTTTCATATTTAAAATTAATAAAAAATCAATTGACTTTAGTGAAGAAATTTAAACTATATACACTACTAGCCATCAATAGCGGATACAGTGAAATCACGATCGACTACATTTTATAAAACAAAATAGTAAAAAAAAAAAAACTATTTTATTTTGTTTATGCAAAGAAATAGATTTTGATACCATATTTCGGCCCTATATACACCTAAGTCCGAAAGAGAAAGAGACAATTATATTTAAATCCTGCATTTAAAATAGATAGACCATTGTCACCTTATTTATTTATTTAAATTTTGACATTTTCCAAAAAAGGCGGTGCATATTTACAAAAAATGTTATGACTGTGAAGCTAAATACGAGCTGGGAAAAACTATACATGGGAAAAACTGTACGATCAACATATCAAAGATTAAAGGGGCGTATAAAAGCTTGCAATAATTCCAGACAGAAGTCCAACTTAGCTATTCCTCACAATTAAAATAACCATAAATTAAACAATGATTCCTCGGAAGTGAAAAAAATAACATGCTTATAATTCAATATATATAATAAAAGCGTCCAAAACCGATACAGATTTTTATTTGAATGACCAGATAAAAATTTGTATTAGTCCAATTTTAAATTTGTTTTCTTAGGAAAACAACCCAAATTAAATTTGTTCGGACAGAAAAAAAAACCCAACCAGTCATTGAAAAAACCGAAAGGTTTAAACCGACTTGCCTGATACTTTCGTTTCCTTACATTCAGTCTGTTCTTGTTTCCGATATCTGTCAGAATCCCTTTTCATTCTGGCTCCTTAAATGAGTATCATCATCTTTGATTTCCTGTGTTAAAATAACCTATGTAGCAATGTGCTGATGTTTCACATTTTTAGTATGTTTATAAAACCGATGATGAATATTTGAAATTCGATGCTTGTCTTCGAATATAAAATTCCTACAAAAGTGGCAAATGATTCCTATTTACTAATTTAATTAACAATAGATCACACTCCTGACATTGTGGATATTATCCGTTGCCCTCCCATTGTCTCTCATGTTTCAGTTAGTAATTGCATTGTGCTCTAGGTGGATTTTGGCTTGAGTTGGGCCCATTAGTGGGATAGGATGGATGAACGGCTAGGCGGAGGTGGCTGGGGGGGGGGCGGTCGATTAATGGGCTCAACAAATCTGTAACCGTCGCCAATTTGTCACATTATCGCAGCTTCCTCGCTTCAATAGAGGACCCCTGTCACTGCCGCTCGGTGTCGCAACTCCACTCTGGCTAGTGGATCCCAATCTGACGTAACCTTTGGCCCTCGCAATATATTTAGTTTGTTTACCTTCCATAGTATGTTATTGTAATAGAAACATCTCTAGAATAGATGGAACGATATCAACAGGGAAGCTTTCAGTTTTTTTATTTATTATATGTACATTTTTATTAAGTACTCTAATGAGCTGTGTTCTCATTCAACTTTATAGTATTGGCCGTTGCGTCGAATCGATACGTATTGAATTAGAACCAGGGTGTCGTTTTCTTTCGCCATTTGGCGTCTTTCCAGAAACTGCCTCTATGAGTTCCAAGTTTCAGTTCCCTCAATGCTGTCCCTCATCTGGTTTCAGATGCAAGGAGAGGCGGTGTCATTTGATGTTCAGCCATCTTATAAATCAAAATAATATAAGAACAGTTATATAATGAATGAATGAATGTATATTAAAAAAAATTGTAGTTTATGAATTAATTTTTATGCTATTTTTTCAACTAAACACTCACTTGGAACTCGATTGTCGAGCGAGTTCGGGCCTCACCCCTCTCGGGTCTCAGCGCGCTTGGTACAGAAGTGTTTGGGTTCGAATCCTACCTGGGTTAAATTTATTTCGTGGCAGACTCACGAAATGAATCTTGACAACCCAACCAGGCTAGGTAACCTGTAGGATGACCTATCCTTCCTGCCCTAGCTGCAGTACATAAGGACGTTGAGCCCCAATAAACAACATCTATACACTCACTAGTTAGTTACTGATTTGTTATATGAGTGACTAGCTCTTCTAATAAAGTAGTGACCCGATCAACTGTTTTTAGTTATTAGTGGATGTCAAAATTAAAATAATCTTGTGCCTATATATCGTCTCCTTCTTTAGATGCACTTGCTAAACGAATATTTTTTATTCAAAAAAAAAACAAAAAACAGTTGTTGCCGTAGCCATTTGATACTAATCGATTCTTTGACAATAAATTACAACTACTACGAGATTATCATAATCATAAGTTTTTTAGAAAAAGGTGAAGTCTTTCAGTTTTTAAATCTTGTAGCTAATAATGCTGATCAAACAATGCACAATAAAGTTGGTGGATTTTTCGATCCTGTAGAAGAAATATTAACATACACAGATCTTGGATGGGAAAATATGTAAGTTTTGCGCGAATACTTACGAGCATGAGAGATAGTGAAAAATGGTCCGTTGTACATGTGATTTTATTTAAATTCTGAACTGGTTATCCAAACTAGTTTAAAGTTTTGCGGTATTTTTTCTTAATAAATTACTCACTGAGTACTAAGCAAAGTTACTTACTCTTAATCAACCATTTCTAGTTAGGACCTTTTCACGTATTCATTGAGATGACTATCAACTTAATTTTTCTGGATCAATCGATGATTTAGTTGCCTGTACCAGAAGCTGCTGAAAGGACACTTTATAAGATTAGATGCAGTTGTGGTGAGCTATCTAGAGATAAGAGAAATCGGTGGCCGGTGGACTCCCTTGATAAGGATCTGACCCATTGGCTGTTGAGAGTTATCTTAGCAGTAGCTACATTGTTTGAGGCCAACGGTTTTCTTTCTTGATTTGTATCTTATTAAGCTAGTAGGGGACCTATTAGCAATTCTAACGAGAAACTAACTGAAATAAAACATCGACAATATATGTATTATTATAATATATAAGTTGGCAATTTAATACACAAAAAAATAATTCTTTTCAGGGAAGATAAAAATTCTTAAGGTGGTGGGTTTCATTTATTATGACAATTATCTCTAAAAACTTTCACAATACTTTGTAGTTGGGAGGATGCACTGATATTTCTGTGGATATTGTTTTAATAGAGTACTAGGGACCTAAAACCATTATGAACATTTAATGAAAAGAATAATGTAATGGTGCTTTTGTCTGGTTGAATTATTTCATCATTGCTTCAGCTTTGATTGATGGAAATTGTAATCCTATTTCTGAATTTTCCTACAGCGAATAGATATATTAAAAAATCTGACGCTTCAGTACAACGAGCCGACGACACTAAACTTGTCATGATAGGTCTTCCAAAAAAACCATTGTTTATCTGAAAGATCATCAATTTTTGTGTAAGAAAAATCACTGCTGCCGTTCCCAAACACTGTCAAAATGGCGTCAGCAAGGAAAATAAGGATCCAAAAGGCCGTTTTCAAAAAATAACTGCTGAATTTTTTCCTCAACGGATTTTACTGTTTAGATGGAAAAATGAAATTTGGGATCGAACAAATATATGTGGAGTTATAGCCAAAAATTTAGAAAAAAAAAAAAACAAACTTGATTTCACAACAGTAATTTCACAGCGTTTTAGCGTGCTAGAATATGTATTATATGTCCGACCCCAAATTTCATTTTTCCATCTTAAAGCTCGTTTAGTGTCTTGCAATAGCAATGTTTGATTTCCGAGGAGAATTGTTTTAATATCTAATCCATGTATTGCACTTAAAAAAATGCTCTTTTAAGATATGAAAAAATATCGCTTTTTTCTTTTTAAATTATTAGAGAGAAGAGTCGATGTTTAATGATTACATAATTAGATACAATAAACAATAAAAAAACTAGCGCTATCTTCAGCAGTATCGATCGGTTTTAAAGAATCGACTTTGGATTACGATTTTCGATACCGATTCTTTTCTTTGGAATCAGTCGAGTCGAAAATCGAAACATCTCTCAACACCCTGAATTTTAAGTATGACTTTTAGCTTTATATATACCATTCTTTTTTTTTCTATTTTACTTTTTTATGAGAACACCTTTCTTATTTGTATGTGAATGTTAGTTTCGTTTTCGTGAAAAATCTCTCTGAATCCAATAGAATCGATTGGTTACTTTATGAGGGATAAATATTTCTTTTTTTTTAATGTCATTGAGCACTAATCTCTCCCCCCCCCTCCTGTTTTTTTTCTCATACGAAATCAAAATCTTCATTAATTTCCCCATTTCCCTAGAATTAGGGATGTCAAATTAGTTGGTACATTTTTATTTTCCTTTATTTTTCTATGTATGCCGTGATTTAAAAAAAAAAAAAAAAATGATTTTTCCTGTCAAAACAGTTGTAGGTAGATATCTTAAAGTATCAATTATTTTAGCTCAATGTTTGAGGTTTTGTCTTTGTGACAAAGGTCTAAACAAAAAAACAAACTAATGGTGCTTGTGACTTTAGCATTCTGGATGGGTATGTATTTAATTTTACGTACATATCACACTTTTTATTTAAAGTTCTTAAAGGATATTAAACTAATATCCAGTCTTTGTTTACTACATAGTAAAACCTCCCGAGTATTTTTATATATTACATACTTAGTATAATTTATTGTCTTTTTTAATGTAAAATTGTTAATTTTCCTTGTAAAGATAACAGTAGAAAACTTTCAGGAAATTTTTCTCTTATGATTAAGACTAAATCCATTGCCGAAACTTTTCGAGTGCTTGATAATATTGGAGGATCTTGAAATGTTTTTTTTATTTTCGAACTCTTGATGTATGTAGCATCATCATTGTGTTTTATTTGTTCCAAATGTTCAACCAACGATATAATTTTGTCACGATTACCGTTATTGTGTTGTATGTTATAATTATTCTGGAGGGACAACAGATTATTTTGATCTCATTATAGCCCTCTGTTTCGACCACGATATTTGCCTGTTCTATCTTGTTTATTTTATTATATGTTTTGTGATATACCTTGACTTTCATGGTAATGCTTTATTTATAATAGCTTGGATGTAAGGAATTTTATATTCATGTTGTTACATGAGAATTTTCTTTGATATTAATACTTAATACATTTGTAAATAATGTCTCTATTGAGAAATGATCTAATTGCCTTTCTCGTTTAACTCGTGACCTTTTCTGCTGGCTGGCTCCTATCGCTGGTACAGGTATACCTTTTACCGTGCTCAAGGTAACGATTTACGATTACGTTGTTGCCATTTATGTGAACCTTTTGGCATATGTCTTATTGTATTACTAATTCTTTTTCTTAAGGATATCATTTATAGTGCTGAATGGAAACAGTTTCGTGATGCCATGTTCGTGATCGAAGATAAGGTCAGAGATGAACTCTGTTGTAGGGCCGAAGCGGGTGGAGAGTTGGCCATGTTCCAGTAGCAATGTTCTCTTCCAACTGCTTTTACCGGCGACCCTTTTGTCTTTATTCATATACAAGACGTTTAGAACTGTTGTATGAATACTAATATAATTAGTAGAAAGAAAGTTAAACGCAGTATAAATTATTGAAATGTATCTATACTAGCATCCCCGCTTCGGCTTTGCCCATTATAATTATTTAAGAACTTCTATAATTTTAAGTAATAATTGATGTTTTAGTTGTTCATCGATAAAAATCCTGTACTAAAGTAAGCAATTGAGCATTATTTCTTCAATGATATTTTGACGCATAGTACTAATTTTTAATCTGCTACCTTTGCACAGATTAGGTGGTTGAAGGTTACGTAAAAGCATAATTGGACATTAAATTTTTAATTTTAATGTAGAAGTTGGTAATCAAGATGGGCGTTGGCTATTAAGAAATGCCTGCGGATAATGGACCGCTGCATAGTCAGTACTTAAGACTAAAGGCCCATTAATCATATTTTCACTAGCAATATCAAAAAGCAAAGTATCGACATTTTGATTTAGCAAAGATCTTTTTTAACAGAAATAATTTTATTCATTTCATCAGGTTGTATATTTAACGATCCATAAAGGTATATGCCAAACCTTATTTCTGCCACTCAATATTGTACATTCAAATTTTTATTATTGTATACTTTACAGTTTGAAACCTTCCTAAAATTATGATATCAATGTAGTTATAGTTCGGTAGATATAGCAAACTCTACGGCAGTATGGGCGCTAACCAAATATCGTTCGAGTTTTAAACATATTACAGCTTTTTTGTTTACATTTTAATTGAATTAAGCAAATCTTTTTAACTCCAATATAACACCACATCTTTGTAACCTCTCTTGAATAGCGATCGCTACCTATCGGTCAATTTTCCAACTTCACTGCGAACCATATATTTTCCTTCTTTTTAACAACAGTTTAATTAAAATGTATAAAATGTTATTATTGCCAAACCTTCCTTGAGCTATGAAGACTACGTAGACAAAATTTTGTTCTGATAGGTTTAGTAATTTTTGCGGTAAGTGATCACAAACGAAAAATGGCTTGTCTTTATATATAGTAGATTCAGGTGAACCTATTGTTCATCTAGAATATTTATTGGTTTGGGGTAAGAATCTTTGGCTCCTCTAGAAGATAGCTGGGAGAATATAAATTAAGGTGGAATTACAACTTGATAAGACCTCTACCTTCAGCCCAGTCTTATGGATGTTTTTCCTGATCATAGTTTTACTTTTTTTTTTACGCTTTAATATAAAAAAAACTTTAGACCTTTGCGTTTTTTTGAAGTAACGGACTGATGCAGATTAAAGTAGTCAAACTTTGTTACGAAAAATACCACGCTAAAGTAAATTCAATTTTTGAAATACATTAGATACGTTTCTAACATTTAATTTTCTCAAAAAATGGTTGGGAGCAAACTGATACCTTCTGCATCTAACGCTATCTCTGTTTTTCCGAACCATCCATAGTCGATAATGCTCGAAAAACAAAATCATTTAGTTTATTTTGTAGCTTATTTTGTTCAATTTAAACTACTTTAACTTTTTTCAGTATAAGCAATAAAGTGATAAACTTTTCACTTTTAAATATTCTGAAATCTTTCAAGGCAGCAAACTTGGAATTGTGCAGTAACTACTTGTTTAGTTAGTTATTTTGGCTACTATAAATTTTTTTATTGAACAGTTTTCTACGAATAATGCATATTTTTCGATTTATATAACAAAAAATAAAAAATAAGTATTAATATCCTATGCGTTTTCTGTAATGAAGCCGGCCTTTCACACGACAGCAAATATTAAATTCGGATTGGACACCACATAAAAGCCTCTAAAACCGTTCAGAAAAAGCTACAATTATGTCACGAAACCTGGCTTTAATTCGAGCCAGTTAAAGTGAGGGGAAATATGCCATATTGAATTCTTTCTTTTTGTTATGATAAATTTCTGTACAAATAAAAGACAAGAAAAAAATCTTTGCGTTTTTTTCTTGTTTAGTACAAATAACTGAAAACTTTTCGTGTTAATTAAATACAAATTGAAAGCAGGATTTATTCTATTGAGAACTAATAGGTAATAATTTTTTCAAGTCTGCCAGTTTTTCTTTCTTTTTTATTTATGCTACTGCATTTTCTATTTTTTAAAAGATGGGATGAACACTTCTGTTCAATATTATCTGTAATAATATTGTTAGATCTACCGACAATTCCTCTAGATTTTTTTAATTTATGTTATCATTTTTTTCCCATTTGATATCTTTTTACAATATTAAAATACATTACTATCTATTAATATTATTTTTATATTTTATTTGATTGATATTGCTCTCATAGCCATTGATGTTTATTAGTTGGACCTTTTTCCGAGAATATGTTTTTTCGAATTCTTTTAAATACTTCTGCATCAGCGTTGTGTTTAAAAACACATTTTATTCAAGATGTCTAAAATTAGGCCTGCTTCCTCGATGGCAGTACAGTATTAGATTCGGTAACTAATCAAATGGACCTTGGATAGTCGGGCTCAAACGAAAAATGTTGATCTGTTATTGGTAGTAATCATTATGAAATGCTTTGTAGCTAGTCAGTAAAATGGGACAGCATAAAGAAGAATTTATGAATGAATGTTTCTTGAAGTAATTTAATAAAATTTTGAAAAATAAAATAAATAAAAATATTGTTTCAAACAAAGATTATATATGATTGAATATATATATATATATATATATATATATATATATATATATATATATATATATATATATATATGATTGAATGTGACTCAGCTAAAAAAAAAATTATGAATCAGTCGTCACCGCCGTGTTTATTTTACACAGGTTGGTTTTACATAAGTCCACACCAATCAGAGGTATTTTAATGCTAGTAATGGAGATGGGAAAGAGAACTCAATCATTAATTTTTTTTTATATTGAATATTTTTTACCTAGGATAGAATTATGTAATTTTTGTTAAGTCTTGCAGCAGCTGTCGGTTGTTTCTTTTCTTTGACAGTCCCATAATTTTAATTCAATATTTTTCTTTTGAATATCGATACGTACGTTATAATATATCGTTGTATGTAGATTATGAAAATACAACTTACACTCGACGACAAAATGCTAGACGCACCCTTGTAAATATGAAAAACCTTTTATGATTTCTTTAGATTTGACTGATATTATAGGTTTTTCACACTGCTTGAAGTAAAAGTTAAGATATATGAAATGGAGACAGCATTATCAGACCTTGTTCAATATTTTAATTGAATATTAACAAAAATTTACATTGTATGTGCGTCAAAATGATAGCCACACTTTAATTGTTTACGTTGTTGTTTATTTTCTTGATTAAGAACCTCAACTTGACCAATTTTTTACAATTTCTACTTTAGAGCTGTGTTGAATTCGTACGAAATTAGACATAGCTAAACACGTCAATTACAAGGAAAAATTAATGTATTTCATAAGAAGAGCACCGTTTAATTTCTTCATTAATGAGGATGGGATGAGTTCTAGGGGGATCGCACACTGTATCAAACGGAGTTTTTCAACTGTTGTTGCGAAGTTTATGAAGCGCAGAGAGACACATGGAACACACTGCTCATTTGTCGTTACAGACGGAATATGCATCTAACTCTTGTAATATGACAAGGGCCTCATAAGCCAACATCTGAGGAAGACTGAAGTTTTAACGAATCTTAGGAATGTCCAAAGATTATTAAGATAATTAAAAAATTCTAGTTAGAGACAACTAAAAGCCAGTTTTTTTAGACGTTATAAATTATTAATTTTTCCTCCTTCCAGTCGCTGCTTTGATAAAATCGTTTCTTCTTTTCTTTAGTCATGAAAATAAATGGAAATACAACAGACCCATCCAGTTTATTTTTTTTTTTTTTTCATCACTAAAGACAACTTCCCTCCGCTGCTAAGTCCATGTTACATTTCGCCGAAAGGTCGTACTTGCTAATTCGTTACTAATAAACTGGTTGATTTTATCATTAAATCTATCTATCTATCTTCATGGCTCTACAACCCTAGATGGGTCCTGGCCTCCTCAAGGAGAACTCTCCATGTTTCTCTGTCCTCTGCGGCCGCCGTCCAGTTACGAACACCCAGGATGTTCTTTGCATCGCTGGAAACAGCATCCATCCATCTGAGCTTCGGTCTACCAACTCTTCTATGGGTACCCAATTTGGCTTCCATGATTCTTCGCGGTACCTGGTTTTCCTCCATTCTGACAACATGCCCAGCCCAGCTCAGCCGATTCAGTCTAATTGTCCGCACAACGTCCGCCTCTCCATATAACTCATACAGCTCTCGGTTCTTCCGTCTTCTCCATGTGTCTCCATCTTTTACGGCCCCGAGAATTCTTCTAAGTATTTTCCTCTCGAAAATCAGAAGATTTTTTTCATCTTTTTTGGACAGTGTCCACGTCCGGGAGGCATACATTAATACCGGGCGTATTAAGGTCTTATAGAGCCTGGTTTTGGTTTTCTTGGAGATCAAGCTGCTCTTCATGTATTTAGTGAGACCAAAGAAACATCTATTAGCAGCTGTAATTCTTCTGTTAATTTCGAGGGACATATTATTGGAGGAGCTTATGAGCGATCCGAGGTATGTAAACTCTTGTACCCTTTGGAATGTATTCGGCCCTATATTTATGCTGTCTTCTGTGGGGCCAGCTCCGTCGCCTACATACATGTACTTCGTCTTGTCTGCGTTTACTATCAGACCCATAGGAAGTGCTGCTTTCTGCAGTGCAAGAAAGGCGATTTTTAGTGCTGGGAGTGACCTTGCAATTATATCTATATCGTCAGCATAGCCCAACAATTGTACCATTTTCGTGCTTATGGTGTCCATTCTTTGAATTTCAGAGTCTCTGATTACTTTTTCCAGAGCTATGTTGAAGAGAAGACAGGCGAGAGCATCACCTTGTCTCAGTCCTTTATTAGAATGGAATTCGGAGGAGAGATGGTTTTGAACACGGACCACACATGAAACATCCGTCATTGTCATTTCTATCAGCCTGATTAGTTTAGGAGGTACATTCATCTCTTCCATTGCTTGATAAAGTTTTGGTCGTATAATGCTGTCGTAGGCATTTTTAAAATCTACGAACAGGTGATGAGTTGCTACTTTGAATTCTAGTCCTTTTTCAACGATAGTGCGTAGAGAATATATTTGGTCTATTGTGGATTTGCCCTTTCTAAATCCTGATTGGTAATTTCCTATTTCTTTCTCAGCATATGGAGTTAGTTTATTATATAGAATGTTAGAAATAATTTTATAAGCGCAGGATAGTAGAGCAATACCCCTATAGTTAGAACACTCAAGACGGTCGCCTTTTTTATGAATTGGACAGATAATTGTCCTGCTCCACTCCCGTGGCATCACTTCATCTACCCAGATGGATATTATTAAGTTGTGGAAAGTTTTTAGAAATTTTTCCCCACTGTATTTAAATAGCTCTGCCGGTAGGTCGTCAGCTCCAGGAGCTTTATTATTTTTCATTTTTTGTAAGGCGTCTATCACTTCCTCTAAGTCTGGAGGTTCAATGTCATGGTCGTGTTTCGCGCTCGAAAGAGAGTTGATGAGTAAATCGTCTTGCCCGGTGTTAAGCAGGCCGTCAAAATATCTTTCCCATCGATCCATTATATCGTCTTTCCTCGACAGCAGCATCCCATTTTCCATCCTTGTTGAGACTACTCTTGGGTTATATGGAGCCCTACCCTTATTAACTTTCTGATAGAACCGTCTACACTCATTTGTGTTTCGATATGTCTCTACCAATTCCATCTGTTTGTTTTCCCATATTCTTTTCTTTTTCTTATGGGTTCTTTTCTCCTCTCGTCTTGCTCTTCTGTATTCTTCGGTGGTGCTTCGAGTGGACATTCTACTGATCATGATTTTATATGCTTTGTTCTTGGCTTCCGTTACCGTCCTGCAGTCCTCATCAAACCATGCCGATTCTCTATCCAGTGTTTGACTTCCAAGGGTCTCTTCGGCAGTCTTGGTTATTACTTTTTGGCATGTCTTCCAGGTTTCCGCAATCGTTTCGTCAACGCTAGCAAGAGCTTCAGTTAGCTGAGAATCTAGTTGCTGTTGATAGATTGAGCGTATGTCATCATCTTTAAGTTTCTGAATATCAAATCTTTTAGCCTTCTCCGGTCTCTTGCATCTTACTGTAGAGATCCGGGCTCTTATTCTCGCTATGACAAGATAATGATCTGAATCAACATTAGCCCCCCTGAAGGATCTCGTATTGAGTAAATTAGATCTGTGCCTCGCACTTATGAGGATGTGGTCGATTTGATTAGACGTATTACCATCTGGGGATTTCCATGTACCTTTATGAATCTTTTTCCCCGGAAATAGCGTACTTCCTATAATCAGGTCACGTGAGGCTGCATAATGTATTAGTCGGAGGCCATTGTCATTACTGGTTTCATGTAGACTATGGGTACCTATGGTGGGTCTGTAGCATTCTTCTTTACCGATTTTGGCATTGAAGTCACCAAGTAGTATTTTTATGTCATGAGTTGGGCAGTCATCAAAAGCTTTTTCAAGAGTCTCATAAAATTCGTCTTTCTCATCATCATCAGAGGCTTCTGTGGGTGCATGGCAGCTAACCAAACTATAATTAAAAAAATTTCCTTTGATACGTAGCTTGCAAATTCGAGGATTTAGAGGTTCGAATCCAATTACCATTTCTCTCATTTTTCCTCCTACGACGAATCCGGTTCCAAATATATGTTTTTTTCTCATGGCAACTGTAGTATATGGTGTGATTCCTTTTTTCAAGGAGTCCCCCACCAGTCCAGCGAATTTCTTGGATGGCGACTAGGTCTATTTTATATGTGTCTATTTCATTAAGGAGGGCTTGAAGTCCTCCGAGTCTGTATAGGGATAAAACGTTCCAGAATCCAATCGTTAAGTCCTTGTTACGTTTCCTGGGTCTATTGCCGTTTATCAATCCGGTGTTATTGATTTTATCATTAAAAGTTCTTCTTATTTACAATGGTTTGTCTAATATTTTTTCGTTGAATGTGAAACAATATGTATTTTTAAAAAGTTACAAAATATTATTTAAAATTGGTTTAAATAAGGGAAAGTTTTTAACGTTGTAGGAGAGTACAGGCAACACTGGTACTGGTTGCATCTGCAAGTGTGTATGTACTTGCGGCCTATTGTTAAATTCTTAATAAACTACTTTTAAATTTTAAGCATTTAAAATAAATTAATTAAAACAATAAAATGAACAGGAACATCATTGGGATGTTTAAACTGACATTTCATAAAATAAAAATATATATATATATATATATATACACAATTTATCGGTGTATTTATATTTGTAGTCACTGATATATCATGTATCGATATGTATTTAGAGCTAAAAAAATTATTGATGTAGAATATCTATCTTTTTCTTCCTTCATCCTTACTTGTTATTAAAACAATTCTGATCGTTAAAATCTAGTTTATTAATATTGTTCTATATTGGAAAGTTAATATGATATATGGAGAAATAATCGTATTACTGTATCTCATTATTACCTATTTACTTTTTCAACATAACTGTAATGAGACTTTAACAGTCCAATGTTACTGAATCTTTTTATACTGACTGATCTTTTATTGAATCTTCTTAATAGTTTTGATTTCTGTTCTAAAAAAAATTATTTCAGTAAACTCGGTTTTCCTTTATCCGTTATCTATCCGACCTCCACTGACTATGAGCAGTCCTTGGCAACCACGACACCACATAGGTCAAGTATTGTCTCGATGACGTGGAGGCCAGACGGATTACGTTAATCAAAGCCAAATGCCTCAATATTTTTGGGATCTTCTTTAATATTGTCATCAAGATAAGGCTCTTTATATTTTTTTTCTTTTGTTTTGTGATTAATAACACTTTTATATTACTCTGATAGACGAGAACGTGTTATAAAGTTGGAGTAAATGTAAATAGAGTTATTATCGTATGTAAATTGGAACTTGATTGGTCTTATGCTAATCTGGTCAGTTGTTAGTTTAAAGGTTATTTTCCAATTAAAGAAAAAAAAAAAAAAAAACAGAAATAAATAAAAATTATATCTTATGTGAGATAATTTTTTAGAGATTCGTTGGATATAAATTTTTACTGAGGAAGATTTCTTATTGGCTGACAAATAAAAATACCTCGCTCCATCCTAAAAATACCAATACAGCCTCGCCATCCTTCAACCTGTCAGCTTCTAGCTCTTTCTGGAATTCCTTCCATTGTCCACTTTGTCTTTGATTCAGTAAGCATGAAGATGTTGAATTATCAATCTCATTGGGAACTGATAAATAATAAGCACTTTGCTATAAAGTTAAAATTATATTATTATACATATTTTTCTGGTTGATATTTCTTTTCTGAATAATAAATATTTATGCAATTTAAATTAAAATTTACCGAGACAAGTATGAAAAAAACAAAACTATATTTCTATAGATGTGTTGGATTTAAGAGGAATCATTTGGATTACGAAATAATTGTTAATTCAGCAATACTTTATTTTTATGCCGAAGTTTTTTCTATAATAATAATGACTATCATCAGGAATAAAAAAATGATTTGCGAGATTAAAAATAAAAAAATGGAAAAGAATTGCAGATGGTGATGAAAGGTAAATAAATATAAAAATTTAGGTTTAAAACGGCCTATGAATATTATTTGGATCGAGTCATGAATAACCCATTTCTCATCGCCTGTTATAATCATGTTAAAAAAAGGCTCAATTTTGACTCGTAAGAGCAGACTTGTGGTGATTGACATGCCGTCTTCTTTATTTCTTTCCCTGAGATTGTGAGGTAGCCATACTCCTAACTTGCTGACTTTCCCTAATTTCTCCAGGTGGTGGTTAGCAGTTGATTGTGATGTATTCAAGCTTTCTGCGACACCTCTTGTTGGATGACATGGACTTCGCTCGCCCTCGGTTCGTCTTTTAAAGTCGCATCTCAAGAACGGAATTTCATAAATCAATTACTAACTTTTCGATCAATATTAGTCCTTCATATACATTGCATATTTTTTCGTCTGTCGCCTTAGCACTATTGCCTTGTTTAAATTCCAGCATTTAAACAAATATAAATTAAATTAAATCACAGCATTACCTGAAGAATATAAAATTTACATAAAAAATTCCGTTCTCTGGAATGGAGAATTTCCAGAGGTTAAAAAACAGTTTGACGTAGTAACGTGTATCACACAAAACAGTTGACAGAAGATTAACTGAAGCCTCGTCTATATAGTGAAAACAAAAACTTTTCATGATAACTCATAGCATCAATACTTATGGTAGATAAATATACTTTATTATTTATATAATCTTCATTGACTGTCTTAAACCTAAATTTCCGCAACATTTATTTATTTTTCATCTATTTCAGCAATATTTTTTAAATATCATTTCTTATTTTTGTTTCTCATACAATGTTTGTAGCCCTACTTATGACAGTAATTATTATGGCCGAAACGGCAGCATAAAAATTGATTAGTTGTTTACACTGTAACTCAAACCGGTATATTACTTGCTGACACAATCTTGGGCCATATTTACTTACTTTTTTTTATTGTTGAAATCGTTTGATATATTTTCTTCTAATATCCCAGAACCTGAGTGTTATAATAATATTTTATAACTAATATATTCTGTTTTTTTTTTTTTTTTTTTTTTTTTACGTTTGTAAGGAACTAATAAACGTTAAAAATCTTAAAATTGTATCATACTATATTGTAATATTGTATCATTAGTTGTAACAGAAAAATTGACTAAAGGTCATCGCTGTCTTGAGACCTTGATAGTAATGTACCCACCTGGAATACATATCGTCTCTATTTGATTAGGATCCTCCATTGCTAAGGATTGAATGAGCTGATCCATTTATATCAAATTCCGAGGCGCAGAGAACTGTCGGCATACAAATGCAATAACCTACAGACACTGCGCATGCGCTTACTATCTATGAAGCAACTTGTTATAAATTCTATTCAGATACTATCAGCTGATATTGTTATTTAAGGAGATGTAAATTCATGCAGAGTCTTGATAGCCTGGATGGACCGTTGTGTTGTACAAAGCGACCCTCGTATCGAGAACCTGGGTATTGAATGAATGATAATTTTTTTGATCAGGAACGTTGTAAGGGAATTATCCACAAATGAAAAGTAAAGTTGTATGTTCATAAACATAAATGTATATTTGCATGTTTTCACATATTTGCGGTAAAATGATAAATGATGCGATCACTGTGCATGCGATTTTGGACGGAAATATGTTCTGATGAGTCCGAAATTCTCGTCAGAACAAGATGGATAAACTATGCGCGATTTCTTATCGTCAGTACTTTTCTTCACTCAGGAAAGATGGATTAAGTTAATGTTTTATTTTCTTTAAACTCCTTTAAAGAAGTTTACACATGACAGATCATGTAAGTTATTCCCTATTAGAGGGGGCGTAGGAGAGCTTCAAATGTTATTCAAAAATTGTGGGACCAACCGGGAAGTTTTCTCTAATATTTCTGGATGTAACCAGAAACATTTTAATGCGTATTGAATGGGTTAGAAGAAAGCATAAAAAAGTTCTCATAATATCAAAAATATCTCTGTTGCGAGAATTGAAGCCATTGGCGGAAAAACATTTGTAAAATATTAAGGAGAAGCGTTTTCCTGTTACTGTTAAGAACTTTTCTGGGTGTTAGTATTTTCTATTTATAAAATTGTTTTTATTTTCTACATTGTTTATTTTTATCATATAACGAACCTTACCCTAATGTTTGAAAATAATTGTGTTGATAACTCGTTGCAATTTCCGGAATACGTTCTCTTTTGTTGAACCATCTTAATGTGCAATTTAAGCTATTTCGCCCTATCAACAGTTTTTTACACTAAAACAATGGCTGCAGGTGAGACAACATGTAAAAACTAAAAAGAATGATTTTTGTAAAACTTGGGTTCACACCTATAGTAATTGAAGTCATTATTGTATATTCTGTTCTCGTTGATAATACTTATCAATTTATCGGTTTTCATATTAAAATCACTCAAAATTCAATGGACGGAAACACTCAAAACCCCTGAGTCTACGCTGGTCGTATGAAAAGAGTGTTAAGAGTTCATCGCTGCCTGTGTGTACTCTCGTTGGACACCATGCATTTGTTTCGGACAAATTTGCCAGAGCATTTTATCGTCAGAATTCGTGTTCATAGTAATAACAGTCTAAGGTGACAATTTTATGATTACTTATTATCCTAGTGATTGTAATCTTTTTTTATAAATCTGGATAATTTAATTAAATAGTAAATTATAATGGGCTATGTGAAGTGAGAGATCAGATATATCAACCGTTATTGTATTTGTTTTTTTAAACTTTACTGTTTATCGAGGATTAAATAATTGTGTACTGTTATCTAAGAATTAATGATAACTGAACTGTACCAGGTCATCCATTTTTGTTTTTTGCCGAGGGTGGAAACTCTATTCAACATCCAACGGTTAAGAAATGCTTGAATGGACCAAAAGTTGACCTAGTAACAGCCTGTTGACTATTCTATTGCATGATAACCTTATCTCATATTACAATACAGGAGCTAAATAAATTATAGAATTTTTGTTATAGTTATAGCTCATCTCCCATATTCTCCTGATCTATCCCCTGTAGGTTACCATTTTGTTTGGATCTTGGGTTACTTTATTCGAGGAATATTTTGAATGAAACATAGTTGGTGTTTCGATTTTTTAAAAATGTATCCCCTTTTTCTGAAAACAATTTTATGTGACAACCCAATGTATTATTATTCTCCACTTAAACTCATGATCTCATGCATAACCTAAGGGAAATACGAGAGGAGTGTTTGAACTGTTGGCTGGGTATTTAGATCGCGGATTCCTCGTCACTGCTTTAATATTCTATATCAAGCGCTATCTCAAAGAGAATTCCATTTTCTGCATCCAAATATTATCATTCCCGGTATGAATTCCATCTATATTAGAACATTTTTAAAATCAATTACACGGTCTTTGGAAATGAAAAAATAAATTATTCTGTTTTAAGAAACAACATTAATTTACATGATATAGTTTATTGACTTATAAATGAACGTATATGTATATTTATATTTTGTCAGTTTTCTTTTGGAGATCACTTAAAACAGTTTTATCTTATCAGTGATACAATGGTCCTGTAAGAGGATATCTATGGTGATGTACTATCAATCATCTTGGCACGTCAAATTTTAAAAAAATAGTTTCTTTGTTGGTTCAAATGCAAAATTATCGACTCCATCACTTCTTGCTCATATTCTTGTTGGTTGTGTTTGGCAATTGTTGCTTCATAATGTTCGTACTTCTGGTATGTCATTTTTCTAAGTTTCATTATGTTTCTTTGGTAAATTTATACGAATGACATTAGATTTTAAAAATAAGAGCAACATTCAGGGTTGAAAATGCAAACTTTTTTTTTGTTATAAACGGTAGTAAAATAATTATTTTTACTAATCATGAAGACCGCCTATATTAGAAAAAATTAAAATTTTAAAATGGATAATCTTGTCAATATTTCCTTATGCAAAAAAACAAAAACATAAAAAAAGTATCAGAAAATTCAGAAGAAAAAAAATCGTTTTAAACAATTTAACTTGTCCAGCTAAGGTTTTAATCTATTACTTAAAAAATATATATATATTTATGTAAAACAAAATTATTTTACAATTATTTTGGTTGATTTTGAAAAATTAAGCTCTTAGTAGCTTGAGATCTTGTTTCAACAATTCTTTTTCAGACTTGTTGGTTACTTTAACTATTTTATTTTTATTTTTTTTCTTTACACGTAACGGTGACTCAGTACCACGCGAATATCATTGGTTAAGCTGTTTAAGGGATCTGGACTCTTTATGATAATTAGCTTTAATTGTTATAAATTATTATAAATATTGTTAAGTGGAGTTTACGCCACTGTAATCAGTTATCTTTATTTTCCATCATCCCGGAAAAATATTTGTGAAATGAATAATTTTTTTTTTTTTTTTTGAATTGTCTAATTATACATTATTATATGTCTTAGATAGTAAATGCTATTTTCTCTTAACTAATTTGTTTCCTGATTAATTATTGTTTTTATAATATACTAGCATCCCCCCCCCCCTCATAGCGGCTTTGCACGCTTTCTTAAGTAAACATACTTTTGACTAATGATTCATGTTTTATTTCTTCTTCGAAATCTCGTATTGGAGTATGCAATTGAGAATTATTCCTTCAATTATGTTTTTACATATAGCAGTAATTTTGACTTGATTAAAATTGCTCTGATTAGGTGTGTGAACATTACGTAAAAGCATAATTAAACGTTCAATTTTGAATTTGAATGTATAAGTTGGTAATCCAGATGGACAGAGGCTGTTAAGAAATTCTTGCGGTTTATGGACTGATATTTTTACCCACTATATCAAAAATCATATGATCGATATTTTGATTAAATAATATTTTTTCCTTTAGCAGAAATAATTTTATTGATTTCATCAAGCTGGATTTAAATTTCCAACAATAAAAGTATATGACAATGTGACAAATCTCGTTTCTGCTCCCAGCATTGTACATTTAAATTTTAATTGTTGCAAATTTTATTATTTCTAAATAATCCTAGGAATTTCTAAACTGATGAGTACTGATTGTAAACTCTGTTGCTGAATGGTGTTAACTACATATCGGTTGATATTTAAATTTCACTGGGGTTAAAATTTAATTGAATATAAGTAAATATTTTTATGAATATCAAACTCAATATAATACCTTAAATTTGTAACCTCTCATACAGAATGGCGCTCGCCAACTATCGGGCAATTTTCAAACTTAACTGTTTACAAATACTATCGCTTTTTTAATAACAAATTAATTTAAAACCAGTAGATTTTATTATTGCTAAACCTTCCTGCAACTATAGAAATGATCTGGTTAAAATTTAGTACAGATTGGTTCAGTAGTGGTGGTCACAAACGAAAACTGGCTTTTCCTTTTATATAATAGCTTAGATTAAATAAATATAATTATTCCCAAAAGAAGAATTCCCGTGGCTTACGCTATTGTATTTGTCGAAAACATTCGAGCTAACTTATGGAGAAAAATAAGTTGGCATACGAAAATTGTCGTTTGTTTTTTACTTTTAACGCATGCGTTAAAATGTTTATTTAAATATTATATGATTTTATAAATCTTTTTAACGATATGGTTTTAAAATTTATATTGCAAATAGAGGACAGCTTTAATTACTTATTAGTACGTAGAAGTAGAATATTTTATATTGTTTTAAATATCTCTTTTAGATAATAGTCACAGAAGATATCTTTTAATTTGTCTTCCCGTTCTACCGCGACCTCATTATGAATAGCCCCACCTTCCCTTCTGACTGATTTCCTGGAAACAGTTCCACAATTTGAATTTACCAAGCCATGTCCGCCTTTGAAATCAATAGCTCCCGAACTTGACGTTAATTAATTAATTTAGTTTTGTCTTTTAGAGATGACTTGATAGGCTAACTGTGGATGTAATTCTGGGATGAAAATATAAACTAACTCTGATACCCTTTACTCGCTAAATTTCAAACTTCACGGAATAATTTTTAATGTCCTTAGAAAAACGTTGTGTTATAACATGATGGTTTCAAGAATTGATATCAACAGTCATTATTTCATGATTATGTCTAGTTGTCCGTGTCTGTTACCGAGTGCTCGCTAGACAGAATTCAAAAATGAATAAAAGCCTGGTTATTTAGTTCGGAGAAGGTAAAGGTTTTTTTTAACGGTGTCTGTTTTTTGTTTAATTTTATATATAAACACACGCATATGTATGTATGTATATAATTATTTTTTTTAAAGTGATACTTATTTGAATATAGTTATTAATCATTATTAATATGGCGCACTGTGTAATATATATATATATATATATATATATATATATATATATATATATATATATATATATATATATATATATATATTTTATATTTTATTTTTTTTAGTGAAAGTACTTTTTTGGATATAGATGAAATTTTTGAAATCATATTGATGAAATTATTAACTCTCAAACGGGCGCACCTATTAGAGTCACTTAAAGGGGCTTTTGGTTGACTTTGTTACTCACAATCAGTACAGTTTTCTTGAAAATAAGTAAATTTTATCATAAATTTCTACCTCTATATATCACTGTACCTTTGTAACCTCTCTCGAATGGTGTTCGCCAACTATCGGTCGATTATCAAACTTCAGTTCACACCTCATATTTATCTTCTTTTTTTTTAAATACAATTTAAATGAAAATCTGTAATTTTTTTTATTGCTAAACCTTTTTGAACTATGAGGATGATGTAGTTAAAGTTTTGTCCATATTGGTTCAGTAGTTTTTGCAGTTAGTGATCACAAACGAAAAATGGCTCGTCCTTTTATATAATAGTATAAATTATATAAAAGATAGATTTGTCAATAACATTTAATGCGCTAGAGTGATATAATGCATGAACCACAGTGTCTAAAAATGCTACAGCAATTGATTTATTTTTATTTGATCCGTTATTTAATTGGGATCTCGAAAGCTTTTGTACTTTTCGTATTTAAATAAAGATAGTCGAGGTATTTAATTATTGTTTAACGAAAAAGTTAACTACTTCTCTTTATTAATATAATTTAAGAATATTATTTTCTCCGATTAATCATTTTTATTTCCTGGTTTAGCGATTTGTTTAGTAAGTGCTATCACGTTTAACAATTTCGTTGATTGTTAAATTTATTTACTTTCAAATTTTGCCCACTCATTATTGATTGAGAGGAAGTTATTTGTAAGGAATGAAAAGCAAACAAATTTTTAACGATGAAGGTATTAAAATACAATATAAACAAATGAAGAATTGTCAGTTAATTATCCGTTAAATATTAGCTGTTAATTGTTTGCTATATGCTCCAAGGCTGCTCTATGATTTAACCAGATATCTATGGCTTAAGCATAATCAGTTTCCTTTGAAAACAGAGCCTGTGTTATTTGTTATGCTAATGTTAATATTAGTCAATCTATATACACAAGGGTGATACGAAGCGCAATAGATTATCAACTAATTCATCAATAAATGACAGGGAAATGTTGTTTCCCAAAAAAAATTCTATTATTAATCTCTTGTTTTCTGGAATGTTGTGTTTTTGATATAGAAATGGGGGAAAAAATATATATACGGATGAGGTAATTGTAAATAGCAAAGATTCAAGTGTTTCTTTGAAAACTAAATAAATCAAATGATATTTTAAAAATAACTGTTGAAGTTTCAAGGTTAATAAATAGCTTTTGAACTTTCTCGTTTTCAGTTTGTTGTTTTCGACATTGCAACGGAGACCAAAAAGATATTAGAATGAATGTAATCACATGTACAGGCACGATACATCAATTTATATTATATATCTGTTGCACCTATGAATTGTGCGTCAAGTGGAATAATCGTATTTAGGTGCAAAGTCAGGCCGTTTTACGGTATTATTAAAGTGATCTTTTCTATTGCAAACCTTTTAAAACTACGATGATGTAGTTAAAATTATATTCAGATGGGTTCAATAGTTCTTAGCATTGTAAACTCAGTTGCAGTATGGCGCAAGCCACATATCCATCGATTAAAATTTCAATGAAATTTCATTGCGATCCACATGTTGTACCACATATTTATAGCTTTTGTAATGGCAATACAGTAGACCCTCGGTATAACGCGGCTCGTTATACCGTGGATTCGGATATAACGCGGGTCAAGCTCTGGTCCCGATCCTGATTCAATTAAAATTAATAAAAAATAAGATAACATCGTGTAGTTTTAAAACCAACAATAGAAAACTTGAAAACAATTCATTAGAAAATTGAGCCATAAAAACTGGAGAAAAAAACGACAAAGTTCCGAAGTTTAATAAGTTCTGCGGAAAATTAAGTTACATTTGTTTTGTTTTTTAACACATTTCTAATTTTACTGAACATTAAAAGGAATTTGTAAAGGAAAAAAATGATAACTGGTTGCTAACGTAGGAAGTAAAACTAAATAGGTCGTTTAGAATTAATTATGATTGTCTAACCAAGTTTCATTGTTTTTGTTTCAATATTAGAACTTTTTAAAGTTTGATTTTTATTATAATTTTTAAAAAACTTTAGGAAAGAGTGCGTACATCGCTTGTGTCGTCCTGGAAATAAGCCGAAATGTGTTGCTTAGACAATGTCGATTGAATATCTTCCCGGTAACCTACCTAGATGACGTACGAAGAAGTTGTCTCAATTCCTGCCTTCTTGGTTCACATAATCCCCCTCACTTCCTTTTTAAAAACTGTGTATTATTCCTTTAGTTGTTTCCCGAGTTTATATCAGAGTGCATTTTCATTATTTTTTGACCCCCAATAATTCATACTTCTGCCTTCGTTATACCACGGGCACGTCTATAACGCGGGAGGTTTCATTTCCTCCTAACCCGCGTTATAACGAGGGTCCACTGTATAATAAAAAAATGTAAATTTTATCATCGATTTCAAGTTCTATATAACACCGTATTGCAACCTCTCCTGTAGAATGGCGCATGCCACCTATCGGTTAATTTTCACACTTCACTGTTATCTACATATTTATTGCTTTTTAATGACAACTTATTTAAAAATCTGTAAATTTTATTATTGCTAAACCTTCCTTGAACTATGAGGATGATATAAATAAAATTTGGTTCAGTAGTTTTCGCGGTTAGTGATCACAAACGAAAAATGCCTTGTTCTTTTATATAATAGTATGGATTAATAAATTAAAAGCAAAATTATGTTAAACAACCTTTTACTCCTTAAAATGCAAGAAAGCAATAAAAGGAGAGTGTGAAAAACTCGATGTATGATCAATATAAGAAGAAAAAAGGGGCACGAAAAAAAAACAAAAATTGTTATTTATATTTTTAATATTACATTCCTGCTTCAAGGTCATACTTGAGTCTAATGTGACTTATAATTAATTAAATTGATATTATTAATTAATATTGGTAGTATTCTAGAGCGTGCAACTTTCTTGCTTTGATCCTTGATCTAAACTGAGATAATTTTTTTTTTCTACAATCATTCAGCTCTGTAATAGACACATAACTAAGCCCATTAGGCACAAATAAAGAGAAAATAAATACGAGGCTTTCTTATGATAACCTTAACTAAAAATTCACAAACACTCAATGCTTTTAATAGATTATTCACAAATGCCATTGATATTTTGTTAATTCAAATTGAAATCATGGGATCTTCAGATCTGTCGTTCGCTGATTTAAAAAAAAAAAAAATGTTTTTATTTAAAGAAAAAAATCTGTTTCCTATTCCTAATATTGGCCCGAGGCACAAGGGAAAAAAAAAAAGTCTTTAATTCTGATTTTAAATATCAAGTTTGATATAAACCATATCACCATGGTTTATAAAACATACAATTTTTTAGTATATTAAGTTAACTATGTAATAATTAAAAAGATCATTTACATAATTTACTTTCATAAGTTGTGCCATAAAAATTGTTGTTGCGATACATAATGCATATAATTACACAACCACACGAATCCCTTTACTGGAGTATTCTAACGAGGTTCAGAACTAAACTTATTTGCAAACAACCTCATTTTTTGGATATAAGTTTTACACTGGTTTTTAAAGTAAATCTCCTTGATAAAGATAAATATCCTTGTTTTTAAAATATGGGAACTTCGAGATCGTATTAATTTACAAGATATAGAGCTTACAAATGATGGAAAGTTAATTTATCAATAAAAGACTTCTTCAAAACTGTGAAAAAATTTTTTTTTTGGATTCTATGTAATTAATGTTTGGTGTGTTAAATCAAGTTCTATCTTCACATTTTTGGTTTAAAATCTATATGGCTACTAGACAATCTTTTACTCAATTTTTTGAAGTATTTATTTTTCTCTTAATCTAATTTTTTTTTTTTTTTTTTTTTTTTTTTTTAAATATGGAAAAATATTGTGGATATCACTTTTAATTTAGATATCAATTATTTTGACATGGATATGTCTTTTGGTGTAACGATTTATTTCACACTCAAATGTTTAATATTTTTTTGCAATCACAAAAATATAACATTTTGACACGCTCTAACTCTGTTGGTGTTGCTCGGTTCGAAAATTTACCAATATTTTCTTTATCATAAATTTAATGGAGAATATTTTTTGTTGTATAACATTTGTCGGTAGGACCTACCCTCTAAGCGTTATATTGGTTTCAACGAAAAAAATCATGTTAGACACCCTTACATTCTTGCCGCTTTATTTATTTAGAAAAATGATTAATTGTTAATTTAATCTAAGTAATTTGATCAGTTTAATACCAAAGTGTGAATTCGGAAAAGCTGTAGATAATACATAACCTATCCATGATCTATTGTTTTCCCTGTCAGGGAAAAGTTGAGTTTTGATGGTTATATTTTTCTTCGGTTATGAAAGGATTTTTTAAAACTTAATTTCATTTCAGCTCCTAGAGCCCTCTGGACGTAATGGGAAAAAAAAAAAAATAAATAAATCTAAGTGGACAACGAACATTTCGGAAGATTCCCTGGCCTAATTGTGGCCTCTCAGATTGTTGACATTGCAAAACGTAATAAAAAAAAACAACTTTCTAATATAAAAATCTTGGACTTATTTATATCATTTCCTATAAATGTTAGTATGTAGCTTGTGCGTACCTACAATAGGCTAATACATAGAGGGAGGCTCACTACAATATACAATGTCATCACTGATTACAAAAGCACAACAACTCATAGAAACAATAGCCTCAACCTGAATACCTGAGGAGACGAGGAGTTAGGAGTAGATTGTGAGGGAGGTGTGGATGAGATCTCTAGTAATCTCTTGAAGTAAGCTCAAGGCTGAAGAGTTACAGCTATTGTTCTTCCTTATGTCGGGATATCTTACCTTACATAACATATACTTCTAGCATTCAGTCCGCTTATTGTTTATTATTTAATAGGTTTTGGTGAATAAAGTTCAAAAAAAAAAAAAAAAAAAAAAAAAAAAAAAGTGAAGGCAGCTCATGTATTGCTTCAAAATTCATCAACAAGCATTTAAAAGTAAGACTTGTAATCAGGATATGGAGTAAAGATTTTCATTCAGATCTTCATTCGGTTTCTGGTATACAATTTAGGATAAAAAAAATTATATAGCTCCTTATTTCAGTCTAGTTGTTAACTATAGTTCTGTACTATGGCATGTTTGCTAGTCTCCAGTTTGAATTTAGTATATAAATTTTTGTATAAAAAAGATTTATAATTTATTTTAAAAATCCAAAGTATTTATTCCCATAGTTTGCTATTGTTGG
Organism: Euschistus heros; assembly: GCA_003667255.2. Lineage (NCBI taxonomy): Eukaryota > Metazoa > Arthropoda > Insecta > Hemiptera > Pentatomidae > Euschistus > Euschistus heros. Next base: position 330,894 of record RCWM02000205.1, on the reverse strand, counting down.
CCTCAGTTATCTGGACAAAGCATTTCTTCACACGCCTGTTTAACACGGATGCCCAAAAAGAAGTAAATAAATCTGATTACCTAAACTGAATTTTATATCATTTATATACTCTAACAGTATTGATTACTATAAAATAATATAGCAGTTTAAAAGTAAATTGATATTAAAAAAATTAATAAATACTGTATATATGTATAATTCATTGTTGTTAATTACGTTACATAATGATGCATATTATTCTGTTATCATGACTATTAGATAAATACTCTTTAATTAGATGATTGCTTTGTGTTTGAATATTATGATAAAGATGGCCATTGTCAGCTCCTCACAAGTTATATTTAACGCAGATAATGACTGCTTCATGCGCTAATGCCTCTCGAATGGCAGATAGTGCGAAATGACTGTTTTATCTAGAGCCAATTAGAAAAGGAAAACGTTTTCTGAGATTGTGAGAAGGAATTATCCTTATATTCAAGGGCGAGAGGATTTCAACAATATCACTTCCTTTTGTGGTCTCCTGGCTGTATCCTGGTCGTGATTTGCAATGAAGGTGGTTTTGAATCACTGTTTGGATTCTTAGAAATGAAAGTAGCATAAATATCGATAAAATAATTTACTATTGACATTAAAACATTTTTACAGAATATCCTGCCTGTATGATAAAAGCCACCATTCTTTTTCATGGTTCGCATATAATTCATACATTCCCTAATGCAAGGTGCTTTAGAGCCGCGAAAACCGGTTTTAGATAATTACTTTTCTTGTAACAACTTCCCCTTACTCCGGGTTGAAGGCCAGGTCAATAAAAGTCAGACGGCTTGTAGCATATTGCTATGTTGTAATTACGATTAAAAATTGAAATAATAATTGGCCGTTAAAGTGCTTGTGTCACATTGTATGAAATCAAGGTGTAAAAGTAAAATATTTCCTAAACTTTTGTCTAAAGTTAACCTTCTATCATAATATATAGATACACTCTGGACTCATGAACAATTTCACATGAAGAAGGGTTTGCTGGGTTGGAGAATGTACTTCAATATCTCGAAGGCAGAACTGATGACGTTCGCTTTTAGCTGGTAGGATTTTAATGTCTAGCCATAAAAATATATGAGGTTTTGGCAAACTTCGTTTCTGCCATCCAACATTGTACTTTTTTATTTTTATTATTTTAGATTTTATTATTGCTAAACCTTCCTAGAACTAAGAAGATAATGTACTTAAAATATGTTAATTCAATAGTTTTACCATTATGAACTATTGCGAAATAGTGACAACCACATAGTTGATTTTCTAAATTCACTTATTGATGTCGCATCACATATTAAATTTTTTTAAAAAAAATAGATGAACGATGAATAATATATTCAGGAGTGGATACATTCTCATGTTTTTGTTATAATCTCCTAGTTTAGTTCTTGTTATTTCAAGCATGTTTTCCCAACGAGCTACATTAAGAAAGTGTTTCACTCAAGCTCATTAGCATACCAGCTAAATTGCCGAGTTCGTTGTTGAACTGGAAACACGAAATCACGGTTGTGGAAAATTAATCACGGCATAATGATTTTGGCATTCATTGAATGAGTAATGAGTAGCTATTACATTAATCATAGGAGTCTGTTTTAGAGTTTAAATTAATCGTATCTCAGGGCCATGAGTTAACAGGGATCAATCTTAATTGTTCATCTGTTTATTTAATAAATTTTCTTCATTCATGTTGGTAAAGGAACAAAAAAAAAAAAAATAAAATCAAAAAAATTATGCCGTGATTAATTTTAGATAGCCATGTAAAAACTCAATTTCTCCCTGACTAGGAAAAATAATAGATGATGGATATGTCTGTAATCTGCTTAGTTACTTACTGATGGGCTCTACAGCTCTTGGAGAACCTTGGCCTCCTCCACCATTCGTAGCCACTCCTGGCGATCCTTGGCATTTATTTTCCATCTTCTGATTCTCATTTTTTGAAGATCCTTTTCGACATTTTGCAGCCACGTCACCCTCGGTCTCCCTCTTAGTCGCTGTCCGTCAGGCCTGCCGAACAACATTCTCCTGGGAGCTCTTTACTCTGGCACGCATCCTTTCAACGTACCGAGCCAGTTCAATCTCCCTTTTTTGGCGTATGCGACTATGTCGATGTTTTCTTAGAGTGTACTTAGTTCTCTATTTGAGCGGATCCTTCATATTCCTTCTTGAAAAATCGGACCAAAAATCTTTCTTAACACCTTTCTCTCCCTCACGCTCTCCAATTCACATTTTAGAATTGAAAGGGTCAAATTAAATTGACAACTAATGATTATTGGATATTAGCATGTTTAGAGAAAATACGACTTTTTTAATTCAATCCAATGTAGCTTCTAAACGGTACATCCTAGCTAATAAAGTTATATAACAAAAATATTCTTCATTAAATTTCTGATAAAGAAATTTTCGTCTGATTTTCATTCTGACCGACACCGGCATACCTAAATCGTATCAAAATTTTACATTTCTGAGGGTGAAACATCGTTACAAAGAAAAACTATTGATCCCCATCCAAGAGACATATCCATATGAATAATCAAATAATACCTGTTCCATTATCTCTAACATTTACTTAGTTTCAAATAATATATTTAAGCTGTTTGTTCAACCATTTATCAACATTTTTAATTTTATTAGGCAAATGTGATAATTCGTGGATGGGTTTGCTAGAGTATACTGTCTCTGAACTATTTACAGTTTCTCCACTTATATAACAATAATATTTTAATACATATGAAAAATAAATTTTGTTTAAAAACTATGTACGCATTTTTGATAATTGGAGAAGTTGAAATTATATCTAAACGGTTCAGCTGTTGAGTTCTCAGTAGTCAACTTGATCCGCAAATCCATCAAACTCCTCTGTTTGTCTATGAATGATTGCTTTTGGTCTCCGTTCAGTAGAACCTTGGCTATCAGTTTGCGTCTTTATCTTTCTAATTTTGTGTATAATAAGATGGTCTTGGGTTTTTACACTGTTTTCGTCGCAGTTACCAATCTTGTTGTCAGCTAGTTTAAATCTGTATCTTTTTTTACCTGATTGCAATTTCCTAAAGGACCTTCGAAAGGTTGGGATTTCTGTAAATAAAAATAAAACAACAATCAATTAGATGATACTGGTTTAGATTCCTGTTAAATGCATTTTTTTTTTTTTTGTTTGTTAAATAATAAAATTATTTAATATAATCTTCACTCTGACATGCGCGTTAGGTACACCATGCCGCATAACAGTTTAAGTTATACCGAACAGACTAGTTTGGTGGATTACTTAGTACAAGTTATTTATATATTTTATTTTTGTATATTTTTTTTATAACTTTTTTTCGCCTTCAAACATTTTGACACACTGTTGGTGTTGCTCAGATCGAAAATTTGTCGAGTCTCCTGATCAAAAATGTAATGGAGAATATTTTCTGTTGTGTAACATTTGTCGCTAGGAACTACCGTTTAGAAGCTATATTGGTTTCAATGAAAAAAGTCATTTTTGAATCCCCTATTTTCTTCCAACTTTCTTTACTTCGAATTATCATTAATTGATAGTTTAGGTTAAAAACAGTAGATTATAGATAAAATATCCATGGTCTATTGTTTGTTTGGGAGAAATTGATTGTATTTTTCTGAAGCACTAATATTTCTAATTAGTTCATTATGAGAAAAGACTGTGAAGCGTTAACTAGTGATGAATTATTCAACACTGATCGTTAATATTTTGTTATCCACTTAAATATCTGTTTTAAGTGCTTTCTTGTAAATTCATATTTATTCGGGAGAAACCTGATACCACGTATTGTCTCAGTTATAGATGTGTGGTGGTATTCTTACTTATTCCAACTTTATTTCCTGGTTGGATCTTTTTCTTGATCACCTATTAAATAATAGTTTATTTGCAAGGTTTATTTAAACTCCCTCCAATATAATTGCAACCAACATTGATTCAAAAAATACTATCAATCAACTCCTTAAGCAGTTGCATTTAAGTGATTTTCAAGGCCTCAATCCGTTATTGGGCAATAAAATCTATCGCTTGTATTGTACTTAAGTTGATTGACAATCATTGCAGCGTCACTAGTTACTGTTCTAGATATTGAAAATTATTACGATGCCCTGTTATCGTCATAGAAATAACAAGTATTCCCGTTGGCCAAGTGGAAAGAACTTGCCGCTAGCGTTGTGTAATCCGCTCTATTTAAGATGGGGAAAGTGTTACAGAGTAGAGGTGAAGGGCGCCTGGGAAGGGGCTTTATCTCGCTCTGTCATGTCGATCTAGAAGGTTGTGCCTCGGGGTCACTCTTCAATAGTTCACCACTGCCATCCTGATAACGATCTATTCCTGATGTTCCTGATTCCTGAGGTCCATAGTCAGGATTTATATGTTTTAAAATGCCGATAAAAATTATTCTCAGGTTCGAAATTACTATTTGCTGGTACTAAACTCTATGGAAATACTGGTTTAGAAGTATTTGCTCAAGAGGTTAAAAAAATGAATGTAGAAGGTTGGAAGTTACGAAGTAATGCTGAAATATATCAAAATGCAGAAAATATATCAGATGTAATGAGAAAAAGATTGATGTTTTTTTTTGACATTTATATCGAATGCCAGGTAGTAGATTGTCTAGTAAGATTTTCAGATATCTGTGGAGTAAGAAATCAACAACAAGCCAGGTCAATGAAGTACAAAGGGATTTACAAAGAAACAATATAAAAATAGAAGGAATTAATAGTAGAGAAGATTTTCGGCTAAAAGTATTGGAAATGGAGGGATTCCAGGGCAGGAGGGTGAAAAGGATTAGTTCAAAATGGTCTGAGGACGGAAAGAATGGAATGGAAATAGGGAAATCATAAAATAAATAAAGAAATTTTTTTTTCAAAAAGTTATAAAAAATTAAATGTCTTATAAAAAAAAATTATGTATTTATGGAATATTTATGCATTATGGATATTTGAGTCGTAGAATTCCAATTTCCCGGCCAAGTCCAATTTCCAAATAATTTTAATAAAACTTTCCAGTTAATATTTCTGCTGTATTATCTTTAGTTGATAGGTTATCTCCCAAAAGTAATTACATCACATTGATTTGACCTGCTGTTAAAAATTTATAAAAATGGACTTAGCTGTTTTGGAAATCTATGCTTTATTTAATCTAAAATTAAAAATTATTTAAAAGAAGGGAAGAAACTATTACCTGGTTGCCCCTAATTTTTAATCTCTGAGATGTAAGCACGTACACATCTATCCACTAGTGGTTCCTCTTAATCTTAGACCTACTCATTCATTTACCTATTCGTGAAATATACTTATTTAAAAAAATTAACATGTATATGGAAAAGTTCCAATCGATAAGTCCTTTTTAACTAGACTTAAGATCGGCCAAACAGGTGTTACTCATTGTCATCTTTTAACTAAGGACATTCCACTGATGTGCGTAACATGCAACAATATTAAAATTATACTAGAGGATCGTCCTCAATGGGATAGTTTCTGGAAGCAGGTTTGTAAAGAAATGTCCCAAATATTTTTGGTGATCTTAGTAAAATAGATATTATTATCAAATTCTTCAAAAAACCTTTTAATAAAATTTAAAATACAGCCTAAAACAAGATAATAAAGAATATACTCGTAGATTGAAGAAGGACAAAAACTAACGTCTCTCGATGTTGATTGTCCATGAAAAAGTTAACCTAAGCTAACCTTTGTTCTTGCGTGTCTTAATAATAACAGGAGCCTAGAGATGATTAAAATTTTATAAAGGTTATAGTCGAGAGGCTATTTGGGTCGTTGAAATGGAATTCGGTGTGAGATAGTGAGTTAACAACACTATTCTGGTCTGTTATTTTGGCCATCCTTAGTTTTTTAATTGCTGTTTATTATACAAAGGGATATAAATATGATGCAAGGTTCGTAACTTAATTAGAGGTTTATTACTTTATTAAATGGACATGGTTTTGAACTGGCTAGAATTGGTTGATAACCTGTAGGATAACACGTCCTGCGAAAGTTGGGTACATGTAGTAACAAAAAACAATTCTTTTTTTTGGCTTGTATATTGTGACAATGTTTAAACTTTTGTAATTTGCATATAGTATATGTTTCCAGTTTCCGACCGCCTAGGTCTGCATATTTTTTTTTTTTGTCCTTCAGACTTTTTGCTATATTTTATTTAGTCATAATGCTGAATACAGCAAGGAAAGAGAATGTAGTCGACTGTGCAGACAAAGTGGCTCCTCATTGCCTTGGTAATGATCAGGAATGTGGGTCAGAACTCAACGAGAAAACAAATACAATTTAATGAAATGTTTTATTCACCCTCTTCAAGCCCCTACCGTCATTTCCTTGATTCTTAATTATCATAATGGTGGCTTTATTTATACCATTTTTTTTCTGTGGTGAACCCAGATATATTGTTTTATTCTTAGACTTTAAAAATAAGAAAAAAATCGTGCTTGCATCATAAAACTCTAATAATATAATAAGACAAAATTTAAGAGTGAGAAGGAGCTAAATTACTAACAGGCTTTCGTAACCTTTGCTATTTGAAATATTGGTAGCATACTTAATTACTTCCAGAAATATTTCTTATACGTACATATATAGTCGCCTCCTGCTAATTCAAACATTCAAATACACGTATCTGTCAATTATTTAGTAATTAAATAATAACAATTACAATTTAATTTGAAGTAAAATGGAGTTTCCTGCAAGAACTCTCAACAATGTGATGAAAATTCCTAATGGTACCCTCAGTAATACGAAGCAAAATCAACACTCGATAATTCCAAGTTAACTCTCGCTTTACTCTCGAAAATCCTAATATGTTGCGTTCCTCTTAGAATATTCCCGGTTTAGTAAACTTGCTCACCGCCGGCAGGGTGATTCGATTCCTCCTCACTCGTCATGTAGAATGAATATCTTCAGACTACAGATGCTGGAAAGGCAGTCCGATCTTCGAATAACGAAAGTCAAAATAATGTAAGAGAATGGTGTTTAGGATTTTATGTTTGCTTTGATAAAGAAAGTTGGAGGAAAGGAAAAGAATAATAATTTAAAAAAAAAAAAAAAAAAAAAAAAAAAAAAAAGCTAGAGATTGAAATATATGTGGGGGAAGGTGCTTTACCTAAAGCACAGTTGTACCAGTGGACATTTATAATAAAGAGAGAGTGGGAGGAGGGAAATTGAAATTGGTAGGTTGGTAGTGCTGCAAGCATCTGTCTACAGTTGCACGTGTGTTTTCAAGATTGTCAGATCAACAGTTTCATAGAAATTATTATTTTTAATTTGTTTTCTTCCAAATTCTGACCAATCCAACCAGTGATTTTAAATTTTTGAAGACTTACACTTAGAAATTTTCTAGGCAGTAATTTTTCATTGGGTTGTCCGATAAATATATCATAACTTCATATGTTTTCATAACAGTTATCACTTACGGGTTTAGTGAAACAGAGCTTTCCGCACAACATGGAGTTCAGTTGTACTTTTGGACACCATTGCCAGCTGAACCTGTGGACAGATGGTTAAAGTGTCCACAGGTACAACCGATTTTTCTTTTTGTTTATTAATTCATTATTTCAATTATAAATATTGCGGAAACGTTTGTAGGCATTCTGGGTGATATAAAATGCCTAAATTTGGATACCTACTATTCGGTATAACCTTTTTTCTAAGAGGAGAAAACTCGCCACTCACTATTTATAACAAACTATTCAACTAGTGAAGATGGTGATTTCACAAATGTGTTCATCAAGCGAAGATTGTAATTTTTTGGATGAATTGATGAATGATTATGAACAAGGTAAAGAAATTAAAGATGAAGAAATATATGTTGGTAGCTATGTTCTTTGTTGAAAAGCATTTTATAGCTTTGATCAAAGAAAAAGTAGACTCGTTCACGTTAAACATTTGCTACTTGAAGAAAATTTCATCAAATGATAGAACCCCAAAATTTATTCTTGCGGACATCGCTACTGATTATGAAATTGAAATGAGAGATATCAAAAGAAAATTACCGCCGCCATATTTTACAACTGGTACTGGGGGATTATGTAAACAATTACATTTTCCTACATCTTTTCATCAATACTCTCTCTCTAATGATTCGATTTTTTCCATAAAAAAGTCTGTGACACTCGTAATAATAATTATATGTACTACATAAAAGATTTATTTATGTTAAAAGGTTTAAAAATATGGAAGTTTCTATTTACTTTCTTACGCTAAATTTATTGTTGTCACTTTTCTAGTCGGCCTTCTAGTTCCATAATATCAAGTCGAATTTTCTTGTTTAAATTTTCTATTTTGTTTAGTACATTTTATAAAAAATGATTGCTGTTGTGTTTCTCTAAATATCATTTCAATTATCCCTATAAACCTATGAAGAAATGAATGGACAACCACGAGTGTCCACAGGTACAAAGGGAGAAGGCACCTACGGACACTATACAGTAAGTTACAAAACATTACTTTCTGTAAAAATAAAATTACTTTCCAAAATAAAGACACCAGGGTTCGATAGCCCCTTACATTTCTTATCATTTCTTACACATTTCTTAATGGTACAATAACCACTCAGATAAATAAAGCACCGAAAATTAGAAAAATTTATAAGTGAAAATTGTCCACAGGTACAGCACCTTCCCCTACAATCTGCCTCAGTTAAGGGTATTTTTCTTCAAAAACTAAGAAAGCAACAAAACTATTATATTGGTATTCTATTTGCAAAATTAATGGCTTTTAATACAATTTAATATCTTTACGATAAAATCGATGTATTTTTTTAAAAGTATTTTTAAAATTTTCAAAAAGCTGATTGATTCTCCAGGAATATTTTAGGATACGAAGCTATATATAATGGGCTTTCAAAGGGAATAGGTCAGTGTTTATTTTTAGTTAAATCTAAAACACTAACGATGGATATAGAACTGCTATATTAAAAATATATCATAAATACCTTTAAAAAAAACACACCAAAACAACGTCTGGTCTGTTGTTGACCTTTTCAATTTATCTTGGATTTGAAATTTTTAGATTTACTTTTATAAATAATATTTACCTTTTATAACAAGTAGTTCTAGGTAAACTGATAAATATTTCGAATGGCGCTTGAACCTACAAGATAACACTCAATATTTATCGAACACTCTAACAAAAACCAAAATAAAAATGTAGGAAAACTTGAACAACATTTTCCGGTATCCAAAATGTCTAATTGATTTGTTTTTCTGTTATAAATTGCAGTAGCATCATATCTACAAGTGTTAAATATAAATTGAATTTAATATTGCTTGCCATTATAATGGCTTTACATTATTTTTTACTTTTTTTCTATTTATTAACAATATCGTTGCATCAAATTTATCGCACCACGATTCCTCCTAAATTCTCATATTCGACGATATCGATTTCGTACCTTCATATTTGGTCTTATATTCATCGATATGTGTCTTCCATAACATTCTCGTTTGGAAATGTTACTGTTTCTTTAACTACACAATTTTTATTTTATTCTCCACTATAGGATTTTTCATATTATTTATTTATATATTTTTCTATTATCCTTGTTCATCTTGTTCTGTTTTTTTTTATTTATAGCTCAGTCGAATGCTTGCAATGCAAGCCGAAACGTCGCTACTCCACTAAAAAGTTTTTTTTTTAACTTCAATGTATTTTTTCTCACTCTCAACTGCACCTCAAATTCTTCTTAAATGTTTTTAATGTACTTAACTACACATATAAACTTACATAATTAAAAAAATAATATTAAATTTTTATATGACAGAATAATTACAAAATAATATTATAGTTGTAAATATTTTAATGATGGTTTATTGTTAATTTCATGTTCATAAAAGGTAAGGGGTAAGACAGTTTTATCTTTATAATAATAAAAATCTCAAGCGGTCTATTTTTAGGAGGAGGTTGGATAAATAAGAGGCATGAGTGTTGTAAATATTGTGATGATGGTTTATTCCATGTATAGATTGGATAAGAAAGTGATAAGACGTCAGAAGTTATTATTTTCTCCTTAATTTTATTAAAGACTGTGAGTGTAGTTTAAAGGAGGAAGCTAATTACAAACTATAAAATAAAACTAACCTTACTTCTAAAAAATAAAGATTACTAAGCTTCTTCTTCCAAATGAAACAACGTAATTAATCGTGGGATGGTCTCATTGATATAAACTGAAATTTATTTATTTAATTTTATTATTTGATCCGGCATACACATGCCGAAATAAGACCTCGGGTAAACTATAGGGTTGTGTCTGGTGAACTAAAAACACAAAATACAGTATACTCTTGTTAGACGTCTAAGTCATACATCTATAGATTTCAGATTCATTGCTTATTTTATTATTTATCTAATAGAAAATTTGTTATGGTGGTGGGTTTACCACACGTGTCTAGTTATAAAAGAAAAACTCAGTTCAAACTGCTCAACTAGAGTTATTTACTATGATCGGTCTTCTCTTACATCACAAACGCCCATTCCGCAGGTTCTTTGAAAACCGGGAGGAACTATAAAATTTTTGGTTTATATCAATACCGTTCCGATTAAAACATTTGATATTTTTCTTCATTGATAGCTTTTCTTGATTTATTTTGTCGCTTCCTTTGGAGGAGGGAACTCTTTTTTCAATAAACATCCTGTAAATAGCTTTCCCCTTTAAAATAAACTTAAGGTTTTTAGTAATATTAAGGAGATAATAATAATACCTAACGCCTTATCACTTTCTTATCACATCTAGACCTGTAATAAACAATAAAACATCATCACAATATTTACAAAACTTATGTCTCTTATTTATCCAACCTCCGGCTTAGCAATCAATGGTGTTTAAATATATATATAACATTATTATTCACATTACACTAGATAATATTTACTTTCAGAATTATCATGATATTTTCGAAACAAAAGAAAGAAATTTAGAAATTTAATAAAAATACATCACACATGAGAATATACCAAGTCGAAATTGTTTATCCTTTGCGAAAAGGAATATTCCTGGAACGGCTTTCAAAGGACACCCTACCTAGATATTGTTGTTTTTTTTTAATGTTAGAAATCAGATAAAGGATACAATAGACTTCGCTGAATTCGACAATGATTAGAGGACAAAGGCAGAGCTTGAATACGCCTTCTGTTGGTCTTGAAAATATGAAAGGGGGTGATGCTGGTTCATGGCCTCAAATGTTTATGATTGCTACAAGAGATTGCGATTGATTTCAATTGTTGAATTAATGATACATTGTTTTAAATTCAGCTCTTCTAATTTTGTTTCGGTTTGTTGTATTCCCAACAAGACCTGAGCTAGGTCTCAGAATTAAATGTAATATAATTATCGGATGTACAAAAGTAAGAATTCTGTGGACCTGAGAGAACTGCTGTCCAAAGTTGCATCTCAGATGATGTAATAAAGAAATTTATCCCCTCCGTGAGGCAGACCTGGCTGGGAAGATTGAGTTTGGCGAAAAAGGGAAGAGCTCGAATGTCCGTATGATAACCTTTAACAAATAATAAATGAGGATAACTGTGATACCAGACGCAGCCGAAGACGCCACCTTAAAATAATGAACGGCTTTACAGGGGGAAACGGGTCAGAAATTGCGTTTTCAGTCATTAGAAGAAGATTTAAAAAAATTGTTACATAGATGATATTTGGTATTATATTGTTAGTAAATTGGTACATAGATGATTATGGTAATATGTGTAGGTCGATTTGTGGTCAATAACAGCAGACACAACCTAATTAGTACAAATCCAGTTAAACTTGTTGGACCATCTTTAGGACTAGAATATAGATCTATTTGCAACAAAATTATAAAACTAAAAAAAAAAAAAAAAAAAAAAAAAATCCAAAATTAAATTGATTTGTGTGTTGAAAACATAAAACGAATATTGAAAAAAAAAATCAGCAGCTTCTATTCTCTACTTGATTCAGCTGATTGTAATAAATTAAAATCAAATATGCATCGTATATCAATAAATTCATGCAATTTTATTATGTTATATATGACTGTACCATCATCACGATTATGCAACCATTTTTCTTATTTTAATTTGAAATTTTTGTTGTTAAATTACTTCTGGATAGATTCAGATAATTTAAGTTAAAATAAAAGCACTAAAAATGAGCTATCCGAATGCTACCGGATGTTTTTCCTCCCCACGATTACCACAAACTACCTGTTGTTTTTTCCATTTAATTGTAGGATGAGAATAACCTAAGCGGTTTTCTCATTCGCATTCTACGTCGTAATCTTTGTGTTTCAACATCTCCCACCAAAGCAATGATAACTTATTGTTATAAAATATGGTGTAATTTTCTTAAAATAATAATCAACTGTTTATGAAGTACTTTAGGTGTTTTATCTGATTATATGCATACTTGGTTAAGTTATCATTTCATCATTTAAGTTTCATTCATCGTTTTTTCCTGAGTAATTGGAGCTTAGTAGGCTTTTTCCAATTTCCATTTATACCTTATATTCTTTTTCTAATATTATAAACGACACTACCAATATCTAGTGGCTGCATAATCATATTAATACTCGCAAACATACCAAGAAAATAAAACGAATAAATTATCAAATGTATTTATAATTCAATATAAAATTGTATTATTTTAATATTTAGGCAACGTTGGCCTTTCAGAGGAGTATCGACAGCATTGCTTTTCCAACCTCTCACTCCCAGTCGTCTCTTTACGTCTCTTTAACTTTAAATCAATTTCAATTAAAATTTAGTGTTTTTTGTATATATATTTTCTTATTTTCACTTCCATAATGTTGAATAGTGTATCAAAAATTAACAATATTACCTTCAACATGGATTTAGTGTTTTTTATATTCTATTAACACTTCTCTAATATGAGAAGGTGGTATAGAAGTTAACAACATTAGTTCCAGTATGAATTTCGTATTTGGATGAGTATTGATTGAATTGATCTCGTTACCATAAGTAATAACGATAAAATAGTTGACTATAAATAGATTAAAAAAACAAATGATTTTAATTTAATAAATTACAGTATTTCCCTTTTCGATTTATCGTATTCACAATTTTTATTTGAGTGGTTTAGATGCAAAGGGGTACAAGTGGCAAATTTTGAAAAAATGGAATAAGTGCATATTGTGAAGCTTAAAGTTACAGATAATTTTGTGGCAAAGAGAAAAAAGTTAATATCCCGTTAGGTGATATCTATAGGCCATCTATAGAGAAGAAATCTAACAACTAACCGAAAATCCTGAAAGTGTTTCTGGCAAAAGGATACTTTGATTGGCTTTTACTCTACAATGAGGTTTTGTTACTTGTACCCATTTGCATCTAAACCACTCATTTAATTTGTACAAACTATTTTAAATACAGAGGTAGTTTTTTTGTTTTTTTTTTCATTTAAATCACCAATCACAAACACCTTTATAATTTTTAACATAAGTATTATACTTGACAGCCAACGCATTTTCAAAATTGCTAGCTGTAAAACTGAATCGTTTGCGGGTCTGTGGTAAAAACCTGTTTTTTTTGACTCGTTAAAAAATGTGACCCGATAATTTCACCTTAAAGAAAAAGAAATCTTTGTTTTGGACATGATTCTAATTTGTATCTACGTATCTACAAGAGATAAAAAAAAAAAAAAAAAAAAAATGTGACTGTTCTCCAGAACTGCGACATTTTTTGAAAAAATATTCTAAATTATTCTGGGCCTACATTCAAAATAGGTCTTGAAACGATTTTTTTTTTTTTTTTTTAATAAAAAATTATATTACTTTTTCATAATTACTTATTCACACATAAAAATACATATAATTGACATCATGCGAGATAGTAATTTATATATTAGTTATCACCTAACTTAATACAATGAATTTTGCCTGACATAAATAGATTAATTTAAAATATGCATATTACATGCATTTGGAGCCTGAATAGCCAGAAAATTAAAATTTTGGCCAAACATTGTAAAAAGTTGCATAAAATATACATTTTTTTATAAATCCGTTCCTTGCTGTAAAAAACTGCCTTTCTTTGCTTGAACCAACCTGAATGAAGGAAGAAGCTGATAAAGGGAATTTAATAACATTAAATATTCTGGGTTAATATTAGATTTTCGAAAAGGGGGTAAATAAATATTTATTATAAAATGTAAATTTCAATAAATGTGAAGGTAAATATTTGAGCGATTATTTCTAACCCAAACTTTCTCCCGACTTGACGTTGGAGAATCTGTTATCCGTTAAAAGTGTAAAATAATTAAATGGTATTTATTTATATGTAATGAACGCATTTAATTTAGAATTTTATGATTATGTTTTATATATTCCTAGCATTTCCGTTGCGGCTTCGCTCGCTCTCATAAATAAAAAACTTAGATACCTGTAACTAATAATATTTAAAATTTTATTTGTTTACCAATAAAAATCTTGTATTGAAGTGTGCATTTAAGCATTATTTCTTCAATGATTTAGCCACACATAGAAGTAATTTTTAACATGCTAACATTGTACCGATTAGTTAAAGTTCACATATAAAGACAACTTGACATCCAATTTTTAATTTTAATGTATGAGTTGATGAGTTGGTAATTCAGATGGACTGAGACTATTAAGAAACTCAATAGACTGCATTATCAGTGCTTGCAACAAAAAGGCTCATGAATCATATTTTTACACACAGTATCAAATCAAAATAAAATATAATCGATATTTTAATTTGGTATTAATTTTTATTTGGCAGGAAATTTTACTGGTTTCAGCAGTTTGAATTTCAATTTCTAACTATAAAATTGTATGACCGTGGTGAACCTCACCTCACAGAACCTCATTCTGCCACTCTATATGCATTTCCTAAAGTTACTGAAGGAAAGAAGAGAAGAGAAGTATCACATCCGGAAGCAGATCCAATGCGTATAACAGCTCTAAATGGCGAAATAAGAAAGAACATTAAAGAAGACTTGACCAAATACAGGAATAACTTCATAACCGAAATAATCTCCAGGAACAGCTCAACTAAACAAATAAGGAAAGAACTGAGCGTAGGCAGAAACTGGCTTTTGTCTCTTGATAGTAAAGATCAAAAAACGCAAAAAATAACAGATAGAGGAGTTATGATAGCAACAGCTTCGAGCTATTTCAAAAAAATTTACGAATGTAGAGAAAGTTATCTAATACCGGTACTACCAAAGGCAAATATCAAAGAGACTGTTCCAGAGATTACAAGAGCAGAGGTCAGGAACGCAATAGACAATCTAAAGAGAAATAAAAGTCCAGGTCCCGATGGAATAAGAAATGAGATGTTAAAAGCAGGAGGTACCGTTATGATAGAACATTTAAAAAACTTATTTAACTCAATAATGTTGCGAGACGAAATTCCCCATCAATGGAAGACAGCCAAGATAATTTTGCTTCATAAAAAGGGCAGTAGAAATAAGATAGATAATTATAGACCTATATCTCTCTGTTCGACGGTGTCGAAAGTGTTTGCCTCTATCCTTAAGCAGCGTATCACTGGGAAAAAATGGAGTTCATAAATGAGGATCAAGCTGGATTCAGAAAAGGGTATTCTGTGACCGACCACATTCAGACCATTAATCAAGTCATTGAAAAAGCGGAGGAATACAGATTTGCTACTTATTTGTTTTTTGTTGATTTCCAAAAAGCATTCGACAGCATTTTTCATAGAAGTATCTATGAGGCCCTACAAGCGATAGGTATAAACTACAAATATATTCGCATAGTAATGCAGCTGTACAAAGATATGGAAGCATTCATTGCTACAGAAAGAAACGGTCCAAACTTTGCAGTCTGGAGAGGAGTGCGCCAAGGAGATCCTCTATCACCAATACTGTTTATCTTAGTGCTGGAAACAGTATTTCGGCGTATAGATTGGAAGAATGTCGGCATAAAGATAAACGGAAGATGGCTAAACTGTCTCCGATTTGCAGACGATATTGTTTTGTTGGCGAGTAATGCAGCAGACCTCAAAATTATGATAGAAACTTTACTGGAGATATGTACAGAAGTAGGCCTCTCACCTAATTTTGATAAAACAAAGCTAATGACGACCGCAGAAAAGGTAGATATAAAAGTTGGAAATCATAGCTTACAAAGCGTAGCAGATTATAAATACCTTGGACAGTTGGTCTCTTTTACAAATAAATCGTGGAAGGAAGTGGACAGAAGAACATCCATAGGTTGTGCTAAGTACTGGTCGTTGAAAACAATAATGAAAAACGATTTCCCAAAAGAGATAAAAAAGAAAGTGTTTGATACATGTATACTTCCAGCCGTCTCCTTTGGTAGTCAGACTTGGTCCCTAACGAAAGCCCAAACAAGGAAACTGATAAGCTGGCAAAGAGGAATAGAAAGAAATATGATAAAGATATGTAGGAAGGAGAAGGTTAGGAGTTGTATCATCAGAGAGAAGACTGGCCTGAAAGACATAATTCACCATATCGAGAAGCAAAAATGGGAATGGGCGGGGCACATCTTAAGGAGAACTGATTAAAGGTGGTCAATGGAAGTGACTGTTTGGACACCCTATTACTACAAAAGGCGAAGAGGAAGACAGTTGAAAAGATGGAGTGACTTCTTTAAGAAGAAAGCCGGACCACTATGGTGGAGAATGGCAAGGGACAGAGATAAATGGAAAGAGAAGTGGATCCAAATCGCGAACCCGGCTTCCCAGTAGGCTGGTCACCTGGGAAAGTCTAGACCTATACTCCCTGAGGGAAGGCCCATGTTCAGACTCACAGAAGAATTTTGTTTGTAAATATGATAATAATTGTGGACTTATTTGTAGATATGTTAAATTTTTATTTTTATTGTATTTATTTAAATTATGGTTTATTTGTTGAGTTATGGACATAATAAAAGGCTATTATTATTATTATTATATGCATTTAAATTATCATCATTGTAAATTTTATTATTGCTAAATATTCAAAGAACTATAAAGATGTGGTTTAAATTTGGTACTGATGGGTTCAGTAGTTTTTCCATTGCAAGCTCTATATGCGGTAACCACCTATCGGTCAGTTTTCAAACTTTACTCTTATCCCCATATTATCGCTTTTTTAATAACAAATTGATTGAAAATTAGTAGATTTTGTTATCTCTTAGCCTTAATTGAACCATGAAGATGATGTAGTTAAAATTTGGTACAGATTGGTTCTGTAGTTTTCGTTAGTAGATCCCTAACGAAAAATGGTGAT
The DNA here is from genome assembly GCA_003667255.2 of Euschistus heros. Taxonomy (NCBI): domain Eukaryota; kingdom Metazoa; phylum Arthropoda; class Insecta; order Hemiptera; family Pentatomidae; genus Euschistus; species Euschistus heros. The sequence goes on along the minus strand of RCWM02000205.1, from coordinate 313,664 downwards.
TTAAATATCAGTGTATTTTGTGTTTATATTCGATTTTTTTCCGTTTTTACTGATTGTGTTTTGTTTTGAAGTAACACTGTATACATTCATTCAATATTAGCACCTAACATAGTATTAAAACATTTTTTTCATGTTTCCTCATGAAAACTATTATTATTCGATACATGATGTTATTAATGGTACAATGAAAAAAATTTCATTATTTTGTCTAATCATGTTAATTTCTTTAGTAATATAAAAAACAAGAATGTTAAACAACGAGTAAATAATGATGATAAAAATAAATAAATTTTGAATATTTTTAATTTTTGAAAATTAATATATTTACACGCAATGCGTCTTGCCTTGCGCTAGTATTACAACTCGTAACACGTATTGACTTCCGCAGCCTCCCTTTCCACTGACCTCCGCCGGGTTCTATGTAGCTAATGTTATATAAATTTGTATATATGTGCGTGTATGTATTTATATATATATTTATCAAATTTGATTATTTAAATATACAGGGTGAAAATCGGGAATTATGCTTAAATTTCGTCTCCGGGAAAAGAAAACGAGAGTTATACTTGAGTTTTACAATTCACCTCCCATTTTGTGAGATAATTAAATAATAAGATTTATTTATTCATTTTCTATCTTAGTACAATGAAAATAATAGTTTACAACATCCATATTCGGTAGGGTCGAAAGCATTTAAAATCGACATGGTAAATCATCGAAATATACACGGTCTCGATTTTTCGATACTATCAATGGCATCCATACGCATCACCCTCGCCATACGTTTAATGAATTAAATTTTATTTCAAATTGCACTGTTTCCTTAATTCGTGAAAAGTATTATTGTTCAAAACAAAATCATTGACTAAGAAAGTATTTTTTATTAAAAAAATATTCTAACAAGAGAAACAATAACGGTTTTAAAAATACGTTTGTAACTTAATGAAATAAATGAAAAATATTGTATTAATACTGGATTAATCACAATAAATAAACCGAACAATATTAACGAAAATTATATTAAAATTTGCCTTAAATTTTGTGAAAAGTAGAAAACCTGGAATTACCCTGCATTATTTTTGTCTGGGTTGTATAATTATAATATATAATATTATTTTTGTGGGTAAATATATAAAACATGTACCAGCAGTTTTTTATTGGTCTTAATATTTGTCTTTCATCCAACTCAGTTGCTACGACTATTGTAGACGTGGCAATGATGGGAGGAAATAAAAAATGCAATATAAGAGGCATCTGAGATATGAGATACTGGGTCTATGATCTCTTAGTCAGCTCTTTTTCAGCCTTCTTTGAGTTAACTAAGGCAAATAAGCTAAGATAAAAAATAGGTTAAATGTTTAAGCCGCACAATTTGACCACAAATTAAGTTCCTTATAGTTCTAAACACACAAAAATACGATCGATGTCGAAACCTTCTAATATGGTACTTTCTGTGAACTCATGGTGGCAGCAGAGGTGGACCCTTACAAGTTTGAGTTGTTTCGTGACGGGAAGCTATTAAAAGATTTATGTTCTCTGGTGATGACATGTAAGGCCAGTTCGATGTACATATTCCTTACGAGCAACTCTCCAACATTGTTTCACCACTAGCTTCGTCCCCAACTACTCTTCCTTCAGTTTTTCCGGTCACAAGATAATCGGCTTTTCTCAACCAGGCCCAAGTTTTATTTTACAAGTTGTACATAGCATTTATGAATTTCATTCCTTGAACCTAGAATATACCTTTTTCTTAGTTCAGATGAGTCTATTGCAACATTGAAGTAAACCAATCAATCTAAAAGTAAACAACGTAGGAAATGATTCACTGATTCAGTTCGCAACAAACAACTAAGGAACTCGGCTGCAAAATATATTCAAGCACATGTAGAGGTCAACAGAAAAGTTGTTAAGAAATACATAACAAATCATCCTGAAATTAGCAGAAAAGTGGTTAAAAAACTAAAGGAAGCCAACCCGAAGTTAAAGGATATGCTGTATACGCATATTCTGAGAATCACCCAACTGTACTTACAGGGACTGTACAGAAGTACGAGTATTAGCAAACCCATCCTGAAATCCATAGAAAGTCTTAAAAAAAAATTATCAAATTTACTTATTGAAATTATCTAAGAATGAAATTCTTAAGGTTTATTTAAGTAATAATAATTATCAACGTTAAGCTTAACTTTTACTAATTTCAGTTGTCCTTAATTCTAATGATATTAAACCGTAGCGGAGCAGGGTATTTTCAGCTAGTATACTGATAGTTGTAGATCATTAGATTGTGTCTAAGATATTTAGTTTGGTTTGGTTTGCTATTGAATCGTGTTTTTTAAGTTTCTGAAACTTTAATTTTTTTTTATTTTAAAAACATATATTTTTATATGATGAATGTTTATTATTTATATTTTCATTATGTGGGTATCGGTGGTTGTCGTGAAGAAGTAGATAAGTCAAATTAACTTGAAAATGAGTTAACTGTTAACATTTTAATGCATTTTGAAAAATTGGTTAGGTTGTAATTAAGGTATCTATTTTGGTGCAAATCGTATTTTAAAGTTATTATCGGATTTACGAAATCGATCAACAATACCCTACTTAAAAATACACAATTTTGACTTCTTCTACCAGGAATATTTTTATTTTTTTATAAATGATACTCCACAATAAATTAGTATTGAAGTGGGAAAAATATGTGATATTTGTTTAGTAATATATATATTCTGTGAACGATAGCCGAACGCGTTGGAGTTGGAGTTCGATTCCCTCCTGGGTCAGTTGAAGATTGTGGTCCCGCAAAATAGATCTCGGGCATCCCACTCAGGCTGGAACAGGTCGATGCGGATAACCTGTCCTCCTCCCGTAGTCTATATTAAGTCCTTATTCCTCAACAAAAAATCATTTTTCGATATTTCGAGTTTTTTTTCTCATGTTAAATGTGACACCATGGTACCGGTGCCCCATTTATACCGTTTGCCCCAAAATAGATACTTGAAGGCCAAATTAAGAAGTACAATTTAACCAATTTTTTATACTGCAGATATGGCATTTGTATTTAAGATTGGCATTACTCAAGAATCTAGATTACACAAATATAAAACCTCACAGTCTTGTGTATTTCGTTTGAAATATCGAAAGTGAATTATCTTTTAATCTTTGCCGCAAGTGAGATGTATGAGGTGTGGGATTTAGAGTTAATTCGATACATTTTGACATTTCATACATGATTGTTGAACTTAGCCAAGATTTTTGAGTTGCGTCACTTTTGAAATACATGTGTGATATCCAAATCCTGCTTTGAAAGATAATTATTAACTCGCTTGTCTTGATTCGAATTAGACTTATTCTTTTTTTTACGACACCCGCCAAAATTTTGCTCCAGTGTTGATTTTAAAACTGCTACAACTGTTTTCATCGAAAAGTTTTATATTGTATTGGCATCCTTATTTATATAAACTTATTCTCTACGTTAGCCTACATGTCTGGCGGCTCGTAGATTGCTGATGACATGAATTGTCATTTGTTGCGTAATTTAAGGTCATCTCTTTGTCCTTTCCCAGCGAACGTAGTTATTCGTTTGGATTTTCATTTATTTCTATTTTAAATCACCAAACATGACTCGTATACTAAGTGAAAACAAAACCCTTACTGTGAGTCATATTTTTAAAGTCTTAAATTATTTGATAGGAAGGAAATAAATGTTTATTCAGATCGAGTTAGGAAGGAATATTCTATTCCCCCTCCCCCCCCCCTCTTTGGATTGTGAATCCTGTTATGAATTCCCTTTAAGTATTCTGTCGATGCTCTTCCAAGGAAAAAAAAAAATACGATCAATGAAAAGAAAACAAGTACTATCAAGGTCTTCACTTCGGGTCGTTATCTTTTATTTCATTTCGTGTTTGCTTTGGTTTGTAGATATTTTTAATTTTGTGTTCTATTTTTCAATATTTTTTGATGTAAATTAGGTTTGTACTTCTGAAAGGAAGGGGAGGGGGTTTAGGTGTAACATTTTTTTTTTCTTTATTGACTTTCCTTTCTAAATCAGATTGGGAATCAAATTCACTACAAGAAAAAAACATTGAAATATAAAAAATACTTTTTATTATTTGTGTATTGGAGGCTAAGCGATGTTTTTATGTATTCCATGTCAGGTAGGAAAGGCTATTCTACAGGTTACCAACCTGTTCTAGCCGATTAGTTAGGTAACCTGGTGCTGAGCTTAATTTCGCGCCACCACTACGAAAAAATATTCAACCTACCCAGATAAGAATCAAACCCATGTCATTTTGTACGCTCTTTCAGGCTTGGGAGTATAACCTGACGAGTCAAAATTTCGTATATAGAGCTTATAGAAAATTTAATCAAATTTTAGTTAAAAAAAAGAAATTTCAGATCTGGCAAATAGTTTTGGAGTTATAGTGAAAACTATACAAAAAAAAACTTAGATATCAAAATAGAAAGCGGTTTTTAACGTGCTGGAATGGGTATTTAATGGGACTTGGTCAACATTTTATTTACAGGCTCTTATAGTAAATTTAACGAGCATTCAGGTAAAACAGAAATTTTGGATCGAACTATTAGTTTCGGCTATGTAGCCAAATGAGTACCAACAAGCGTGTTTTCGCCGAGAAGTATTAGAATTTATTAGTATTAGGGTCCCAAATTAATTAGTACTGAAATGAGGGGTGTAGAGTGCATGAAATATCCTATAATTTTTTACTTCTTCAGCTTCGTTTGGAGTAGTTAGAAGATAAACAGACTAAAAGTCCCTGCCCCTGGAAGGAGCTAAGATTGGGGGAGGAGAGAAGGTCCCAATTTTGTGTTTTTCGATTATATCTCGAAAACGGTGGACTCGAGAAAAGCATACTACAAATCAAAATTAAAGCTAATTAAATTTCTTATAAAATTAATTATATACATATTTGTCCAAATTCCAACGGTTTTCGAGATAAGCGTTATTAAATATCGATAATTTTAAAAATAAAAAAAAAATGTTTACCTCACTTTTTTTTAAACATTTGCTTCAAATACCAGAAACGTATATATGAAATTATAGTAAATTTAATGCTCTACAATTTTGATTCTCACATTTTTTCTGAGAAACGATTGTGGAAGGTACTAGAAAATTTACTTAGCTTTAATGTTTATTTGAAACATATTTTTATAGAGTCAACCGTTTTCGAGATATAATCGAAAAACCAAAAAAATTGAACTTCTCCCCCCTCCTCTCTGTTAGCTCACCACCCATCGCACAGTGGGACGAATGGCCTATCTAGGAGGAAAAAAGTCATAATAAAAATTAATGAAACTATTGTGATAGGTGTATAGTTAAGTAGTTTATGGAACATTATCAATGGTTCTTTCGTTTTTTGGAGGTGGATTTCAAGGTAAAAAGAACGATCAAAGTAGTACCTAACTCGACAGGTCAAATATTGTTAAAACCATTGATTCTTTCAATCTAAATTTGTGTATCATCCTATTGATATTTTTTCATAATTCTTTTATAATTAGTGAATGTAGACGATCGTTATACCAGTAAGCCATGCTCAAAATAATTTTTTTATAATTTGACCTATAATATAATTTTTTGGAAAGTGCCGCAAACTAAAGTATTTTTTAAACTAAAATGGTCTATTACTAAAAAGTACCCCAAAGTACCTCTTTGAAATTCATGGTGCAGGTGCCTTATAAGGTATATGAAATAATCATGAAACATTTAGCTGCTTTTATCTGCTTTCTTGTCTGAAAACGAATTTTCAATTCCGCGAAGGGAGTTATTTCGTATTTGGCAAAACTGTAAAGGCATTGATTTAGTATATATTACTATATTTGAAACACTTAAATTAGAGGATATTATACCAACATCTTCAGCTGCAACTGATGAGATATTTAAAATTGGAAATTACGAAAATTAAAGCGAAATAATAAGAAGCTAAAGAAAACCGTAAAGTCATATTACATTTTATTGACTCCAAACATCAAGGAGATTGAGAAAATTACTTTTATAAGAAAAAAATAGTTTTACATACATTTAATAAGTTTTAATATTCAAAAATACATAAGAATTAACGTATGTAAGCATGTTTTTTATTACTTTTTTATATGTTTATTTTTTTTTATTTATTTATTTTTTTTTTTGACATTTCGATAGTTCCTATTTAAATGGAGTCTAAAGCATAACTGAGTAAATAGTTTTGTTGAGTAGGCTAACAGGTCAGTTAAAATATCACAGAAAGATTTGAAAACAGTATCGCTTCATAATGTGAATTGGATTAGTACATCGGAAACATCTCATTTATACGATACCAGCTTGACGTGTTTTTTCATTCATACGTTTTTAAAGATAATTAAAAATAATTACTGCAAACTAGTAACTATAAATAATTAACAATTTAATATTCTTTAGAAACGATTTAATTCATTATTTTTATTCAATTAATATGATACTTATAAAATAAACAGTGAAAAATTAAACCTAATTAAAAAAAAAAAAAAAAAAAAATATATATATATATATATATATATATATATTGAACCACGGATAATGGGGACCTACTGTATAGTATTTTCCTAATTGTTGTGACTTTAGTGGTTTTATTTTATCTTATTTAAACTCTATTGTTTATGTGTATCAGGTTACCAGATCTGTTTAAGTGATTCAGACTTTTTTCCTCCTAGATTGGTCATTCGTCCCACTGTGCATCGGCGGGGACTTTTAGTATCTTTACCTTCTAACTATTCCTTACGAACCTGTAAAGTAAAAAGTTATCGGATATTTCATGCACTTTACAATTTGTTGATTGATTGGACTAACTAATATGTCTTTGACGAAAATAAGTTCCTTACAGTGTATATATAATATTTAATTTTATTAATATTTTATTTGATATCTCATATTATTAGATAGCTATTCGCATTGTTTTATCTTCAGGAAATGATCGTATTTCTTTTAATAATGTTTTTATTTTTTTATTTATAAGGTATTCCATTTTTTTTTTTTTTTTTTTTTTAACTTAAGAAATATTGTTGAAATATTTATTGAATAATATTAATAGAGATTTATATCTTTGAAAGTATTTATATATGATCCAAGTTGAGTCAGGGAAGATTAATTTGATTGTTAATGTTTTAAAACTTTTTCATCCTTATTTATGAATGTAGTGAATTTTAAAATTTACGACCACAAGAAGTTTATCAATAAATGTTATATCCATGGCCGCATTTAAAGAAATTTTTATAAAATCCTGTATTAACTATAAGAATGCCATTTGCACAAAAATAAAAACTTGATCAAGAAGCACAACTTGATCTATTTTTCATAACACAGATATTCAAACACCTGCTTTGAAGTTGAATTGTTAACTTGTCTTCAAGGACTTATCCACTTCCTCACGACAACCACCGGTATAAGTTCGTCCGAACTGATGAAATTCCGGTCGATTTTCAAAGTTCTCTAGGATACACATTGTTTTTTAAATTACAATTTTAGTAAAAATCTGTAAATTTTATTATTGCTAAACCTTTCTAAAACTATAAGGTGACCTAGTTCAATATATATATATATATATATATATATATATATATATATATATATATATATATATATATATATATTTATCTTCTTTAAATCAAAGTAATTTCTATATTTTTATTTCTTGGGAAGCGTTTAGTCCAAAAGTCGATTCTTTTCTTGCGAGTTTGCCGATCTTACAATCATTTTTTGCAATACATGATATATACGATATTTCTGTAATATTTATTTATGCATTTGTTATTTATCGATCCCCTTCTTAGTTTTATAAAAAAAAAAAATATATATATATATTATTTTATCTTCATCAACAAAACATTATTTTTTTTACTAAATCCAAAATCTCCGATTCTGAATTAAAAAACCACTTCGTTTGAAGACTAAGTCAGATCGGAGTTATGTATTGACTATGGAAGAATTAAGTTGTATCGATCTTCCAAAGCTAGCCCACTTTATCCAACTAATGAAAGTAAAAGAATTGGAATGGAAGGAATTTTTTGGAATTGGAATTTTTTGTACCGCTCGAGGAGATTTCGCTTTTGATATCCGGAACCGAAAAAGTTTGCTATCGGTGTATCACTGATCTATTGTTTTCCTGTGTGGTTATCTTTTATGTGTATGTTATCTTTTTATGGTGGGTTATCTTTTAGGTCATCATGTACATCTCTTTTAATCGTATTCGTTTTCCATTTCCATTGTAGTTTTCTATGTTCCCATGTCTTTTAGCATATCCAATTTAGCCCCTTTTACTATTTGGTTGGATGTCCTTTACCATTTTTATTAGATAGATAATACATTCATTTGTAATTCTCTCCCCCTTTTTTTTTTTTTCTCACTCCTCCAAATGTAATTACTTTTTTTGTAGCAGCTCATAATCTTATACGGTGTCAAGCATTAATATTTCCGAAAAAGCAGCTGACTCGAATACATATTTTAGCTCTGTATGGTAGGATTATGAATTAAGCATCTCCTGCCTTGGATTCCCTCGATTTTATTAGTAAAGAACATTAGTTTTAGCTGATAATTAAAATATAATTTTTTTTTTTAACGAATTCTTAAAACTTTCTAATAAATTATATTTCGAGTTTTGTCAGGACCAATGAAATGGCAAAGCTGTCCCTGAATTTTAAAAGTATGCGTGAAATTCCCTTCTTTTATGTCTTTCGCTTCTATTGTTATTTTATTGTTCTATTAGTATATTTCTTACACACTGAACCTAAAGCTATAATTTTATTTTAAAAATAATTTCTGCTACTGTTTTTGTGCTTCTGAATGTGACCTTTGGCAATACTAAGAATTAGATATATTTTTTACGGAACAGAATTGTTTTTTGTTATATTTTTAAAAATCTCCTCAAATTTTGCCACTTTTAACTCCTCATGTTGCTTATATTTTTTTCAATCTTCATAGGGTCTTTTTCATCAATCTATTTTAGAACGATTTGTTTTTTTTTGTTTTTTTTTTAGTTTTTCCTAAATTTGAGAACAATGATGTTTCGTGAACCATACATCAAAGTTTGATGGATGACGCATTTATGTATGTGTATTCAATTTCAAATATTGAAATAAGCTTTAAGCAGTTAAGTAGTGATTCAGCCTGTTACATGTATATAAGCAGTGAGGAGTTTCTTTTTAATTCACACATTTCATTTTACGGATTCAGTAAATGTCGTAACCTTCAATAATCTGGCAATAGATATGAAAACGATAAAAAAAAAAAATCGTGAATAATTATCTGTTATGACTACGCAGAAAGGATACAATAAACTATTGACTGCTGATTCATCATTATCTTGCGATGCTAACCGTTTTTGATAATTTTGCAATTCAATACTTGTACCTGTAGTAAACATACAGAGTTGATATTTCAGCATATTTTGTGACATTTTTTTTTTCATTATCAACTCGTCCATTATGATGTTTTCTAGATGTTATAGATATGGAGTATTGTGTATACCTTTGGAAATCAGTCGCGTGATGTTAAGTATTAGGACTGATTTTTTTGCGATTGTTAGTAATTGTTTTGTATACGTGTATCATGCTCGATCAGTGTATCACTCGCAATGGAATTCATTTTTATCTTTCGTCTGAATTTTAATTTATTTTAAATTATTAAAAAAATAATCTTTAAATGAATAAATATTAAACTTAAATATTAAACTTTAATCGGAAAAATATTTCTCTAATAACTAAAATAAATTTGAATTTTATGCTAAATGTCTACTTATAAAGGTCCATTAACCTGAATTATATATTATTTTCATGCAATATATAATTATTATTATGATGTAATATAAAGAAAATCTATATTGAAACTCTTATAGTTGATAACTCTGAAATAGCCTTGCCTCATTTTTTCAATGAGTATATCTTTCCCATCTTTGTATTATTTAATTTGTATGTTCTTTATATAATATATATATATATATATATATATATATATATATATATATATATATATATATATATATATATTTTACATAAATATATGCCTAATTCGGCATCACTTAAAGGGACAAGGCCGCCCCAGTTGGCGTGTATTGTGAGGGTCAACCGTAGGTGATTCCTTCTCTAATTTTAGTTTCGAAACTCATTTATTCAGCTAACCTTATTATCATTAATTGTACTTGGCTTTATTTATTTACTTAATAAACCTCCACCATCTTCTTCTCTTCCTTTATTGCTATTGTAGTCAGTAAAAGAAACCTATGATATCATTCTGAAATATTTAGGGTATACAATATCTAGAAAATATCAAATTCAAGAGGAAATTAAGTCAAGATTAAAATAAGAAAATTTTAGTTATCTCTTGGTCGTAAAAATAGTCATTCCGCGTTTACAATCTAGTAATTTAAAAATAAGGATATGTAAGATTATTATTCTACCAACAGTTCTGTATGGGTAGAACAGCGCCTTGAAGTTTTCGAAAAGTACTGCGCAGAAAATTTGGCCAAATGTGGATGAACATACGGGAGGAGGAGTATTTCCACAGTGCGGAACTGAGGGTGCTATATTCGGTAAATGCAAATCATGTAATAGCATTTATGCTATTATATCATATATCATTACATGTAATGAGCTAGTTTAAACTTTAGAGGGGTAGACAGAGTAGTGTGGAAGAAAGGGTGAATCAGTTGAATCCATTCATAGACACCTTTCAATGGGTGATCGGTTAAAGACAGCGATAGCTTAGTTGATTGCGTCACTCGGACTGAGTGGTTCCGTTCATAATGTTTTAGGACTCCAGAATGGAAGATAAAGGAAACATTTGTACCTACAATGTTAGTTTGTACCATTTCTGGAGCTTGTAAACTTAACTACATAAAGTCGCTGGTTGTATTAAATCCAATACAACTAGCGACGTTACGCAGATAGATGACAAGAGTTAAAATCCCCCAACTTCTAATCAAGACTCTATTAATCTTTGCTAATAAAGCTGTTCCTAAGAAACATCGATCCTTTTTGACTTCGTGAACGAAAGATACCATTGGTTTATGCGTTTTTTAGCGTGAAGTCCTTCCTGATAGATAACTTTAATTCTGTCATCTTTTTATCCGCGAATAGAAGTACTAATGGCGTTATGAAGATAGGCGTTATGAAATGTTTTATCGCTGACGTTTCTTGTTCTATTACTTTTTCTTATAAGGACATATCCTTACGTTTACGTGAACTAGCTTTGTCATTTAGGTAATCAAAAACCTTGTCGATGCAGTTAATATAATTTATTCACATTGCTTATTGAACAGCTCGTTCACGAACGTTTAGGAGGTTTGTACCGGTAAGTGAATTCCTAGCCAGAGCAAGCTGTCACCTCCCCCGAAGCAGTGGAGCAATATATTCAGCCCTGGTATTTCGATTAGCCTTCCTCAACATACCATCATCACAGGCCGGTGGGACCAATTCTATCCGAAGGTGAGGTCGTTGGTTAGTCAGTGCGGCCCAGGGTTTACCAGGTATGCAAGTTTAAAATGTCGTTTATTTCTTAAAATATATACACAGTAATTTAAAAAAAAAGTATAATATATTTTATTCAAAGTACTGACCCTCGCTTTCTACACATTTTGTCCATCTCTCGGGCAATATATGGATACCATTCCAAAAGAATGCTTCATCTTTATTTGAAATCCATTCATCGAGCCATTTTCGTACGTTTTCGAAATTGTTGAAGTGTTGCTCCGCCAATGAGTGTCCCATCGATGAGAAGAGGTGATAATCAGAAGGCGCCAGGTCAGGTGAATACGGCGGGTGGGGTAGGAGTTCCCAACCAAGCGAAGAAATCGTTTCCTTAGTCAATCTGGCTGAATGTGCAGGAGCGTTATCATGCTGAAGAATGACTTTGGCGTGTCTGTGAGCCCATTCTGGGCGTTTTTCGATCAATGCGTGACTCAAATTGATCATTTGTTGTCGGTAGCGCTCGGTATTGACTGTTTCGCCGGGTTTGAGAAGCTCGTAGTAGAATACTCCCTTCTGATCCCACCACACACACAGCATTGTCTTCTTCCCAAAACGATCCGGTCTTGCACTCGATGTGGATGGTTGTCCTGGCTTTACCCATGATTTTTTTCGTTTGGGATTCTGAAAATAAATCCATTTTTCATCGCCAGTTACAACTCGATGCAAAAAACCCTTTCTTTCGTGGCGTAAAAGCAGCATTTCGCATACAGTTTTTCGTTTTTCCATCTGTCGTTCGTCCAATTCATGTGGAACCCATTTTCCAACCTTTTGAATCTTTCCCATAGCTCTCAGGCGATCGGAAATGGCTTGCCTAGTGACATTCAACTGTTCTGCCATCATTTGTTGGGTTTGGGTATTGTCTTCGTCTAATAAAGATTGCAATTCGAAGTCCTCAAACTTTTTTGGTCGATTTTCTCGTTTTTGATCAGTAATATCAAAATCACCACGTTTGAAACTTTGAAACCAACGTTCACATGTCCTGACGGTTGGAGCAACATCGCCATAAGTCTCAACAAGAATCCGATGACATTCAGATGCCTTTTTCTTTTGATTAAATAAGAAAATTATGACATGCCGCAAATGCTCTTTATTTGGCTTAAAATTTGACATTTTTAACACCAAAGAAAGGTATGATACGTCCACGTAAACGACTTAAAAACAACTGACTTTTGTAAACAAATGACTAACAAACAAAATAGCGTTTAGAGATAAGCAAATCCTTCAATAGGCTAAGAGCGCATTCTATTGGAATTAAAACGACATTTTAAACTTGCATACCTGGTAGTTTGTATTTTGGGGATGAAATGGGCCTACGTTTATTGATATAAAAGTTAATAGCAATTGCCTAAGCAATGAAACCTATTGTTTAGTGTTGAATACGATAGGTAAAATATACAAGCAGCTAATAACACTGAAAGAGTTGAAGAGTAATAATAAACATTCAATGAACATGGCACGAAAAGTTAAAACCTCACGGTAAAATTAAATTATTTAAAATATTATATATATATATATATATATATATATATATATATATATATATATATATATATATATATATATATGTATGTATTAATTTATCCATTGTGGTTATAGTAAGAAATTGTGTTCTATGATGATAAAGTTTGAAAATAACTTATGAAGGGACTAGCCATTATTTAAGTAACACTTCTACGACGGTCCATTGGCTCTCTCTCTCTCTCTCTCTTTTTTTTTTTTTTTTTTTTTTTTTAGAACAATATCTAAGGTAATCAAAATTCGATTGAAAAACTAGATTTTAAATTAGTAGTATGACTAGTTATAAAGTTAATAATGGAAAAATTAGTAACATAATTCAGGACATATCACGTACTAGACATTGAGATAATTGGATAATTTTATTTTTTCTGGCATGACTATGACTATGTCATTAACACGTTTCAGTCATAAAATTGATGTGATTCATCAGGCAGGATTAAAAAAAAATTAAAATTAACTAAAACAAAGCCTAGTGTAAGTCACTGCGAAGAAGGGAACTGAGTGACACTGTAAATCAATTTGTTGAAGATGTAGAATTCAGTATTTATAATTATTCTATAAACTATTTTATATTAATAATAATTATTTATGTACAGTATGTAAAATTTTATATTATGTAAGGACTGGATAGGGGAGAAGTTCTATACTTTAATGGACTCCTAAAGTTAGTTTCCGTGTGTATACATGTGTGAACGCTGAGGGGAGGAGGGATAGGGCTGCGGTCTCTCTTCACTACAGGAAATGCTATGTATGTGTAGAAATATTGTATATATATACATTATAGTGGGGCGAAAAAAAGAGTTTGAGAATCAAAGAATCTCTGATACAGAAAAAGTGGTGAAATTGGCTAAAAAAAATTATATTCTAATCATTAGCAATCATTCACACAATCATTATTTAATTTATAATGCAAACTTATTTTCTAGTTTCAGAAGAGAAATAAATAGTAAGACCCCACTACCTACTACTTCTACGATATGACATAAATAAAGAATTTGTAAATGTTGATGGCACGTGACCTCAAAACAATGATCCAAATGAGAAAAAAAAAATTGAATAATTTTTCAAGCTCTCTGACTGAAAGATATTGCTTTGCAAATAATAAAACTTGTAATTTTTGTATTTTGGCATTTTTGTTCAAACTCAAGCGATTCGTGCGTTCTCACGACTTTCATATTTAAGACTCAAATTTTTACACAATTAATTTTACCTACTATTTCCGGCTCTGGGACTTACAGATTCTCAAACATTTTGTTTTGTGCTGTTTTTGCTCCACTCTTTATATCTATGTATATACACACAGTTATTTATTTAAGGAGTAGCTCAAATGTTTATCTCAAGCGGTTGTAGAAAACAATGGATATTCATCCTAATTGTTTCTTCTATTAAACAATAGTAATAGTTTAATCCATATTGTAATTAAAGTTAAAATAGATATTTATATTATGTCAATAAATTTTGTCAACTCTGTGCTTAGAAAAAACCGCTTACATTTTCAATCTATTTGCCCCCTTCCGCCACTCATCGAACCCTCGCGTACGCACTTGTATGTAGGTCTGACTGTAATAATGTATATGTTTATTTGAAAATTCTAAAAGGATTTTTTCATACAAACGTTGAAATAATTGGAAATGGTGAACAGTCTCTTGTTCATCTTTTATGAGGATTCCAAGGTGGACGTATATCCAAATGAAGTTTTAGATTGATCTGTTAGTATAAATAATAACATAATAATAGAATTAAGAACAGAATTTTTAATAATAATATTGTTATAATTGAACTAATGAATAAGTGGAATATTCTAAATTGATATTCTGCAGGACAGGGATTGGAGAAGGGTTTAAGTGATTTTATGAGATTTATTTATATTTTTCTAATTCTACAATTTTCCAACTGTTATGGTGTGATATGCGATCAAATAGATTATTGGAAAAAAAATGAATTTCTTATTTGTTGATAATGGAAGGGTCATGGCATTCCTTATTTGTACCCCAGTTTCTAATTGGTCGAAAGTAAAGAGACTAGATAGTATACCTATTCTACAAGCCTTAGGGAGAATATGTGTTGCTAAGCGATTTCAGAACAGAAGATAAGGCTTGAATATGAAATATATATTTACTCTGTTTAATCAGTTATTTTTTAAATTAATAGTTTTTTTTTTAATGAAACGTTGATATTAATTTGATGATTTGTTTATTTTGATGTCTTAATATGGATTATATCAACAACAAAAAAAAAGTCAGCATATTTCTGGCATTTTGTATGTTACTTGAATCCGATGCCCTAATCGTATAACTGTCTGGTATCATAGCTGATAAATCAGATTTTCGCTTCTGAAGAAATGATTTATCTTATCATAATTTTTCGAGTCAGTACTCAGTTTTTACTCGGATTACATAATATTGTTCACCCATAATTGGTTATTCAAATGCCTTGTTGCGTGAACTATGTTAATTGGTATATTTAGGCGTCAGGCAGGCTGACGAAACATTTCCGCAATCCGGTCTCGGTCTGAAAACCACTTTTTATTTTGCGAAATTTTAAAGTTTTTTAAAAATTCTATTTATTATTTTTTTCAAGCTTTATAGAGATTAATAGCAAATACAGAGTTGAATAATTGAAGATAGGTGACTGATAATTTACTTCTGTCATATATTTATCCTCTTTTGGAGAGATTAGGGAAAAAAAAAAGTATAGAATTAACATATTTACAAACCAAATTTCTATTATACAAAAAATAAGAATAGGTAATAATTTTTAAAAATTATTTTATCATAGTATCATATGCTTACTATTTATGCTTATGAATAAAAAAAGGGAAGCTTCAAGAACTCGAAAAGAAAGAAAGGAAAATTCTGCAGAAAATACTCGGTCCCCAGATAACTCCTGATGTGACTTAGAAGAATCGGAAAAATGGGGAATACTACAAGTACGCTAACAAGATTACGGACACTACGAGGAAGCGAAAGTTGACGTCCTACGGACACTTACTAAGGATGGATGACGACTGACTGAACATAAAAATCTTCTACTACATCATTGGCTTAAAATCCACTTCTAAATAGTGAGGATGAGGATGAGATGAGGAGGGATGCCGAGGATGTTGGATTACTCTACAGATGTTTCACAACGGGAAAGAGTTCAGGAGTAGAATTGACAAAATACAATATTTTTCCGGAGACCCAATCGGATGGTTTCCGTTTAGGAGAGGAAAAGCAGAAACGACCCTATGAAGAGATTCTGAGAGTAGATGAGAAGAAAATTCAAGGAGGAATAAAAATAAAAACAAAAAAACATATGCTTACCTGTTAAACAAACATATCCTATTCAATGAGATATTAGGATAATAGGGAGGCCTTCGTTGTCGCCTTAAACTTTGGTATTTAGTATATAGAATGGCAACAATTTTACTAATCGATAGATAACGAAATCTTTATCCTCTCAAATATTGAGTATATCCCATTTTGAAAGTTGACGCCTCATTTTAAGGTCAAACAGCTGTTAAATGTATATTATACGAGATGTATTTTGAAACTGTGAACATTGACTTAGTAAGTAGACGTTGTCAGCATTGTTCGTCTGATTCTCAACCTTAAGGGCCACTTCTACAAGTGGTTGAGCTGCGTCCTCTTTCAAGCCTTGAGAAGGGCCCTTGTTCCACATTTTCTGCTATTGTTTCTATATTCTCTTTTCTATGCTTCCTAATTCTCACTATGGCAGCCTAAACTTAAAAATAATAACTCATAGATCACTGTTTTTATCCTTCAATAAGAATTATTCCCATTTTTTAAATTAAAAGTTTTTTACATATAAACTTATAAACTGAACCTATCTTCAAGCCTTTTTCTTTGTTCATCCCTGTAGATTTGTTAATCTATTTTATATGATTTTTCTTTTCTGAAGCCCTTATTCAAAATGTTTTTGTTGTTGTTTTTTCAACTATTTATTAAAATTTACAACTGTATACAATTCTTATGCCCTTATGATTTCACACTAGAAGAAAATATGCACCATCTCATTTCTGATTGAAGACTACTTACTAAGAACAGAACTATTACAACTACAGACAAACACTGTATAGAAACTAGGGTATTGGCCGGTTGATGGACAATGTTTGATGAGCAATATGGTGGAAGAACTGAAAATATTTTTGAAAAATTCGATTTAAAAAATCTAAGATATTTGATATACTTTTAGCGTCTTTAAAATTCATAAATTTATCTTTATTAAATATTATTGAAGTATTCATGACGATACATTAACTTAGTTGCTTAGATTTTATTGTATTTTTAACATTGAATAACTTATTATTCTTTATTTCTTGTGTTAATCTTTATATTTAACTTACAGTTATGTAATGTGTATATGTAGGTATAAAATAATAATAAACAAAAATTAAAAAAATACATGTACAAGGTTACTTGCATACATTCGTACATGTACAGATAAAATGTCCGTTATTGAATAAATGGAAATTAGTGTTTTTTTTTTTTGTAGCAATAAACATTTTTATTTGCATATGAGTAACCATATGAGAAGAGTAGCTAACTAAGCTACTCTACTAAGTAAAATTTTGTCCAGACATGCGATATAACAATTCATAACGATTTAAAGCAAGTTGTGTTTTTATATTTATACCTGTAAATTAAAAACATACTTCTGAAAAAATTGGCGTTTGGTCATTAAACTCTTTCTACTTTCCTCCCCGTCATCAAGTCTTAAATATTTAAATTGGCGGGCTAACCTACTGTTCATTAACTATAGCTACAAATCTCTAATGGCATTTAGGTCCCAAAGTACGTTCATCCTCTGTTCCGGTTGGTTGGTCGAACAGTTTATTGGAATGGCTAATGAAATACCTCTCTGCCCACATGCCACAGCCACCGTAATCTACCTTAATGGATATGGGCAATAGAATATGTATGCTTCTGTATATAGGCACATGGTTATGTTTTATTCTCCAGTTGTAATCAACACGTCTTAAACATTTCGTAAATTGCTCTCTATAATAACCCAAAGATTGTCTCTGTAATGAGAAACCAAGCTTCATTCGGTTATATAACAGGTATATTATACCTCTGCTTGTTACGCATTGGTTGCCATTAGGTATTGCAATGAATTGCGTAATAATTAATTCTTCTATAGGTTTTTGTTTTGTTTTTTCTTCATATTGACTTATACGTAAATAAAACGTAAGATTAACCAGTTGTTAATTAAATTACGTTTCTTCCTGTTGGGTATTGATTTTTTTCCGATAAATATTTTAAATAAACTTTTATTGTTTCAAGGTATTAATGTTTGTCATTTATTTCTTTTATGCCTAGGTGAATATCATTAAACTATTGTAACCATTGCTTACATAAGATCGTATTGTCATGTTATTATCCTAAACAACTGATGAATAATCCTTCTGATTGTTTTAGAAAACCAATATTTCCTTTGAAGACACACACGAGTATCATCCCCACTCTATCAATTTTAAATACATATCATTTCCTTCAATTTTTATTTATTTTTTTTTTTTTAACAAGAAATAATTAAAGGAGGAGATGTGGGAAACGGCGTAGCTTGGAGTGAAACAGATTTGTAATGTTTACAAGGAATATTAATAACATAAAATTTCACTTTTATGTATATTGTATATTTATGTATAGCATAGTTCTTTTTTGTTCTCTTTTTTTATTCTTTTCGTTTCACCCGACTTTGGGGTACGTTGGACCAATCACTTCTGAATGCTCTGTGCCTTTCTCTTACCCCAGTCTTGCTTCATTCTTTCTGATCTTGCTTTCCTCCCCTCTTCAGAGATTTGGATTGTTCGTAATAAAAGTTTTATATAAGAAAACAAAAAATAATAATAACATGAAATATCTGTTCAGTTCAGTATGATCCAACAAAGTCATAATTTTACTCAGTACACAACGTTCAAAATAAATTTTATTTAATTATTCATTTTTTAGTTTTAAATGCCATCTGATACGATTGAAGCCATTAAAAATTGAATAATTTGCAGCTTTGAGAATCACCGCAAGAATCTCGGTCCAGGTTTAATAAGAAGAAGAAGAAAATGGTCTTGGATGCATTCAGGATTATGACAAAAAAAACAACAAAAAAAAAACATTCAAATAAGAAACTTCTAACGGTGTACCAACGTTTTGACCTGCCCGAAAGGTCTTCTTCAGGGCTAAAATTAACAAAATTCAAGAGTTAAACCAGTCAGGAGTAGAGATGATAGCAAGGCTGGTCTATACTTCGGCACTGCATTTATAGTTTTTTTTTAACTTGGACATCTTTTTTTTTCTTTCTCCTGACAGGATCCCTCATCATATTCTTCTTACATTTCTTAGGATTGATGAATTTTTTGCCACTTCTATTGCAACTCTTTCTATTTGAAAACTAGTTACGAATGTTAAAATATCATTAGTTCTAAAAACATACAAAAATTTTAAAACATTAGTAATTGCCACCTAGATTACTTGTATATATATTAATATTTTTAAAAATGTAAGACAAGAAATCAAATATGTTGGTATTTATCTAAAGAGGCAAAATGATAAGGACTTCTGACAGATAAATAAGGATACAAAGCAGTAAGAATGTAAAGAGACGGACTTAATCAGGTAGGTCGGTTAAAACCTTCCGGATTTTATGATTAGTTAGTTGTTTTTTTTCCCCCGTTCCTATTTATTGGAAAAAATTTAAAATGAAACTATTGGAAATATTTTTCTGGTTATTTAAACAAAAATCTGAATCGGTTTTGAACGATTTTATTATTTGTAATGATTAAATATTAATTTTAGAATACTTTGTACTGAATATGATGTTTTAATTTCACTTCCGAGTCTTGAAAGGGTCTACTTTGTGTTTAGGTGAAGGGAAATAATCATATTTCTTACAGAATATCACTTTTATTAAGTTGAATAATGATTCCATATGACGAATATTGTTTTTTTTTTTTTAAAGATACATATTAGCCCATAGTAGATGAAAAAAACAAACAAATATGCCTTGTGTTAATAGTTATGCAAATAAATATGCAAACATTAAAGACAAAACCGTACGTTAAATGAGCCTTGAGAAAAATGTATGCTTTATTTGTATTTAAAACACAAGGCAAGCAGAAATAAACACACATTTCCATGTATTTCGCTTCTCCAATATTTATTTGAAGACTATACAGCTATTTAATTACAGTTATAGCTTCATTTTTAATAGTTCTTAAGGATTTAAAATTTAAGAATATGGAGGAAATTAATTGATCAATTATTTGCCATTTCTGTGGGATTTATTTTATTAGATAAGTTTCGAATGCTAAAAAACTGATCCAGTTTTAAAAGAATTCAACTCATCTACAGTTTGATATACAGATTGTATTTGCTATATTTATGTAAAATGTAAAAACGTAAGGCAAAATGACAAATTCGCGAAATATGAAGGGTAGTTTAATGAAGGTTGGAGTTCAACGGTAAGTTGTCCCTTTAGTCACCTTTTATGATAAGCAGTAAATATTGTGGGTATATTCAACCCCCGATCCTGTTGGGGATATATATTGTATAAAGCTGCAGATATCAATAAAATGATTAAAAAAATTAGTAGACTTAGCCTCAATCCCTAGACTAGCGTAAAGTTTACAGATATAAGGGCTTGCCGTATCGATTTGGGTTACTATTAAACCCTAGAAGCTAGATGCTGTTCGGAGAAGAAAATATTATAAGATAGTGGGAGTAAGGGATGGAATTAATTGAAGTTGCACCTCCCTCCTTCCTTTACCTCCCGCCCTCCTGCACCTCCCGCCTCCCCGCCTCTCCTTATTCCATTAGCTCCTCAGATCTCCCCACGAGGATCAGTTGACCTCATTTCAGAGCAATCTCCTTTACTGAAAAATTGCTTAGTGGAATAGGTGAAGTACCCTAGGGCTATCTTCAGCAAAAATTTATTTATTCTTGATACAATTGTATATAATTATGTTTTAAATTGCTGCACATTAATGATTCACTTATTTGACTATATATATATATATATATATATATATATATATATATATATATATATATATATATATATATATATATATATATATATATATACATATACATATATACATATGTAAATTAAAGATTTACAAAGAAGACGAGAGGCTGCCCGTAGACGCTTCAGACGAACCAGTCTTGAAGATGACTATCAAGCTTCTTAGAAATTTAACGCAATCCACGATCCGGCGAACTAAATCCAATTTTTTCCAAGAACCCCTCTCATCTGCACCCGATCCTAAATCCAAATGGCTGCTCCTCCGCAAACTTTCCTTGTGTGATCCTCCTAGTTCCTCTCCCTCGGGAGTCTTTGTCACGCCAGACGAGTTAAATTCCTTTTTCGTTTCTTCCTCTTCATCTGCTCCTTCTCGACCCTCCCAGTCCTCACATCCGCCTACATTTAACGATAATAATTTTTCTTTTTCTTATATCACTCCCTCTGATCTAATTACCTCCATTATGAAGTCTCAATCCAACTCATCTGGTTTAGACGGCATTCCTGTTAAATTATTGAAATTATGCCTTCCTGAAATCCTACCGGTTCTCCTCTTCATATATAATTTTTCCCTCCAAAACTCTGTATTTCCCACTTCCTGGAAAAAGGCCGTAATTCATCCCATCAACAAGAACTCAAACCCTATATCCCCAAAGGACTGCCGCCCTATATCCATACTTTCTAACCTTTCTAAGCCCCTAGAAAGATTGGTGCAATCCCAAATTTCCAATTTCCTAGAAGATTCCAAGTTACTCGATCCCTTCCAGTCTGGTTTCCGTCCCGGCTTCTCAACACAATCTGCCCTCATCAAAATTATCACTGACATCCAAGCAGCGATGGATAAAAAAGAACTGATCATCCTGATCCTCCTTGATTTCTCTAAAGCATTCGATTCCTTAGACTATAATATCCTTTTTTTCAAATTGAAATCACTTAACTTTTCCTACAGCACTCGGCTTTGGCTTCAATCTTTCTTTTCCCAAGCAGTCGCCACCCAAGGCCTATTCTCTTTCCTCACTCTACAATCAGGAGTAGCTCAAGGTTCGAGCATTTCCCCTCTACTGTTTAATTCCTACATCAATGATCTTCCCCATTCAATTCACCATTGTCCCCACCATCTTTACGCCGATGTCTTCCAAATTTACTTCTCCTTTCCTCCATCTGAAATGTTAGCTCCGTTTTCCAAAATTCAGGAAGACCTAGACGAAATCTGTGCCTGGGCAAACCTGAACAAATTAACGTTAAACGCAGCTAAAACTCAAGCAATTGCCATAGGATCACATTCCCTTCTTCTTTCAAATGCCAACATTCCCACATTATTCTTTAATGGTCATCCAATAACTTTCCATCCCTCTGTTAAAAATTTAGGCTTAACCATTGATCAAACCCTCTCCTGGAAATCCCATATTGCACAAAACTCCCGAAGGTCAATCGGTATCCTAAAACTATTTCACCGCTCCCGTCACCTCCTTCCCCTACCCACACGCAGACTCCTAGTATCCTCCCTTATCTTCCCCCAATTTGACTACGGTTGTGTGATATATGGCGGGCTCTCGACGGTTCTTGTGGAAAGATTAAAACGCATCATCAATTGCTTCATTAGGTTTGTCTTCGGAACCTCGCGACGTTCCCATGTTTCGCATCTCTACGCTGATTTAAATTGGCTTTTCCCCTCCTTCCGCAGAAGATACTTCCTAGGCACCTATCTATACCAAGTTATCAACACCCGTCACCCTCCCTTTATTTACAGAAACCTGAAATTCAAGTCCGCTATCAAATCACTGCATACAAGATCTCGTCTTTCCGATCTCTATACTCCATCCCACAGAAGTACTGCATTCAAAAGTTTCTTCCTTGTCCGATCCTCTACTCTTTGGAATTCCCTCCCCCCCCCCCCCCCTGTATCCACAATGCTTCTTCCCTTGGAACATTCAAATCACTATTCTTTCACCATCTTCTTCCCCTCCAACTCGACGCTCTCTAATTGTAAGGATGTATGTACTATATATGTAATCGTCTGATTTAATTATCAAGACCGTCAG
Source organism: Euschistus heros (assembly GCA_003667255.2). Classification (NCBI taxonomy): domain Eukaryota; kingdom Metazoa; phylum Arthropoda; class Insecta; order Hemiptera; family Pentatomidae; genus Euschistus; species Euschistus heros. Next base: position 290,598 of record RCWM02000205.1, on the reverse strand, counting down.
ACATAAAACATAAGCATAAATTATATTTTGATTATGATGTTTTAATTGTTTGTAATGATAATTTTTGATTTTCTATCTTTTATTTTTCTTCTGTTTTTTTTTTTTTTTTTTTCTTTTTGCAATTTTATTTACAATATTAGCCTTTATTTTGTATACTCATTTTTTTCACCCTCTTTTTATTTAAAGTTTTTTCTTTTTATAGTTTTTCTCTGTATCTTTTTTTCATACATATTTGTATTCAGTTTATCTATGTTATTTTATTTTTGACAGCCTCTCGGCCAGTTATGATCTTACTTTATGTTATTTAATGTCATTCTTAATTGACTTTGTCCTAGAATAAAGTTTTCTTTCTATTCTATCCTATTCTATATATATATGTGTGTCTGTGTGTGTGTATGTATAAATATATATGTTTAAATATTTTGGAACTCATTAAATAGAAATTGTGGAGTCAAAAATGCTAGGAACATTACTACGTACATTATGGTACATTTCTAATTTACACAACGGTTTGGTCTATGGTGCCTTCCGTTTTTTTATTTTATTTATTGATGATTTATAACTCCTGTCTTTTAATTATTTTTATAATAAAGTGGTCCAGGTGTCTAAAAAATTGGTATTCGGTTGTCGAGAGGGCTGGAAGTGGCAGTCTCATGTTTGTTTGGCGCTACAGCCCAGGGTGGGCCTTGGCCTCGCGTACAGTTCTGCTCCACTCATTCCTATCCAATTTCCTATTCTTCCAGTCCGCAACTCCAAGATTCCTAATATCTTCCTCAACATGTTTTGCTAGGATTTCCTTGGATCTCCTCTCTTCGTTTACCTGGAAAGCCCTCTATCATAATCTACCATTCACTCATTGGGCATCCTCACGACGTGTCCCAGACAGGGCTATAATCTCCCTCCTTAATTTTTTTAAACCACCTTTGAACGGATTACTCACGCTGCCATCACTCCAGACTTCTTAATTGTTTTTGTCTGTTTAGGTCCCGTTTCGAACGAGTTTAAACACATAAAACAAAATTAGTCGAAATCATCTATTGACATCTTACAATTAGTACAAACAGATCCAAGCAGTGACATGCTGCAGAGGTAAAGTTAGACACTTGTCTCACCGTGCGATTTGCGTGTTGGTATTTTTAAACTCACGCTTATCGGAATTATCTTTTATCCGAACTGGCTTTATGAATCATTAGTTTGGATTAATGAGAATAGCTTTCGTTTATAAAATATTTGTTGTTTTTTTCTCTATAGTTTCTATTTACATCCTCAACTATTCTTCGGATGATTCTGAGGTGACAGGACGTAGTTGTGTATTCCTTTAAATACGGACCCTACACCACGGACGCTTAAGTATTTTAACTCTATACGTAACTTGAACCAAAAAGGAAAAAGGATATTCCATTTTTTGTCTTATTAGTTGTAAAAGTAGGGTTTTTTTTTTTTTTTTTTTTTTTTTGGCACCATTAGTTTTTTTAATTTATTATAATTTATAAAACTATTTCTTTTCTTTTATGTAATAATTATGGCAGATTTTTTTTTTTTTTTTTTTTTTTATTACTAGTTTGAATTACTTTTTTCTTTCTGTTTTTATGTATATTTGCTTTCTGTATGTACAGAACATTAGGAAATATAATTATTTTAAACTGGTATTCATCATTGGTTTCGATTTTTCTTTGTTTTTTTATTTTTAATGAATTCTTTTCAGATTTTCCCAATTTTTAAAATTAGTGGTTGGGTTATATTCTCTTTATTTTTGTAATTAACTATAAGCATTTCGTCAGAATTTTTTTTTGTTACCAGCGTTCATTGGGGTTGGGAGTTGTTTTTTTTTCAAAAGTGAAAAGCCCCCTCCCCAACATCTTTTGGTCCTCCGGGCCGTATTTGTTTTTTAACGAGTAATTAATTACATCTTTTGGTCTAGTCGAGGTCGTATTTTTATTTAACGGTTAATAATTACATTTTTCGGTACAATCTGTGCCATATTTTATTTTAAAATTAATTTATTCGTGAATTGGTCCTCAATTTTATTATTCTGTTTTCGTTATCGTTACTAAGAAAGATGCCACCTAAGAGCCGAAGTTCAACCCGAAGAACAACTTAGTATGTTAGAGGATTTAGAAGAACAAGTGGCTGATCTAGCCGATTATATTAAAACTACCGCTTCAATTGGGTTTAGGGTTCGCACCGATTCTTCTAGAGAATCTTTATTTTTAGCCCGACTCTCCATTATTGACCCTATTTATGAAAATATTTTAGCCGTTTTTCTTGAAGCTAAATCATTAGCTAAAAAAAGAGAAGTAAGATAAATTAAATACGTTAAAAAATGAAATGCGTTCCTCTTATTATGAGGCTTTGTCTTATGGGAAAATTTTCGATTGAATTTTGAGTACCTCAGATGAAATAAAACCTTACCAATTGACACGGCTTCATACTCACGCTTGCCTTCCATTAGTTTCCCTACATCCGGAGAGTCATTTTTTTTTTCCAATTGAAACAGCTGATCCAAGAATTGACTCTAATCTAGAAAGCAACTTCCTCCAGTCAGGGAACAGTTGCCTTTTTAATGGCATTGGATGAGGAATGTCTGTTACTGTCTCGTGAAATCAGGTTATGGATTTCTGGGATAGAACATATAACTTACAGCACCACTACAAAAATAAAATAATAATAAAAATAAATTAAAATAAATAAAAATAAAAACCTTGCGTTCATATGCTTTCAAATAGGGTAATTCGGTCCTGAAACATAGTACATTAAATCTGGAGTTGAAAACTTGTATTAAGTACATAGAGGACTCTCAGCAATCTGAACCACTCCGTACAAAAATAAATAATTGAAATAAAATAAAACCGTACGTATTGTAGATAAATTAAGTGATAGTCATACGACATACATGTTCTCATTTTAAAAATGTCAACTTTCCTTTCAAATAAAAACGAAGCTACGAAACTCTGGAAGCTTATACATTTTCACTATTTCTCTATCTCTATTGATTGGTGTTTCCGTTGTATTGACTTTCAGTACAAAAATGTTTTTTTGTTTTTTTTTAAACTCTGGGAAGTTTACACCATCCAAATATATAACAACGAGTAAATTTAAGAGAATTCAAAAGTGGGTGATCTACTCTCGTAATATCGTATCCTTAAGTAAATAAATACCAAGGAAGAATTACCATTGGTTTTTGATCTTCCTCATGTCACTTATTACATATTTTTCTGATGTGTATCATGTATTTTTGATGAGCGTGGATAAATAAAGTTAAAAAAAAAGGAGTAAAAAGGAAAATAGAAAAAGACTGTTTTCCAAGAATCGTTTTATGTATTACCTTTTTAAGTATTTTCATCGCTTCTACTACTTCTCAGTAACCGACCTTGTTACTGAATTTCCTCCTCCGTTCCAATAATTTATAAGTATTTTTTTTCTTTCTTTTTTTAAACTTAACCAAGATGTGGCCACTCACCGATCTCAGAGATAATTTAAAAAAAATAAATAAAAATAAAAAAAAGAAGAGAAAATCTAAATTCTTCCATTAGAAATTACATCGGGACTTCAATTTGTTTCAAGTAATAATAGTTTTTAAAATTCGAAAAAATATACATCTGTAGGGGCATTTAAAAGTGGTGCTTTTATCTTCCAAACAAACTTACCGACTTCAGAGATCTCTTATCCACCTACTTTTCATTCTCCTTTTTGCATTATATATATATATATATATATATATATATATATATATATATATATATATATAGGTGATGGCCATTGCTTCTATTAATTTATTTCTGTCTCGTTGTAAAGTTTGTTTCTGTAGTAAGTCCGTATTTCCAATATAGTAAGTCCGTATTCTCTAACTGTTCGTAGGTCAGTATGTAAAGTTGTGTTAGTAACGAGGAGCTAATGTGATGAGTCTGAGAGTTATTTTATCGGTAAGTCAGCAGTGTTTTATGTATGTATTTTTTTCACTTCCAAAAATCTGAAGAGCCTAAGTCCAAACGGGTTTTGGTAAATATGTGTCGGTAGCAAGTTTCTGTTTATATTTTAATCTGTATTGTCGTCTGAGTAGTGGGTATTTAAGGTTTGGCGTTTTTTTTTTTTTTTTTTTTTTGTATGCAGGCCCCAAGTTATTCTCTTGTCAAACGTCAATCCTGGATAATTTACTTGGTCAGTTTGTGGTAATGGAGTAATTAACAATGTACAGGAGGACGGCAAGTTGTTTTATGATTAACTTTTAATTATTAAATCTACTACCTTTTTTTCATCCTCTTATAGTAATCCGATTTTTTCTCTAAGCCGAACTCCTTTGTTTTTATATCCGGATTAGCGAGAATCTGCTGTACCTTAGTTCATCGACTCCTATGCCTCTTACTGTTCACTCTAAACAATTCTGAAAGCGTATCTGAATTCTTCTTATCTTAAAAGGATTAATGATTTCCTCACTCAATTCTATCATTATCTTATAAGCAACAGTTCTGATCGCTTTGCTACTATTGATCGATTCAGCTTCGAGGATTAGTGATAATTTAAAGTAGGCAAAGTTATACATAGTGTATCGTAATGAGAGGTAACAGAGGGGCTGTGAATGAAAATTGGAGGTGTGAGTGGTGGGGAGGAGCGGAGATCAACCTTTCCTCAGTCGTAGCGGAACTTCGCCAGTGTTTGGTAGTTTAGGAATATTTCCTTCCTCAGTATGTATTGTATATAACAATAGCCATTTATATAATTGCTATTATATATATATATATATATATATATATATATATATATATATATATATATATATATATATATGTGTGTGTAAATTCGATATTATTCTGCGAATATTCTAAAGGCATTTCCATCTATAACATTATTGCTTTATGTAACACCATTAATCATTTAATGAATAATTTACAAATTAGATTTGAACTATGATTTTTTAATAATATAATTCAGAAATAAATTTCAAGTTCAAGTGACTATAAATTTCAATCCATATATACTGTCCAAAAAATACAACTAAATCTTCATAGAGGAATACGAGGAAATAATGCGACTTATACTTAAGAATACATTTTTTCTTCTTATTATGAGAGGAAAATATCTCTACTTTATTTTTAGATTGCAACCTGTTGATATTTCGTGATAAACATCTTCAGTTACCATTTGATTCGTCTGCATAATATAAGCATGTTAAGATAATCCTATATGTTCTAATTAAACTCGATTTTCCCCTTTTTTTTTTTTTTTTTTTTTCTTTAAATACGGTTACGTATTTAGAATGTGCTCATTTAAGCAATACATATATACATAAATAATTGACCAATTATTCAGTCCATATTTTAACACTCACTAATTGAATAATAATAATTGTTGTATCTTCATAAGTATAAACTATAAGTATACTCTCAATGTTTTTTAAGTAATCATAAAACATTCCAACTTTTCAAAGAAATAATTTTAAAATTTCAATAATTTCAAAATATCGGCAACACCGGAGCCAGCCTGTATTTAACATCGCTTTGATGTGTCTCTCACTTTTTTTTTTGGCAACATTTTTTAAAGAATTTAAAAGTCAATTTTACAACTAACTATTTTTTCTCAAATCTGTATTTACCACTTATTTACCAAGAATATTGATATACAATATGTATTTATTTAATATATATAATTTAAAACATAAAATTGTTCTATTAAATAGGAATAAAATTATTTTAAAAAAGGTAATTAGGTAATAATTAATTATGTTATTATGTTAAAGTTAACAGCCCGAACTTTAAGAATAATTCTTAATGTTAGAAACCAACTATTGTGACTAAATTTCATAATTTATGCGTTAAATATTTCCTGTTTTAATATTCAGCAATTTATTATAAATATCAAACTATATTTAACATTTTGGTTTATATTTGTTACACCTTCCTCTCTATTAAAAAAATTAAATTAAATAAATTAATACTGAATTTGCATATAAATGCTTGAGAGGTAGTCTTTAGTGAGTTATAATCTAGTTAATAATATATTTTCAAATATAATATAGCTTATATTTAGGTTTCAACACGGTTCGACTGAGAAAGATAGGTAGCATTCTCTTTTGTAATATTAGCATTGAACTTCTCTGGGTTCGCTAAGCTACCTAACTAGATATTTAATTATAATTAATCTTTTCAATTTTTGATTTATCTAATGTAGATTTTGTTTGTACAGAAATTTTGCAACATGTTTTTGAAAACAATATTTTTAGTTTTTTAATTGATTTAATTAACATTTCCTCGTCAGTCATTCTCTGAATAAATTGTTTTATGTTTACTTTTGAGCATCCCATGGCATTGCCTATAATTGTAAATTGTTTTATTATTGTTTAACTTTCTTTTTATGGCTCTGTTACCGAGAAAAGAAAAGAAACTCTGTCATCAGTTTCAATGTTATTGTTTTTTGTCACATTTCTGGTCAGTTTGAAAGGTTTTATAAATATTTTGGTTGTTGTATTTGTTTTCATGAGATTTCCTATAAAACTTTTTCCTGATTTGTTGAAAATATCTGTTTACTTGACTTAAACACTTTTGAATCTATTTGAAATCTTATATAATTCTCTGTTCTGCAACACTTCAATCTAGAACTGTGTTATAATTACTAAACTTTAACCTTTCAACAGGTTCTGGCCTAATATTTCTTGAACATGACACTATTGGAATGCTGTCTATAATTCTTGGTTGATCTCATAAAGTTGTTAAATATTTTGCCAGAAAAGATAATAATACCTTTAAAAATTAAAAAATATATATATATTTTTTTTTTGACAAATATATTCAAATATGTGCCTCTGATTTAATTATTCTTTCAGTGAGTTATGATTTTAAAAAAATATTTATTTTTTAACATTTAAACCTTCAGAATCAATGTTTCTTAATTTAAAAGTTCTTATCAAGTGTTGGAATTTATTTTATTTTATTTTTTAATATTAGTTTTAAATAATTATTTTAAAAAACATATTTATGTTTCTATTGATTCGAATTTATTTTTCTTTATTTGTAAAATATGTATATAACATAACAAACTTTATCTTTTTAATTTATCAAACGAATTACTCAGTTGATCTAGGCTCTTCATTTATTCCTAGAATAATGAGTTATTGTTTACTAGAGAATCTGATCCTTTTAATATCTTATCTTACTAAAAGGAGAAAAAAAAAAAAAACTTAATTTTAAAAGTCATTTCACTTAACTGAAATATAATCTTTCAAATTGGTGAAATATTTAAAAAGTAAAATATATAATACTAATTATATTAGTACTTATTTTTATAATAATATTATTATATCTTAAAAATAAAATTATCGTCTGGAAGCTGTAATAATATCTACTCAAAATTCCTGTCAAAATACTCTTGATTTATAAATCACTATCACTTCTCATTAATGTTTTTTTCAACTTCATTTTACATTTACTGATATGTTCTTGAAGACTGTAATGGATATTTTAATTTTCTTTTTTTTTTTCCAGTCAGAAAAAATGGATCATAATCATCATGCAGGGCATCATCATATGGAGTCCTCAACTGTTGCCGTCAATACTGGAGATGACATGCACCATCACATGGACCATAACACGGCAACTCATGGAAAAATGGAGGATGGCAGTGGTGGCATGCATGAGGGTCACATGATGATGCCGGTGAGATTTCTTTCAATTTTTTTATTATGAAATTTGTTCTAATGAAAGAAAAAAAAAAAGAAATAATTTTATTGTTATATTTTGATAAGAAAGTTTCATTTTTCTCATTGATAATATGAAATAAATATTAGAATACATGTTAGTAGAGTTTCATGATAGATCTATAGATTGTAGCTCTGAGACCACCGAGCTATGGAATTCATATAATTTCAGTGCCTTGTTTATCTTTAGTAAGATAAAGGTCATTGTGTACTCCTGTTTATTGTCCATAGCACAATGGATAAGTCTGTTAAATGCAAACCTGAGTGTGATACAGATGTCGAGGACAGAGATGGCCATTATTTAATCTTAACGAAGTAACAGCAGTTAATGCAATTAATATTTTTTATATGTTTATTAACCAATTAACCTAGATATAACATGGTACCCTGTTTAAGTTTCTTAATTAATTGTACTATTAAATTCTTCACAATTTATTAAACTATTTTCTTTTTTCTTTTAGTTGTATCAAATGATATCTATATTTTCGTTTGATGACATTCATAAAGTTGGAGTAATTACTCAGTTTATTAATTAGATCTCATCTTTATTGTTTATATTCCGGATTCTTCTACACGGTTAACCCTGTAGAGGTACACTTAAAAAATTGGTAGAAAAAGTAAACTGGTACACTCTAAAAAAAAAGCATTTTTATTGTTAGGAGTATTTTTTTTTAGTTTAAAGTGTATAATTAAAATGTATTAACATATGTTAACATATATAAAAATAAAAGATAATATTTTGTGCTCTGCATACAAATCTATAGTTTATGATCTGAACAAATAAACTTTTGGCACTTTATGCACTGAGTACAGCTTTTTTCCGATCACATGAAAAAAATATTCTGGCTGTTGCTACCTTAATCAATGGTACTTATGGCAGTGTTTTAATTTTTAAGACTTGTATTACCATAGAGCGGAGATAGGTTGTCAATTTGGACCATTTAAATGGTTCAACATCTGTCGCCTCACAAGTTCCAAAGCTAATTTTTTTATTAAGGTTCTTCCTTTTTTTTAATTGTTCATAATGTGGATGTTTCAATCCTTTTAACAGTATTAACAATTTGAATCCACCAAGATCCCAGCAGTTTGTCTTCCTTGTGCATATATATATACACGTGTGGCTCAACTGATCTGAAGTGTCAATACCGGCTATAGCTGAGTTGTAGAATTCAATTATTTCAGGAATCTTTACTGCATTGGGTTTATCACTTTTAGTTTTTCACTAAAAGTTGATAAAATTCAACAGAATTTAATTTATAATTAATAAAAATATGTGGAGAAATAAATAATGAGAAGAAAATACTTACCTTATACAAACGGTGTTTACAGTGTTTTATTGGTGTACCCCAAATAGTGTTTGTGAATGGTATAAATACAGGTATAAAAATGGACACAGATACAGCACTGATCAACTCATTGTCAAATACTAGTGCCAAAATTTACCAGTAGAGCATTATCCATTTTCTTAACCATGTTAAATCTCAAATGGTTAAAAATTAAAGTTCTAGTGTATTCAACAGAATTATCAATGACCTATTACTATTTTCATGGCCTTGATTATTTTACGTGAGAGGGGGGGGAGAAAAAACCTGAGCATTCAAAACTGACTAGTGATGTAAAACAAATTTATTTTCTGTCAAACTCTGTTTTGTTTTTTTCTTATGTAGAGAAAGAGGAATTTAAATAAAAACTCTTACCTCTTAAAAACATGCTGAAGCCAATGAGGATATGTTGCTGTTTTAATAAAATAGTTTACAAATTAATATTTTAGGTATTATGACCTAATTAGATACATCATTTAATTAATCTGTATTTACTTTTATTTATCTTGTTTTATTTTCAAATTCTCCAGGCCAGATATGATATTTTTTTTTTTATGTAATATTATTCTTAAGGGACTTTGCCCCAGAATAAAGTTTTCTTTCTATTCTGTTCTATAATTTATTCATTGTTCATTATTCCATGTAATTTATAATTACAATGTTATTATTAGATATGCTTTATTTGATCCAAAGCAAAATTATAAGGTACAGTGAACGAAACATATTGAACTTTTTTAAATCCTTCCTAGAATATATTATTTGAAATATGGGTTGTTGAAAAGCATATGTTGGTAATTATTACAGTAATTTTCAAATAATTGTAATTAAAGTCTTTAGTTATATTTTATTGGTTTTTGGAATAGTTTTAGATTACATTTATGATTTTTTATCAAGCCAAACATACTGTTGATGTATAGCCTGACAGGTATAGATAAATAAATTAAAGAATCTCTGGGTTTTTTTTTTTTTTTTAATAACTAATTGTTTAATTTATCAATTTAATTCAGAAATTCGTCAGTGTTGAATACATGAGTATTAAGGCCTATCTTTACAGAAACTTCATTGAAAACCTTATTATGATAATAATGAGTGCTCGTTTAGTATCTAAAGTTTGTAAAATTTTAATAGTTTTTAAATTAGCCAATTTATTTGACGTGAAAACATCACCCTCTCCCTTTATGATTTGAACAGCAGTGTAGTAGATAAATGATTAAGAAAGATTTATTATTCAAATTTATATTAACATTTTTTTTTGTTTTTATTTAAATTATCTGTTTACACGTATCATAAATTTAAAACTATATGTGCAATGAATATGTTTTGTTATTAATAAAGCTTAATTTTATGCATAGTTTTTCTTAATTAAGGCATTCAAAAATTTTATTATTATTCAAGAAAACATTTCATATTACATTTGATATTAATGTAACTGTGAATCATAATATATATATATTTAATTTTATAATATTGTAAATAATTTGTATTTTATTTCATTTGTGTGTACTAACAAATTTAAAGTATCATATTCCTAATGTTATTGGGATTTTTTTTTTAAATTGCGTTATTTTGGACTAATTTTTATCATTTTTTATTATTCTTTCCTCCTCCTCCCCACTTCTATATGACAACATTTGATAGAACTGTGCTTGTTTCAACAAAATAGATATCTCTTAAGGTCAATACCATTCTGATAAAGGGGGTTTTTAATCCAGTTCTCCACATGATATATTCTTGTTTTCATATCTAATGCAAGGTAAAGGTAATTGTATTCTATTTGTTACAGCTTGTCTTTGACTTGTTTACAATTTAATTTTATTCTTATTTTATTTTATTTTACAATGCAATCAGTAGGAGTTGTGAGGCAAATTTGGTATCAGCTGTTAGTGTTTATTTGTGACACATATTATCTTCTGACTTAATTACCGACAATATTATCTCCCGAGAAAACACTAATAGCCTTTTAAATGAATGTTATCTTATTATTCACTCCGCTCGCTAGGCAAAACTGTTCTAGAAGATTTTATTATCTAAGAGACCTCTTTTTGTAACTAATGCAGCAGTCTTATTTTTGCGATATTTTTAATGCCGTATTTAAATAAATACATAAAAATCTTCCCTAAAAAAAAAAAATATGTTGTGCTGTTTTTTCTTTTACTACAGTTTTGTTTTATTTATTCCTATTGCTTCAGCAAGATCATTTACTTTTTTAATTTGTATAATTTACAATATATTTTCTATTCATTATTTTATAATCAATCATGGATGGATTATAACTCAAAATATAAATATTAAAAAATAAAAAACTTAATTTCTTCCTGCCTGGGAAAAACAATAGACCAAGGATGTCCATCTATAATCTACTACTTTTCCCAATTTACGTTTTAGATTTTAAAGGATCAAATTACTTAAATTTATTTATTTATTTTTGCTTCGCTTCTACCCTTCAGGGTCATTGGCAGTTCGTCTTATTATCCCCTATATCTGTCCATAAAACCTGATAGCCTTAAGAAATTCCAACAATGATTTCACTGATTTTTCATCATCTTGTTCATCTAGAAATTTCATCAAAGTTTCTTTCAGTGTATATGAAATTTTAAATTTTTTCCTTAAAGATGAAAACTGTGGACAATCTACTAATATATGTTTTATTGTCCTGGGTTCCTGACAGTTAACACAGGTAAGGGAAGGAGAAGGTAGCCATGAGAGAATTCACAGTGTCCGATTCTCAGGCGGCACAAAATTATTTCCTTCTTTCTGGACATCCTATAACTTGTTTGCTACTTTGCTGAGCAGTTCGGCTTTACATATAACAATTTAGACCTATTTGTTTTCCACGTCTCTTCCCACTTCGCTTGAATCACACATCTCACGTGTCTCACCCAGTCTTCCTGAAAGTATTAGAAAATACTGTCAGTAATATTGAACATGTATGGGCTCCTTTAGGAAGGAATAAGGTTGATGTTTTTAACAATATCATTGTCACTTATTCTTGCTAATTGAGCTGCTGTTTCAGCTCTTTCATTTCCATAAATGCCACAGCGGGAAGGAACCCAAATAAAAATAATCATATGTGTTTTTGTTGAATTTTCCATATAAGCTCAAGAATTTCTAATATTGTTACATGTTGAAATTTATCCTTCATTATTGCCAGTAACCCGCTCATTGAATCTGTGACAATGACTGATTTCTCATATTTGGCTTCCTGGCTGTGCAGAAGTGCTTCCTTAATGGCATTTGCCTCTCCAGTGAAAACGGAACAGACTTGAGGTAACTTAAAGAGACGTTCTTCGCTTTCGGTCACCACTGCACAACCCACTACAGAGTTTTCACATTTTGAAGTGTCGGTGTACAAGATTTTATGATCATGAAACTTCTCCAAGAGAAGAAAAAAACTTTTGTTTGATTCGATAGGAATCTTATTACTTTTCCTGATTTTCTTCTGTGAAATCTCAATGCAAGCTTTATAAGGACACCAACATTTATAATTACTTACATTAAATTAACAATTAATGATTATTTGAAATAAACAAAGCTGAGAGAAAATAGAGGTCTTCAGGTCTGCCTCAATACTCTCCCTTCAGTGCAACCTTCAGCATTGCCGTCATCATCATTCTTGACTTTCTTTGGGATCCCATCATTTAAGTTGAAATTTAAGTCTTCCGTTCACTCCCGATTCACAACAAGATCATGTTCCTCTGATGTATACTTGCCTTTCCATCGAACAACTTTATACCAACACTCCTTCCTAGCACTACCCTCTGGAACACTCTCCCTCCTGAAATAAGACATGCTTCTTCCTCAAGCTCATTTAAAACACTCCTTTCCAATATCTCCTCACATCCCAGTCAGATGCCTGTCAGTATGAATTATAATTAACATTTAATTTGATCATATTGAATAAATCTGATACCGATGAATTAGTTAGTAAATTTTCTTTTATATAATAATAATAATAAAAAACCTTTATTTGTCCAACAATTGTACATAATCATTTCTTTTATAAAAATTCAAATTTGATTTTACTTTAATTTACTTCACTTACTATATATATTAACTGGACAGTTCTTATGGGTATGGGTATGTGAGTGAATGTGTATTGTGTTTATAAATATATATCGTGGTAACTGTAAATATACTTTTCATTTAATGTACATATAGATATAGTTTACTTTCTGTATTTATCTTTTCTTAATATCTCATGGTTATTTTTTATTTTATTTTATTTTTTTAAATTATATTTCATTTCTCCTTCTTATGTTATTATGTTTACTGAAGTTATTTATACATCCATTTACAATTAACCGTATTTACATGTCTCATGTTCTTAATATACAAATAGCGCTGTATGTAACTGTGCAAACCAGACCATTGTACTACATGGTGATACAACTTTGTTATTCTTAGGGGACGCTACATCCCAGAATAAAGATTATTTTTTCATTTCATTTAAACATGGTCCAGCCATCTGGTTCTATGTTGCTTGACAGTAGTCTCTAAATCTGAAGCTTTGTGTAGGTCACTTAATTCGAGATTGCTTCTTGACATATCTTTAATGTCAAATCCACTATGGGTCTCTTATGACTTCTTTCAACAGGTCTTCTAAGACCTATTTATTACAATGGCATTCATAAATAATCTAAATTAAAAAAAAAAACCTTTTCTACCGCTTACGCAGACAGTATGAGGTCATGGCATTGATATGATATGACAATGACATTGAAGTAAATTATAAAGATAATATTAATAGCTGTGAATATCAATGTCGATTTGGTCATTATTTAAGGTAGTTGATTTATTGTTTAACACATTAAGATAGATATCAAGAAAGTGGGTATTAATAACTGTTCCACTCTCAATGTGTTTATATCTGTTTTATATATTTAGAGTTCAAGTTATTTTGTATTTTTTGTTTGTTATTTTTATTTTTTTTAAATTAACTATAGAAAAAATATTATTCTGTAATGGTCTGATTGATTAATTTATATATTCTGGCATCAGCTATCTTTACATTATATTATTATTTTTTCAATGAAATTTTAAATAATATTATGTTTAATATTGAATATAATAACTTGACTTTAGACTTAATTTGGTTTGATATTTATTTTTTGTTTTTCAGATGTATTTTCATTTTGGACTAGGTGATACTGTTTTATTCCAATTTTGGAAGGTCAACGATTACAGTGGGTTGCTAAGTTCAATGTTGGGAATTTTCATTGCTGCGATGCTTTATGAAGGACTGAAATATTTTCGGTGAGATTAATTTTAATTAGTTTAATTTCTGTATATTCTGATAATTTTATAATATATATTTTTTATTTTTAGAGAGTATTTGTATTGGAAAAATTACAACATGCTGCAGTATCAAAATGTTAACAAACCTACAAACCAAGAAACGGAGAGGGTCATCAATAAGTGAGTGTTAAAATTTAATGATATTGCAATTTGTTTTTTTGTTATTAATTATAATGTTTTTATTATGTTATTTGTTGTCTTTATTTATAAATTGTTTCTTTTAACATGTCATGGAATAAATTCAAAAGTTTTATTTAAGTCAATGTGCCATGATTTTTTTTTTTTTTTAATATTTTTTCTTAACATTCAGTTAATGCATATTGATTATCTTTAAAGTTTTTATGACATATTTTCTAGATCTTTGTTCCCTTATTTTGTAAAAGTATTGTAGAAAAATAATTATTCCCTAGTTTTTATCTAAATATACAGTACCTGTATTTAGTTTGAGTAATTATCAATCAACCATAAAGTAACAAAACATTTGATAGCAGTTGATTCATTTTTCAGTTTTAAGTTTTTAAATGATCTATAGGGTTGTCTCTGTGTTGCTACTTATATCATATTATATAACAGCTATTATAATCACTGATGCTGTTGATGTATTCTTTAGCAATAGTTTGATAAGTAAACATATAATATTTTATATTAAGAAGTATTAATATTTTTATGTTCCATAGCTGTTATAATTTATTGCTTTAAAAATATATTTGATGAGCTATTACAATGCATTAATTTGCCGTAGGTGATATCTTATGATGCTTTAATAATTAGCTGCACTGTATATCAAAATATTCTTTTTGAAAGTATTATTTTTAAAATATATTGCAAATATTCTTCTAATAATTCTCTTTTTTCTCTATGATTAAACAATTTTCACAGTTTTTCCTTGTATATTTTCTTATTATTACTATTTAAGCAGAATTGAGGTTCAAAATTTTTTATAATGCAGTTTTAGTAGCTTAGAAAAAAATTGTAGATAAAAATCTGCTTTCTGTAATTTTTTAAACATTAATCATGTGCATGAATGGTGTATATTTTATTTCATATTGATTTAAATATTGGATATAATCAGTATTAAGGAATGTTTTAACTAATAGTTAAAATAAAAATTATCTTTTAAAATATGTCTGTGTGTGTGTAATAAACCAAAAACAAACGATAATGATGAAGGTTTATCTAGATTTTCATATATTCAGAAATTTGGACAGCTCCTTCAAACGTAAAATTAAAAATGATTCTCATCTCAAAAAAGCATTTTATGACTTTATTTCATCATAAAATCTTGAATTCTCCATTTCTGCGATTGAAAAGTTTATATCACATTGGAAAAAATTGATAGAAAATGAGGGTAAATATTTTGAATAAAAATGTTTTGATTTTATAAAGTTGTTTTACTAAATACCTTTTCTGTAAAAGCTGATATTTCATATGAAACTACCCAATAAATAATCACCTTATAATTTGAATGAATAATAAAACAATCTATAAATTATTTACAGATTTATTTTAGTAAGTATATAAAAGAAATACATTCTGGGAGTATAAATATGAAATCCTGACTGGATATGTCAGAGACTTCGATGTTGATTTGTCGGGTTACAAGAAAGATTTTATGAAAAATTCTTAATAACTTACGGTAATATTAGGGGGGGGGTAGAAGCTTGTATAATTAGAATAGCTAAAGAATAAAAAATGAAAATACTGTGTAACAATTAAAAGAAGAGGATTTTTTTTTTTTTATTTATTGTCATAAAAAAAGATTTAATAAAACATTATTCTGTCATTACTAAATTATATTTAGTATACATCCACTCTCAATACTGTATAAAGTTGATAATAAATGTAAATAGGCTATGAAATTATTATTGACTTGCATCTCCGGGATTATTGTATGCTAGTAATATATTTAGAATTTTGTGTGCTCGAGAGTCCAATTAAAAAAAAAAAAAGAAGTATTTTTCTTAATTTGGATAATTTTTTGTTGTGCAGATTTAATATTTTGATTGTTACCATGAACCTTGCAAATAGCATGTTTAACATTCCAGAATTATATCATTTAACCTACTGCAATGTTAATTTTTAACTGTTATTTGTTGCTGTTAAATGTTATTAATTGATGTTAATTGTTATTAATTAAATTTAATCGTGTTATGTTTTTAAAACTTGAGTACACATTGAAGACAAAGATTATCATGTTTGAAAAAATTGAGGATATTTATATTTGAAACATGTTTAAATCCTCCAACATTAATTAAATTCACTATACTTTCTATTTTCAGCTTGGTCAATGACGTGATTCACAGGCAACCGTGAGTTTTTAATTTACAAATAAGATGTTATGGTTTTGCTTTATTGTTTTGCTTTCGCTTTAATTCCAATCGCCTTGTACCTGTGTTGTATTTCTTCTTGTAGTCTCTTTAAGTAGTTAACTTTTGAGTGTGTGTTTTTAGTTCCTAGTTACCTTTGTAAATATTTATTATGTACATATGTTTTCTGTTTGAGACCTTTTGTATATATTTTTTTCCTTAAAAAATTATTAACCCATGTGTAAGTAGTTTTTAAAGAGGTAAAACAAATTTAAATAATTTTTTCAGTGATTTTCCTTTGCAGGCACCGAGTGTTTTGTTTTGGCACATTAGTATTGATTTGATTTGATTGTTGTTTTTATATTTTTTTATTCATATATGATATTTATTTCTTTGATCACAGAAATAAGTTGTGGATTTAAATAATGACCAGAATGAGTTAATCTGATCATCTACTTTCTGTACTCTGTGAGATATATGTATATCTGTGCAGAAGTTGTTAACTTATGGTTCTAATTTTTGCTAATAGTGTTACATTTCTATTTGTGTATAATTTTAATAATTGGAATTCTAAATTAAAAATGTTTTGGCATGGAAATGTATCAAATTATACTTAACAAATATTCCGTGCAACCACAGGTTTATATGATGTAGAATGGGATGATATTTTTTTACTTATTAATATAATTCATAACTTTCTTAATGCCAATAGATATGAAGGCTTACACAATAAAATTTTTTGGGTCTTATGCAGAATAAGGGCACCAGTGACTAACCTGGTTCAAGAGTGATTTTTGCATTGTAGGCATGAAATCTATTAACTCATTTCAAACCCTCTCAAAAAGATCTTCATTATTATATTTATGGCGCCAAAGAGGTTCACATAGATAGAAGTCAAGATGACCTATTATATCCTATTTCGTTAAGCCTTTTGGCAAGAGCCCATATACCTTGTCTAATATTGGTTTGGGCTCCTGTTTCTGAATGTCAGAAGTTCTCCTTATGGTTCAGTCTGGTGTTTATGTGTGTAATAAATGGTATATATGATGTTCTGAAATGATAAATTATCATTTTCTTGCCATATCCTTTCCTTACTCTTAGTTTCTGACTGCTGGATCTCATTCTCTAATGCCAGCTGTTCTCTTGATCCCTCAAATGTTGATACATATTATATGCCTCCTAGCATTGTCTCGTCTTGTATGTCACTCCCTTTTCTTGTAAAATGAACTATAAAATTCCCATCTTAATAAACACTGAACTATAGTAGCTAATATTCATAGGTTATGTGATATCATATGTAAAAAAAAAATGCTGAAATGAAATGCACATAATGGAATTGGCAATCTCACCGACAATATGTTTTTTATTTTATTTTCGCTGATTTTATATTCTACGTGAGACCCATTTTTTTTAAAGGAACTAAACTTTTTCATCTGTTTATTTAAAGTGAGTGCTCTCACTTTAAATATCCAGCGTTTGAAAATTTTAATAGAAGTTATTAAAGTTCATAATTTTCCTTTTTTCTTGGTAAACTACTTAGGATTATCTGGATTTTCTGGAGTTGATAGTTTTTGAATTGTATTGGGAGGCAAATCCAATCACTTTCAGATATCCATTCCTCGATATTAACATTTGAAAACCTACTGATGATTCTTGTAGCGTCTTCCTATTGTATGACATATATATTTATCGAGAACCACTTGTGAATCCGCCCTTAGCCCAATAATAGACATATCAGATCATCAGTAAATGCTATCATTGATTTTGAAATTATAGATATTAAAGTATCAATCACAGGAGTGGTGAGATCCAATTGATGTCTCAATGTGATATTTATAAAATTATTACTAATTTTAATTCACAATTTCATTAATAAAACAAAATTAAAGCATGGTGGCCCCAACAACTTGACAACTTGAATGACGGCTTGCCGCACTGAATTTCTCTTGACAGAAAATTAATCATATTTAAGAGTGCAAGAACTTTGTTTTGACAGATACATCCTGGTTCCAAACGAATTCGTTCCTTGGAGATTTAGGTCATTAATGTCAGGAAATGCAAAAGATTATTTTGTTAGACTTTTGTAGAAGTGTAATAAGCTGGTCCAAATTGTAAAGAATTTGACAACTGATAGAGGTGAAAAGGAACATACTGTTAACTATAGAAGGAAAATATTAAAATGGTTTGAACATGTTAAAATAATGTCTAATGAAAGATTATTATGAATACGGATTTTTAGATTAGAGGAAAGAAAGGTAAGACCCAGAGTAAGATGGAAGAAAAGAGAAATTATGCTTGAGAAATACCACATTTGTAAAGAACTCCTTATGACAGAAGGAAAAAGTCCCTTAACTGACCATATCTCCAATTTCTTTTTGTAGGTTAGTCGCAATATAACCTTTCAGTTTCTGGTTTGATACTGGTTGAAATATTCTTTAACTAACTAAAATTGTCTTTTGTTTTTTTTAATTTTTAATATTCTTTTTTTCTAATATTTGAATGTGCTCATTTTTACTTATAAAGTTTTTTTAGTTCTTTCCCTATTTAATTTAAACTTAAGACCTATATACTACACTAACTTCTACAATTAAATCTTGATAACTCAAATTTGAAGAGAACTGATGGCTATTTGAACTTACGAGTATGTATGGTTTGATTTAAAAATAATATGAGTAATTGATGTCAGCTTTAGAACCTTTAAAGTTTTTATTTTTATTCAAAACGTAGGAGACTTCATTTGTAAATCATGGATATATAATCCAATATAAGTTACATCATAACTTGATACTTGTACAATCTAAAAATGAAATATTTACAAATACCACTTAAAAATTTGTAAATATTGAATATTGTACTCCAACTGACGAGGAGTAGACTCAAATTTATTGGTGTAATGGTTTAAATTTAAATAAGGTTTGGTGAGGTAAGTGCGTTTATGGGGTAAGTGCATTAGTCCGCCATAATTTCTATTGTCTTTTTTTATATCAACTGTCATCTGTTGTATGTAAACAGAACTTCATACCTTCCAAACCTAACATACTAGGGTGCTCTGCTGTAGAAGATAACCTCTCTAGGAATTTTCATAGTTCAACCTGCTGATCTCGGTGTAATGTAAACTTGAATGAGTTAAAATTATAAAATTGTATTGTATGTATTTTTCTCAATTTTTTTTAATTTCAAGGAGTAAAATGATTTCTGGGAGTTGCTTATTTTTGCACTTACCCCATCAGAGAATCAATTCACTGCTAAGGAGTTTACAAGAGATTTATGCACTTACCCCGTTTAGGTGGGGCAAGTGCGTAAATGGGACTTAAAATTGATTTTCCTTCACACTGATAACAATTTTTAGGATATCAGGGAAATCAAATATATTGCTTAAAAAAGTATAGTTCAACGTTTGCAATATAACAAAAAATATTATTTTAGCATTAATAGCTGATTTTTTATTTTAAGTTAAAGTTGAATTTACACTCCATATGACGCACTTGCCCCACTTCACCTTAGTGTAAAATATATTAATGTTATAATTTTTTCTGCAAACATTTAATAATGAGAAAATTATTAAGTCAAAATCAGTTGTTTAATGTGCTACTTTAACCACTAAAGTGTTTTTCCGGTAAAAAAACAGCTGATTCTTAAAGGACAAAGTCAAAATCACATTGCAGCTATTCACTCCCCCCCCCCCCTAGTACTTCCACCAGTTGAAATTCAAATCTAACATTTAAACCCTTCTTTAAACCATACTTTTATAATCAGTGTGAATAATTGTAACATAGCAATAAATATTTATAATAATTAATAAAATGTTAACATAGAGTTTTTAATTATTTTAGATGTTAATTAGAACTCAAGTGTTTAGTATTTTATTTACATTTGGCAATTAGCAAACCTTGCCTTGAGTGAGTAAAAGTAGTTTTACCCACTAGTAAAATAAATATCTATTTAATAATGTCACCTAAATTGAATTCATTGAGATATACTAGATTACACTTAATCAATTTATAGATTCACCTTCTTTCTGTTACATCCTGTAATTTCATTAGTTAATTATTAATCTTTAAAATTTAATTTTAAATTAAATAAGGTTTTCTTAAGTATTCAAAAAGAAATTTTGTTCTCAAATATTTTGAGTTATCGAGAGTACTGTATATATTTCTACATATTTTTTTTTGTTGTTTAACAACTATAACTTATTTTTTAAATATGGTATGGTTTAATATTTTTGCCCCTTTATATGCATGATTTTATAGTGAAACTCTAGTTGTATATAAAGCTAATGAGTTCTTACTATGTATGCATTATAAACTTCAAAGTTTGAGGATAGTTCATCAGGATATATACCTGACTTTTTTTTTATATATTCATCGGCAATTAAATATTACTTGTCATATCTCTATTCTCAATATAGGATAATATATTGAGGAGGAGATCCCACACCATACATTTTTCCTTCCTTTTTGGAATGGGAAGGAGGAATTTCCTTTGAAAAAGCTTGGAATTTTAATAATCTACCAAAATATACGCCATCTTCCACTTCTTGGCTATTTTCAATTGTTTCCCAATACCTTCACTCTAGTTCATTCAGATCAAGATCACTTTGTGAGGCCTTACGTTGTCATGGAGAGGAATACTGGTAATGGTGGGGTGAACCCCTGATAGCTGCCAGAGTTAAGAGTTATGAAATTCATTTCACAAGACTGGCTATAAATAAGCATAACTGACCAGTTTGTATCTAATGAGCTGTTAATGAATCTATAACCTTTTGAACAGGCCCAAACAATCCAATTATTAATTTCAAAATTAAATGCAAATTTTTCTTTCTTCAACAAAATTAAATATAATTAGACCTTCCACTCTTTTAAACAAACTTAATTAATAAAATCTTAAATGTGAGAATAGGGGATATTGATTTTTTTATAATTATACTTTTGTCCTCAAATCATATTAATCTATCTAAACAAATAAATAAGCATGTAACTGTTATGATCAGTTACATATCCCCTCCAATTAAATTATTTTTTTAAAATTATGGAATCTTTGGTTTGCCTATATCGTTACAATAGAAATAAATTACTAAATAGTTTGTACTCAATCGTTTTTTTTTTTTTAATTATTTTTTTAATATATAAATATATACATATACAAACTCAACAGAATAGAAAGGGAAGCAAGTTGAGAGACCAGTGGATTTGACTGGTCATTGTGTTTTCTGTGAAAGGACAGATTTGGGCTAAATTAGCAATATATGGAACATTAAGGTCTTTATGGATAAGTTTATTTGTGACAAAGTAAGGAACATTGGATTGTAAGGATTGGATGCAAAATGAATTTGATGGTTTAGTGGAGCTTAAAAGTTCAACTTTGTATTTCCAAATAGGTCTAATTACTGTCAAGTAAAGGTTTTCTGTAGTTAATCAGCATCTTTTAAGTGTTTGCCTAATAAATGTTGAAGAAGTCAATAATGACATGCAGTTTCTTGTCATTTTAGTCTTGTACATGGATTCCAAGCTGGATGTTTGTCCAATAGAGTCCATGCTAGCGGGTCTGTTCAACAGGGATCTGTGCAATATAATGAAAGGATACTGTAGAACAGGATGTCGTTGGTTTACAACAAAGGCTAAAGCTTATTTGACGAAATTTGTTTGGGTTTGTTTTAATTCTTCAATTTTGACACTATTCTTCAAGGTTTTTGAATGAGATTTAAGTGTTAAGGATGCTATGAAGGGATTTACTGATAACACATATCACCCATGTATTTCAAAAGTGACTCAACTCAAAAATCTAAATTAAATAAATGTGTCTGAAATATCGAAAGTGTACCTTAACCATCTATTGATCCCAACAGCAAGTGAGATGTATCAGATGTGATTTGAGGTTAATTCAATACAGTTTTGACATTTCATGGAAGAGTATGTAACTTAAACATGATGATAAATCAAAAATACAGATTTTTGAGTTGTGCCACTTTAGAAATACATGTGCGATATGTCATCAGTGCACATGTAGACGTTACTTGGATGAATTATCTTTAAAAATTGATATTTTCTATAAAGATATAGAACTGCAATCTTTTGCCAGTGAAATGCCATATTTAAGAGAAAAAAAATTATGTTTTCATAACACCTTTGAACTGACTTATGTTACCACAATAATTTTTATACATATTGTTCATAAATAATTTATTTTTAAAATTTTATATTGAATTTTCTAATATATTTTTTCTTCTATTTCAGACCATCACTACTGACTGTTCATCACATTATCCAAACATTGTTGCATGTCATTCAGATATTCGTCAGCTACCTCCTCATGTTGATATTTATGACTTACAATGTTTGGCTCTGCTTGGCTGTCGTCCTTGGCTCTGCTACCGGATATTTTCTTTTCGGTTGGAGGAAGTCTTTGTTCGTTGATGTGACTGAACACTGTCACTGACCTATGCAGAAGCCGTTTGGTTTAAGAGACTTGAAGTATTAACCGTGAAAACCATATCTTTATTGTTCCTTCTTAAAGAGAATAAAACTATTAGTGCTCCCTTAGTGGTTGTTGCCATTGGGAGTTGCTTACCGTAGAGTATGGATAACACACAAAAGATTTGGAAGTAATTGTTCTTATGTCTTTTTAATCGAAATTTTTAACTTCCAGCCTATGTAATATGTGAAAGCATAAAAGACTCAATATTTTATTTATATTTAAGTTGTTTTTTTATAATTGTTTTAAAATTACTTGAATATTGCTCATCATGGCACAAAACATCACTGTTCTTCCTCTTAAAATTGTTGATGATTATTGAGAATTTAAATCCCGAATAACTTTTGATTTAATATTTTTCACGGATTGTAAATATGATTTTTTTTTTTTTTTTTATTTGTTATTTAAACTATTTACCGTTGTTATTTTATATTTATCTATAATTTTATTTTCAAGAAGTCGGAGATCTATTGCATATTATATGAACTATCAGATATGATGTTGACTTTTTTAAGTAATGCCTGACTATATCTTGCCATTTTGATTATAATTAGTTGTTTTATTATTAGGAAAGACTGAAGAATTAACTTCTTGAATGTATTTGAACAGATCTATGTAAATTTGAATAAAGTTGTTTAATAGTGGAATAATTATTATTTAAAATATTCATTGGTGAAATTGATTTCAATGATTGAAGAACAAGAGTTCTTCTAATTCTTGTTTATAATGTAAACTTGTCTGTATATTTTGATATCTATTATGCATTTATATGATTTTATTTGTAAAGTAAAAAAGAATGCATTAAAATAAAAGATATATTCTTTGTATTTATGTTTCATATATTCATTATTGTAGATTAAAAATGCTTGAAAGTATAAATTTTCTGCAAATGATATCATATTTATAAAATCAATTATGTATATACATGAAAACATTGTCATTAATTCCAAAATGCTTTTTATTATCTGTTGGAATATATTAAAATTAGATTTATTTTTATATATATAAAATATATTGGTGTGAATATTATTTCTTGAACCTAGCCTTAGCTTATATATGCTAATTATTTGATAAATTAGGTTTCTCTGAAGTTGATAGATTCAAAGGTTTATGTTTTTAGGTGTGATTAATTATTTGGACCCAAAGTAATGATTATACATTACATAACTATTAATTATTCTAATTACATTATTTAATTAGAACAATACATAGAAGAAATATAAGTAATGCTGTAAATGAGTATATATTTAAATTGGTTTCATGAATGAAATGTTTCAATAAAATATATACTTTTTTTCAATAACTACAATACAGTCACTAACCTTCTACATAGATTCGTAATAAATTAATTAGTAAAACTGTAAGGGCTGTTTTATTATTATGCTATCTTCTGTTGTCCACAGGAGAGGGGTGGTTGGACTCAATCAAATCTGTGTGCAAAATACTTATGTAAGACATGTCATAGCCCATCAGTCTTTTGTTTGGTTCTCCTTTTAAAACAGAATTACTAATTTTTTCAAATTATATCAATCATATTTAAATTATAAATATCTTAGCTTTAACTTAGGCCCGGTTTTATATGTAACAAAAAGCATTCCAAGACACAGTAATGAGTGCTATAATCATACAGTATAATATACCATAAAAAGTTTGATATTAAGCAGTTTAATATTCAACCACAATGTTAAAAAGTAATAATGATAAATTATTGAACCAGAAATATATATATATATATATATATATATATATATATATATATATATATATATATACATATATATATATATAAAAAAAGAAAAAGATTTTTATTGATTGTTATATGCCACTGAGGTATGACTAATCAAGCTACACTTAAATATTAAACTCTAATCTATTTACAAACTAATAAATACAACTGGATTCTTAATCTAATACAAACTAACAATAACAATTATCAATTAGATCTAACCTATATCTAATTACACTAATTTCTATAATAAGGTAATACCCTAAATAACTTAGTTCTAGATTTCACAATTACATATAAGATTCTCTAAATATATATATAACACTAACACACACAGAGGCTGTCATTACTTTCACTGACACTAACTCTCTGATTGGACTGTCACTGACTGATGTCTGACACCTGACTCACTGATCATTCTTGATCACTGACTTATCAGTGACCCTATGTCGCTGCCACTGAATACTGCCTCTCCAGGCTAGGTGTTGGCCAATTTATACCCTCATCAAACATTCCAGACTGTTCAAGTCAGGTACAAGCCTGGGCCTTACTCGGCCACCTGATCTAGAGCCTTCTCAGCTACGCTGCCCACCCAGACTGCTCTCGGCACCGCTAACTTCCCTCGACCATAACAATATTATTAATTATAATATTTATTATTTAGATTTATCATTTTATATTATTCACATAAATTATTTTAAATGCAGAGTTAATTTTTTTAAATTCAATCATGAGCTGCAACAACGCCTTCATTATTTTCGACACAATTACATCTAAGAATTGACAACCTTGTTTAAAAATTGTTTTCTGTGAACTCATTTATGTGTCTGTCTGTGGTAAAACCTTTTATTACTCCTATTAAAAAATGGGACCCTATCATTTAATTTTTTAAGAAAATAAGACTTTGTTTTTGGCATATAATTGTACCTGTGAACAACCGAATCAAACTAGAGAGACTTATGTGCACCCCCTGTTTCAATGCATTTTTATTTTAGTCCAATACATTTCATTTTTTAAAAAGAAAAATAATTTTAACATTTAAATCATGTTTTATGAAGCCTAAAAATATGATTTAAATTACATCAATTATTAATTTACATAAATATTTAAATGTAATTTAATAAAATAATTCATTTTCATGTTGAAAATCATTTGAATAGTTTAAAATATCCATAAGTTAAATTAATATGCATATTAGCCTAAATTAGCATACATAAAAATTTTCCATATGACAAGCTTCAAACAATTTGTTTCTTATAAACTTCAACTCATATTTTAGAAAAAATTAATCAGAACAAATAAACCTTTTCAAATAAATCCAGTTCCAAGAAACACCAAAAAAACAAAAAACAAAACAAAACACATTGACTTAAATATTCCAATTTTTCTAATGAATTTAGTGGCACTGCCTATCAAATGTTGATTGTTGCCCAAGACATTACAGAACTGATGAGGTAAACTATATTTTTTAATATGCTTTCTGTATCCAAAATGGTCTGTGAATTTACGCTTTGCTTTGTTGAAATACATTATTATACATCATGTAGGTTGCCTATCATTTCTGAATAGGATGAAACAAGATTGCCTCAAACAAGTTAACTGACACCATTAGTCACAGTTTCGAAATTTCACATTTAGTTAAAATGTTCATGCAAATGGACATGAAATGAAATGAAAAAATAAACTTTATTCTGGGACTTACTCTCCCCTAAGAATAAAAATAATGCACAATGAATAGTACAATTATCTGGCCAATTATTTACAAATTAGATGCTTCAGTAATTACAGCATACATTTTTTACAGGAAAAAAAAATTAAATTAAATTTAAAAATAAATAAATATATGAAATAATAATTATAACATTAAATACAATCGTATAAATATGAACGTATAAAAGAAAGAAAGAGAAAAAAAAGAAAGTAATTCTAGGTATTCATTTGATTATTGACATCTTTGCGGAAGATTGATTGTCTAAAAGGTACAGGAATAGATTATTTTTAAAGGAAGTTATGGAAGCTGCTTTACGAATAGAAGTGGGTAGGGAATTCCAGAGAGAGGTAGCACGAATGATGAAGGATTTGTCAAAGGAAGCGGTTTTATGTGAGGGTGTATATAGGTTAAAAGGTAGGGATCTAGTGTTTAGGAGCTGGATAGAAGAACACAGAGTTAATAAATCAAGAATATAGGAAGGGTTTTTGGTTTTTAGACATTGGAATAGAAAAGTACCCTGAAAGTATTGCCGTTGGAATTTAGGTAATAGCCACCCAAGCTCAGAATATCGGTAAGTAACGTGTGACTTCTTAGGGATCCCGAAGATAAATCTAATGAAACAGTTCATCAGTCTCCTCAGCTTCATCTCAAAATTCCCTGACAGTCCCCCATAAACCAAGCAACAGTAATCAAAGCAAGGGAAAACAAGAGAGGACACTAGAAGTTGACGGGTACTCTGGGAAAAGGAATCTCGAGATCTATACAGTTATTTAAGGATTATGATAGATTTTTTGGAAATTTGGGCGATATGGTTATTCCAGGATAGGTGTTGATCAAAGGTAACTCCTAAATTTTTAATTGAGTTTTGGAACTGAATAGGAAGGTTATTGAGGTAAAGCAATGGATAGTAAGGAAGGGTGTTGAGGATGGGTTTTGAACCGACAAGGATAGCCTTAGTTTTCTTTGGATTCAGATATAACTTATTCTTCACAGCCCAACGGTTGATGTTATCAGTGTTTTCCTGAAGTTTACGAGATGCCTCGAGCATATCTGAAGGATGGAAAGATAGGTAGATTTGAAGGTCGTCTGCACATAGGTGATTATTGGAATTGTGAATAAAGCTGGGTAAATCATTGATATAGATAGAAAATAGGGTTGGTGACAGGGAGGATCCTTGTGGAATACCTTGGGTTAAAGGTAGGGAAGATGAAGGAGGACTGTTGGGTATGATGACTGACTGGGAACGATGAGATAAGAAGGAGTGGAACCAATTTAGGGCACTATTAGATAGGGAGAAGTTTTGAAGTTTAGATAGGAGAATTGAATGGTCTAAACCTTTGAAAACTTTTGAGAAATCAAACAAGACAAGGATCGTAGTTTGTTGTTGGTCCATGAAGGAATAAACGTCCTGTGTTATTTTTAACAAAGCTGACTGAGTGGAATAACCGGAACAGAAACCTGATTGGAACGGATTAAGGAGGGTATTATGCTCTAGGAAGGAGGCAATTTGGGCATTGACCAATCTTTCGAGTGGCTTTGATAAATGTGAGAGGATGGAAATAGGCCTAAAGTCTGATGCGTTGGATGGAGAAGGGATTTTATTTAACGGGCGGACTAATGCCTCTCTCTAGGCTTTAGGAAAAATGGAGTTTTGTAATGAAAAATTATATATTTGTAGAAGGGCCGGAAGAATAGCTGGAAGACAGAGTTTGATTATTTTTATCGGGATTTGATCGGCACCACAATCATTAGTTCGGGATTTGAGAATAGAAGTGATAAGGTCATTGGGAAGAATGTGAGGGAAATAGAAGTTATCGGGATTGAATGCAGCTTGAGGAGTAAAGTATGACATAGGTAAAGAAGTGGTTTGAGGTTTATCAGGAAAAGGATTTGCAAAGTAGTAATTTAACTATTGCAAAACAGTAATTTAACTATAAATTTAAATAAGCAATATGAATGATAATATGTTTAATTGTGTTTTTAATATAAGAAATTATTATCTTTTTCATCATTGCTTCTTACTTTGTCTCAAATAAACTTGTCCATAAAGATCTTAATGTTTCATATGTAGCTGATTTAGTCCAAACCTGATTCCTATCGTTTCATAGTAAACTCCATAACCATTCAAATCCACAAGTCTCTCATCAACTAGGCAACTCTTTGAGGAGTCTGATAAGAGGATTTCCTCGGGACCTTCTCATATAGAATTTTATTGGTGTGCTACCAATAGGTAGTTGCTTCTCAAGAAATTGTCCTGTTATTATAAACATTATTATCACATTTACTGGATTTTTTTTTTTTTTTTTTTTTTTTTTTAATGCAGTTGTACATTTCTGTAAATAGATAAAAAAAAATATTTTCTTTTATGTAATTATACAGTGACTATTGGGGAATATTGAAACTATATTTTTTTAACATGGAACATGTTTTACCGGTATCGTAGTTGGTCAAAAGTGATAAGTTTTTGGGAAATGCGAGGCTGTTACATGTTTGATAGTTTGATATTTAGGTAATAGCAGCAGTTAGGAGCTAAACTCTTCTTATACTAAATAACACTATTGTTGACTAGGAGGCAGGTTCTAATGAGTGAGATCCTTTTGACTGTTTCTCCTAATACAAAATAAAAAAAATTAACCTGGATTTGACTTAACTTGCTTGATTCCTCTCTGCTGATCAGAATTTTGGTTTGCATAAAAAAAAAAAAAAATGTTCCTCTTACTATTTCTTTAGCTTACAGGCTCAAGGGGGCCAGTTTTTAATTTTTTAATTTTTTTTATTTTCGTATTGAACAACTAGGATCATGTAACAAAATTAGTTCCTCTACTTTCTTTGTTGTTTTCTCTTTCTCCAGTATACCTTCATCTTCTCTCCATATTACTTTTAAATATTAATTTTATCGATTTTTATTTTTTCCTCAAAACTTTATTTTCACTTAATAACATTCAATGGATGAACATGTATAGTTATAAAACTCAGAAAATAGATTATACACATGCTATTTTTCTCCAAAATAATAATAAATCAAAGAGTATATTTTAGAATTTTTAAAATATTACATTACTGATATTTAATTCAATATAGAAAAAATGTAGTTCCAAATGTAGTCCTAAAGTTTCCGGCCTGGGATAGAAGGTAAGGTGAAAGAAAAAACTGGTCATACTGTTTTTCAATATAATCTCCTCTAAGTTCAACACACTTAATACAACACTTTGGCAACATTTCTGTACTATGAAAAAAATAATTTTCTTATTTTAAAAAAAAATGTTCTTCCTGTGCTGCTTGAACTCATTCCTGTTTTTGAGCAGCTGAAAGAATTTTTGGAACCCATCTTGCACTTACCTTGTTCATATGCAAATGTTCTTTGATTTTCCTCAAAAAACTTGTTTTTGAAAGCCCCAACCTCGCTTCTATTTCCTTGATTTTTAGTTGCAGCAGTCAGACAGCAATTCAGATTCCACAAGTTGGATTGTTTTAGAAGCGACAGCTTCCAATGGGCGACCGGGGCATGGGTCATCTTCTAGATGTTCTCTCCATAGCATAAATAATTTTTCCCATTCTTTCACTGTGGAATACGAGGGGCAGGACTGCCCGTATACACAATCCAAGCGCTTTTTAATTTGTGCAGGAGTAAGACCCTCTTTACAAAAGAATTTAATAACTGCACGGTACTAGAGTTTGAACATTGTAAAAATGGGGAGTTTCCTTCAAGGCTGGACGTTGACTGACAGGACTGAGGTAGTGCGGGCGATGGGTATGGTGTGAGCAGGCATACTCCTGTATAGGTGTGCAGGTCCCGGCACATTTTAAGAAGGGGAAGCAGGAAAGGCCAGAAACTTATGGACCTCACTATGTATAGATTATTCCACCGATCCCGTCACCTTCTTCCCCAGTCAACTTGTAAGCTTCTAGTATTCTCCCTAATATTCCCTTACCTTGATTATGGTTGTCTAGTTTATGGTGGTTCTCGAAGACAGATTGAAACTAATTATGAACTGCTTTGCCAGATTTGTCTTTGATAAACCGAGCCGCTCCCACGTTTCCTACCTCTATTCCGAATTAAACTGGCTTTATCCCATATTCCATAGAAAATATTTCCATGGATCATTCTTTTACCAAATCATCAGCACCCTTCATTCTTCCTATATTTACAATACGCTTCAATTCAGATCTGCAATCAAATCACTGAACACAAGATCCCGTCTTTCTGATCTATATATCCCATCCCACAGAACTACTACGTTCCAGCGTTCTTTCTTATTCCTCTCAACCATACTATGGAATTCCATTTCTTCTCAGATTAGACAAGGGAAATCTCTAAAAAATTCCTCTATTTCCAGTAGCTCCTCCTAATCCAAGGTGACGCTTACTAACGACATGTTTTCCCAATTAAACGATATCTAAGTCTTTCTGAAACACACTCAATGTTACCAATTAAAATAATTTTTTCTCATTCCGAATATAACTATTGGGTTCTTATATTGTATATAATTAGCATGGTATCACAATAACCTATTTATTATTTCATTTGTAGAATATTTTCTTATTTTCCTGTTCATATATTACATTAGTATCTATGTATACATTATCATTGTTATATTAATATTTCTTCTTTATTTTATTTTTTTTTATTTTTATTTTTATTTTTTCATCTTATTTATTCATCATGTCTCTGACCAAATGTAACTAATATCATGTCTTTCTGTACAATTTGTTATTCTTAAGGGACTTGGTACCAGAATAAAATTATTTTTTATTCTATTCTATTCTATATTATATTTAAAGAGTGTTTTTAGTGAAATTAGAAAAAGACTCTAGAGAAAAAAAACAAAATAATTAAATTAATACATAAGTTAATGTATTTTCATTATTTCTAGTATACAGAGTCATTGCATAATTAATTTTCATTAATTACATAAAATATAGTAATTATTTTTAACTAAAGACATAATTAAACAAGCCCTCATTCATATTTTTTTTTTAAATTTATGGACAAATTACTGACAAAGGATTAAACATTAATGGTGTTAAGGAGTATGGTCAAGTATGAAAACATTATAAATTAAATATTTTTTTAATGTGTGCCTATGTTTCGCCTTTTTTTTTTTACATACTGTACATTTATTGTAAAACTATAATTGACTGAGAATGGTACTTTAAAAAAAATATATTATGTGTGAGGAGTGTTATTTAGTGAAAGGGTCTAGAAGGAAATAAATAATAATTTAATGTATATACATACACTTTTTTGTTTAACTTTACATAGGAAATACTAAATAAATAATTGATATACTGTATATTAGCTGGTGAAATAAATTAAAGACAGAATATAAAAACTAGCTCTGATTTAGTGAAAAAAATTAATATTTTTCGAAATAGATGAATTGTAATATAGTGTCATTTATAATTTACAATTTTTGTTCCCTTGTGCTTAGATCTTTGGGTTGCAGTTTGTGATTAATTCTTATTTCAATAATAAATGAATTCAAAGATAAGCCATAATACATTTACTTAGAAGATAATAATTATTTTTAATTGAAGACATAATAAACATCCTATAACTCATTTTAGTTGCATTGTTGTATTTTTGGATAAAGTTTTGATCAAGGATTATATTTAGAATTTGACATGGATATGTCTTGTGGCTCGGATTCTATACTTTTTGGCGAAGTTTTTTTTCACAGTAAAAAATGTAACATTTTGACAAGTATTAGCTCTATTGGTGTTGCTCGGATAGATCATTTGTGGATAGATTTCTTATCATAAATTTAATGCAGAATATATTTCTTTAAATATCATTTGTCGCTGGGTTTGGATGAAAAATCTCACGTTTGAAACCCTTATTTTCTCTCAACTTTGTTTATTTCGAATTATCATTGATTTTTAATTTGGTTTAATTATTAATTAAGGCAAAAAAAAGAAAGTAATTTGATCTATTTAATTCTGAAATGTAAATTTTGGACAAAACAGTAGATTATAGATAGACATATCCACGATCTGTAGGTTTTCCTAATCAGGGAGAAATTGAGTTTTCTTTTGTCAAACTTTTAACAATTTTATTGTTTATAGAATTATTTTTTGTACTATTCAAATAATTATAAAAATTGAAGATTTCTGAAAATAAAATGTATTTACAGAGATTTTTTGATAAATGTGAGTACAAAAATAATGGCTTTATGGTTTAAGACTGTAGAATATTTTATTGATAACAATATATAACTGATTCTTTGAAATAAAATATTTAAAAATAATAAAAATAGTAATAAGTTGATTACTCAAAAAATAAACTATATTATTTAAAAGGGATTGAAACTATATTATAAATTAATTATTTAATTTATTCTTGATTTGTTATTTTTATAAATGACATTATAAAGTAAAAAGTAATTATTCATTCATTTATTAAAGTTAATAATTTTCCTAGTATTAAGAACAACCTTTGCCCATCACAGCCTTCTAAATAATTTCAAAATAACTTACAATTATTATTTATTTTTACTGCTAATTGTAATAAAACAAATTGATCTTAAAAAGTTTAGCATAGTATTTTATTTTATAATATTTTATTAATTTATCATAATTTGTTTACCGAAAAAACTATTTTAAAGTCTACCTAAACCATTATTTTATGAAAGAAACAACTGTTCTACAAAAAAACAGACCTTAGTCTATGTAATTTAATAAGTACATTAGAACATGATAGATGTTATCTGTATAAAAAGAAAAAAGTTCTTCCTTTTAAAATAACACAAATATTCCAAATCTGTTATTTTATCACATATGTTACATTTTTAATACAATGAAATGTAGATATGTTTACATTTCATGTTTAGGTTATGGTTATTTTTAGCTTTTTATTTGTATCTTGGCATTTGTACAGCAAAGAAAGATTCTGTGTGTGGTGGTGGTAATGGCACTAATAACGAAGCGATGATGAAAAATATTGTCCAAGTTAAGGTAAGAGAAAACTAATCCAACTATTAAATTTACTTTTCATTTATTTATTCTAAAATATAAGGATATTCTTGAATTTCTAAAATAAAAGTCATTGATTAAATAAAGAACTTTTTAATATAGTTATTTTATTGATTATTATATGTTGATGCTTGTTTTTCTTTTACTACTTTTTTAAGTTTAGGTTATGTTTATTGATTTACCTGATAGTAATAATAATAAATGTCAAGAATGTTTTTAAGGTTGCAACAAATATATTATTACTTCTTTTTTTCTTTTTTTTCGGTTGGTTCCACTGGCAATAGATCTTTGGTATTTTTCTTGTTAGCTGAAAATAGTTTTGTAATGATGTTTATTCTACCAATCTATTTAGATGTTTGGCTCCTTGTTCTCAGGACAACTTCAGTATGTTTATGGTTGCTTAGCGAAAGAAAAAAGAAATAACGAAAAAAGAAATATTGATAATCCGATATGAAAAACTTTGTTTATTTCGTTTAACGTCACTTTATGCTGCTATGGCTAATGGGACGAAGCTACGGTGGGAGTCCAAAATTTTGCCTATCCAGGTATAATTAGGATAGGGATCTTTAACGAGTACCTGACATCGCACAGGCTCGGGACCCCCATTTTACGTCCCTTCCGAAGGACGGCATAGCTAAGGATTTTTTACTCCCTTTAAAAGATCCTAAGGTCATCTGCCGGGCTGCGAACCCGCGATCTTGACTTTAGTAGGTTGCTATGCTAACCACTACACCAATGGTGACCCCCTGAAAAATATAATGATAATGTTTATTATTTCACTTATTTACTGAGAAATTTACTTGTGAAAGGATTAGCACCAATTTTTTTAAATGAGATTATTTATTAAACCTTTCTTGCTCTATCCTCAGGGGTGCCCCAGGGTTCCAAAATATCCCCTTTCCTCTTCAACTCCTTTGGTAACAATCTTTCTTGGTCAATTCAACATTGTAGCCATAATAATAAAGCATATGACTCCACGATTTATTTTTCCTTCTAACACTTTTTTGTGTTTTATCCTTATATAGATGTTATACAATATTCCAAATTTAGACCTAAAATACCATCCTATCAATTTCTGTTCCAATTAAAAAAAAATTAGGAATTATTATTGGCTATACCCTCTTCTATGTTCTTCTTCTCTAAAATCAACAGGTACCTCCCAACTATTTCATCATTTATCCTCCTTTTTTCTTCCCCAATCTACATATTCTCATTTCTCCTTTTAACTTTTCCAACTTTTATAATGGATGTGTTGTATATGGAGCCTATCTAAGGGTCTCGGGGAACTAATAAGACAAATTATGAATTGTTGATTTAATTGTACTCCAAGGCGTTCCCATGTTTCACATCTTTACACTGGTCTTCTCCCCACCTGAAGACTGGATTTTCTGGGTGTATTTCTTTACCATACCAATAATAATCCTCCTCCTTAACCTATATCTACAATTTCCTATTTTATATTGATTATTATTTCAATGATCCATTCTGGCCAATTCCACCATTTTCCCCATCCTAAAATCAGAAATGTTCCTTCACTTGACAATTGATCTGCTATTCATTTATTGAACCTTAAAGATCTCAACCTGGAAGACTGATGCAAATTGAAGTAAGGGAACAGAAATGCTCGCAAGAGTGGTGTCCTTGATAGTTTAGTTCCTGAGATGTTATCTTAGCAGGAAACTGTCTGTTTAACAGTACTGTACAAAATAATGTCAAAATGTAAGTCATAGAGTCTTATGAGTTTGCTAAGAGATCTATCAAGATTGATCAACTTTGGTATCTAGCATGGCCTAGTTCTAACTAGTTGAAATCATTAATATAATAATATAATATATTCATATTGCTTTTCGGCAATCCTTTCTAGTTCCTTTCCCGAAAAAATCGTAAACTTTTTGTTTCCTTTCTTATTTTATACCATTCTGAATATGTTTGTGCGGTATAAGTGGTCTCTTTATTGGTCTCGGGAACAGACTAATAAAAATATTGTATCGTTCATAAAAATTGTTGCTGAAATCGTGCCGGAAGTCGTTTCCATGTTTATCGTCTTTACGCTCTTCTTCTCATCACCTTAGACAGTATTTC
The DNA here is from genome assembly GCA_003667255.2 of Euschistus heros. Classification (NCBI taxonomy): domain Eukaryota; kingdom Metazoa; phylum Arthropoda; class Insecta; order Hemiptera; family Pentatomidae; genus Euschistus; species Euschistus heros. The sequence continues at coordinate 255,026 of RCWM02000205.1, read as the reverse complement.
CTAGGCACATTTCTTTACCTTACCACTAATAATTGTCCACCCTCTATCTACAATATCCTGGAATTCGAGTTATCCGCTCATCTTGACCTACAAGATCTCTCAGGCCCTTACCAAGTCCCTCTACATCTTGAGAACTGATAGGTACTGAATATATCCTAGATGACTGATACAAATTGATGTAAGGAAACAAAAATGCTTGAAAGAGAGGTATAATTAATATTTTAGCTTCAGATCCTTAATTTGAGAGGATAAATAAATGATAAAGTATAAATGATGATAAGCTATTGAGACATGCCCCTTTGATTATTTGATGTATTATGAAGTCACTGCGGAACTCGGTGAGGTACTATCTAAAAGGTGTGCATCGGGTAAAATTGTAATTATTTTATCTATTATTCATAATTATTGAACTAGGTAAGGTAAGCAACTATATAAGGATATTTTATTTTTAAATTATACACATAACTTACTGCTAATAGATATATGCATTAGTAGGTATAACATTTTAGATTAAGAGTGTCAACAGGCAAAATTTTCTTTGATTTTTAGCCAATATTCTTAGTTCCTTTTAATTACTATTTATAAATAAATTAATTATATATCATGGATTGATGTAAATGCAGTCGCTAGGGCGTCTTGCAGTAACGCCATTGCGTGATCGTTAGGTTTAACATGCACAGTGGCCTAACAGTCGGGGGTCTGATGCAGATGTCGGTCACTTCAATTAACAATGTCATTTGAGTATTTTTTTTTTTTATTTTTTTTTTTTTTTTTTTAACAGATTGTGAATAGAAATAAAAGAATATACATATTTGTTTATTATTTTCAATGTGGTAACTTATCGGGGCCTTCTTGTACCTGCCTCTCCCCCCTGGATTAGTTAAGCCACTGAAATTTAAAGTAATGTAATTTTAAGTGTATTTTCTATTATTTTATCAATGATAAACTTTTATAAACTGAACCCGATATTGAGAATAGAATGCTTGTATGTAGGATAAAACGAAACGACGTTTCCAGTGTCATCATTTGGGCCTGGAGCTTCAGGGAGATCGCGCAATGGCGTTACAAGTATTGCGCCCTCGCGTCTGTGCGAAGCTTTCAAAATTAAATGGAGGAAGATAACTATATGTAAGTACTACTATTGTAATTTGTTCATTATATTATTTCATACTTTGATAAAGTTCATAACTGCAAGAAGGAACTCAGATCCTTGCATTTTTTTTTCTTAAAAGTAGGAGCACTATTAGTTTTCGAACTTCTTGCCAACGTTTTTATTAAATTTCAGGATGAAACCTACGCATTAAAATTATTCTTCAAAATTTAGTCCATAATTTTAAATTATTTTAATTAGGGACGTGTCAATTATCGATTCCACTAATTCTTGAGAAAATAATCGGGATCGAGAGTCGATGATCCGAAGTCGATCCCTAGGAACCGATCCATACCATTAACGGTGATAATTTTGCGATATATAATTATGGAATAAATATACATTTTTTTTCTCCATAACGTTCAATAAAATTGTTTGATAATTTATTTTAAAGTACCTTTCATATCTTATAATAATAGAACAATTTTTCATATACTAGATCAACTCTGCTTACTGTAGAATTTATAACATTCTCTTCAAAAATTGAGCAGTGCTAAACAGTAGATTCTTTAAGGAATGTAATCGCTATTGAAAAGGAGAAATTGGATTACTATTTCCCAAGCATAATAATTAATCATATGGCACCATTTTATCATACTTTGTATTGTTATTTTTGGAAGGATTTTGTAATCAAAGAATTAGTAAGAGGTTTTTGTAACATTTGCGATTCCTTTAGGAATAAATGAAATCCAAAACTATTAGAATATTTATCTTGTTAATAAGAATATGTAAAATGAGTAATTGTGGATTTTGTACATCTTTGCACTGCAAATAATTTAAACATTATATGAAGGGTGGCAGGTCATAAGAGAGAATGTCCAAAAAAATCAAAACTGAGATTTCATCGCTACTTGTTAGAATTTGTTGTGACAAGAAGAGACCGCTATTTCTTAAAGTAGTTTCAAGGAAGCTAGAAAAAGGATTGCCACATGAAAAAAAACAAAACATAGACTTGGTAAATTACATTTTCAATTGATTCAGAACTATGGTTACCGGACATTATCCCCCTTCTAGCCCAACACTCTTCCACTCTTCGAACGTTGTAGAATAAATATTATTTACTTTTTAAAAATTTATTTATAAAATAGCTATTGTTTTTTTCAATAAGAGTTTGTTTGTCTTTTTTGCTATCATATACAGGGTGTCCAAAAAGAGTATCGGGTAACTGTTGTTTCGATAAAACAAAAACTGCTTAAAATAAATTAAAAGTTTATTGTTAATTATTACAATGTAAAGTGGAAAATTATTCGAAAAGATGATGTTATCTAAATGGTGACCGTTATGCTGCTGGCACTCTTCTAATCGGAAACGAAGATTGGCGATCACATGCTGATACATAGCTCTCGATATTGCTGCCATTTCTGACCTCATGTTTTGCTTAAATTGCTTCAGGTTCGTCGGATTATTCTCATATACCTTACTTTTAAGGTATCCCCGTGCAAAATAGTGAAGTGGACTAAGGTCGGGGCTTCTGGGAGGCCTGAGTTTTTGGTATTTGTTACTTCGATAAACCTAAAACTACTTCAACAATTTTGATAACATACTCTTCAGTGATGAAGTAAACTTTCATCTGAATGGTTATGTCAATAAACAGAATTGTCGGTACTGGTAGAGGAAAATCCGAGGCGAAAGCATGAACGACCCCTGCACCGCCAAAAAGTTGTTTGCGCCGCTATGTCTCCTAGAGGCATAATCGGTCCTTATTTTCATGAAGACCGACCACTCAATGTGAATGGTGATCGTTATTGCGATATGCTGCGAAACTTTTTTGGTCCAAAGTTACAAGAATTTCAAGGTTTCAACGAGATGGGGCCACTTGCCATACATCAAATCAAGCAATGGAAGCTGTTAACAAATTATTCCTTAATAAGGTCATTTCATCATTTGACTGGCCTCCCAAAATCCTTAGTCCAGTTGATTCAGGTCTATGAGAATAATCCGAAAAACCTGACCCAATTGAAGCAAAACATCAGGTCAGAAATGGCAGCAATATCGAGAGCTATGTGATCGCCAGTCTTCGTTCGCGATTAGAAGAGTGCCAGCTGCATAACGGTCACCATACAGATAACATCATCTTTTCCAAATAATTTTCCACTTTATTGTAATAATTAACAATAAACTTTTTTTTTTATTTTGAGCAGTTTTTGTTTTATCGAAGTAATAAATACCCGATACTCTTTTCTAGAGGTCGGTACAGAAAGTCGAGAATCGAAATATTTTGGTACCGACACATGACTAATTTTAATTAATCTTTCTGCCATAAGTTGATTTTATGGTGATACGAATCTTATGGTTTTCAATGTTCACAACCTGATTTGACATACTCGTTGCTACTGTATCATTATTATTTTGGCAAATACCAACACATTTTTTTTCTGATAATTTTTCCCAAGAACTGGATTTTTTCTTTAAGGCTAAATGTACCCCTTTCAGTCAAGCGCTGGAAACAGTAGAATTTATTTCCGGAATGTCTCCGGAACGGAATGTCCGATTTTCAATCTGCAAAATTCTTTGGGTATTTGGTAAACACAGAATTCACGCTACGAAGCGTTTTTTTCTATAAATTCAATAATTAAGAAAATAGAAGTAAAAATAGGTGTTAAATATATATTTTTAAAAATATGAGGTTATGGTCAGTTGTAGAAACGTTTTCGAAAACGAATGACACATTCCAACTAATCATAGCATGCATATTACGATCGTAATGTGAAAAATACGAATTTTGTTTACAACCGGATGGAATTGCGTCACCGGCTGAAACGGTCTCTTCCTTACCGAAATGTCTCTCACATAGGTATTCCTCGATTTGTGAAGAGCCAAAGAAAAGTTGTATGATTTTGTTTTCTTGTTATTATTATTTTTTATGTATCGTTAGATTCATTCTATTAACAATTTCTCATTTTAAGTAAGAAAGTAAGTAAGAATAAGGCAATTAAATTAAATTTTTCGAAATTGACAGAAGCTGAATTCAAGTTTTAATATATATTTTGATAAATTTATTAAATATTTTATTTGTCTATTTATTACCAAATAAAAAAAAACGACAATTTTTTTATGCAATTCTTATTTTATTGCGGTATCTATAGGAAACATTGGCCCTTTTCACTGACTAATTATTAGGAACAAACAGGCCTAGCTACAATAATTTGTAAACTTTTATTTTCACTTGAAACGTTTGACGGTCCAACAAGTTGAATGTCAACCATAGTAATTGAAATATATTAAAAAAACAATTAAAAAAACAGTAGTGATAAATATGTCTTTTTATAAAGTCAACAAAGGAGTTATTGTCTATTTATTTTCAAATAGAGAAATAGTTTTGTTTACTTACTGCAGGAAGTCTAACATTATCTGACCCTTTTCACCGGTAATGTATTTGGGACAAATAATATAAAATATTCCAAATAAATTCCATAAGTTACCTAGCCGATAGATACCTATGTAATTATATATAAATTTACATATATAAATGTAAATTTATAATGTAAATGTAAATTTATATATAATATGTAAATTTATTACGTTGTACTTAATATAGATTTAGGTAGCATGTCGGTATATGAAGTTAATCCGATAGTACAGAAACCAGGTAAAAGATATTCCGGAAATTCCAATAACAATTAAAAATATTTCCTGTTCAGAACAAATTTTATTTCCGTTCAATTTCTATCGTTGTAAAGATAGAACATAACGAAGAAGAACAATCTATTGGACGTAAATATTTTTATATAAATAGTTCTAAATCCAAAAAGAATCTCCGCGTATCTGCTAGACGAAGAGAACCTGAACTGAAAAGAAGAGCTGATAATGAAAAAGAGTACGTACCCGTATAATATTTACTATGATGTAATTTAAAAATATAGTGTTGTTTCGCTGAATTGTTCGAATTCAACTTTGAAAATCAATAATTTTACATCAGTTGACTGTAAAAATCGTAAATAAAATTAAACAATGACTGATGAATAAAATCAGTTTTATAACTGCCTCCTTGGAAATGTTTTAGAATAACCGTAATATAAGGTAATTTCATTGTTCCTTCGTGGATAAGTCATTTTTCCATAGCGTATACCATAATAATTATAAAATATTTTTAAAACATAACCGGGAAAAATAATTTTAAAGTGTAATTTCCTACTAATGGTTGGATATATGTACCTACAAAACAGTTTGTCCTTTTATATTCGTATGATTTGATTTATTTGATTGTAAATACAAGTAGTGGAAATCAATTGAAGAATTCGATTTTTGTTCTGATTTCTCTCGGCCATATCACATTGTGGGGTTCGTTATGTTTTCTTAGCAAAATATAAAAAATATATCAATAATTTGTATGAAATCGGGTAAAAAAGCTTATGAGTTGACATTATTACAGATGCCGGGGCTATAGCGGTAGTCAACATGAATCAGAGTCAAACAATAATAATCCCTATACAATCATTGTTTTTAGAACATTTTTGAAAGGGTTGAACATCGTATGTTCTTAGCTGTTTGATCAAAAACTCGGAAACCGCTACTCTTAGCACATTTTCGTTCTATGCATAAAGCAAATCTAATTTGCAACAACTTTAGTTTTATATACTTTTTTTTATTAAAAGTGCTTATTTTCGAATTGGAAGTATTCTCTGTTTTGTCAAGAACCATACCCAAACACACCTGGAATCCTGACACTAATTCTTTTCTAACTCTAATTCATAGAATATCTATACTTTTTTTTTTTACTATTTAATGAACAATAATGAATATTATTTATTGCAAGGTGTTGAATTATTTATTTATTTATTTATTTTTTTAAAAGAGCTCAAATGTACGTATTGAGTGAACATTTAATTAAAAAGAGGGTTTGCATAAAAGTTTTAGTTCCTACTACTACTAACGTTCGAGCTATATTGTAAAATTATTAACTTTATGAATATTAAAATAAAAAAGCTTTTGTACTTTTGCTGATTTCATAAAAAATTATAAAGTTATAAAAGTTCAAAAAGTTATAAAATTTGATACAAGATCATAATGGTTTGATTATATTGTACAGATTAGAAATCTGATGAATTCTAATATCTAAAATAATTTTAAATTGTAATGTACGTTTTGTCGTAATCATAAATATTATTATAGAACTGCCAGTGAGAAATTCCACCAAAACTCCATTCAAATAAGGATTTCACCTCGGAAAGAAAGAAATGAAGCTAAATTTTTGCATATACCTTTGTTTTGGCATTCTAAATAAGGGGCGAAAAGTCACCTTTACCTTCCAAAGACTCCTAACGAAGCTGTGAAGTCAAAAATAGTCGCATATTTTTTTTGTAGAGTGCATACTCTACACCCCTCATTTCAGCACTCTGACTGGGGTCCGCACTTCTTCGCGAGACCAAGTTTTTCTAAAATTTTATTTTATAAATTTAATTTATTTATTTATTGATTTTATTTTTAAAAAAATGAAATTTCAGATCGGGCAAACAGTTTTGGAGTTGGTTCCTTCTGAGATCTCCTGTTTCAGTTTTTCTATTATATCTCGAAAACGGTGAACTCTGGAAAAATATGGTACCAATCAAAATTAAAGCTAATTAAATTTTCTATAAAATTGTTTCTATAAGTTTCCCCCCACTATATCTTGAAAACGGTTAATCCTTAAAAAAAAAAAAAAAATAAAATAATGAATGGAACCCAAAAAATCATAGAAAATATTATTATCTACAAATTCTGTAACTTTCTCGATTGACGCCCGAGGCAAAGACATCGAGATATTTGAAAAAAAAAACTGATTTTCTGACCTTTGACCATGAATATCATTATGTTAACATGCTGAGGTTGGTGACTTTTCACCACTTATTTAGAATGCCAAAACGAAAGTATATGCAAAATTTAGCTTCATTGCTTCCTTTTCGAGATTTGCTGTCTAAAACTCCTTATTTGACTGGGCTAGTAGTACTCTCAAGGTATAAATATTCTTTTTGTCCAATGTTTTATTATTATTCCGAGATATCATTTGTTATTTGAATTATATTTTATTTATTAATAAACAATTTTCATGGATCGAATGAAACAAATTGGTAAGAGTGAATTTGCACTAAAAGAGACCGATAAAAGTTTTTCTTTTAATTCTTTGCCGATGTAGTTAGTTCAGGACACTTATATTCCAGATAATTTCTACTTCCATTATGAAGTTCTAATGAATAATTAAGGTAATTTTAGGATTTTAGTAATAAAAAATGTTCATATGAATATTATTTTCTCCTAATATGTATGTTGTTTTTACTTTGAAATTCTTAGTAGACATGCAAGAAGCTTGATTATCAAATTTTATAAATATCAACTGTTACATTCTATATTACAAATGTGTTTTCATGTTGAAGGGTTCAATGAAACAGTTCTTAGGAATTGATAAATTATTAACAGTTATATATTTCTTAGTTAACTGTTATCAATAAAATTAAAAATTTTACTTCTTTAAATAAACAGTTGTAGTTTACTCATTATTTCTCGATTTATTTACATTTTGTGGAAAACTGAACACATATTTTGGTCCTGATGATTACTTTACACTTTGAATTCCGTTGTATAATATAATAATAAATAGTTCGAATAATCAGTGAAATAAATTCCTCTTGAACAATGCCAAAATATTTGTTTAGGGTATTTTTAATTACCTAAAGTATTCATATGTTAACACGATATTTGTTCCAAATATAATTTTTTGTCGGTTTATTATTTTTAATATCTCCTGGGTTTAAAAATGTTTATAAATTTCATAGTATTCCAGCTATGCTTTAAAAGAGTTTGTTTTAGTTTTTTTTTCTTCTTTTTATTAACTATCGAAGAACATATATAGTTATTTTGAAATTTGCACACAGGTTCGTTTTTTAAAATATTATTTATATTCTAAAAAGTATATCAAATTTTGTTGGCCTCTATTCTGTCGGTTTTTTTTCCACTATTGGGGAGACGTTAGATCGGTAGCTGACTGGGAGCTGGGTCCTCACAGCCCTTCCCCCACTACTACAACAGCAGGCAGCTTACTAATCTAATCACCCGCTTCCTTACAAATCGTATTTTTCAAATTACGATCAACCTATGCAAGCGAAAATGAATCTGATTGCATAATTGTGTTCAATTGACTTATGACTAAGTGACTATAACCGGCTTTTTAAAAAAAAAACCAAAAGTTCGCCAGATAATTTTTTTAAATTCTAAAATAATTAACAAAAAAAAAATTCGGAAAACGTAGCGTGAATTTAATGGAGTTTTTATTACTAAATCCGTTTACAGATCTAATATTTATGATTCTGTTCACAAATGAGAGCGAAAATAAATTCGCCCCAAAAGTGCTGCCATCTCTTTAAAAAAATCATACTAAAAATCGGGATTTTTAGCCTTAATGTTTGACTGGCCTCTCCTAATAAAAGTTTACGAAACGTATTTTTATTTTTTGTAATACGTATGGTACTTAACTAACGCCCCTTATTAAGTCTTCAACAAAATATTACATCATGATGTTATGTCCTCGATCTTTCAAATCATTTGAATCCTCCCGCTCAAAACTTATTCTGTTCCTCACAACCCTTAGTAGATCCTCCTGGCCTCCTCAATCAGCTTCAGTCATTCGTCTCTGTTTAGGCTGGTCGCCTATCAGGTCTTTGGCGTCAGCTACCACACCGTCTGCCCTTCTCAAATTCGTTCTGCCAACTCTTATTTTATGGGGCAATGGCTCTTCCAGGACTGTTATTGGAATCTCAAATCCTCTTCATCCGGGCTACTTGTCCTGCCCAGCTAAGTCGTCCCAATTTTAATATTCTTATATAAGGTTTATTAAATAGCTCATAAACTTTTCTGCTCCTCTAAATTCTTCATGCCAATCCCAATCTCATAGGTACAAAAATTCTTCGGAGGCTTTTCTTTCAAAAATAAGCAGATCGTTTTCACGATTTTGGTTAATCCATATGTTTGGCTAGCATAAGAACTAGACAGATGAGCGTTTTATAGTGTTGAAGCTTGGCTCCTCTACTAATTGATGTTTTTAATAAGTTTAAGCGAGTCAAAGTAGTAACGGCTGGCAGTTGCTATTCTCTTCTTTATTTCCGGTGTTGTGTTCTTGATGTTCACTTCAGTTTCCAAATACGAGAATTTTTTGACACTCTCAAACGTGTAAGGACCGATTTGGTTACAACTGTTATGCTGGAAAATGTAATTTTGAGGATTACTTGAGTCTGTTATATAATACATAGCTATTCATTGATATTAATTTATATTTTTTAGAACAATAACTTTACAAATAAATAAACTTAAACTAATAAACCATGATATAAAATATAAGCAATCGACTTATCTAAAATCATAACACAGTCTCTCTCTTTTTTCAAACCATACATATAAAGAGTACAATCAGTGAGAGAAGGAGAAAGGAATATTGATGTTAGCCGATGTCTCCATTAGCTATTACGTTCATGTTACAACAGAGATATTGTAAAACTAAGTAACGTTTACGAAGAGAACCTTTATAGAAAATTAGATGGTACGTTAGGGAAAGGAAAAGAGTCTAAATTTCTTGGCCGATGCCTGAGAACCGCCTGGGGGTTGCGTGTCACCCAGGGCCTAACCTCGCCTCCTCTATAATAGTCCCGCGGCTTACAGGCTTACAAAAACCTTCTACATTTCCAACAAAGGAAGGCCCCGGTTATAATTTTAGGAACCAGCTGGGGACGTCCTGATCCTACTGTGTTACCTAATGGAGAAGTTGAGAGGAGCGTTCAGTTGTCCCATGAATCTGACGATTTTATTGGGTCGTTTCATATGAAATTTCCGCTTTCACAGGAAAGACTACTCAGCAAAACAAATTTATGAAATCAAAACATCTTTTTTGTAAATATTTACCCTCATTTCCGTAAATTTTTCTGTTCAATCCATGAAATAAAAAAAATGTTGGGTCTTCTGAAGAAGTGAAGTCAGAAAATGCGTTTTTTGAGCTGTGAGAATCATTTTCAATAATTTTACTTTTAAGAAGGTTGTCCAAATATCTGAACAGATGGAAATCTGATAGACATACGTCTAGCGGATAAGATAAGGTGCGTTTGGAAGGGCTTGGAGACACAGCGTGTTTAGTTTCTTCACTATCTGTCGTGAAAAATGAGATCTGGCGTTGTCGCGTAAGAATCCCTTCCGATTGATTAGTGCAGGTTGTTTTTAATAAGTTTTTTAATGCATTATTTCGATATTACTGTAGTACTATGTGATTGTTTTGGAGTGTGTCATTACAACAGCGTGGGATGTCGTTACAACACGCTTCCCCTTACGCCTTAGTAATGTTTTTAGCAGGTTAAGCTGCCGAGGTTCCATGTTTAAACTCATAAAAAAAAAATTAAAATACTAAATCGTGTGTTACTATATCCTGAACAATGTGCGATCAATTGGATTTATTTTAATTCTCCCATTTCCACACTATTCTTGAGGGTGCATGATTGGATTGTTGAACGAGATTGGAGTGTTCGGGGTGCAATGAATGGATCATTAATTACTGATAACGCGCATGTATCATCAGCGAACGTGTTGAGAACGGTGCCAGGATGGGTCTAGTAACAATGAAGAGTTTAATTTGATAATACAATGCACAATAATGCAGATTTTAATGATGAATATAAATATGAGAATTTAGAAAAGAACTCGATAATACACGAATAATCAAACTTTCAATTTTCTCTCTAATGCAAAAGGATCTTGATCAGGATCAAACTGATGCTGAGTCATCTTCCTGTCCACGATTACTGTCCTAATGATTTCTATTGTGCCTTCCGCTTTCCTCGTCTTTCATGTACATTATTTTTCTTAATTCTTCAAATCCATTTATAAAATCATAGATAAGATTCCTATATTATTAATTTAAAAAAAAGAAGTTATTTCCAATCATTATTTTTGTTCCAGGATAGAGGCATGATGCCTCTAAAGGATGCCGAACTCGGATTTTCACTGTGTAAGTTTATATATTAAAAAAAATATCTATCCTTTTTATGTTTTTCCACGTAACATTTTCTTGCATATGTATTTATAAATGTACGAAATGTTAGTATTATGTTATGATTATAATATTATATAATAATTTCATCATATTGTGTCTTTTTTTTTTTCTTAATAATCTTATTCGTTTTCATTTATTAATGACGAAAGTATTATGATTTCTATCTACTTTGAGATTTTGAATACATATTAAAGTTTCAAACAATTAAGTACAACAGATTCGAATTTGAAATTTCGTTTTTTTGAAATTTTTTGGAGTTCTGGCAAAGACCAGCTTCTTACTCATGCCCTGAGTGACTTTACTATAGCGCTCTCACTCAGACTCCTCTGGATTTTCCATGATGCAGCTGAGAGAGCATCCCTGGGATCTCTTTAAAGCCCAGTCAATAAAGGTTTCGAGTCGCAACAAATGAGGGGAAAGCTGAATTTTTGCAGGGTGTTAGTACATAAAGTATACACTAAAAAAACACAAAGTCCCGACCCCCACCCCTCTTGCTTTCCCCCCCACCCCTTCAGCAACATTACAGGTACAGAACTCTGGTTATATGACGACAGCTCGAAACCTAATTATGCTATCGGAGTGTTATTTTTTTTATTTTACTCCTAATAATATTACGAAAAAATTATGTTATATACACGTTTTATGTAGATAGCTTAGTTTCGCCGTAACACTTAATCATATACAGAAAACTGCCACTACAAAAACAAAAAGTAACTTCAACAAATTATAGATTTTTATCATTACGTTTTGGGAAGAAAAGTGTTAAACAAAACTTATAGATAATATAATTAGCTTTAAAGTTATGTGTCTCATAACGTAAAACATTAAAACGATGGCTTCATAGAGAGCGTTGAAAGAGTAGTGGACACCGGTGCGCCGAGCCAAGCAGGGCCGTGCTGAGGGGCACTAACGCATAACTGCTGATCATGAATAGTCATTTAGTTAAAATGCAGCAACAAAGTAATAACGTTTATTCTTAGGTTATTACTTCCAAAGTCCATTTTTTTTTGCTATAATAGTTTATAGTTTACTTGTATCACTTATATAGTACAAACTTTAGCATCGAAGATTCAACTCCAAAAATCAAAAGATCTGACTGCTGGATATTGTTCACCACCCTAAGCTGTAAGTTTGATAAAAAGTCTTCCTCAAAATATCTTCGGGTTTAGGGGAGAAGGGGGTGAAAGTCGTATGTTGTTAGCTGTCTGATCTCGGAACTCGGAAAACGTTACTTTTAGCACATATATACATAAAAAAGCTAAACAAATTTGCAAAAAATATCATAATTTTAGAGCTATGGAAGATGAAAAAATAGAAGATTTTTTACTTGAGGTAAGTCGCAGTTCTCCGGAATAACACGTTTGTCGGTACTCATTTGGCTATAACTCCGAAACTATTTGTCCGATTCAAATTCCTCTTTTTTTCATATGAAAGCTGGTTAAATTTACTATAATAACTCAAATATTAAGTTTTGATCTAGTCCCGTAAAACACCCACGGCAGAATATTGAGAAACCCGTACTGTTGTGAAAAACTCGTATTTTTCGGCACATCTATCACAATAACTCCAGAACTATTTCTTCGATTCAAAATCTATTTTTCCATCTGAAAGGTGGTTAAATTTACTATAAGACCGTTTATATTATTTTGATTGAATTTCGTGAAATACCCATGACAGCACGGTGAGTACACTGTACTATTTCGGGATTCACTTTTTTTTTTCACAAACATTTATCGCTATAACTCCAAAACTACTTGTTTGATTCGAAATTTATTTTTTCCATATAAAAGCTGGTTATATTTACTATTAAACCTAATACACATAATTCTGATTAAATTCCGTGAAATACCCAAACCAAAACGCTTAATGTGTATGTTTTGGAAAAATGTGACGATTTTGACATGTCCAATGGGCTCCCATAGGTATTTTCCGGAATCAAATCAAAATTTCTTATATAGGATCTCGTAGAAAATTTTAAACAGCTTTCAGATAGAAAAAATAGATTTTGAATCGAAGAAATAGTTCCGAAGTTATTGTGATAGATGTGCCGAAAAATACGAGTTTTTCACAACGGTACGGGTTTCTCAATATTCTGCCGTGGGTGTTTTACGGGACTAGATCAAAAATTAATAATCGATTAATTATTGTAAATTTAACCAGCTTTCATATGAAAAAAGATAAATTTGAATCGGACAAATAGTTTTGGAGTTATAGCCAAATGAGTACCGACAAACGTGTCATTCCGGAGAACTGCGACTTACCTCAAGTAAAAAATCTTCTATTTTTCCATCTTCTATAGCTCTAAAATTACGATATGGAAAAGAGAGGAATAAAATGACATTTTTTGCATATTTGCTTTGCTTTTTTATGTATATATGTGCTAATAAAAGTAACGTTTTCCGAGTTCCGAGATCAGACAGCTAACAACATACGACTTTCACCCCCTCTCTCCCCTAAACCCGAAGATATTTTGAGGAAGACTTTTTATCAAACTTACAGCTTAGGGTGTTGAACAATATCCAGCAGTCAGATCTTTTGATTTTTGGAGTTGAATCTTCTATGCTAAATTTTGTACTATATAAGTGAAACAAGTAAACTATAAACTATTATAGCAAAAAAAAATGGACTTATATTATATAGCATAATTTGTTTGTAATATTATTAGGAGTAAAATAAAAAAAAGAATACTCCGATAGAATAATTAGGTTTCGAGCTGTCGGCATATAACCAGAGTTTTGTACTTGTAATGTCGCTGAAGGGGTGGGGGGGGGGAATGTAAGGGGGGTGGGGGTCGGGACTTTGTGGTTTTTTTAGTTTATACTTTATGTACTAACACCCTGCAAAAATTCAGCTTTCCCCTAATTAGTTTCCTCAAAGCCTTATTTCTTGCTTTCATTGACTGGGCTTTTAGATCTTACCAGTTATGGAGGGATAGGCTTGGTTTGTATATATTGTGTGTATATATATATATATATATATATATATATATATATATATATATATATATATATATATATATATATATATATATATATATATATATATATATATATAGGCTTGGCTGAATGTATATATTGTAGATATAGTATGATATTTATTTTTAATTTTGATATTTTTAATTTTTATTGTCGTTTTACTTGTATTATTATTGTTTTTAATTCATTTTATATATTGCAGAGTTGAGATGTTTTATTTTTGTTTTCAATTATTATCTTGTGTACATATTATTTAAATGAATTCATAACCAGCCTTGTTAATCATGGCCCTTAAACGTGGCAGAGTTTGATATTTACTCACATAAAAAAGATGTATTTTTTCGTTCTAAGAATATATTAGCCAGCGAACAACGGATACGTGAAACAACTTATTTGTAATTTCATGTAATTTATTTCTCAGTACCTTCCACGATCTCCCTTACATTTTTTCAACTCTGTTCTTAGTCATGTTTATTTAAACTAATTTTGACTATGCTACTCAATTCAATTTAGTAAAAACTGTATCTTTGAGCTCTTGTCAGAATAATCTAAAGCTCAATTTTTTCAGTATTGAGGATGATTCCGACAACAGTGTTTAGATAGAGCCAACATAGTTGGCGTTTTCTCTATATTTATCATATATTTATCGTTAGTGGAAAATCCGCTCTGATGTGCTCTGTATCGAACGCACATAAGTTTTCTAAAAATAATTACAATTATCACAAAAAAAGATATAGGTAATAGACTTAAAAATAAAACTAAACTGCTTTCACGATTCAAAGTACTTAGGAAGAAGGGTTTATCATGATCATTTATAACTAAAACAAACAACAAATGAAATAAAAAATAAATAAATGGTTTCACATAATATTGCAAAATTTCATGCATAAGTTGGACAGAGGTTCTAGACTAATAGTTTCCCGGATGTGGTTTAAATAAATAAAATTTAAATTGAAAAATATTCTTTAATTTGAGACGCAAGTATACTGGAATAATTACTTAAAATACGTTCATAAAAACAATAGACTACCCCCACCTTACCAGGGGGCGACACCTCACCGGATAAAAGAAACCATCTGATAACAGAAATCAGTTGTTATTAAAAAAATAAAATAAAATAATTTAAAAAAGAAAGTTGTTTTTAGGTTCGAAAGTTTTCCATGAAATATATGACATATGGGACATAACCAGTAAGACTAAATTGCATCTAGCCATCATAGCTTTGTTTTCTTTTCAAAAATTAATTTTTAGCAAATCTTTTTTTAAAACAAATTATAGTTAGTTTTAAATTATTGCTTGGATATTATTAAGTACATATGAATGTGAGTTATAAAACATTGCACTCTTTTTTTCGTTGTTGTATGTGCCACAAATGTACAGTTATATGTACAAATATACAATTAATACAACAGATAAACTAATCCTGAAATATTATTTTACTGTAGTAAATTACATTTTATTTGTTACGGATGCGTGAAAAATTATTTTTAAAACTTTTTAAACATAAGGTTATAATGTTCCTCGTTTCCTAGCACTGGTTAATCGAACGCTGGATAAGAGCAGGTTGACTGTATAATAGATAACTAAAAAGTCTTAGAGGACCCGAAGGCTCGATGCCGACACCACCAATCTCAGACCATACATCTCTGTCCATACCATAGTTATTATTATTAAGAAATTTGTTTTTATTGAAGGTGTAAATATAAAGAAAGACAAAAGACGATACAGTTTAAGTCATAACAATAATAATAAGATATTGTTCATATTTAACAATGCGACACTAAAATATCCTATAATCCATTTCACTGTTTTTGTTTTTTGTTGATTTATAAGCGAGGTTTATCGTACACGCATTAAAAAGAATAAAATGAATAAACATAATGATAAACAGGAAAACTACGATGGACATTGAAAAGATAAGTTGGAGTGTAATACTTACAAATACATGTATAAACGTTTTAATGAGACAATCGAAACAAAATTTATTTTCTTCAGGCTCATTAATAAAATAATGATGGTCATTCAAAACATTCATTATTCTTTACAAATGAATTACATTTGCATTCGTTAAATTTTTTTTTACTTTTCTTTTTTAATTTAATGTGTACACTTAATATTCAATTCTCTGTTCACCGACAATGTATAAATAACAAGTACAACGATCACAAGATAAACGTAAAATAATCTTATTTCATATGGATACATGCATAAACGTCCCATTGTATCGAGTTACGAGATAAGAACATTTGGTTTTTTTTAATCATGTGTTTATAATTAAACTTTTGTCACATGTTTAATCATTTGTTCGAATAGAAATTTGGACACTTTACTTTTTTGAAGTGTATATTATACTTGAAAATATAGCGGTTATTATTTACTTTATTTCATATTTAGTAATAATTATTAGAACCAAAGTCCATAATAATCTCTAATGATTTTCAATTCATCAGATGAATAAATGCCATCAAGTAGGTTAGATGTTATGGAGTATAATAATAATAATATAATATAATAATAATTTCATGGAAAAATCTTTATAAAAAACGACGTAAGAACTAATCACGAAAATGGGCAATGTTCTGAAGATACAGAGCTTGTAATATTCACAGAATGCACTGTTCATTTTTTATAGGACTAAATAGTAATTTTTGAATCAAATAATAAGTTTATATTTTGTGTGACCACACAAACCTTAACTGTTCCTATCAATGCAGGGTCAACTCCCTGAATAAATTAATTTACTCTTTGCTATGTACATATACATTAATATTACACTCTGAATGTTACCATGGCTCCGTAACTGATAAGCCCAAAACAAAATGTGTAAGAATAAAACAACCTATTCGTTAGTTAACCATTTTTTGCTCCTGCACCGACAGTAAATTTCAGCAACCTGTGTTTGGTTGTAAAATGATTACTTATGATGTTTCGGGGTTATAACAATTATGCAGTAAAACAAAGGATGAAAACTGGTTCAAAACTATCTATTACACAAATTAGAGGTTTCATAGTGACTACGCTAAGAAGAAACAATAAAACTCACGATTATCAAGAGATCGTCGTTCGAAAGCTGCACAAGAAAGAAGCTAAGATTTTATCACCACTTCCGCCTCCAGGTTTATGAACTTATGTTAAATTCAGACGGCTGAGGACAAAGTTTAAATTGTTAATAGGTTAATTTCTTGAATACATTCCGGATAAGAAGAATGTTTATTTTTTGGAGGCATGGAAAGAGTTCTATGTCTTTTGGTGTCACCATTTCATAAAAAAAATAAATTGAATGTTTTTTTCTTTTTTTAAATAGAAACCGATCAATAGAGAATATTTTTCACTTTTAACACATGAATTAATTATTTAATGCATGAATTACTGATTAAATAAAATAGTTAGTCATGTGTAGTGTAAACTGCCTACTGGATGATTTATTCACATCCCATAATCCTATGAAAATGGGTAGCCATTGTTGAACATTTCCTGAGATTACTAGTGTATTACTAATCGCCAGTTCCTTTTCTCCACCATGATTTAAACAAACTTTGCCTAATGTAACCTAGTAGCAAAGAAGCTGACGAAGCTAGTCAAATTTAAAATGATAAATACATTAAAAGAAATAATAAGGAACAAAATATTCATTATGTAAGCCCTAAAATTGGTGTTCTGGAGGTTGTTAGTAAATTAAATTTAAAAAAATGGTATGAAGCATCTTTAAAAAGTGTCAAGTCCTACCGAGTAAGGAGATCTTCACAAAATGTTTTAACAAACCACTGTGGACTATTGGAAGTGATCGTGTGTGATCAAATCAAATCGAATACATCGCCTTTTCCATTCAAATAATGTTACTTTATAAATGTTAATTACATTACTTTATAATGATGAAATAATGAAATTAGAAGAAATTCGTTGGACTAAATGATCTATGAACCGTTTATTTATTTAAGATAAACAGGAAAAAGTTCTCGACCGCCCAGAAACTATTATATTAATGGCGTAACAGTAGAAAACAATAATCTTTTTGGGGACGGCGTATGACTTGGGATTAACACCGTGGAGCGATGAAACTAGCAACCAGCATAGTGACTTAACAAACTGAAAATAGTAAAGACCTCTCGATTTTCTGATTGTCGGATTCAGGCGAAATCACGCTTAACCGCCAGATTTTCTCCAATTTAAGATACTCTCATTGAAGAAAATGTGTGAGCTCAAGGAGGTTCTTCCTACCGCGAAGTCTATCCACGGCTGAAATGACAAGATGTAAAGTTTTTACCTTCAGCCGTACTCGAACTCGGGCGCGGGAGTCTGGTTACTTACCCACTTAGCTACCATGCCACCAAATTAGTATTAAAAAACAGTAAATATTTCTTACTAACATACTAAATATATTGTGCCCTCTTTTTACTCTCGTGTTTGCTTTTGTCACTAGTAGTATCGCCATTCTTGTCACTATTTTTGGGCTATACAACATAGCCCGTTGTGGCGCACTGCTATTTTCCATTTTTGAGCCAGTCGTTTGATCCTATGCAGATGCCACTCTTAGGAATGGCAATCGCAAAATCCCTGGCCTGTAAATTCGGCTTCTTGAAATGTATTAATTATTTTCTCTTTCAAGATGTTCGCCAAGGATCAAAACATACATAAATCTGATGTTCAGGAGCGGTATGTATGGTGGGTGTGGAAATAGTTCGATCCCATTTATATTTTAAATAAATGGTAACCTCTTGCAAGACCTATCTACTGCTTCTTTATACATGATATTAGACTTGAAGATGACAACATAAAGTATCTTTAGACACTCTATACTTCTCGGCAAAATCATGAGTATTTATGGATAGATTTGATCCTAAATCTAGCAGATGAACTTCACCAATCTCGAGCGATGGCAAGGACTCTTCTGAATTAGATTTGATTTGTATACCAACGCCGCGCGGATCATTCGTCAAGGAAATCTCATTCAATTTTGTTGATTTCGCGAACAAAACTTTTCCTCAATAATATGTTAAAATGACATGAGTTTCTTAAGGTACTATCAGACTACTGTATCAATAATAACTTCTGAACTAACGCTTCATCCAGGTAGTCATTGTTACTTAGAATAATGTTCTAAACGAAACAGTCATAATTTTTTTTTTTAATTTACCATATTACTACTTGATTTTAACTACACGTTTATTACATGTTTTCCTAAAGTTTTGTAATATCGGGTTTTGTAATATTTGTTTATCTAATGATTCCTTTAGACCAGACGTGGGCAAACTTCTTAAGCGGAGGGCCGGATGAAATAGGAAAACATCTCGGCGGGCCGAAAACATAGAACAAAACAAAGTTTTAATTGTCATAAACTTTATTTTTGAGTTTATCTCATTACACTCAACTTATATGGTACAATGGTAGAAAACTTGCAAAAAGTTACAAAAAGGTGTTCTTTTTTAGAAGAGTATGAAGGCGTATGTGACTAATGAAACTCTGAATGAGCTTCTAAAAGTTGTTCGTAAATTGGTAGAAACTGGGATGTGCTGACTCGCATATTAGTAAAGATGATTGGTTGATCAATCGGTTTCTGTTTTTGCGAAGCTTCATAGTAGCTAACACCTGTTCACAGATCTAGGAAGATGCAAACATCGCAATCTTCTGAGCGTGAGATTTCAGGTTTGGGAAACTTGATTTTGACAAGGCCTTGCAGAACTCAATTTTAGAATCGCTGATAAATAGTTGCTTAATTTCATTGTTGTATTGCCACTCAATCAGTTCAAGCTGCAGTTCTGGTTCAACCGATTCACAATCCACATCGTGCTAAAAATGTCCAGGTCCTGTTCAATAAATTTCAAGTCTTGGAATCTTCTTTCAAATTCTTCATGAAGACATGCCAAGTTTTTTTTCATTGCACCTAAGTTTTTCTTCCGTACTTGCAAACGATTCTAGTCTTGGAAATTGAGTAAAATCTTTCTTGACTAGTTGTTTGGAAAATAACTTCAAACTCATTTTGAATCTCTTGATACGACTCCAAATAACATGGATTAATTAATCTCTTCCCTGGAGTTTAAGGTTCAATATATTAATATGACTGAGAAGATCTTTAAAAAATACAAAGTCTGAAAGTCATTCAACATCATTCAAGCGTTCAGACACGTCCATTCCTTCTAAATATTGTCTTATGTATAATTGTGTGTGACTATGTCGCGGGCCGGATTGACTAGCCGAAGGTCCGCACATGGCACCCTGGCCGTACTTTGCCCATCACTGCTTTAGACGGTCGGTGTCTTAGGATCATGATTTCCATGATGTTAGTGTGAACACTGTTAGTGATATTTCTTTCTTAAATGTTTACATAAACTTCTAGTTTAACCATTGTGTTTTTACTAATTTTCATTTTATAATTTGTAATTGTGTTGAAAACTTTTGTTACCGTCCAGACAATGATCCTAGACAAGAATTCTTTTATTGTCGATTTTTATGATCGATCAGAAATCTCTTTATCCGTGGCATGACTGTAGCTACCTTACCGCTCTTTCCCAGGGGATGAGGCGAAATTGTTTTCCTCAGATCTGCTTTATAGATGCCGGATACCTGGCGGTGCTGCGGAGAACAGACCTTATGATAATTATGTGTCGTGTGTGCTGTCCCATCACGCAGCCACCACGGCACGGCATGTGCCTCTCGTGTGTGCGCTACAGTCAGTCTCCTAGCTCGCATCATCGGCGCGGTTCCTCTCTCCTATAAGAAGGATTAGGCAGAAGGAGCAGGGAAGACCTTGATGAACCAACTGTCGGATGGGATGGATATTCACTAATGCGCGCTCTAATTTATGCCGGATCATCCTCTTGTTGTTTGTGTGAAGTGTTTTATTCATAAGTGTGAAAAAAAAGTGGAGTTTTGCAGGTGTTGAATAGGCATGTGTGAAAGTGTAAGGACAATTAAATGGTTGTGTTAAAAATTAAGCGGTTATTAAAATTGATCCGACGCGTTAAAATACATATTAATCCACCTTGTTAGTAATATAACTAGAATGGTAATTCGAATAATATATTACGGGGAAGGGAAAATAAATTCTTATTGCCTTCTGAAAATACCCACCAAAAAATGCTTGTTCGGCAGCCTGAGTGTAATACAGTATAAATTTCAATATATCTATGGAACAGAGCTGAATTGTTATGAAAGCCCAGTATTCATTAACAAATAACGACGCCATCTTCAAAGAGTCGGATAGCCGTGTTTGCCGTTCTGCTAAATAGATTTTCAAATTTTTTACCGGAAAATGGTTTACTTAGAAATGTAGCTTACATTTTCTCTGAGATCATAAAAATAAATATATAAATATATTTATTAACTAACGAGTAATGTTTAAAAACGCAATTTCGTGTATTCGATTTGTCGGACTTATTTCTTGTCTTTTGAAATACTTTTGTCGGAACAATGAAGGTTTGTTTTTTGTGTATGGCTATTTCTAATAGTTTTACAGTAGAAGAAATAATAAGTGAAAGTCAAGTTTAAAAAAAAAAAAGAAAAAAGAAAAAAGTAGACCATCAAACTTAAATGCGTATTTCAGCTGCCGATTTACTTTTAGATGACAAATTGTTATGAAGCTTTACTACATAAATTTTCCATTTTCTATTATTTAAAAGGAAACATACTCCTTTTTTTTTTGTTTAAAATAGATTTTTTGATACTTTAGGATTATTCCCACCTCAGGGGTACGTCAAATCCAAAACTTTTAACTGAAAATATTACAATGTTAAATATTTTGTTACATTATAACAAAACAAATTTTTTGTTGAATATATTTACAGTAATACTAAATAATTAATGATAGTACAGTAAGTAAACTCCTAACTATTTGCGTTATTGCGTAGCGCGACAATCGCGGAAATTACACCACGGATAATCCGAAAAAAAGGTGATAAATGAGATAATTCTTAACACACCTGTTTTTGAAAAGATTTATTTACAGTAAACTGTCAAAAATAAAATCATTATTTACTAAACATAGTTACATATTGCAGTTTATAAAATAAACTTGTGTGTTTCACATTTAGGGAATATTTTATATTCGTTTAATTGCTTGACTCATTTTATTATATTGTTGTCTTAAAATCATGCGTAATTATTTCAGTTTTTAAAGGTTTATTAGACAACTAAACTGTTGACGAGCTCAAGATGTACTCAACTAATAAATAAGAAATATTTTTGTAATATTTTACGTTATAATGTACTTTTTTACTTGCTACTACTAAAATCTAACTACACAATGAATTTTCAGTCAAATAAAATATGAAAATAATATTGTTCGTGGGTATTTTTGATCGGAAAAATTCCAAATTTTTTTTTTTTTTGATATTTTGTAAATGATCAAATTTATAAAATAATTTTGTAAATAATTGAAAAAATAATAAATGATAATTATCTAGTGATTAATAATCTTATTTATTTTTTTAAATTAAAAAAATACAAATTACTTTATGTTTATTTT
Source organism: Euschistus heros (assembly GCA_003667255.2). Taxonomy (NCBI): domain Eukaryota; kingdom Metazoa; phylum Arthropoda; class Insecta; order Hemiptera; family Pentatomidae; genus Euschistus; species Euschistus heros. The sequence goes on along the minus strand of RCWM02000205.1, from coordinate 232,437 downwards.
AATAAAATACATGGTTGAGAAAAGTAGTAATCACTGAAATAGTGAAGTATATTTATTTAATATGGTGATAAAATTCGAATAAGAATTTATCAGTGATATGGAAAAGTAAATATTATCTTTGATTAAAGTTTGTTAAAAACAATCCGATTTATAAAAATCGATTACGCTTTAAAAGTTTATAAAGACTTTTTAAATCTGTCTGGTTCCAAATGTACAAAAACAGTTGTCCAAACCTATGCTAAATTGATTTTTTAAATTAAAGTTTGAAGGGAAAATTACTTAGGTTTGAAAAACAAACTCTTTCTGGATCAGAAATACATATTTAAAACAAAAAAGGTATAAGATAATACTTGATATACAACAAAAAAGGTTTTATTTTCAAAATTATACTTTTTGGAAACCCATATAGTCTACGCGTAAATTTACACGATTGTTTTCCTTGCCACTAACCGTACATGAAATATGAAATTAATTTTGGATTATTAAAATTTCGATACCTGAAATTTATTTTTTTGTAATTTACAACGATTGCTGCAATAATATTTATATACTATCTTTATATTATTAAAGTAAAAAAAAGAAGCTCCCATTATTATAGAATAACATTGAATATTTGATGTAAACTCGTTAACATAAATCTTCTGTTATTTATAATGATTAAAAAAAAAAAATCTATAAATCAATATATTATTTTTTTTAGTTTAATTTAACGCTACAAGTAGTGTTTATAAAATAAAAAGTAAAAATAATTAAAAATTCTTCATTGTAAGAATGGAAATAGATAAATATGAAAATTTCCAATTAAAAAAATGATATTCCATTAAACTCTGCTGAATAGACCTCCTACTTCGGGTTACATCTACACAAATTCTTTACTTGGAATTCGCATACAAGACTAAAGGCGGATAAATAAAAGTAATGGCGGATCAGAGCGGATTTCCTATGTCACAAACTTTAGCAAAAATCCTCTTCGATGCGATCCGCTTTGATCCATCATTAGTATGGCACTAACAATAAAAACGAAAAGAATCTGCTCCTCGTTTTCGACTTCTTCAACATTTACTAGACATTCAAAGTTTCCACATTAATCACAAAAGACTTTCTAACTTAACTGTGATTTGACCTCTTTGAACCACTTTGAGTTTTAAGTTTTAGGGTTCCACTAAAACATCTAGTATCAAATCCTTACAATTCAAAAATATTTAATCATAGCTCCTTAATTTGTCACTATTAAACTAATCTATAAAAATCTTAATAATATTCCATATGCTCCTAATTTAGCCCAAACTAAATACCTACCCCTCCATAGCCACTCGAATTCACTAGCCTCTCAATTGCTTCTCATCCTGTCTCTAATTATTCTCTGAAGTGTCTGAAATAGATAGACCTTCTAGGATCTTCTAAACCAGAACTTTCATGGTTTCCAATCCAATCCAATTTATTGCTACATCGTCATAAACTTTATCTTCACATTGAGTAGATTTTATTTCGTTTAACGTTTTTTATGCTGCTATGGCTAATCGGACGATGCTACGGTGGGGGTCCTAAATTTTACCTATCCAAGTATAATTAGGATGGGGATCTTTAACGAGTACCTGACATCGCACAGGCTCGGGACCCCCCCATTACGTCCCTTCCGAAGGACGGCATAGCTAAGGATTTTTACTCCCTTTAAAAACTCCTAAGGTCATCTTACAACAGCAACCCGCGATCTTGGGTTTAGTAGGTTGCTATGCTAACCACTATACCACAGGTGACCCCCTGAAAAATGTAATGATAATGTTTATTATTTCACTTATTTACTGAGAAATATACTTGTGAAAGGATTAGCACCAATTTTTTTAAATGAGATTATTTATTAAACCTTTCTTGCTCTATCCTCTGGGGTACCCCAGGGTTCCAAAATATCCCCTTTCCTCTTCACTTCCTTTGGTAACAATCTCTCTTGGTCAATTCAACATTGTAGCCATAATAATAAAGCATATGACTCCACAATTTATTTTTCCTTCTAACACTTTTTTGTGTGTGATCCTTATACAAATGTTATACAATATTCCAAATTTAGACCTAAAATAACATGCTATCGATTTCTATTCCAATTAAAAAAATCCTAAGGTCATCTGCCGGGCTGCGAACCCGCGATCTTGGGCTTAGTAGGTTGCTATGCTAACCACTACACACCAGGTGACCCCCACATTGAGTAGATAGGTATATTTTTTATGTGCAGTTGTCAATTTCCATACATAAATAAAAACTTCTTAATAATGGGGAAGAAATATATTACATATTTAAAAGATATCCCTTAATAATCTAAAAACCAGGGTGTGAAATCGATAATTAAAAAAAATAATAATAAAAATCAAATCCGATCAAGATTTTTATTTAGAATTTTGAAAATCATTTGATGATTTTTATTAAGATTGATTTTTATTTTTGATCATCAGGGATTTCTGCTAATTATTTTTTACACAGAATTTTTACAATTAACAGTAAAAATAATTGTTGAGTAATTCCTTTCTAAATCAGGAAGTTAAATTTTTTGAATCTCCAAGATCTTCTAATCTCAAAAGATCTCTTTGAGTATTTTATATACAAATATATTAATCAATTTGTGTGTAAAAGGTGATTTTTATTTTCTGATCTTTTTTTTTTTTATCACAATTGGATCATTATTATTTACGCAATACCGTATCACTCATTGAGAGATCATAATTTTTAATCAAATCAATAAACATCAAAGATCAATTGAAATTTTTATTTATAAATCAAGAATGATTTTTATATTAAAATCAAATATAATAATTATTATATGATTTTTTGGAAAAAATAATTATTGATTTCAAACCCTGCTAAAAACGTTGATTTCACGATTATCTTGATTTCGAATATTTGATTTGTGTTGGTATTTAATTTAAATAAAATAACATTATATTGTTTATAATATAAACATAATGGAAATACCTATAATGAAGTTTTGAAAATAATTAATGCATACAATAAAGAAAATAATCAAAAATACTTTCTTAGGGTTAATATAACCGATGGACATTAAAATAATTATATGCGGAATAAATATTATATTTTTTAATTTACATAATTAATGAGTTAACCAGAAACATTATTTAAAATAAAAATAATGACCTCAATTGTTTCAAAATAAGTCATGCTTCGCTTTGAACGAGTGGTACGTTCCTCAATATTATTGGAGCTATTTTGATTTTTTATATTATTTTTTTATTCACTTATGGTCCAATAACTTCCTCGGTTTAGTTTTTTTTTTTACTTATACTCGATTTTTCTTTCTTCCATAAGATCTATGGACGAAAACGTTTAGGAAAAAGGATCCATTTATTCATCATAATGATGATATACAGTTTAAAAATATGTGATTGATATGTAGTATTACTTTTATATAAATAATTAATCAAAATATGTAATATGAAACAAGGTATATTAATTTAAAACTAATCAAAAAATGTTCTGTAGTAACATTACTAATTCCTGTTCCAGAGTTATCTCTTGGATTTAAAGTAGATTTTATTGTTTAAGTAATCATATAAATGTATATATTTATATGTGTGTGTTATTTTAAGATCTATGGTTTAAATTAAATAGTTTCTGCATTAGAATTATTGATTAATTCACAATTATATATATATATATATATATATATATATATATATATATATATATATATATATATATATATATATATATATATATATATATTTGTTTGTGTATGTATCTTTTCGAATTTCTCTTGTTTTGAAGTTGTTCTAAGAAAATAGCTCATAACTCATAATGTTTATGTAAAATTAATATTATTTTTTATCTTATGAATAAATTTTTATTTTTTTAATAATATTTTTAGTTTACAATATTTTCCTTTATTAAACTTCTCTTTCAGAGTCTTTCTACATCTCTTTTTATTAACATCCCCCTCTTCCGTTGCTAACTATGTCCTGTCATCCTTTCATTATTTTTCTTTTTTATTCTAGATCTTTCTTTCTCTGTTTGTTTTTCCTTAAACTTTCCATTCCAAACTTTTTCAAACTCGGTCTTTATCAATTCGTTTTAAATGGTCTCAAATCTTATTTCTTTAACTATTTCTAAGATATGTAATTGCTACTATTAATTTTTTGCCCCTGACATATCTCATAAAATACTTTCTGATTAGCTGATATGTGTGCATAATTTCAAACATTTCTTAATGTAATTTTGTTTGCTGTAAAATGCTGGGCAAATTTCACTAAACAGTTGTTTCCTTATGTTGTGACTGAATAATGATTGTTACCATGTTGTTGATGATGATGATTACCATTTGACTGGATAATGAGGTACATATTCTGCATACACCAACATCTAACTCCACCATTGTTAAATACCTGAAAATTACAATAACTCCTTCTACATTAATGAAAGTGCATAAAATAAAGTTATGGGCATTAGTTCTGTTTTCTGATAATACAAGATCGTTTGAACATTTACTTAAATAAAATTCAATAAATTTAAGAATTGGATAGAATAGAAATTGATTTAAAGATATTGGTGAATACAAGATTTCTTCTTGGAGTGGATAATGTAATTGCTTCTTTGGCTCCAACGTGATTCGCTGGATTATTTTTTTTCCCCCTTCAACCCCGAAGAGGAATGCTGTTCCACAAGGACGCCAAGTGGCCATTGCCTGCTGGCGGTCCGAGGTTCCACGGAATATCGCGAGGGTCGGTTCAACTTTTGTTTTAAGAGAACTATAAAATGTTGATTTCATTTATCTAGATCTTTTACCAACAAGAAACAATAAACCGTTTCGAATTATAATATACTACAATTTAGGAACTGCCTTTCGTAGGCCTTTTCCACAACCTTTTAATGTATTGTTTTTGTTGATGTATTGTTGGTTGATGGCCTTCGAAGAATATGAAGGTAAAACTGTAGATGTATTGCTTCATCAAGGACGTCTTTGCCCTGATTTTACATCTTTTTCAATCTTATATATTGCTGTGAGACATAACTCAATAAGTATTGTAGATTTACTGAATATTTGAGACATGTTTTGTAATATTTAGACTTATAAATCTATAAGCCTACAAGCATATAACTGTTTATGCCAGGATAGTTGTCGATAGATAACTTTTATAAAAAAACCTATTTCTTTTAAATATTACAAACTGGCTCAGTTAATCAGTACACAAGTATACCCTATTTACAAGAAAATCAAACAAAAGACAAAATAGAATAAAATTATGATACAAAAAGCGTAAATCAATAAATGAATGCAAAAAAATAAAAATAAAATAATAAGAAAAATATATTCATACATATTTACACAGAACTGAAGACTCCCAAACCATCTTCATACCCCATTATGTGAAGATTTAGCCATAAATCTAGGAGATCCATGCATATCCCTCACGCCGCTTCACTGATTCGCGAGCCAATGGAGTGAGAGCGCTTAAAGGAACTAACATTCTGATGATGGGGGAGAAGCTGGCCATTACTAGAACCTAAACCATCCCATCAGACATCCACCGAGTTTTACACCATAATGAGAGGGTCGGACTAGGAGACACAGCAAGTCTTCTTTTTTACTATCATAGATGACGTGATTAAAGAATAGATGTGGACATACATATTGGAACATACATTTTGAAGATTGTGTATCGTTTCCATTTCTTGATTATATCAAGCTAATAGCTGGGAGTGAAGTAAAGTTTCTGGTAAACTATAAGAAGTGTTGGCAAAAAGAAGTATGGTTTTTAGCACTTCCAAGACAGATTGCATGATGGTTTCCTGGAACTAGGATGCATATCCATGTGTAGACGAAAGATGGTGTAGCGCTTTCATCTGAACAGGCTTGGGTAAATCACTTGGTTTAATTTTTCGTCCAGAAATTCAGAAATTCTACTATAAAGGAATTATGGTTCTAACATAAAAGTGGCAAAAGGTCATCGATCAGAGCGCATACCATTTATTTTTACAATTTGTCTAAACGCTTAAATATTACCATTTGTCTAAACGCTACTGAGAAAGGCTTTTACTGCGTTAATATTACCATCTTCATCACTTATGTGCAATAAATACCATCATATATGAAATTTATATAAAGTCATGTATTCCTTATAACCCCAAAACTATTCGTCCAATCCAAATTTATTTTTCTCACTGATAGATGACTAAATTTGCAATCAGACCCCATTTATAAAACTTTGATCAAGCTCTGTAAAATACCCGTGCCAGCACGCTAAAAACAAGTCTGTTTGTTAAATACAAATTCTTTAGATTATTTTTCGATACTAGCGCCAAAACAATTTGTCTAAACCAAATTTACTTTTTTCAACTGAAAATTTGACTGAATTTGATATCACATTTTATACTTGAATATTTAATTGAAATCCATGCCAGCAGGCTAAATGTGTATGTTTTGGGTAAAAACATAACAATTTTACATGTTACAGTGGGCTGGGCGTGGGTATTTTGCGGGATTCATTCATCATTATATAATTTGATTTGATTGTAAATTTAGTAAGCTTTCATTGAAAAAAATAAATTTTGGATAAAGCAAATAGTTTGGGGGTTATAGCGAAAAATGTGCCAAGAAACTTGGATTTCACAACATTACGAGGTTTTAGAGTGCTGGCATTGGTATTTTACGTGACTTTATATCAACTTAATATATGGGTCTGATTGAAAATATAGTCAGCTATCAGTTGAGAAAAATAAATATCGAATCGGAAGAATAGTTTTCGGGTAATAATGAAAAATGTGCCAAGAACTTGGATTTCACACCAGTACAAGGTTTTGGTGTGCTGGCATTGGTATTTTACGTGACTCGTGACTTTATATCAATTTAATATATGGGTCTGATTGGAAAATTTAGTCAGCTATAGTTGAGAAAAATAAATATCGAATCGGAAGAATAGTTTTCGGGTAATAATGAAAAAACTGTGCCAAGGAGAAACTTGGATTTCAAACCAGTACAAGGTTTTGGTGTGCTGGCATTGGTATTTTACGTGACTTTATATCAATTTCATATATGGGTCTAATTGGAATTTAGTCAGCTATTAGTTGAGAAAAATAATTTTGAATCGGAAGAAAATTTTTTGGGGTAATAACGAAAAATGTGTCAAAAAAACTTGGATTTCACAACAGTACGAGGTTTTGGTGTGCTGGCATTGGTATTTTACGTGACTTTATATCAATTTAATATATGGGTCTGATTGGAAATTTAGTCAGCTATTAGTTGAGAAAAATAAATTTTGGGATCGGAAGAAAATTTTTGGGGTAATAACGAAAAATGTGTCAAAAACTTGGATCTCACAACAGTACAAGGTTTTGGTGTGCTGGCATGGTATTTTACGTGACTTTATATCAATTTAATATATGGGTCTGAGTGAAAATTTAATCAGCTATTAGTTGAGAAAAATAAATGTTGGATCGGAAAGAAAATGTTTGGGGTAATAACGAAAATGTGTCAAAAAACTTGGATTTCACTACAGTCCGAGGTTTTGGTGTGCTGGCATTGGTATTTTACATGACTTGATATCAATTCAATATGGGCCTGATTGCAAATTCAGTCAGCTATCAGTGAGAATAATAAAGTTTGGATCGGAAGAACAGTTTTGGGGTAATAACAAGAAATGTGCATAAAATCTTGGATTTCACAACAGTACGAGGTTTTGGTGTGCTAGCATTGGTATTTTACATGAAATTATATCAATTTAATATATGGGTTTGATTGCAAATATAGTCAGCTATCAGTTAATAAAATAAATAAAGTTATGTGCAATAAATAATATAAAGTTCTGAATTAAAAATCATACAAATATAATAATATAAATGATACTACATTTACTTAGCATAGAGCATTCCCCAACTAAACACTTCTCCCCACTCAAGCCGGAATAAGCAAGTTCCAAAGATATCTCAGCTCTGCTCTCTCAGCTGCCTCACTGGTGCGAAAAGAAAGTGGAGGCTTAGTTAAAATTTATATAAATAACTTTGCTTTGAAAAACGAAATCACATTCTCCCCAACCCAATATTTGATTATATTGAACTTGCACTGAGGAGATTTTTGTGTGAGATTTTATTTGATATTACTATTGAATCATTTATTAACTTATTTATTTTTGTATTAGTTGTGACTGTACACAACGTCGGCGAAACTTCAATCCAACTCATGACGCGACCGGTCCAGTGCTGTGAAGTTATTACTCCTTCGGTTACTGATTGCAAGGTAATTATCAATTACATAAATAATTTATTTTATTAAACAAAAATAATACAATAAGATTATTTATTATCATAAGTACAATAGAAAATTTTAGTTTTATTATGCACAGATCTGGGCCTGAAATAATGGTTAAATTATTATAAAATTGGTTTTTCTATCAATCGAATTGAAATATATAAGGTTTGGTTTAGATTAAAGTATAATTGAGTTTAATAAAATATCGCTTTAAAATTGTTGAATGTCGTAATCTATCAAAATGTCTTAAATATTCTGAGGACTTTTATTCTAACAGTATCTTCTTCTATTATAGATATTCCATTAGATTGCTGCCAAAGGGTTGTTCCTCTACAAGTTTTTATCATACCATTATTTTACATTGTATACCGCATGTTTACTAGATGTATTTACTAATAAAGTTGTAAATTTCTGTTAATAAAGTATTTGTATGAACACTATCAGACCTATTTGGAAGTACGGTACAAACCGTATTCCAACGAATTCTTCTCGCATACAATCTCTCCAATCCTAAATCTTGCTAAAAATCTTTAATTGTTCTTATTTTGCCCAAAATAAACTGATTTACGATGAAGTTCATCATCATCGTATGTATGTCTCTGATTTGGTACGATCCAGATACCTTTCATAATACACTAAATACTCACCAAAACCCACTGGTTTCTCAACTTCCTTCCCATTCTGATCATATACAGAATACGTATTTGCGCTTACGACAAAGCGGGTTCCAGACTATTGGATTTTCCCGGATTCAGTCTCTTTAATCCAAAAATTCGTAAAATCTTTAATGCTCCTTGCTAAGTTAACAGTTGAAAGAATACACAATGACCTTAATATCCTATATGTTGCTCATTTAGCACGAACCAGATACCTTTCCTTTCATTTTAAACTTGATATTCATCCAAACCCACTTGTTTTTTAACTTTCTATCAATTTCAATCCTGGCAGTCCACTGAGACGTTTAAAAGAAGATAACGTCGGAAACTACCTATGTGTTGTTTCCCAACATGGTTTTGTCATTTAATTTCTTTGTATTATGATTACCCCATATTTACTCGATGTATATTTTATATAAATTTCAATTAATAAATAATGAAAGAAATGTTTGAAAACTGACATTTCATTTGAAACAATGTAATAGCTTCTAAATATATAACAAAGTCACAATACATTTAGTAAGAATAGACAAACTCTTAACTTTTGCAACATGCCATCCCTTTTTCGTTTCTTTACAGTGAATATATAAACGCCTAAAGAGACACGTTTACTCATATACTAACAATAAATCATTGACAAAGGGCAATAGAAAAATCAAACAAGAAAGAATAAATAGTAATAAATAAACAAAAATGAAGGAATGAATACAGTTGATACACTCGTACATCCCTGCGTATTAAATACTAACGACTCTGAGGACAGGAAGTTCTCTTTTCAACATGCCAGCCGAAGTCTATTATCTCAATTGTGGTGTTGCTTCTTCAAAATTAATGCCAACGCCTTTGTAATCTACTCCTATAAGTTATATATATGTTTAAGTTAAATAATTTTTACAATCGTTTGTTTATCATAAATATCTGTTATGATATTATATTAAATTTATGTTAAAATTCAAAAACAGTTAAATAATGTTCATTTACATTTTAATCTCCTGTTTGTATATCTCTCAAACTACTGAATGTAAAAAATATCAAAAATATCTTTGTTATTAGGTTACCCTACTAACTACTTTAATTTTTTATATAAAGTACTTTTTGCTAGAGTTGGTGGCTCCTGAGGAACTCGAGAAAAATTATAAATGCACGTTTAAATAGCTCTCTCTTGAACCAGTTTTACGTAACATTCTAAGAATATTAGTAGAATCCAAAACTATATAATTTTTTTTCTAATTAAGAATTTCAAAATATTCTAATTAACGTCTTTTGGCCGGAAGGCTATTCCAAATTTGTAACATGTTTTATATTGTAACATTGTTTATTTCAAATAATCATTAACTGCTAATTTAATTTAATTATTAATTCGTTATTTGATCCATTTATTGTAAAATTTAAATTAGGAAAAGTAGTAGATTATAGGAAGAAATATCCATGATTTATTGTTTTTCCCAGTAAGGGTTTTAACTTTTGCTTTCGTAAGGTGTATTTTTACTAGGCTGTTGAGGAATGACGAATGTTTGGCCAAATCACTGTCTTCCAGCAGGATTTTCCCCAATTACATGTACCCACTTTACAGAGGCTGATTTTGCCACAGGAGAGTCTTCCGAAAGTCGATCCATGGCGCTTGGGAGTCTAGTGACTTACAGTTATGAATATAATGATATGAAAAACTTGTGTGGGAACTACCCTCGAAGTATTTGAAGATACCGAGGATGATTTTCGAGAATTAAATGGGAGTTGAGAAACAAGTGGATTTGTGTGTGAAAGTAGTTTATTATAAATGGGTAGGTTTATAATTCATACTAAATCGGGAAATTAAGGTCATTGTAAATTCGTTCAAATGTCATATAGCGAGGAGTTTTAAAGATTTTACGAAATTTTTTAATTGAAGAGACAGAATAAAGGAAAAACCCGATAGGAAAATTGGAAAGTCTGTGAAGTAACTGATGGAGTAGTGAAAATCGACGAACTGCTTCTTATCTTAATCCTATACGAAGGTTCAATACGTCTCTTGTCTAGATAAAATTGAAGGTAGCGAATTTGTTGAATAGTTTTTTTTATCAATACTCCATTAAAAGATGTGGTAAGTTTTTGATGCTGAGTAAAAGTTATTTGTTGATATTTCTTGGGATTAATCATAAATCTCAAATGGAGGTGATATGTGATTGGAGGGTCTGAAATGCAGTAATTAGAAGAACATTGACTAACCACATACAATCGGCATAGATTGGTTATTTTCTCTATATATTAAATATATTTATGACGAATGAGGCTGTAAGATTTTTATTTATTTAATTAAACCTAAATTTGGTATACGTGATTTAATTTAACTTGTTTATTTTTTTTTTTACAAAAACGTTTAGTTGGCTCGGTGAAAGCACTATAAGCCCAAACCGACTAAACTATTGGCCAGTAAAAATTATTTCGGTGAGCGTTTTTTTTTTTTTTTTTTTTTTTTTTTTTTTTTCCCTACCATTTACATTTTAAATAAACCCATTTACTGATATTTTTTCTCTAAACGCCCCAATCAACAATTTCGGTGCTCGTGATTTATAATTTCTTCAGGTCCTTCTGTATGTTTGAGATCCATGTTGTTGGCTGTTTGAGTCTATTAAGGTATTTACAGAGTTAGTCTATTTTCAGGTAATATTCTCATGTGTCCATAAAATTTCAACAGCTTTTTTCTATTGCCCAATTCCAATGTTTGAGTGAGTTTCGACTACTAGATTATGTTGAAGTCTGTAGCCGTCTTCTGTTTCTAGCGGGCTCAGAATCCTTTGTATAATTTCATTTTCTTCTCTCTTGAAATATTTCATTATTTATTAAATTATACATTTTATTTTTGTAATAATCACAATTATGTTTTTAAGTGTTATGGTTATCGTCACTGTATTAAATTATCTTTGAATTTGTAAAGAAACGGTTGTAATTTTTTTTTAAATATAGACAAATATTACAAAAAAAGAAAAAAAAAATTAAAAATCTATTACGAATTTATAGACTGACTAAATGTTCTTATTTTTTCAGTCTATAAAGCTGATGGGAGGTTTCATGGGAACTATGAAACCAGGAGCTTATTTAAACGCTTCGTGGACTTATCCAACTCTGGTAAGTATTTCATCTGTAATTGTGATTTATAATTTAAGTAATTTTATTTGTCTCAAGCCATCCGTTTCTGGCCTGAGACCGAGTAATTATTAATTTATTTGTATGTTTTGATGTATTATTTACTACTTTTGATTGGGATATTATTAGGATAATTGATTTGATATTACTTTTGATTGGGAATTGTAATTAATGTAAAGTGTTTAAATTTAATAAGTAAACTTTAAAAAAAAATTTGAGTATGGTCTACAAACGACTTAAATATGAGTTTTTAGATCTTATGTAAAATTTTTATTGTATATACATATCTTGTATATCTTCATGATCAGACATATTGTTTTGTACATATTATCTAATCTTAATTTGAAATTTATAATATTTCTCAATTCACTTTGCACTAGGCTTTTTACTATGCCCCCTCCCCCCAAAAGAAAATAAATAAATAAAAAAATAAAGTAAAATGCAATAAATTCTAAGAACGATAAACGATAATTATACTTTCTCTCTAAAACGCAGCATGACCATGAGGTTTATACAAATAATAACTACTTTTACTAAAATATTATTCTAGGTTAAAAGAATCTTGATATAAATTAAAGAGTATAGTTTAACAAAGAGGAAGGTGGCAGTATAAGCTCAATCATTAGGAGAAAAGGCTGTGAATATATTTAAATACTGATGAGGAATGATGGCGGCGCGGGCTGCCATTGGCTCAGGCAGCAGCCAATCACACGCAACCTACCGACACCCCCATTACAGCTAATTCTCTCTCTCAAATTATACTCAGACATAATCAGTCTACTTTTACATTATACTGCTCCTGGTTTTTTGTTCTTTTTTTTTTTCCAAAATGTTTTTTTTTTTTTCTCCTTCAGTGAACGTTTTCCTCCTCACTACCGGTTCAATTTTTTCCCTACTGTATTTTTTTTCTTCTAATTTTTCCCTCCTGGTAGCCGTGACTGGATCCAATGCCATGCAATTATGATCCCTCGCCCATTATCGGACCCAATTTGTATAATTGTTAAGATTCGGCTTGGGCTGATTGCCACATGGCTCCGCCCTGTTTTAATTATTTATTCAAATTGCTCTCAATACAATTTTCAGGATAATGTTATGTATCAAACGTATTTTAATTCATTTTTTTTACTCTTAACAACAAGGATGAGGTGTAATTTATTTTCTTCTTTATTTTTACAAGCTTTAGTCTTTTGTATTTCATTTCCTCAATTGAAATTTTTTTACGTTCTTAAACGCCTCTTTTTTTCTTATTCATTGAAGAAAACATTCACATCTTATCCGACAATATAAAGATATATAAATAAACAACAATATATAAATGATCTCTTTGGTATACTCGGCACAGCAGTGGCCATGACTGTTTAAATGTTTGGATATATTTCAGTTCTTTTCTATTACTTATTACTTAAGTTCTCTTTCAACGGTTTCTACATTGTTACTTTTTCAGTCTCAGGATTCCTTGAAGAGTGCCAGTAGCTGTTGAAAATCGATCCTAATATGCACACAGCTCAATAAACCGGTCATTGGTTTGCTCTTCTATTCACGGCTCACCTGAACGGATATAATTTTGCGCACACCTGCTTCACCTTTACTCTCCAAAAAGTAGATTCGGTACTTTGAACATGATAACTACCAGTGGACATGGGAGGACGTAAATAAAGATGAGGTTGTATCAAACGCCATAAGTAGTATTCCCTCAACACTTGATTCGGTGGTCAAAACCAGACAAGGAAAAATCCTTTACTAAAATTTAATCATCGTGATCGGAAATCTAATTTTCAAAAAATTATTACTCCAATATGTTCTGAGTTCTCAATTCATATTTATAGCCCTTTACCATGGAATAGATTCAATATAAATTGAAAAAAATAAAAGAAATCGGAGATAATTTTATTACAAAGCAAAAATGTGATTTTTTTCGAAAAGCCCCACTTGTTTTAAAGTTAACGAATATTATAGGAAAATAATATAACAAATCCAAAAGTAAAGACTCACTGATTAGTAACCTAGCTCTATTTTAAATACATTAGTTTGGTTGTATATTCGGACCGTGTATATATATAGTATATATTCTGCCGCATCGCGAGGTGAGGTGCTGATAGGCTTTGATCCAAATGTATCGATCTTTTGTCATCTGGCTCTTCTTTCTCCACTCCATTTCTCGCCTTTCAAATCCCTCTCTCAATCCTTCTTCCTAAGGTTTTCTTTGGTGTCTCTTCCTCTCTATGAGAGCTCTGTAGGTTATCTTTGCGATGATATTTCCAGTCATTTGAGGGAAGTGTCCGTACCACCTCAGGTAATTCTCTTCTGTTATTTGTTATTTCCTCGGCAGATGTTATATTGAGCCTGGCTCTGATAATATCCTCACTATCTCTCTTGAATTTCCTTTTACCTTTTTGATAAGATACCTCCATTGATTAGACACATCCATAATTCTCGCCTAGTGCTTACTCATGAGAGTCCAGCCCTCGCTGGCTTAAATCAAAATAGGATTCTTCCTATTCCGTGCTTTTATAGACTCTTCTCGTGGAAGAGTTGAGAAATCTTTTTTAGTTTCCTTCTTGATTTCTTTCCTCAGGAAGCCTATCCTTGGGGATTGTAGCATCTTCCCACACTAATTCCCTATCTCATTTCTCCGTCCATCCACCTCTGCTAGTTTAGGTACGGTCCTAGATCTCTATAATCTGCTACAATTCTAATGTTGCTCCGTTAAGCCTTACTAGTTATCAGCCTAATCGTTCCTTTTATTTTCCCCCATTAACTTAGTCTTTTCTAGGGTATGTTGATTTTCTTTTGTTAATGTTGAAGGATACTGTGGTTATATTTGATATCATATATATAAAACCACAATTTACATGTTGATGACATTAAAAATATAATATATTGTAATTTCCTTTTCACTTCTATGGCTATAGCCATTGTCGGATTTATTTTTATATGTATTTATACAATTAGATTTGAAACAATAAGGATTTTCAAATGTTTCAAAATTTTCTTTTGTTTCGTAAAATATATCCTTTCTTATAGGTCAGGCGTGACTAGCACTTTTGCTTTTGTCGTGCCTACTTGGCTAACCTTTTTCTCTTCTGAACTCTTTCCCATTTCGAACGTTTCCACTTATCAACGAATCACGAACATGAACTGTTGATGCTTTCGTTTACTCTTGTTGTTGCACAATGTTCGTAGTGTTGTGTTACTACACTGCTTGCATCATTATGCGGTTGCAAGGATTTGCGATTATGCAGGTGATGCATCTGGAAGAAAGAGGTATCTAATAATATATCCTGTCCATAAATTATGAAACGCACTCCCTGGTTACCAAATATTAAATGGTTTGTATAGAATATTCAATAACAAAGTCTCTATGAGTCTTAGAAGTTATTATTTGAAATGAAAAAACAGTTAATATTATTGTTTCTTGTTATTTTTATTTATACGCACACAACACGAATGATAACTATATTGTGGGTTTATAAGTGATATGCACTAAATAAAAAAATATTTTCTGCTTTGTCTACTTTGGGTAATGGTATTATGTTATCAAACAAGTTAAAGCACTGGCCATTTCAGGTCTTTAACTAAATTGGTAAAACAATGTCAGTGCCAAAGTAGACAAAACAAAAACCCGTTTGATCGTTGTTTACTCAAAAACATGTTTTTGAAATGGTGTGTTTCACTTGTAACCCCACGATATCTCAATGACTTTAGAAACTAATTAAAATATTTTAGTTTTTTTTTTTACTACAATAACCTTCCCATAATCCAGGTCTATAATAATTCAGTGATAACCTATAGCAATTCTTAGGTTTAGTAAATATGTTACTTAAGCAAAATGTACTTCCTTGAATCCCCACAGCATCTTGACTATATCCTTCACCTGCTTGTATAAAAATACAATTTATGTTTTTTTAATATTTAGCGCAACGGCCCAAGTTGTGCCCAGGCCTAATTAAGATCATAAGCCATCGCTGTTTATCTTGCATCCTTGCTTTTCCAACCTCTCACTCTCAGTCACCTCAGGCCGTCCTTGATGTTAATCAGCGACTAAAGCCTTGGTCTTCTTTACAACCTCTTCCTTGCCGAACATCATCTTTTGTAGCATCCTGTCTTATCATGTGGCCGAACCAAAATTTTTATATTAGGTATCATTATCATCATACTAGATATTCTTTTAATTATGTATGTATATTGCAACAACGTTGTTAAAAAACCACAGAATTTATAATTTTAGTGTCTGGAATGCGATATACTTTTCTAGGCTTTGGTTGTTATTCTGCTTATATACCCCTTAATAACTTCAGAACTATATTCTTTCTAGACCGAATGGTTGGATTTATCTATTTTTCCAGTTATGTGCTCTCTGTTTTTACTTCTAAATCAAATTGGCAAAAATGGATTATGATCTTAATTTAATGAACTGTACTTAATTTAAAACATTGCGTAATATTTATAAATAAATTTAAGTTATATTATTATATTGCATTACTGTATCATAGAATGATTTGATCAATTTACAGAATAGACGTTTAGTATGAAAAATCATTTAATCGTATATAGAGTGCTGTAAGTATTAAATTACGAATATATTTTTTTTTCCTGAAGCAGATATTCACTTCTGATTCATACATTTGTGGAAATTGGTTTTTTTCAATGATGCTAAAAGTTTTCCAATTTTGAATATGTTTTTGTCATACCTTAAAAAAAAAAAAAAAAGAAAGAAAGAAAGAAAAAAGACCGCCATCCACATGGTTCTCTAGCTCCAATTTTTACAGAGGTAAAATAGAACCGAATTGAAGAAGAAAAGAATAATGTGGAGGAAGGAACGTTCGAAGCAGGTAGTTGGCTCTTAAAATAGCAGGTTGTGTCCTCTAGGAGATTGAAGACTGTCAAATGGAGGAGCTAATAAGAGTAACCACAGCTCTTAGAGATGCTAATGTATGCAGGGACAGTGGGGGTGAGTCTATAGCCCACGGGTATTGGTGTCTACCTGGAGTTCGGGGCAGGGGGAGGAAGAAGTGGAGGAGTTCTGATCGCCAGTCTTCGAGGCCCTTCAAGATCATTCTTAAAAATATATCACAAAAAACAACCAAATACTTTCAGTATTCTTGTATTAGATTAATTTAAACTTATCAAGTCATACAAAACAGGGGATCGTAACTTGGTTTAATGTAAGACGGCCCGAGGAAAAGAAATTTGGGTAAAATACATTGTGGGTAAAATAAGGATTTTATGAGGAGGAAAAAACATAAATTGTTAACATCTGCAAAAAAAATAATAATAAATAAAAATAAAATTAAAACGTTGACTAATGAATTTTTTTTAGAGGTTGTAACTGATCCAAACACTTGAGGTACGCATGATGTCATAGAAAGATCAATACAATTAAGATTGATGAATTAATTGCCACTTCTATTGGAATATTTTATTTGAAAACAAATCTCGAATGTTGAACATCATGAGTTCTAGAATCATACCAATAATCTCAAAACATCAACACTTCGCTATATAGATTATATATCTGTGCCTCAAGGTATAGAGGCACTATATTTTTACCAAAATTTCATTATTCCTTATTATAGTTCACTTTTTTCACTTTATCTAGAGGTGTAGAATATCCTATAGAATGCCCTAGATTAATCAATTGTAAGGTGAATTACACACAAATTTAATAAATAGTTAGGGACTGAACTCCTTTAAAAATAAAATCGATTCAAACTGCTCTCTTCTAAAAGTAAGGAAATATGACATAGCTTTCATTCCTCCGAGGTACAAAATACTTATATTATATTATAATAATATAATTATTATTAGCGCATTCTCCACAAAAATGGAATTCGTTATGCAAATAACCTAATCAATTTTTTTTAGTTCTTCTTGTTCTTCCAATAGGTTTTCATTCTTTCCGAAAAGTCTTTTTTAAGTTCTTCCGACCACTTTCGGCTGTACTGTTTTTGTTTTGGGTGCTTTGATGTAACTTCTTATGTGTTTAATTTGTGTCTGAAGGGGTGTCTCTTTCTAAAATGTGAGTTGGTTTTATGTTTGCATTTTGGAGGTAATTTTGAATTTCACCCAAGATAGAAGGTGTGGAATTCTTAAGTGAGTGTATATATATATATATATATATATATATATATATATATATATATATATATATATATATATATATATATATATATATATATATATATATATATAAGTTAAGGATAGAAGGTACCAATATACATGTTAATCCTTAATGCTAACTCTGTAAACATTGGAAATGTATATATAGAGGATTTAAATGAGGAATAAATCAGTTGTTATCAAGCCGTTGTACGTGTATTATTTCATTCCTTTTTCTTTTTTTTTATCTTTTCACTCTCAGTGAACATAAGTGGTGCCGAAACCCGGGAACACGTAAGAGGAAATTCTTTACTATATTTTTTTTATATCTCTCTTTTCCTAGTGGTTCAGAGATAGATTCGCTTAGGAGAATTCAGTATTTTCACAAATTATTTTAATAAGCTAGCTGAAAATGACTGACATGCCACCTATACCAGCGCAGCCGCTGTCGGCGGCACACGCGAATATACTGGAACTGTTGAAAATTAAAACGGCCACAGCACAAGACCTGAGGAGAGTGATTTCTGACCTTGAAGGGTATGGAGAAATCGGAGAATTGAATCACTTCCTCAAGGGTGGGGACAGGTTATTGGCTAGAATAGATGCAAAAGCCGCAGATAACCTATTGGATCAAGTAGATGCCAACACCCTCAGGGCCGCTTTAGTATGCAGGGTAAAAAGAAGTGTACTGAACCATATCCAAGCGGATGAAGACACGCCTTGGGTAATAGTTAAAGAGAGGCTGAAGAAAGCATATGGAGGTGGGCGGTGGTCCCCAGAAGAAGACATATTTCAGATGTTCCGCGAAACGAAGCGGTCCTACCAGTCGAACGGGCGCTATGCGGGCACTCTGATCGTCCACTACAACCGAATAACGGAGAAGATGAGAGAGACGGAAGAGCGAGGACAAGTGGAAGCGAAGATGACATTTCTGTCCACCATCCTGAAGGTGCAACTAGCACGGGAAACCGGAAAGAAAGAAGGTCTGCCCAGGGAGAAATCGTTCCTAGAGTGTGCCCAGGAGATGGCCGACGCTGGAGCCAGAGACGAAGAGTTCCGGAGAAAAGACGAGGAGGAGAACAGCTGGACCAGAGTGGTTAACAGAAGAAGGAGCGATAAGAGAAGCTACGGCGTGGAAATGAACGAGACGAGCTCCGGGAGAAGAGACAAACCGTGGAGGCCAGAGGGACGTCGAGACACAGAGAGGAGGAGCGGAAGGAGAGAAGAAAGACGCTGTCACGGATGTGGGAAGACCGGACACCTAGTAGCTCGTTGCCCGCGAACAAAATGTTTCGAGTGCGGCACAGAAGGGCATATAGCTAGACAATGTCCATATATGAGTAGGCGCAAGGACAGGTATCAGGGCGAACCCATGGAGGTAAACGCGCAGAGAGTATGGCGTCAGAGAGAGGTCCCAGTAGAGTCGGCAAGCTCGTCCGAGTCGTCAGAATCAGAGGAGGAGAGGAGCGAACCAGGAGATACGGAAGAAGGAAGGAGGAAGGAGAAACCAAGGAGCGCAGGCAGAGGAACGCGGACGGAGAGAAGGGCGCTACAGGAAGAATGAGGGGAGTGCGCTTCGAGGGGCAACCGCGCAGTATTAAACAACATAGAGGGAGCGAGAGGTAGGTTGCCTATCATCAGAGTCACCGGTGGAGTAAAGTGTTTAGTGGATACGGGTAGCTCAAATACCATCATGAGCCGAGAAGCGGTAGAGGCATTCTGTAAGGGAGAGAGGAGACCCCAAACGCAGGTATGTAACTGCAGACTAATTACGCTAAACGGACCGTGTAGGACAGAGGGGGAAATAGAACTGGAACTGACAAAATGGGGGGAGAAAAGGGGTAAACTGAGGGTACATGTGGTGGAAAAGATGCCGCGGGAGTACGGGGCGATCATAGGGTGTGATCTCTTAGAGACGCTAGGGGCGCGAGTGAGGGTGAGGAACGGGAAATGGACGGTGCACATGGGGGGACACAAATATCGGGGAAGGAAGGGAACAACCGACGAACACGGAATGATAGGGGTGGTGGCACAGTCAGAGGATTGGCGACAGGTAATCATGAGGGAATACCGGGATGTTTTCTTCAGGGAAGGAGAACCTCTGAGCGCAACAGGGGAAACGGTGCATGAGATCCCGTTGAAACAGGAACGCGTGGTATATGTAAAGGAAAGGAGGTACCCTCAAGCTCTGAGGCAACATATCCGCGAGGAACTTGATAATCTGAGAAAACAGGGAATCATTGTGGATAGCACCTCACCCTATAACAGTCCATTGTGGATAGTCAAAAAGAAGAGTGATGGGGGGAAGGGACAAGAGAAATACAGAGTAGTGGTGGACTTCAGGAAACTGAACGACAACACGTTGGACGAAAAAATACCCAATACCGAGACTGGACGATATACTGGACAGACTGGGAGGAGCAACTATATTCTCAACTCTGGATCTTAAAGCAGGTTACCATCAAATTAAGATGCACCCCAAGGACAGGCAGGCAAAAAACGGCGTTCACCTTTGAGAGGGGACACTTCGAGTTCACGAGGATGCCTTTCGGGCTGAAGAACGCGCCGGTGACATTCCAGAGGTTAATGGATGAATTCCTTAGAGGGTTGGACGAGAACGTTTGTCAAGTGTACATGGACGACCTGTTGGTTTTTAGCAAAGACGAAAGGAAGCATGTCGATGACTTACGAACTGTGTTTAAACGACTAAGGGAATTCGGCCTGAAACTATCACCGGAAAAGTCCAGATTAGGGATGGAGGAAATTACGTTTCTGGGGCACAAGATATCGCGGGAGGGGATACAACCGGACCGGGCTAAAGTTGAGGCGATCCAAAAAATGGCAATCCCCACAGACGCAAAGGGTATCCGGAGACTGATGGGTACGCTGAATTATTACAGAAGGTTCATTCCGGAGATGGCGCAATATTTAGTACCCTTGAATAATCTACTAAAGAAAGGGAAAAAAATTGTAATAACGCCGGAAATCGAAGATAAGGTCCGAAAGTGTAGGGAGCGCCTTCAAGCAGAGCCGATTCTAGCATTCCCAGACTTTACCAAACAGTTCACGATAACCACGGACGCAAGCGAATATGCACTGGGGGCGGTTCTATCACAAGAAGGGGAAAGGGGCGAGCGGCCGGTAGCATATGCCAGTAGACGCCTTACCGAAGCAGAGACAAGGTATAGTGCGGTGGAAAGGGAACTGTTAGGGGTAATTTGGGCGATAGAACATTTTAGGCCGTACGTGTTTGGACGCAAATTTACAGTACAGACGGACCACAGACCTTTACTTTGGGTGGGGAAAATAAAGGAGTCGTCGGCACGGGTCACCCGGTGGAAGGAGTACCTGAGGCAGTACAATATGGAGATCGCCTATAAACCCGGACGGGAAAACGTTGTAGCCGATTGGCTATCCCGAGCGATTCAGGTGAACGCGATCGAGAGAGAGGAAGGGGAATATTCAGGCGGTATTCGGGGATTCATCAGGGAATGGACACCGGAGGGAGAGGGCCTACAGGCAACACAGGACGAGACTGAGGAACAGGACGATGCAGAGTCGAGTGCGTCAGGGAACAGACCGACAGACATGGAAGAGGACGATACCATTATCAACAGCAAAAAAGACGACAAATAATTTGGAAAACCAGGACTCAAGGGCTAATGAAGATCGAATATTCGTCTTACGCCGGGTGTTCCATTACAACCATTTGGTCTCAGCCAGGGGTTAGGGAGGATCAAATCATAAAGGTGTTTAATGATTCCTCGAAACCAGGAAAGAGCTACCATTTGTACGTGGGGAATAACACGGTATGGGACAAAATCCGGCGGATGTGGCAGGAAGAAAAGATTGGGGTCGATCGGAATTTCACCAGGTGCACCAAAATCGGAGAAACTGTCAGGGAACCGGATAAGCAAAAGGAGGTCATACTGGCGTACCACCAAGGAAAGACCAATCATAGGGGCATAAATGAAACGTTCCAGGCACTCCTGCGGCGATATTACTGGAAAAACATGAAGAAGACGATTGAGGGGGTAATAGCCGAATGCGAGGTGTGCCAGACGACGAAATATGATAGACACCCACCAACGGGACTGCGGGAAGTAACTAGGACGCCATCGGGACCACTAAGTGAGCTGCAAATGGACACGTTCACCTGGAAAGGAGAAAAAGTGGGTGACGATGATCGACATTTTTAGCAAGCTGGCGATGGCGTACTGGATCCAGGAACGGACGGCAGAAGCGATCGTACAGGCTGTGCACACGTGGTTTCTGTTCTACGGGGTACCCGATAGAATCTCGTCAGACGGAGGGCGAGAATTTGATAACGGGAAGCTACGGGAAGAGCTCAAACGGGTGGACGTGGAATGGCATAAAAATACGCCAGGACACCCCAAAAGCCGAGGAGACGTGGAGAGGCTGCACAGCACACTTAGCGACCACCTGCGGATTTTTCACCAGGAAAAAGGACTGGAACCTATTGAAGCAATGCCGAAAGCAATAGTAGCATACAACCATTCGGTGCACGCTGCGACGGGATTTACACCATTCGAGATACTCTTTGGTCCGCGGGAGAGGCGGCGGGACGAACGTATCACGGAAGTGGACCCGGACATAGGGGACAGCATAGAAGCGAATCGGATTGCGGTGGGAAAAATTCGCAAGAAGGTGGGTGCAAAAATCGCGGCGGATAAGAGTAAGCGGGGTGGAGCGGGAAAATCTGGAGGTGACGGACGGGATGGGAAGGATAAAGATTGGGACAAAAGTGTACCGGAAAATCGTTTCGAATAGGGGAAAAGAAATACAGCGTTACGAGGGACCGTACAAGGTAGTCACTATTCGGGAACATAATGTGGTTACTATACAGGACGTACATGACCCAGGAAGACGACGGACGGTACACTTGGAACAGTTAAAAATTCCCAGAAGTACAACAACATAAACACGACATGGACGAGGTATCCTCTCTCCCACTGCCTTGGGAGAGGCTCAGGAGGGATACGACGTTGTATATCAGGTCGTAAAATAATCTTTTGATAGTGTTGTTAAGTGTTAATTTTAGTTTGAGTGCTTAAGAAGAATTATTTTGTGTTTTGTTTTTTTTTCAAAGTGGTAAATTTTTGGTTATTAAGTGTTACTTTTAATTGGTGTGCTTTCTGTTCATGAGATAAAGTATGTTTTTTTTTGGTTTATTGTTTTGTTTTTTTGAATTGTAAATATGTTTTAGTTCTTAAGGAGTTTACGAGGACTGGTCGTAAACTGGCAGGGGGGAGTTAAGGATAGAAGGTACCAATATACATGTTAATCCTTAATGCTAACTCTGTAAACATTGGAAATGTATATATAGAGGATTTAAATGAGGAATAAATCAGTTGTTATCAAGCCGTTGTACGTGTATTATTTCATTCCTTTTTCTTTTTTTTATCTTTTCACTCTCAGTGAACATAAGTTATATATATATATATATATATATATATATATATATATATATATAATATATATATATATATATATATATATATATATATATACACATTTATATATATATACATATACAATTTTTTAAAATTTAAGATGATAAATCAAAGATGTTGATACTCAGCTAAGAAGGCAAAATGAAAAGGGCTTCTGAAAGATATCAAGATTTAAAGCAGATGGAGTGTTGAGAGGCAAAAGGGTCTGGTAAAGATGGGTTGTCCTCAAGGTTTCCCATACGTCTAGTTTTTTTTTTTTTTTCTTGTTCCTACTACGAATTTAAAATGTCTATCGGGAATGTTTATCTGATCATTAAAGCAAAATTTTGGATTTTTAAAAAATGATTTTATTATGTGTAATGATTCGTAGATATTTAATTTCAAACTATTTTCTACTTGATGTATTAGTTTTACTTCCGAGTCTTTGTAGAATTTATGTATATGAATTGTTTTCATTTAAATTTATAGCGAAGTTTTATCTATTTAGAAAACAAAAATTTCATTAAATCAGTTATTTTGCGTATAAACTTTTTATTTCTTCATTAAGAAACTTATAACATCATTCCATCCTTTCTTCCTTTAACAATGCAATCATCTTGAAATTTCTTATTAACCTGATATAGGACCCCCCATGCCATATGTGATATGTTACGTTCGAGCTCACAACAAATAACAAATTATGAAATTTTATAATCTTTATTATTGGATGAATTGTTTGGAAGATGACGTGGAAAGAGTTCCTGGTGAAAAGATTGAGTCGTCACCGCTTTGGCAGCTGGAGATTGAAGAAGCAGCAAGTTACAGTTGTCTTGGACTCTTGCGGTTGTGGCCACCACGCCCACCAGGTCCGTCAGGTGGACTTTGATGTAGCCGACGATACAATGAGGTGTCGTAATTACCATAATCTCAGGAAGAGCATCAGTATCAAGGGAAAATTTTCGTTTAATTAAAAATCCGTAATTAATAATAAACGTTTCGTTCGTTTAGGATTTATTCAATAAAAATTTAACTTCAGTCACAATGAGAAAATATAGATCTCGATTCGATTTCATATATTTTCTTTCTGAGTACTTTCAGAAATTTTACTACCTGGAAAAAAATGGTTAATACTACAAAAAAATTGTTTTACAATAGTTTGTTATGTACTTAATTATAATAAAAAGGTTTAGCGCCTTTTCGATGCACTACCAACCTCTGACCACAAACCTCTCTCCGTGACACCATAATAATAATTATTATTATAGATTAATTATTGTAAATATTATTTAATGTATTGTATAGATATTGCATGAAATTAAAATATATTGTTATTAATATATGATATAGTACGAATACAACCGAAGAGGGGAGTGCGTCTTGGACCTCTGGTGGAGGGACAGCTTAAACAGGACCGACACTAACAGGTTTACCATTCCTTTCGACACATATGTCGTCCATGAAATACCATGGTACATGCGTTGTGAGTGTTATTTATATATTATATATTTTTTAAATTAATTATGAAATTTAAGATTAAGTATGGAATAATTTCGACATGGAGAAAGTAATGAATATTTAGTGAAGAAATATCATTATAGATAAAGGTGTGTCCCATTTCACAGAATATATGACGATTACTCGACTACATTTTTGCTATGGAAAGAAGTTGCCTGAGCAGCAGCTTCATTTCAGGAGATCCTTTGGCGACCTTGTAGTCTTTTACATCGGTAGATTTAGCTTCTATTGAGAGAATTTGAACCAGCTTTTCGAGTTGTTAATGGACATACCGTTCCGCAGTAGATCCTCCTCCCATTCCACCATTGCCTTTTTCGAATCTGCAGTTAGGGCCAGATCCGTCGAGAGCATCACCGGGTCCCGGGCACATATATTTGTCCCCTAAATGATATGAAAAAGTCTTGAACAAAGGCAAATCATAAAAAATAAAATAAAAACGAATACGAGTGTTTGGTCACAAATAAATTAGGATGACTAAATGTAAAAATATGATTGATTTGCTCATTATACCATACTGTGATTCATCCTTCGATTTTCATCCAAGTAAAGTTCGTACATAAACATTTAATATTCTGGTTTTCCGTTGTTTTTTTTTTTGTGGTAGTTTTTATATTGATATATTCGTAAATGTAAATTTAAAAATCTGAAAGAAAACTTAAAAAAAAAAAAAATTATTCGAGGTCATTTCCAAACAAATACATTATACCAATCAAACTAATTTTTCTTTTCTGTTGAGTGGGTAATCGTAAACTCGATGGATTACTCAACAATGCGATTAACGGCTATTTTCATTTCGTTAACTAATAATTATTATTAACTTGTAAATCTAATTGATAAAGAAAACTATCGAATATAAAGTGTGTATTTTTTTTTTTTGCATGAGTACCCGGGGATTTTGCCGACCCCATATCCACCCTATCAACGGCCCTAGTTAGAACTATATTGTACGCATATAAGAAATACTTTTAGAGGATTGTCCGCATTTTACATTCATCTATTGCAGTCCATGGTATACGCTTGCATATCTTTTGCATCATAGGAGATCGCTGAGGCTGTCCTCCTGACTGACTTCTGTGTCAATGGAAAACGGTTCAGATTCTTTGCCATTAATACTTATGACTACCTTCGCATTGCTGTTCGTCGATGAAATTAATTTTCTAAAATATAATTTTTTTTTTAGATCTATCTGCCAATCAACCATTGACAGTAAATTAAAAAAACAAAAAAACAACTTCATTATAGATGATCCTGATACCCAAATATTATTAAAATATTAATCAATTTTTTTTCAGTCGACTACAGAAAAGCAGATATGTTGCTGAACAAGAAATGCGACTCGCCAGACCTGGACGTCATCGAGAATTGCGCCCCTGTTGATTGCCACGCCAAGTACGACGGTAACAAGAACTACTTCAGCTGGGCAGATATGCTCTGTGTGCCCTCCCCCACCTGCTATTCTGATCCTAATAAGGACCTCCCTGATGTGGTGAGGATGGGCTGCCAATATCTTAGCTTTTATTTTCACCGATAACAAATACAAAAAAAAAATATAAAACTATTCACGATTAAATTAATGTTGTTAGCGGATGCCAGGAGGTATACTGAACTTTATCTCACCATTAATGGCATCCCATTAAAATTAATAAGGCAAACAGAATTTACGTTAAGAGATAGTGTTGGCAGAATAAAAATAACTAGGAAATTGGACCAACCTTTTGCAGTAAAATCAGGAGTTAGACAAGGTAATCCCCTTTAACCACTCTTATTTAACACCGCGCTCCAAATTATAGTAAAAAAAGCAGAGCTCAATCAATCGCAGAGTATTTATAGTAAAATGTGTCAGTTGCTTGGTAATGCGGATGATATAGCTGTGATATAGTTGGGCTGTCCCTTATGAGGTCCAAAGAAGGGTTGGAAAGAGTAGCGGAAAGAATAGGACTGTACATAAATGAAGAAAAAACGAAAATTATGATTCTACAGAAGAAAACTCCCCTAGGCCTGTCAAAACAAAAGAGTTTTCCTCTACGTAGTGGGAAAATATTCGTTCCAACGAGTGTTTCTGAAGTCCATAGTAAATGATAGTTTAAACGAAGGGGAAGAAATACAATGCAGAAATACGTGGGCTAATAAAGTATTTTTCGCCCTAAGAGGTTTCCATCTGCAGAAAACTATTGAGCTGTGGTCACCAGAAGAAGTCAGACCGCACGGAAGATCAAGACGCCACTGATCGTGACGGTTGAGAGGGCCAAGGGCAGCTAGAAGCTCCTGTAGGGCTGTTAATATAATAATATCTCATTTTTGTCCATGAGGTACGCATAGGTGTCTTTTGTATCAGCTTTTAGTCACCTTGATAGTTGAATCTCAATCAGGCTACAGATTGATCAGTCTCTATCACTCAATCTATCACCTCTTGATAATACTGTGTCTGTCATTTCTTTCCAGGGGGTTCTAATCTGAGCTTCATCAAAGGTTTCTCTTGACTCATTGATTTAGGACTGCTTTTTGATACTGGAGAGCCAAATTTTAATGGCAAAACTGCTGCAGGAAAATGAATTACTCCATCTGGTCAATGAGAAAAACTACCTACCATTGTAAGAGAAGAAAACTGCAACTGAAATTTATATTGAAGTCATCGATTGAATTGTTAGAAGTCAAAGAAGAATAAAATGAATATCCCCTGTACACCACTATTGGTGGGGGGAACTAATCTGTCCAATCGTCCTATCGATCCTCGTATTTTTGTATTTGTATCCTGTATTTTTCACATTTATTTATTTATTTAATTTTGTTCTTTTGCCTTATATTTAAATTTGAAGTCATTTAGAATAGAAAGAAAACTTCATTCTGAGACAAAGTCCCTTAAAAATAGCATTGCATAACTCGAAATAAAATCATGTCCGGCCTAGAAATTTTTAAAGTAAAATAAAATAAATGGAAATGAAAATATATTTACATAAGAAAAAAATATTAGTTTTTTAAGATTTTTTTTTTTTTTTACTGTTATTTAATTTCTACTATTGTTGTCTAGCACAAGTATTATGCCCGCATTTTAAATACGATAAGATCTGCTATTACTTTCTTCATTATAATTATTCTCAAGGGGCAATGACCCCAGAATAAAATTTACTTTCATTTCATTTTATCATTGAATGACAGCTACTAAGAGATGGTATCCTCGTTCTAACCAGCGTATAGTTGTCAGGAATCATTTCGCGGGATCATCAAGAAAACAAATCAACTGTCACCGACTTAGCCAAGAGCTACTTGCAAAAGTAGATTGGAAATTTTCGATATTAAAGGAAAAGATTTTTCATTTCCTGTATGAATTTCTACTACGGTGACTATACCAAATTTTGCTTCAGTTAAACATCCCACCCGAAGAACCCCTCCGTTAAGTCGCTTGGGTCGTTTGTGTTTTATGTTTTCCTTTTCGGTGTATACACAGATTAGTTAATTTGTTATCTTTCCCTGTAACCTGCTCTTTATTAGTCGGAGTAAATTTTACTTGAAAACAGCTTCAGCAAACAGAAGAAAATCCAAAATGTTTTGAAGTAGTTAATTGCCATCACTGGAATCATACAAATTGTAAGTTAAAAAAATGTATGTAAATACATTTTGCAAACCTTTCGTTTTAATTTTAGTAATTTTTCACCATCCTCTTATTTAGTTTTCTCATATAAATTTCGATGGCCCGAGTTTTCAATAGATCGAGGTTCCGTCCCGTGGTGGAGACTTCAGTATTTTGTTTCGTCTTTGTTACTTGGCAGTCTGGAAAGGTTTTCGGTATATTTAAAGAAAAAAAATACTACATTACAGCATATTTCGTATATTAGAACATTTTATTGATTTATTTATTAGTAAGCCGTATCTGACAGAAATGATTTGAATTTAAATTTAAGAAAAAATAATCATCACAAGGCAGTTTGTGCCGGTACCAAAATTTTTTGATTCTCTATACCGGTACCAAAAAATCGATTCATGCTTCTAGAAAGCGATACCTCGGTTTAAACATGATTACTACTGCAAAGCATGATCCAATAATAGAAGCAAACAAGATATATTGAAAAAACAATAGTTATTGGATATATATTCAATATAATAAGTTTACACACAGTTCAAACAATGAAAAAAAAAAAAAAATCATTTTACTTCTGGGATGAGAAAAACCCCTCTAAAATAACATAACATTGTTATGAAAATTTGATCTGTTATTAGAGGTAAAAAGAATAGTCTTTGTAACAGTTTATTTATTCATTTTTTCTTTTCGTTACGGAGTTGAATCTGTTTATAATAATTAAATAATTAGATAAAATAAAATGGCTGTCGGTATCGATCGGTTCCAACGAATCGACTTCAAATCATCGATTCTTTTTTCAAAAATCGACACATTCATATTTACTAGATTAATGCCTGCAAATATACAAGGATATATATTTTTAAACCATTTATTTTTTTATATATGAATGTAATATAATACATCTTGTAAATGTAATAAGACAATAATGACATGACTGTGAAGACATGACATGTGAATGACATGACTTTTGAGACACTACCTACTACCAATGCAGTTCCACATTAGAAGGTCCCGAGTCGATCTTATTTGAAGACACCTCGGAGGCTTATTACTCAGTGTTCTTTTTATTTATTTATTTATTATTATTATTATTTTTTAAAAGATAAGTGAATAAAAAATATTAAACTTATTTTTTGCATAAACCAGGCCTACTCGCCGAACTGCAACCTCTGCACCGATTTGGAATTCCCGATTGGAGATGAAGACATGGCAATTCTTTTGAGACCAATGGTGAACCTGGACGTTTTCGAATCGATGTCCCAAAGAAAGGTAAGAAAAAATATATTCTTATTACATAAATATATTTTATATTTTAAGCACTTATCAATTTTATATTTCGGGATTGATCATTCTACACGTTCATTAATATATATTGTATACATTCATACCCATTCAATTCATACGTTGTTTAGATAATAGTAATAGTAGTTGATTAATTAATTTGGCACGTTTCGTCTTTATTTCCAAGCCTTCTAGGTTATAAAATTATAAATGACTAAAACTAGAATTTTAAAATTTTAACCCGCCAAGGATTCGAACTCGCGACCTTTGGAGAGCGCTTTTTTGTTTTTGTGATATATTATAATCTTATAGCCTAGATGAAGGCTTGGAAATAAAGAGGAAACGAAGAATTATTATGTTTTGAAGTGATCGCAGCACCCAACACTATTATCCTGTAATAATAAAATGCTCTCACAAATATCGATTTTTATGTTTATATCTAGCTAAAGTGATTAACGTTCCCCCGGGTTCCTCCGTTGAGTACAGGACAAGTACACAACAGAACAGTGCACTATACACATACACTGACACACAGTATGTATGTACTGTCGGCAAAACAAATATTTGTGGCGGCCAAACCCTTTCGCTTCTTTGATATGTTTTTATTTCGAATGGTTTCTAAGACATATGATGCCTAAATAAGGACATACAATGTCTTAATTTTTATTAAGTAATATAAAATTTACTAATCATAAAGGAAATAACATAAATTATTTTCATTGCCTTGTAGGTTTCAATATCCCACTGCTTACGCTGCCACCATGGGACGATGGACGAGAGAGGGCTGTGGTGTTCCTGCGAGCCAGGGTGGTCCTCGGCCCAGGTACCGGAGGACTTCTCTGCCCAGAGGACACTCTTCACGCACATGTGCACCATTTACAGCGTCAATACCTTCTACGATGTCGCCTATCAGTTTGTTGTCCTCACCAAGCAACTTTGGGTCAATGAAAGCGTATCCTTATATTAATGTATACGCTAACTGGGACTCCATATGGACAAAAGTCGTAATCGGAATCCACATACAAGACTTAAAAGACAAGAAACTGTTCGTCGTTTTCGATTACTTCAACATTTACTTGCAAGCGTTCGAAGCTCGCAATTAATCACAAGAGACTTATTTACACGACAGTAATTAGACCCATTTTGATATACGGAGTTGAGCTTTTGACTTCATTAAATTTTCCTATTCTTCTCGGATCCAATCCTTATAATCCTAAATCCTTCGTAAAATCCTCATTATGCTTATTATACCACAAATAAACTTTTCCCTAAACGATCTAAATGTCTTATATATTACAGATTCGGTCCCAACAGTATACTTATCCTCCTATGCCAAGCTACTTTAAAACTCTAATCCTGTAGTCTCCCAACTTGCTTCTCACTCAAGATGATGGCCTAGGGACTTTCTAATGTAGATCATTTATTGAAGCGCTTCTAATGGGTAGTTCTTTACGAATAGTTGATATGCAATTGTAATAATTTTACCTCACATTGACTAATAAATAAAAAAATATATAATATAATAAAATATAAATAATATAATTTTCTGTACCTTTGATACCACTCCCTCATTTGTTTATTGAAACAGAGAACCGGTTGTTGAGCCTAGGATTAGCGTACGCCTTTGATTGAATTTAAACTGATGTGACCTATTACGAATTAACTATTGCTATGTCTATATATTTACTAAGCTTTGCCTGTCATCTTATCCCTTATGTATAAAAAGCTGAATGGGAGATCTACTTTTTTTTTTCTTTTTTTTTTAAATTATTTATTTCGCTATTGTTTGTTTATTTCGTTTAACGTCACTTTATGCTGCTATGGCTAATCGGACGATACTACGGTGGGAGTCCTAAATTTGCCTATCCAGGTATAATTAGGATAGGGATCTTTAACGAGTACCTGACATCGCACAGGCTCGGGACCCCCATTTTACGTCCCTTCCGAAGGACGGCATAGCTAAGGATTTTTACTCCCTTTAAAAAATCCTAAGGTCATCTTACAACAGCAACCCTCGATCTTGGGTTTAGTAGGTTGCTATGCTAACCACTACACAGCAGGTGACCCCCACATTGAGTAGATAGGTATATACATTTTTTATGTGCATAGCTAAGGATTTTTTACTCCCTTTAAAAAATCCTAAGGTCATCTGCCGAGCTGCGAACCCGTGATCTTGGGTTTAGTAGGTTGCTATGCTAACCACTACACCACAGGTGACCCCATATTTAGCTATTTTTACCCATAACAGGAAGAGTTGTTGAGTACTACTCTCCCTCATGGCTATCAGGCCAGGTTGTACATATATTGTCTGCTAATTCACGCATTACTAAGTTAGAAATGAAAGAAAAAAAAAGATCTCTATCTCGAGACAAATTTATTCAAATTTAATAAAGACCTTTGGAAAGTAAAATTCATGGCCCAAAATCTTCACTTCTTCACTTCTTATCTTAATCCAATAATTAACTTACTATATAACTTTAATGAGTAGAATATAGAAATTTTTATTTATTGAAATAATTAAAAAATACCCTTTATTTACTACTAGCAGTCTCCGTTCAATCCAAGTTTTATTTGTTTATTCATAAAAATCTGGAATTAAAGTATGCATTTGAGAATTATTTTCTCAATGATATTTTCACGCAGAGCTGTAATTGTTAACTCGCCACTGTTGCACTGATTAGGCGATTGAAGATTACGTAAAAGCATAATGTTAAATTGTAAAATTTCTAAAACTTCCTAGAACTTTGAAAATGATGTAGTTAAAATTTGGTCGAACTGGGCTCAGTAGTTTTACTATTGTAAACTCTATTGCAGAATGGTGCTAACTACATACTGGTAGATTTTCAAACTTTATGTCATCTATATGTCGCACCTCATCTTTTTTTAATAATTTAATGGAATATAAGTAAATGGTATTATCAATTTTAAGCTCTATATAATACTATAACTTATGTAGAATGGCACTCGCCACCTGTGTATATAATTTTTCATGCATAGCGTGATTAATTTTAGCGTAATTTTCAATGAATAAATTTGTTAAAATTATAAAAACTAAGGAAACAAATAACATAACAGTTTTTTTTTTTTTTTTACTGAATAATAGACACTTTTAGTTAAAATATTTACATTACTGACATCTTGGTACCTTTTTTAGTGAGGAATCATCAGTTTTTAAGATTATTAGGATTTAGTTGAAGAAATAATATTATCTACTGTTATTTTCCTATATCTCTATGTAGTTCTACCTCGCAGAGATAGCCTTTTTCATAGCTTTGGCTATCCTCCTATTATCCTGTTGGCTAGAGCTCTGCTTCCTGAAGCCACCCATTGACCAACCTAGCAAAAGCAAAGAAATTTGTGAAGACTCGAAATCACAGGAAGAGGATGTTCACTTCGAGAGTGATGGTACTGAAATAGTATGTTCGTCGTCAGATAACTGGTCTGACGATTTGAGCGATTTCGAATTCTCGGAATCTTCATTAGAGGAAGGAGAAGATTCTATGTCGGGTGAATCGAAACGTGTCACTTGGATGGAACAGACTAATTGGCAGTTAGGTCCTTCAGGAAATATCGAAGTACTTTACCCGGCAAAGCATACTATCAACAAACCAAGTTCTTTGTTCATTCCGAAGATTAGTTCCAAAGCATCCGTTAACAGTTGTAGCGAAAAGCAAAAAATTTTCGAAACTCACTTCAGGCTATTGGTATCGTTGCTGTTGCAGAGGCAGCCTAATACGGACGCTCGTGAACACATCGATTGGATATTCAAAAACTGTCCTACTTATCAGAAGCGACTAGTTATTAGGTTCATGAAATCATTCGGCATGGATGTAGATAGGCAAGGCAACTTGATCGGTTTTACCCCAAGAGGCAACATTACCAGAAGCGGCAGTGGATTTAAGAAAAATAAGAAAAAGAAAACTTGTCATTTGAGACCTAAGAAGAAACATAAGGTTTACCAATGCCGGCAGAAAAAGAGGTGGAGCAGAAAGTCGTCATTGATTGCACTGAGGCCTCATAGAGGAGATCCCGAAGGTGTCTCCGACACTGAAAGGAACTTGACGATATCCCCAGACTACCGCGATATACTGAGGTCTGTCCTATCCAAATGTCTCCGCACCTCAGCGTCAGATTTAATCATTCATCAGACCGAAACCCAGAAAGATGGTCAACCGGAGGAGAAAAGACCACCACTGGAAGAGGAACAACCTGAGATACCAAAGTGTAGCTCACACATCGACGCACTGCCAGCCCTTGATATCAGTTCTAGACAAGCCAGTTCTATATTGCAGAAAGCAAACGCAATGCAGTGTATGACCCTGCGTCCAAAGAAACCATCCATGACAATCGATTTACCTGGGTACGCCAAACATCTCAAACATATACGAAATATGAAAAGGAGTTATTGGCAGTTCCTAGAGGAAATACCTAGGTCTGTGTCCCGTTATTCAAGTCACGAATCTAATATTTGTTCCAGAATGACAGCCTTGGATCATATTCATCATAAAATAACGGAGCAAGTAATGCGAAAACTGGCGTCATTGGAGGAACGATATCGAGGAATCTTATCAAATGAGAGCAAATGGTAATTTTTATTTTAATGACAATCATAAATTACCAATTTCTTAGTTTTATAAAACCACTTCCAATAATCGATATACAGTAAGGCGATCATTGGCAATTATAGGTCAGTACTGTAGGTTTAAAGTCCATACGTCTGTACCAATCCAACAACAGCTATATCATTACCAATATTAAATTTGTTTAAAAGAAATAAAATATTTAATCTCTTTAGATTTTCAGGTTCTTTTTGTCGTTTGTTGACGTTATTTCTCAGATTCTCAGAAAAAATGTTTAGGTTCCCAATCTCTGTCGTTTAACCTTGAATCTTTCTAGGGAAGGCAATCAATTCTGTACTCAATGCAGAATTCACATTGCTAAAATACAAGAAGTCCCGATAACAATAAACTTTTAATTAATTTATCTAAAACAGATTAAAAGTCTAAACCCAATAAAATTGAAGATAATATTTCGTTCTATATAGTTTCCAACCTCTTTAATCGATCCCTTGTTTAAAAATTGAAAAACACTTATCGTCTGGCAGCGATATAAGCAGCATCTTGGTATACCTCAGAACCATGGGGATTCGATTTTATTTGTTTATTTCGTTTAACGTCACTTTATGCTGCTATGGCTAATCGGACTATGCTACAGCGGGAGTCCTAAATTTTGCCTATCCAGGTATAATTAGGATAGGGATCTTTAACGAGTACCTGACATCGCACAGGCTCTGGACCCTTTGCTGGAAGTCTCATAATCTCCGTTGTGTGGTATAATCGACTATCACGAAAGTCCTTGTGCAAAACCATAGCATTATTTCACTTTACATATTTCAAACATTATTGAACTATAATCTTCAGAGTAAATTCCACTGTTTTCACCTAATCTGCCAGTGATTGATCTTAATACCAGTTCCACTCCTTTGGTTTTAAGAAAAAGAACTCTTCATGTCTAATTTTTTTGTCCTCAATAATTATCAAGGATAATATTTTTGAATGAACGAGTCATTGATCAAAACAAACCATAATACGATGGTGAAATATCTAGATGAGGCAAAACGCAGGATGAGGCAAACAGTTTACTCCTTGCAGTTCTGATAATTTATCCTTCGAAGTTTCACCAAACAGTAAGCATCAGTTATTTTCCAAACCGATCTAAAAAAAAAGTGCGTTATTATTTCGGTGGATTACTGACTCTTTCTATAGCACTAATTTCTTCTGCGTCTACCTAGCATTTAGACCTTTCTTTTCAGATTGCACGTGCGATAGAAACATGTTAAGGAACTCATAAAACCAACTCATTACACAAGGAATTCAAGGATCAGTAAATGTAAACATTAACATGAATAGAAGAAATATAAATATTCTACAATCCAAAAAATATCCATGTTCCTAGTTGTGCAGATAGAAAATTATCACTGGCACCGCAGTGTACTCAAACTCAAAACTTAACTGACAACAGCTAGTTCATGAAGTTTTGAGAACTAATTATCCCGCTTTGGTGAACACGAACCAAGCCTTTGTTCAATACGACTGCACTTATTTTTTATTTGGCCATGGAAAAAATATCGGAACTATAAGGATACGTCAAATGACTCATTTTTAAAAAAAAAATTCATATCTTTGATAATTAAAAGGAAGTAAAAATTTCTTGTGAAGCGCGCTTTGCATCAAAAGCAAAGGAGTTTTATAGGCATCATATTCAGTTACTAGCAGAAGTATGGGTGAAAGTAGTTGAAAACAATGGACTGTACTTCGAAAAGTAGTATTTAATAGTTTTAAAAAAATGTAATTTGAAATAAAGCTATTGTCGTGAACCCCGGGGGATTTTTATAACAACCATTGTCGATATTAAATTACGTTTGTAAAACTTTATAGCAGAATAAATATCTATTTGCATATAAATCGATGGGATATTTTTAAGAATAAAGTCCAACCGATCGCCGATCTCCTTGGTAGCTTTCAGCAGTTCTAGAGATAGCTCAGTTTTCTTCAACTACTTCTATATCATACATATGTATTATATATATATATATATATATATATATATATATATATATATATATATATATATATACATGTATATATACTATTTTTCATAGAACTCTCATGCATGGTTCAACCAAATTAGGTTGGCCACACTATCGTAACCAAGAGGTAAGTCTGAAGTAAACTATATTGATGGGTAGGTTATAAAAATAAAAGCTTAAGTTAATAACCAACAAAAAAGATGAATGAGTACACAAAAATGTTAACATGGTCATATGACGATTTAAATGAAAAGAATGTTATACCAAAATAAAATTTGGTTATCATAAGGAATAGAACTGTTGTTCTTAATGAATAATTATCAAAAACGTTACTTTAGTTTAAGAATTTTTCTTATGATATAACTAAAATACTATAGCTAAGGTATATGATTATTTTTATCAAATAAATTAAATAATATTGATTTATGTAAATGCGATTTCAATGTTTCAGGGAAGTCCGCGGATTGGTTACACAGAACATTACAGGCTTAGTTCAGAACTTCTCGGGTCATATTCCGCTAAATGAAGAAAAAACATTCTTGAAGTTTTTCATGAATCTGGTTCACTTTTTATTTTTGATGTCTTGTAAGAGGGAGACAATGAGTAAGATAATGAGAACCTTCGGGTGCCGCAGACACAGAAGGGAGATGCGGTTGCACCCTCACGCCTGCTTGTTCCTCTGCTACCTCCAGCCGATATTGTTCAAGTTCTGGAGGATAGTAGAAGTCGAGAGGTTACTCCTGGAGTACTTCGTCATCGAGTATCCGCAGCACACTTGTCTCAGTTTCATAACCAACCTGAAGAAAACAACCAAATTCAGGATTTGTCTCTACCTTCACATATACAAGATATTGGCCATGATCATCAACATGGAAGGGATGAAGGAGCCCTACAGGAAAAAGTTTTTGTTGCACATCAACATCTTGGAAAGGAACCTGGCCAGGTTCTTAAAGGACATGGAGAAATTTCAAAATAAGCAGAGTGGTGTAAAGCCATCTTATATATTAGCAGGTGGGCTGCTAAGCATCCTAGAAGTACTACACTACTTCATGGTGCAGTCCTTATATAAAATGTGCCTTCTTCACGCGGATGAGAACGTTCCATAGAAGAGGACCTTCCATGGTTGAAGTGTGACGATTATGGGGAAGTCTCTGGAAGTACGAGGATCGCTGTGAAGAACTGGACATGGGCCAAGATATTAAAGTGAGATCATGACCGATACTTCAATGGATATAAACAATAAATATGCCTTAATTAACCTATTTTCTATTTCTATCATTTTTCGAGCCATTTTTATATTATTACCATTAGATATAATTGTTTCATAACCGTTCTGTAGATGGTAGTAGAAAGTTTTTTATATTCTTCATATTATAACTTATAAGCTTATTTATAAATAAAGATCTTCATTTTAAGCGATAGAATTATTAAGATCTGTCTTTATTTACTTGAAGTACACTATGATGGAATAGAAGGATCGATACAAGTAGGATGGATAAATTATTTGCCACTTCTATTGGAGTTTTTAATATGTAACTAATGGGTCAGCTGCTTTTGACTCTGTTTCTCCTACGAATACGAAATAAAAATTTTAACCTGGATTTGACCAATCTTGCTCGATCTCTCTCGGCTGTTGTGTATAAAAAATTACTCTTCTTTCGAAATAAACAATACAATCATAAAGGTAAGCGGAAAAAAAAAGGTACACAAGAGCACAGACTCTCAGCAGGATTAAGCTATTTAATTCGAAAATTTATCTCTTATAGAAAACTGAATCACAAAAAAAAATAAAAAATACATATTGATGAGATTGCCAATTCTGCTTTGTGCATTTTAGCCCCTTACATGGCATTAAATACAAAAAGGGCTTTGGTGCACATGTGTAATTATTTTTTGGGATAAAATCACATAAGTGTTTCGTCAAAACCAGAACCAAGCTGAATTTGCTTATTCGGATTTTTACATTATATGCAGAATTTCATTTTAAATCAAAACTGGGGGGGGGGGGGCAGTTTGTATTTGAAGACTAATTTTGAAAGTTAAACATTCATCATTAGTTCTAAATACATAAAAAAAGTTTCAAAACATCAGACTTTTGCTACCTTGTCAAGTTTTGTGCCCTACAAATAACTTTAATAAAACAATAGAAATAAATAATTCAACACTAAGTGTAAATAAAATATTTTCATTGCACGAATAGGCATTCATTGGATTAAAAAATATGAGCATTCATTTTTTTTGTACTTGACGACTGTGGACGTTGACATTATATTAATAAATGTAAATTTTTCTCAGCTTAGGTCGTTGAATAATTGATTTAAATTGAAGGAGTGTGAATATAGTAGCGGTATGAATATGTATTAGTGCCACCATGTTACGGGAAAACCGCTGGTGCCTAGATTACTATCGAGCTTCCTCCAGAATTACCCCGTCCGCTTCCTCCACGTTACATCTCTTTATTCATTTGTCATTGTGTATGTGCTGTAATTATCCATTGAATTTTCAAGAAATTACCACGATAACCTTCAAGAGTGTGGAAAAATGTTCATCTGCATATCGTCACGTGTTAATAAGATACAT
The DNA here is from genome assembly GCA_003667255.2 of Euschistus heros. Lineage (NCBI taxonomy): Eukaryota > Metazoa > Arthropoda > Insecta > Hemiptera > Pentatomidae > Euschistus > Euschistus heros. Next base: position 193,319 of record RCWM02000205.1, on the reverse strand, counting down.
TTTAGCAGACAACTCGGACAACGAAAATATTAATTTTAATCATTTATACTCGGAAGGTTAGCCTTACAGCACACATTTATTACAAAGTGGTGATTATAATGATGTTATTGTTTAGCATTAACATAAGAATTAAGATGACAATTGTTCACAAATGATGGGTTTGGTGGCTGGCTGAAGAGGTTATGCAACAAAACACAATTCTGCGTCATTTATTTTTAAAGATACCTATATATATTTTTTAAAATATTTTCATTAGCAGAACAATTTTACAAAGTTTTTAAAAATGTTTTTATATATTCAGATTTTGCTACCTAACACTTCTGCACATAAATTCTTCATCCAAAAGACTAGGTTGTATTTTTAAAAAAAATGTGAGATAACGCTTTTTTGAATTTTTTTTAAACATATATATATATATATATATATATATATCGCACCTATATTTGAAAAGTGACAACTCAAAAATCTGTTTAATTTTTTATTTATCTTCATGTTTAAGTGCAATAGTCATCAATGAAATTTCAAAAATGTACTTCAAATCCTACTTGATACACCTTACTTGTGGTTGGGATTAAAAGATAACTAAACTTTTGATATTGCATATAAGACTGAGAATTAAAATTTTTTTTAAAAATTTGGTTTTTGAGTTGTGTGACTTTAAAAATTACTTGAGCGTTATGTAGTTTATAAGCTAATTTCATTGTCCTTAATCTTTTAACGCCTCATTTCTCTTTATTCCCTTTTCTTTCTATAATACCAAGTCTCTTAGTGCATTTCGAAAAACTAAAAAATATGTCCTAGCTGCACAAATATAGTTCTCGAGGTTGTTTTTTTAAAATGAATATGTCTTTTGTTTGGGGATTATACTTTTTTGGTAACTTTTTTTTACATTCAAAAATATAACATTTTGACAGGCTCTAGCTCTGTTAGTGTTTTGTTCTATAACATTTGTTGATAGGACCCACCGTTTAGGAGATATATTCCTTTGAATGAAAAAAGCCGTTTTGTCTAAATTTTTTTAGTGTTTGGGCTTTTAGCTCTGTTGGTGTTGCTCAGTTCGAAAATTTAACGACAGTTTCCTCATCAGAAGCAGTAAATATAAATTATCCATCAACTATTGTTTTTCAGTAAGTGAGAAATTGAGCTTTTTCCATTAGTAGGTATCTCCTTTTCTGTTAACTTTTTAAAATAATTTTTAATGTATACTCTTAAAATAAGAGACCGGATTGTATTCGAAGTCAAACAGGAAACTCTGTGTTGGACTAAGCTCTTTAATTTTAGATAGCTACATAGTTTTTTTTTTCATTTCTACTTCCCTGATGTACGATTTGGTGTAAGTTTTATTAATAATAAGTGTTACTCGTTCTAACAGACAAACTTTGATATTTTCAATACCCAAAGCTTTTATAAACAATATTGCAATATATTAAAAAACAGGATAATAAACATTTACCAGGATCACGATATTGATTAAGCAGGCTTTTGTCCCACATTCAGTAAAATATATCAACTCCAATGTATTAACCAAGTTATTGAGACAATAATAGAATATGGCAGGAACGTCTATTTATGTATTATCGACTTTACAGAGAGATTTGACTCGATCAGGCATAAATATATTTGGGAAGCACTTCACGATTTTGGTGTAGGCGAACTATACATTGGCGTTGTAATCCAATTATATATTAAGGGAAAAACATCTATAGCATGGATTGTCTAATCCATCCAAGTAAGGAGATTATTTTTCTGTTCAATTGTGTTCTAAACAAATCGAGTAAAAAATCGAATAGGGTGAACTTGGGAATTTGTTGGATATCAGTCAATGGGAAAAAGCTGATAATTTTAAATATGTACTTTGTTGATTGCTGATGTTATATGTTTACTATCACTGAACATCTCTGGTCTCAGGAGAATGATGAAAGGAATAGTAGGAACAAACATGAAATATGGAATCATCATAAACCTAAATACATCATAAACCTATACAGCAATAACCTAAATAATGACCTATTCCATAGAAATACCAGTCTATTTAAACAATAATCAGCTAGAATAAATAGATTAGTACAACTATTTAGGACAAATATTAGCATTTAAAGCAAAAATGAATAAAGAAATCGATAGAAGAATAAAGCTGGGGTGGTGGAAATATTGGTCCCTGAAAAAAATTTTTAAAAGTAATTTAGCATTAGAACTTAAAGCCAAATTTGAATACTATGCAGATGAAGCTTTTAAGGAGTCTAAATTTTCTATAGATTTCGTTTTGTTTGATTATTTATTTTTTTTAATTTTGTGCCATGAATTATTATTAAAGTGTTACTATTTTAAAAGAAGTGATATTTGGAACTAATATCCTTTTTTGTTTCTGTCCAATAGCCAACTTCTCAAATCCAATTTATGGGAGAGGCTTTTGGACCTTTTTTTTAATTATTCTGAACTGGCAAAGTTCCCAAAGTAAAGTTTATTTTATTTTTTCATTATATTTTTAGGTCCAATCGCCTCCCTGCGTTGAAGCTCCAGCAATAATATCTTGTATGCTCTATCCACAGCCTAACCAACTCTATTTGTGTTATATTGTACATATTTATTCATTTTTTGGGGTTTGTAATCGTTCTACGTGTGTTTGTTTAGCAGCGCCGTAAATTTGTGATGCGTATGGCCATATAGAAAACACATATAGAGTATTTTCTTACATAGAATTAGGACATGTAGAAAAAAAAGAAAAAAAATGATATGTGAGTAACTAAAGTAAAGTAACATTGTAGGTGATTTAGATTATAGCTTATTTGAATAGTTCATTTAAATTTTAACTTTCCGACAAATATGTTAGACAATGGCCAAAAGGAACGAAACCCACAGGATTAAAACGGAAGAAAGAGTGACTTTTTAAAAAATGAAACGATTTAATTAATTTTCAAAAGGACAACAGTGGCGGAATATCCCCAGGTCGTTAAAAATGGTTAAATCCTGGCAGATCTCAAAATGGTGTCCTTACGTGCCCCGTGAAAAGGATTAAACAGGAAGAGAGAGTGTCCTTTTAAAACAATTTTCAAAAGGACAAAAATTTGTCAGGTAGGATTTGCAAATGATCTATCCTTCGACCGTCAAAAATCGTTAGGTCCTGCCATATCCTGGAACCAGTATCCTACAGCGGCTTTGGGCGTTATACGAAGATATGCACAAATATGTAATATTAAAATGCTGTACGTATGTAAGAGTTCTAGTAATTGTGTGCACTTCATTAATTTCTGTCTTATTTTTAATTTCGATTGTTTTCTGAATAGTGAGTACATTAGTTCCAGTCTCATAAAAATGAGGAGACCATCAATGAGCTAAAAAAAAAAAAACATTTTTCTTGATCAGCTGCTAAACCCTTGCGTTATAAATAGGTCATTATACAAGAGTTTTATTATAACATTTGAAAGCAATTTTATATATTAAACTAATAATCGAAATGAAACATGTCTAAACAGGTCCAACTGGAGTACTTGAGGTAAAAATAAAGTAATTTACAGACTAAATATTGCTCTTATTAAGCGTTCTCGGTGTTGGTATCCCTCAACCACTCAAGAGCCTTCTAAGAACGGGTACGCTGGTTAGCGGAGGTATCGGGGTTATTATGACCAAGAGTGGACTATTTTTCGGTCCGCCTAGGAACAAAATGAACCCTAATTTCCTCTGAGCTGTCAATCATTGATAAGTTGAGGGGAAAGGAGAAATTATTGTGACCGTGTAATTATTAAATATTTTCAAAACCCAGCCGATGTTTTTTCCCCTTATATCATTTATTCCCTTTTAAATTACATCCTGTTTTCCAGATACCATTAGAGAAAAAAATATAAATAAAAAATAGTTTCATCTTAAATTTTAATTGTTTAGTTCAATACAAATTGTTTTTTCGAAAAAGAGAGCGATTACCCTTCTCAAAATAGGGAATCTAGTAGGATCAAACATCAAATAGGAAATCTAGTAGGATCAAACTTCAAATAGGAATTCTAGTAGTATTTAACATTCTGACTTCTCTATACTATATCTTACCTCAACAATTAATTTTATTATTATTAATTTTTTTTTTTTTGAATGGCCAGAGCCGCCCTCTCGACAACAGATATGGGATTGCTGTAAGCAATTCAAATACTCGAAGAGCCAGCCGGACTCGTCCCAGGGCAGCAGGGCCACGGTACCAGTTGACCAGCGCTCCAGGGGACAGCCCTCCACTAACCAAAACGATGTTGGGGAGCATCGGACCACTGAAAGCAACCGGCGAAATGGCCGACTTAATGGATTCATTCTATTCAGAGTTAACGAGATGGGAATAAATATCTGTATCCTATTGCTGAATATAACAGAGTTATCAGGAACAAACGTCTTCGATGTTATATATTTTCTTGAGCCTATTATTCAACCAACTATAGAATACCATTAAACTTCACTGGTTTTTGTGTGGATACACAATATACTTGGGACTCTATTAACCGATGTTGTCGCGGCCGAGATAAGTTTGGATAACAAAATCGTGCTTTAATCAACAGTAATACATAAGCAAAAATAACGTAGGACAGTCTAAGTAATTTATCAATATCATCTTATGGCGCTTATGGTCCTTGCAGAACCCTGGCCTCCTCTACAATTCTCTACCATTCAGACCTATCCTCAGGTGCCCTTCTCCATCCTCTCACACCTAGAGTCTGAAGATCGTCCACCACATCTTCAACCCAACGAAGTCGAGGCGTTCCTTTCCGTTTCTTTCCACCCGGTTGTTACTCCAACACCATCTTAGGAAGCCTACTAGCTACCATTCTTTGCAAATGCCCTAGCCATCATATTCTGCCTATCTTATGCGGAATATAGAGTTTTCAGTTCTTCATTTGTCCTCATTCGCAAAAGATTCATTCCATATTTAGTTGGACGATATATTTTTCGTAGGATTTTCCTTTCCCACATGTTTAATACATTTTCCTCAAGTTATGTCAGGGTCCATGTCTCACTCCCGTACATAATAACCGGTTGAAGGATCGTTCGATAGACTCTTATTTTGAGATTGCTGGATACATTTCTAATTTGATAACTTTTCATTTGAGACCAATAGCACCTGCTTCTTGCTTTTATTTCTACTTTGATACTATTGTCCTAATTTATAATAGTATTCAGGTAATTAAACTTATTATCATTTAAGTAATTTATACATCGATTTAATACCAAAATCATACTTATCTTGTGTCCAGTATATATACCATTATATAAAAGGACAAGCTATTTTTCGTTTGTGATAACTAACCACGAAAACTACTAAATCAATCTCTACCAAATTTTAACCGCATTTTCTTCATAGTTCCAGTAAGGACTGATTTTCAGTTCATTACTTATTAAAATAGACCAAAAATTGAAAATTCACCGATTGGTAGCGAGCGCCATTCTACATGAGAGGTTACATAGGTACGATGTTATATAGAACTTGAAATTTATAATTTTAATCATTTGCAGTACGAAAAAAAAAATTAAATATGTGGTGCGCCATCAGGTTCCTAGTGAAGTTTAAAATAGACCGATTTAATTACGTAGCACCACTCCGCAATAGCGTTTACAATGGTAACACTACTGAACCTATCTGTACCAAATTTTGACTACATCATATTCATTGTTCTGGGATGGGTTAGCAATATTAATATTTACAATAAAAAAAATTTAAATGTACAATGTTGAGTGTCATAAACGAGGTTTTCCACACTGCTGTATAGTTCAATGATTAAAAATTAAAATCTGCCAAATAAAAATTATCACCAAATCAAAATGTCAATCCTTAGCTTGTCGATATTATGTGTAAAAAATGATTCATGGACCTTTACTTATAAGCACTGATAATGCAGCCCATGATTATCAGTAAGATTTTCTTAAAAACTCTAGTCCATCTGTATCACTGGATGGTTCTTGAAATAACCTTTTTGGTTTCTTATAATATGTGAGGAGGTTTCTTATAAAAACGTCAACATTCAAAGAAGGCTTCTAATTCCCCTTTTTGCAATGAGAAGTCGATTAGCGTAGACCACTTCGAAAACTGTTCTTCAAATAACTCTTCATGCTCCAATTTAAAAAACAAATTGTATTTTTAGTATCGATTTTAGTCCAAAAATTTCTATTTATCCTATTTTGATTAAATTAGGAGAAATCAAACATCATGGATAAAATTTTTAACCAAGCGAACGGTAAAAGACATCTCATTATTTAAAATGAAATAATAAAATATTCCTCACTAGATTTTGTGAGCCTAATTGGAACTCTGGAAGCACAAAATCTTTGAAGAATCCCATTCTCCTTACTGTATCAAAAATAAACTTATCTATAAAAATCTTAATGTCAAATATGTTCCTGATTTGGTCCAAATCATGTATCTAATCCATTCTTAATAAACTTTATTACCACTCAAAACCAAATAATCTATCAACTTGCTTCCCATCCAAGGCGTCAGAAAAAGTGCTATCAATCATTGGCAGTTACAAGCCAATGGTAGTTAAGAGCATTATCTTCACGTTTATTTGTTGTATTTTGTTTTGTATATCTTGTATTTCAACTATTTTTTTGGTATTTACAAATGTATGCATTATACACAAGTAAATTTGAAGAAAATGAATACAATGACATGTCTATAACATTTAAATAACTATTCACTAGTAGCACTTGAATAAACGTTTTATATTAGGGGGTCTCTGGGCCTTTTCCTTTTCAGACACCTCGAAGGATTTTCGGTAATTGAGTGTGGGGCGAGTTGAGAGACCAGTGATTCAAGTTGGTATGGAGTTTACTATGAAGGGATAGATAGGTCTCTGGTTTGGGCCAAATCAGCAACAAATCAGCAGTATTAAGACCTTAAAATTTTGACGTAATAATGAACATTAAGGAAGGAAGGATTTATGATTGTAAGGATTGGATTTAAGAAGAATTGGTAGGTTTAGTGGAGCCCCAAAGCTCAACTCCGTATGTCCAAACGGGTTTAATAACTATCATGTAAATATGTCTCATGTAATTTATTGGAAGCTTTGAACGCTTGTCTAGTAAATGTTGGAGTAGTCGGAAACGACGAACAGTTTCTTTTAAATCTAGGATGTTATAGATTTGGAAATTTGAATAAATAGATAATGAAAAAATATACGCAATTATACATTTTTTGAATTGAATATTATTTATCTAGAAGGTGTAGAGAGTAAAATGTGGGAAAGGTTTACTAATGAAAATGGGTATAAGTAAAATATTTTAATAGCATTTTAATAAATAACATTCCTCGGATTTTTATTCAACTCCACAACCTTACACCACATAAATTGTTGAGAAACTGTACAAAAATAATAGGTAGTCCCGTTGCTGATGAAGATTGTTTTTCGCAAACTATTTTGCATCAGATTTCAGGGCAGAGATCTATGCCAATAGCAATGCCTTTCACCAGGTTCTTTATTAATGGTTCTCGTGTTTAGTGCCTTGGCTTTCACCGTGGCAGAAATAATGGCGAAGGCTTTTCCACAACTATTGTAGTTGACCTCCTAAATGTGCTCAATCTTCGCAGTCATTAACAAATATTTAGAAATCGTACTGGAGTAAGTGTTTAATGTAAATTAGACTTTTTTGTTACATTACCAGAAAAATTCTATAATTCGTCATTTTCGTTATTTCGTCACCTTCCCTCCTCACTCATGACGAATTATCGAGTTTCTACTGTATATCAAAATACCAATAACTAATACTTTGTGGTACGAATAACAAAATACTATACACTGATAGCTGTAGACTTCCAAGATTTCGGACGCGAATTCATTGTTTATAGGGTAGACCGGCAGTTATTGATGCCCCAGATAGTTATTGACACTTATATTAAAAAATAGAAAAAAAAAAAAATCATGTAATTTCTTTTAAATCCGTATTTTAACTGAGGTTAAATAACTGGATAATCTTATAGATATAGCTAATAGAACCGTAACAGGAAGAGCTTGTGCTTCACATTAGGATCTGTAAGAGGCTATTAGGAACAACGAGATATACTCGTACAATTCAAACTACTAGAATGGTAACAGGGTAATGTGAACTATAATAACCTTCACTCGGTGGCCGAAAACCATGGAATAAAACCTAAATATGGAGTTTGAGAGAGTACAGAGAACAGCATGTTAGGTGGCACAGGTTCCCTACGGCAGCCATGGAAACAGTTCTGGTGAGCTCGGAGGAGTAAGAGAAGTAAGAGGCTTTATCGGATTTACTTCGGGGACTACAAAACGTTTTCACATATCTCGCTGTTATGGAGTGGTTATAACCAAATTTCCGTGTGCATTCTGAGGTGCAATAATGTTCCAATCCTTAACCCTACCCCCCAAAAAACATTTTATATTTAGTGAGCACAAATAAAACAAAGGTAAGAAATCAAAAATTGAACAAACTTATGTTACACAAACTGTCACTTGATCAGAAAAGTCAGGTTTCAATACAGATTTATTTTGTAATTTGGTTCGAGCAGACATACTCTTCCATAAATTGAACCATAAGTTTTATAGCGTGTCTTCTTTTTTATTATTCACCTTGTCTTTTTGTTTTCATAGTAATCTTCTTCCAATCGCTATTTTGAATACAATTAGTTACTTAAACCTGATTTTGTACTTATATATAGTCGTGTATTGCATTTTTTTATTTTTTCTAAATAAAATAGACAGTGGCATATTATCGGTTTTTAATAGTTTCGTGTCATGCTGGATAAGTCACCCTTAGAATAGAAAACATGCTATTAAAATAGTTTTTTGTCACATTAACGGATGTGACACCTGTTAGCGGCCCACAGCTGCCTAGATCCGATTCGTGACGTCGCACGCTAATAATTAAATATTTCCAAGAAAAACTTTCCTTATTATTAGGAAATTGTCGATAATAATTTAGTCTTCATCGAATGTTGCGTTGACAGTTGATGTCTCCATCGACCGCAGAAACTATTCTCCTTTAGTCAGTCTTTTGTCAACCTACAAGTCGTCCCTGCTGACTTGATAATGATAGAGCTGTTGAAGATAGATGCCAGGAAACTGTGGGTCGCTTGAGGGTTACATGGATGAGACACGTGCTAGTACGTAATGAATATATTTTATATATTTATATTTCAGTTATATATATTTATATATATATATATATATATATATATATATATATATATATATATATTTTTTTTTTTTTTTTTTTTTTTTTTGTCAGTTCGACCAGGCTGATATCCCTTCTAACATTTAGTAAAATTCGGAGTACTACAGGAGTCAATAAAGAATGCTATTATACCTTCTTTACAATCAAAATATGCCACTTTGGCTTGATACAGCAACATACACAGCAATATTAAACAGACATAAAGATCCCACCATTGTATCATTAAATCTTCAGCACCACTTAACAATACTACAAGACATTACAAGGTTCAAAAAGTCGAAAATATAACTCAATTACACCAAATCACCTTTACGCTCAGACATGACTCTTGTCCACCTGCCTTCATCGACAGTCAACCCATAACACAGACCGACAAAATTCATTACTTAGGACTTACATAAATAGAAGAATGACCTGGAGCCCACATGTAAAACAAGAGACGAAAAGAAGCTAGATAAATATGTTTCGTTTTTGGGAAAGATGCTCTCTCTAACTGCGGAAGAAACAATTTAAGCAATGAGGCTTGTTCGGGCCGGGCAAATATGTTTTAAATGAATGGAATTTACCATAATGTTGGGAGAATTTATATATGGTAATGGGAAATATTTTTATGAATATTTTAATTAAGACAAGATTTTTCGAATAACATGTTACTAATGAGTTTAGTGATAATTTTTCCCTTTCTTGTAAACTCAACACCATCTTCTTTTCGAAAGCATTCCAAAAGCGAGTCATGGAATGGAAGAAAAGAAAAGTGGACATGCGTAAGACTGGACTTCATGTTCCAAGGTAGCGAACTATATAGGACAGGATATTGTATGTACGTACGTGATCTAATTAAACAAAAACCAAGATAAATTCCCCTGATTACATTTGAAAAGTATGGCTTACACACGGCGTACAGAGATAGTTCCTTCCTCCTCAAGAAGAATTGAAGATCCCATTAATATAAGATGCTGCAAGAAGACAATTGACATAGATCCTCCTACAAATTCCGTTTCGACTAATGGACCACTTTATGAGCTATTAAGTAATTGTTCAATTTATTAAAAACTGCCGCCTTATGTCGCAATGTCTTTCTCTGAGTCCGTAGGCGTCGAAGAAAATAACCATATTCTCTCTTATTTAGTAATTTATAAATTAATATTATAAAGGCCGAATAAGATCTCATAATACCAATAAATTAATGACATCCGTCCTTTGATGATCATATTTTCTATAAAATTGCTCAAGAAATTTAAATTATTTATGATTACAATAGAAATTGAATAATACATTTTAATTTACGATTGGGCATCACGGTGGCCCAGTGGTTTGAGTCACTAATAAAAAGGGTCTTTACTTCACCATTAATGTTTAAAATGAAATAGATGGTGAGGAGGAGGCTAGATTTGCTTGATAGCAGTTTTAATTATTATTTTTGTATATGAATAAAAAATGAATTGTAATAGTTCTTGTCTAATCGGTAACGAAAATTTTTTTTTTTCATTAATTCACTGTCCACACATCCTCTATATGTTATCACACTTTTTTTATCTGTTTAATAAAACTAAGAAAGTAGTAATAAAACTAAGAAGACTTGCATGGGAGGTAGGAGCAGATAATTATTTAGGAGATCAAATTAATTCTTTTCCTATGAAACGAATATGGTACAAATAGGAAATAATAAAATAACTTATCGTCTTAGAAAGCTTCTTGAAAAAAAGTCGATTTTCTCAGAGAAAAAAAATACGGAAAAAGGTAATAGTATGTAGGAATTTTTATGAGCTGATACATTTAATTTTTAAGAACGATTAAGAGCTTTCAAAGTTTGGATAAAAATAAAATAAACAGACTTCTTTTTTAATAGTGTACATTTTCTGCGCCTACTTCTTACCATTTGGAACTGGTGGTATGTTAATTTTTTCACATTTGTATTTTTTTTTGCAACTATTATATTGATATTTACAACTGTATACATTATATACAAGTCGTTTTTAGGGAAATGATTACGATGACATGTCAATAAGGAACTACTCACTAGTAGCACTTCAATAGAAGTTCTGCATTAGAAGGCCTCTTGTCCATTTCTTTTCAGATGCCTTGGAGGATTATAGGGAATCGAGTGTGAGACAAGTTGTGATGATGGCGGACTCAAGTGTGTATGCAGTTCACTATGAAATGGTAGGTTTCTGGTGTGAGTCAAATCAGCACCGTATGGAACATTAAGATCTTTATGAATAAGTTGGTTTGTGACTTAGATGGACCTTTGAGGATTATGAGTCGCAAGGATTGGATACGAGAAGAATTACAAGGGTTAGCCCCAAAGTTTACATCTGTATGTCCAAATTTACTAGGTATTATGAGCTTTGAACGCTTGTCAAGGAAGGGGTCACCTGTGGATACGAGAAGAAAATCCTTAGCTATGCCGTCCTTCGGAAGGGACGTAAAAAATCCTTAGGCCGTCCTTCGGAAGGGGGGTAAAATGGGGGTCCCGAGCCTGTGCGATGTCAGGTACTCGTTAAAGATCCCTATCCTAATTATACCTGGATAGGCAAAATTTAGGACTCCCAATGTAGCATCGTCCGATTAGCCATAGCAGCATAAAGTGACGTTAAACGAAATAAACAAACAAACAAACACTTGTCTAATAATAATAGTTTCTTTTCTTTCAAGCCTGGTATGTGGGTTTGAGTTTAGATATATTTTTTAGTTTTTTGATTGCATGTGAATTTTTAGCAGCCTACAGAAGAGGAAAAAAATGTATAATAGCATAGATAATTTAATATCTGGAAAGCATGAAAAATTTACTTCAGTTCGACCATGGCGGAATCTGCAGCGTAACACTGAGATGTGAGAACAGAAGCCAAGGGCGAACATTATCAAATTGGCAATGACGGCCATCTTGCCTATCTCCAAGGTCGTTTTGAACGATCGCTCCTGATCTATCGTTGCTATCTGGAAGACTATCAAACCATCATTTCTAGCAATCAATAGCCTGTTCGCAAGGTTCCTCTATCAATTATCTTGGAATCTCAAAGAATACATCTAAAGGATTGTCTGGTGGAAAACAAAAACATCATTAGTAATTTTTTGAAAGACATAAATAAGCTATTTTAACAAATGAAAATATATTTTAAATTTTGAACCATATTATATATCCCACGACTCTGTGTTGTGTTAAAAAATTATTTTATGAATAAATCCGTTGATGAATCCTATTTAATATCTCTCTCAACCAAGAATAAGTGAAATAGTGAAAAAAAAGTTGTGATAATTATTGATATTCAAAGTTAATCCATGCCTCTCACAAGGCAGTAAACTTGCAATTCGGTTTCAACATTCTAAAAAAGGCAGAAAACCTCTAAACTGAGAAAGCCATCTGAGAGGACTTCCTAAAGAAAATTAAAACCGAAGATGTTTAAAGATAAGGAGAGGAAATCGTAAAAGTCCGCTACCTAGAAATCTATTTGAACAAGCGGCTTTCTTTGATGATAAAATATTGAAACGACAATAAACAGCTTGACACTTTCGACTACTTTAATATTTGAAACACATACGCTCTCATATGCCAATAAATTACAAGCTCCATCTACATGAATTTAATCAGATCTATTTGGACATACGAAGATGAGCTTAGGGACTCCATTAAACCATCCAATTCATCTTGTTTCTAATCCTTACAATTCAAAATCTTCGAAAAATCCTCAATACTCCTTACTTTACCAAAGATAAACTTCTAAATCTCTACTTGAGGACGCATGATGGTATAGAAGGATCAATACAATTACAAGGGATGAATTAATTACAACATCTATTGGGGTTATTTTATTTGAAAAGTAATTCCAATTGTTAAACATTCATCAGTTCTAAAACAAACAAAAATTTTCAAAACATCAGCAGTTCGTAACATAGATTTTTAAATATATAAGTTTTTAAAAATGTTAGACACGAAATCAAATATATGAATACCCGCCTAAGGAGGCAAAAGAAATTCTGAAAGACCGTTGGTTTAAATGCGTTGAGGGAGAAATGGTCAGGTAGAGTGGGTCCTTTCGGTTTTCTCTACCACTGGTTTGTTATTTCCGTTCGTATTGGAAATAAGATTGAAATGTGATTATTGAAGATATTTATCCTATCATTCAAACAAAAATCTGGATTGGTTTTGAACTATTTTATTATTTCTAACGATTCATAGATATTTAATTTTAGGGTATTTTTATTTGATGCATCAGTTTCACTCCCGAGTCTTGGTTGTATTTTTGACTATTTTCATTTAAATGGATAGTTGGAATTCTGGGTTTTATTAGTGTATGATCTTATAATTATACATAATTATTTTATGTTAAGTTCTGAATTTACTGAATCTTTGATGTACCGATCATTATAATTCAGTAAATTCAGAACTTAACATAAAATAATTCCAATAGATGTAGCAATTAATTTATCATTCAAAATTTTTAATGTTCCATATGTTGGTTATTTGATTCATAATAGATAGCACTCCTTTCATACTCTGAGTTCCATAACCACCCGAACCTACTAGTCTCTGAAACCCTTTTCATACTATTTCTATTAATCAGTGGCGCCTCGAAATGTAATGATGCCTCGGGATCAAACCATTGACATGTAATATTAAATAATAAAAACAAATAACTATCGAAATCGATGTAGAATATTAATGCGTAGCCAGTTATATAAAATGGCCTCCTATGACCTGATCCTAACTGCCGCCCGGATGCGATGACCTGAGAACGACCACTAGGTAATTGCTAGTTTACTTGCGGTGACCTATAATGATCAGCTGCTTTAGCTGTAGACTTTAGGTTTATCCTGATTCATGTTCAGAGAATAAGGTTCCTTTAACACCTGAATCAATTGTTAACTATGTTGCTTAATAGAGCCTTTAGTCTTACAAATTACAATCACTTTTAATTACCAGGTATGCAAGTTTAAAATGTCGTTTATTTCTTAAAATATATACACAGTAATTTAAAAAAAAAAAAAGCCTTTACTGTCTTTCTACACATTTTGTCCATCTCTCGGGCACATTCCAAAAGAATGCTCACTTTATTTGAAATCCATCATCGAGCCATTTTCGTTTTTCGAAATTGTTGATTATTTTCCAAAAAGAGGTGATACCACAGCTTTCCTTTTAATAAATCTGGCTGAATGTGCAGGAGCGTAATAGCTTGAGGCGTGCGCCCATTCTGGGCGTTTTTCGATTATGGTGCAGAATTTGGATCTACCCAGAAGCTGTAAAAATATTTCCCTTCTGATCCCACCACACACACAGCATTGTCAAAACGATCCGGTCTTGCACTCGATGTGGATTTTTGGCGTTAAGGACTTTGCACTCCGTGGCGTAAAGCAGCATAATCTGTCGTTTCGTCCAATTCATGTGGAACCCATTTTCCAACCTTTTGAATCTTTCCCATAGCTCTCAGGCGATCGGAAATGGCTTGCCTAGTGACATTCAACTGTATATTTTTTTGGGTATTGTCATTCAAGTCCTCAAACTTTTTTGGTCGATTTTCTCGTTTTTGATCAGTAACATCAAAATCACCACGTAAACTTTGAAACCAACGTTCACATTTGACGGTTGGAGTAGGTTCGATGACATCTGCCATTTTCTTTTGATTAAATAAGAAAATCATGACATGTTGCAAACATTCATTGATTGGTAGCGTTTCTTCGTTAACAAAAATATTTCCTCTGTAACGTGAAGTAGGTAATTGCGCATTATGGCGCTGTAAAAATATATTGTCATTATTTTTAAGGACTTGCACTCTAAATAATTAAATGATTACAAGTATATTTTTCATTCAATTAAACTTTTCATTTTGGAGTAGGTTCGGTCTATTCTTCCATTGTTGAAACATTCATTGATTCGGTTGTTAAAATATTGTAAATTTGTTCCTTGCATAGTTTGTCTAATGTAATAAACTAAATAATTATTACTTTGTTCCTCGACGAGAAGTCCTATTTTTTTAGATATTTACAATATAACTATTTTTCCAATACGAAACCTCAAATTCATGATATTGCGTTCTTTCATATTGACTGTATGGTTCATACAAGATTTAACTTCTGAAAGAAAATTTATAGCTCTTTTAGTATACCATAGTACCCTCACAAAATTGGCAATGCTTTACCGTTAAATGTTATAAACAGCTAAAACTTGGGCCTCCTAAATTTATGAACAAAAAAAAAAAAAAAATTAAACATTGAAAAATAGAAACAGTTCAAACTAAAGTTTCTAGACTGATAACAGACTCCTGCTTGTCAAAAGAAAAACATACATACAGAATTACAAATTTCAACAAACCGAATCCGACCCCACTGTGTGTGGGGGTGGATCGGGAGGGCGCAAGGATCGAAAGGTCTCAAGATCGAGAGGGTTCGAAAGTTATAGGTAAAAATTTTTGTAATCTAAATAAATTAGATAGATAAATAACGGCAGCTAATGGTAGTTCCTTTTCGTATATTAAAAAAAAAAGTCTCAATAAACTATGGCCCAGGATTTTTTTTTTGAGGAGGAGCCCAGCCAAAAAATGTTACACTACTGCGAACAACATTCATGAATTCATAAAAACTTTTATGAGAAATCATGTAGGCACACTAACAAACAGGAACAGAATATGAGATATAACTCAACGCAGGCTGAAAAGGAGCTAGAATGTACCGCCAGGTGTTAATTCCTTGGTGCCTCATATTTTAAGTTATTTTCAGTGTTACAACATGTTGGCTGGAAGTATTAAACAATACAGATATAAAATCATCATTTAAAAAAATAACAATAATAATAAATAAATCAGCAAGGCTAGAAATCATATCTGACTTTCTAAAGAAGTCCACAGTGTTCGGTGTTTGTGGGTCTCTCTAGATATTTTTGGCTTGATACTGGTAAGTCAACTTTTTTGCTATTTGGTTCCTACTATACTTTTAATAACATTTGAATTTTTCATGAAGGGGATGAGTAACAAAGAAGTTGAATGAAAAAAAAAAAAAAATAGGTTTTTATAACAAGATCAATATGACAAGTAGCAGAGTTTGAATAAAAAACTAGAAATAAGTGAGTTTGATCCTTACTTTGTTAACTTTAAATATTAAAAAGTATAAATTGAAGTTTTTTGTATCCAACTTTCCCCAAAATTTACATCATTATTGTTAAACTCGAGAGATCAACATTACTTTTGTTCGATAATATAAAAGTTTAACGAAACACCAAAGAGGAGTGGGGAATAGCGGTGGGCGTTGAAGTCTCCTTTTTCTTTGTGGGCGTGTCTAGAAGGGACCAATAGGAGACCGCCCCCACCCTGCCCTACCTTAGGCCACGCCCACACAAACAGCTCCCCCTCAATAACAGACCTTCACACGACACCGCCGACTATATTTTCAAAATTGCTGATAAAGCAAGATGGTACTACGATATTCCCCCTAAATTCGAGGTGAATTGCCCAGTTTGATTGGGGCGACAACTGCTGGGAACAGAACCGGGCGATGTAATCTTGTTTTGAAATTAACCTTAGCAAATTACACTAACTTTATGTTGATAACGGCCCCTGCCCCTCGATATACGGTTACAATTTGAGTGAGAGTGATACTTGGAAAAACTGATGCTATCAGACATAAACATGGAATGCATAATGGCCGGCTAAAATTACCAATTGCCCTTAAATATGATAAATTGCGACTCATATGAAAGATATTACACAAACCTTTGCGGACGTTTTCTGATTCTAGCGATAACTTGTGACTTATAATTTTATAAATAACAATATGAACTTTCACTATATTTGTCCTACCCTTACATTATTCTCCTCGACCTTCCTTCCTGAAAACACCTTTAACTACATAGTTTTTATTTTTAGAAATATAGGAAGTCGACTTAGTTATAGGCGCACATCCATGATGACATCATTTACTATTCCTGTCCATCATTCTTTCGAATTCTCTTTCAATTGAGGCCGTAATGGCTGAGGGTGTTGGACTGTCAAGTACGAAATTCTCGTAACCTATAATATTAAATTATAATAATTTAATAATTACTATACTTGTGTGACCGTTATTAATAAACCACCACTGTTTATACTATAATTAAAAAATCAAAAATAAAATATATATATAATAACTTGATAAAGGTTATATTTAAACTATAATACTTTATTTTTATGTAAATTACTCAATATGCTCTGTCGGACCTATTGTAATCGATCATATTTCATTTCGACTTTTAATTTAATATGTATAACATCTTCATGCCCCCGCCATTCTTAAAAAGCTCGAAACTGCTTTAAAATGTTATAATAAAATTCTACAGGGTGTTCAGCATAAGACTGCAGTAACTCCGAGAGGCGATTCTAGGTATCAAATTTCATTCCGTTTTATAGATATTTTTAATTTTATGTTTTTTCATGAAATTTATATTTTTTGAAAAATAATTGTCTATATTTCCCGAACTATTAAACCTAGAGCAATTTCAATATGTTCATTCGAAAGAAGATGAGATTTCCTTTAAAATAAACTTAGTTAGACTTCAAAATAGCATCGTCCAGTATTTAACTTATTGATCCATTCATATGAAATAGCAGAGACTCATCTATATGACGATTATCAGACCTATTTGGACTTACGGAACAGAGTTATGGGGATCCACCAAACCATCGAATTCTTCCCGCATCCAATCACTCCAATCCAAAATCCTTCGAAAAATCCTTAATGCTCCTTACTTTGTCACAAATGAATTAATCCACAATGACCTGAATATCCCATATGTCGCCGATTTGGCACGAACCAGATACCTATCCTTTCATAATAAACTTACTCCCCATCCAAATCCACTTGTAGCACAACTTGCTTCCCATTCCATTCCTGGCAATCCTCCGAGGCGTCTGAAAAGAAGATGGCCTCGTGATCTTCTTCTGTAAATATTCATTAGAGTACTACCAATGGGTAGTTCCTCTACAAGTTCTAATCATGCCATTATTTTACATTGTTTACAGCCTATTTACTAAATGTGTTTTTATTAATACAGTTGTAAATTTCAATTAATAAAAGAATAAAGAAAAGAATATATGAAATAGCAAGTTTCTAATTCCGTTCCAAAACTTTTACTGCATTTTTCTCAAAAATATTACATATGTTACAAACGTGCACTACTCAAAAAAAACTTCTACATACAAACACCTTTCGAATGGTATACCATGATAAGCGATAATTTTTAAAATTGATACAGAAATCACTTATTAATTACTAAAAACAGAGAGATGCAACATCGGAATTTTGGGAAATACAGAGAGAATGCTCAGAAATGTTAAATATTTTTATTATGTTTTATTAATAGAAAAGTAATTTAATCACAATTACCTATTTATCTTATTCTAATATTTGAAATTTAAGAAACTTTTAAGATAGTTTAATTAAATTTACATACCTAATTTACAATAATTGTTCAAAATGTCCTCCCTCTTCTCTCATACACAGCACCGATCTTCTTCTGACTTCATCTACTAATAGGCGAAGTTCATCATGATTCATTGTATTGAAGCACTCATAAATTTCTTCAACCAACTTCGCTCGGGTTTCTGATCTTACTTTGTACACTTTTTGCTTCAGTGTACCCCACATGTACACAAAATCATGTTGAACTTCGCCTAGCAGTAGATGCAGTCAGAAGAAGATAGGTGCTGTGTATGAGAAAAGAGGGAGGACATTTTGAATAATCATTATTAATATAGTAATATTGACGTGTTGTTATGTTATTAGGTCGTTGGTTCGAATCCCACCAGAGCGGGTTAAAATTTATATCATGTCTGATCCTCTGAATGGTTCTCGACCTTCCTTCTCTTGCTGGGATAGATAGGTAATCTATAGGACAACTGTTTCTTCCTGCTCTAGTTGTAGTTCATATCGACGTTAAGCCTAATTTTTAATTAAACTAATTTTTTTCAATAAGAACGAGAAATATAAGTATGTGGCTGCCCCATTTTTAAAACGAAAATAGACCTTTCAGTAGTTAACTTGGATTAGATCATGAAATATTCACAATTAAGGAAAATTGATTCTCAAGATGCCTGTCCTTTCTAAATCTAACGAAGCTACTTAGTATTCCAATCAGTGCCCCTGGGAACGTTTCCTTAAAGGCTAATTAACAGTCGTAGAAAAGTGTTATTAAGAAATGTAATTGCCCAGTTTCTACAATTGAAGTCTCCCCTCCCTAGTCTAATCATTTGCCTGCATACATAATTAGATCGCTAGCATGCTCTGGTTCCGCATCGCCGCACAGTGGGACGAGCCAACGTTATTTGTTGGACAAAACAAAAATCGTAGTAAAAAAATCGATAAACTGTTATTTGAAGAAATGTAAAATTGCATTAGCCTGTACATGTCCGAGTTTTTTTTGCTACACAGCTTGAAGTCACGATCCAATAAAACCTAAAAATAATGATTACAAAAAAAAAAATAGTCGTTTTAATATATTTTTATTTTAATTCAAAATCTCAGTAACTAATTGGTCTGCGACCACTTGCTAATTTTGGAATTAAAGATATTTTTTACATATTTGTAGGATTTGTAGAACTCCTTCCTCTCCATAATAACCCTTGTTTTACCCCTTTTGTTTAGTGTGTTTATATCTTTTTAGTGTTTTCCTTTCAGCCCTGTTGGGTTATTTTACCAACATATTTGTCAGTATGATATGATAATGGGGATCGAGGGCCAGACGTTAGAAAGTGTTCGAAAACCTTTGATAATTTTGAGTGCCATTAGCTTTGCTATTGCCATTCCAGCTTTGCCTTGTTGTATACATAATTAATGATCTAAGAATAGCAAAATGTGGCTTTATACAGAACCTCCAGGTTCTCAACGCATCGCCGGTCCTCTTTGAGAAGCAACCGAAGTATCAATTCTTATCCCACACGATGCTGTCTGTAAATGTTTGAAATATTTTGATGTTAGAAAATATTTTAGTAAAATGGACCGTCAACGACTTTTAAAAATAGGTTTTTTAAAAGTCTATACAATCTTGAACTAATATTTTTTTTTGACATGAATATGTTTTTTTTTTAATTTGTAAATTATTTATAAATGATTTAAAATCGATTGGGGTGGTCTAAAAATGTTTAAAATTGATATCGGAATAGGTCTGAATGCTGTACGTTTTTTTTCAATTTTACTTCTATTAAATAGCTACTTTGACACGGTCTAGCTCTGTTGGTGTTGCTCAGCTCGAAAACCTGCCGATAATTTCTTTGACCGATCTTGCTCAATCCCTCTCGACTGTTCTAAATTTTGGTTCTGAATAGAAAAAGTCACGTCTATTTTTACGTGTAGGAACGTTTTATACAATTTAATATATGGAATATGTTTTTTTCTTGGGCTCTAAACGCTCAGTTGATGTTGCTCGGATCGAAAATTTGTCAAAAAAGTAATTTTGGACTTCAGTCAATCGAAAATTTGTCAATAATTTAATGGAGAATATTTTTTTTGTGTAACATTTGTCGCTAGAACCTACCCTTTAGGAGCTAATAATAATTACACAGGCCAACAAAAAAAAATGTTTTTGAAAACTTTGTTTACTTTAATAGATGATTTTTATAGATTCTTATGTGCTGAATTCAAATGTGATCTTAGCTTTTGTATCACCTATAGTTTTTGAGAAATTTGCTTTTTTTATATAATTTAAAAAAACATATATAACTGTTTCATATAAATATAATGCATTATATAACTGTTTCATGAGGCCTAACTTTGTATGTAGAGGTGATAAGAGAATGTTTCTAGGATCTACAAGGTTTTTGAGGAGAATGTTCTTCTCGCCGGGTTTTAAAAACTCCCTCACAGGCCAGTTCTTTCTGCACCAATGTTGATCCCTTGCTCTACTATCCCATTCACACAAAAAACATAGAAATTTGGTAAAACCGCCTTGCTGACCAAGAAGCATGCATGTTACTTTCATTTCACCACTTATCATCCAACCATGAGCCAATTTTACTCAACACTATTTCTATGTTTTCATAGCTCTCTTTCATATGTACAGAATGGACAACAGGTATAGATGCATAAGTGTTACTATTGTGTAATAAAATAGCTTTTGAACTAGTTTTGGAAGAATCAATAAACAGCCTCCAGTCTTCTTTTTTGTATTCAACACCAAACTCTTTGATCAGACCTGGAATGTCTGAGCAGTACACTAAATCACCTTCTTGTTCAAAAAATTTCGAAAACTGCTTCTCTCTCTTCCTATACACATATATGCTAGTTCCAACTGCCAACAAGTTCTTTTCTTTTAGTCTAGAACCAAGCAATTCAGCTTTTTCTTTTGTTAACCGAAGATCCCTAACTAAGTCGTTAACCTCAATCTGAGTAAACAGTTTAGACTATATATTTGCTGTAGCACATTGGAACTCATCATCATCTTGCTCATCTATATCTATATCTGTTTCAGCAGTGCTCCCAACTCTTCTACATCCAGCACAAATTATTTTATAATTTTATTTGTAGTATATAAAAGCTGTTAAATTCTGTAATAAATCAAAAAATTTAATATATTGATGTGCAAATGTGAAAAAATGGTAGGTGATAAAGCTTAATAAGTGTCATATTTGGATTAGCACCCTAAAAAACAGAAAAATAAGGTGTTTTAAGTAAAAAAGTTTTTTCATCGTTGGCCTGTGTAATCATTGATTGTTAATCTATACTAATATATAAAAGGACAAGCCATTTTTCGTTTGTGACCACTAACCGGGAAAACTACTGAACCAATCTGTACCTAATTTTGACCTAATTTTGACACCATCTTTATGGTTCAAGGACGGGTTAGCAATACAATCTACTGATTTCCCATTAATTTACTATTAAGCTATAAATATGTGGTGCGCAGTGAAATTTAAAAATTGACCGATTAGTAACTAGCACCATTCTACAACAGAGTTTGCAATGGTAAAACAATTGAACCCAATTATATTAAATGTTATCTACAAAAACTTCATAGTTCTAGGAAGGTTTGCAATAATAACGGTTAATATAATAATAATTAAACTTAAATTTACGGCGTGGAGTGCCAGAAACGAGGTTTGCCAAACTGTCATATACTTTTATGGTTTGAAATTAAAATCCAACCAGATGCATCTATAAAATTATTTCTCCAAATTAAATCGATTCCCTTCTTTTTGATATTGTGTGTAAAAATTTATGGGTCATCAGTTGTAAGCACTGATAATTCAGTCCATTCACATAAGAGCTTCTTAATATTCTCTGTCCATCAGGAGTAACAAATCACACATTAATATTAAAAATTAGATGTCTAATGATGCCTTTACGTTATCTTCAACCACCTTATCAATGGCAGTAATTTTACAGCATTAATTACTGCAATGAGTGAAAATATTAATGAAGTAATAATGCTCAATTCCATACTTCAATACAATATTTTTATCGATAAACAAATGAAAATCAGTTATTAATTAAAATAATCTAATTGTAAGTTATTTATTTATAAGAGTGGGCGAAGCCACAACGGGGGATGGGATTAATATAATCATTAATTGATGTTAATTGGATCTTTTTTATTAAACAGTAAATTGTTAAAGTAGTAACTAATAGAAAGACATATCAACGATCTATTTATTGTTTTTCCCAGTCCAGGGAGGAATTGAGTTTTGACATGGGTGTCTTTTGGCTGGGGCTCTACAGTTTTTATTACTTTGTTTCGTCCAAACGAACTCCAACTATGGCAGAAAGGATGCGTTATCCAAAAGACAGTGTGATAAGTTTGAGATTAATTTCAGATCAGCACGAAATTCATATCAACCTACCCTGATTGGATTCAATATTTCAGGCTTATTGATAGAACGGCTTGTAAGTACATGAACCAGAATGTATATTGGAAATGATCCTGTTCTTTTATTTTCCCTTTGGTACTACTCATACTAAAAAAACAAACTATAACTATTATAAAATACTATAATTGGTCTTTAGAACTGAAACAAAAAAAAAAAAAAAAAAAAAAAAAAAAAAAAAAAAAAAAAAAAAATAGATGTCAACCCTTAAAAATAGACCAGCAAGTTAACAAATGAAACAATGTTAACATTTATTTAATAACATAAACAGTTGAAAGTGTGGTAGTCGAGCATGTTAAGGTGTCATTGCTAGAGTTAGGCAAAATTTAATCATAGCTTTGACACATAATTTCCTGGAATCAATCACATAATTTAATCATGATTAGTTTTCAAATGTTTGTCAAAGGCTATTAAATTTTGTTCAACTCTGATTGTCAAAGCCTTGGAGAATTTAAGCATTCTCGTAAGCTATACGGGTAAACACGCAATATTACTTAAATGAGTTGTGTTTACGTAAACATGAAATTTTGGAATCGTATGTTTCATGGAGTACTAAATCGAATGGAACTATAATCAGCTATATCAGATAATCAGAAAAGGTCAAAATTTGAGAGCGAAAATCCAAAAATCTATATGCTTTTTTAAAGGTGATAAATCGAATAAAATTATAACCACCTAAATTTATCATCAGCTAGAAGCCAAGTTTACAGTCTAAAATTATTTAAAAAATATCAATTTAAATTCAGTTTATTTGGAGTTAAAAAAAAAAGCTCTATCTAGTTATATGTTGGGTTTAAATTAAAGAAAGGATATCAGAGAAACACTGTTATCAATTTCCTTCCCGGGCTCGGTCAATTTGTTTGTTTGGGATGTTAAGGAAAGAATTTATTGGTTATATTTCGTTTATGAACCGATATGAAGGACAGCATGATTTCCTATTTCAGTTCCATGGAATAAAATTTTATGAATTGAAGACGGAAGATAGTATTAATGGTACTTGGTGACTGCCGTTTCAGTTGTTTTTGCTATGTATTTTACTGCATATTTTGCTGGAGTTTTTACAATTGTATACAGTGAATCAGAAAATGAATAAATATATAAACACCTAACAACATGCCCAAAAATTAGTTCCGATTGAACGAAATATAACAAATAAATTCTTACCACTTAACAAATACTACTGATGCCGAAATTCATACAGATAACAATTTTTCTTAGAAACCTATTCTGCCATTCCATCTATAAATACCACAGAAAACCTAACTTAAGTGAAAATGGAATGAACATAAGTTTGATTTTGGTAAATTTTGAAAATTCTTGACAGTCACGAAAAAAAAAATCCTATATAAACTGGTACACATCAATAATGACGTTAAAAGGGTTTTGCAAAATTATGGCCAAAAATTCAGTCTCAAGAAAAATTATTTGAACAGAACTTTAAAAACGCTTTATTTTAATCATTTCAGAAAGGCACAACTTCAAAGACAAGTACAGATCATGATAATGAAATAATCAAAAGATCAGTTCCACAACCCTATGCTACACTTAATTAATGATTCGAAAATAATTAAAAGAATACTCCTTCCCACTAAGAATGGACCTTCCCACTCTTGCTGGTACAAGTTGGTAAACAGAATATAAAACCTGTCCTTCCGTTTCGTTTTAGTAAATAGGAGTCTTAAGGCCACACAAAAAACAACAAAACAAATAATTACTTTAAAGTTTCTTATTTTTGAGACCACGAAGTGTAATACGGTCAGTAACATGACATGGTAGGGCTTAAAAAGATTTCGTTGGTTTTTAGTAATCAATCGAATATGTAGTTAGCACAATATACAACGAGAGGTTTGATGCCCAGCCTGTTTTATCCACTATAGAATTGAGAAAAATATTAACAAAGAAACAAACAATACTCCAGACTCCTGTACTCTGGCCTCCTGTTCGCTACCTGCTCGTCATATTCTGTGAGGGTTGTGGGGATGTGGGAGGGA
Organism: Euschistus heros; assembly: GCA_003667255.2. NCBI lineage: Eukaryota > Metazoa > Arthropoda > Insecta > Hemiptera > Pentatomidae > Euschistus > Euschistus heros. Next base: position 168,346 of record RCWM02000205.1, on the reverse strand, counting down.
GTAGCGAACCATAATTGGCCAATTATATTTCGGCTGCTGCGGGACAAAAGCTGCCGCACTCTTTACTAAAAATTTCTTTTCAAAATAACATATTTCAAGGCTCCTGGGTATGTCATTAAAATAAAACCATGCTGCAACAGCATGCTTTCTTGCAGTAATCGGCTGAGTTCAGTTTTCAATTTTTTTTTTCATATTTATGAAGAAAAACACAAAGGTGATTGCAGCAATCAATGCGTTCTATCCATATATATAGGGATTGCATAGTCAGGATTAAGGGGTCCTTGGTCTATTGGAATATAGAAATTCACCATTTTCGTAATCTCAATTTGAAATTTCGTTATTGTGCAATATCGTGTGGGATAGGGTGAGGTTACCTTCAACAATATGCGGTGTGATTCGTCCTCCCGTGAGAATGAAAGCCCAAACAGCAAACCACCTTCTTCAAACTGAAGTAAGCATGGACTGGGTGGGGCATTGCATGCATCCTCTGTTCCCTGTTGACTATACAGCATCTGCTGTCACTATATAAAGACAGAAAGACACGACTCATCAGTAAACAATGATAGAAACTGAATTCTATTCCTCCTCATATCAGACAAGCGAAATCCCTTAAAAAACTTAAATACCTCTATTTCCAGTACCTCATTTTACCCAAGGTGACGCTAACAATCTACTTTCTCGATTAAATGATATCAAGCTCTTTCAGAAACACTTTCAATAACTATTTGCACATTTTAGATACCAATCAATATAACTTTTTTTTATACTCTGAATATGACATTTAGGTCAAAGATCAATTTTTTTTGGGAAACGGTAACGGTATCGAAAATCGAAAAATTTTGGTACCGACACATCACTGTGGTAAATTAAATATATAAATTGTAGGAAAAGTTAATACCTCAACATTGGCAATATCCAAAGCAGTTTTCATTTCATACGTATTTCCTCCAATTAGGTTAAAAATCTGAGATTATTACTAGCTAACTAAAACTATTTTGTAGTTAAATAGTTATGTTTTAATTTACAATACTGGTAAAAATAAATATAAAATACGTTTATGTCACTTAGTCTTTTCATTTGGTTCCGAGGTTGGCATCAGAACCATTCTCTGTCCTCTGGTCTTTATAGGATATACTTCATTAATAATTCAACTCATGCTTTGTTTTAGATTTCATTCGTGAGAAACAAAAAAAGAATATTATATATACCGATTTAGGTAACTCTTCTTTATATGGATTTAATAAATGAAAGGTTTCCCTACTCAATACTTGTAAATTTATAACTTCATAAGTGTTGAATTATGTGACCGGTTATACAATTGCCAATTTACGCAACATCAAGGGCATGATGATTAAACTCTTTGTTAGTTTTTCTATCCTGTGAATGCAAATATATATTTTGCAATATGAAATCTGATTGCAAAGTTTATGCGAAAGGTTTTGTTTGGAAATGTGTATGGGAAAACTTAAATTACTTATACAGTTTCTTATTATTTATATCACTAGGTATTATTGTTTAAAATTGATTTTATTTCTTGGAATCTAACTGAATATTGTACAATAATCTCCGTTTAGATATATAAATCACAAATTTTTCGATTATACTGTAGTTGTTCATAAAAGCGGTCACCAAAGAAGCCTCACCATTGGATGATGGAGGAAATTTTGAATTTCTCCTTTCTGTTTTTTCTCAAATATTTCGGAAGATGTCAACTAAAGCCTTAGGTACTTTATATACAAAGTTAAATGACGTAAAATTGGCTGTAAGAAACATTCTAATTATATTTTCAGCAAGTAGTTCGAAAGATAGATGGAGACGAAAATGAAACACTTTCCACTTTAAAAGTTCAAACAGGAATATTCTCCTCCGTCTATCTACCTAATGACTGTATGAAAGAAAAATTACTTAAACTTTTTTTAAGAAAGTGTTTTTGAATTATATTTTGTTTATAATGTACTCTTTCTTAAAGTTGATCGTTCCCGAAATACAAAAAGAGATTTTCAAACCCCTCAGCTCCCAGTGGTGGTATGCCAAAATCCAGAACTATATAATTTTTGACTAAACGAAATAATTCCTAAATATTCTTAGTTATCCTTCCGTTTCCACTTATTATATCTCTTTACAAATAAAATTTGATTATATATATATTTTTCAATTTTATGACCGAAATTGGGACTAATATATTTAAACAGTAGTTTCATAGAAAAAAACAATTATTTTAGATATTTAGTTCCTGTGAAACTACTTCAGTATTTACTAGACAAGCGTTCAAAGCCCCCAATTAATTACAAAATACATATTTATATGACAGTAATTAGTCATATTTGGGTATACGGAGTTTGGGGGCCCCACTAAATCTTCCAATTCTTTTAGTATCTAATCCTATCAATCCAAAACTATTCTTAAAATTCTCAATGCTATTATGTCAGAAATAAACTTATCCATAACAATCTAAATGTCCCATAAGTTGCAGATTTGATCCAAACAAGATTCCAATCCTACTATGACAAGCCACATACCCAATCGAATCCACTAGTCTTCCAACTTGTTTCTCATTAGATTTCCAATAACCCTCCGAGGCGTCTGAAAAGAAGATGGCCCAAGGACTTTCTATTGTAGAATATTTATTGAAGTGCTACTAATGGGTAGTCCACTACAAGTTATTGAAATGTCATTGTAATCATTCTGCAGCATATTTACTAATTTTATACATTCTGTATATATCATAATTTATATATGTCGTCAATATCATACATAGTATATATAAAAAAAAAGCTCCTGAGATATTATCTCTCCTAATAACTCTAAAAGCAGCTGGCTTCAGCTTTCGGGTCCATGACAGAAGGATCATTTCCCTAAAAGATGGCGGAATACGAAAGGGAAGTCTAATTGTCTCTAACTGGGGTCAATCGGAACAATTACACTTCCCTCGCCCGCTTTTCTTAACAGCAGCTGTGTCTATTTCTCCCAAAAAAATCTATTTTGGGAATGTTTTTCATAGTCTCAAGAACATTAAAAACAAATGAAATAGACATTATAGTGCAAGATGGGAAGGTTCATTATAGAACTGCAGATTATGGAAATGTTGAACGCCTAATTAATTTAAAATTTTTCGGTTCAAAAGTAATGAAGGAGGTGATGCAGTTCGGTGGGTACAAAAAATGAATAAATCCCAATATTTCTTTCCCTCCAAGATGAAGTTGAAACAACTGTTTTATTAGCATTGGTCGCTAGCTTCAATTTTTTTTCAGCAATTTTCAGAACAAAAGACAGGACAGTATAAAAGTAACATACTCCATTTTTCTATTAGTATAAAACATAGGTAAGTTTTATTTACATATTTATAGGTTACATAATCCCTTAGGTGCACATGTTCCGATCTTTACATTTGCCATAAGATCAGCCCTGATGCAATCCTCCCGCCTCGGTCTACCACTCGGACGTTTACGCGATGCACAGTGCTTTGAAGGTGGTCAAAAGTTCGAAAAGTCATTTTTTTTTTTTTTTTTTTTTTTTTAATCTGTCCTAGTTATTTCCTATGACCACATACCACTATATAGTAGTAGAAAAAGGTTTGATATTGAAAAAATATATTTCAAAAGCCTCATTATGATCAGTGACCCGATGAATGGGGAGAGAGAGGTGTTTGTTGAATGTATACAAACTATCAAATCTGGACCATATTAGTACTTCATTGTTCAATTTTATTTTGATTTCTCATCGAGTCCGTATTTTAAGGACTAATAACTCAATTTTTACACTGAATAGATGATCAAACAGGAGTTGAGTTACACATGTTTCATAGAAAATTGTATTACAAAATTTGAGTATGTCAACTTAGAAAGCTAATAACTACAAAAGTCCCAAAATGTGCTTTTCGTAATTGTATTTAAAATGCAAACATTGCTGATTGATAATTTGCCAATTCCCGGTGTTCCAACCTACCCCTTCAAAAATGGGAACGGACCATGTAATTTTGATTTCTCATATTTTTTCTCAAAAGAGAATAATAAAAATGTAGGTTTTATCCAAGCGGGAGGAGGCCTCTTCTAAGTGCCATGAGAAGGCAGTATATTATTTTTCACCAAATGAATTTGTGGTCTCTCAAAATAATTCATACCCAAGGTCGACTTTTACTGCATTACGCCATCAAGAAAATGACAGGAATGCTCCCAGTATAAACAGCGATTTGAGAAGCACTAAAAAGCAAAAATGGTTGCATTGAGATTTCTTTCTTCACTTGCAGCATCGCAAAACCATTTCGAAAACTAGGAGGATATAGGGTAAGACAGTTGGATGAGGAATTAGAAAGGACGCGTCCATGATCTAGTCACGACATGATCATAAGAAAACTCGATTTTGCCGTCCAAAGGGCGAAAAGGATATCCTTTTAGACTCTGATAGCAAATCTTTCAAGATACGTTGACTATTTATTTTGACCTTAGCTTATCGGAACGCTTATATAAACTTCTTAAATCTATTGTTAATTCCTTGAATGGAATTTTATTTTTTGTATGAGCTGGCGCTAACCAAGGATCGATTCAAAACTGAAGGATTAACTATAACTCTCTGCTGAAACAGATCTTCAAAATTTATTGAAGAAAGCCCCTTCAGATATTGAGAACTGTACGATGACATCGATTAGCAAATGGGGTTTTAATAGAAGTTATGGACATTGTCGTATAAGCAAGACTTTACTGGTGAAAATAATTCAGATGAATCATTATTCATCCCTCTGGTGTCATAAAAACTTATTAAACGACTCATGTCAGAATTAATGATATTTTTTTTGTATTTTCTTCCTTCTTTGGAAACATTTTGAAAATATAACTATGCGATAAACTTCCATTTCCAATATTTAGTGTTACTTATTCTCTTCACCATCATTATGTTAGTACAAAAATACATACTGATGCGTCATGGAACACAATATTCATGCTCGTACTACTAATGATTCCAGTGAAATTAAAATTCTTTTTAAAGCTAGCTTAGAACATTTTTTTTTTTTTTAAATACAAGCTTTTACTAGACAAATGTTTAAAGCTCCCAATCAATTACAAAAGACTCTTTTACATGAGTGTGATTTTGAGGTACGGAGTTGAGCTTTGGGCTCCCAGAAACCGTCCAATTTATATCGTATCGAATCCAAAATCCTTTTAAAGATTCTCAATGCTTCTTACTTTGTCACCAATAATCTTATCACTTTCAATAATCTTATTTAGCACAAACCAGATACGTATCCTTTCATATTAAGCTCCATAACACTCAAATCCTCTAATTTCTCAACTTCTAAAACCCGATAATCCTTCTAGGAGTCTGAAAATAAGATGGCCCAGAGACCTTCTAGTGTAGAATTTATATTTAAGTGCTACTGATGAGTAGTTCTTTTCAAGCTTTGGCATGTTATTGTAATAGTTATAAACACATTTACTTGATGTATATATTTTGTACAATTGTAAATTTTAATAAATTGATATATATATATATATATATATATATATATATATATATATATATATATATCGAATCCTTTTTATATTAAAATTGTATATATATATATATATATATATATAGATATATATATAACAAAACCTTTGATATGAGAAAGTAGGTTCTCGATGCTTGAACTATTTTCGGACCTGCTTTCATCATCTTTATGTATATCAATAAATTATAATACATTTATCAGCTGACCAAACAAACGTGATGTATTCAGCTTTCAAACACCCCTTCGACGGGATATTTCGCGCAGTAATGACTTTAATACTGTATCTAACCCTTGCTAATTAGAAAATTAGAAAGCATGAATTTGCACATACTCTGTGAGCTAGATCCTGAAGAGAAGGTTCCCTTGGAACTAATTTTTCAGCTGATTTATCTGAACTTTCAGAAATAGTTTCCTCAACCATTTGGCTTGCTTGCGCTCCCTAGCGTACACTATCCGCAGCTCAGATCTGAATGAGGTAAAATTGCTCGAGTGCTCTCAAACACTTTTCGCCCCATGTACAAATACATCTAGCCATTGTAGCAGGAAAACTACTAAATGTTACCACTATAATGAAGTTATATATTATTAGGTACCGCAGTCATCTTATTAAGAGTGTTAACAAGAAAATTTTATTTTAGAAATTCTCTTGGGATAGGACATATAAAGGATTACTAGACTAAAAAAAATATTTTTTTAGTCTAGTAATCCTTTATAAGTAGAATTTATTTCTTAGATGTACATAATCCATGAATGTATGAATATTTTACGTGCATCACAACATTATTTGTTTCAGTTGTCATTTTACCTGATATGGGAAAATGACTAGTGATAACGCGTCTAGAAAAAAAATCGTATTACCCTAGCAACCGAATAAACAAAAGAATATGAAATCTAATCCGACCGTGGCAGAGTGGTATTAATAGCTGAAACCATCAACCGACCTTCTCTCCCGGAAAGCAAAACTCTTAGTTGCCGAAACGGCAAGCAAGTAGAGAAAACATAGTAACGCAATTGTATTTTATTGATCTAAATTAACTAAAACTAAGAGTTTGTCTATCTCAGATCCCTCATAACCCCTGACAGCGTGATAGATTATGAAATAAAACGATGGGTTTTAAGCGTCAACCGCTATTATGACCTAACTCCCTATTAAATGAGCCGTGCTTTGTTTAATGGCACCAAAACTATCCTGACCAAAGCAATTATCAGGCCAAATCTCTTATATCGTTCAGAGACGTGAACTGTTTCTAAAGCTGGTGAGCAGAATTTGAAAATGTTTGAGAAGAAGACTATGCATAAAATCTTGGGTTGTAAAGGTGGACCATGTTGGGGCGCCGAACAAATCAGGAGCTCAAAGATTTATTCAAAGTACCAGACGTGGTCTAGTTTATAAAGTTCAAAAGGTTAAGATGGTGCTCGTTGCTTAGATGGCTTGGTGTAACCTACCCAAGAAAATAATGGAACAACAGAGGAAGACCTCGGCTATAAGGTAGTGACGATAAGTTCATATAGTATGTGAGGAACTGGATGGTAGCGGCAGATTCGTGACAGTCAGTGGAAGCTGTTACAAGAGGCAAAAACTCGACATCGAGTTGAAGCGCCAACTGAATGAATTAAACTAAATAAATAAATATTGAGTTAACAGCTGAAGGAAAGTGTTTGGTTAGGAAATTGTTGTTACCTAGTAGAGTAAAATAAGTCTGCAAAAGGTTTCAAGAAAAAGCTGCCAAACTTTTATTCGCAACATGTCTCTGTGTTTTTTAGGGTGCTGAATCCGAATCTGAAGTTTTCTACAACGGCAGCAATATATCGGTTTCATACCCAAAATCACAAACAAAAAAAAAAAAAAAAATGCCCAAAATACCGGTTATTTTCGTTTTTTTTTAAAATCAATAACACGACAACCAAGCGCTTTTCGGAGAAAGTCTTTTGATATTAATTGTAGCTCAAAACCAGTACCTACGAAATGAAAAAAAAAATCCGAAATCGGACCATTTTTCGTAAATGGTCAGTCCCACTTCTACGCGAAAACATGTTTGCCGTACTCATTTGGTTCCGTAATTATTAGTCTAATCCAAAATTCCTTTTTTTCATCTAAAAACTGGTTAAATTTACTATTAGACTCCATATATAAGTATTAATCAAGTCCCTTAAAATAAACACGACAGCTCTGTAAAATTCCCGTACTTTTGTTAAATCCAAGTTTTTTTTGGCACATTTTTCACTATAACTCCGAAACTGTTTCTCCAATCCAAAAAATCTTTTTTTCATCTAAAAATCGGTTAAATTTACTAATGAAGTTTCAATCAAGTTCTTTAAAATATCCATGTTAAAATGCTTAAAACCACGTACTTTTGTGAAATCTAAGTTTGTTTTTTTTTTGGCACATATTTCGCTATAACTCCAAAACTATTTGTCCGATTCAAAATTTAGTTATATCATCTGAAAGCCGGGCAAGCTTACGATTAGGTCCTATAAATGTAATTTATATTATATCCTGTGAAACACTCCACTGAACATGCCATAATTGTCATATGGGTGTTTCACGGGATTTAATATAAATTAGATATACACAATCTAATAGTAAATTTAACTAGCTTTGAGATGAAAAAACAAAATTTTGGATCAGACTGATAGTTACGGAGCCAAAAGAGTACGATAAACTTGTTTTCGTGGAGTGGGACTGATCGTAGTTTCGGAGATGTTTTTTTGATTTCGTAGATGCTGGTTTCAGAACTTTCACAAATCTCTCTTTTTTTTTTATGTGTTTTAAATATTAAAAACAAAATTGAAAATAATAATGAACGTTCTTAACAAAGTTGAATGCGATATTAATCTCCTAGGAATTAATAGAACCCAATCTAAGGAGGCAACAAACATTGACTTTTAGTAGAAAACAACAAACTGACATGTCAACGTCAACAAACTGTTTGCGCTCACATTGGGATCAACACAAACATTTCAGCCGATCAAAGCTAGTCTCTAGCAATCACTCTAAATACATCGCACACCGCTAAGGCATACAAATCGATATAGTAAGTTACTCATTAATCGATATCTTCAACTAAGCTTTAAGTAGTGTTCCAAAACTTCCTCTTTACTTGATATCAGCTATTCGGACCTAACGGAACATAAAGCTAATAAATTAATAAATTTGTCTCCCAGACTGTTTCTCAAATGTGCAATTAAATAAACACTAGATAAAACTAATAAAACATTAAATACAATCTTGTAATCAACTAAATACATTACTCAATTTAACAACCTTTTGACCGATCTTTAAAATGTCTTGTAAGATGTTTGATTGAGTAAAGAGTGAGCCTAGCAAGTCGGAATCTACTTTATAGGAATAAAATTGATATATTGATAAATTGATATATGTATAAATATAATCGCCAAGTACTTTTATTTGTGTTTATTATATTATTGATTCATTTGTTCTTTTTTCGTTGATAAATGAATATTATAAATTAGTAATATGTTAAAATAACGTGATTCCAACAATAAAAGTTTCATATCATAATTGTTACACAAAATCACATTGAAAAAGAGATGTTCGTATATTTCCAACTGTAAGTCCAAGTAGAGCCAATAACGCAGGGCCAAAGGCAAAAGATAAAGAAGATAAATTTTCGTATAGATTAACCGTAGATAAATCTACTCTTATATAACAATTATTGTTGCTTTTTTTCTTAGAACTCTTATTTACCATTTGCCGTGTGCGATAAAGTATTTTTTTTTTTTTTTTGCTTTGTTTTTTATTTATTTATATATTTAATAGATCTATTGAGTGATGTACAATTGCATTAGGTACCAATTTCAACACGAGCTAATTTTTGAAACTATATTTGTGTCTCAATGACTTAGATAGAGGCTATTACAGAGAAGAACACTAATTTGTAAATCATTGTGGAGAAAATGTTGTTTTTTCCAAATTACGAATCTTGCACTGAAATGACTAATAGCAAGTACAAATATATATTTTCATTATATTTATTCAAAAATCTTTTTTGTAAATTTTAATATTTAAAAAAAAATCATTTATTAAAAAACATATTATTCTAGAGATGCTTATCAATCTTTTAAGAATGTCTAAATGATAATAATTTCATAATAAAAACAATATGGTTGGTTGTAGAATATAATTTATGAAGAAGATTGCCTGGGTTCAGTGAGGAGTAAGATAAACCACTTTAAAGTTTAAAAAAGATGTATGTATGGAGTGCAAATCCAATATATATGGATAGCATTGATTTTATATTAAATCACTCTCTCTCTCCTCTCTCTCTCTCTCTCTCTCTCTCCTCTCTCTCTCTCTCTCTCATAAAATATCTACATTTATGTTATATTTCAGACAATATCTTCAATCTGGCAAAACTAAATAGTATTTTAATTACATCCTTTTTGTTTGTTTTTTTATAAATTTTTAATTTATCAACCCAATAAATGCAAATATGGCTCAAGGAATTAACTTTGAAATTGGCAATATGAATAAATTTCTTTTCTTTTCATGATCGCTCAATACAGCCAGTGTTTTCAGTTTTTTCTATTATTGTGACATTAACTTTTCTCTAATTTAAAAGAAATAATATGAATCAATAATATTATAATCTATATTTGCTTCATCGGATTGTTTTCTTAACGCTTTTTAGATATTGAAATAATTTCTTCGTTATATCTTCGCCAGCGAAGCTTATAATTCTTATAATATTTCTATACTACTCTATAAAAGAACAAGCGATTTTTCGTTTGTGATCACTAACCGCGAAAACTACTGAACCAATTTGTATCAAATTTTAACAATATCATCTTCATAGTTCAAGGAAGGCTTAGAAACAATAAAATTTACGAATTTTTAACGAAATTGTTATTAGAAAAGTGATAAATATGTGGATTACTGTAAAGTTTGAAAATCGACCGATAGGTGGCGGGCGTCATTCTGCAAAAGATGGTACTTAGTGTGTTATCTAGAGCTTGAAATTGATAATAAAATCTGCTTATGATTCCTACTGAATTAATGATTTTAATTCAAGTTTCCGATTGAAGTTTCTGTTGCTACTACAACTAACAAATCCCAAGGCCAGAATTAAAAAAACGTTGTAGCCTGGAATGACTTACAAAAAGGATCTTAGACTTCCTCTCACGGTCAATAACATGTAGGGCTTTCCAGAACAAGAAACCCTCAAAAAATCAAAAATTAGTTAAAATTATATAAGTTCTTTAGTTATGAGAGCGAACGAAGCTGCGACAGGGAATGCTAGTTTATAATAAAATCTTTTACTTTATAGTTGTATTATAACAGTGATACTTGAAAACAATATTAACATTGCAAACACATTTCTGAACACTACGTATTTCACAGGTTTGATTATATTTGAACGAAATATAAGAAGTCGATATCTAACAGAAATAGATAATACAAAAATATTTTTTATAAGTAATTTAAATATATAATTTTCATCTTAAATTATTATTAGAAACACGAGCACGGGAAGGCACACAATCATGTGCTGCTACCTGTCGGTAAGAACCAAACCATTCTTAGCTCCCAGTCTCACAACACTTGAAGCCAAATGAAGCGAATCTGTCGGTATTGTGTTTTAAAATATTATTTTTTTTTTTTTTAAATATGCAGAATAAATTTTTACCGTTTCTAAAACGCTGAAGGTAGTGTTCTTAATAAAATAATAGATAATAGTTTGGTTATATTATTTTAATATAAATCAAACCTTTTTTATAATTAATAACTTCACTCGAAGTATCGTTAGTAGTATTTTCATGGTTATGATTGTTAAAAATAGGTCAAGAAAAATAAACTAATTTGCTCATAGATTTTCAATATACATTATTTACCGTAACCTTTGTTAATGAATAGGATTTTTTTTTACATTTATTTAATTTTTTTAACGCTTGATGGTTATTTTAGATTATTATTGTTATAGTTATTACAGTTTTATAGTTAATTGTTATAGTTAGTGCTATATTTTGTTTGCATAATGAATTATATTTTAATAATATTATTATTAGGGTTAACATTTTCACTGTAAATAAATTGGCTCTAGGTAGAATAGTAATATCAGCTTACATTCGAGCAAACTTAAATACAATTGTTAAGTTATGATTTATATTAACTATAATTGATCAAGTTGTTGTTAATATTGCAATTTGTTAAATTAACAAATCACCCTATTTTATTATATAGTCCAGTTCAGTGTTTAACTTTTATTTCCTTTGGGAATTTTTGATTTTTAATATAAGGGATTATATTAAAGTTCTTTATAAATTATATCAATAACTCAGAATACCTTTGCATTGGATTCAGTACAATTAATTTTGGTTATATGTTATTTACAATGATGTTTTGCCATGGATATGTCTTTTAAAATTTTAAAAATCAATGGGGACTGTTTTTCTTTATATCACATTTGTCGCTAAGACCAACCGTTTGGGAGCTATATTGGTTTGAATGAAAAAAATCATGTTTTAAATAAATTTGTAATAAAAATTTTTCATCCTGAAAAGAGTAACGCTTTTGCTTTTCGAAAATTGGCCGACAGTTTCCTCGGCAGAAATGCAATGAAGAACACTTGTTGTTAAATAACATTTGCCACTAGGACCTACCGTTTAAGAGCTATATTTCTTTTATTGAAAAAAAGTATCGTTCGAGACCCCTACTTTATCTGAACTTTGTTTATTCCAAATAATTATAATAATTATTAATTTAATTTAATTATTAAATAATGTAATTCGATCCTTTTAATTCTAAAATGTAATTTGATCAAATGAAGTAAGAAGTTGAGAACGATTTTCAAATGTAATCGACATTTAGATGTGATACAAAGACTGATGGGCTCATATTCAGCAGAAGAATCTATTGGCAATGCATGGAAGTAGATAATAGATAAATATATACATGATCTATTGTTTTTCCCACTGAGGGAGAAATTGATTTTATTTTCCTATTTTAGTTTGTATTAATGAAACCTATTTTTTCATAGGTATTATGTAGTACTTAGAAAGATTAATCTGCAGGAAAAAAAATGATAAAGTATTCATCGAGTGCATTATTCAGAAAGTTTTGTTTAAACAGGAATTTGGTTTTCCCGGATGATGTCCGACACAATACAGTCCGGATTAGTGGTATTCTGGTGTATTTGGAAGTTTGGTATCGACTTACACAAAAATTGTAATTACACAAAAGTATTTTTTAAACGTTTTTTATTTTATATTATTCAATGAACTGCATATAATTATCATTATACTTATTTTTAAAAGAAATTCACTGTAACAAAATGTGATTTATTCCTTGATCAGAACACATCAGACTTAAAAGACTAGAAACTGCTTGTCGTTTCCTACTACTCCAAAATTTACTAAACAAGCGTTCAATACTCATAATAAATTACTAAATACTTATTTACATGACAATGATGAAGACCCATTTGGACATACGAAGTCGTCGGTCTTTGAGGCTTCACTAAACCTTTCAATTCTTCTCATATGCAATCCTTACAATCCTCAATGCTGCTTATTATTTTACTAACAAACTTATTTATTAAGATCTTAAGGTTCCATATGTTGCTGGTTTGGCCTAAACCAGATACCTATCCTTTCATTTTAAACTCCAAATCCACTCGAATCCACTAGTCTCCCAACTTGCCTAACACTCAATGCCCGATAATCCTCAGAGGCATCTGAAAAGAAGATTGCTAAGGCCATACAGTTTTTTTTTACATGTTATTGACATGTCATAGTAATCATTTTCCTCAAATTTACTTGTTGTGCATAATGTATTCAGTTGTAAGTATCAATAAATAGTTAAAAAGTTTCCTTGGTCAGAATCATAACCAGTTCTGAATTCCTATAAGAGGCTAATGGTGGCCAAGATATTTCTACACAAGCGTACATCAGCTGACAACCTGCACTTAGCGCAGCGGCACCTGGTGGTAATTACAGGTAAATTATTGTGTTAATTGCCCTGTTAATTGCTATATAAAGAGGCAGGGCTATGGAAATGTATTAATTAGTAACTTTCCCAGTAGGCGCGTATCTTTCGGATATAACATAAACAGTGACTTATAAAATGCATCTCTTCATTTTCATGCTCCGAAGTTACAATTTTTGTTAATTGACGGGTAATTAAATAACACTCATGTCCTTATAAGGTAATTGTTTACTGAGACTTTTGGCAATTAAAACCTGTATCATTAGGAATGGTTTTGCTGCAACGCCTTCTCTAACAACGCGGAACGTCGTAGCAGGAAAACTGACTGCAATAATATAGGACCTGACTAACAAAAGCTAGAGCCGAAAATTATTTTAAATGTTATTTGGTTATCTAATAAATATAGTACATTATATTTAGTTCCTCCTCAGATTCTTTAACATAATAATTTAAGTCACAACTGTACACATTTGTTTACTACCAGTGAAACAAGATCTGATAGGACACGAGGGAGTCAGCACCGAGGAGTACAATTTCCAGGAGTGATACTACGTTATTAGGGATCAGACAAGGAGATACCAAATCCATCTCCTTTTCAGACTTCCAATGAGTTATGTCTGCAATTTAAAATGTTGCCATATTTTTATGTACACTCATATTAGATTGTCCATGTAATTTGTCATGAAAATGTCAGTAAATTTTATGAATATGCCTCTTAACTATCGGAATTCATAAGTCTATATGTAGCTTTTCGTTTGATACGTAAGGAAGAGAGTCTTTTTATCAGTTTTATGAATTTAGATTAAATGTTTGTATTTTTTGAATATGCATTTTTTTGGCTGTCCATAAATTTGTAAAGACGTAGATCTAGGGTTTTAAAAAGTAACTGTAAATGTTTATTTTCTGTTTTAAAGGTACTTTTGAGAATCTTTGAAGTATGGAGTATAGAAGTCGCTGTCAGCAGCAATATCTGATAAAAAAATATCCCATATCCAAAAATACGAATATTCCAATTCAAATAGTTATTAATTTCACGCCACATTCATTATTTGTTTTTAAAAAGTTGTGAACAAAATCGTTGAGCCAAAAAAAACTTCATATTTGTATTTTATGAATTGTAATTTACATAAAATCCGTATTGATCGTGTAACCATAATTTATATAATTCCTTTTTAAATTTATTTTAATAAAAATGTCGGGATATAATTGAATTAAAAAGAAGGGATATTGTAAATAACAGGTATTTAATGTTCTTAGAAATCGCTGACCAAGTATTTGTTTTTTTAAGCATTCATAACAATTGGTATTTCTTAGAATTTCCGGGTTCATCAAAGAACAACAAATACATAAACAACAATACTTAATATTTTTTTTTTTTTTTTTTGGAAACGTTAAAGTTCCGTTACTTGGTGAATAAACGTTCTAGTCCTCTCTTTTTTCTCAGGCATAACAACAGTATGATGAATAAAAAATATGTGACAACCGAAAAAAAAACATTAAAAAAAAATGTAAATTAGCAGTACAATTTGGCTATAAAGGACAAGAGGACATAAATTATATTTGCTCGCGAGGACAGGTGCATATTAATTGCAATTTCGCAGGTGCAAGATAAAAACCACCGACGAATTTTAATTTCTTGATTAATTATCCCTTGGCTCGTTAGTGTCTCACCTGCCTCGGCTTTGATTAAAGTCGATTATTCAACTAAATAGTATCGATTGCCTCATAATTCTTATATCACGTCGGCTGGCAGGATTGAATCGATTTGCACTGACGTTTAAAGGTAGAGCCAATCAGGGAAATCTTAAATTTTGATATGGTTTGAGATTTTATCTAGCCAATATAGATTTGTAGGATTTGTTTATTTTTATCCCTTTGTACTTTGTACATAGTACATATCGTCGACAGTATGTAAAACTTAGGAATTTGAAAAATCCCTTATTTTATTCTGTTTTTTTACTGTTGTTTTCTACAAGGTAAAATTTCTAATTTGATCGACCATTAGAAGACCGAAATCAGTAATATAATTTTTACGAATTTCTAGCATTTTACCACAGGTAGGCCTTGTAAAATACAACGGTAAACGGACGAAATAAAAAATGCGTTTTTTTCACATTCTAGTTTTACATATTGGTGGCGATGTGTTTAGTGAAACGTTTTACCGAGGAAACGAGATGTAAAACAATAAAAATATTTATTACAATTCCCATTTACATCCATCATTTTCTTCTGTATTCCACTCTCTCTTTCACTCTATCTATCTCTCTCTCTAGGTATCTGTCTATCTTTACTCAGTCTGAATCTTACGATTCGATTACACAATTATTGTTATCATCTATGACTTTGTTTATTATAATTATTATTATTTCAATTATCATTATCCATAACTTTGTTTATTAACTAATTATGTCCTCATTTACTCTGAATACGGCAGGAAGGAAGAGTTATCATATAGGTTATAGACCGATTGTAATCCCTGCCCATCCCTATTCGCGATGCTTCTTCCCTAACTTCTTTTAAGCTTCATTTATTTTGTATCATAAATAATCAATTTTCCACAAATATGTAAATATTTAAGTATATAATTAGTTGTTTTTTCCTGTGATAATTTGTGCCGTAATTACGGATGCATTGAATTGTAAGTAATACGACCAGACAATTGCACAAGTAATTGTTCATTATTATTATCATTCAGGAACAGCAAGTTTTCAGGGAAGTTTATTTTTAATTTGATTTTATTGTTTAGAAAGTGAGAATCATGATTTAAACAATTCTTTGTGATTAGTTAGTTTCATGTATTATTTAGTTCGTTATACATACATACATATATATACGTTCAAAGTATTGGATGGTAAAAATTATTTTATTTAATATTACTATATAATTTATACTAACAAAGGAGATTTTAGTTATAATGCGTTCAGAATTTGTTAAATTGCGACCGCAGGAAACTAGCGACTGGACTTATTACGCCATTATTTCTTCATCGACTAAGTTTGATTCATTTAATTCTACGGAAGCCAGCAGAAATCGGAACCTTCATCCTTTACAAGTTGATTCAGCACGCGCATGGCCGGGAACCTGCGGGGCCAAACCGTATGTTACGGTATTCAGCTGCGCCTCTTCGACAAAGCTAATTGTTGTCCGGGGTCCAAAACTGTGTTGCAGTTTGCGATCCTGTTCGTGAACGAGCACTTGCGATACATCTTTTGTGTGTCCAGCACAGGCACTTTCGGAGAACCGAAAATTTAACAGGGATGGCTGAAACGTCAGATTGTACTTGGGCCCCTTCACCAGACGGCGTTGTTAAAAGAAATCCAGAGGAATCAGGTCGTGAGGCATTAAATACCACCGCAATGTGCTACTCTGATTGGGTAATTTGGTTACCACATGATGCTGAACAATGTATGCAGAAGGCGTAGGAGCCATAGCCATGTGGTTTGACTGGGCGTACTCCTGCATGAAATTATGGTATTCTGAAGCAAACTCAGGGGTCGTAGCTACTAATCGCATTGAAATTTAACAAGGAAGCTGTTTGATTTGGAAGAAATCGCTCTGAACCGGAGTAGCATCGGGCTTCATAAGCAAGGGATACGGAGTCCGTCATGATCCGGCTGTTCGTTTGAGTATTCCCGAGAGCTGCTCATGAGAGTGTCAAGGGGACTTCAATTCTGGTTGCAGAACATGCTCGATTTCCCTGCATTTCGAAATGTGCTTATAAAGTTTCAGCATAAAATGAGCGGACTTTGAGCTGGTCTGAGGGAGTCTGTGAGTCCATCTGACCAACAATTGTCCACCAAATATATGCTCAACAGCAACGGGAACCGTCGGGGGCTGACAATAGGTATCCGGGACAATACTGTGAGACGTCAGCACCCTAGTAAAAATTTCAACCGCGTCGGTTCGGTGAAGGTAGAGTCAGCTAATTGAAGTTGAATGAACGATTAAGGAATCGTAGGAGGCAGCTCAGCAGTTGGCAAATGCTCGACGATATTGGGAATCACCGATAAATTCGCGCTAACGTGCAGGGTCGAGTATGAGGAGAATAGGTTGCACGATACGGTGCCAGATGAGGTTGACAGCGGACCGCCTATTCCACTTATCGAAATAGGAGCATGATTCACTTTAAGCCGAAGAGATCGAGCCAAACTTTGAGAAATACATGATCTTTGTGGGAGCCAGGGGTCAATGACCCCTCTATTGGTCCCTAACCCGAAAGCTATTTGGATGCTCGCTCGAAAGTTACATAGCATTTCACCAACCGAAGTGGCTATTTGGGAGTGAAAAGTGCCACTACAGGAATCAAGAGCATTAGCAGTATTGGCTCGGTTCTTGTTCTGTATGAAGAAATTTGAATCGTTGCATTAGGGCTGTAAGTTCAGCTGATGATCATTTGAGCGATCAGGATGTACCGCGTGTGATGATTCTGGATTACATCTCCTACGGCATGATGGCCATCCGGCTGGCATCGGCTTTCAGTGTGAACCAAAGCAATTGGGGCAACCCTTCTATGGTGCGGATAAAGGAATCTTTCTTCCCTTGACCCTGAAAAAAGGTGGTACACGAAATAAGGAGTGACCCTTTGACAAACACAGTTGGAAAAGATGCGGTGGCGCTTTTTTCTTGTTGGCTACAATAAGGATAGTCTTTAGACAGGACCCTGAGATCGAGGTTTATTAGGAGATGAGGAGCTGGCTGGCAGGGTTGTGGGTGGATGAAATTTCTATAGTTTTTATTTGATGCCCCACGAACTCTAACAGTTTATCATAAGATGGGATCGCTGTGTCGGCTTGCTTTTCTTCGAAGCTCTTGCAGTTCTGAATCTAAATTCCTGAGAGATAATGATAACAACAAAAAGTTTGCTAAATCGCCAACCTTCAAAGCTTTGATGGCTTCAATTGAGTTTTGATGGATTTTACAAAAAGCAATTTAATCTCCCATCATTATTTATTAAAAATCATATAATATAAACATGATTGTATAGAGTTTCCGACGTTTCATGGCTATTGCCACATTTTCAAGCCCTAAAACGTGCAAAAACATACATGCACGACAAATGCGAATTAAGTATATTTATGTGAAACAATATTCATCAATGTACGTTATATATAATCAATGAATTACCTTTCATTGCCCAATAATATTTAGATCCATCTGATGAACAAATAAAATCTTTTAACGACTAAAACAGTCTTGTCACTGGTAAGTACCATGTCACTTTTCTACATACATTAAAACTTAAATGAATAAACAAATAAAAACAATATAAACATAAAAAATTTAAATAAATAAAAAATATGAAAAATGTATAATGTTCTATTACACTGCTATGATTTTGCAAAATTTATTATTATTGTAATGGCTATTGTTAAATTACTATAATTAGCTTAAATAACGAAAAATCTCTAATTGAACTTTAATATGGATCACATTACTACACATATTTATCTCTGTCTCTTACTGCAATAAGGTCTAAAGGTTACGTTTAAATATTCAATTTGTTTATCAATAGTGCATAGTGGGCTCCTATTTTTTGTGTGTCTGTTTTGAAATTTACAGCTGTGCCCAAATTTTTTGTTATGAAAATGGATACCAAAATTTTTCTTTTGAAACTGTTTTTTTCATAAAATAAAATGTTGGTTTTTAAAAAATTAAATTTGTGATTATTGTTTATTGCATGTTGTGCCAATGCTGTTTTATTGATATTATTTATGTTTTTGGTGTCTGAATTATGCTGTTTAATTATATTTTAAAGTTTTTGTTTGGTTTCTCCAATATATATATTATTACATGTATTGCACTCAATTTCATAGATTGAATTATTTTTTTGCTTAGGGTCTATTATCTTGTTTTCCCTGTTTATGATGTTAATAATTTTGTTTTTATTAATTGGGGCTGTTTTTTATTAAAATCAAATTTTGTTTGTTGATTATCTTATAGGTGGGTCGTGGTATATATGTTAATGGAACATATTCGGATTATTTATATTATTTCTCATTTTTGGTGTATTATTTATGTTGTCTATTGAATCTGTATTATTCTTTACATGCTCTATTATATTTTTGTTATTATTATTGATGTAAAAATCAGTTATTTTCTTTTGAGTATTTATATCTTTTATTTGTTTGTTATCTTTTATTTGTTACCGGATGGTGTGGCTAATTGGTTTGTATGTATTTTATCCTTATTATTATTGTTTGTGTTTAAATTTTTATACTAATATTTGTTTATTATATGTTTCGGTATGAAATTGTCTTCCATGATTTTATAAATATTCTTTTTAATTTCTTTGATATATTCTATGTCAGTTATGGCTATTGCTTTGAATATTACATTATTTATAGTGTTTAAAATTTTATGTTTAGGGTGTTTACTGTGATAATTTAGTAATCTATTGGTTTTTGTTGTTTTCTTGAACCATTTTGTTTTTATATGGTTATTGTCCAAAATAATGGTCATATCTAAAAAGTTAATAGTGTTATTTATTGATTTTTCCACGGTAAATTCAATTTTATTATTGAATTCATTGAATGTTTGTACTAAATTATCGATATGTTCATTTTTAATTATAATTAACAAATCATCAATATATTTATACAATGCCAATGGTTTATTATTTAATTTATTAAAACATTAATTGATTAAATGATTTAACCATACAATAAAATACACCTTATTTTATTAAAGTAAGAGCGTATCTCAGCGGGTACGCCTCAGTTCTCTTAGCTGACTGGATTAAAGGGCAAAAAATGCAGATTATTTTTGCCTTTATATTTGAACTTGTACCATACGCCACTATACCACTATACCACCTACAGTGGGTAAAAAAAGTATTGGCACACCCACATTTTTTCTGATATCTTAGTTGTACTAAGGTTAATTGTTTGTTTCTCAATTTGATTAAAAAGTAGCACGCAACTTTTAATTTTTGGTGGCAATTGGTTGAGTCTATTGAAAACAAACTGTAATTTAAAAAAAAAAAAATATGTATTTCAAGGGTCAGATATTGGGACAGCAGACATTTTCATTTTGATAAATATTGTATTAAATTTTTATGTCAAGACTAAAACGACAAGAAACTGCCCGTCGTTTCAGACTACTTCAACATTTACTAGACAAACGTTCGAAGCTACCAATTAATTACAAAAGACTCATATACATGACTGTGATTAGACCTATTTGGACGTACGGAGTTGAGCTTTGGGGCACCACTAAACCATCTAATTCATCTCGTATTCAATCCTTACAATCCAAAATCTTTCGTAAAATCCTTAATGCTCCTTACTTTGTCACCAATAAACTTATCTATAAAGATCTTAATGTTCCATATGTTAATGATTTAGCCTACACCAGATACCTATCCTCTCATAGTAAGCTCAATAATCACTCAAATCCATTAGTTTCTCAACTTGCTTCCCACTTCATTCCTGATAATCCTCCGAGGCGTCTGAAACGAAGATGGCCTAAAGACCTTCTAGTGTAGAAGTTTTAATAAATTGCTACTGATGAGTAGTTCTTTCCAAGTTTTAACATGTTATTATAATCGTTGTCAATACATGTACTTGATGTATATATTCTGTCCAGTTGTAAATTTCAATAAATGGATATAAAAAAACAAAAAAAAAACTTTTTATGTATATCTTAATATTTTATACCATAGCATTTGCAACTATTATGACCTGTGAGATCTTCCTACTATTAAGGAAACAACTTGGTGGGTTACTTCAGGTGGAATTTTATCCCATTCTTACTGTAAAACAGTTTTAAGCTGCGATTTGGTAGTTTTTTTTTGTTTTTTTTTTATCTTTGTGGCCTTAAAAACAAATAAGTGCTCTATGGGATTTAAATTCAGGGACTGGGGAGGAGTTTTGATTTATTTCCGAACATTATAAAGCAACCACTTCTCTGTTTTATCAGCAGTATGCTTCGAGTAGTTATTTCGCTGAAAGATATTTGTGTCCCTGTTCACCATCTTTTCAGCACTGCAGTTCAAGTTATGGTGCAAAATGCTAACATATTTATCTGCATTCATAATACCTTCAATGAAGTTCAAGTTTCCTACTCCGTTTCACGACACGCAATCCCAAACTTAAATGCTCCACACATCATGTTTATTGTTGGTCTAACATTGCTCATTTGAAATTCTCTATTTGGTTTTCTCCATACTTGTTTATGGCTATCGAAGCCAAAAACATTGTATTTGCCAAAAACTGCAGTGGTCCCTTTATGTCGATTATGACAAACTCAGAACATTTTTTCGATTGACATAGATTACGAATGGTTTCTTTCTTTGAACTCTCCAACAATAATTAAAACTGGATTACGCCCTTTACTGTTTTCAAGACAAAAATTGTGATAGAGGCTGGTGCAATCTGTAATGCTATTTTAGAGGCATAAATAGAGAGTGGTTTTCCCATTATATTGTGAACTATTTTTATTTCCTTTTCAGAAAACGTTTGTTGCCTCCCTGTGCGTCGTTTGTTAACAACTGAACCCATCTCATTATTTTTTTTTATGATGTTGCTAAGTGTCGTATAGCTTATACCAAGTCTATACGGAATTTTACAATAACTAAATCCACGAAAACGCAATTTAACCATACGGATTCATAATTATACACAATTCTTTTTTCTTTCCACCATTTTGTTAACACTGAACTGTACACTAATCGTATACATTTCGGTTTGTATATATTTCGGACTGAAAGGATTAAAGTATGGTGGTAAGGCTAATAAATAACTTATTATCTGAGTTTATACAACTGTGCCAGTATTTTCTTGACCCTTAAAATTCATATTTTATTTTTTTAATGACAGTTGGTTTTCAATTAGATCAATCAATTGCCACTAAAAAATAAAAGTTGTATGCTAATTTTTAAACAAATTAAGTAACAAACCATTAACCTTTATACAACTAAGATATCAGAAAAAATGTTGGTGTGCCACTACTTTTTTGATCCACTGTCCATATCAATAATAACAGAAAGTTTAACGTAATTGTTTCATATATACAAATATGATCCCTAATCTTTGTTCATGTATATATATGTATAAAAGTATATTAATTATTAATTTTTAATTATGTAAAACTATGCATTTATACCAGAATCTAATAATGTGTAATATGTATATAGTAGGAGTAATAGTTTATTTTGTTCACAATGCAAACTTTACTAAGATGTGCGGTCAGCTACTCATAAGAAGTATGTACTAAATTGTTTATATTTTGAAATATTTGTACAAGATCTTTTTCTTTAACAAATAAAGTGGTTATTATTATTATTATATACAAATATGAATATTAACCAAATTCGAAATATACATTTATACTTACAAAAGGAAATCAAAATTATTATATTATATTATAAAATAAGTTTAAGGAATTTGATCGTGCAACGAATGTCTCCTAATAGCCTAGTCAATAAAGGTTTCGTGTCGCAACTAATTAGGGGAAAGGTGAATTTTTGCAGGGTGTTAGTACATAAAGTATACACTAAAAAAACACAAAGTCCCGACCCCCACCCCCTTTGCTTTCCCCCCACCCCTTCAGCAACATTACAAGTACAGAAATTTTATTTAGCTTTTTATTGCAATTTGCGACTGCATACAAAAATAAAAAAATAAAAATACAACCAGTAAATAAGATGCTAATGCTCGTTAAAATATGATTGTAATGTAACTAACCATTGGTAGCACATCAATAAAACCTGTATATTTGAAGGTCCAGAACCTATTTTCAGACGCCTCGGAGGGTTATATGGAATAGATTGAGAAGCTGAAGTTGAGATACTAGTGGATTTGAATGGTTATGAAGATTACTATGAAAGGATTGGTATCTAGTTTGAGCTAAATCAGAATTGTATGGTGCATGGATAAGTTTGTTTGTGACAAAGTAAGGAGCATTGAAGATTTATCGAAGGGTTTTGAACTGTAAGAATTGGATAGGAGATGAATTGGATTGTTTAATGGAGGCATGTATTTAATTTAATTTAAGATATATGATTTTTTATTTATTTCAATTCAATTCATGTTTAATTTTATATATTATCTTTTATTATATTTTAATTACGTTTTATATAGTTATTTTCCCCTTTCGTTTGTATTTTTTACATATAGATATTATAGATAATATATTCTAAAGTACCTTTCTGTTATTGTTATAATGTACTTTGAATTTTTTACAATCTCTGTATTTTCTTTTCCCTTTTATTCTGCAAGACAAAAAGATATCGTTCGAAAATAAAAGATTCTTAGAGGACTCCTTTATGTACTTGAGGTAGATCAAAGTTCCCGCTTTCGTCGCAGATACAAGACAATTTAAATTTCGCGGGAGGTACTAACTCAGAACGGACCGGTGGGGTTCCTGCTGCAAAGTCCTGTTAATATATAGCTCTTAGTCGCCAATGTACCTTATGCTAATTGTCTCATCTGTCATCGTAAATATTTCTACTCAAGTATTATGGTACCAAAGGAAGTACTTCTTCAGATCGTTGTGTAGGGAACAAGTTGAAACAGGCTTCAATGTTCTGTCTTGTTTTGTTTTTTCTTCCTCTATGTTTGTATGATTCATGACAACGTGGCATTAAGAGGACTTAGTACAAAAAAGATGATTGCAGTAAAGAAAAATGGTAATTTCAAGTCTTAGTTCCTCCGCTACTAAAGCTGGAGTACAGCAATCGATAAAAAATGCATTACATATTTTTTTCTTTTAATTTACAGGTTTTAAAGGTCTTTGAGTCAAAACTGAAAACCAAATACACTCGAATGCAAAAAAACCGGCGCATCTTGAATTCCATTAAAAAAATATGATTAATGAGATGAATTAAGGAATAATGTTGTGATTGAACCAGCACAAATTTAGGCCGGGGCATAAGTGATAACATTACAATTATCCTTTGAAGTAATCCTCTCTAGGAATAACAAAGAAGGACCCAAGTTTAATGATAACCATATTCCCAGTTAGTCTTCAGTTCTCTAGAAGAGTGCAATGAACAACTGTGGGTAGTTTTTTTAATTTTTTTTAATTTTCTTTGACCTATGTTAATCCAATTCTACCCAATATGGAGCCTAACGATGCCACGGTAGTCACTCAAATCGTAGCGTTAATTGAGGCCGTAAGATGTATGTGCGATACGCGGCCAGCACTCTCGGGGTACCAGAAACGAGGGTTCGGCGGGCGATCCAGAGGTACCGGGAGACGAGCAGCTACACGAGGAGGTCGGGATCAGGTCGGCCGAGAGTAACAAACCAAGCTGACAATCGATTTATTAAAATGGAGACTTTAAAGAACCACTTCCAGACATCTGTAATGGCTTGCCACCGGCTTCGTGCTGCTCGAGGTGTGGATGTCTCCTTGCATGCAATAAGTAGACGCCTGGCTGTAATGAATCTACACTCTAATGTTCCTGCTTCCGACCCTCCCCTCATTGCAGTTCCCGGTGCAGCCCGACTCCGTTTTGCTCGAAAACATGTTGCCTAGACTGAAGCTGATTGGGCCTCTGTTCTCTTTTCAGATGAATCTAGTATTGGCCTGCATGCTTCAGATGGTTGAGCTAGAGTCTGGATAAAATGAAGAGAACGCCACGCTCAGTGCATTGTTGCAAGAACAGTACAGTTCGGAGGAGTGTCGGTGATGGTTTAGGGATGATTTGTTTAGAAGCGAACACAGACCTCCACGTGTTCCGAAGGCCATCCCTCAATGCACAAACTTGTATAAAAGACATCTGTGAAGAGTATGTGGTCCCTTTTGGGCCGTTCCTTGGCCCTAATTTCATGTTTATGCATGATAGTATACGGCCACACGTCGCCAATGCTGTAAGAGACTTTCTTGATGAGATCGGTATCCAAACCTTGGAGTGACCAGCTCGCAGCCTGGATCTAAATCCTATCTATAGAGCATCTGTGTGGCCATCTTAAGAAGGCCATCCGACAGCAACATAACCCTCCAGGAGCTGAGAACTGCCGTAGAAGAACAATGGGAGCAGATTTCTCAAGATCGAGTGGCCAATGTTTTAAGGATCATGCCTGCAAGGATGCAGGCTGTTATTCAAGGAAGAGGAGGAAACACCCGATATTAAAGGCCATGAATTTTGTGTTTCTTGCATATTGTAAACAAAGTTTAGATGTTTTATTTTTTTTATCATAAAATCAATAAATGGTTACTTTTTTGTTTGATATTTTTTCTTTAAATTGCATGTTTTATCACATGTCCTTTTGTGTCATATAAACAGAATATATTCACTGCATATATAAAAAAAATTGGCAAAGTTTATTAGGTTGTGAAAGAGAAAAAACAAACCATTCAAGGTCCGCCGGTTTTTTTGCGCTCGAGTGTACATAAAAATGATAAATTTAAAAAGTGAAAAAATTATTCCAACATTAGGAAGAACGGGATGCACTGGTAGATGACGGTATTGAGAAACGAGGGTGTCAGTACTAGCAGCTATATATCATAGGATCTTTTTTTTTTATCCTTAACGCCTGGAATAGAATGTTGCTAAGGAGTTATTGTACGACCCAATTAAGGATAAATTTAGTTCGGAGTAGGATCTGAAGGTATTAAAACGCCTGATGATCCCAAGGTTATGGATTATGAAGAAATTACCCATCTTCTTTTCAGACGCCTCGGAGGATTATCGGAAAGTGTTAGGCTAGTTGGGAGGCAAGTAGATTCGAGTAGGTATGGAGTTTACTATGAAGGGATAGATATCTGTTTTGGGAGTATGCTTTTGATAAAACAAGGAGCATTAAGATTTATTCGAAGAATTTTGGATTTAACAAGATGAATTGGATGATTACGTGGAGCCCCAAAGCTCAACTATGTCCAAATAGGCCTGATTACTGTCATGTACATGAGTCGTTTGTAATTAATCGGAAGCTTTGAACTTATGTCTAATAGATGTTGAAGAGTCGAATTTAACAAGCGGTTTCTTGTCTTTATCGTCTTGAATGTGCATTCTACGTTAAAAGTTTGTGCAATTGGACTAGGTATTGGATCTGTTCAAGAGGGACTAGTGGAATTTATTCGTTTATAATTTTAGTTTTTTGTATTAATTATTTAATGTATTTCATTTAACAACACATTTAACAATCAACTGAATTTACTGTTCCGCAATAGTTTTGAATCAAAACTAAGCCCAGAGTTTGTGATATTTTTTGGTTATAGTATGACCTAAAAATGTTCGAAAAACATTAATATTTTATAATATAAATAAAATTTATAATATAAATTATTTATTATAATTAATATATGCAAAAATAATACAATACAACATGGTGATAAAACCAGTAATTCTCGACTAGGAAGAAGTTTCATCCTAGACTAGAAAAATTACTGGAATGGAAAAATCCTGAGGAGAATCTATGGGCCCAATTAAACACAGATTATACGGGCGCATGGTAAGAATGGACAAAGGGAGACTAAACAAGAAAGTCTTTGACAAAATCCCTGAATATAAGAACATATGAGAGTATGTTAAACAAATGAAAGAGGGAACAAAAAATTGAAAATAAAAGACAAGAAATTCCTAGATAGAGAACAATGCGGAAAGAAATTCAAAGAAATCAAGGTTCTAGCTGAAAATAAAGAAAAACTGAAGGGCACATTCGAAGGAAAGGAAGCAAAGGTAAGCAGAACTGATGAGAAAATGCTGGGATGAAAGAAAGGCGAAAATGAGAAAGGAAAAGTAATGGTATTAGCGTCATATTTAAAGGCAGTTTCGCGAACAAAATAAAAATAAGTAAATAAAAATTAAATAAATTGATACTGATTCTCATACTTATTCCTAAGCTTATTGCGGAAGGAACAGCAATACGCGGGTTTGCTTTTTTAATAACTTTGGCATGCGCAGTAATTTAAGATTCCGAGTAACCGCTCCATCATTTCCAAGTAATATTTTTCTTTACTGTTTAAGTAGCATCGGTAACTGGAGGAGAGGAAATCCGAGACGATGAGGAATATTCCTTGAAGGTGATACTGAAAAGGTATAAAGGATGATAATTAACTCGCTTAAGAGAGGTTAAGTAGCCGTGGTTACCAATAGCCGGCTCCGCAGAGCAAATTGGAAAAAAAAGAAGCGGACGGGGAGAGCTCAACGAGCGGAGGTGTTGAAAGAGCCGCTATCTTCTCATTACAATCTTATTTACGGCCTCTTTGCCTCTTTGCCTCTTTGCTCCTCCTTTATGGGTGTCGTACTGTTTATGGCTCCCTTCCAAATCGGCTCAAAAGGGCTTCGTCTTATTGTTCCCGGAACGCTCCTCTCAGATTGAATGCTCTCCATCCTTCTTTTGCCCTCCTTCTTCATCTGCCCACTTAATTAGGTGTAATTTGTGTCGAAAAATATTTCGTTTTCATCTCACAACTCAGTTTGAAAAACCACTGATCCTCAAATATTTCCAGCTTTCGTTTTCAATTTAAAATACTTTACCATTCTAGCATTGCTATTAATTATTCAGCAGAGTTCCTTATGCCTTCTATTTAAAGAGTTATATTTCCTCCTTTTATTGAAAGTTATACCTAACTGCTTAAACAGTATATCTTTAAACTTAGCAATGATGAATTAAACAGACCAACGATGAAAAAACGTTTTTACTTAAAACACCTTATTATTCTGTTTTTTTAGGGTGCTCAATCCAAATATGAAACATATTAAGCCGTATCACCTACCATGTTTTCACATTTTCACATCAATATATTAAATTTTTTGATTTATTACAGAATTTAACAGCTTTTATATACTACAAATAAAATTGTAAAATAATTTGTGCTGGATGTAGAAGAGTTGGCAGCACTGCTGAAACAGATATAGATATAGATGAGCAAGATGATGAGTTCCAATGTGCTACAGCAAATATAGAGCCTAAACTGTTAACTCAGATTGAGCTTAACGATTAACTAAGTCGATCTTGGGTTAACAAAAGAAAAATCTGAATTGCTTGGTTCTAGACTAAAAGAAAAGAACTTGTTGGCAGTTGGAACTAGCATATATGGTATGTATATAGGAAGAGAGAGCAGCACTTTTCGAAATTTTTTTGAACAAGAAGGTGATTTAGTGTACTTCTCAGTCATTCCAGGTCTGATCAAAGAGTTTGGTGTTGAATACAAAAAAGAAGACCGGAGGCTGTTTATTGATTATTCCAAAACTAGTTTAAAAGCTGATTTATTACACAATAGTAATACTTATGCATCTATACCTGTTGGCCATTCTGTACATATGAAAGAGAGATATGAAAACCTAGAAATAGTGTTGAATAAAATTGGCTATTCGGCTCATGGTTGGATGATAACTGGTGACTTGAAAGCATGCTTCTTGGTCAGCAAGGCGGTTTTACCAAATTTCTATGTTTTTTGTGTGAATGGGACAGTAGAGCAAGGTATTGGTGCAGAAAGAACTGGCCTATGAGGGAGTCTTTAAAACCCGGTTAGAGGATCATTCTCCCCAAAAACCTTGTAGATCAGAAACATTCTCTAACCACCTCTACATATAAAGTTAGGCCTCATGAAACAGTTATATAATGCTTTATATTTATATGAAACAGTTATATATGCTTTTTTAAATTAAGGGTGATACAAACAAACTAAGACCAGATTTGGATTCAGCACACAAAAAGCTATAAAAATCAGCTATTAAAGTAAAACAAGTTTTCAAAAAAAAATTTTTGTTGGCCTGTGTTTGTTGTTATTTGCCGCTTCAACTAATTTTTTTTTTTATTGGAAAACCACCTAGTTTTTAATGTTTAGAACTGGATGCATAAAAACATATTTAATTTCATTTTCAAATTAATAAGGTGTCGATAGTTCGAGAGGAAAGCGACAAGGAGTATCGATATTTGTTTTGGAAAATTAAATAAAATTATAATAACAAATTATCAAATTAAATTTTATTGAATAATAAAACCTATAAGGGCCCGATACCCCTGTGGGTTCGGGGAAAGAATAGACCCACAGTATTTACCGCTTGTCGTAAAAGGCGACTGAAGGGACAACTGCCCGTTGACCTCTTACCTCCATCCCGCCCATCACCTTCCAATGTTTTTTCATATCCCCCTATACTCCCTAATTTCCCAATCCCCCCACTGCCTTTTGGGTTAGAATGAAAGTTCAGAGGCTAAGGGAAGGAAATCCCTGACAGAAAAACCCTGGCCCTCCAGGTTGGGGGTTTGGCGTAGGGTTAACAGCCCACCCTAGAAAAATACTTGTTACGAAACCCAATAAAGAAAATAAACCCGGACGGAACTCTGGAAAACGGACTGGAACTTGGAAACGGCAAAACGATATTCTTATGGCGACGTGGAATGTGCGTTCTTTGTATAGGCCCGGAGCTATGAAGGTCCTATCAGATGAGATATCTAGGCATGGTATTGATGTGGTAGGAATTCAGGAGATGAGATGGAATGGAACTGGTATCATGGACAGAAAGGACTACTCCCTCTATTATAGCTGCCACGAAAAGAACCATCTGTTTGGGACAGGATTCATGGTTGGAAGGAAAATAAAATCTCGTGTAATGGACTACCAACCTTACACCCCAAGGCTCTGTAGGCTCAGAATAAGAGGAAAATTTTTCAACTATAGCCTCATAAACGCTCATGCACCTACTGAGGATAAGACTGATGACGAAAAAGATGAATTTTATGACCTTCTGGAGAAAGCTTATGAGGAATGCCCAAAATATGATATATAAGAATTATATTAGGTGATATGAACGCGAAGATTGGTAAGGACCCAACATGCAGTAATATTGGTAGACATAGCTTGCATGAGGAGCACTCTGATAATGGATTTCGACTGGTTAATTTTGCAATAAGCCGCAACCTCTTAGTCGGGGGAACTATTTTTAGCCACAAGAACATACACAAGGGCACATGGGCATCACCTGATGGGCGTACGGTCAATCAAATAGATCATGTCCTCATTGACAAACGGCACAGTTCTGATCTTTTAGATGTCAGGGTGCACCGCAGTGCGAATATTGATAGTGACCATTACCTTCTTGTCGCTAGACTGGGAGCTAGAATCTCACACTCTAGAAATGGAAAAGGGGCTAAAACTGCCGCATATAATATCCACATGTTAAAGGATGAAGAAATAAAGAGTAATTTTGAGCGTAAAACAGATGAGATTAAATGGGCCGGTCTGTGATGACACATAAACGGGGAATGGAACAGGCTAAAAAGAGCCCTGATTGTGGCAGCGGAAGAAACGATTGGAATAAGAATGAACAGCAAAAGGAAAGAATGGTTCAATGAAGACTGTGAAAGGCTCACTAGAATCAAGAATGAAGCATATAAGGTAATGATCCAGAAGAAACGGACCAGAATGGCTACAGAGAACTACAGGAGGGCAAGAAAAGAGGAAGATAAGATGCACCGGAGAAAGAAGAGGCAGCATATGATGGAGCAGATGAGACTGATACAGGAATATAAAAGCAGGAATTTGAGCAGAGAAATGTTCGGGAAGGTGAATGACACCAGGCGAGGCTTTAAACCACGAACAACTGCTTGCAGAAGTAAAACTGGGGAAATTATAAGTGACACTCCAGGCATTTTGAATAGATGGTATGAGCATTTTGGTGAACTGCTGGGCTCGCAGGGAGGAGGAACGAATTTTGATTTTGATGTAGTGGAGGAACAAGATGATAGTAATGAAAATATAGTACCTTCTTACGACGAGGTCTATGAGGCTCTGGAAAAGCTGAAAAATAATAAAGCAGCAGGAGTAGACGGAATTCCTCATGAGCTCCTAAAAAACGCTGGCGGAACCTACATAAAGGAGATGACGCATTTACTGGGTAGAATATGGGAGGAAGAGAAGATGCCCGAGGAATGGGAGACGGGCTTGATATGCCTGGTTCATAAAAAAGGGGATACGCTAAAATGTGAAAACTACCGAGGAATATCCCTATTGAACTCCGCCTATAAACTCCTCTCTATTATAATATTCACAAGATTACTTCCATATGCTGAGAATATTATTGGAGATTACCAATGCGGCTTTCGGAAGGATAGGTCAACATCAGATCAAATCTTTACGCTGAGACAGATATTGGAAAGTCATTGGAATATAGAATCAGCACCCACCATCTCTTTATAGACTTCCGTGCGGCGTATGATACGGTTAACAGGAAGATGCTCTACAAGGCTATGAAGGAATTCAACATTCCCGCAAAGCTGATAAAAATGGTTGAGGCCACAATGTCTGGATCGAGATGCAGAATCAGAGTACAGTCACACCTGTCAAACCCAGTAGAAACAGAGAATGGCCTGAAGCAGGGTGACGCATTGGCTTGCCTACTTTTCAACCTGGCTCTGGAAAAAGCGATTCGCGATTCTCGCCTACAGGTAGGGGGACACATATTTAACAGGCAGATCCAGGTCCTGGCCTACGCGGACGATATTGATCTGATTGCAAGAACAGAAGCTGGCCTGAAGGAGGCATTTGCGGCCCTGGAAACTTCCGCGAGAAACATGGGATTAGTCATTAACACGCATAAAACTAAGTATATGGCTATCGGAAACGACCGGAGAGATCCGCACTTACAAGTAGGAGACTATGTCTTTGAAGCGGTACAGGATTTTACGTATTTAGGTGCCCGTATAGATGTCAATAACTGCTGTTCTAAAGAGATTGAAAGAAGAATACAAGCAGCAAACAGGAGCTACTATGGCCTTCTCAAGCACTTCCAATCCAGGCTAATAACCAAAAACACAAAAGTCACTCTCTATAAGACACTGATCAGACCCGTCCTCACATACGGATCAGAATCCTGGGTGATCAACAGGATTGATGAGCAAAGACTGGCCGTATTTGAGAGGAAGATATTAAGAAAGATCTATGGACCAGTATGGGAGAATGGTGTCTGGAGAAGGCGTCACAACAGAGAGGTTTACGCAGAATTCCGTGACACACCTGTGGTGGATTTTACCAATCTCAACAGACTTCGCTGGGCAGGACACCTAAAAAGAATGAGGCAAGATCGGATACCGATAAGGGTCGCTAACCATATGCCTATGGAGAAGAGGAAGGTTGGAAGACCGAAGGCCCGCTGGATGGACCAGATAGGTACTGTGGCCCGACGATTAGGCGCAACTAGGTGGTGGACCATGGCGCTGAACAGAGAGGAATGGGCGAATTTTCTAAGGGAGGCCAAGGCCCGCACAGGGCTGTAGAGCCGAGGATCATCATCATCATCATAAGGGCCCGATTTCTTGGGGGAGGTTTGCCTGTTTCTTGAGTGAGCACAATGATCTGCCTGAAGCAGTATATAGTCCATTGCATCCAATACTTATGCTCCAAACGTAACACAAATGCAGTAGTAATGATAGGCGTGATAAATGTATAATAAGAACATCAACATGAAAATATTATGGGCCAAAATTAAGCGTAAATGCATTCTATCCTAAACAGGTTTCTCTTCATCATGTAGGTACCTGTCATCTTTCAGTATCTTAAACTGTCAAGTATTATTACCAGTGATGTGTCGGTACCAAAATTTATCGATTCTCAATTCTCGGTACAAATATCTCAGTTTAAAAATAAATTTCTATTTAAGAACATAATCCGAAAATTAGGAAAAAAATCTATTTAAAAAACTTTAACTAAAAACAATTTAATTGCTGTTTAGACAATGTTCAATAATATGACTGAATTTACTAATTCTTATTTACGAAGATAAATATATCAATGTTTTATTTATTGATTAAAGAATTGAAATTGTAACGAAATTCTTTCAACATTGAAGATGAATTGGATTCCTTTTAATTGATAGTTGGGGTTCGAAAACTAATATTTACACGTAATAAAACGGAAAATAATCTTTAGTGTTGGACGTCACTTAAGAATAACCAACATATATAATAAAACGATATAATTTTATGAGCGGCATTATTTCGTTGACAAGGGATTACAATCTTATTTCTTTATTTTCCAATAACGAATAAATATCTTTAGCTAACTGAAGTTTAGCTTCAGTGGCAAGGGGTTTGTTTTTAATTCAGTGCAAAGGAGATATGGTCATTAGGAGAAGAAAGATATAAAATAATAACATAATTAGATATCACAAAACTACAACCAACGTTAGTGCTATCGATCGGTTTCTAAGAATCGACTTTGAATCATCGATTCTCGATACCTATACTTTTCTCAAGGATCGGTGGAACAGCATTTTTGGAATCGATACATCCCTAATTGTTACGTTTAAATAAATAAAAAAAGTTTTAAATAAATAAATAAAGTTTGCAGAGCGAAAAAACTAAATTAATAAATAAAATAAAAAGGTACCAATGGATATGCTCGTTTCTACGTCATGTTTCATATATACATATCATCATTTATTTATTTGTTTTTTCTAATATATCTTATTCACTGATCGTCGTGATACTAAGACAGGTTTGGACCAAATATAAAAATGTATAATTACTAAGAACAAATGAAAGGTTCGCCTTAAGCGAACTATACAGCTCAATGTTACACCCTCTATCATACTCCATCAAAAAACTAATCATCACGGTTGACCTTGACAAAATACCTATAGATAACCCCTCCTTACCCGACGAATCAAAACTGATATCATTTTTAGGAAATTGAAATCATTAAATTATTTTCATGCCCATTTCAAGCGTCACTATAACCAGGACTATATACATCAAATAAATATCCCACTAAATTATAAATTCTCTCTTATGTACAAAAAATTATTATATAAGGATAAGTATGATATAAAATTATAAATTTTAAAATCAATGCAGTAGGAGCCTCGGATTGATTGGAAACTGGAACTACTGTTGTTCTTCCGCATTCCTCACAACGTTGCAAGCGAACGATGCACTCAGCAAAAAGAATACATCGGCTGGAAATGTAATATCCGGGGTTGTGGGAGCGGACTTTGCAGCTAGAAAGGGCACTAACGGTAGTAGCCGATACATAATATATAATTACACAACTCGGGGCTTCTTCCGAGAAGTAGTAATTGCTCCGCACCGTTACTGCCCTCCTGGAACTTCTTCAGATCTTCAGGTCTGCCCCTTCCCGATTTATCTTCATCATGAGCACCAATCTTACCTGAGAGAGTGGGAAAAAAATTAAAGAATATATATTCTTATCGTTTTACCGTAATAATCAAATATAAAAATATAAAAAAGTTATCCTATCAATTTATAATTTGATGTATATATCTGTCAGCCCAGTAGTCCAGTCAATCTATACCAAAAATGAGCAATCAGAGGAATTAAAAATACTAGTTACAGATATTGCCGGAATGTGTAGGGGATGGTCCCCTGGACAAGAACAAATAAAGTCCCTCCAAATCTCGGTGTTAGCTGGGGGGAGGGGGGGGGAAGGGCTTTTAATGTACCATTTTTAAGTTTTTCGCTTATAACTCAAAAACGATGCGTTACATTGAAAAAGTTTATCAAAACAAAATTAAGGGTTATTAAATTTGCTACAAATTTGGTTATATACATTTTTATATGGACCGTTTTCGTGCTTCCAGCTCCGGAAAAGTTGTAATTTTTAAAAAATAGTTTTTTACTCGTGTTTTTTTTGTATTTTTTTATCTTCTAGATCCTCACTAGTTGAATTTAAAGGAAATTCGTCAAAATAAAACTTTTTTTTTTTTTTTTTTATTATGTATTTATTGAAATTTACAACTGTATACAATATAAAATATGATACATCTAGTAAATGTGATGACAATGATAAAAATGACAAGTCTTGTTTTTAAAGCACCTACCCATTGGTAGCACTTATAAAGGTTCTTTATTATGAAGTTTTATATTAGAAGGTCCCGAGGCCATCTTCTTTTCAGGCGCCTCGGAGGATTATCTTGAATGGAATGAGAAGCAAGTTGTGATACTAATGGATTTGAATGGTTGTGGAGTTTGCTATGAAAGGATTGATATCTGGTTTGAGCTAAGTCAGAAACGTAAGGTATATTAAGGTCTTTGTGGATAAGTTTGTTTGTGACGAAGTAAGGAGCATTTAAGATTTTTCTAAGGATTTTGGATTGTAAGGATTGGATACGGGATGAATTGGATGGTTTAGTGGAGCCCCAAAGCTCAACTCCGTATGTCCAAATTGGTCTAATTATTGTTATGTAAATGAGTCTTTTGTAATTAATTGAAAGGTTGGAACGTTTGTCAAGTAAATGTTGAAGTAGTCGAAAACGACGGGCAGTTTCTTGTCGTTTTAGTCTTGTATGTGGATTCCAAGTAAGACGTTTGTCCAGATGGAGTCCTAAGTAGCGGATCTGTTCAACGGGGATCAGTGGAACATCGTTAAAGGATATTGTAGGACAGGAGGTCGTGGGTTTACGACGGAGGGTGAAGGTTATTTGATGGGATTTATTTGGATTTATCTTGATTCTCCATTTTTCACACCATTCTTGAAGTTTTATGATATGGGATTGGAGTGTCTGGGAGGCAATAAAGGGATCATTGTTTACTGATAACACACACGTGTCATCAGCATAAAATAAAACTTATACAACATAAATTCCCTAGAATATATGTCATATGTTTATTTATATTGAACGTCGCAACTTACAGCAAGATATAAATGGAATTAAAGATGCCAATATTGATTTCCTAATTAACTTTGATGTTATATTCAACGGAAACTTAAACTACTGAAATTTATTCAACTACTAAATTAAACTCAGTAGGTGATAAGACATAAGGGAAACTGACGTAATCGGATGCATTTTCAAAAAAAAACTCCTAAACTACTCGTCCAATCAAAAATTTATTTTTTTCATCTCAAAACTGGGTACATTTACTATAAGGCCATATATATAAAATTTTGATAAACTTCTATAAAATTCTTATATCGGCACTATAAAAAACGCATACTGTTGTAATATCCAAGTTTGTTTGGAACATTTTTCGCTATGACTCCGAAACTATTTATTCGACCCATAATTTCTTATTTTCTTCTCAAAGCTAATTAAATTTGATATCAAACCCCATACATCTAATTTTGATTACATCTCGTAAAATACCCACGCTAGTCCATTGAACATGTAAAATTTGGCATGTTTTGCCAAAACGTATATATTTAGCGTGCTGGCCTGGATTTTTAAGGATCGAATCAAAATTTCATGTAGTTGGTCTGATAGTAAATTTAACCAGTTTTGAGATGAAAAAAAGAAATTTTGGATCGGAGAAGTAGTTTAGGAGTTATAGCAATGTGGTAAAAAACAGTGGATTTTACAACAGTACGGTTTTTTTTAGCGTCCTGGCATGTTTATTTTACGGGACTTGATCAAAAGTGTAGTATAATAGTAAATTTAACCAGATTTAAATTTATTACATTAAAATAAATGTCCTCCAGCGGCACCGAGATTTGGAAGGAAATTGGTTTTTGACCATCCCCTACACATTTCTGAAAAATTGAAACTAGTATTTCTAGTTCTTCAGATTTTTTTATTTTGACTAGACTACAGTGAATAAGAGGCTTACTCGAACTTTGATTAAAATGAGTTAAGTGACTAAAGAAGAACGTGGAGATATATGTAAAGGTATATATATGTTTATATATATAAAATCCTTTAAAACCTTGCCTATTACAGAACCTTGAATCAGCATCACCAACGCCCCAGGCTTTGTACAAGGATACCAGAAGAACTACAAGCTTTGTAAGTTATAAAGCGACAGCCCAAGATAAGCAGAGGTGAAGCAGGCTGATTAAGGCGGCCAAGGATCTGCAATGTCTGTAGAGCCAACCGAAAAAAAAAAAAAAAAAAAAAAAAAAAATATATATATATATATATATATATATATATATATATATATATATATATATATATATATATATATATATATATGTGTGTGTGTGTGTGTGTTTTAAAATGTACATCATACTTAAACACTTATTCACCATAAACACCTCCTTTATTTTAAGATACCTAACTTATTTTGGTCAAAATTCGACTTAACCACTTATTCACAGGGATGACAAATATCAGCCCTTCCACTGCAAAATATCGAACGTGAAAATACGCGGTTATTCCATTCGATCTTCAGCGATTCGTTACATTGATTTGACATAATCAAAAAGTTTGTATAATCGACCCTTTGACAGGGTTATTCTTCCCCTTTACAGATGAACTGAGATTTCAGAATTCGCTAAAACGTATACAAAAATTGTGTATTTTTCAAATACGATAATTTGCAGTTTTAGGGAGGTATATACAAACATATACATTAAGTACAATTTCGATTATCCGGTCCTTTCGCAAGATCCCTCTTTTGACTTTTTGACATCTGAGCCCTCCCCTTGACCCACCACTGCCGACGATTGCTTGTTAAAATGGTTCATTTAAGAATCGCGGTAGTTTACACTGATTTCCGGAGAAAATTTAGATAAAAAAGTTAGAGTTGAACACTACAATCATTGAATAAGTCGATTTTAAGGCTAGCTGGGTGACTAAATACATTTAAAAATCGTGTTAGGATAAGGTTTCTGGCTATTAAAGTAGAAAAAACTGTTATCAGTTCCAGTAGTCAAATCTTTCCTAGATAATTAAAGTCTAAAATACAAGAGTTGGGTCCAAAACAAGTCAACAACGCCGACAAGAAAAACTACTATATTTAGTCAGCACAGAAAAAAGCTTTCATAGGAATGAAGATTCGGCTCACGGCAGAAAACAAAAATCTGGATTGGTTTTGAAAGATTTTAAACCAATCCAAGTTCTTTGTTTAAGTGACTAGATAAGCATTTATAATTGCCCTATTTTAAATTTGTTTCCAATAGGAACGGAAAAAACCAATAAGTTATAGGAAAAATCCAGGAAAACTCAAACAATTCTCTTTCTACTTTCATATCTCTTTACTTTACTTTACTTTACTTACATATCTCTTTCTACTTCCCTTTCCACTCTTGATATCTTTCAGAAGTCCGTTTGCCTCCTCAGGTGAGTACCATTATATTTGATTTCTTATGTTACATTTTTGAAATGTTTGTTTATAATCTATGTAACAAAGTGCTGATGTTTTAAATTTTTTTTTATGTTTTAGAACTGATGATGAATGTTCTACATTTGAAAATATTTTTCAAATAAAATAATTCCAATAGAAGTAGCAATTACCATAATTCATCCATGCTAATTGTATTGATCCTTCTATACCAGGGGTCTCCAAACTACGGCCCGCGGGCCAAATCTGGCCCGCCAGTGACATCAATCCGGCCCGCGTCAGCTATGTAACTCATGTGCGTATACGTTTTAGCATTCGCCCCGAATAATCACGCGTTAGCACTTATTTTGTTCAGATGTGTACCGTCAAACCGAATTACTGCCATCTAGAAGTGAGTGGAATACACCTGAACTTTCTCGAATCAACGATTTTCAACACGATTAGAGCGCTATATGTTAGCGATGGATACAGAGGGTACATTACCTATTTCCGCGAGTAACAACAGCATGTCGTCAAGTGTTGTAGAAATACAGAACAACGTAATAGTTCGCGTACTCGGCAACTAGTCTAGAAATTATAGATACTGGCAGGAAAATCTAAAACGGTGTTGGCTCTCGGAACCATTGGAAGTAATCAGTATGGCCCAAAGGCTGAAAAGTTTGGAGACCCCTGTTCTATACCAACATGCGAAACTCAAGTAAAAAAAAAGTTTGTAAATTGACATAAAAATAGCACTGTATGTTTAACCTTCAATTGCTATGTAAATGAGTGAAATTACTACCTCAGTAACTAGAGCTGATAATTATACAGTAACAACTTAGCATAATACCATTGATTTTTTTTTTTCTTCAACCTCCGTAGGGTAATATAATTACGATAGAAATCGTTAATTGGTACTGCTATGGAGGAAAGTGGGGCGTTAATTGACAAGCTGGGATCCGGTGGGGGCGGGGCAATCAACTCACTGATAAGGCGAGATAAGGACAATTAACATGAACCAGTAGGAACCCGGTTACCATGGCTACTGGCGGCCATGTTAGCCACGGAGTGTCATATCTGATAAGGCGCTTGCTGTTCTATCGTCGCCCTCATCGGCTATGTTTGGACTATGATGGACTGGGATATTCCAGATTAAGGACCCATAACACACAAACAAACAAATATATAATTTTTTTTTTTTAGAACCAATTAATAATGTAAATATTACTCAATCAAAATCAGCTGTTTATTACGTCACTTTATCTATTAGTGGTTGGAAAATTTCCACTAGTGTAACTTTATCCACTAGTGGGTAAAAAAACCAATTGTGCTTCCTTGATATAAGAAACTGATACATCAACAGTATATGGTATTACTATATTTCTGCATTCACGAAAACCAATATTATCCGCAGTAATTCTTGTGGTAATATATCTCACAGCTTCTTCTCACTAAAATACGGTTTTGGAGGACTTGATGGAAAGGTAGGGGAGAGGGTTTCTGCACGCTCCGTACAAAGGGTCGTGGGTTTAAATCCAATCTTGGCGGGTTAAAATTTATTTTGTGGTGGATTCACGGAATGAATATTGACGTTCCCACCCTACAGTACAACAGGCTGGTAACCTGAAGGATAGCCATTCCTTCTTATCTTAGTTGGAGTACATATAGACATTAAGCACCAACAAACTACTTTTTTTTTTCTATCTAATCTTCTTGTTCCGCACACTCTCACCTCAAATAAAAAAGGAAACCTCCTGCACCTTCCATGTACTATTCCAATAATTCTTTTCGTTCTCAAACTTTAATGTCAGCATATTTCTTCCAAATGATTGAGTTGTTGCTAAATATTTTATCAATGCCGAGTTTGAGTTGGTACAATGTGAAAGAAAAACAGGAGACTTTTTATGTCCATAGTTACTTTTACAGGTATTTTTTAAAAGACGCTACTTCTAGGTTGGAAGACCATCCTACACCCCCAGCTTGATTTTTATTTTTTTTCTTATTTCTTAAAATATATACCAATAACAATAATTACAATTTAGGTTAAAATGATTCTTTTTATAATACTATCCATTATCAGAATCGGTGGTTAGTGATTAAGGTTGAGCTGGCCGCCAACTAAATTACAGGTCACTTCGGAAGGGTAATAACACCTCAAGTAGCGTATTGATTATCGTATTGCCGGTTACCGTATTTTAGCTATCGTTCTTTGTATCATTCAACCCTTTTATTATTTATATAGTTATATATTAATAATTATAATGGATATAGTTTATAATAGTATATAAATGACCAGAGTAGCTATAAATTTAGGTACCCATTTCAGGATACCACCACCTGGTGTCAGAAACCTCTTAATAGAATTACAAAATATTGAATATTTAAATGCCTAATTGATTCAAAATTTGTTAAAGCCTTTTATACTGCCCTGCCAAGGAGAAAAGCTGTAAATAAAAAAAAAAAAATTGAGATAATGACTTATTGGACTTATTTAATTGTTTGTTGGATTCGATGCTCCGTAGAAAACAATAATTTGCAGCTTACGGAGCATTGAATAGAGAATTTCACAATACAAAGTCAAATACGTCCAATAAGTCATTATCTCACAATTTTTTAATTACTGCTTTTCTCTTGGGCGGGGTACTTTTCTCTGGGGGGGTAATACCGATTCATTAACAGACCAAGATTTGGCCCAACCCAGATATTTATCCATTCATAGTAAACTCATACGCTCTCGAATCCACTAGTCCCCCAATTGGACTCACACTCAATTGACATGTCATTGTAATCATTTTTCTCAAATTTACTTGTATATAATGTATACTGTTGTAGAGATCAATAAATCGTAACAAAAAAAATTAAAATTAAAATTTAAAAAACACAAAATGGATTTACTAGTAGATGTTATGAGGAATGAATGTGAAAATGAAGATTGATGCAGAACATATTAATTAAACAGTTATAAATAATATAAATTATAGAAGCATGAATTATCGAATGAAAAATAAAAATTATTCATCAATTCCTAATAAGATACCAAATTAAATTAAAATTTATGGAATAAAAGAGATTGCGATCAGGTTAGCCAAAGTATAGTTACGATTCTCAAATAGCCATGTATTTAATATTTAGTTTGTGGTTCCTTCCGTTGGCTTAGTAAACTGCGTATAGCTCAATTTTAAGTCTAATTTTTAAATAAATATCAGTACCAATAAATAAATCATAAACATAAAAGCCCTTATTTCAAATACAATAACAAGGTTTTATCAATGATGTATGTTTTTTCTAAATTACAGTTAATTTTTTTAATATTATAATCCTACGTCGCAGCTTTGCCCACTCATAATTAAATAAAAGGATTGCAAAGGACCGGCATTTTGATTTGGTAATAATTTTTATTTGGCAGAAATAAACTTATTGTTTTCATTAAGTTGGATTTTAATTTCTTACCATAAAAGTAGATGACAGTGTGGCGAATCTGTTCTCTGCCGCTCAACATTGGACATTATATTTTTACTATTGTAAATTTTATTATTGCTAAACCTTCCTAGAACCATGAAGATGTGGTTAAAATTTGGTGCAGATGGGTTCAGTATTTTCAGTAGTTCAACCTAATCACAAAACTATAGTGAA
Organism: Euschistus heros; assembly: GCA_003667255.2. NCBI lineage: Eukaryota > Metazoa > Arthropoda > Insecta > Hemiptera > Pentatomidae > Euschistus > Euschistus heros. The sequence continues at coordinate 126,393 of RCWM02000205.1, read as the reverse complement.
ATTTTTACAGAAGGTTAATATGAACATATACAGTAATGATGACCAGGATAATAATCATTTTGATATTAACATAATGAACCATGATTTTTTTAATTATTGCGGAATAGGGCTAACCATATTGCAGTCGATTTACAAACTTCACTGGGAACCAAATTCCGTACCACACATTTAAATAATTTCAATTAATTTAATTCGATTAAAGTTGAGTTTATTATCAACTTCAAGCTCTATACAGGGTGAGTATCTCTTAGCGTAAAAAAAAAAATTGGGTGAAACTAGATCAAAAGTGTAGCCAAATGCCGCAGACCTCACCTTTCTATTCCAATCCGTTGCAGATATATGGTAAATAAACGATTTTTTGGAGGAAAGCATGTTTTTTACGATAAAAGCTGTAATATCTCCATTTTGTTTAAATATTTTTCAAATATTGATCACATTTTCGGATTTAGCAATAAATTTCCTATAAGATCGGAGTAATTTAACCTTGAATTTTACAAACTTGGGACCTAAAAAATATCTTTATCTTCACCTAATTTAGGGAAGTTACAATTTCTTATAATACTTCAGCGCTCACTGCTTTTCATAAAAACAATCCACAAAACTGCAAAGCTCTCAAAAACTTGCAAATTTAATAAGCTTTCAAATGATATGTTAAAAGTAATGATTTTGTTTTAATTTCATGGAGAAATTTACTTTTGAAACCGAAAAAAACATGGTGTTCTCATTTAGCATACAAATCAGGTACTTTGGTAAATAAGACATTATGATAATCGCTTGATGAAAATCTGTATTTTAAATAAAAGAAACACTTCATTAGAATAAAAAGCAAAGAAAAAATTTGTTAATTTGAAAATAAAAGAATCACTGTCAATAAAGCGCCGCCAGAGTCCGTTATTTTATTAAATTTTCAAAATGTCCTCCATTATTTCGAATGCAGCTTCTTGCTCTCTTTCTCACAGCCCCTACGGTCACTGCTAAAGTCAGACGCTGTTGCAATTTGGCTCCGGCCTCCAGAATTCTCGTCTTTAGGACCTCAATGCTGGTCACTTCTCTGGCATATACCTCGCTTTTTATGTAGCCCCACACATAAAAGTCCATTGGAGCTAAGTCAGGTGACCTAGCTGGCCAATGTATCACACCATTTCTACCTATCCAGGTCGAATATCGTTGGTTCAGCCATTCCCGTACTGCTGCCGAATGATGTGGAGGAGCACCATCGTGTTGGAATATTATGTTTTGCTGAACATCAAGTGGAATGTCGTGAATAAGTTGTGGTAGAATATTTTGTAAAAAATCCAAATAACTTTCTCCATTCAATCTGCTGGGCAAAAAATGTGGCCCAATGAGTCGGTCCCCTATTATCCCAGCCCACACATTCACTGTAAAACGATGCTGGAAAGATGCTTCTTGAACCATATGTGGGTTTTCAGCTGCCCAGTAGTGCCGGTTGTGACGTTAAAAATTCCTTCCCTTGTAAAAAGAGACTCATCTGTCCATAAAATTTTCCTCAGAAACTGGTGTTCTTGAATGTCTCTATTTAAAAGCCAGCGGCAAAATTGTATTCTATGTACATGATCATTAGGTTCTAGCCCTTGTACTTGTGTGAAATGATATGGGTGAAAATGTTCTCGGTGCAAAATGTTGATAACTGACCTTTGGGAGATACCAATTTCACGGGCCAAGTCTCTTGATGAAACACTGGGATTTTCATTTACTATATCAATAATTTCCTCTTCGAGTTCAACATCATGAGGAACTTGTCCCAATTCTTGACGTAACTTATGAACGGAACCTGTTTCAGATAAACGTTGATGAGTTCGTGAAAACACTATCGTAGAGGGGAGGCGCCTATCTGGAAACCTAAGTTGGTACTCCCGCCGCGCTGCACTCGCGTTTCCATTACAAAAACCATACAAAAAATGTATGTCAGCGTACTCACCATTTGTGAACGTTGCCATCTTCGCAGGTGTATTGCCAAACAGAAAAAAAATAATCCCAATAAATAAAATGGGCCCTCAAGCTAAGGATAAGCAATATTAGCAAGGGTCTTTCTAATGATAGTGACACTTTTATCTCTGTAGCTTCTTAATTTCCAAATCAAACTTTCAATCATTATATCAAAATAAAAATAAAATAATAAACAATAATCCCCTCCCATTTCAAAATAAACAGGAAAATAACTATGAAATAGCGATAATGTGCTTAGTACTGAGAGAGGTCAAAGTCGCTGTTGTTATTATGAATACCTGAACTGGCCTAAAATTTATGTCAATAAATATTATATTTTTTCTTTGCTTTTTATTCTAATGAAGTGTTTCTTTTATTTAAAATACAGATTTTCATCAAGCGATTATCATAATGTCTTATTTACCAAAGTACCTGATTTGTATGCTAAATGAGAACACCATGTTTTTTCGGTTTCAAAAGTAAATTTCTCCATGAAATTAAAACAAAATCATTACGTTTAACATATCATTTGAAAGCTTATTAAATTTGCAAGTTTTTGAGAGCTTTGCAGTTTTGTGGATTGTTTTTATGAAAAGCAGTGAGCGCTGAAGTATTATAAGAAATTGTAACTTCCCTAAATTAGGTGAAGATAAAGATATTTTTTAGGTCCCAAGTTTGTAAAATTCAAGGTTAAATTACTCCGATCTTATAGGAAATTTATTGCTAAATCCGAAAATGTGATCAATATTTGAAAAATATTTAAACAAAATGGAGATATTACAGCTTTTATCGTAAAAAACATGCTTTCCTCCAAAAAATCGTTTATTTACCATATATCTGCAACGGATTGGAATAGAAAGGTGAGGTCTGCGGCATTTGGCTACACTTTTGATCTAGTTTCACCCAATTTTTTTTTTTACGCTAAGAGATACTCACCCTGTATAACACAGCACCTTTGTAACCTCTCATGTAAAATAGTGCTCGCCACCTATCGGCCAGTTTTCCAACTTCACCGTTATCCACAAAGTATCACTCTTCTAATAACAAATTAGTTGAAAATCAGGAGATTTTATTACTGCTAAACCTTCGTGGGACTAGGATAATGATTTGGTTAAAATTGGTACAGATCAGTTAGTAGTTTCGTGGTAACCACAAACGAAAAATGGCTTGTCCTTTTAATTAATTAATAATAGCATAGATAGATAATTTATATTTTTATTAGCTTTAGTTTTTTTTTTAATACTAATGAACCTAAAAAAATAAAAGTTTAATCGTAAAATTTCTTCTAAGGATATTCTATAATATATTTAAATTTAATATTTTTATATTCAGGAGAAAAATATTTAAAAAAATATGCTATAATTTAGAACACTTCAAAGAAGATTCATCCAAAAGTAGTTAAGCAATACAAAATACAAAAAAATGGCTCATTACAGCTCTCAATATCTCATCTTTTTTTTCAAGAAATGAGGATCTCCGAGGAGCTTAAAACATTTTAATGAAGTGAGGTCACGATTCTTTTTTTCTTTTTAAGTTTGATGAGCCACTTAAATAATTAAAAACAAGACACTTCATTAAAATGTTAATTAAGTTTAATTATTTAATTAAAATACTAAAGGCAAGAATTACGTCGAATATAGAACGCCATTGAAATGCTATTCATGGGTAATCCTCTCACAAGTCAGTATGTTCTATTAATAGGAAAGTTGTGTATTTAATATGTAAACTTTAAAAAAATTAATTTATTTTTCTATTTTGTGGCTGAAAAAGTATTAACCTTACGTTTTGCTGCAAAAATTATCTGTACCAACATGCAGAATTCATACCTGAAACAAATAAAGAAAAAAGTTCAGTCACTAAAATACATGAAGATGACATCAAAATGAATATGTATGATTAATTTACAATTTAGGTTATTTATATAAAACCACTAGGATAATATTCGCGCTTTACTACAAATATAAGTAAAAAAATTAAAGTTAAGAATAAAAAATAAAAATAGTCGACTTTGAGGAATGTTTATAAAAAATAAAATCTGGGATGTAGTCAAGAGGAAGAAAACAACCAAGTTAAAAAGTTTTAATAGAATGCCGACGTTTCTTTAGACATAGCTTGCAGTTATTATTTATGGTTACCGAGCCAGTTAGGAGACGAGACCAACAATGACTTACTGGTTCGTGTTTTTTTCTTTCTGCGTCCTAAAATATCTTCTTCCTAAATAAAAGTTAAAGTACGCAATACACCTTACAAGAGTAAATTATAATACTAAAACTGATCATAAGTAATAGATGTGTAATAACAGAATAATAAATCAAAATCAAAAACTTGAAATAAGGTTGTAACCTTATCATAAAACTGTAGTGAAATGTTTATAGGGTTTATATATTTATATATCAATATATAGGGTAATAATGACTAGGATAATAATTATTTTGATATTGTCATAATAAACCATGAAGGTTTGATTACTTTATAGATATTTAGACTGAACTATTATGAATTTATTAATTGGTGAAGATTTCATTGATATTTCACAAATAGAACTCACTATCGTCAAAACTCTTCGATACGCCTAAAAGTTGCTTGATGTAAATGTTGTACAAGATTCATGAATAGCATATATTCAGACCACTTACATGGAATACGTTGCGTCCTGGATCTTGTGAAGGCGCTTTATGACTCAGGAAGATCAGTCCATTCCAATCGGTTACCTGGTCATATTTGAAGGTAATAAAATGTCTGACAAAGTAGCAAAAATAATCTCTATCTCTTCCAGGACGCTACAAAACATTTCTAATAGCGACAGAACTTTCAAAAAAACCTAGAGAGAGCAAAAAAACCAAAGCAGAAAAGAGCTATGCTATACAAAAATAATATGAAATAAACAATAGGTGAAATATATAACTTAAAAAAATATAAAATATAAATTTAAAAAAATAAAATAAAAGTATTAGTAAAAAATAAAACAAAAATACATATGTGTAAATTAAACATCCATATAAGGCTAACACATCTCCGCATCGTAACCAAAAACGTTCCTCTGAAACGAAAATGAATAACGACAATTTACCGATGGCCCATATTTATAACGAATACTCTTTCTATTTCAAATTAATCGTAAAAACAACATATCGAAAGCGATGGGAAACCGTTTAAAAAATTTCGATGTAATCATCACTTCCCAGAAAAAGAAGTGCTCATTCATAACGCATTCATCTATTTTTTTATTTTTTTTCAATAGGTATTTATCCATTTATTATAAACATCAATAGAGCGCTGGTGACCAATATGTTTTACCCTTAAAAAACTACGAATGACGCTTAACTAAGAATTGTTTTAATATATTCCGGACCCCGTCTCAAAATAATTTATAATTTGAATAGGTGTCTAGAAGAAGAGGGAATGCTACAATATTATTTAATATTGTTCCTAGTTGTACGATATAAAATATCCTGACCTTTCCTATATCGAGGAATAGATCAGTGATGCTAATGAGAGTGATAGAGACAGCATAACGACAAGAAATTACCGGTCGCCTGATCGACATTTACATAAAAGACTGTCCACCGAGAAGTGGATCTAGTTATGTTGGCAGGACTGAGGAATTATGGTAATTTTCGGCGATTATAGGCCATCATTAGGGTATGGTGTCTTTTACATCTGTAATGAAGCCTTCTAACTGAATTTGTCCGTGACAACTGTCCTCCTTAACCAGGCTTCTTACTCCAAGCGTCAATCTTTCAAAAAAATATATAACTTTTAAGAGGTAGTGTACATTTTTCAGGTTTATTAAATTTTAAAATAAAAACAAGATAATACGATAGTTAAACAGCAAATCACTGAAATTTAAACCGTGTACAATTAGTATTTTTAATTGGCTTTGATAAAGGAGGAGGTGTTCGATTACAAATGTGTTATTTTTTTCTTTTAAAGTGTTTTCCAATATAATTTGTTTACTTAAAATAACAAACTACATTCTTGAGGAGTTTTTTCTTAAAGCGCTAAACAGATTTGTCAAATCTCAAAGCGATCATTCGAAAGTAATTTTCGTTTAAAATAAATAATAATCGTTTCTGCCACTCAACATCGTACATTTAAGTTTGTATTAATCCTAGATCCTAGATCTATGAAGATAATGTAGTTAAAATTTGGTACAGATAGGTTCAGTAATTTTACCATTGTAAACTCAACTGAGGTTATAGAATGGCGCTAACCACAACGCATATTTAAATTTTTTTTTTAAATTTTAATAATAAAAGTAAATTTTATAATCAATTTTAAATAATAAAATATTTTACTAAACTGTTTGGCATTTGATACCCAAAGAATTCTTGAAACATTATATTTCGTCTACAACCAATATTTAATCAATGGAAACTCTATTAACAATCAAACATATACATCAACTTAATAGTATGTATTTATTTATGCAGAAGTCTATCATTGCTAGTAACTGACCACGCAGTCTTTAATCTTTGTTTTTCATATATGTTTAGTCATATATATGGGCATGGTTATATTAGCAGTTATAAAAATATTTCATTTTCAAATCATTTTTATAAGTTTAAGTTGAGAGTAGTTTTTATTATTGTTATATTTTATTTTTATTTAATTATTTTATTCTCACAAAGTAATATTATTTATTTTTGTATTATTTCTATTTATTTACGTACATATCTTTAATTGATAGCAACATAAAAATACAGTGTTTAATCTTTGTTTACTTCTCATATATGTTTATAGAAGCTGGATGAGAGATTTGCTCAAATAAATCTTTTCTTTTAATCCATGCCAGGAGAAGGCACTGTTGAGTGTTAGTCTCTCACACGTCTGTAAGGCCTGTATTATTACAATATCAGTAAAGTCACTTATTGTTACTCCATACGTATACGTGTGAATAAAAATTTTCAAGAATAAAAATACATATGTTTATTTCTGTATATTATTATAATCATATTTGTTGTTAAAAGAGTATTTCTACTAGTAAATTTCTACTTGATATTTTTATGTTTTATTTCATTTTATTGTTTTTTTTTTCTCTTACTTTAACAAAGTAATATTGATTATATTGTATTATGTTTTCATCATTTCTATTAAGAGCCAAAACCTCCTGTAATTGAAAAATGTTTTTTTTCAACAAACAGTAATTTCTCATTCATTCATTCATTCATAGTAAAATATTTTATATTAAAAAAAAAAATTGTTTTCAGAATAAATCCAACTCAACAGCATACAATTTTTTTTTTTTTTAGCGTTTTCATTGTAGTGTTCAAGATTGTGTCAGGACCTCATCAAATAGCGATTTAAGAAATAAAGTAAAAAATTATACTTAGTGCCACAAAGTGGCACATTTTTTGGCTTACCAAGAAGCGAAAAAATCCTATTGTACTCTGGCTACCAAGATGATTTTGTAGAGCCTCATTATGACCCAGAAGTATTTTTTTATTTTAGTTATGACTGCTAGACTTCTATGCTCTATTGATATATACATTAAAGACTTGTTATTAGCGTTTAATGTAATATATCAGACTTGTGATGGCTTTGAGGCTGGCTCGTTGAAGGATAAATATTAATGCGAGCAGAAATCGGTACAGCTGTCAGTGAGCCCAGGTCCATCTGCTCTGAGGCTAATTACTCGGGCACCCTGCCTCTCCCCACCTCACGGTCAATGCTCCAAGCTAAGTAGTTACAGGACAACATACATATTAGGCTTAATGGATTATTTTGACTTAAATAAAAGAAAAGTAGTTTATATTATGTAGACGTGTTGAGATATGATTTTCTTTTTGATACTTAAGCAAGTGAGGCAGCAATGGGAATAAAAATTTAGATAACAATTTTTAATTTTTAATGTATTTTATAGTTTAAAATGTATGTCGTCTTTCAAAATGGGATAAAACCATTATGTAAAAGTAATCCTTTCTTTTTCTCCTATAACACTCGGTAATGTTTTTATATTAAAAATTAACTGAATGCATTTAATAAAACTTAATGAATTAAAACTTCCTAGCCAGTTACATTTTAAATTTATAATAGCTAAATTATTAATTTTAAAAGAAAAATTACAAATTTTACCATTTACATAAAGGGTACATAGTTATATTATAATTACATAAAGAAATTATATTATAGACAAAGAAAGCTTCTTTCCTTTGACAATGAATAATTCGGAAACTTTGGACTTGACATCAAAAATTACATCAATTAATCTAGGGGTAGCAGTTGCATCTTTGAAAAAATATATATATTTTTGAAACTAAATAACAAGGGAATTATTTGTATTGTGGTCTACAAAGTATTTTTTAACTATTGTAAGCATTCAAGTCATACAGTTTTTTTTCAATATCCTGAAAGGTTTTACGATTTGCATTGTACGTATATATGCTCATCTAATTTATTTACAAATAAATTAATATTTGAAATAGTATATGAATTGAAAAGTTATCCAAATTATATGCAATAAAATCTGAAAAATATGCACATATATATGCAAATGTATTTAGTAAAATATGCAATTAAATTCCTGAAATATGCAACTTTCAACGTTATCTAGAAAAATAAAAAAAAATGCAATACATACTTATACATATGTACAAACCCAAGTTTAAGTAACCAATTATGTTGAAAAGAGAAGCGATTGGATTAAGATTATTAAAAAACAAAAAGTCAAGGCGAATATTAAAAAAACAAACAAAAAAAAACTGTGATATGGAAGGGTATGTCAGCTGGACATAAATCGGTATCGAAACCAGTATTTTCTGATCCAGAGACAGTTTGTGTGAGATTTTAATATATTGATTTCTTACCTTTGTTAGATTGGAACTTACCTGTTTTTTATGAACTGCGTTACTAAAAACCGTGCAGTAGTTGATACAACTTTATCAAAACAAACACAATATAGAACGTCCCACCGAACGAAAGTCTCAATAGAGAACTCAGAAACCTTCTTTCCAACAAGATCTCTTGTCTTTGCCAAAGTGAATTTCGGCATTTTAGGATTACATAAATAAAAAATTAACGAATGATGCGTCTTGGTAAACACTGTGTGAGAGGCTGGATATATTGAAATATATGCAAAGGATGTATATGCAATGCAAAGGATATATATGCAAATGCATATATTTCACAGCCCTATTCATTAGTGACCCCAACATCTCCCCTTACTTAAACTCTTTAACTGGAGTGTTTTCACCTCTATAAGTGGAATCAACTTTTGTGAAAATGCCTCTGTAAATTGGAACATTTTTGTATTAACGTCTAGAAATGGAAGTAAACGTTAGTTGATAAATGGGTTTGTATGTTTTGATTGGTTTAAACATTAAGCACTTTGATATTCCACTCTAAGCTATTGTTGCTACACTCTAATCACATTCGTGATGTTAACCTCCCTGCCAGTTTATAAGTAAAATTCATCCTGTTCAACATCTCGCGATATCTGAAATCTTTTTCAATTAGTAAAACATTAAGTTTTGTTCGTGAAATTCAAAGTAGTAATTTAAGGAATGAAATCGCAAAACAGTTTGGTGTGCAGAAATCAACATTGTGCCGGATTTTGAATAATGAAAACAAAATTAAACATGAGTGTTCAGAAGCACATGGAAAATGAAGTGAATTTGGCCTGGTGTGGCAGTGCCTAAGCAAATATATTGATTGTAATTGGTGGGAGGTTGATAAAACAAAAGGCCCAGTATTATGAACAAGTAATAATTTTTTCAATTATATCGATTAAAAGTTGTTTTAGTGATACATGCAACCTTAACGACCTGGATAAGTAATCCACTGTCATCACGAGATTCCACTTATTCAGCTTCGACTGAAAAAAATGTTTATTTAAGGATAAATTAAACGTTTGATGTAATTATACTATTGCCTAACTGAATAGATCTGTATATTTATGTTTTAAATCTAAAAACAGGTAGAGGTAATCTACCTTCACACCACATGGTATGATTTTAAATTTAGTCATAAAATGTTGTATCTTTACATAGTATATCTACCTCATCAGACACTCTGGTCTCCAATAAAAGCAGATCTTCGACTTGAGATAAGAGGCAGTTGTTTTAATCATCACTTGTACGATAAAAAGATACAGCAAGAACATTGTTAGGTCTTTAATTGCCACCATTTTACGAGGCTGTAAATTCAGGAGATATCTTGTTTAACTTGCAAAGGACCGCTATATCCAGGTTTTCACTGACATGGAATTGTTGAATGGATATTCTTGTACGGGTATTTAAAATAATATTTGAAAAATGAGATCTAAAAATGTTGGTTGTATGTAGATTTAATCTATTTCATTCCAATGTACAGATCAATCCATCCATCAAAAAGATTACGAAGTCTTCTTGTTCCTGATTGTTGGGCAGTAGACTCAAACCTATGCCCTGGACAGATAGGTAGCTTTGTAAGCCTTTAAGTTCAAATTATCCCAAGCTTTGTAGCTTTGCCAACAGGAACCAGGCTATAAAACGAATATGTACTTGCACATCATTCTAGTTTGACCAAGGAAAATGTATTAGAATTGCTAAAAGTAAACGTTTATCAGATATTGTACCATTGGATTATGGTCTGTTTAGTTCATTTGATCAGGTTTTAAAAGATAGAATCTTTTATAACACTATGAGGACGTATTTGTTTTGGTAGGTCATACTTCAGGCCTAGTTTTATAAAAATTTTATTGAAATCAACAAAGCGGTTTTAAAGAAAAATCAACTAAAACAATTAATAAGAAAAAAGATCAACAGTCGGAAAACGCTTATCACTGTTCTATAACCTTAAGTTATTTACACAAATATTTTACATACATAAACAAAAATTAAACTGCCCTTCTTGGCTGGCACCGACTCCAAAAATAACTGATCATAAATTCAGAATAGGTACATAAGTATCGATAATTTCATTAATTGTCCTTTAATGCTATTTGTTTCTAAACATTAAGGTATTTTTTTTTTTACTTTTTAGTTCAAGATTGTACCTGTAGGTTTAATCTTGAATTTTTTTTATAATACATTCCAATACAGTATTAGATATAATTAAATTTAGAATAAAAAATTAGTATTGAAGAATTTTACTTGTTTCCTATTGCACGTTATAAAAAATTTCGCTCGCTTATGGTAAATCTGAAACAGGATATATAAAAAATAACCATTATATTTTGTACTGAGTAAGAGACTCCATAGTGAATATTAGATGCTGAATGTACAGAATCGATAATGTTGGAATATAATTTTTATCAGCTATCGAGGTATCGACACCATGGATATCACTCCCGCTTGGCGACCATTACCAAAACAAAAAACAGCCGGCTTATCGCCTCCTATGAATATGCATACAATTAAATTGATATGCAAATTGTTTTCTTTTAATGTCGCCTTCTGCTAGCGGTAGTTGTTACAGGAGCAGAACCCAGGAAGGATATTTAAGGACAATTATTATAATTGTTGGGCTATTTAGGCTAATGAGAACCAGATCGCCGCTAGTTCGTCATCCAATATTATACAGAATTCTGGTATGTCGTATCTAAGTACGCATGCAATTAGCCAAATATGATTTCCTCAACCTTGAAATATGTTTATTTTATTTGAATCTTGATTTTGGAGCGATAATATCGAAATAATTATACATATAAACGACAAGCAATATTTCGTGTGAGATCACTAACCGCGGAAGCTACTGAACCAATCTGCACCAAATTTTGACCACATCATCTTTACAGTACGAGGAAGGTTTAGCAATAATGAAATTTACTGATCTCCTATTAAATTGTTATTATTGAAAATCGACAAATAGGTAGTGAGCGCAATTCTGTATAAAAGATTACAAATATACAGTGTTATGTAGAGCTTGAAATTGATAATAAAATTTACCTATATTCAATTAAATTATTGAAAACGATTTAAATATGTGGTACGACAGATGAGGTCAGTAGTTTTACCATAGTAAAACCCATCTTTACCAGATTGTTACCACATCATCTTTATAATTCTATGATGGTCCAGCAAAAATAAAATTAACAATGGTAAAATTTTAAATGCATATTGTTGAGTGGTAGAAACGAGGTTTGCCTCACTGTCATAAATTTTCATGATTGCAAATCAAAATCAAACCAAATGAAATCAAAAAAATTATTTCTTCACTATAAAACATTTTTACCAAATCAAAATCTCGATTTTTGCTTTTCGATATTGGGTGTGAAAATGCGATTCATGGGCCTTTAGTTATAAGCACTGATAATGCAGTCCGTTATCCGCAAGGATTTCTTAATAGTTTCTTTCCATCTAGAGAACCAGCTCATACATTAAAATTAAAAATTGGGTGTCCAATTATGTTTTAAGGAAACTAAGAAACACCTAACCTTCGCAATTTAGCCAGTTTAAAAATTACAGCTTAACGTAAAAATATCATTGAAGAAATAATGCTGTTTCATACTTCATCACAATATTTTTATTGATAAATTAATAAAACATATTTTGATTTAAATTTTTTGTTCTTTTTTTATTAGAGCGGGCGAAGCCACGACAGGGGATGCTAGTTATTATATTATAGGACAAGGCATTTTTCGTTTTTGAACACTAAAGACCGGATTTTCGTGCAGTATAAACTATTGAAACGTGCAATAAAAAAATCAAAACATGCAAAAAGGTGTACTAAATAAAAATATTTTCGTTTTTATTTTTTATTAGCACCAAATAGGCATAAAATGAAGTAAAATATTGAATACAAAAAAATTAATAATTTTCCTTAATTTCAGCTATATTTTGTATTCATAAAATTAAATAAAAAACACTCTTAGGAACAATAATTATATGCCATAGTAAGGCAAAACCTAATACAAAATTCTATTAATTACCATCAAGTAGATACATAATATTATGTTTTAAAAGAATATATTTTAAATCTATCTTTTAAACTATAAAATACGAAAACAATAGGAACATTCTCTAGAACAAGAATCAATTAATTAGACGATATAAACAATTCAATAAGACATAAACAAAATAAAGAAATCAATTTCTTTCGTTAAAATTTACTACAATGTACATTTCTAAATTTGTTTCTGTTAAATTATACTTCCTGTCATCGAGGATGTGTTTTAAAAGAGAAAGCTCTTTCTACATCAATACTCATAATTGGGCATTTTTTATAGGAACTTAAAATGTTTGGTGCCTCATCTAAGTCTGAGCGTTTGCTATTTAAAACGTCGTTAAATGTTTGTAAAATTTCAAAGCCAAGATTGTTTTCAAATACGGTTTGAAATTTTTTATAAATCAATTTTCCTTTGTCGTTATTTACTTTCTTGAGTGTATCTTAAATACTTCGTACGATATTGATTTGTTCATCTAGCGATAGATTTTTTCCCTCTAAACGTTTTATTGCAACGGGTATTGGGCTAAAATGGGGGATTTTGAATGCCAATTCGGACTTAGCTGAATTGTTTTTAACAATGTTTTTTTAATTTGGTGATAACAAGAGCATCTTCTTCCAAACGTTCTATTAAATCTGCATACCTATCCAAAGTTTCGGAATAAAAAAGGGCAGCGTCTATAAACGTATAGTGTTTGTTTATATTAAAGTAATTAATTTTAATATTTTATCCGCTTTGTTGACTGATTTTTTTTTTTTTTAATAAGATAAATTTAAAAATAAAACCTTAAACATGCAATTTCATGCAGGTAAACCTTAAAACGTGCAATTTCGTGCAATATAAAACCAGTATCAAAAAAACGTGGTTTTCATGATTCGAATTTCTATCCAAGTTTTAATGAAAAAAAAGATGCAATTGCACGAAAATCCTGTCTTTAGTGATCACTAACCGAGAAAACGACAGAACCAATCTGTACCATATTTTGACCACAGCATCTTAATAGTTCCAGGATGGTTTAGCAACAATTAAATCTACTGACTTTCCATTTATTCGTTATGTAATAAACGATAATAAGTGATGTTTGAAAATACCGATCCGAGTAAAACTTAAAAATCGACATATCTGTGGTTAGCACCATTCAGTAACATAGTTTACAATGCTAAAAGTATTGAACCCATCTGTCCCAAATTTTAACAAGATAATCTTCCTAGTTCTAGGAGTTTTTAGAAATAATAAAATTGACAATATTAAAAATTTAAATATACAACGTTGAGTAGCAGAAACGAGGTTTGCCATACAGATGAAATAAATAAAATTATTTCCGCCAAATCAAAGTTATTACCAAATCAATGTCGATCCTTTGCTTTTTGATATTGTGTGTAAAAATATGATTCATGGTCCTTTAGTTGTAAGCACTGATAATGTAGCCCATTATCCCCAAGATTTTCTTAATAATCTTCCCCCATCTTCGTACATTGGATTATCAATTTAAACATTAAAATTGAAAATTGGATGTCCAATTATCTTTTTACGTGGTATAATGTCCAAAAATTAATGAAAAAATCAAAAACACTGGTTATAAAAAAAATAAAGGCAGCGCTATAGCCGTAACAGATTAGAAACTTTCCTCCTTTCAGATGCCGGTTTGATAAAATCTTTTCTTCTTTTCTTGGTTCATGAAAATTAATAAAAATGCAACAGACCCATCCAAATTAAATATGTTTTATCAATGCAGGTAAATTTTGTTCCGCTGCTCAGCCCATAATGTTCTATTTCGAGCTAGGGCCACACTAGCTAATTTGTGACTAAAAAAACTGGCTTTATTTTTTTTATAACTAGTGTTTTTGATTTTTTCATTAATTTTTGGACTTTCCTAAGGTGCGTTTGAACTCCGGGCTTTCTCAGCTATTACCTTGCCTTTTTACAAGAGTTAGATGCATATTCCGTTTTTCTTGTAACGAAAAACCACGGGGCCCTCAATTGAGTTCTACATGCCTCTCCGTGCCTCATTAAGTTCGCAACTGATGAAAAACCGCAACTGAACCTCCGTTTGAGGTGTTTTGCAAATTTCCCTAGAACACATCCCATCCTCATTAGTGAAGAAATCAAATGGTGGTCTTCTTTTTTAAAAAAAATAATTTTTACCATAATTGACGTGTTTAGTTGTATCTACTTTCATTAAAATTTAACACAGCTTTAAAGTATGAATCATATTTATTGCCTCAACCTCAAGAAAATGAAGAAAATCATAAAAAACGAAAGTGTGTCTATCATTTTGTCGCAAATAAAGTGAATATTTACTAAGATTGGATTAAAATATTGAGCAAGGTCTGACAATTCTTTCTCCTTTTCAAATATCTTAACTTATACTACAAGCAATGTTAAAAAACTAAGATCAATTGAAAGTAAATAAATCATCAAAAGTTTTTCTAATGTACAAGGGTGTCTAACATTTTGTCGCGGAGTATATTTTCTGTTGATTTTTATTTTTTTTTTAATCCACGACAATTTCTTAAAAAGTTCTCGATTTCATGGCTATCACTGGAGTTTTCTAGTGGATATTTGGAATTTATTAAATTTTGTAGCCTAACTCTTAATTATATTGGGTCTGTTTTTATCCGAACAATAATAATAACAATATATATTTTCAATTTTTATTATTTGCGATACTAAAATGACAGTTTTTTTATTTATAATTCAAGGAAAAATCCCTCACCATTGGTCATTATTATCACTCTAATTTTCTCAAATGTATCTATTATGTGCTTTCATATATACATATACTTACAACGTAGCCGACCAATTTACAAAGTCTGTAGCCACTACTTTAGGAGCAACTGCATATAAAGTATTTTTATCCTATTATGTTTCTTATTTCCGGGATCTTGAGACGCTCTCATGTTTTCCATCTTTACTCCGAGCGAAGTTAGTTTTACGTATTTTTCACCAGACAATATTTCCTTTGTTCATTTCTTATCCAAATCAAACACTCTCTCTTCCGCCCAACAACCCTCTGTGGTTCTGTTCTTCTATACAGGGTGAGTACCTCTTAGTGTAAAAAAAAAAATATTGGGGAAACTAGATCAAAAATGTAGAAAAATACCGCAGACCTCACCTTTCTATTCCAATCCGTTGCAGATACACGATGAATCAAAAACTTTTTTAATGAAACCACGTTTTCTTACCATAAAAGCTGTGATATCACCATTTTGTTTAAATATTTTTCAAACTTTGACCCCATTTTCGGATTTAGCATTAAATTTATCTATGAGAGCAGACATCTAACCTTGAATTTTACAAAAACTTCAACGCTCACCGTTTTTCGAAAAAAACTATCTACAAAACTATAAATCTCACAAAAACTTGAAAATTTAACCATTTTTTATATGGTATGATCAAATTAATGAAACCGTATCGATTCATGAAGAAATTTATTTTTAAAACCGAAAAAACAGTGTGTTCCCATTTGGCATACAAATCATTTACTTGTTTAAATAAGACATTATGATAATAGCTAAATGGAAATATGCATTTTAAACATAATAAACTCTTTATTGGAATAAAAAGCAAAGAAAAAAAAATATCTTAAAGTCGGTTTTTTTTTTTTGGTTTTTTTAGGTAGTAATTTTCAATTTTTAGTGGTAAGTAAGTGTATTTATGTTTATATATGTAAATTATTTTGTAAATAATTTAATTTTATCACTAAGGAGTAATATTTTTATAGTGAAAGGTTATATAACTTTTTATTTTTTATATAACTATTTATCTTTAATAAATCTTATTAATTGTTATTTTAAATTTTCTTAAAAAGCGCTGAGTTGATTCCAATGTTTATGGGACCATCTCTGAAGTATAACCTAGCAATCAAAAAAAGAAACATCAAAATCGATTCATAATTGACGGAATAATTGCGGAACAAACATACAAAAAAATAATAATACAAAATAAAAAAAATAAAATAAAAAATACACTAGAAGTGAGAAGCTCATGCTATTTGAAGTCGGTTAAAAAATTTGTTCAAATGGAAAATAAATATTTTCAACAAGTCTATTTTAAATAGAAAAAAATACAGTGGAAAGAAAAAAAACTTTACCCTTAATCTGTCCCAATTTCGCCTACCTACCGTTAGTAATTTTCCAAATATATTTCTTTTTTTTTCGATCTATCACATCATTTATCACTCCTTATCTAGAGCTACTTAAAGTTATATCACATGTGTTTTCCTTTATAAACCTTGGTGAGTGCAAACAAGGATTTGATTTGTTGACATATTTATATTAGTCCAACAAATGTAAAAGTTTTCAATGTTTGTTTGATTTTAGAACTAAAGATAAATTTCTAACATTTTTTTTTACATTCATTTATTAAAATTTACAACTGTACAAAATATATACATCAAGTAAATGTGTTGATAACGATTGCAATAACATTTCAAAACTTGTAAAGAACTACACATCAATAAAAATTCTACACTAGAAGGTCTCGTTTCAGACGCCTCGGAGGATTATCAGGAATGGAGTGGGAAGCAAGTTGAGAAACTAACGGATTTGAGTGATTATGGAGCTTACTATGAAAGGATAGGTATCTGGTGTGGGCTAAATCACCAACATATGGAACATTAAGATCTTTATGGATAAGTTTATTGGTGACAAAGTAAGGAGGATTGAGGATTTTTTGAAGTCCATCATTTAAAACTGGTCTTCTAAATAAGGACACAATATCTTGTCAACATTTTTATCTGTTTGAGGATTCGACTTATCATCATCTAATATCCTTTAGTGCTGAATCAAGATAATGTGAGAACACAACTGATTTCAATTAACATGATGTTGGGACAGAGATGAACTGATTATGTTTACACTGTAGCACTAATTGCGGTCGGTGCAGAGCGCAGTAGGACCCCCCCCCCCCCCCCCGAGATCGGGATTGCAGAGGATACGCCAGAACAGGAGGGTCATTGAGGTGCACGACACAGAGCCGCGTCCTCAACGGTAGCTGACGTGCGGCACGCCAGTCTGCTAATTGTCCCTCCACGTCGGGTCAGTTCTTGCACAGGAGTCAGGGAACGTCTGGGAGAGCTTTCACGAGGGGTCGATGGGCTCGATAGGATTGTGGGTACCCAGTAATGGGGAAGGTAACTGATGGATGCACTGCCCTATGGCCAACCAAGCATTCAAGAAAATATTGGCACGCACAAGATGGAGCAGCTTCAAATGTGCAAGTGGCCAAGCAGATGTAATAGTATCTGGGTAAGCGTTGCCACTTGTCTCCTACACAGATTTTTCTATTCTTCATAAGGTTATGTAGTTATGTAGTTCATAAAGGCTGGTATTTTGAATTGTAGATAATAAATAAATGGCTGTGTGGATGAAGGTAACAGTAGATCAAAACTAAATTTTCAGGAGAAAACAAAAACCGGTTTATTCTTCCCCAAAACAAATTAAAATAAAAGATTTATTTTTTATTTTCAAACTTATGTTATAACAAATACCTACTTGCTGAGATTTCCAATTTTTTAAATACTAGCATGCAGGAGGGAGGAGTGAGGGAAATATGAAAAAAAATTTCCTTTTTCCACTAATTGTAAGTGGAAATTGACACTATCATTTGCTCTAAAATCTATAAAAATTTATTCATAAAATAATAAACTCAATCAATTATGAAGTTGTTTTTTTTCTAAGCCCCTATGGCTAACAAAAATGTTTGATTCATTCTTGATAATGATGATTCTAACTCTTTTACTGCACCAAGATGCATATTAATAGGGTTCTGCAGAACGCAGTGGCTTAGAGAAACATAGCATTATGAGCACTATCCAGTGATGGGGCTCACTAGGGTTTTTGGGCAAAGCCAATCATGAAGTGACAAATGACAAGTGTTAATTTTTAGACAAAAAAACAAACTCTTAGAGAATTAAATTTAAATAGGTACCACGGTAGTGTGTGAGTTAAATCTGGTTATAGTCTCCGTTAACTTTCAGCATTCTCAAGGCCATCACTAAACCCACTTACCTCTGTTTAATTTTTGTACACTGCATTGTAAGTACAGTGCAGAAACTGAAATGACACAGCTTTGAGCTTTGACTCTAAACCTTTTTCTTTATTTTAGTTAATTATTATGTATTTTATATTATTATTTATTACAGTTCAGGCTAATTTTTTATTTAGTTTAGACGTTTTATTATTTTATTTATATTCATTTTACGTATTGTTACTTTTTCATCCTTATAACTTATTGCCCTGTAAGGCAGAGTGTAATATTAATTCAATAAAACACTTCTCACACTAAATAAAAACGTTTATTCTTTTTCTTGATATGTATATATATATATATATATATATCAAGAAAAAGAATTTTATATATTATATATATATATATATATATATATATATATATATATATATATATATATATATATATATATATATATAAGGTAAAAAATTGTTATGCCAACACTATTAGTGTTTGAATTGAAATAATGATTTCTCAGGAGCTTACTGGTAAAGCAAAACTGAGAATTCCTATATTCTTTTGAACAACAGGAAATAAAATTAAGCTACACTGACAGTTCCTCGAACCAACGCCTCGCATTTCGAATTCGCCCTTAGTAATTATCCTAATTGAATGAAATAATATCTTTCTCCTATTGTGTTTTAAAAAGTTTCCGTTAAACGCTTTCTTCAAAGAGGGCGTTGGCGGGCAATGAGGTTTCGCGGCGGGTTCAAATTATAAATAATTGCAGACGAAGCGGTACAACCCCCTGTGTTCAAGTGATTATCATCCTCTCATTGTCGGGAAAATAAAAAACCTCCCCTTAACCCCTGACTGACGTGGAGATTGGTCGGCCGAATTACGGAGTACGATCATTTATACTGGGAAGGGAATAAGGACAGGTAGAGACCTCTGTCAATCACTAGGCAAATTACCTGGCGTCGTCTGCTCCCTCTGTCCCCCACAGCCGCGCTCTCGGATCTTATAATTATGACAGCAAGATCTAGTACCTGCTCTGCTTTCTGAGCTGTACGGAAGAGGTACGGGTGGTCGGATGGGCAATATTGTGGAAGAAGCACAATCACGGTTAGTAACTGCCGGTACTGGAGCTGAAATAAGAAAGAAGAAACTCCTTTGTATACATACAACATCCTTTTCTACTGTTGTATACTGTTTGTAGATCCAACCTGATAAAGGTGTTACTTAACACTTATCTAATAACTGACACATACAATAAATCAACAAGTACAGTGTTACCACAAGTACTTGTACAAGTAGGACAGTAAGTGTCAGGCTAGCTAACGGAGAAGGGGGTGGGGAGAATTAGTCAGGAAATGAGAATGAGCCAAAAAAAAAAAGAGAACCCAAAAAAAAAACACACCAAAAATATTGTTGAGCGCCACGTCGTTTATTAATGGTAAAACGACGAAAACCTAAGATAAAAAAAAATATAAGAGACAAAATAAAATAAGGTTAAATAAATCAATAAAATAGCCCCAAAAAAAAAATATTTTAAACTGTAAAATCTTCGAAGAAAGGTAAGGAAAACAATAGATAGTTTAACTCTTAAATATACTTCCACCAATTAATTGCGATAATTAATCAAAACCAAAAACCCATTAATGTTGAAAACATAAAAATAAAATAAAACTATTTTATTAATAATTTTGTGAATCTCACCTCTGAATTCAAAATTCACCACCATGCACTCAATCCTTAGAAATGACCCTTGACCATTTCCATAAATCTGAATGTATAACCATTAAATGGTAACACTTATTATTTTTACTCAATAATCAAAATTATCTCTCCTTCAATGTTGGTCACCACTTTTCCTGGTTTTTGTTTTTAATTGATTTGAGACCAAGATGCAAAAGGAAATTAAAAAAATAATAATAATTTTCAAACGAGAAGGAAAGAAAAAAAAAAAAATAACACCAATTTTGTTAATAAGAAAATTAGACCATATTTATTACTGTTAACGAAAATTATTTTTACATATTATGATTATCAAAATTCAATTTTACAAAATTTACAAATTAATTAAACAAACAATATCTAATATTGCTTTGTAAATAGGTGGTCCAAAAATATAAAATATTTGCGAGCTCGCTTTAAAAAAAAAAAAATATTACAAAATAAACAAACAAACAAAAGTTAAACAATTTCTCTCTTTTAATACTAATTAACCAAATTCAGCAACCAATAAATAATTTATTGTTTGATTTATTCTGGTACCAGCACAAATAAACTTAAAATAAAATAAAACTTATCTGGGTGCACCCTTCGGCGTTGACGAGCGATGTATTGGTATCAAGGGACGGCCACAATTTTCTTCTTCTCCAATTTTGTTGTTGAGTCCACTTAGAGCTGTAGATGACGTTGACTCATAAATTTTCTTCGATGAATAAATCCCCTGTCGGGTAAGAATCCAAAATTCCAATATTTGGAGTCCAATTTCAAAGAAAGAAATGAAAATCCGGCCTTGCCGTTTAATGAGCGTCTCTCCTAACTCAACACAATCACTTCTCCCCGTTGAGACCTGTCTATCTTCTTTTGTTTTGGCTTTTGTTTTTGTTCCGTCGCCTATTATTATCACTCTTAATCCGTCGACGTATTTTATCAAACTTTTAATTCTGGTCTATTTTAGCATCACAATTCATTTACCTTAATAAAATTAACAATATTAATTATATCTGTAATGAAAATTATTATTAAAAAAAAAATGGAAAAATTTATTGGCAAAAGAAATTTATAATTTAATAATTCGTGGATAGGGGCATCACCAACATTGTTTTATTTAACATTCAGCTTTCTTATTAAAGCAATTGAAAAAAAAAAAAAAGGAAAACTAACATGAAATCGAAATCAGAAAAAAAAAAAAAAATAATGTTAAAAAAAAATTAACATTAAAAAAATTAACGTTAAAACTTGACTTCCAAACTCCTCCTATAAACTTTTTTTTTTTTTTTTTTTTTTTTTATTTCCCACCTTTATCGAAGTGTAACACCCACCACTCACGTACAAAAAAAAAAAAAAAAAAAAAAAGGATGCAATCCTGGGTTAACCAAATCGAATCATCAGGAATCCGTTTCTAACTAACCTTCGGGAGACCCTTTTAAATCGCTTATATGCCAAACACCGGCCGGACGTCCACTTTCCACATCTTCAAGTTCATAAGTTACCCGGGACGTTTTACGTATTATTTTGAACTTCCTGAACTTAGGTGCCAATTTGCTGGAAAAATAGGCTGCAGCATCCGATTGAGGGTGAGTTCTACACCAAACCGTTTGTCCTGGAACAAATTCCACTTCCCTTCTCCTCAGATTGTAAAAGCTTTGTGCTTTCCCGTAGGCTCTATCCAATCGATCTTGCACTTCCTGGAATAGTAACGGCATGTTCTTCAATTTTTCAAGGTGAGCATTTCGATCAATGGCAATTGGTTGATCCGAGTCCCCAGATGCTATTTCTGCATGATCCTCTCCTGATCTCGGCAATTCCCGGCCATAGTTCAAGTATGCGGGTGAGAGCCAGTAGCTTCATGTACGGAAGTTTTTAACGCAAAACTGATACGAGAAAGTTCCTTGTCCCAAATTCTTTGGTTATCCTGTATATAAGAAGCCAACATAGTTTTCACTACCCGATTTATTCTTTCGGTTGGATTTGCCTGTGGATGATAAAGAGCCGTATACCAGGGGGTGACCTTATAATCTTCTAACTTCCCCAGAAATTCCTTCCCTTTAAATTGGACTCCATTGTCACAAATTACAAACTGTGGGGCCCCAAACATATGGAAAACGTGCTCTTCTATTTTTTCCGATAAAGCCTTGGAAGTAGCTTTTCTTAGTGGGATCAGGATGGAATATTTGGTAAAATAATCACTTATTACCAACAGAAACCGATTTTGTTTCGTTGACAGAGGCAATGGCCCCATTAAATCAGCGGTGATGATCTGCCATGGTCCCTTTGCAACCCTTCTACTCCCCATAAGTCCAGCTGGAGCTTGTTGTGATGGCTTTAAACTCAGACACGTTTCGCACCTCGCCACATAGCGTGCTACATCCCCAGCCATTCCTGGCCAGTAATATGCCTCCTTGAGCCTCTGAAACGTCTTGTATGCTCCTAAGTGTCCAGAAATCGGGCTATCGTGGTAATCAAACAGCAACTGCTTCCGTTGAGACTTTGGTATGACCAATTTCCAGGGACGATCTTCCCCTAAAAACTTATTCTTATTAGATATTCTTTTAAATATCTTATCATCTTCAACGCGCCACGACGGATATGATGCAGGATCTTTATTTATTTTGCCTATCATCCTGAGGTACCACTCGTCCATTGCCGACATCGAGCAATCAATCGCCGCCACTTCAGTATTCTCATTCTGTCTCGACAGGGCGTCTGCAGCAAGGTTGTTTTTACCCGGGCGATGTTGAATTGAAAACGCATACTGTTGTAATTTCAATGCCCAACGAGCCAATCTTCCTTTAGGTTCCTTTAGAGTATGTAGCCATTTAAGAACCATGTGATCTGTTATGACTACGAATTCCATTCCCTCAAGATATGGCCGAAATTTTTCAATCGCCCATAAAACCGCTAGGCATTCATGTTCGGTTGTTGTAAACTTCCTTTCTGCATTGGTCAGGTTTCGGCTAGCGTAAGCAATAGCTTTTTCTCCCTCATCATGAACCTGAGACAAAATAGCTCCTAAGCCTGTTGCCGAAGCGTCGGTTTGCAGTACAAAAGGTTTACTGAAATCGGGGCACGTTAAAATTGGAGCGGATACTAATTTATCTTTAATTTGTTTAAAGGCTAACTCTTGCGCTTCTTCCCAGCGCCATTTTTTCCCCTTCCGCAACAAATCCGTAAGAGGACTTACCACATTCGAAAAATTAGGTACAAATCGTCGATACCATGACGCTAGGCCTAGGAATCTTCGAACTTGTCGCACAGTCGTTGGAGCAGGGTACGACAGTATGGCTGCTACCTTTTCCGGGTCTACTTGAAGTCCGTTTTCGTTAACCACATATCCTAGGTAACGAAGCTCTGGACGACAGAAATTACATTTCTCCCAGTTAATTGTTAAATTTGACTCGGCTAGCCGCTTGAATACATCTTCTAAAACTTTCAGATGTTGGGTAAAGTCTGATGTCACAATCACTATATCGTCTAGGTAAACAAATACATATTCTTCCAAATCATCACCCAGTACTTGGTCAATCAGCCTTTGCCATGTAGCTGGGGCGTTATGTAATCCAAATGGCATGCGAACAAATTGAAAAAGCCCTCGTCTTGGAACAGTAAACGCCTTTTTTTCCTGGCTAGACTCCTCCACTGGTACCTGCCAATACGCCGATTTAATATCTATCGAACTTAGATACCGCCCATCACGCAACCTATCCAGTATTTGGGAGACATATGGTATCGGGTAAGCGTCCTTTTTTGTAACTGCGTTGAGCTTGCGGTAATCCACGCAGAACCTGTTCGACCCATCTGGCTTTTTAACAAGGACTACTGGTGAACTCCAGGGACTTTTGGAAGGCACTACTATTCCTTCAGCCAACATTTCATCTAAATCCTTATCTAACTGACTTTGGACAAACGGGGACACGGGGTAATATCTTTGTTTTATGGGTCTTGCGTCCCCCGTATCTATTATATGCTTTACGCTACTCGTGCAGCCCAGCTTCTCCGGATGTTTAGCTTTCCAATATTCTACCAATGCTGCTAATCTATCCTTTTCAGCTGTGGGTAAATTTGAATGACCAATGATAGCGGGGTTCGCTTCTTTTGTGTCTATCACATTAACAAATTCCCATCCATTTCGCATGTCCGATTTAATGCCCATTTCCCGCCAGAAGTCAACTCCTAAAATCAAGTCACACGTCAACCGAGACACTACCACAAATTCAACGGTCCTAATTCTTCCGGATAGCTCTACTGGTAATTGAATCATTCCTATATGTGATAAGGGTGAACCATCTGCCTGCGATATTTGAAACTTCGACACATTTTCCAAGTCCATACCAAGGTTTCTGAATACCTCCCAAACTTTCAAACTCATTAGGGACCTTGACGCTCCTGAATCCAACAGTCCACAGAACTCCCTCCCGAAAATCGACACTGAAAGATATGGTCGACTGTCTCCCTTGCATTTACTCTCTGTCGCAAACGAGCCCTGATAGACAGCACGCACCACAGCCAACCAGGTCTGCCATTCAATTGAATTTCTATCGGACTTCGGGGCTTGGAATGAGCTTCGCCCGTTTAAACTCGACCCCCCTGATCCGTTTCCCGGTCTCCGTCGACATCCGCAAGTAGTGGTATTTACCTCTTTACGACCACAGAAACCGCAGAAGTTTATTTTAGGTGCTTTACACTCCCTTGACGGGTGTCCAATTTTATCGCAATTCCAGCACCTGCCTTTATAACCTCGCGCCTGCTGATTTTCTAAGCGAGTATGCCTTTTCTCTTCCATTTGAGGGTTTTTTTGAACATCTAATTCAGCTACTTGAGCATTCCCTTTCTTGCTAGTCGGTGAGTAACCCAAATCCGGTTCCAGTAATGTTTTTCGCACCGGAGGTGGTGGTCTGTGCACATTTACCCGCCATCTGCTTTCTTCAAGCATTCGACCTTTCGTCAACAAATCCTTTAAAGAGGTTACTGTGTGCAACGCCAACCGGTCGAGGTAAAATGGGTGTAAATTCGCTAAAATGATTTTCAACATTGTAGGCTCTGTTGCGGGAGTTGGTAGCCGATGGAAATAGTTTTTCATGATACTAATATAGTATCCAATACCTTCATCTTCGCCTTGAGTTCGGGCCCTAATTTCGTCCCACAACCTTTCGCTATAATTTTGTGGTTCATATTCTGCCTTAAGCTCTTTCGTCAGCTCATCCCACGATGACAGTTCACGACGCATGGCTTTGTACCATACCAGAGCGCGACCCGAAAAAAGATCATAGCCTGAGTTCAATAAGTCTTCGTTGGAGGCATTCCTTGCTATTTTGAGATCCTCGACCATTTCTAAAAACCCATTCACACTCAATCCTTCCCCGTCGCCGGAAAATTTTATACCCCATTCTCGTACCGGTATTGGTTTTCTCCTTATTGATGAATCCTGTGTAGCGCTTGGTGTGGTAGCACCCATGGAATCTGTGTTTACTGTCGGCAGCGACGACTGTTCTCCATCACTCGGTGGTGGTTTTTTCTTCCATTCATCTAACTGGTCGAACATCGTCAAGCATTTATCAGTAAATGCTCGTATATCTTTGCGTTCTTCTTCGGTGGAGGGCTTGAGTCGCCGTAGTCTATTTAGCACATGTTGAAGTTTGGTGGAAAATTTTCTAGGGTCAACCTTTTTACCTTCAGAAGCATCTTTAGAAAGAGCACGAAGTATCTCCATTTTCCCAAGACAAGTCGCCAACTCGGAGGTCGTATCCAAACCTTCAGGCTTTGGTGATTGAATCACTTGTCGTTCTTCAAGGGCTAAAATCTGTCTCAGTTTTTTCCTCATTTCATCGATTTCAGAAATATCGGAGTGTTCTCGAATTTTTAACTCGTATTCGAGCTCTTCTTTCAAAAGCCGGCTAACGTCCATACTGATAATTATCAATTCCCAATAAGATAATGAAGCAAAAGATAACACGGACAACAGACAAAAAAAATTAAACTAGCATACAAAATTCCCTAAATCAGAACGAACTACAAAAAAAAATAAAGTTCAAATCCCCTGCTAATCAATAAAAAAAAAATATTAAAAAAAAATCTCGAATAAAACAATTTAAACTCAATAAACTGAATGAAAACAAAGTTCCTTTTCCATAAAAAAAATTCCCTCTATTCTAATCAAATTCTCCTAAACAAAACTCAAAGGCCCCACGTTGGGCGCCAAAACTGTTACCACAAGTACTTGTACAAGTAGGACAGTAAGTGTCAGGCTAGCTAACGGAGAAGGGGGTGGGGAGAATTAGTCAGGAAATGAGAATGAGCAAAAAAAAAAAAAGAACCCAAAAAAAAAAAAACACACCAAAAATATTGTTGAGCGCCACGTCGTTTATTAATGGTAAAACGACGAAAACCTAAGATAAAAAAAAAATATAAGAGACAAAATAAAATAAGGTTAAATAAATCAATAAAATAGCCCCAAAAAAAAATATTTTAAACTGTAAAATCTTCGAAGAAAGGTAAGGAAAACAATAGATAGTTTAACTCTTAAATATACTTCCACCAATTAATTGCGATAATTAATCAAAACCAAAAACCCATTAATGTTGAAAACATAAAAATAAAATAAAACTATTTTATTAATAATTTTGTGAATCTCACCTCTGAATTCAAAATTCACCACCATGCACTCAATCCTTAGAAATGACCCTTGACCATTTCCATAAATCTGAATGTATAACCATTAAATGGTAACACTTATTATTTTTACTCAATAATCAAAATTATCTCTCCTTCAATGTTGGTCACCACTTTTCCTGGTTTTTGTTTTTAATTGATTTGAGACCAAGATGCAAAAGGAAATTAAAAAAATAATAATAATTTTCAAACGAGAAGGAAAAAAAAAAAAAAAAAAACACCAATTTTGTTAATAAGAAAATTGGACCATATTTATTACTGTTAACGAAAATTATTTTTACATATTATGATTATCAAAATTCAATTTTACAAAATTTACAAATTAATTAAACAAACAATATCTAATATTGCTTTGTAAATAGGTGGTCCAAAAATATAAAATATTTGCGAGCTCGCTTTCAAAAAAAAAAAATATACAACAAAATAAACAAACAAACAAAAGTTAAACAATTTCTCTCTTTTAATACTAATTAACCAAATTCAGCAACCATTAAATAATTTATTGTTTGATTTATTCTGGTACCAGCACAAATAAACTTAAAATAAAATAAAACTTATCTGGGTGCACCCTTCGGCGTTGACGAGCGATGTATTGGTATCAAGGGACGGCCACAATTTCTTCTTCTCCAATTTTGTTGTTGAGTCCACTTAGAGCTGTAGATGACGTTGACTCATAAATTTTCTTCGATGAATAAATCCCCTGTCGGGTAAGAATCCAAAATTCCAATATTTGGAGTCCAATTTCAAAGAAAGAAATGAAAATCCGGCCTTGCCGTTTAATGAGCGTCTCTCTCCTAACTCAACACAATCACTTCTCCCCGTTGAGACCTGTCTATCTTCTTTTGTTTTGGCTTTTGTTTTTGTTCCGTCGCCTATTATTATCACTCTTAATCCGTCGACGTATTTTATCAAACTTTTAATTCTGGTCTATTTTAGCATCACAATTCATTTACCTTAATAAAATTAACAATATTAATTATATCTGTAATGAAAATTATTATTAAAAAAAAATGGAAAAATTTATTGGCAAAAGAAATTTATAATTTAATAATTCGTGGATAGGGGCATCACCAACATTGTTTTATTTAACATTCAGCTTTCTTATTAAAGCAATTGAAAAAAAGGAAAACTAACATGAAATCGAAATCAGAAAAAAAAAAAAAAATAAATAATGTTAAAAAAAAAAATAACATTAAAAAAATTAACGTTAAAACTTGACTTCCAAACTCCTCCTATAAACTTTTTTTTCTTTTTTTTTTTTCTTTTATTTCCCACCTTTATCGAAGTGTAACAACAGTGTACTAATATATACAACTATCCAGAATTATAATCTATATTACAATATATTGAAAAAATCCGGAGTTGAAAGCTTTTGGATATATTTGTTTTCCATTTTTTTTTTTTATAGATATTTACAATTGTATACACAAGTAAACCTGTGTAAAAATTATTAAAATATTAGGACAATAACTTGAAAAGCAACTACTCATCAGTAGCACTTCAATAAAAGTTTTACATAAGCAAGTCTCTTGGGCGTCTTCTTTTCTGGTTTGCAGAAGGCTTGGGGAGTTGGTATACTAGTGGAATCGAGTGGACATGGAGCTTATGGAAGGATAAGGTATCTTGTTTGGATCACATCAGCAACATGTTGAACGTTAAGAACATTATGGATGTTTATTTGGAAGTATAGAGGATGTTACAAAGGATTTGAATTGTAAGGATAGCACCCGAGGAGAGTTGGAAGATTCAGAGAAGCCCAAGAGCTCAGATAAAAATTAATGAAAAAAAAATTAATTTAATATAGTTTTTTACATAGAAGTAATTATGTATTATTAAATTGAAGTAATAATTAAAAGTAAAATAAATATCATTATAATATATTGGCAAAATAAATTAATAGAATAGAATAGAATAGAAAATAAACTTTATTCTGGGACGATGTCCCCTAAGAATAATATAATGTACATAAATGAATACAATAAGTCTAGCTTTCATAAGATGAAATAAAATAAATTAACAATCTGGTTAACTATTTACAATTTTACAAATAAAGAACAAAAACAGAAACAGATGAAATAAAAATTTAAAAAAATCCAATAATTATAGGAGAAAAATAAAAACCTATGTACATCTACTGAATGCTTTTTTTTTTTTAGTGAGGTTTTGCTAGTCAGTATCATTCTGGAGGGAAAGGAGGTATTGAAAAAGAAGGGATTTAAATATGGACAGAGATGGAGCATTACGGATATTACAGGGTAGTGAATTCCATAAGGAAGTAGCACGGGAAATGAAGGAGTGGTCGAATGATGTACTCTTATGGGAAGAAGTATACAGGTCTGAGGAGCGAGATCTTGTAGTGCGGGAGGAGACCGAGGATCTGAACTGGAAGATGTTATAGATGTAGGAGGGATTCCGAGAATTAATGGTTTGGTAGAGGAAGGAGGCTAGGAAGTAATTACTGCGGGATAAAGGATAAAGCCATTTTAACTCCGTATATAGATGTGATGTGTGGGAGGCTTTTGGAACCCTAAAGATAAACCTAACGAAACAGTCCATTAGTCTTCTTAGTTTACTCTCGAGTTCCGCCTTCAACCCACCATATGCCACACAGCTGTAGTCAAAATGGGGTAGGATAAGGGAAGAAACCAAAAGTTGACGAGTAGGTTTCGGAAGGGAGTCCTGAGAAGAATGGAATAGTTTAAGGATGGATATAACCCGTCGAGAAATTTGGGAGATATGAGGTTTCCATGAAAGGGTTTGGTCGAAGGTAATACCAAGGTTTTTAACTGTGGAGTGGAATTGAATAGGTTGGGAGTTCATAGACAGGATCGGGAGGTGGGGAAGGGATCTCAAATGGGTATTAGAACCTATAATAATAGCCTGAGTTTTTTTCTACATTTAATTTTAACTTGTTATCATAGGCCCACTTGCAAATGCTATTAAGGTCCTCTTGGATAAGGGAGAATGATTTTATTAAATCAGAGGGATGGAAGGATAGATATATCTGGAAATCATCCGCGTATAGATGGTAGGAACAGTGGTGGATGGAATTTGGTAAATCGTTTTTATGTAGGCACAAAAGAGGGTAGGAGAGACACTGGACCCTTGAGCGACCCCTGATGTCAACGAAAGAGAAGAGGAAAGTGGCTGGTTTGGTATGGATACTATTTGAGTTCTACTATAGAGGAAGGAATGAAACCAGAGGAGAGAGCTTGAGGAAAAAGATAGGGCTTTTAGTTTCGTGAGGAGAATAGAATGGTCTAGGGTGTCAAAGGCTTTAGTAAATTAATTATATATATTTCAAATTATCTAAGTATGCGCCATAAACAGAGACTTTAATGCTCCTCAGGAAAAACAACCAATCCTCCAGCAGAAGATGGAATAAATGTACCCCTTATAAATAAATAATATCCAATCTTATAGCAATTCATCAGAAACAAATTGGAATTTTAAAAATGTATCTACCAACTAACAGTTTTTTACAGGTTAAGAAGTGTCTTTGAGTTAATTTTCTCATGTCAATTGGGTGCTACCGAAAAAAAAAATTGAAAGTTTTCGATTGTCGAAATATGTAAATCTGTATTTAAAGTTTAATTTTGGGTAGAGAGAGTTTAGTATTCAATTTTATGAATAATGTTATCATAATTGTATAATAGATCAAAAAAATAAATTTAATTACTATGGGCAATCGTGTCTCCAGGAATGCGTTTCCATTTTATTTAGTCAAAACAGTTCCTTATTTATATAGATCCCACAAAATATATTTATAAGAAAATGTTTGCGATTAGGATTTCCAATACATTTACACTAGATGTCATGATATCAAATTAATTAATCCTTATACAATTCAGCCGTCGGCTGAGAGAGAAAGCAATGAATAAAAATCGAAAACGAAAAAATAAATAAATAGAATAAAATAAAAGAGATGTGTGAAGAGATTGGCTAGTGAAATTAGGAGGCGGTTGGTTCACGTGACGGAATCCAGCTGATATGGTTCCGTTCTTCACGCAATCTTCCCTATCCAGTCCAAATCTATTCTATCCGATCCACCAATCAAAAGTGGTTAACATCTCCAATGGATTTGGTATCTCTTGATGGAGCCTCCATGTCTCAACGCATATATATGTCGTCCCAATGAAGAAGTTACCGAAAAAAAAATGTATTATTAATTAGTTTCAGCACTCAAATCACTTTCAGAAATATTATTTAAGTGCAAGTTAATTGTACAATTGACTAATGTAAAAATAGTTGCGAGAAAAAAATAAATAAATAAGAAGATGTAGCAATGCTATGTTATAAACTCCTCAACCACTTTCATTAGAACTCTTCCTGTAAATATTTTATTGAATACAAATTAATTTAACTCAAGCAGCAGAATTACAACCATCAGTTAAGAATATCTTCACTGAGTAGCGGAAGCTTGGTCTCTCTCTCAATCTCTTTTCTCCTGGCCTGCCTAACATCACTTTTTTTTGGTAGTATATCTTCCTTTATACGTGGTCTAGCCACCAAAATCTTCCCACTTTGACCATAGAAACAATATTTGGTTAAAAAAATATTTTCAGTTGTTCGAACATTATCCATACACCGGCCAATATCCTAGATACTGTATTCTGTTCGTCTGTTTTATAGTTCTATAGTTAGTGAGTAGTCTATATTCATGTCGTGGAGCTAAAAGTGAAACATAATAAGTCAAGATCATGGTTTTGAGTAAAATCCGATCATAGATTTATTACTTAACCTATTTTGGTTCTGACATTATTTTATCAAATAAGTTAAAGCACTGGCAATTTCTGGTCCTTCACTTATTTGATAAAATAATGTCAGTACCCGAAGTAGACAAAGCGAAAAAATCTTTTACCACCGTTACTTAAAAACATGTTTTTCGAATTAGTGTATTTCATTTTTAAACCTGCGACTTATAATTGATGTATACTTTGTTTTTGTGTGAAGTCACGAGGACATAAGAATGAATCTCTTGTTTTCAATCTATAATAATAACTATATGTGAAATCTGTTCTAATATATTGCGTTTATTTTTAATAATTAATATATTGTAATAATTAATCCAGATATATCTTAAAATAAATTTTAATAAAGTCTGGGACTAAACTGAGGGCAAACAATGGGTTGGATGGGAACATTTGCACGAGCGATATCAGAGCCTGCATTCGAGGGAGCATGCAACCAACGGTCATGCAATATTTTTCTGTTGCTCACGATCAATTGGCTTCCCATTTAAATATTTCAATAAGATAAAACAATCAAACATTTATTAAAATACTTGCACGATTTATATCTCCCTTCTTACGCTTTGGTCTTCTCTAATGATTGGTTGATGCACCAACATAACTTTCAAAGTTACACGACCATTGCAATCCCTTCAGACCTTTTCTCGAATATAATTGTGGAAGTTTTTTTATAAACAGTTTTGTATCTTTTTTCGGAGTTGAGGAAGAAAGGTACATACATATATTCGCTGTTTTCTAAAAGATCACAACGAAATTCGAAAAATGTTCCCTTTTTTTTTAATTGTTTTTTATCATGTATAAAATATATATTTTCCGACCAACAGCTTTAACAAACGATACGATCATTGAAAATTATTTTATAAAAATATAACGCCGAATACGGTATCTGCATGAAGTAATATACTTTTGCATTTAATTTTGGAATGCTGAATCCGATTTTTATGATTGCTTTTTAGTAGGAAGTCGGCCGTAAAAAGAAAAACGTAAACGTTTTCCATTTTTTTTTTTCATTATTCCACTTTTATTTAAAAACTTTACATGAAAAAAATAATATAAAATTCACATTTTTTTGTGACTTCAGCGAAAAACTGTAAAATAGTGTTAAATTTATTTTATTGCATTTTTCAATGAAAGCCGTGATCTTACAACAAAGCGTACTTGAAAATGAGATTTAGTATTGTAATAAATATATAATGACTTGTATATGAAAATTTCTAACTTCTGATTTTATAATTAGTTTCTTATTTAATTAAATGTATGCAATATGTTTTTCAGTGCCATTAGAAATGAAATGAAAAATAACATTTGTTCTGGGACATATTGCCCCCTAAAAACAATAAAAATATTGTTTTTATATAGTAAAAATATTACTATGGTCTGGCTACCATATCTGTTTTAGCAGTTACAAGACGTGAAAGAGGACCTGATGAAAACGGGGTGACAAAATGAAGAAGAGGTGTTGTGGTTAGAGCTGGCTGAAAAGTAATTTTCTGGGAGGCCCGAGTTCTTCAAGAACTGAGCCAGAAAAGGAGAAGAAAAAGTTAAAACAAGCGGTTACGGCTACTTGTTAGTAAATCAAAGTAGTCTAGTGCATTATGTAATGGATTTGTCTATTTTAATTTAGTATAAAATAGTTTTTCCGAAATATAAAAAATAAAATACATAACTGAAAATAGTTCAAATATTTTGTGATTTTATGTATTATTCGTTGTGAATCCGACCTCTCATGGGGCAAAAGCAAAATTCAGGATACTAAAAAAAACTCACAAAACCATTGAGAAAAAACTTTGTTCTCTGAAAAAAAATCTTTTATCTCTAACTCTATCGAAATATCATAAGAAAAAAAAAGTAAAAAAATGTTTTGGTCTGAGGAATTATGTCCGGACGTTGCTCTCAGTCGCGGATAGTATTATAAACCGTTTTTACTTTTAGTGTGAGGATCCTGCAAACCCAAGATTCTGAACACCGGAGCATCTTTTCTCTTCTTCCATACACATGTCTTCTCATCTCATGTTTTTCTGCTCAGAAACTCTTTGATGTTCATCATTCTGCATATGTTTTACAATAAAACATAAAACGTTACCCTTCCATAGTGGTTTCATTTTAATGAGAAAGTAAAATATATATACCAGCCACTATGGTAAACTAGACATTTTTGTAATGAAAACGTCATTGTTTATTTAATGATTACAAAATAAAACTTCAGAGATACGAGTGAACCATGTCTTGGAAGTGAAGTGGATCCTTTCCAACTCACACGAACATCAAAATATGTGTTTTCAAATAGTCCAAAAGATTCTGACCGGTTTAAGAAATAATAAGAGCATTTACAGAATTTCAAAACTCAGAACACAAAACTCCAAAATTTTAATAACTCATTGTTTCACTCTAGCACTATTTGTCTGTGCTCTCAAGAGAGTCTCCACTGCCAGGCCACTGACACGATACAAGAGAGTTGTTTCAATCTGATGAAATAGGTTCAGACCGTGAACCAACAGGCTAACAATTTCCTTGCCAAATAGATGGCATTTATATTGTTCCATCCAAACACCTTAAAACTTTACTCAGGAGATATAACAAATATAGAAGACAAATGAAGATCTGACAAACTGTACGTCCCAATCTAAGTGTTGAATCCAAGATCCATTCATGAGTTGTAGTAGGTCCCCCCCCCCCCCCCCCCTCGTTCAATGCACTTGAATAATTTTCAGCGTAACTAGAGCCGACTCAAGTGAGGGGGTTTACCTTGCAACTTCATCATCACCTTCTCTTTTGTTGCTCGTTTCCGTCTCTGATTTAATTTTCTTAAAATATTTTAATATCTCAGCACTTTTACGTTTATCTTTCCCTTGATCGCTATAACTCATATCGAATAAATTTTTTTTTTATTTCAAAACATCTTTATTCAGAATAAAATAGTACATTGATACATATATTATTAAAATATAATGTATCTAGACAAAGTTTTACAAAATATCATCCTTTTGGATGTTTTAATGTGATGGAGTGTTAGTTAAAAACATAGTGGCGATGTTACACTGAGATTAAGGTAGCAACAAAGGAAAAAAAAGAAAAGGTTAGATAATTAAACTGATAGGGAAAAAATAAATAAAAAATAAAATTTAAATAAATAAATAAACAGAAATTAAAAGAGAGTTTTAAGACGAGAATTCGTCCTTCCATTCCAGTTGGTTGGCTTTGAAGGAGGATTTAAAGAAGAAAAAAGAGGATTGGACAGGGTAGGAAGCATGTCGTAAAATTTGATGTGACAACGTTTTATGTACTGAACAGGGTTTTCTAGATTAAATCGAGATGCAAAATCAGTCAGTCGGTCTGTACGCCAAGGGGACTGTCTTCGTATAGTCATTAGTGTTCTGTTTTGGAGTCTGTTTAATTTATTGATGGTATCTTGAACTAAGTGCCGAAAAAGAGGAGCTGCATGAAGAAGTCTAGGACGAAGGATAGCTTTATAAAGAAGAAGTTTCAATCGGACAGATAAAGTTGGAGAGCGAAAGAGATGTGAAAGAGAAGTGAATGTTTGACGAGTGAAGTTTAGACGATGACGGAAATGACTGGAAAAGGTTAGGTGTCGATCGAGGCGAACACCAAGGTAGTTAATAGATGATGCAATCGGAATTTCGGTATTATTAAGCTTGATTGGCTGAATCTTTTTCCTTTGGGATTGACGGGAAAATGAGAAAACTATGGCGTCAGTTTTAGAAGGGTTTATACAAATACCTAAATTGGAAAGGGAATCTGAAATTTGTTGAGCCACCGCTTGTATATTTTGAAGGGCTTTTGTAGTGCTGATGGAGGAGCTGTAGATCGCAATATCGTCGGCATAAGCTGATATTTCGACGCGTGGGTAACGAGTGCCGATTACATTTGCTGTATAAATGGAGTAGAGGATAGGAGAAAGTACAGAGCCTTGTGGAACACCAATCCGAGAGGACTTATATGATGACAAGGAGTTTCCAACTCTATAACAAAAGGAACGATTTGAGAAAAAAGACCGAAGTAGATTAAAGAGGAAAGGAGGAAATTCGTGATGAAGAAGTTGAAGAAAAAGTTGCTCATGTTGAACGCAATCAAAAGCTTTTGTACAATCAAGGGAGATCATAGCAGTAGCGTGATTTTTAAGAAGAGCAGTGGTAACATAATGTTGTACACGTGAAAGTGAATGTACAACATTTAGACGAGGTTGGAAGCCTGTCTGTTCGTAAGGGATAATTGAGAGTTCATCGCAATGAGTTTGAATATGCGGGAGCAATAATTTTTCAAAAAGCTTTCCTAAATGGGAGAGGAGGCTAATGGGACGGTAATGATCCGGATTTAAGCCAGTTTTATTAGGTTTCAAAAGAGGTATAATAATGGCTTTTTGCCATGAGCTGGGGAAATGTCCAAGAACTGAGCAATTGTTGTAGATGGAGGTAAGATAATTTAAGGTTATGCGAGGAAGATGGCGGAGAAGAATAGCCTGTATATTATCTGGCCCAGGTGCTTTCTTAGGTGCCATTCGAAATATCGTTGCTTTAACTAATTTAGCATCAAAATGGGGTACATCGGAAGATTTAAATGGCAGAAAAGGAGGAACATGAGGAAGAGGTGCAGAAAAATGTTGAGCATAATGATCACAAAGAGCTTGTGCTTGCTCTTGTGCTGTAGGAAGCGGAGAGTGTAAAGTGGGAAGGTTAATAGGAAGGCGTTTATGATAAGATGATCGCGATAATTTCCAAAATTTTTGTAAATTTTGGGAGGCAGCTGTTATTTTATTTTCCCAGATTGAGTTTTTTTTTTCCATTTTCTGTAAAGCTGGGAGATTTGTTTTGTAACAGAACGGAGAGCAATGAGGTCTTCTGGTTGATGGCATCTCCGCCACCTATTTAGCAAACGATGACGGACAGATATTAACCAAAGAATATGTTTCGGAGGTGTTTGTAAAACTAAAGGTTTTGGTTGGAAGGTAGGGATAGAATGAGAGGCTGCTTCTTGGAGCAAAGTGGTGAAACGATCAACTGCGTTGTCTATATCAGCCGTGGTTGGTGTATCAGGTAAAGGGGGCAAGGAAGAAGGAGAGTTTTTGAAAAGAAAGGATTGAAATCTTATCCAGTCAGCTTTAGAATAATTGTAATGGAATGAAGAGTTGTGTGGGGGTGCTAATAGAGGATATGTGATAGACTACTGGGAAATGATCTGAAAAGGAAATGTTGTTAAGAGTATAACAATAAGTAATAAGATGAGGTGCATGGGTATAAAGTAAATCTATTGTACTAACATGGCCTCGAGAAGACTGAAATGTAGGAGAAGAAGGGTAAATAATAGTTCCTGGAAGTTGTGCGATGGCTTTTCCCCTCGGATTAGAGGAAATATTATTCCACATTTGATGTCTGCTATTAAAATCTCCTATCACAAACGATGATCTTGGAACAGATTGAAGGAACTGGGTGAAAGGTTTCACTGGAGAAGAAGGACGAGCGTAAATTCCATACAGCTGATGAGGAACTCCATTGACATATAAAATTATACCCAAAAGTTGAATTGAAGGATGAGGGGATGCGGTTTGAAGAAAGCGATGTTTAATGGAATTGTGAACAAATATGGAAACATCAGTAGTATGATAGGAAGAATAAGAGAGAAAACGAGTGTTTAAGGGAAGTGAACCAGTATCAGTAAGAATAAGAATATCAGGGCGTGCAGAAGTAAGAAGGGCGTGAATACCTGGAATGAAAGGAGAATGATTAATATTAAAGTTAACTACCTTAATCTCAACCATTAATGTCCATATTTGATGAGGCCTGAAGAGTGATAAGAAGTGGCTGAAGAGAAGCAGAGAGCTGCTGGATGCTTACTAAGAGAGCCTGGAGTTGAGTGACAATGGGCTGAAGCGTAGAAGTGATGGTTTGTTGTATTATCGGAGTTATCTGCTGAAGGAATGAAACTGCTGGCTGAGGAGAATGCGCTGAGCGAACATGTGTGCGAGATGGCTGCGGTGCCACGATATTAGGAGCTGAAGTTCGTGGAAGATTTGGAAATTCTTCTGAGGATAGTGGTGGCGGTAAAGGTGTTATTGTAGGCTTGGCAGGTTTATTTTTTGCAACATTTATGTATTCCAAACGTCGTGTGCATTGTCTAAATGAAGCCGTGTGCTCTTGATTACATCCTGCACAACGAAGTGGGGAGTCTTGAGGGCAGTCTTTTAATTCGTGATTGCCACTACATTTCACACATTTAATAGGGCGAAAGCAGTAGGTGGAAATGTGCCCGAAGGATTGGCACCGAAAACATTGGCGAATTCCTTCTGACGGTCTTTTTCGTGGTAGTTCGACCCTGTATCTCATGCGATTGACTGATCCGGGAGCCTGGAGATTTTCAGGTTTTACTGAAGGGGATGTGGTGACTATAATCTCAGGGAGATCCATTTTGGTTCCATCTGAAAGTGTTTTCTTTAGTCTTCGTATAGATTTGACGCCAGGAATGGCCAAAAAGGTCCTGTTAATATCTTCTAAAGGAGGAAAGTCTGTTAAAAAGCCGGTTATGAAATATCGTTTATCATTGGGTCCGGATCCGTATGTATGATGGCTGATTTCTTTCGAAGTGAGCCAATTCATGATTTCTGTTCTCTCTTCAGTGTTTGCGGGATGTAGGCGAATGTCTCCAGATCGTAGTGAGGAGAAAGAGGCAGTAATATGAGGTCGAGAGTTGAGAAAGGTTAACAATTCATTTCTCGTTATGTTCGAAATAATAATTGGTGGAATCTTTGGAGGAGAATCAGATGAGGGATGTGTAGAAGTTGATGTATTTGGTAATGGCGTTTGGTCAGGATGAAAATAGTCTAAATTTAGATCGGGAATTAAATTTCCATAAGAGTTGGGAAGCGCTTGTCTTTTGGCTGCTGTACTAGACTCGTCAGGCGGCCATGGCCTCGCCCTGCTCGCCATGGCAACCAACTATAATAAAGCTTGTTAATTACCTGTTTGGAGCTTCAATCCTAACCTCTCCAAATTATAACTAATTATTCTTCTTTAAAGTTGCCTATAAATAATATATAACTTCTTTAAAATGATCAATTTATCTAATAGTTAGATTTAAAATGCTAATATGAAATCTAAAACACTTCGTAACTTGAAGAAAATCAAAACAAACACAGAGAAATACTACAGCGTGTTCTAGCTTTCACAAATCATATGGTTATCTATATCGAATAAAATAAAAAAGCTACCATTATCAAGCCAGATACTCGTCCTAGTTATGTGAGATGAGACGGTTCGTTGGGTCAGAGCGCTCTAGTGGAATTTCGGGTAGGAAGGGGGCGGAGGGACCGAAAGGAAATTTACTCGAAAACAAAAGACGCCATTTTCCTATTCTACCCTGTCTTTCTACACATCGACGCCTTTCTGTCCCTCTCCTACTTGACAATCACAGACTTCCAAAAAATTTTAATTGAACATTTTTTTAATGGAGTTAGAATATAATTATAGTTTATGAAACTAAAATATTTCAAACTTAAAATTAAAAAAAATCACTTGTACTTTTTTTCCTTTTAAGCAATGGGCGGGGAGTTGTATCCCCAGTTACCCCTTTCTGGGTTTGCCAATGCCCATCAATACAAGTGGTATTACACTGTTCGAAAGTATCTAGTATTTAAAGTATCCAATCGAATGGCGCTTGATGAGCAGATAAAATAGTCTGAGTTCC
The DNA here is from genome assembly GCA_003667255.2 of Euschistus heros. Classification (NCBI taxonomy): domain Eukaryota; kingdom Metazoa; phylum Arthropoda; class Insecta; order Hemiptera; family Pentatomidae; genus Euschistus; species Euschistus heros. Next base: position 86,784 of record RCWM02000205.1, on the reverse strand, counting down.
ATAGAATTTATTAATTATAAGATAGAACCATTTTTAAAATCCCCCTTCCCCAATGAGGAAAATGCACCCTGATTCCCAGCACCGTTCACCTGCTGTAATAATCGATGAATAATAACTATATTTTCAATTCAGCATTCTAAGATGACGCTAGTAATTGAGGAACCTAATTAGAAGATGTTGGAAGGTGTAGGCTGATAGATATTTCCTTAACTGTAGATAATTACGAAGAGATGTGAGACCCAGCGGCCGTTAGAGCGCGCCAACGGTATATATAGGATATCTAGCCTCACTAACCGGTTACTCACAATTACCGCGCTAGTTACACATTCATGGCTTCGCTAATTTGTGGAGCAGTTCCCAGGTCGCCATTGCAAATATATTCCTAGGTAGCTTCCGCCATGATAGGGGTTAGTTCAGGATTATGACCAAAGATATTCTTTCCTTAGTAAATATCTTGTATCAACTATCAATTGTAATTTCGCTTGATGAACTATTTGCTACTTCTAATTAATTTTAGTTAAAGACTAGTTTCGAATGTTGAACATTCATCATCAGTCCTAAAAACATACAAAATATTTCAAAACACCAGCATATTGTTATATTGATTGATTTTTTTAATAAGGTCAGAAATGAAACATATCGGTACTCGACTCAAGAGGCAAAATGAAAAGGGATTTTAAAAATATCAGGAATTAAAGCAAACTGAGTTTAAAGAGACGAAAGGGTCAGGTAGCCATCTCTACCTGGTTTTTTCTGTGAAATATCTACTAGAAAAAAATTTAAAATGGGGCTATATATATATATATATATTTAGCTGGTCATTTTAACACCATTTGATTCTTCTATACCTCCATTCGCACCTCATGTCAAAAATTGTACTTTTTAATAACAAGAACCCATTGTTTGTTGTTTTTAAAAAAAAATTGTTAACGATAAATCTTCAATTTACTTTAGGCCATGCAACCTCATGGTTTTGTGAATTGTATTTCGTAACCATACTTCAACATTCTTAACAATACAACTAAAAGCTATTTTTCCTATCTCTAAAATATGCAATCCTTTGTTGTCACTTTGTTGACTCTGCAGCTTCTGATTTGATTTTTCCTCTTTATTTCAAAGAAAAATACTACGCTCTTTGTATTACATCTTCAATGCAAATCAGTGTTTAATTATTTCTGCTCTACAAATGGTACACCTTTTCCAATTGTCTCATATTGACCATGTTGTTAATTGTGAACTCGATACCATCAGAAAAATCTGTACTGTGCCACTTTGGTGTTTGGATTTTTCTTGTGGTCCTTGAGTACTACCTAAAGTACCACAAGAAAAATAGATAACAACGTAGTTTCGATAAGTTTTTATGAATTGAGTTATGTCGATAAGTTTATTGAGTTAATTATTCTCACTGAAAGATCTTTCTTTTTTTTTCTTATTTTCTTTTGAATAATGCCTTATTATAAATATATAAATAACTATACTCACTGGCGACAGGTGTCAGAGCTAGGAAGCACATTGTTCAACCTTATCGTGCCCGCCTAATGACAGCGGCTCTTTACCTTGACGATTAATTACTATAAGAGATTTTATCTAACAGTCGATAATTATAGGTTTTGAGGTGTTCTAAGATATATTTTCGAAAGCAAATTGAAGCTTTTACTTTCAGCAAAAGCACGATCTATCCACGAGGCAAGGTTACAAGAGCAGCAACCTAGAAGTCTTGAGTTCCAAGAAGTGACCGTCCGACCGAGTATGGTCTCCCTGCAATTATTTCAGAAGGCGAGCTACTGGGTTGGTAATTAATGAAGAAGATGGCAAAGGAGAGTAGGCCACCTCGTGTGCTCTTAGGGCAACACTGTGGAAAAAGGAAACAAGCGCAAGAATACCTCAAGATATTCAAAGATCGTCGATTGCAGAAGCAAAAACAGTTCTAGTATTATTTATTTACATTAAATCTTAAACAATATTTTTTAAACCATAATAATTTAGATACCTCACAGCAGTGCTGATAATCGAGTATGAATCAAGTTGGATTATTTGTGATATAATAAGGAGCATTGAGGATTTTCGAAGCATTTTGAAATGCAATGAACGGATACGAGAAGAATCGGAAGATTTAGTAGAGCCCTAAAGCTCAACTCCGCACGTCCAAAAAGGTCTAATTACTGCCGTGCAAATTAGTCTTTTGAAATTAACTGCCCTGTCTCATCCTAGGACTGTCGTCACCACGTACGCTGATGACGCAAGTGTGTTATATATTTTGATGTGAATATTGATCCCTTCATTGCCTCCTAATCACTTCAATCTCATATCATAAACCTTCAAGAATGATCTCGAAATTTGAGAATTCAAATATATTCAAACAAATCATATCAAATAATCTTCACTCTTCGTCACAAATCTACTACTTCTTGTCCTACAGTATCCTTTTAATTACATTCCTCAGCGCTCTCGGTACTGAAGGTCGTGGGTTCGAATACCACCCGGGTGGGTTAAAATTTATTTCGTGGCGAACCCACGAATAAATCTTGACCTTCCCACCTTGGCTAGATTAGGTTGGTAACCTGTAAGATAACCCGTCCTTCCTGCTCTAGTTGGAGTACATAAGGACGTTAAGCCCCCAAAAAATAAACAATTAAATAATTACATTCCATTATCCATGTTGAACAGATCCGCTAACTACGACTCCATCTCACCTTCCAATTAATCTCTGGAGCTCATTTTCATGACAGTAATTTGACCAATTTGGAAATACAGTAATTAGGGCTCTACTAAACCATCCAATTCATCTCATATCCAATCTTTACAATTAAAATAACATCGAATAATTCTCAATTCTTCTTACTTTACAAGGGTGTATGTTATTAATTGAGTAAAAATTATAAATCTATCCTTTCATATTAAACTCCATAAGCATTCAAATCCAATAGTATCTGAACTTCCCAATCAATTCCAAATAACCTACCATGGTGCCTGAAAAGAAGATGACCTCGGGGCCTTCTGATATATAATCTATATTGGAGTGCTACCACATGGTAGTTGCAATTGACATGTCATTCCGAACATTTTAATCACCTTTACTAGATGTAATTTTTTATTTTGGGTACAGGTGTAAATTTCAATAAATAATTATTAAAGAAAAATAAATAAAAAACAAATTGAGAGCTTTGATTGCTAGTTTAGTAAATGCTGAAGGAGTCGAAAATGACATTCTGTTAATTGTCGTTCAAATTCCGGATGTGGATTTCAAGTAAGTCATTTGTCCACTTGAAGTCCTAGGAAGCGAATCTGATCCACAAGGAATATTAGAACATCAGTAAAGGATACTTTAAGGTAAGAAGTAGTAGATTTAGGACAAAGGGTAAAGGTTATTTGGTGAGATATGTTTGGATTTATTTTGATTCACCATTTTTGACACCATTCTCGAAGGTTTGTAATATTAGATTAAAGTGCATAAGATACAATGAGAGGATCATTATTTACTCATAATAAACATCAGCATACGTGGTGAGGACGGTGGTAGAGTCGGGATATCAGCTGTATGTATACCCTGTAGAGGATAGGACCTAGTAATTACCTTGCTAAAAGAAATTCTACTACCCCTTATATTTAATTATGCTCACGCAGAATATTTTAAAAATTCTAAATAAAATTAAATTAATCATGTATTAAATTTTATATGGATATCCTCCTTCTTTCCATAATATATTGTGTATTTTCAAACTTTCAACTCGTTATTAAATTATAGGTGTTGACGACGCCATGGTTTTGACACTCATCACGCATTTATAGTATAAGCTCTTGTTAGCGTGGAAAAAGTGATCTTATAATAAATAAATTCGGTTTTGATAAACACATAATTAACACAAAGCTCACTTCTCAGTTTTAGGAGAAAAAAAAATGAATTAAATATTTTTAATTATGATGGTCACGAAATGTGTCAAAACATCTGAAGATTAAGGAGATCTAGAAGCTAGAAGATTATAGGCCAGGCCTGTTAGAAAATTTCACAAAAGTGTTATTCGGTGAGGGATCATCTTGTCAATTAACAGCTGATTGGCCGCCATCTTGTGTTCATGGTGAACTCTACCACAGAAAGTACATGATTTTAAATATATGAAACCATTCATACTATGATAAAAGTAACTAATTAAACAAAATTATTGCTCTGTGTTGAGTCTTGAGAATAATTATAATGCGCTAGAACTCAGAAATAAATTTACTCCTACTAAAAGTAAATACTGCAAAAAGGTTCAATACTTTCTCTTACCTCCTGGGGCCAGTTCGATTCCGGCTATGGAGCCTAATAATTCGTTCTCTTATAACAGCCAAGGATCGACGATGGGCCCACACAAACTCTATGAGGAAAACCTGGCGGATCAGCGAGAATCCTGCCAAATCTCTTCTTTCAAAACCGCTGCCTTGGAAACAGTAAAAACTGTAAAAAGTACTGAACCAATATCCAACATCGATTATAGTGTTGTAGGTTTTAATTGAAGAAATAAATTACAAAATAATTTTATACAGTGTGAAAATGATTAGTTTAATAGCCAAGACCAAGAACAAGAATCGATAAAGTATTGAGACAGGAGACCTAGTTTATTCAAATAATTTATAGACGAAACAAACCTCTATAAGTAGTTGTTCCACTCTCACGTACAGCACTCGGAGACTAAAACCCGTATTGCAACTTGGCCCGCAGCAACTGTAACGGCGAAGTGTTTATGGGCGCAATATACAACAATCGCCATCGACAGGTTGGTGCAACAAATCGCTTTTATAAACTTGTTGAGGGCAAAATCGGATTAAGACTCATGATAAACCAACTTCTGCCTGTTTTTGGAACCGATTTCTAAGACATCATGTATAATTATAATTATGGTGATATATATGTATACCTTTCCTCATCGAATAAAACAGTGCAAAATTAGGTAGTTATAAACATAGTCCATCATATCGAATATAGAAAAATTTCTGGATATTGAGGTTCTCTGTTTAAGGACACTACTGTTTCTGTAGAAAAGATTTTAATATACTGGCATTGAAGATGTTAATGCATTAATTCAATCGCGTTAACACAAAATTAAAAATCCGTTTTCCTAGTTTTGTTAGATTTCATAATTTAGTATTTTAATTTTTACTCATTGTGCTGTAACTTCGATATTATAAGTTGGGATGCGTCTATTCCGAACGTTGTTACTCATTTCCACCGATTCTTGAAAGAATGATAGGTATCTAGAACCAATGGTTCTACCATGATCTCTAGTAATTAAACGATTACAGTATTTGAATATATCAGTTCTTTCGTATAAAAATGATAAAAATGTAAATATATATATATATATATATATATATATATATATATATATATATATATATATATATATTTTTTTTTTTTTTTTTTTCTTTCATCTTTTACAACAGAATATTTTTTCATGTACTATATTAATACAGCTTACTTGAAATTTAAAACAATAATCCTCACAAATCAAAGACATTGTACATATTATATGAATGGGTTCATCAACATCATTAATAGTTATGGACCTGGTTTGAGCCAACTTGTAAAATATAATCAAACCAATATTTTTTCTCTTTTTATTTTTTATTTATACCTTTTATTAACGTAACAGTAAGTAAATTTACTGAAAGTGTAATACAGTCGTTATACCATAGACCTGAGGGGAGTAGCAATCAACAACCTCCTCCTGCCATGGGTTTAAGAAAAAGGATTTATTTGAGCAAATCTCTCATCCAGCTTTTCTTCAATAATTATTCATATATTTTTGTTAAGTAGTGGTCCTGAACTTACAATAATTTTATTGTAGAGGTTTTTTCTTGAATCTGTTATTTTTAATGAGTATTTACATTGTTTTAGATAATGATCTCTTTATTATTTGCAACCAAAGCTCTTCACTTATAAAATTTGTCTTTTTCTTTCGAAGCACTGTTTTCTTCAATGCGGAAACATTGAAAAGTGTGGACTTTGTCTTCATCGGAAATTGTCATTAAAATCAGAAAGTATTGGTAAACCTGCATGTTTTTAGGTTATAATTATTCATCGATTTAAGACATATTTATTATTATGGTTATAAATAAATTTATTTATGAATAAGGATTAAAGATTTTAATGATTATCGATTTTTGGAAGGGTTACGGTTCAGTCGAGCTTAATTGAAATAAAGCAGCATCTGTTCTACAAAAAGCTTTAAATGATTTTGGAAATGGATTTTTGAGTAAATTCTAGAATCGTTTTCATTATTTTTAAAAATGATATTTTATAGGTCTTCCCAATTCATACTAATTTATAAAAGGACGAGGCATTTTTCGTTTGTGATTACTAACCATGAAAACTACATAACCAATCTTTACCAAATTTTAACCTCAGCATCTTTATAGTATCATGAAGATTTAGGAATCATAAAGTCTTTAGATTTTCAATTAATTTGTTATTAAAAAAAAAAGAAAATACGTGGAAAACAATAATGTTACAAAAGTGACTCTGCACGAGAGGTCACAAATATCTTGTTATAAAGAGCTTGAAACTGACAATTAATCTTACTTATATTCAATGAACTTATAAAAAAAGATTAACATGTGGATCCCAGTTAAGTTTAATTCAATTGACCGATATGTAGTTAGCTCCATTCCGCAATAGAGTTTAAAATGGTAACACTAGAAGAAAGAAAGAAGAAAATGAACTTTATTCTGGGACTACTGGTAAAACTACTGAGCCAATCTGAACCAAATTTTAACTCGTACATCATGCATGCTCATAGATCTAGGAAGGTTTAGTAATAACGTACAATGTTGAGTGGCAGAAATGAAGTTTGCAACACTGTCATGTGCGTTCCTTGCTAGAAATTTAAATCCAACCAGATGAAATCAATACAATTATGCCAAATCAAAAAATTGATTAAAAATTATTGAAATTGTGTGTAAAAATATGATTCTTAAATCTTTTGTTGCAAGCACTGATAATGGAGTCCATTATTTGCAAGAGTTTCTTTATAATCTCAGGAAATAATGCTTATTAATGCATTCTAGAAGACACGATTTCAATCGAACAATATATAAAATTTAATTTTTACTTAAATTATTTAAGTTCTTTACTTGTGAGAGCGGGCGAAGCAGCGACGGGGACTGCTAGTATATTATATTTTATTTTCGGTTCCTAAACCGTTCTTGCCAGATGATTATTAATGAAGACGCTTCCAAAAAATATATTTAAAGTAGATGATTGTTGACAAAATATTCTATTCTGTGGCGTGCCAACATGATCTTTCATATCATCAGGAGGAAACGGGGTGACTGAATATAAATTAATAACACCTTATAAGATACATAAGCTAACTATTATATCGAAAAGCACAGCTGACAGCCTAGAATTAAAAATTCAAAAACGCAACAAGTTTACCCCTAAGCCGACAGGATACATAACCAACCACACGAGCATACATATAATACAGGTAGCTGAGCCAGTCAGTTTACAAGGAATACATTAAAAAGTGTGGATAATTGTAGGTATTATAGAATGTTATTGTATTAAAATATGACGTGCTCACTGCTTCTGTCCCCAGGTAAATATTAATATGCAAGAGGACAGTGCTTCTGGCCAGTAGTTGAGCTTCGTCTTCACAACGTGCTGGACTAGCTTCGTATTCATGAGAGTCATGTGGAGGTAAGTCATATATATGTATGTGTATGTATCATAAAGGAATTGTATACCATAACTGTGCATGTTATATAGCTATGTATAATATCTCTCATAGTCTTTTTTTTTTTTTTTTATAAATTTTATTAATTTTTTCTTTGAGAAAGAGATGGTCAGGTCCAGGAGTTTTCTCTAGCTGGACAAAATTTACTCGGAATTTCAGACTGATCACGAAAGTATTCAGAATTAATATAATGGAATGAAATATTAAGGACTTTTCTGTTTTATCCAAAAATCAATTAATACTTTCTAACCATCTTCATTTTCGTTGGATATCAAAGTTGCGTGTACTTGATACATTCTTTCGTCAAAACATCTTCAAAGTCTTTGATAATTTTTATTTAAGGTTCAACCGTGAGCAAAAAAACAATGTAATTCATATTTCTCTCTGACTGGTAAAAACAATAGATCGTGGATATGCCTACATATAATCTACTGTTTTTCAACCGACTTAAAAAAAAAAAGAAGGAGATGCTCCATTTATCTGTCTTTTTTTTTTTTTACATTTCATAATTAAAAGTATCAAATTACCTAAATAAATAATTAAATTAAATTAAAAATTGATTATTATGTGAAATATCTAAAGTAAAAATAGGGGGTTTCAAAGGTGACTTTTTTCATTTAAACCAATATAGCTCCTACATGGAAGTTTCTAGCGATAAAAGTTATGCAACAAAATATATTTTCCATTAAATTTCTAATCATAAAATTGTTGAACAATTTTCTATCCGAGCAACACCAAGAAAGCTGGAGAGGGTCAAAATGTTACAGTTTTGTTAAGAGTGAAAAAAACTTAGTCCAAAAAATTAGAATACCTCCAGCCAAAAGGCATATCTATATAAAAAAAAAAGAAAGAAAGAAAAGACTTATTGATTTATTTATTTAGTGAATTAAATCAACTTGAAATTGTTTACTCGCACACAAATAATTTGCAACTTACAATTTACACACTCAGTCTCTCACGGATCTTGTTGGCAATGTTTTTGAAGGTTCCTGGTCAAAAAATATTAGACTTATATTTTGCCGTTTCGACCAAAGGGCCCTAGAAGCCGAGAAAAAAAATAAAATAGCATTAAAATAATTTGTTTTTTATCTTGAGTTTAAAAAATAATATCGACATGATTCTTGCAATAAATTTTTAGTTTTGATTGCGGATTTAAGGAAAAATACAGTCGCCTCATAGATTTTGGTTTAGGTTAATCAAATTCAAAAAAATAATTAGTTTTTCAAGCAAACTACCTCTTAAGATTTTTTTAGACCAAAATTGATGTCAGATTCTAATTTAGCACCCTTAAAAATATTAAAAAACGCTTATTCAACAAAATCAAAAAATATCATTTTTTTCACCCTCTTCGAGGAAAATGAAATTTTTAAACCGATTATTGGTTACATACATTTAAATCGCCATTACTTTGTCGCGCAATTAACTGGTTGGTATCGCTGGAAAGAGGAGAGTCTCAGCTTTCTTTTGATGTATATAAATGTAAAATTCGAGGAACAAAAACCTATTAAAAAAATTGGAAAATCCGAAAAACATTTTGATTTTTAACTTGAGTTTGAAACCAGATAGGATGAACCAAATACATTTCAAGTGTATTACCACCCTATATTTTGTGTAAAAAAAAAATAAAGTTGATACGTTAAACCGTCTAAGCGTAATTCATGTTTTTATCAATTTTAATAAAAGTTGCGTTTGGTCAGGCAAATTTTGAAGCTAACAAATGTTTATTTTTCTATTTCGATGAAATTTCGTATATAAGGGTTCTTTTGAATGCTGAATTCGAATCCGATGTCGGTTCTTTAAAAAAATTATATTTAACAAACTTCACTTGAAAAATGTTAGCTTTTACACTGTAAAATGTGATAAAAAATTTGTTTAGCACAAGAATTGTTTTTCAGCACCCTAAAAACTCAGGAAACGTATGAATATATATAGATACCAATAAAACAAATACATAATATATAATACTAATTAGAAGAGAAAATAATTTATCACACTTTAATATTTACATGATATACAGACAGAACCACATATAAGATTTGATTGTTAAGTATTTACAAATTTTGTTTTATTTTGCAGTTGAACATGTTAAAATATGATTGTGAATTTGACATAAAAACATTATAGCAATAATTGCCTCACTTCCGTTGCTGACAGGATTTTGTTGAATATAATGAAAATGAAATTGTAAGGTAATAAGCTTCAGTTATTAGAACAACCCAGTCAACAAGGATTAGGGTTTGAAGAATAAAATAAGAATTGTAAGGACTTAACAATTAAATCTAATATGTGGTTCTGTCTGAATATTATGTAAATATTATGTTGTAATAAATTATTATTACAATAACTAATTAATAATTATAATTACTTTAATAATAATTAAAGTAACAAATTATTTTTGCTAATTAGTATATAAATAGAATATATATATATAAATATTTGTTTTATTGGTATCTATATATATATATAAATACGTTTCCTGAGTTTTGAGCTAAAAAAGCTAAACTTTTTCAAGTGAAGTACGTTCAATATAATTTTTTCACAAAATCCGACATCGGATTCGAATTCAGCATTCAAAAGAACCCTTAAATACGAAATTTCATCGAAATAGAAAAATAAGCATTTGTAAGCTTCAAAATTTGCCTGATCAAATGCAACTTTTATTAAAATTGATAAAAACATGAATTACGTTACGTATGATATATATATGTATATATATATATATATATATATATATATATATATATATATATATATATATATATATATTTTTTTTTTTTAATCTAGTAAACGTGATTACAACGTTCATAATAAAATTTTAATTTCTTGTAAAGCAATTAACCACTGGCAGCACTTCAATAAAGGTTCTTTATGAGATGGTTTTCAGACACCTCGGAGGATTGTCACATTATAATGGAAAGTTGAGGAACTAGTGGATTTGAATGGCTATGGAGTTTACTATAAAAGAACAGGCATCTGGTTTGGGATAAATCAACACTTTGATAATGATGATCATTAGTTTATTTGTGACAAAGGAAGGAGCATTCAGGATTTTGGTTAGTAAAGATGTGGTTCCGCATGGAGCAGCCAGCCGCTGCAGCTGCAGCGTTCAGGGTGGTTCCGCATGTAGCTTCCGAACGCGGCAGCTGGAAGTTCATCAGTTCGTTTTCTGGTGACGATTTCACAAAATATAGAAAGAGAGTTAAGAAAACGTGCTGCAACTACAATTTTATTATTTTTTCAGACGATGTATAAAGTTTAAGTTTTTTACTGTGGATAAAATTTTAATTTTATCATGTAAGATTTTGATAACTTACACTTTTATTATCTTACATAATGAAAATTATTTAACGAAAATAGGGTTGTCAATAAAATATTTACAGTAAAAAACAGGAACTTCATACATCGTCTGAAAAAATAGTAAAATTGTGGTTCCAGCGACTTTTCTTTATTTTATTTTGTATTTTTTTATATATATATTGGTACCAAAGTTTCTTGTACCATTTAAAACTATTTTTTTTTTTTTTTTTATATGGTATTTTTGAAGAACAATGCTTAAAATACATTCCAGAACACAATTTTCACATTTATAAATAATGGGATGAAACTTCAGGTTGAAATACCACAATTTATACAGGGTGAGTATCTCTTAGTGTAAAAAAAAAAAATGGGTTAAACTAGATCGAAAATGTAGCTAGATGCCGCAAATCTCACCTTTCTATTCCAATCCGTTGCAGATATACGATAAATCAAAGACTTTTTTGAGGGAATCACGTTTTTTCCCATAGAAACTGTAATATCTCCATTTTGTCTAAATATTTTTCAAATTTTGGCCACATTTTCAGATTTAGCATTAAATTTCCTATAAGAACAGAGTACACGTAATCTTGAATTTTACAAACTTGGTATCTAAAGAACAGCTTGATCTTCACCTTATTTGGGGAAGTCACAATGTCTTATTTACTTCAACGCTCACCGTTTTTCGTAAAAACTATCCACAAAACGTCAAATCTCACAAAAAGTTGCAAATTTAATCAGCTTTCAAATGATATGTTAAACATAATGATTTTGTTTCAATTTCATGGAGATATTTACTTTTGAAACCGAAAAAACATGGTGTTCTCATTTTGTATACAAATCAGTTAATTGGGTAAATAAAACATTATGACAATCCCTTAATGAAAATGTGCATTTTAAACATAATAAACTCTTCATTGGAATAAAAAGCAAAGGAAAAAATGAATGTTTAATAGAAAATAAAGGAAAACTGTCAATAAAGCGACACTACATCAGAGGATATGATATTATTACATTTATTTATTATTATTATTTAGGATTTATTTTATTAGATTTTCAATGTAATGTTTAAAATCCAGTGATAATGAACATAGACCTTAATTTTGCCGCTAGCTTCTGAATGCAGATTGTGTCTAAAAATACTACTTTTGAAGTGAATTTTATGGGCAGATGAGTCTGTTTTTACAGGGGATGGCATTTCTACTAATCCATGTATATCGTTATTATGAATGGTCGAAATGCCTTCCCCTGTAAAAATGAGACTCATTTAGGCATAAATCACATAATAAATAAAAAAATGTAATAACATAAGATCCTCTGATCTGGTGTCGCTTTATTGATAGTTTTCCTTTATTTTCTATTAAACAATAATTTTTTTTCTTTGCTTTTTATTCCAATGAAGAGTTTATTATGTTTAAAATGCACATTTCCATTAAGGGATTGTCATAATGTTTTATTTACCCAAGTAACTGATTTGTATAAAAAATGAGAACACCATGGTTTTTCGGTTTCAAAAGTAAATATCTCCATGAAATTGAAACAAAATCATTACGTTTAACATATCATTCGAAAGCTGATTAAATTTGCAAGTTTTTGTAAGATTTGACGTTTTGTGGATAGTTTTTACGAAAAACGGTGAGCGTTGAAGTAAATAAGACATTGTGACTTCCCCAAATAAGGTGAAGATCAAGCTGTTCTTTAGATACCAAGTTTGTAAAATTCAAGATTACGTGTACTCTGTTCTTATAGGAAATTTAATGCTAAATCTGAAAATGTGGCCAAAATTTGAAAAATATTTAGACAAAATGGAGATAGTACAGTTTTTATGGGAAAAAACGTGATTTCCTCAAAAAAGTCTTTGATTTATTGTATATCTGCAACGGATTGGAATAGAAAGGTGAGATTTGCGGCATCTAGCTACATTTTTGATCTAGTTTAACCCATTTTTTTTTTTTTTTTCACACTAAGAGATACTCACCCTGTATATATATATATATATATATATATATATATATATATATATATACGAGGGTAAGTCAATAATTATCCGCAATATAGCTATATTTTTGTTTATGTTGGCAGTACTGTTCTTTTGTGTTGATGGCGCATGCTTTGTTTATTCGTTGTTATGTTTATGTGCGTATCAAGCTGGTAGGTTAGTTTTGTTATCGCTGTCGTGCTGTTAATAATGGCCGCTCCACTTTCTATTTGCACCAAAGAAGAGCAACGTTCAGTGATCCGTTTTTTGTGGTCGGAAGGTGTATCAGGGGCCGAAATTCATCGAAGACTTTTGGTACAGTACGGGAACAATTGTTTGCCACAACGGAGTGTCTATGAATGGATTGAAAAATTCAAAACACAGTGAACAATAAACAGTGAACGTTACAGTGAGATGCTTACTGCTAAGCTGAAGCCTGCAATTCGAAGCAAACGCCGAGGACTGCTGTCAAAAGGCGTTGTGTTGTTGCACGACAATGCCCGTCCGCATACAGCTGCCCACACTGTAGAAACGCTCGCTTCAGAAACTCAATTTTGAAGTATTGAATCATCCTCCATATAGTCCCGATCTCGCTCCATCTGATTTTCACTTGTTTGGTCCACTCAAACAGGCAATTAGGGGCCGTCGATTTTCCTCGGATGAAGCATTGAAAGAAGCGGTGCATTCCTGGCTCGCATCTCAACCCAAAACCTTCTTCCATGAGGGCATCAGGAAACTTGAACAACGATGGACCAAGTGCGTTGAAAAGCAAGGGGACTATGTCGAAAAATGATGTACTTGTAAGTTTCCTATTTCATTTCAATAAAATTTTATAACTATATTGCGGATAATTATTGACTTACCCTCGTATATATATATATATATATATATATATATATAAATTGTGGTATTTCAACCTGAGGTTTTTTCCAATTGTTTATAAATGTATATTAAATATACCAAAACCCTAAAATTGTATTCTGTAGTATATTTTAAGCATTGTTTTTCAAAAATACCATATAGATCGGTATGACATTAAAAAAAATTCTAAAATGGTACAAGAAACTTTGGTAATGTGGGTTAGCATACTACAGACGCGAAGGAGTGCGTCTGGACTGGTCCCTAGAGCAGTCCGAACGCAGCAGCCAGCTTCTCAAATTTCTGGCTGCAGCCGCAGCTGCTCCCTCTTGCAACACTTCTATTAAAACCAACTGAAGCAGTGCTCAGCTTCCAGCCGCTGCGTCTGGCAGACGCAGCTGCTGCAGCTGGCTGCTCCATGCGGAACCACACCTTAAGGATTGTATGTGAGATGAATTAGACGGTTTATTGGAGCCCCAGATCTCACCTCCGTATGTCCTAATAGGTCGAATTACTGTCATGTTAATGAGTCTTTTGTAATTAATAGGCATCTTAGATCCTTTGTCTGTAAATGTAGAAGAAGTTGAAGACGTTTAAAGCAGTTTTTTGTCGTTTTAGTCTTATATGTTGATTCCAACATAAATGTTTGTCCAGTTCAAGTCCTAGGTAGTGGATCTGTTCAACAGGGACCAGTGGAACAAGTATAAAATAGAATATATTTATGTATTTGGTCTTTATGTATCAGTATTTTAAAAATAGTATTAACTAGTAGCTAATTGTTTAAATATTATACCGTCTTTAGGAACAGGATAGATAATATTTCTAATTATTCAATTAAAAAAAAAATCTTTAAAATTATTCTAGATGTTTCATCAATGTTAATTTCGTAAATAATCTGATTTACAGTGAGTGGTTTTGGACCAAAGATAAGGTAAATGATAATGATTATGATAATAGAGATAATGATAGACTCCATTGTATTCAGTGTTCTCAATACACCATAACAAGTTTCTTATCTCCCTTTGATACTGACGTCTTCGAAGTAAATTTACATCCTTAGTAGCAATTGCTTAACAATTATAAGCATTCACTATTACTATAATTAAAGTAAATTATCCTATCCTCCTTACACCTGGAGTTCTCGGAAGGGGCAGGCAAAAATGGCTACTTTCTTAGAAGTCTTCCATTCTAATGAAAATTCTTCGTACAATTATAAGCAATTTTCGTAGAACAATCAGTTATCTGATTTAAATATAAAGGCATAGAATAAAAATCATAATAGCATAAATGGATAACTTTAATTGGTGTGAAACTAACATTTCTTTAATACTCTAGGCTGTAATGATATATTTTTAAAGAAAATGTATTATTGTAGGGGTTCCTCAGGGTGCCGTATCTCCATTTATCTGTACTCCTAATATATCTATCTGTCTCTTATCATTTAGACGCGTTCACAATTACAAATGAAGGTGGTACTATCCATGAGATTTTTAAGATTTTACCCATCAGAAATCACAGCAACATCTCGATTTTCAATACGGCAGAGTTATACACCTGTTTTAGTTGTTTCATTGTTTATTGATATTCTATTGTCTTATTGTTTGTTGTTATATTTTGCAAACAAATATTGTCAGTTATTTGAGTAGGGTGAGGGAACTTTTTAATTAACAAATGACCTGAAATAATGACAGAAGAAGGTAACGATAGGTACTGGTTTACCTCATGTTTCACATATCTCTTTTTTATTATTATTTTTTCAGCAATTTCGTTGATTGTCTTCAGTTTGAAGACTAGCGTAAATCAATAAGTACAGTATATATATACATATACAGTGTATCTTTCTGTTATTTCTTGACTGTTACTGTTACTATTAAATATTTAGCAAGGTTCTTGAGGTTGACTGAATATACACACATACACACATATAAAACGTTATTAAGTGTGATATTTTTTGTAAATTAATGTGATAATTAATTTGTAAGTAACTGATTTTACTATTACACAATGAATAATTAAATTACGTGTTAGTAACTCACAATATTAGTTAACATAACATACCAAAAACATTAGACAATGGAATATCATGGAACAATGAAACAATTGAATTACTGATTCAAGATACCACATAAGTGGTTATGTTAATATTATTACTTATGTTGTTTCTCTAATCACCCATTCAAGTTTAACATATATAATTTACATGTGGATATAAAACTTCAGTCAGTATTAATTTATTGTCGTGTTGTTTACGATATAATATTTTAGGAAGACAGTTGACTAAATATCAGAAATTATTAGTTCAGTATATGCATTACCTCTATTATGTCAGTTCTGTCATTGTCTGATACTTGAGGATTAATGTCCTCGTGTATTCCAACTAGCAGGAAGGATAGGTAACTTGCTGGTTACTTCCTAATTCTAGTCAGAATGGAAAAGTTCTCTAAAGAAGTGTTGCAAGAAGAAATAATCAAGTTTCTCAACTGAGTGACGGCGGCCTTCAAGAGAAGTGTCTACAAAAGTGGGTTACTCGTCAGGAAAAATGAGTAGCAAAAATACTTAAACAGTCAGACTTTTTGATCCAAGTTCTCGGAAATAACATTCATTACTTTGATTTTTGGCTCAATTGCTTTTATGTATCCACTACTCTCTTATTATTATTTTTACAGAAAAATTGTGGTAGAAATATGTATACATGAAACGTCGGTATGTTTAGTGATAAAGATCAAGCTTTTCGAAGTTGCTCGAAACTCCTTACGTTGCGTTTATTGAACAACTCTTGAATTAAAGAAGCTGAAATAAAGTAAGTACGAGATACCACTACTGTGCTTTCATGTATTCAAAATATTAGCTGGTTGTGGTTTTTACTTGGGATCATATTATTACTCCAGGGAAAATGCAGAGCTGGATTCAAAATTAAAATAGCTGTTGAGAGAAAAGGTTATATTCCAGGTAACTACCCTATTCTAGTAGGAAGGCCGAAATTCATTCCGTAGCTTCACCAAAATATGATGTTGATATAAAAAAAAAAATCCTGATGCCTTGACTGACGAAACGAGGACCCATAAACGATTAATTAGCATTTGACAGAATGCATTTGTACCTTCCTAAAATAAGATAATTACAGTTATAATTTTTTTATAGCTTTTCTTTTAGTTTATCTCTTGCAACGTGGGCTTTAAGAATAATGTATTAAAAATTATTAACTAGCTCGTGTTGAAAATATTATGACATAAAGCTGCCCACACAGTAGCGAGATACAGTAACAGAACAATTAACACTAACTGAAGAGAACTGGCTAATAGCGGCCGGCTTCCCAGAACTGTCCTCGCCCTCTGTCATTTAGCCCACTGGCGGCTGCCTCTGTTACTTCTGCCATAAGAATCCACTGCGAATAGACATTAATGAAGATGGACAGTCGGCTGGAAGAAAACGATATTACATTTCCAACAGAGAAGTAACTAGAAGACATGTATTACCCAAGAACTTATACCTCAATATCAATCGGATTCGATAAAGGTAAGTCTGTGTTTGACATTTTTTTACAGGAAATTTGACGAATTTCATATGCATTTCTTACTTAGGTGGAAACAGTTATTGCTGACGATGAAGTTGTGGCTATTTGTTTTAGGATATTTTTATTTTTACTGGAAAGAAATTGAACAATTCGTTTGGGGTTCGTAACTTTGATCAGAAATTTAGAAAACTGTTAATTATATTATCAGGTCGAGTCATGTTTAACTTCCGATGAAGCTAAATAAAATCTATCGTTCGTATCTACCCGCTATAAGTTACTATGAAAACAAGATCTTGCTTTCACTATATAGACGAAGCTTCTTCTTCATCTTTTGTCAACTGTTTTGTACGGTACACATCACGTTAAACTTTTTTTTTTTAACCTCAGAAATAAAGAGAGTAAAGAATGTTTTAATGCATTGAAAATTTAAATAAGATAATAGTGCTGAGGCTACATCTGAAAAAATATGCAGGAAATACAGTGAATGATTAATAACTTATCGAGCAGTTAGAAATTGGTTTACAAATTTCCATTCAGGAGATACGACCTTAAACGAAGAACCAAGGGCCGCCCAACACCAGCGCTGTATCTGAGCGATATTATAAGACCGATTTGTGATGTTTCCTTGGACTTTATTCCCCCACTTCTAATCATTAAGCACAGGTCCCTTTACCTACTCTACCGTTCAGTTTTGAACGTGGAACATGTTTTACCGGTGACCTAGTTTGTCAAAAGCGATTTGTTTTGGGAGAACGCGAGGGCGTTACACGTTGTTGGATATTAAGTGAGTTGGAGCAGTTAGGAGCTTAACTCCTAATTAAAAACTACTAATTACCACTATCTTGAATAGGAGGTAGGTTCTTATGAGTGAGTTCTTTTGACTCTGTTTCTCCTAATACGAAATAAAATATTTAACCTGGATTTGACCGAGCTTGTGGAATTCGACATATCTATGTGGAACAAATAGAATACATAGTGACCTTCCGACCCATCAATCATACCAACGAGAGTGTACCTTTAATCAACTACATTACTATTATCGATTCCAGAAGTCGATTCTGATTTTGATGACAACCTTTTTAAAGCAAGATTGTTGTAAAATCCACGCTAACCAACAAGCTGGAATAAAGAAACGAAAGCTTGAATAAATAACAATCAATTGTTATCCGGCACCTGGAGAGATAAGGGAAAGTCAGCAAGTTAGGAATATGGCTACCTCACAATATCAGTGAAGGGAATAAAGAAGATCTTATGCCAATCGCCACAAGTCTGCTCTCACAGGTAAAAAATGGGCCTTTCTTATACAGCAACAGGCAATGAAAAATGGGTTACCAATGACAATACAGACAGTGCCAAATTCGAAAACAAACATCCATGGCAAAAAGATTTTATTGTGGTTGGACTGTCAAGGAATAATTAACCACGAGTTGTTGAAATTAAATTTAACGATTGGTGCGGATAGATAGATAGATGTTCAGCAGTTTCAGTTATTCAGCAGAAAAACCTTCAATTCTAAATAGCAAGTAAGGCAGGCTGTCAAAACTTCTTTCAGACCAAATCAACCAAATTTCACAGGGAAGGAATTGATAAGAGAAGATGGGAGAAGGTTACAGGTAGTAGTGGTGAATACATAATAAATTAATATAATTTTGTTATTAAATGAGAGCAAAATAAATGTCTGATAAAAAAAAAAAAACGGAAATCACTTATGAATCGACCTAAATATATCAAGAAATTAAAAACATATATAATATGAAGAACCAAAAGATATGGAAATACTCATATATAGGAAATACCATATATCCTGGGTTATCGCCCTTTGTTGGCAGGCGCTTGCGCAAAGTCTAATAAATGTAATGCGGGTCAATTTGAACATGACCTTACCAATCGAGAGTTAAGTATCTTTTTTACATCTAACTCGTGGTTTGCCGTGATCTCCATGAACTTCTATTCAAAGAATGGGATCTAAATACGGTAAAATTCTAAGAACTCTCTGTTCCCCGTAGTAAGAAAGTAGGATTTCGAAAGGGTATATAATCTCTAAAGGATTTACAGAGAGCTAAGTGAAGAAGACAGGCTGTCTGGAGTTGTGACTCCGTTCCTCAGAGATTCCGAGAAATGGTTAGCGAGGAGACTAGCATTAGCCCGGCCATCAACTATTCAGACCAGCTCGCTCCACGGACTTGGCCGTTTCACTCTTGATCCAAGCCGGCTAGTAAGCCATCATTACCTAGATAACGGTTCCACTGAATGAGGCTGCATATTTGTTATTCGATACAACAGGATAATGAAAAAAGGAAAACTATTTTTTTCGTTTGTGATCACTAACCGCTAAAACAACTGAACCAATTCCTACAAAATTTTGACACATCATCTTCATAGTTCCAGAATGGTTTAGCAATAATCAAATCTACTGATCTTCCACTAATTCGTTATTAAAAAAGCTAAAATAAGTGGATAACTGTGAATTTTCAAAATTGACCGATAGGTGGCGATCGCCATTCAACGTGAGAGGTTACAAAGGAACAGTATTATATTGAAAAATGGGTTGTACTTTAATATAATAGTATAGATAAAAGGAAAAAATTAAATAAATATCTAAAAAAAAATATATAAATAATTACCCTATGTACAATGCTTAATGTTGTATATAATATCGTACACCACCAAAGAACTAGTCCACTCCAAAGAAATAATCTGATTAAATATCATGGATATATATATTGCTATGTGTTCGGATTTGAATATATGTACGGATCAATGAAAATACGAATAGAAATGGTAAAGGATTCATGGATTATTAGTCGTAAAATATTTTGCCCTATTCACTCAAATATTTTAAGAAGAATTTTCTTTTATTTTGCCAATTATACCGACAAAATATTACTCCGATGACCATAACGGATGATTTATCCGGTTTCGAGAGTTTGTCGATTTTCGCATAAATCGGCCAAAAATCTGAATTAATTGGAGACTGTAAACAAAGGAAAGGGTACGTGGACAGAGTTCGCGTGCCGTGGAGCAGTTTTCTTGAGGCGCCTCCTTCATAATCTCTTCGATAGCTGAGTCTTTATCGTCCCCTCTCTTTATTTATGCCCTCATGAAAATATGCCAATATTGGGAAGGAATTTTGTCGACAACCAAAATAATTTTAAACATTTATATTATTTTTTATGGCTTAGGATATTAATTCAATCGCTCAGGAGTCATTTTTCTTATTAACAACCCGAATGTGTAACCAAATATACAACATACTAAATATAGAAGATATATTTTTAGTTAAACAGTTAGGAAAATTTATTAAAAAGTACCTTTAAACTTTATTAGTATTATATATACATATTTATCCGAGAATCAAATGCACTAAAATAATCCTAATATGTAACAAAACAGTGTTGTTGTTTTTTGAGAGGTCCAATAGGTCCCTGGTCCGGTTGAAGCAGTTAATTATAATTATAACAAAATTATCATTATTGTAAGCGGTCAATAATAATTATTAGTTCAGTCGTATCTGCCAAGGATGAAATGATCCCTGGGTTCGGCAAATCAAATTCAGCAAATCAGCTTTTATAAGTAAACACTTTTTTTTTTTTTTTTTTTTTTTTTTTTTTTTTTTTTTTTTTTTTTTTTTTTTTTTTTTTTTTTTTTTTTTTTCTTTTTTTTTTTTTTTTTTTCTTTATTGAAAATAAATTACATATAGCCGAACTAGGCTAAAAATAACATAGGCACATACCTGGACACACATCCATCTTACATGACATAATAAGTAATAAGAAAGAATTTATGAACAAATGTAAAAACGCAAAAAGCTTAAATAAAGAGATAAAACAGTAGGAAAAATTAAAACAAAAAACCTACACAACAAATGAACAATACTAGTGCGAATAATAATAAATAATCGTTAAATTATAATCCAAGCCAAATTAATACAAGTGATACTACACAACTTATATAATAATAGACACAAAATGTGTCTCACTCATTTGTGGCGTAATTCAAGATAAACTTTTATTAATTTACTGTATAGTGTAAATAAGATATTTACACTATTGTAATGTGTGTACTATTGTGTAATTTAAATAAATTTGATTCAATCTTCAAGTAATATGTGTTTTGTCCGTTTGTGTTTGTATCTTTTTAGAGTTTGCTTGTTGTAATTTCCTAATTCTTAAATTTTGGGGTTTTCAGATATAGCATTTGATAAAAAAAAATGACTTAGTTTGTGGATGAATGAGTTGTTTGACTGTGGGTAGAATGAGATCGGTAAGCATAGTTGATATTTTTGTGTATCTGGGGTAGTTGTTTGTGATTCTCATACAAATGTTTAAATGACTTCCAGTTTTGTGTAATTAGTTTGGTAATGCCTTTAACAATGCTGAAGACCCAAGACTAAAGAGCCTTTATTGGTCGTAGTGGTACAGGCTTTTTATTTTTTTACATAATATCAAGTTGTAGGTTTTTATTTGATTATTTTAATTTATAAATCAAAGCTAATTCAAATGAAATACTTCCTGGTTACATATCATTGTTGGTGACAATTTAAATGTGGATACGTATATGAAGTTTATATATTTCAATTGTGAAAGAATCAGCACAATTATTACAAATAAATCTCAATATTTTTTTATTTATTTATTTTTTATATCTGTCGTATACCCATAATGAACGAAAAACAGTTCAAAACTTTACTTTATTTTTTATTTGGTCCATAGTCGCGGAGACAGACATCATGAGCAAAAATATTGACCTAAAATAATTTATACAACTCTTTATCTAGTGGTGAGTGCAATAAGTGCAATAAGGGTGGAAGAAAGTTCTAAAAAAAAGCTAGTCATATTAGAATTTTTATTGAAAAGTTTTAATTAGAGTTCAACGACCCAAAAAGCACGAAGAGTAAAAAAATCTAAACTATCCCAAGAACCCCATTTTCAGAGCTAATATGACTCGGCTAACATAATTCATTGTGAAATGAGTTGGATATCATCCGAAAGCAAATAAACTCTCAGATACTGTCAAATAAAACATGAACATCTGTTCACTCCCAAGTGTCGTTCAATTCCGAAAGGGTGTGTGTGTGAGAGAGAGAGAGAGAGAGAGAGAGAGAGAGAGAGAGAGAGAGAGAGAGAGAGAGAGAGAGAGAGAGAGAGAGAGAGAGAGAGAGAGAGAGAGAGAGAGAGAGAGAGAGAGAGAGAGAGAGAGAGAGAGAGAGAGAGAGAGAGAGAGAGAGAGAGAGAGAGAGAGAGAGAGAGAGAGAGAGAGAGAGTTTGAAAAAATGATCTTTTGATCAATTAGAACTATCATATTGTAAAAGCACCACATCATGTAAAAGCACCACAGGTGGTGTAACTTTTAACTAACTTTTAATCCAGATAAAAAGATCTTATTATTTAAAAACATTGTTGGAGGTTTTTATTCCTTAAATAAAATATATATTATTGTTGAAAATTATTACTTGCTTTGCCCTGACCCAGATCAAGGTACTACTGTGCTCTTTAATTCAAAAAACCTTCACAGTTCCATTGTCTTGTCTCTGGCGATTTAATTTAAATTCATCAGAGTGAGTTTACATTACATAAAATAAATTAAGGAGGACTATATTAAGGAGGAAATTTTAAATAATTTTTTTCTGATTTATGTTACGAAATAGATTTATTTTCTTATATATTTTTAATTTTGTTGATAAAGCTAGTAATTTAACAGCCAAGTAAGTCAATGTGTTGATACAATTTAAGAATTGATCTTCTTTGTAAATAATATGGTCCAAGGCAGATTTTAGCAATAAAACGAGTCTGAGATTATTACTTATAGGGGATAAAGTTAAAATAATATTTTTTTAGATGAAAGTTCGATAAATTTTATCTCAACATTCACGTAAAATGATTAATACAATATTAATATATCAAATTTATGGCGATTTCTTATTTAGTTATCTGTTACTCGCATTATATTTTAGAGACATTAGTTTCGTTTGTAGTCGGAATATTATATGGAATAATGTTATAGTTTCTGAATATGTTACATTACCCAAAAGGCGGATATACCAGGTATGCAAGTTTAAAATGTCGTTTTAATTCCAATAGAATGCGCTCTTAGCCTATTGAAGGATTTGCTTATCTCTAAACGCTATTTTGTTTGTTAGTCATTTGTTTACAAAAGTCAGTTGTTTTTAAGTCGTTTACGTGGACGTATCATACCTTTCTTTGGTGTTAAAAATGTCTAATTTTAAGCCAAATAAAGAGCATTTGCGGCATGTCATGATTTTCTTATTTAATCAAAAGAAAAAGGCATCTGAATGTCATCGAATTCTTGTTGAGACTTATGGCGATGTTGCTCCAACCGTCAGGACATGTGAACGTTGGTTTCAAAGTTTCAAACGTGGTGATTTTGATGTTACTGATCAAAAACGAGAAAATCGACCAAAAAAGTTTGAGGACTTCGAATTGCAATCTTTATTAGACGAAGACAATACCCAAACCCAACAAATGATGGCAGAACAGTTAAATGTCACTAGGCAAGCCATTTCCGATCGCCTGAGAGCTATGGGAAAGATTCAAAAGGTTGGAAAATGGGTTCCACGTGAATTGGACGAACGACAGATGGAAAAACGAAAAACTGTGTGCGAAATGCTGCTTTTACGCCACGAAAGAAAGGGTTTTTTTGCATCGAGTTGTAACTGGCGATGAAAAATGGATTTATTTTCAGAATCCCAAACGAAAAAAATCATGGGTAACGCCAGGACAACCATCCACATCGAGTGCAAGACCGGATCATTTTGGGAAGAAGACAATGCTGTGTGTGTGGTGGGATCAGAAGGGAGTAGTCTACTACGAGCTTCTCAAACCCGGCGAAACAGTCAATACCGAGCGCTACCGACAACAAATGATCAATTTGAGTCACGCATTGATCGAAAAACGCCCCAGAATGGGCTCACAGGCACGCCAAAGTCATTCTTCAGCATGATAACGCTCCTGCACATTCAGCCAGATTGACTAAGGAAACGATTTCTTCGCTTGGTTGGGAACTCCTACCCCACCCGCCGTATTCACCTGACCTGGCGCCTTCTGATTATCACCTCTTCTCATCGATGGGACACTCATTGGCGGAGCAACACTTCAACAATTTCGAAAACGTACGAAAATGGCTCGATGAATGGATTTCAAATAAAGATGAAGCATTCTTTTGGAATGGTATCCATATATTGCCCGAGAGATGGACAAAATGTGTAGAAAGCGAGGGTCAGTACTTTGAATAAAATATATTATACTTTTTTTAAATTACTGTGTATTTATTTTAAGAAATAAACGACATTTTAAACTTGCATACCTGGTATATATTGTATTGGTCTACCGTAAATAAAAATTGCCAAAATAAAAGGTATTTATTTTAAAATTCACTCCGAAACAATATAGAAATAGCTAAACCCAATACATATTAACTAGTCTAGCATCTGTAGTACGTGTGGTATTTACCAGTATGTTTTAAGGTTCCTCGACCGAGTAATCTACTAAATTATAGGCCACGTCGTTGGATAAAAGAAAAAAACTTTTATTGGAACGAAGCCAACTATTAACATCAGTGAAAAAAAAATCTAAAATTCCATCGTTTGTTATTACCAGGGAAAAACGATGTGTTTAATCATTAATGTCTCACTTTTAATAAATAGTATTAATATGAATAAAGGTAAAAACCAGGATAATCTCGAGAATTATGGTTGTTGCAATACTTTTGAAAGGGGAGTATATATATATATATATATATATATATATATATATATATATATATATATATATATATATATATATATATATAAGTATTCAAAATTTCGCAAATATAAAAAAATATAAAACTATGATTTCTTTAAATTTCATTTCACACACATGTATATAATTTGAGCTTCTGCATTATGGTATTACAATTAACACTTAGATATCTTGATTCATTACAAGAAATCGATTTTTGATTTTGTTTCTAGCTACAATGTTTCATTTCTATTAATAGTGTTGTATAGGTAGCGATATTTTATTATTATCGATACCACCTTCCGATATAAAAAAAAATCGTTTCTCGATCCTCGATACCGAAATATCGGTTTAAAAATGAACTGCTATTAACAAAAATCATCCACACGAGTGCTAAAATTTCAACAATCATTCAAGAAATATATTAGTAAAAAGTAAGTAGAATTTATTATGTACAAACTATAAAGTATAAGTTAATTACAATTCAGAGAACGTATACAAAAAAATTCATTATACAAATTGTTATTCTAAGGACTTCATATATTACTTAGGTAATCGCAAATTTTACAAAACTCTTTAACTAAATATTGTTGATTCGAGAATTCACTGTTTTTCTGGATATTATTTTAATTGAGTATTATGTTCCAAAAACCAGTATCAACATGTGATAAAATAGATAATAATATTTATTGTATGATAACAAAAATTTCTTACGAATAACAAAAGAGTTTAATGAAATAGTTCTATTGTATCGCTGAAGGCAGTTCTTCCGCATTGAGAAGGTCAAAATTGTATTCGCATCTTCAACTATTTGGATTGCAGTGGCAATGCCTCATTATCAATTATATATAAATAATTTTTTTTCTTAATTTTGTACAAACCAGTTTAGATGAATCACATGAAAAATATCTGATTTTTCTTTCGAATGTCTTTATTGTTTTTTTTCAGAAAATCAAATAAAACTATGGTCTACATCAATTCCGATCAATTGACTACTGATCACATCAAAACCACTTGATCAGAGTTGAAACACTCCTTCTATCTTTATGTTTATCAATTCGATATTTGAAATGTAAATATGATTTAATTATACATCAACAATATAACGAACCTATTCTATAGTCTTCTATACTATAGCGTATTTCTTATTTATTTAGTAATTGTTTTTTAGCGAATTTTCCCCAGAAATGGAAGTCGCAAGTAGTAACGGAATTTTTCTTTGGGTTATTCTTGTTCTTCGAATAGGCTTTCATTCTATCCGAAAAGGCTTTTTTTACGTTCTTCCGACCTCTATGGTGAGTACTGCTTTTGGTTTGGTTGCTCTGATGTAACTTCCAATGTGTATACTTTGTGACTGTAAGAGTCACTTTCTAAAATGTCGGTTGATCTTATGCCTACATTGATGAGGTCCTTTTGAATTTCATCTATCCAAAGATAAATAAGAATTCTTAAGTGAGGTTAAGTAATCGATTAACGTTTTTCTCAATCGATTTTCTAGTAGTCTGTTGAGGTGGCCAAAGAATTTCAACAAGTATTTTATTCATTTTTGTGCGACCAGGTATTTGTACGATAGACGAAACAAATCCATTTTTGCCTTCCTTCTTCTTCCTCTTCCTTTTCCACATTTATTTTATTCCTTATAGTCAAATTGCCCTCATCTCTTCGGTACATTTTCAGTCGGTGTGGTTTTCTTATCTCCTGCAAGAAGCTTTAGTTCATGAATTCGTTTTCTAATTTTTCCTTGTCTTTTTCCGCGATCTTCATTGCTATTTTTTTAAAATTACTTTAGCATAACCTCCCAGACAAATAATTTTGGAAAAATTTGATCGTTGAGCCTTGAATGATTCATTCTTGTCATGTGTCGACAGAATTTTGGCTTTATTTTTCGTGCTTTGATTTTTTCTCTCCATTTTACCATACATTTGACCTAGAGCCCAATTATATAGCAATTATATTGTTATTTCCATTTTTAAGCTGTTCTATGTTGAGTCACTTAGAAATCCTAACATCAAAATGCTGTTTAGCATAACACTTTAACCGAAATATGTGCCTAGCGAAACTTTAGTTTTCATATGCAGGCATTATAGATTGAACGATTATATTAAATATATATATATATATATATATATATATATATATATATATATATATATATATATATATATATATATATATATATATTTTAGCATTGTACCAAAATAATATAGTTCTCATTTCATTTGTAAAATGTTCTCTTATTTTTCTCTCTGCATATTTAATTAGTATCTATGCATACTAAAACTAATTCTATTTATTTCTGTACTTATTTGTTGTTCGTAAGGGACTTCGTAGGGTCCCAGAATGAAATTATTTTCCTATTTTATATATATTTTACTGATAACAAAGTTTAAACATTTAGAAACGAATAACCATAATTTTGAAAGCCAGTTACAGGAATTATCTTATATTCATAAATAATTTTGTGTTTAATTATTCAAAAAATAGAAACACAATTTATTTCAGCTTAGAAACTTTTTTTGTTCATTGTGAATTTCTCATGTCACCCTAAATATGTAAAATATATAAGCATTCAGTAACTTAAATAGGCTTATTAAAATAAAGTTGGTGTGGTCCCCAAGTATTTTTGTTTGAAATAAAAAAATTATAAATTTATTGTTTGCTTTCTATTCATTTTTTTTAATATATATTTTTTTCAACTTGTAATTCTTTTTATAGAACATTAAATGATGAAACTTTTTATTCTTTTTTATAAAGCCAGCTATAAAAATATTTATGTAATGAGATATTTATTTATAGTTTCTATAATATAAAAGGGACTTATTTATAAATATTAACGTTTTTAGTTATTTTAACACTATTAATGATTATAAATGATATTATAATATTTATAAAAATGTATATGACATCACATTTGTTGACAGGGATGAGTGCATCAGTCATGAGTCTTTATTATTTTTTTTAACATAATAATTTTATTTTATTTACAACTGTAATACATTTATTATTTTATAAATGAAATATTTTAAAATCATCTTCTGTACCTGAAAATATCACTTACAGTTGTTAATAAATCAATTAATTTTTAAATATTATTGTTATTGTTATTGAATGATATAATAAGATAGATTATTAAAAATCAGTAAATTATTAATATAATACAATAATATTACTGACAGTTGTCAACTCAATATCTAAAAGTGATTTTTATTGTTTTACACGATAAGATATTTTATTTTCAAGGTATTTTTTAATATTTTTATAATTTTTCTTCGTAAATAATGGATGAATTTATACTTTAGAGCCCCATTACACACACATATATATATATATATATATATATATATATATATATATATATATATATATATATATATATATATATATATATATATGTAGCTTTCTAATATGTAATTAATTATATATACGTTATTTTTAATGTTATATATAAAGCTAGTATATTACATTAAAAATAACATTAAATTATTAAAAATTAGAACTATTTTTCGGACTTTTCCTTTATCAAGGTATTCAAGGTATACATTCTTATCGTCCTCTTACATCTTACATCCCCAACCAACCCCGTTTTTAATCATGTGTTTTTTCTGCAGTACCCGATAAACTGATTTATGAAATTCATGCACATTAGCTCATAGTAATACATTATCCGACAGATTCTTCCTTATCAGACCAGGTCCCACTGGAATTCTATTTTTCTTCTATGAATTTATACAATATCCTTCCTACTTTTAACACCCATCCATACCATCACATGCTTCCCTACCACTTTCTCTAAAATTACAAGCTGGAAATATACTTAATAATCTCTAAATATTTTAATTTCAGACTTGATAGAAATATATGTTTAATTATCTGACTCAGTTTCATTTGATTTTTTATGTTTCTGACTGTTAATTATTTTCAACCCTAATAAATATGTTAAGACTATATTTTATTAAATGACAATATTATTTTAATTAAATATTTCTGCTCCTGAATAAAAAGATTATTTTAAAGTAACTAAATTAAAGAATGAATTAAATTTTAAGAACTTTTTACTGTTAAAATTTATATATATTTATATTTCTTTTTAAATGGATTTTATCATGAGCATGAGAGATATTTCCCTCAAAGAGTTTTTAATTAAAACAATATTTAAATTTTATTTAAAATATTCAACTCACAGCTACGTAACTATTAATTACAGTTTTATTATCCTAATCCCAGCTGATTAAGTTAATGACAAAATATAATTTAATATGATACATCATAAATATATTGATTTTATATATTTATTTTTTTATTATAATCTCTCTAGCAAATCCTATTGATTCTTTTTTTTTTTTTTTTTTTTTTTTTTTTTTTTTTTTTTTTTTTTTTTTTTTTTTTTTTTACAATTATAATCTAACAACTTTACAATCTACCTCAAATAAGGGCATTAAATAATAATGTTCTACAATACATATTCATCTCTTATTTAAAAACGAATAAAAATAAGGTAACGGTTCGAATCGGCGACACCACCAAACTAGGTTGACCCGCGCTACACCGACCAGTTCGATCCTTACGCTTCACTTCGAGTTTACATTTTTCGATAGTTCATTCCTATAACCTCACATGTAAACAATCACTTCTACAGTTTCAACTTGGATTGTGTTGTTTAGTTTGTTATATTGATATTTAGACTTCTTAAATCTAAATAAGTGAAACAGAAGTTCACAAAATGAGTTTCATAAAGGATTAAGTGTTTTATAAATTCATGTTTTCTTATTTCATCTAATCTTATGTGTAAAAGTGTTATAAAACGTAAGAAGATTAATTTGTACATGGATTTGGTGTTTTATATATTTGTATTTGTTGTTTCAATTTCAGTATACATATTTTGTGAATGGATTCTTTGTCATCCATATTACTTTTTTGTGCTAAAGTGAGACAGATTGTATAATTAATTCAATAAAACATATCAGTTTATAAATAAATGTGAGAAAGTATATCACAGGTTTTTTATGTTTTCTTATTTCCACTTCCCATGAGAATATGAGAAAACTGCTATATGAGAAAATATAGCAGAAATTAACATCTTCACTTTCAACTAGGATTCTGTCTTATATTATATAATGGCTTATAACATGGAGAATTGACAATGTGAAAATAATCACAGATTAAGAGGTAAATGACACATTACTATATAATTGTAGAACTATTGGTATAATGTTATAGATTAATGTGTTTTTAAAAAAAATCAGAAGCCTGACGATGAAACATTATCATCGAAACATGGAGCTACAAATGTTAAATAAATAAGAGTTATTCCAAATAAATACTTAAGGATTTTGTCTTTTTTATATTTATAATTTGTTATTTTCACTTCTCTGAGAGAAAGTTCATCAGGAATTAACTTTACTGGTGGTTCAGTAGTATATTAATTGTTGATTAAATTAATATTAATTCAAAATTGATTTAGTGTCTTATATTTCGATATTTCCTTATTTCCACTTTAATATTTCCTTATTTCTCATATTAATATTAGAAGGTAAACAGAAGTTAATACTACTATGAACAGGGATTTAGAGTTTCTCAGTAAATGTAGGAGAATAACCTTTCTCCTCTAAAAGCAGCGACTAGAACATCGAAATATATATCGGAACAAGATTAGAATCGATAAAAGGTATTCTGAGCGGGTTTAGGGGTTGGTGTCGCCGATCCGAACCGTTACCAAAAATAATAATAGTAAGACTATATCTATAAAATTAAAGATAATTGTGATATAATAATGATATAAAAGGAAATAATGAAAAAGTAAATACTAAAAATAAAAAAAAGTATGAAATAAAAATTTCATATTGGGATCTATACCTTCACCTTTAGCATTAGTTATTGAAAAAAATTAATAAGAAAATGTGTAAAAAACTTATATATTTCTAGTTATTATATAAAATACTTCTACATATATATTGTGTATATATTTAAGTTTAAAATATACATATATTTCAGAGTATATCATATTTAATTTTATATCTATTATAAAATCGCTTCTTGTCGCGGTTTAAGTCACAGGAGTGAATAGGGATGGGAATCGATACACGATATACCGATATTTTTCCTTACAATACGTGCGTTGCGATAAATCGTTATTCCTATATTATATACGAAAAAAATTGTATGCATTAAAAGAAAAAAATAATAAAAAAATATTAAATTGGTTTAAATGAGGGTATGTTTCTAATGATAGGGGGAGAGGACAATTGGCAATACTGATACTAGTTGGATCGTTGTTATTGTATTGTTCCTGGTGTTGTTACAGGGTTGGACAAAATTTGATCATGATGAAATATTTTACAACTATTTTCCTGAAATCAATCATCTAATTTAATCATGATTAAATCTTGTATATTTAAAATGGTATTTCACTAAGAAGAATATCACGATATCGATATTTTTGGTCACCAATATACCGTTTATCTATATTTTTCTTACAATACCCATCCCTAGGAGTGAGTAAAGGAAATAAAAAAATATATTGGGAAGGATTTTTTATTTTATTTTTTTCCTGTGCTCTTACTCAATACAAAAGTGAGAAGAGAAAGGTCAAGGATGTGCCGTTCTCGAGTCGACCACACAACACTATACTAGTAGGCCCAAGAGCTGTTATCTAAAAGTTACAGGGAGTGGGGGTGTGTGGAGGGGTAGCAGGGGAGTGCCGAGCGGTCTCCTAGGCAAACCAAGCGGCCATCTTGTTGTGTGACGTAGCGGGAATTGATTGGCCAGGGGGCGTGGCCAGGAGGAGGAGGGAGAGGATGGGCGTGGCCGACCCAGCCGCGGCCAGCCAGTGCTGTGTGGGATGCCGGTCGGTGCGGCACGGGTGTAGTGCAGGATCGAAAGGTGCAGTAGCGACACAGAAGACTGGAGTACCTGACGGCCGGACCGGGACCAGGGGGGCTCGGCCCCGGCGAGCTCCTCCCCCCCGCCCCCCCTCCGCACGTGTCTCAGCTCGGCACCGTCTATGCCACCAAGAGGAGGCGGCGGAACGGAAAAAGGTGGGATATTAAAATAAAATAATAACCACAATATGTGTTATGAGTGTGATAGTGTTTAAAGTGCTAAGCATCAACGGTAAGAGCTTAAATTAGGTACTAAGTTGTAATTTAAGTAAGTGTTCAATAACAGAATTTAAATTTCTTAAGCAACTTAATTCATGTGTGAACAACCTTAATGTCAGGGATACCTTTGGTATCTAGAAAGCTGTCAAAATGTATCCAAATCTTGAATGATGCGTTATTTTAGCCAAAGTAAATTTGAAATATATATCTTTTCTCCAAATATATGAGGACTGTGATGCTCCAGCACTAAGGCCATTTTTTCAAATCAGTTTTTATGAGTTAAAGTTCTCGCCGAGATCCCCTCTATCTATGGCTAAAACAATTTATTTCGTTGTATTTTTACAACCTCAATTTTATTTGATATATATATATATATCTATATATATATATATATATATATATATATATATATATATACACATATATATATACAATCAACTTTAACAATAAGGAATGCACATTCAAAATGTATTTCCATGAGTTTGAAGCAATCATTATGTAGAACCCACTAAAGTGTCAGATTCTTGAGAACCCTAAAATATACACTACTTTTTTTATACCCCTATTTATCAATACTATTGCTGATAAAGTTTATTCCGTTTGTTCCTTAGAATCTTTTAGTTTTTTTTGGTCTCCTGTAAAATTTCAAAAATTGGAGTGGAATAACAGGCCTCATATGTAACGTTACATTAATACGTTCTTGCCGCTACAAACCCAAACAGTTATACATATACCAGTTTAAATCGCATGTCAATTTTTCGGTTTACCCTTGAGTTTTCTGTATAGCAACTTTACTATGTAAATAGAAATTAATACCTGAATTAAAACATTATTGAAATATGTTAATTGGCCATTGATTTGTCCCATGTTGCATGTTCAATATGAAATGGATAACTAACTTGAACACTTTTTAAAGATGAAATATCCAAATCAAGGTTTAAATTGACGTGATATACTTGTATTAAAAAAATAAATAAAATTAATAAATGGAATAAGAGTATAATTAATCAAAGTTGTGAATTTTGAGAAGAAAAGTTATTTATAAATTAAACTTTTTTTTTTAATTTAGTTAAAATCAGTTGTTATATACAAAATGATAAAAGCTGACTTCAAAGAAAGTTGTATTAATTCTAGTATATCGGGTAAATGTCAATTTGAACGTTTAAAAATTAAAATACAGTTGGGAGTAATATTTTCGAGGTAGCAACCCCTTTTAGCACGAAACACTTAATTTTCTGTATTTTAAGTTTATAATAAAAATAACAACTAAAAATATACTACTTATCATTTTATAATTAATGTGTTTAATTTGATTTGTTTTCTCAACAATATTAATCATTCCATAAAAAATAAAAATTATAATAATAATAATTTCATTGTCTTTAGTTGCAAGCATATTGATTATATATTTCCCTGTACAAAACATTAAAAATTATTTTAAAACATTTCAAAAATAAAGCCATTACTATTTTATATGATTCCTAAGAGATTTATTGGTTTAATGAAGTTAAATTGATTTTTTTTTAACCATCTGAAGGTTTATCAAAAGTCACATATTATTTATTATTATCAATTATAGTGATTAATTTGAATAATTGAAATAATTTATGATTTAATTTGTCTTTATAATAACTATTTATTTCGACGAGGTATAAGATTATTTGCATAATTAATCGATTAACACAAGATCCAATTTCTAAAGCAAACTGCCATGATTTCTGAAAAAAATATTTTCCATAAGATTCTGAGATACTTTTAAAAAAATATATATATTTTTTTAATAATAACTCGTTTTAATTATTTACGAAATAAGACAAAATAAATAATATTAAAGAATATGTCTCCATTACATCTTATAAAAGAATTTCCAGAAATTAAAATTTAAGAATACACTGAAATTAAAAATTAATAACATTTTTTTGTAGTATAATAAAATTAATTGTATACAATTATATAATATAGTAATGTTATTTATAAAAATATATTTATTTTGAATATGATTCAGTACACCTAAATGGTTAAATTCATTCAGTTAATAATATAAACAAAACATAACATGTCTAGTGCTTTAAAAAAAAAAAAAATCATTCAATAATCAAAATTATATTAATGAAATATTTTCAATTTTGGACATCACTATAATGAACTGTAATATTTTAATTTTCAATTAATAAAAGAATAGTTGGTATCGGTGGGTCAAACTATCAGATTAAAAAAAAAAAAGAAGAATTATACTATGATTTCAGAAACTCAATATTTATAAAATGCACTCATATTCATTCTGAATATTAAATTTTATTTTTAATTGTTTCCAATATAATTTAATTTTATTTAGAGTTAATTAAATTTCCAATTGAACTATTAGATAAATTTCAAATTTAAATGCCAATCAATAACCTCTGTTATGGCCATGAAGAATGAAAAACATGCTTGATTTAATTAAACGGTTTTTGTTATTGCAGTAATGTTATTTAATTAAACTATATATTGAATTGATATAGTTGGATTATGAAAATAATAAAATACAATTAACTAACAACTGACATAGCAATTAAGATAAGCTGGTAACTGAGACACAGCCCCAAGGCCGTTATGTCGCACCCACACTCAGCTACCGTTTCACTACATTCATTAAAACTTCAATAGCGGCATGATAATTCAATTAAAGTATTTTATAAATTATAATATACGTCATAAAATTAAATATATTTAATTCAATTAAGTTATTGTATTGATTAGTGGATACATATCAAGTTATATTATTTTTATTTATTAATAATATAAAAATAAATAAATATTGTTGTTGCATGGTAGAATAAAATTGATTATTATTCCTAAATACTTTTCCAAGATTAAATTTCCAAATTAAAGTTTAAATTGACATTTAAGTGATATAATCAGATACTATCATTGAATCAATAAATAAAATTAATAAAAGGAAAAGGGTATAACTGAGAGTAAGTAGTAAAATTTGATAAGAAAAATTAATTATAAACACTTTTTTTTTTAATCTTAAAGATTAATATAAAGAAAGTTGTATTAATTATTGTATAAAGAGTACATATCTATTCGAAAGTTTTGAAATTAAAAAACTCAACCACAAAGTAGCTAAGTACCATTTTCGAGGTAGCAACCCCTTTTAGCACGCATCAAAAATTGTACTGTATTTTATATTTAAATAATATATATAATATAATAAAAATCTTATTCAAATGATTTAACAGTTTATAATTGCACTTATTAAATTATTAGGTACATGTTTTGGTAATAAAACAATTTACACTACATAGTGAGCTTAGCTAAAATGGATATAATTTGGAATGAATTTATTTTAACAGTAGGAAAAATACTAAAAAACCTACAAATAAATAAATAAATAAAAGATATCATTTGAAAATGTCTTACTTTTCATCGTATTACCGAAACTTTTAATTTGATCTAATTTCTTAACAATATTAACAATTATTCATAAACACACTTAGAAATTTATAACTTTTTTTAAATAAAAATTTATGGCTTTATAAATATTCTGGTGTTATAGTTATATTGGTTTTTAATGACGGGAGTTGGAACGCCATATTGTAGTCAGTTATAAACATTCAGAATTATAGTTCAAGGGAAAATTTATTTTAATTTAATATTTGTATTTAGGGCAATTGTTACACATCAGGAGCCCGAGCAAATTTTACAAAAATATCTAATACTGTTTGAGTTAAACTGTATAATCTGAACTTGATTTTCTCTTTAAAAATACTTTCAACTCAAAAACCGCCTTTCTAAGTACAATTACATCAGATGAGAATCTAATAAATAAAATTTTAGGGAGGTGCGTTATTTTTTTAAAATTTACATAAAATGGGGCAGATATGAATACATATATGTTAGAAGCCATGTCTTTGGGACGGGCTGAGAAAATAAAACAAAAAGATACTTTAATTTTTTTTTTGTTTAGTAATAGAAAAACGACATTTTAAATGAATTTCATTAGATTATTGTTACAAAGGTAATGTATACATATTAAAGGCTCAACGAACCCGACCTTCGATGCCGACACCACCAACCTCTGACCACACACCAACCTCTGACCACACACCTCCCTCCAACCCACCCCTCCAAAACCCAAATCCCATACTCCAGCCCATATGCAGCAATCTTCCTATCTACGTCTTGGTCTCGGACGTTTGCCCAAAGGATCGAAATTGATTACCTTTTTCAAAATTTGGTGATGCCCATTTAAACCGTCGCGCCGCTATTACCTGAACTATATTTACCGGATAAAGGTTCCACAGTTCCACATTGTGGAGCCATAGAAATTATCTCGTATGTTAATAATTTTTAGGGCTAAATAAAATCCGTAGATATTATTAAAATTAAAAAATACATACCTAATTTAAATCATGAAAAAACAAAACAATAATAAAGCTGAATTTTATTTTGTTAAAAGTAAAATGACATTTTCATGGAATTCCTTAGATTATTAGGGTCTTTTTAACATTGAGGCCGCCAGTTCTCATCTGTGACTTGTAACACAGATTTGAATGCCGATTTTTGAGTGGGTAGAAGGGACCTGTAATAGTGCAAAACTAGAGTTATAGCCACCAATGAGCATTGCGATATGAGAATGAAAAAAATAATGAAAATCACGTTTTACTTTTTTTCTCAGCTCTCAATCAAGATGGAGAAATAATTTTTTCACGTGAAATTGTAGTTAATTAGTTAACCAAAAAACAGATAAATAATCTCTTTAATAATATTATCAGGTTTTGGTTTAAAAATGAAATCAGGCATTAATTTCCGGACAACGGGGTTTGGTTGTGGTAAAGAGATAGTGTACAAAACTACAATTTCACGCTAAAAAATTATTTCTCCATTTGACTGAGAGCTGAGAACTGGCAAGTAACTGGCAGCCTTAATGTGAAAAAGACCCAATTACTAGTTCATATAGAGTATAGTACATGATATAATAAACAAAATTTTAAATATACATATATAAGTATATAATTTCAATTATGAAAAAAAATTAAACACAATTTTATTGTGTTAGAAGAAAAATGATTTTTTAAATTGAATTTCTTTAGATTATTGTCCCATTGATAATATAATAACATTGATTAATTTTAAAATAAAATATATACAGATAGGTATATAATTTAAATTGAGGGGAAAAAATTAGCAGAACAATAAAATCAATATAGTCTAGGAATATCCCCGAAGTATAATTTGGATTCTACCCCCTCCTATTTCCGACCTATCATTAGCACCGAGGGGCTGCGGTGGATCAATAACATAATACGATAGTAATTATAGGCTTTGGAAGCCGATATATAATGCCACTCTATCTAGTATTGATTTAAATGTTTTCTTCATGATACCTCTTGTCCAGCTTCTTTTCAATGCTCTATAATTTTCGACAAGGTAAGAGATGCTAGAAATCTGTGTTCATGTTTCTTAGAACTTGATTAGAGCTCGTTGCTTATGCGAGAAATGTGATTTTAAATCTGGCTTTTAAATGTGTCACTGGGTGTAGAACATTAGATTTTCTTTCGGCGGTAACTCTTCTTCTTTTATTTTGAATAATTTTAATAAGTTATAATTTAGTTGAACTTGTCCAGGGTGCATATTTCAGAACTGCATAAGCCTTCACCACCTTTCTCCCAGCTCTTGGGCCAGAGTTCGTCAAGTACTTAAGTACCGTCCAAGAAGAACGTTCATTGGTTATAGCACTACAATTTTTTTTTTCATGTTTTAATTACTGGTCGAAATTTTCCTCTAGCATGGCTGAAATTATATTTATTTTATGGCAGTTATTTTTAACGTTTTAGCATTTTACTTGCTTCAACTGGGTTTAGGGCCAGCGCAAATGGATTTAAAAAATATATATAAATCTTATGGGATGATACGATAAGTATTTTTTTATTCAGAAAATTATGTTTTTGTGTCTGAAGGGATTATAACGATTATCAATATGAAGTGAAATAAAAAATAATTAAATAAAAGGTTAACTAAAACCCATTTCTAAAGCTAAAAATAAAAAAATTATGAGTTCTATATGAAAAGAAATATGTTGGGCCTATTTATTTATTTAATTTATAATTGATTATTGCAATTTTATTTTATTTAATATTTTTAAATTTTAAAAACTTAATTTCATTTATATATTCGTTAGAATTTTAATTCTAAAATATAAATTGGAAAAAGCAGTAGTTTATAGATAGACATATCCATGGTTAATTGTTTTCCTTGTCAGAAAGAAATTGAGTTTTTTAAAAACCGTCACTCAAAAGGACACAGGATTTTTTTTATATATATATATATATATATATATATATATATATATATATATATAATCTCAATATTTTTCTTATCATGTAATTTGATGAATAGCTATTATAATTTTTTTGTGTTCGAAATTATTTTTTTAAAAGTGAATGATTAAAATAAATAATTCAAAATAGAAAAACAGAGTTGTTTATGTATTTAAACGTAAATTTAAAATATTTTTTTTATTTAAGAAATAAAAGGTCTTAACATTCACTTTTTCACAGAAGCAGCTTCGGATAGATCAAAAAAATTTACATGACCAACTGTTCGGCACAAGGCATTAACTTCCACTAACACTTACGATTCGACTAGATACTTTTTTTTAAGTGCTCTAGCTTGATTGTTGCTTAAGATAAATCAAAATATAAAATTTACAGAATATCAAAGAAACATTTTATAGCACTCCAAATTTTCTTATACTTATTCCAATAAAATATTGTGTGTAATACAATATAATTTGTACTTCAATATCATAATTCTCATTTCAAAAATATTATAGCATCGCTACAATTAAAGATAAAATCTAAATTAATATTTACAACATCTTGATAATATTTTAAAACTTGTCTTCAGTAAAACTTAGTTTAGGATTAAATTATTAGAATACACTAAATACTCGGAGATTAAATATATTTTGCAATCACATGTTTTTTTCATTCTAAAAATATATCGCCTCAAAGTAATATCGATTATTGATTAACTAAGACTTTGTACGATATTTCTATAAACAACTATAAACAAACACCACACCCTCGAATTTCTCATTCCGCCTTTAGGATCGCAGTGTAAACGTAAATTCGTGATCCGAAATCATCAATGAGCAGTTCGTGATTGTTGATACTCCGGGGTGGGAGCCATGCAATGTTAAAATCTCCAGTCATGCCAATTGAATTCCCCCAGCTCGGGGTGCACCTCTGGGGGTTTGAGACCCTTCTCAGGGAGTACCAAGGGATATCTCCAAGGAATGATAAAGACAGATATTTAAGAATATCAACTAGATTTTTTCAATTAATGGAAAAATTTATTACAAAATTCATATAGAAACTACCAATATCAAAATAGATCATAATTTATGTTTTATTAATATTTTAAATCCTTTATTTGACAAATATTACAATCTTACGCAATTGGTGGTAATAACCAAGAGTGTTATCAATTACAAAGCCATCTCTATAAGTAAATCAAAGAAATAATAATAACAATACAATTTTAATTTATTCAACTAAATTAAATATATATAATTTATTATAAAAATAAATTAAAACTAATGCATTACTGTCACAGATATTATCTAAATAATATTATTTTATAGTTAACAGCCCGTGCCTGTTTAATAAAAAAATGGCTATCAGCAGATTGGTGGAAAACGGAGGATGAAAATGGCATACTAGATACGAAGCATTGTATTACCCACAAGCATTTAACCTAATCAATTATCGTTGAAAATATCCAGGTTTCGTAACAGAATTACTAAACCATTTTTTTTTTTTTTTAATCAATGTTTTTTATGTTTTTTTTTTCTTTGTAATTGACTTTAAATTTTATAAAAAAATATTTGAACGTTTTTGACTATTCTAACATTTTCTAGACAAACGTTCAAAACCCAAATTAATTACAAAAGACATTTACAAGGCAATAATTAAACCACTTGGACATACAGAGTTCAGCTATACGACTCTACTAAATCTTCCAATTCTTCTCATATCCGATCCTTTAAATCCAAAATCCTTCCTAAAATCCTCAATGCTCCTCTATGTAATGCTATGTAACAAATTAACTTATTCATAATGATCTAAATGTCGCATATCGCACATGTATTTCAAAAGTGACACAACTCAAAAACCTGCATTAAAAAATGTAAAATTCTCAGTATCTAATGAAATATCGGAAGTGTACCTGAACCATCTTTTAGACTTTACAGCATTTGAGATGTATCAGGAGGGACTTGAAGTTAATTCGATACATTTTATAGAAGAAAATTGAACTTAAACATGAAGATAAATCAAAAATGCAGATTTATGATGTAGCTTTGGCAGACACCTATACTTCCATTAAAAACTCTAAATCCAATTGTCTTTCAACTTGTTTCTCAATTGACTCCCGATAAACCTCCGAGGGGTCTGAAAAGAAGATGGCCTAGGGAAATTCTGGTCTAGAATATTTATCGAAGTGCTACTAATGAATTCTTTATAAGTTATTGAAATGCCATTGTAAATATTTTACCACACATTTACTTACTGTATATTGTATAGAGTTGTGAAAAAGAATTTTAAGAATACTGTTTAGTAAGAAGCCGGCTTCAATTTCGTCAAATATGTAATGATATTGAATGTTACTAATATGACGGTTGTATAAAAAATTATTAAAGACAAGTAAATAACAAGTTTCTCATGATCGGTACTATCCGGGCTGTTTGAAAAAGTGGAATATTTACAAGTTAAAGTAATATATATTATGTAAAACATGTATTATCACAAATTTAAAGTTTTGAAAAGGTTTCCAAAATCATTAAAGGGTCATAATTAAGAAATAATGGAATTATGTATTATAAAAAAAAAAAGTTACCTTATCACAGAAATTTCGGAGTGTTAATTTTTTTGGCCCATTTAATAGTAGTTCCGATTATTATGTAAAAATAAATAAATTTTCATTAAGGCCTAAGTTAGGGGAATACTAAAGAAATGTTTGTCCTTCCAATTTAGATGACCAATTCAGTTTTATTTTTTTATTTATTTCTTTTTTTTATTAAAATTTACAACAGCATAAAATAAAATAAAAATCCAACTAGTAAATATGAAAATAATGTACATAATTGAAACAATTTAATATAATAAAAGATCTATATTAGAAGGTCCCGAGGTAATCTTCTTTTTAACTAGATAGTTATCTGAAATGGAGTGAGAATACTAGTCGATTTATGAGTCTCTTGTAATCAATCAGAAGGTTAATACGTTTGCCTAGTAAATGTTAAAGAAATCTGATACGACGTACAGTTTCTTGTAGTTTTAGCCTGGTAAGGCAGGATTCAAAATGAGAAATTCTGTATTTAAAAAACCACTTCTTAATAAATTATAAATCGAAGTAACTTCAAGAGATTTTCAATGAAACTTCTTTTTAAATATTTGATGTCTCTTTAATGTCCTATTGATAGATTACGAGTCATTAGGATGGTCGTGAAATTTTTAAATGTTTGTCTAAGATGTTAGTGGAATAATAGAGAGTACAGTGATCGAAGGTCTAAGTATTTTTAACTAAAATTATTGCGGTTTCTTCAAGCTGCCATTTTTAGCCAATAAAAAAAAAAAAAAAAAAAAAAAAAAAAAAAAAAAAAAAAAAAAAAATTGTGAACAATATTAGAAAAAAAAAAAGATTATAAGAAACTTTAGGAGCAGTTAGACATATTTGGCTCACTGAGCATGTCCTAATTTTCATATTTTGCCATAACATACTCAACTAGCGAGCTAGCGTCGGTGTTTCACGGGATTCAATATAAATTACATATAAAGAATAGTAATAGTAAGAATATTAAGTTTAAACAGTTTTAAAGTGAGAAAAAAGTAATTTTTAAAAGAATAAATATTTGCGGAGTTAAAGCGAAAAATGTGCCAAAAAGAATTTCACAGCAGTTCCCGGTTTTTAGCGTTGTCGCATATGTATTTTAAGGGAATTGATTAAACCTTCATATATAAGGTCTAATAGTAAATTTAACAAGCTTTAAGATGAAAAAAAGTAATTTTGGATCGGACTTATAGTTTCGGAGTTATAACCAAAAGACTACGACAAACTTGTTTTCGCGTAGAAGTGGGACTGACCATTGGTCAATTTATACAATTTTTCCCAAGACCGTAACTTCGCGAAAAATGGACCGATTTCGGATTTGTTTTTTTCTTAGTGATTTTGATGGTGCTACAAATATATTGTCTAATGTCACTCAACGCTTTACCATATTTATCCATATCTGTCCTGCGCTGACACTCATTAAATAAAGATGTACCTCACTGTGAGAGTAACCTTACGGAGTTGATATTGATGGGTACACTCATTATAGTTTGAACAAAAATCTTTCCTTTTCCCTTTTATGACCATTTGTTTAAGTGCACTTCATTTCCAAATTATATTCTCATTCTTCTTCAACTAACACATATATTTAACAATCATCATTAGTGTCAGTATATTCCTCGATACCTATAAAGCGATTTTGAATCAGCGATACTAATATATCTCAAGATATATCAATGTTATCAAGAAACGACTTTTACTCATTTTATTGATTATAATTGATTATTAATCGAAATTTGGACGTTCTTTCCCTAATTAATCCTAAAAATTGGTATCGTCGTGTATGATGCATGTAGAGGTGTTAATTTAAAGGACCAAAACTGTAATTATAATATTTTTTCTTTATTGCTACAATAATTTACCTGAATA
Organism: Euschistus heros; assembly: GCA_003667255.2. NCBI lineage: Eukaryota > Metazoa > Arthropoda > Insecta > Hemiptera > Pentatomidae > Euschistus > Euschistus heros. Next base: position 43,840 of record RCWM02000205.1, on the reverse strand, counting down.
TTTTCAAACAAACTTATATTTCATATTATTAAAATAGAGAAAAGGATCAAATAATATAGCGGATTAGAACTGGGTTATATAAACAGTTAAAAGGTCATTCCAATGTCGAATTTAACCATTTCCTCTGGCGATTATATGCTATCATTAGAGGGCTCATCACATCTCATCACCTGTCATTGATACCTAGCAGCAATTCATTCCTGGAATAAGGAAACCGGAGCTGAATAATTTAAATTATTTATTCAATATTTTAGGAAACGAAATAAGGTAATTATTTTGTATAAATTGAGCGGTTTCCACTTAATGATATTCATCTATCCCACGTCAATTGGATAAAACAATCAATTTAATACACTACTCGTACATATTTTTCAATATTTTAACAAGTTGTTGAATAAATTAATAATTATTAAAAACAAATTAAAATCATTATGTCTTTATCTATATTATAATATAAGAGCATAAGGCATTTTTCGTTTATGATCACTAACCGCGAAAACTACTAACCGATCTGTACTAAATTTTAGCATCATCTTTATAGTTCCAGGAAGGTTTAGTGTGTGTTAATTAAATCTACTTATTTTCAATTAATATTTTATTAAAATAGAGATAATTTGTGGATAACAGTGAAGTTTGAAAATCGACCGATACGTGGCCAGCGCCATTCTACATGTGAGGTTACTTAGATACGGTGTTATACAGAACTTGAAAACTGTAATAAAATTTATTTATATTCATTTAAATTATTAAAAAAGATTTAAATATGTAGTGTGAAAAGTGAATCTTCCGCAAAAGAGTTTACAATGGTAAAACTACTGGAACCAGCTGTAGAAAATTTTAAATACACAATTTTAATAGTTTTAGAATTTTAGCAAATAGAAAATTCACGATATAGTGCCGAGTGACAGAAACGAGGTTTACCACACTGTAGTGTAATTTTATAGTTATAAATTAAAATCCAACCATATGAAATCTATGAAATTATTTCTGCCATATAAAAACCAATCACTAAATGAAAATGTCGATTCTAAGCTTTTTGATATCGTATGTAAAAAAAATATGTTTGATGGGCCTTTAGTTGTAAGCACTGACAATAGTCCTCTAGAGTTTCCTAATAGTCACTGTCCATCTGGATTACCAGCTCATACATTAAAATTAAAAGTTGAATGTCCAAGTATCCTTTTACGTAATCTTTAACCAACGAATAAGTGCAATGGTAACCAGGTTAAAATTTCAGCTATACGTGAAAATATCATAAAAGAAATAGTTTTGAATCACGTGCTACAATACAAGTTGTTCAAAAATAAAAAAACCAAAAAAAATTCACATATTAGTTTAAATTATCCAAGTCCTTAACTTATGAGAGCGGGCGAAGCAGCAACGGGGGATACTAGTTCTATATAAAATTAATAAAAATTTACATGTGTATTTACAAATGTATGTTATTGTAAGGATATAAAAATAAATTTAATTCGGCTTAGTGTCCATTACTTCATTGCATACAAAACACACCAATAACATTTTACAAACCTGCAAAAATGTTGCCGAAATTGGGAGATTAAAATAAATCCAACTAAATCTCGTCAAATAAGATTTTCCCTTCATTGTAAACCTACGACTTTCTGTTCTTCGTCAAACGTTCAAAGCTTCAATTAAATTACAAAAGGCTCATTCACATATAAGTATTTAAATCGTATTGGACATACGAAATTAAACATTGGGGCTCCACTAAATATTCTAATTTTTTTCTTATACAATCCTTACAATCCAAAATCTTTCATTAAATTCTCTATATGCCCAATATATAGATCAACTATCCCAAACAATATATTTATTCTTCCATGATAATCCCCATACCCATTCCAATCAACTAGTCTCCTAAACTTACTTGCCATTTCATTCCCGATAATACTCTGAGGAGTCTAAAAAGAAGATGGTATAGAGAGACCTTCTAATGTAGAACTTCTATTGGAATGGTACTAAAAAAAAAAAATTAATTCGGCAATTAAATTTAATGAACTCGAAATTACAAAATTGTTTTCTTCTAATAAAGTCTATGTCCCATGAATCAATTTATTAAACTATCCGAAACATCAAAAAACGACTAGAAACAAGCGGAATAGAAAAATATCAAAATTGAAATAAAACAATGAATTAACAACAATTTTGTTTTATTTAAGTTTTTTTGGATTAACATAATAGCAAGCCATCTTTTGTTTTATGTTTTTTCTTCGACTGCAGCCAAGCGATGAAGGGCTGCATTAGCATTACACGTCCCACTTAATAACATCGCCCTGGATTCCAATGTTAATATTTAATTATTTTATATAATTACAAAACAAAAAATTACAAAAATACTGCTTCTTATTTACATAATGCATTAGACCAGCAAAACATATAAGCGAGAAAACAACGAAATAATCCAGAAAGAAGGAAAAGTGTTGGGAAAAATAAAATCATAAGCGTTATAATTAAATTAATTATTGTAAAAATAGAGAGACATAGTATGTTTTTTTAAAAATAATTTGTTGTTTTTCTTCGTTTATTGGTCTATGCTAGTGGATGTGAAATCTACATTATTTACAACTATATCAATATGTACCAACGTTTTGTCCACAAATTGTAGCGCATCACCAAGGGTACAAAAGAGGCGAATGAGAAATAATAAATGAGAGAATAAATTAACTTATAAAATATGTAAAAAGTACACTCTGGATTCAAGTAACCGAGTCCCGATCAATCAAGTCTTTTTTTTTTTTTTTCATTTTATTATGTTTTAATTTTTTTTTTTTTTTTCTCCACAAAACGTTCAATTACCGAACAAAACATAAGGCAACCTTAGTACGAGAAGACTGGGGGAAGGGAAGGACGTTCTACTTGGAAATAAAGCGTCATTTTGTCATTTTCCCATAAAGAAGAGTTGGAGTTAAGTTATAGACGGCTCTTCAATATCTGGAAGCATAACTCATCCAGCATAGTTCGATTTAATGGTTTTTAGACAATGGTGAGACGCGATCCTTGAAAATTAGAGTACTTGAACAAAAGAAAATTAGTGATTTTGGTCAAGCCATTACATGTTTGATTTACATACTTAATAATGTTACTTATGTACATTATTATTGCATACTTAATAAGCATTATTTTCTTATTAAATAGTTATATGTATTACATCAATTGTCCTACTTATTTTTCTTATATGTTTCTCCAACTTTTTTTGGGTCTTGATTAAAACTTAAAAATAGCAGATTGTTAAAAACATTTCTTCGTCGATATTGTCACAGCACAACATATTAGGGATGCTACTAATCGCTAGGTCTTAGTGACAAATATTATATAACAATCATATTCTCCATTGAATCAGAAAACTGTCGTCAAATTTTCGATTCCAGCAACACCAACAGAGCTATATTTGAGTGTGATAAAACGTTACACATTTCGCGGGTTAAAAAAAGTTGTCGCAAGAAAACTATACACCCCAAGCCAAAGAAAGTTCTAGGGTGAATATAAACTATTTTTATATTATACACATAAAAAGCGATAAATCCCCATATTTTTGAGTCTTTTATATAATACAATAGTTTTCCGTCTCATTATTAAAATCATTATTTTTGAATAAGCTATATTGAAAAATAATTGACTCTTTCCTGCTTGAAATATATGGAATCTCTGTTGACAGATTTGAATCTTTCATGAAGAGATGTATTTAATAAAATATCTCAATGAAAAATTAAAAACCACGGATAGAGAACTATACTTGGTAAATGCGCCATTGAAAACTGCATAGAGCCTCCATGCTCCTTGGTGTTTTGCCAAGTACAGGATGTTTGCTTCCTGCGGAGGAAGTCTTTTGTCTGGATTCGAGGTGGGATAGGGAAAGCCAACCAGGTTCTTCGCCATTTAGTAGTTTAGTAAACTGATTTATCAAACACAGAAAAAGTATAACAAATATTAATATGGTAAAATAACCATTTTTTTTTTTAATGTAAGATTTTAGTTTTATTTAAACCTTTGTAAGGCGCTTCCTTTCCTCACAAAAAGCCGCAGAATATATGGTTCAGTATCTTTTTCGAAGAATTAATTTTTTTAGGTGACATCAAAATTGATATTCAGATTTCAGTAAACACATAAGAGAACATGTATAAGTACATTATCACTAACATATATCTTATTTAGTGCGTAGGAAGGAGTGAACTAGACTGAATAGAAGTTAAATGTCGTAAATAAAATGTTCCACATTTATGCCTACGTTAACCTACTCCTCTGAGTCATGGTCTCTGACCACAAAAGTTTCGAAAAACAAGCATCATAAACAAGTTTCAATAAAGGCATACTCTTGTAAAAATGTTATACCAGAAGACTGTCTAAGATGGTTAAGGATGCTCTGAGACTAAAGAACAACCGCCTGGGCAGGATGATACATAAATCCCGAATGATAATGGAATCTTCAACCGCAGAGATCTTTCTAAAAAATGATAAAATATAAATTGATGTTCCTTGCTATCCTATCATAAATTTGTTAACCTTGGACCCTCACATCCAAACATAAGAAGCGAAGGAAAGGCTAGACGTAACAGGATTCCCAATACCACAATCTAAATATTTCGTAAAACAAAGCCTGCAGTAACAACTCTAGAGGAACAGAAGTTATGATATCTTACAATTAGAATTTCTTAGGATGAGCTAATATAAAATTACCAGAATGATCTAAGAGACACGAGTGGAAGGCAAAAGGCAGAGGAGGAGATCCCAAACATCATAGAAGAAGGAGTGTGGGAGGCGTTCCAGAGGCGGGGATCAGACTGGTACAGGAGAGGAAAACCTAGTGAAAACTCTGTAAAGATTATACAAAAAGGTTAACTTAAAAAAGAAGTCCTTATTAGAAGTAAGCGATAAATCTGAGAGTTTATACCACTGGTGTATGTATTTATTATATATACATATTGGCACAAAATTTATGAAGGATAAGGCTAGTTTCAGATCTGCTAGAATTGAACGATCTTCCCCTAGCCATTTATTATCGACATAATAATTTTGGTCGGTTTGAAAACTGATTTCTTCTCGTTTAATTCTTTCCACAGGACAATAAAGGTCAAGGATACTATATTCAGATCTGCCAGGATCCAACGATTTTTGGTGGCTGAAGAATATTTAACCATAGTTGTCGTTATGAAAATTGTATACCTACTAGATATCAAAAGTAAAATTTGGATTAAGCTACTGAAAAAAATACATAGAACCGTTGCAAAAAATTGCCGCAATTTCGTAACAAAACCGAGCATTTTTGAACACCATTTTGATCGACTATGCTTAAAATCTATTGCAGTAGGAAAATAAAGGACTTGTAATCATAATTGTTCTCATAATCTTTTTAAAATATTCGAAATTCCGCGTTGAAATGCATACAAAGATAACGTAAGCGTTCAAGCTTGAATATTTTAAGAGATTCGATAAGGCAAAATTTCTTTTATGTAATGAATTTGTATATCGGACTGTAATACGAGCTTCATGTCCGAGTCCCTGTGAGTTATTGTCATTAGTTGTATTTTAAAACACGCCATTTTATCGTTTACCTGGCTAATATTATTCCTTGTTTTATCTTAATAAGGTAGCTAGGTTACTGCCGGCATGCTACGATATGCAGCTGTTTGGAGGGAAAGGCAACAGTTGGGTATTGCCACTCTGAGCAATAGTCATGTGTTTTCCACCCTTAGAAGAACTATTAATTATCGTTGAAGTAGCTTCTGTGTTTATTAAATATGAATTAAGTAATTATTCTTATTCGCTGGTTGTAAGGATATTAAGCCGACTTCAAAAAAGAGGTTCTCAATTAGACTGGATTTTTTTTTTTTTTTTTTGTAGTTTGCTATGCGATTGTTCCGTCAATTAACAATCGATTTTGATGATTTGATAAGTACGTGATATTTCCGAGGTGGACCCATAAACATTGTATTGAAATCAACTTAACGCCTTCTAAAAAAATAAATAAAACAATTCATAAGAAATCACAGATATACAACCTTCCACTATAAGCATATTACTCTATTGTGACTAAATCTAAATCACTTACACAAATGATTTACATATACAAAAAAAAAAACAAAAAAAACTTCAAGATTATGCCTACATGTACAAACTTGAACTAAAAACTAAAAAACTACATTTTAATTATTTAGCATTAAAGATCATTAAAAGTCAATCGACGAAATTATCGATATTTATATAACTATTCACATTGATCAGTTATTTTATGAAACTATGCCAAGAAGGGCAGTTTAATCCTGCCTTGGCTACAAACTTTTGAATGGCACAAGTCTACGGTGTGGCGGTGATAAAATAGCGAGGATGTCTTTACAATTACCAGTTTTTTTTCGATTTCTGTTTGGTTTAATTCGATTAATTTCGATTTAATTTTGGTTGGCACTGGCTCCAAAAATAACTGATTAATAAATTATGAATAGGTATATAAGTATCGATAATTTCGTCGATCGTCTTTTAATGTTCATTGTTTCGAAGTAATTAAAATATTATTGTTTAGTTTTTAGTTTAAGTTTGAACATGTAGGTTTAATCTTGAAGTTAGTTTTTGTTTATTTCTAAAAATTAACTTTCTTTGATAGTACTGAGTATATAACAAAATTTCTTTGTCCCTTTCAGCTTGGGGATCCATTCAGCGAGGACTTCCAGACATTTTTATAATTAGGCAGATTTTTTTCATGTCTATCTGCGTTTTACAGCTCATTGGTAATTTAATGCAAATTAAAATTAATAAGTGGTAGAAATGGTCGGACAGCTCAGTTGGTAAGTCACTGGACTCCTAATATCGAAAATTTGGACTGTATTGATTATAAATTTTATTTTAGATTCATCTTTACACTTTGTTATTTAATCCAGGAATAAGAACTCTTTTTTGTCAAGATTAATTATTATACATCAAGTATCGAACAAAAAAAGGTTATGGCATTAACAAATAACCCAATTTCTCTCTGACTGGGAAAAACCATAGATCATGGATATGTCTATAGTCCACTGCTTTGTTCAATTTACATTTTAGCATTAAAAAAATAAAATTACTTAAATTAATAATTTAATTAAATTAGCAATCAATAATTATTCTAAGTTGAGAGAAAATAGCGGTTTCAAACTTGACTTGTTTCATTCAAAACAATAGATTCTTCAACCGAAAAATGTTTTAAAAATTTACCAAAAAATATTTTCCATTAAATGTCTGACAAGGGAACTTTCAAATTTTTTTTTGACAAATTTCCGATTCTAGCAACACCAAAAGAACTAGAGCGTGTCTAAAAATCTCCAAAATCTAAAAAATATTGGCAAATAATGATTTTTTTTTTCATTGAAACCAATATAGCTTCTTAACGGTAGGTCCTAGCGACAAATGCTATATAACCAAATTTTATCAAAAATTAAAAAGGTGTGGAATGTTTTCCCTTTCAGTATTTTTGTTTCGTAAACATTTGTTCAATCAAAAACCGAATAAATCAAGATTGCATTGTCTTTCCTACCATCGCTAGATTTATAGCTGGTTAGATAATATTAGTCGATTATGCTGAGGATCGAACTTATCATACAACCTCAAAGAATTACTTGTTGATAGTATAATGGACAACCACATGACCACATGACTATCAATCATTTTAAAGTCGAATTTCAGGAGAACATAAAGCATTACCAGTCGGAAACGAGTTAAAGGAATGCGTCGAAGAAATCCTGAAAATAAAATATTATAGTTGATAAGTTATTATTGAAAAATATGTACCGAGTCCTTCTAAAAGGATGCTGTTGAGTTGACGGAGGCAAAACAATAAATACACCTTTAGCTGGGTGGTCCACCTTCCTTCCAGACTAAACATTTACAGCTAAACTGAACTTTGTCATTAAAACATTCTCGAGTTTCTTAACTGGAGCAGTTACTTGCGAAATCGAAATCCGACATCGCAGAATTTCTTTTATAAAAATATACCTTAAAGAGAATAAATAAGTATTAATTATCAATACTGCGCAGAAAAAATAAAATCGTTTGAATTTATTTATAATTATTATGTGCTTCATTTTTCTTAGCTTAACTAAAATCTCAGAATATAAATAAACTGGATGCCATTCCAAAACTCGGAACCTTTTTACAATACGGATACGGAACAAAAAATAACATCCCTGATACCTCTTGATAAGAAATGTAAATAAATCATATAAACCAACAATTTCGCTTTATGGGTTGTCCGGCAGATGCAAATAAATAAGAATTTATGAATAAAAAAAATAATAATATAACAATAACTAATAAATTTTCGGTACTTTTTTTTTTTTAAGTCATAGTGTTAAAGTTTTTAAAAATTTAATCTTTCAATGTTTTTGTAAAATAAATGGCTTAAAAATGCTATACAAAATATTAAAGCCAACTGAATTTTTTATTTTTGTATATAATCAAGATGTTAAACTACAACTTTGTTTTTTAGAATTACAATGCAATCTATAACCTAGTATGTTAGTTCCTACAAATATTTTTAAATAATAGACAATAGATAAATAAAAATTATCGTGCTTCAGCTGTCTGAAATAGATCAATATTAAAATAAATGGTCAATTGTTTAATCAAATCTATAATAATAATAACATATAATGTACTTCACTTGGATGTAGAATTTAAATTGGGTTAATTAATGCTAATAAAATAACAATAAAAAAATAAAAAGCTTCACTATGTCCGTGGTTGCCGATCTTAATAAAATGTGCGAGTATATTATTTATATTTATTAACATATAAAATTGTATTAGTAATTATTTAACTAAGCAACAACATATTTTTTAGCACATAATATTGTTCATGGTTTTGGCTATCCATTACGGCACACTACTTTTATTTTACTTATCGATTCGCTAAATAATTATATACCGGATCTAAATATATTCATTTATACAGGGTGTCCTAAAAGAGTATCGGATATTCTTTAATGCGATCAAACAAAAACTACTTAGAATAAAAAAAAAAAAAAGTTTATTGTTAATTATTACAATATAAAGTGGAACATTGTTTGGAATCTAAATGACGACCGTAATGCTGCTGGCACTCTTCTAATCGGGAACGAAGATTGGCGATCAAATGCTGACAAATAGCCTCTCGACATTGCTGCCATTTCTGACCTGGTGTTTTGCTTCACTTGCGTCAGGTTCGTCGGATTATTCTCATAGTGTGTGGACTAAGGTCGGAGCTTCTGGGAGGCCAGTTGATGGTACCCAACGTGAAATGACCTTATTAGGGAATAATTCGTTTACAGCTTCTATTTCCATTTTGTTTCCAGCAAGTGGCCCCGTCTTGTTGAAACCTCGTTCTTGAGTTAAAACCTTGAAATTCCTGTAACTTTGGACATAAAAAGTTTCGCAGCCAGACAGACATGACCATTCAGATGAAAGTTTGCTTCATTCACTCAATGTGAATAGTGACTGTTATTGCGATATGCTGCGAAACTTTTTAGTTACAGGAATTTCAAGGTTTCAACCCAAGAGTGAGGTTTCAACAAGATGGGGCCACTAGCCATACATCAACTCAAGCAATGGAAGCTGTTAAGGAATTATTCCCTAATTTCGCGTAGGGGTAACATCAACTGGCCTCCCAGAAGCTCCGACCTTAGTCCACTTGACTATTTTGCATGGAGATACCTTAAAAGTAAGGCCTATGAGAATAATCCGACGAACCTGACGCAATTTAAGCAAAACATGAGGTCAGAAATGGCAGCAATATCGAGAGCTATGTGTCAGCATGTGATCGACAGTCTTCGTTCCCGATTAGAAGAGTGCCAGGAGCATAATGGTCACCATTTAGATAACATCATCTTTTCCAAATAATTTTCCACTTTATATTGTAATAATTCACAATAAACTTTTTTTTTTTTATTTTAAGTAGTTTTTGTTTTATCGACGTAACAAATACCCGATACTCTTTTTGGACACCCTACTGCTAAAACAAATACCTTTCCATTAAACATTATGATATATTACTTTATATTTCCAATAATTTATTTCATATCATCTTCATCGACTGCCTTCAATATAATTTTTTACATTTTCGATTTAGACTTCTTCAATTATTTCCTCCTTATATTTTTATATTTTAGTCCTGATGAAAGCCATCATTCGTAAGGCCAAAAAATCGGCATACAAATAATTTCGTTAAGATAATTCATTTAAACTCATTGACTAACATCTCTTAAATTCTCCACTTCTGTAAAGAAAGTTACAGACAAAAGGTCAGCACTTCAATTGATATAATTAATTCGTTATCTTTGGAGAATAAAGAGAGGAGAAGAGTATTCCAGATCACACTTTGTTTATTTATGTTTTATAAATTAAAAAATCGTTATATAATTATTAAAATAGCCGATCTAATGTTAATTGACGTCATAATCTGTACTAAAAATGTAATATATATGAAGTCCAGCAAATATAAACCAGCTGGTAGGATCCAATCCCCTATCGACCGGCTGAGGTTTTCGAACCCGACTTTGATAAAATATTAAATAATCCCCATGACCTATGGGACACCTGTTTTTTTTTTCCCCGTACGTCCGGCGGCAGATTGACAACGTCTGTGGTGTCTGTTTCAGGCTATTAATATTTCACATCCCTACGTACATCAAGTTATTCAAGTTAATAGCGACTTGTCACCGAAAAAAGAAATAGCAACATCAGTCCATTTGCAAAACTGAACACGTACACGATAAAAAAATTGATTTTTAGATCTAATAATACATGTATACTGATGGAGTAATTTTATAAAAATGTTCAGAAATTCAGTAAACATTTATTGCACAATCAGAACGAAGGAGGATTAACTCAAAAGTATGTTTCAGTCAGACTTTATAGCAGAGATTCAATATAATGTTTAATGTCTATTATAAGTCGTTGCTATAGCCAAATATGCTTATTTATGGAATAATTATAAAAATATACAAAAAATGTGATATGGATGGCTTTATGATTATATAAAATAAAAGAAGTAAATGAAAAAGGAAGAAAAAAAAAGAGAACATAAAAGAACTATGCTATGCATAAATAATATAAAATACACGATGTACATATAAATGAAATATATATATATATATCTTAGAAGTTGACCAGCGCCAGAACTCCAACATAAATAAATTTTTACAAAAGGTCTCAGTGCCGCTGTCATTTTAATCTCCAAGGGAGGTTATCTAAAGGATGTGTGGAACTGGATAATGACTGCGATAGTGGAAGAATCGCCATAGAAATAAGGTTTTGTTTAATTAACAATTACATTATTCCCATTTAATGGCCTCTTTTAAATTTTAAACTTCTATGAATAAATCTAAAGTCAATAATCCATCATTCCTACTGATATTAAAATTGTCATTTTTAGGTAATTAAGAGAGAATCATATGGAATAAAGAATAAAGGATTGACATTTTATAAGCCTTTATGTCTTTCTTGACACAAAAGTTTTTGATGTATAAATAAATGCCTCAATTATTTTGTCGCAGTATTTGAGAAATGTTCCATGAGAAAGTAGAAAAAAAGTTGAAAAGAAATGAGAATATGATCTTTATTGTCTATAATAATAATAACAATGTGATGATGTGATAATAATATGCTTATATAACAATTACAATACGTTCGAGAAAAATAAAGAAATATAGAAAGGAAATCAATAAAATAAAATAAAAATAATGAATAGAAAGGAAAAGAAATAAAGAGAAAATTTTTAGTACTGCTTGAATGCTGATAAGACAAAATATTTACAAATACGTAAAAACATATATTCTCACATCTACTTCCATACATGTAGATATAGGTTTTCACATATATCAGTGCATACATATTAATCTATACAATGGCAATTATACATACTTATATAAGAAAAAAAACAAGGTGATGAATATTGAAAGCAAAGAATGTCGTTTGTTTATTTGGGCTTAACGTCCTTATATACTCCAACTAGAGCAGGAATGACGGTTTATCCAACATGTTACCAACCTATTCTGGCCAGGGAGGGAAAGTTAAAAGAATGTCTGTAGATGATAAAGAATTTCGTGTTGATGGAGTCAAAGAATTATTTACAATACATTCATACAACACTAGAAATCATTAAAAAAAAATAATAATAATAAATATAAAATAAACATAAGTATTTTTTAAATTTTATAGTTTTCAACTAATACTCATCTGAAAAACCCACAAAATTATAATTTAACCGCTTCTACTTTCTCCCATTTCTGACATCTCAAAGATCGTATCTCACGTCCCAAGTATTCAGCTCAGATTCTTCAAGCTACCAAAATAGTTCAAAAATATGCTGTAATGAGAGCATTTAGCGGACAGCGTGAGGGTACCAGCACTCCTCATTGCTCGCTGTCAATTGCCAGCAGGCATCACTCATCTCTGGCAACGTACGATTATCTAATTCCCAAAAACGGAACGCCCATCTTTTTTTCATGTTTTTGTTTCGTTGATTTCATCCAGTGAAATATTCGGGCTATTTCGGGGAGTGACAACATCGGCTCGGGGGGATCTGCTACAGCAACAGAAAACAAGCCATGAAAGTTCTGACTGTTATTCCTCTTAGAATAACGTAATAATAACGCTTTGAACGGACCGCTATCAAATTAATCCTTCGGTAAAAAATGTCAAAAGTAATTGTGCTTCACAATTTTCATATGCAGTTGTAAATCGATATTTTAAAAACTATTTATAGGAAATAACTAATAAGTATTTAACCCCAACTTCATGTAATATGCTCACAGTACGTGATCAGCTCCGATTATACTGTTCTACATCAAAATACTCCCTTCGACAAAACTGTTGTTTTCTTATGTTTTGAAGTGTGTGAAACACGAATCCGAAGTCAGATAATCTCGATCAGGCAACATTTTTTGTCAAATTTGTGTTTTAGGTCGACATTTCGAGCAATTTTTTTTTTTTTTTTTGATCATTGAACGCTTTAACAAAAAATTAAAAAACCTATTTTTACAATGTACAAGTATTAAAAGATGAAAAAAAAAAATAGAGAGCATAAGCATTAGGGATTAGGTGGATTAGACTTCGTTGTATAAATGACATTGTTGAAGAATTGCTTTTTTCATATAAGTCCCTGGGTTGCAGCATGTCTTCAAAAATTCATTTTTTGTATTCCCATTTGAATTTCTTCTCTCCCAACTTAGGAGCAGTTTTAGATGAACACGGAGAACGATTTCATCAAGAGATAGCCCAAATGGAAAAAACATTCAGCGGTAAATGCAATGGTAAGATGCTTGCCGACTACTGATGGAAGCTACAACGGGAGATACGTGATGTAGAGTATAAAATGAAAAAAATATACGCATTAATTATGCTCAGTATTAAATATTATTATTTTATAAATGACTATTTTTCACCAAAAAAAGTGTTATAAAAATATTTGAAAAATGTGCTATTTCAGTTTTTTTAAACCGCCTCCAATCTCTAAAAAATGGTGCTTGATAAACATTTTTTTTTTCTATCAATTCAGCACACTTGTAAATATAAAATTCACAAAAAATTTTAATGGGAGTGTAAAAAAATAAAATAAATGGAATTTAAAAAATACCTTATTTCAGGTTTTCAAAAATGATTTCTATTTCCTAAAAAATGATACTAGATAGAATTATTTTGCCTTCTGATTCGAATTCAGCACACATGAAAATATAAAAATCAGGAACAATTTCTCAAAGTAGCGATTTTTTTTTTTTTTTTTTTTTTTTTTTTTTTTTTTTTTTTTTTTTTTTTTTTTTTTTTTTTTTTTTTTTTTTTTTTTTTTTTTTTTTTTTTTTTTTTTTTTTTTTTTACAGAACTGTAACCAGTTCAAAGTCAGATTTGCTCGTGCATAGAAAATAAGATGCATACACGACATTAAATGTATTCTTGGGAGAATATATAATGTATCTTCTGAGAAATACATCGTGTGTCCGAGAGGATATGCGTTGTTTATTATTTTATTCTTGGAGTATTCGTACTAGGTTTGATTGTACCTAACACCTGGTATATTAGAACATTTTACCAGGATTGGGAAGGTAGTCGGAAGTAACGTCTCAGCCGCTCAGGAGTTGAAGCTCTTTTCCGTCTTATGCTCTCCTGATACCATTCCACCCGCGTCTAACATGTGTCGTTCCTTAAAAGAAAAAAAAATCCCTCTCTATCCCTACTTAGTCTTCTAACAACTCCTTAGTCATATATAAGTGAATATATCTGACATTTTTATTAAAGCAATTACATAAATTATTCATATAGTATTTATTAATTATGGAGTTCGTCACTTACAAACATTATAAAAAATTACTGATTAAAAACCCTGCTTTTATAACAAAACACAAAAACCACTTCTTGATATATTATGGATCAGTCATATTGAAAAAATTAAAGATATTTTTCTTTTTTATTTTGACGTTTATCTTGATATGACAAGTTATATTTACCAATAACCGCTGCAGAATCCGTAAAAAATGCTTTAGTTTGTTTATTACAAGTTGGTGATGCATTATATCTTCTAAAAATATTTAAATAATGATAAAATGAGTTACAAAAATAATGTTAATGCAACTCAAATAAATAAAGATGTCTTGTTATTTTTTAATAGGCGTATTTAGGAAAATAAATGTCAAAGAATTACATGCCGAAGAACCATTTTAAAACATAGCTGATAAATTATATTTCCTTTAATTGACATTCAGTAAAATTTATACATTTTATCCATATTTATAGATTATATTTTTATTTAATTATTGAAATAAAAAATACGAATAAAATCTAAAATTAAACAAAAAAAAAGCATATCTTGAATACCATTTATACATTCATTTTCTTGTATATGAAACAATACAATTAATGTTGCCAATTTCGAGACAAACCAATGTGTATAATTACATGAGTAAATTAACTAACTAGCTAACTTTACTGATAATTAACATGAGACAGGCACCGCTGTTAATTCGTCAGGACAGTCGAAGGATACAAGAGCTCCTTCAAGAAGAGTTCAAGAGCATTTAGCTCCTCCGTCTTCAATGTTCCTGATACTTCAGTTCCTCGTTTGCGGTCACATCTCTTCCTGGTTCCTTCCTTCCTCTTCAGAATAAGTGTGGGAGAGGATTTTTTATTTTTTATTTTTATGACCATGTCCAAGAAGAACAACATAAATATTATTTATTATTCTTCATTTAAATTATTATTTATTTATTTTATGTTTTAAATAACAACTTTGTTCATCTACGAATACACAAATGTGCCGTATACATAAAAAATAAGACGATGACACATACGAAGGAAGAAGACATCGTACAGGTACCTATTGGTACCTCCTGTTTTTATGTTAGGTTGTTTGTTACTTATGATGATCTTTTTTATTCAACTCCTTTTTAGCCTTCGGTTCGTATTATCGGGAAGGCTTTGCCGTGACTATATTTTGTGTGAGTCTGTCATAAAATTTGTCTTAAAATATTATCTATTTTGTTTTCAATTATTAAATTAATTATTTTTATTGAGACCATCTTTGGTAGATACTTAAAAAAAAGGAAAAAAAGCCGCTTTCGTTGTGAAGATCGGTTTGTATTATTCCAGCTTTATATTTATATTTCACTGCACTATATTTAAATCTAATTATGATTGATGAATTAATTACAGCTTATATTGCAGTTCATTCTATTTGAAAACTAGTTTCAAATTTTATACATTTATCATCTTGTTTTAAAAATTTAATATACATTTATGTAATCTATGTAACAGAGGGCCGATGTTTTGAAAATGTCTTATGTTTTTAGAATTTATGATTAATGTTTAACATTCGGAACCAGTTTTAATAAAAATAATTCCAATAGAAATAGCAATTAATTTATCAATCCTAGGTTTATTGATCCTTCTATACCATCATGCGTACCGCAAGTGATTTTTCATTTTTTTTTGCTGTACAAGTTATTGAGACTTTATTGTAATAATTGAAGTATTCGGTGGATGAAGGGGTTATGTCAAATTTTTCAAATAATACTTAAATATTTTAATTCATTAATTAAATTCATTGGATGAAGAATTTATGTGGATAAGTTCTAGGTAGCTAAATGTGAATATTTCAAAACAACTAGAAAAATATATACGAAGAAGATGTAAAGGCTATGTAACATTTACTTGCTAAAGGGAAATGTACAAATTGTATTTTATTTTATAAAGTTTTTAGTATTAATAAACCATTGTTCTACATGCTTCTATAAAATTGTTACTAAGTCACAATAGTAAATATCAAATAATATATAAACAAATCGCTCATGTTTACTTGTAGTTAAATCTTTAGCGTTAAAATGTTGTGTCGATACCAATATTTCTCGATTCTCGATACGGTACCGGTTCCAAAAACTCGATTCGCGATTCTTCGTATTGAAGCAAGGTTTAAAAATAAATTACTATTGCAAAGCATTATCCAATAGTAAGAAATATATTGAATAAAACAATAATTATTCAATAAATGAATTATTTAACTTTGATATCATTTATTGTCTTAAACAAATCATACATAAGTTAACTATCAGTTCATAAAATGTACAAAAAATAAATTATTTTAAACAGTCTTATTTGAGCTTTTATACATATTTGAGTTCATAATCTCAATTTTGGGTTAAAAAAATCCCTATCAAATAACAAAACAGTTAAATGAAAAAATGATCCGTTGTTTGAGATAAAAAAGGAATTCGTAAGTTTTTAATTTTATTTATTAATTTATTTTATTTTTTTTTATTTGCGAGTAATATCGATTTAAAATTATTAAGTAATTAGGTATCGCAAAATAATCCTCAAATTAGCCAATACCCTAGGAAGCGACTTTGAACTATCGCTTCTCGATACCGATTTTTTTTTCTGAAGAATCGTTGGAACCGAGAATCTACATTGAGAATCGACAGATCCCTGTTTAAATCTTTATGTTTTAAGTGTGTGCCATTTTAAACCACGCTCTACATCCAGCACATCTCAATTTCCTGTCTAAAGAAATTTCCCTAAACTACTCCCTCCTAATGCGGTAATTATTATAATCTTTTTTGTAAAACTAAAAAACCTATAGCACGGTCTGCCACTTTTGAGGCATTGGTATGCAGAACGCATGTGCTCAACCAACGTAAAAGCTATTTGCATACATATGATGAAATTAAAGGAAACAGAGGCTTATTCTCACATTCAGGAATTTAATTTTATAAACATAATTCAGAACTATTAAAAGCATAGTAATATCCGACTTATCAGAAGATGGGATCTCGTTTATAACTATACTTAAATAGGATTGAATAAATAAGTGTAATGAAGTTAAATGCCGCCTACGTGAAGAGAAGAACAACAGCTTACAGTTTTCGAGAAGAAAATATTACGCAGAACCTTTATTCCAAATCAGGATGAGCACAATGGGGAATTTAGAAGGATAGAACAATTTGAAATGGCAGGAAATTCATCAGATGAACATAGATTAAAAGGGGCATGTAATGCCGTTGGATACAATAATATCAGAATTTCACTAAGTGTCATCAGTGTTGAACCTTTAGGAAGATCGAGACCTAGATCTTGAGGGTTATGGTTTTTGAGGAATGGAATAGTGAGGCGGTGTCAACATCCAGTTTTCACTCTAATCAGGTTCGATTAAAACACACTTATTAAGTTGCGCTTCTGTTATTAAGGATGAGCGTTATATTTTTAAGGCTTCAATTCACACTATCCTAACATTTTAATCAGTGATCTGTCGGTACCAAAATTTTTCGATTCTGGATATCGGTTCCGATACTAAGAAATCGATTCTCGATTATAAGAACTGATAACTTAATTTAAAAATAAATTTCTATTTCAAATCATAATCCTAAAATAAGCATAAAAAAAACAAATATCTATTAAAAAACGATAATACCTGAATAATGCTTGAAGCTTTTACTATCCCAAGCATTTACAATATGATAATAATTATAATTTAGATAATACTTCAATCAATAATAAAATAATTCACAAATTCGTATTTACGGAGATAAACATTCCAAGCTTTTATTTATTGATTGGAGAACTGAAAATGTTACTAAACTCTTTCACTAAACTTTGTAGAAGCACTAGATTTATTTTCATTGTGTATTAGGGTTCGAAAACTAATATTTACACATAATAATATGGAAAATAATCTTTATTTTTGGATATATTGTCCCTTAAGAATAATAAAATTGTATTCTTGTCAGAGTGGCATTATTTCGTTAATTAGAAATTGTAATCTTATTTTTCTTCCTTTTCCAATAATTATTTCATACCTTGGACAAACTGAAGTTTAGCTTGCAGTTGTATAGAATTTCTTTTTGATTCTGTACAAAGGAGACTCGGTCATTAGAAGAAGAAATTATTTATAATAACAATATAATTTGATATCGCAAAACTATTGCCTTGTCAGAGGTATCGACCAGTTCCTAGGAATCGACTTTGGATCATCGATTCTCGATACCTTTTCACAAGAATCGATGGAACCGAGAATCGACAGATCCCTTAAACATTTTTTTTACATGAATATGTCTTCTGACTCAGAGTTTATTTATTTATTAATTTTTTGTGTCGTTTTTTTCACTCTATAAAATTTGACTTGAAATTTTGACCTTTCAAACAAAGAAGGTGGTGGCCGTCTCTCTGCTATTGATAACGACCAGTTAAAGGTAATAGTTGAAGCTGACCCCACCAAAACTACTCGATAAATAGCGGAAGAACCCGATGTGGATCAGTCAACAATCGTACGCCATCTCAAAGCAATTGGAAAAGCAAAGAAGCTTTTACTGAATACCAAAAACCTGCATTATTTTTGCATCAACCTAATTAAATAAACATTATTTAGTAATTTAATTATTAATTGTAGTCATTTGATCATTTTTTTTTCTAAAATGAAAATTGGGAAAAAGCAGTATATTATAGATAGATATATCCATGATCAATCATTTTTCCCAGCCAGGGAGGAATTAAGGTTTTTTCTCTTAGATTTCATTAACCTCAATCAATGTCTCTTTATTTAAAAATGTTTAAATCTCTTTAATGTGACTAAAAGTTACATATTTCACTACTAGTCTAAACAATGTGATTGAGAATAACTGTGGCATTTAAGTCGATTAAGTGTGTTGTGCTTTTTAATTTTGGGCTATGGGTAACACCAGAATTTTTAAAATTTTTGTTTGTGTCTAATGGTCTTGGTTATGTGGCTATTACAGAGATAAATATTCATTTCTGAATATTTGTGAAAAAAAGCGTTTTTCCTAAAATACGATTTTTGCACTTAGCACGTCATCCAAAGTTGCCACATATATAACATAATTTAATTTAATGAGAGAGGTCGGTATAAGGGAAAGAAGGAAATGCCTATAAAAAATAATGGTGCGAAAATTCTTCCGAAAAATATTAGTAATTATAGAGCAATTAAGATTAGGCTGCTAGTAATTGACTGTAATTAGGTTGGCTATGGAATATTAATTGTAACTATATAGCTGGGTAATATATACTGTGCTAACTGTGGTGCACTGTGTTCTTAGTAAGTAGCTCGATAGTAGTCATAGTAGCTCGTTACAGTAGCTTAGGGCCATTATCAGTTTTTATCTTCTCTCGTTTATAAACAGATTATCTAGCTCGTCTGGTTAGCTCCACTTTTTATCTTCCACTTCTTCGTGAAGAGCTCAGGAAGAAAAAATCTACAAATTAAAAATTACTTCGTTCCTAATGAAATTATTCCGAATAATCTTAAGCACGCTCTTGTATTTAACCTTACTAATTTCTTTGAATGTTTTTGTAATTGTTTTCCTGGCATTGTGATACCAATTAAGAACCAGGAACAAGGTGAAAAAACAAAATTTTGCCGAGTTAATGGCAAGTGCATCCTAAATTTTTATTAATAATATGGTAGAAGATCATAGAAGACCTCGTCGTTTATGGCAGAAGAAATTTTATGAAGAGAGATATAAGTAGCTCAACTTACTGTTGAGCCTCAGGTCTGAAGAATTAAGTGGGCTTTACAGAAATGTTTTGCGAATGTCTTCCTCAAACTTCGAAAACCTATTTAACTTGGTAGCACTGTCTATTTAAAGAAAAGAAACAAAGTTCCTAAAGGCGGTAACGTTATAAGCTCGGATTAACGTTACTATTTCTGACCTCTGATGATAGTTTTATTTGTTTGCTATATTTGTTTAAAATTTCAAAACATATTACTTCGAATTTTTCTTTTTACTATTTGAATCTTTAAGATTCAATAATAAGGGCTGCATTTGATAAAAACAATTCCTCCCTGATAGGAAAAAAAAAAGATCATGGATATGTCTATCTATAATTTACTGTTTATCCCAATTTAAATTATAGATTAAAAAGGATCAAATTACTTAAATTAATAATAAAATAAAATTAACAATCAATGAGTATTAGAAATAAACAAAGTTTATAAAAAATAGGGGTTTCAGACCTGACTTTTTTCATTCAAATCTAGTGACAAATGCTAAAAAATAATCTTCATTATGTTTCTGATAAGGAAACTGTTTTCAAATTTTCGTTCCGAGCAACTCCAACAGAGCTAGAGCGTGGTAAAAAGCCAAAACACTTATAATAATAGTAATAATAAAGTTCTTTATTTATTTTGGGGCCTTAAGACCCTTAAGAATAAAAAATGATGTACAACCAAGGACCTTCAGAGCCTTATAATAATATTTTTATACCAAAAAAACAGATAATAATAATTTTAAAAAAATATATATTAATAAAAATTAACAGAAAATTTAATTTTTTTTTTTTTACAAAAAAAAATTTCTTGAATATAAATTGTTCATATTTTAATCAAAAATTAGTTATTTTCAGTTTTCGATGGACGGGATCTGTGTGGATAGAAGGTGGTAAAAGAAGTGGTAATTTAAAGACGAATGTTGAGAGGGATGGAGTTCCAGAGAGAAGAGGATCGGATTGCGAAAGATCTGTCGAAAGTGGCTGAGCAATGAGCAGGAGTATACAGATCTGAATCACGGGAACGGGTTTGGCGGATAAGAATTGATGATTTGAGTTAAAGGAGTTTGGAAATGTAATGTGGACGATGGGAGTGGACGGTTTGAAAGAGAAAGGATGCCAGGAAATACTGGCGACAGTAGGAAGGAATGAGCTACTTTAACTCCGCATAATTTATGTCCGTAACTTATATGGATAACAAATAAATATTAGGATAATCAATAATGGTGAATGTTTTGGGGCTACTTCACTTGCCTCTAGTTGTTAATAACAGTCAGTTCAACATCAGCTTTACAGTGGTTGAGGGAAAATCACTGTTCTGGTGCTGGGAACAGTTTGCAAGCCATTAAAGGTTGAATTTTAAAAGGTTAATATTATTAAATTTAACTTTGTAACGCTATAGATATCGCATTGCTAAATGCCATAATGTTACCGCTATTAAAAGTAAAGCCGGGAAAGAGGCCGAAGTAGACTAGAACAATCTGCAGCCACTATTAGGCTAATATTTCCCCAGGGCCCGGCGGTAAGGACCATAAACTTTTACGATAAGCTCCTAATCCCTTCCGTCATCCTGATACTCATTATTTAGTCAGCAATTAACTTACACTAACTAATTAATATGCAAATGTCCCATTCTTATGCCCTCGGATTTGCATTTTCACAACCGGCAAGTATTTAATAATATCCGTCTTTTTCAAGAGGGAACGCTGTAAATCCACTTTAAAATATATCCCTGATGAATAAATCATAAATTTCCTCTCTCGCCCTGGGTCCTGCAGGAGGCATCGTTCTTGGTTTTGTTTTTTCATAAAGAAAAAACGGGATTAATTAATGAAATCCTGTGGTACAGCAGCTGCTTTCTCAATTTGCCTCAAGATATAGTATATTGTTTACAAATTAAGTATTATAGTTTTTACTTGGAACAAAACATTATTTATAATAACCTGTCAGGCTGCCTTCAAAATCTGATCACCAATTAGAATCCTGGCATCAGTATCCACTGAATCCTCCTGGTTCCATAAATCCGTTCGCGTACCTTCCCTAAGATTTCTTTCGGATTAAACCTTAGTACGTGACCATATTTGTTTCAGTATACATGAGTCGCTCAAGATCAAAACCCATAAGTCCACTTTTTCAAAAAAAAAAAAAAAAAAAAAAAATATATATATATATATATATATATATATATATATATATATATATATTTTCTTTTAAATGTAAGTTTAATAGTACCTTTGCCTACGGCTTAAAGGCAATATATAAAACACCACGAGAGCCAAACAAAAACTGAATTTTAATCGACCTACATCTGATAGTTTGTTCACAAACTGTTTAGATCATATAGGCACTCGCAGTTTAAGGGTTATATTATGTGAGTTCTTCATATTTGTCACTTGAGATACCCATGATGGTATAACAGGATCAATAAGATTAGGGTTGATGAATTAATTGCCACTTCTATTGTAATTCTTTTTATTTAAAAACTGGTTTCGAATGTAGAACATTAATCATTAGTTCTAAAAACATACAAACATTTCAAAACAGTTACATAGATTATGTATATGAAATGTATAATAAATAAAAGAGTTATGAAAGCTGGATGAAAAACCAAAATTAACAAATAATAATAATTTTTGGGCATAAAACCCATCAAACACTAAATAGAAATTTTTTGCTTATGCAAGTATGTATTAAAATTGGAAATTCACAAGTTTAAGACCACTTCAAGAACATAGCACTGAAGGTCCAAAAATCAGTATTATTTGTAATTACAAACAATTTTGAAGAATTGACTTAATGGATTCTATTTCTAAACGAATCATATATTGTTTAGCTCGTCCTTCTTCATCTGAATTCGGTAATAAATACTACTATATATTCTTCAGATTTTTCTTTCAGATCTCAGAAGTGAGAAGCCCATTGCCTTCGCTTCTCTTGACTGGACTCAATTTATTTCTTTATTAATTTTATAAGCGATCTTAACTCCAGGTATGTCCAAACAGGTATAATTACTGTCATGTAAATGAGTCTTTTATAATTATTGGGCATCTTAGAGCGTTTGTCTAGTAGATTTTGAAGAATTCGAAAACGGCGAGTTGTTTCTTATCATTTTAGGCTTGTATTTAGATCTCATGTTAAACGTTTGTCGAATTGGAGTGCAGATAATTTCAACGGGGATCAAAATTGAATCTATTCAAAACTTGCAAGACATAATAATTCTTTTCTTTTACGTTCATTTCTATCAATCCTAACATAAAAAGAAAATAGATTATAACACTTAAAAGTTACATCAATAAATAAACCAAGTATAGAGTTATTGAGAGGCAATACGTGAACAATATTAGTGAGTAAAAATGACAGCAATCGTTGGTGATAGCAAAATATTTATAGGATACACTCTAAAGAGAAATGGCTCCTAAATAATTATCGGCATTCAATGGCTACGGCCATCCGCAGATAATAAACAGCTGGGAGGGAATAGCGTGCGGTAAGAACATTAGCTAGCTCCAGTCAGCGTCGCTCAGCCTCCACTAGCTTTACTACTCCCATCTCAAATTTATTTCAAATACTGACGTCTTAGAGGGCTGAGAGAGTACGCCGTTCCCAGGGTAAGGGGCTAAAATCACTTGGTAGTTGGGTTATTTATTTAGATTTCAGTAGAAAAAAAAAAAGAAAAATTCAACGCGTATTGGTCGGACTTGTTTTAAATTTTTTAAAATAAAAATTTAATATTATATTCTCCAAAGAGTAAACGGTTACACTTATAATGTTATGATATATTCCCATTTCTCCTAATTGCCTTAAGTTGCTCCAATGGCCCAACAATCAGAATGATCTCTTAAATTGTATCACTGAGTCCGCCATGTCCATCTTCAAATTTGTTTTAGACTTATATTTGTATCTTTCACCTTTCTTCAATTTGATTATTATGGCGTCAGTTTTTGTGTACTCCAATCCGGGCAGGAAGGATGGGGTATCCTACAAGTTATCTGTTTCAGTCTGAGTGGGGACGCTGATATAACTGTTAAGGCCACACAGTGGTCTCATTTACTGATCTTGGCGATCGAAATTATACTAAAAGTGTTATATATTGTCAGTGAGATTGCCAATATCGCTATGTGCATTTTAGCACCTTCTATGACATTTAATACAAAATGTGCTTTGATGTACATGTTTAATTATTTTTTGGGCTAAAATCACAATAGCGTTTCGACAAAACCTTATCCAAGCTGAATTTGCGTATTCGGGTTTTTAAATTAGACGCGAAATTTAATTTTAAAACGAAACCTGCAAAAAATCCCGTATCCAAAAAATGTACACAACGGCATCGGCGATCTCACTAACAATATGCTGTTTTTAGCGCTACAGTCTAGAGTGGACCTGGATCTCTCGTACAATTTTCCTTCATTCATACCTATAATGAGTCCCACTCCTCCAGTTCGTAACTCCAAGTATCCTCGTATCCTTCTCAGCATCCTTTTGCCAGGATTTCTTAGGGCATTCTCTCTCCCGTTTTCCTCTCTCCTAATCTTCATTACCATTCCCTCACTGGACATCCTCTCGATTTGTCCAACCCTCATGGTTGATTAGTCCGTCTAGTTATTGGTTACGTCTTATGCACCAAGCGCCTTGTTCGCAGATTGGTCCATAAGATTCCCATTCATCTCATTATATTCCTTTCTTCGTTTAGCAATGTCTCAGAAGCTAGGAAATGGTTTCATTGTTCTTCCAGATTTTAAAGAAATTTCATTAGGCGGTATCCCCTTGGTAAAGAGTTTCACAAAATCTTGCTTTATTTAAATCGACAAAGAGTTGGTTTCGTCGAAGAAATCTCTGCCAACAACAATTTATTGCTGTTTTTATATTTAAACATTTAAAAATATAACTGTAGAAAATCTATTTCTCTCTATTAAATGAGCAGAAGATATTCCTGAGTTGAGGAGGTTAAGGTGTGACATGCAGAACCGTGTTTATTCTTACCATACCACTTCCCCTACGTGCCCGTATCAATCAAGTATTTAAGATCATTTTAGCCTAATTTAAAAATGTTTTATTTTATTTTATTAAGCTATTTATTGATATTTTTACAACTGTATACATTATATTCAACAAACAAATTTGAGGAAAATGATTACAATGACATATCAATAACATGTAAAAAATTACTCACTAGTAGCACTTCAATAAAAGTTCTACATTAGAAGGTCTCCAGACCATCTTCTTTTCAGACGCCTCGGAAGATTATCGGAAATTGGGTAAGTGGCATGTTGTGAGACTAGTGGATTCGAGTTGGTATGGAGGTTGCTATAAAAGGATGGGTATCTGGCTTGGGCCAATCAGCAACATATGAGACATTAAGATCTTTACGGACAAAGTTTGTTTGTAACATTGGGGAGCATTGAGGATTTTACGAGGGATTGGATTGTAAGGATTGGATACTAGAAGAATTGGAAGGTTTATAGGGAGTCTCGAACGCTTGTCAAGTGAATGTCGGAGTAGTTGGCAGTTGCTCGTCTTTTAAGTATGGTAATTGAATAATTAATATTTATTTGATCAGATTTTCGAATTTCGACCGCCAAAATCGGTAAAAGTGACAACTGTTGGGCTACCACGAAAATAATAACAACCGATCCAACGAACGTTTGTACCTTCAGGATAACGTGTTGGGAAGTCATAGCCCCAATTATAATATTTTGAGTAGATATCTCAAAAATAAAACTGTTTTTGAGTCCAAGGTATATTCGTATATTCAATTGCAAGATGTTAAATTGACTCGTTTATATAAATTACCGTTAGTAGCACCTCGTATCCGTCCTGGCTCACAGATCGTAGAGCCGGCAATTAGGAGAGGAAGAGGAGAACGCCGACAAGTGAGCGACAGTTGATCTGTCATTAATTTTAGTGTATAATTATCATGCGCTCGGGACCTGGCAGATGTTGCGGGCCCTATTTTTTTCGGACCGTCCCCCCCCCCCTTTCTGACTAGCCTCTATTAATTATTTATGGTCAAGCACTGAGGTAGAGTAAAATAGGCTCATTACGACCGGATAGAGGTGCCTACATTAAGCGAAGATAACATCTTGAAGCTCAGAATTTTGTGAAGAGGAAGGAGCTAATGCCTGGCCTTATCAAATGTTGACTCCGTGAGAACTAGCTCTGTCAATTAGATTCGATATCCTTTTAGAAGATTTAAGCGACACTCCAACGTTTCACATAAATTTTAATTTTACAACCAAACTAGCATTTTCATAATAAATCAGCTCCATTTTGCACATTTAAAAGGTTAATAATTAATAGCCATAAGTTTCTGTAACTCACAAGGAGGCGTTTTGACTTGTAACTCACAGATTTGAATACCGATATTCGTGTAAGTAGTAGGGACCTATAATAGTGCAAAGCTAGAGTTATAGCCGCCAATGAGCACTGGAAGCCGAGAAAAAAAATATGGAAATCACGTTTTATTCTTTTTCTCAGCGCTCAGTCAAGATAGAAAAAATATTTGTTCACGTTAAATTTGTAGTTTCTTTACTACAACCAAAACCCGTTGTTCGAAACGTAATGCAGTATTTCACGTTTAAACCAAAACCTGATATTATTATTAAAGAGATTATTTATCAGGTTTTGGTTGTGATAAAGAGATAGCATACAAATCTACAATTTTACGTGAGAAAATTATTTCTCTATCTCTTGAAGAGGTACATACAATTTTTTTTTTCTCGGCACTGGCATGGCAATCAAATCTGTGAGTTACAAGTCAAAACGCCTCCTTGTGAGTTACAGTGCTAGAAGAAAAAATAAAATATTAAATTATTAAATCTTAGCAGGCTGAGGCTATAACGACATTGGACCCATGTTTTTCCCTCCTCGTCGATTCCACAAATTCCTAATTGATGGCTGTAAGTTGTTCTGGATTTTTTTTTTTTTTTTAGTACACGGCACGATGAGGGCGTAATTTTTCAAGAAGTTCAAAATTGGAGTCAGTCCTCTGTGTGATTGCCAAGCAGAGGAACACACACAGAGCATAGTAAACGGCACCAGAAAATAAATATAAATAGTCATTATTTAAAAAATAATTATTATAACTACTTATTTTATGTTACAATATAACATAAATATAAACATTTATTATTAACTTATACCAATAACCCCTTTATTAGGTGATAATATCCCTAATATCGTTATTGGTAATAACATCACATATTATCCAGGCGAGGCTCATTTCTCACTAGATCAATCCATAGAACTTTGTCAATTGTCATTTAAATGTCCTTATGTATAGAAAAGACGGAATGAAACCAAACAGGTTTAATTTTGGAAAACGTAAAACGGGAGACAGGTGCTGTATGAATGGGGATTACGGCTCCAATGTAGGAACTTCCTTTATAAAGCTCGTATTTCTTTGCAATCCCTCTGACGGTTGTAGAATTAGGAGTTCTCGGATTTCACTACTCTGAAGAAACACGAGTCCAATGTAGCCTAAAACGACAAGAATCTGTCCTTCGTTTTCGACTTCTTCAATATTTACTTAACAAACGTTCAAACCCTCAGATTTGAGCTTTGGGGATTATTAAACCATTCAATTCGTCTCATATCTAAATCTTGCAATCCAAAATACTTAGAAGAATTATTAATGCTGCTTAAATTCTCACTAATAAACTTATTCATAAGTAAAGTAACCATAAGTTACTGGTTTAGCCTAAACCAAACATCCATTATTCCATAGAAATTCTATAACCATTAAAATTTATTAGAATCTCAACTTCCTTCCCATTCTATTCCAGATTACTCTTCGAGGCTTTGGATGAAATAAAAACAAAAAATGTTTTTTTTATGAATTTGGTGGTTTCACAACGTGATGCCAATCCTGTCGTAAACATTTTTCATTATTATAACAATATAAAATAATAAAATACTTTTTGATTACACCTCCGTTACTAACTGTAATATTTTTTACCTACAGTTAAATCCATTATTCCATAAACTTTCAAAATAGACATTACCTGAAATTCTAGAAGCTGAGGTACAATAGCTCTGATTGTTATGCTACGATAAAACTGTGTGTTAGGCCACGAAATTGGGGAATATTACAGCCGGGTATCCCGCGACCCTATAATACTCTCCTATCATAGCCTGTAATCCCCGCACCCCTGAATCAGCAGATCATCGGATCCGGAATAATCCAAAGGTTTATCGGGCAATCACAGAAATTCCCCGAACATGGAAGGCATATGGAGTACAGTAGCGACATGTGCCCTGCGACATTGCGGTCAACCGCAGGCTGCCAGATGTCGAGGTAATGCGGTCGTTATATTCGGGACCAGGAAATTCGGTTGTTTTTTTTAGAGTTTTAGCAATCATGTAACAGTTCATTGTATACTGATCTTTGTCAAGTATTATCGAAAAATAATAAATAATACATAATGGTCTGAATGGGATATTATCTAAACCTTTTCTACCTTCAATAGTTTACCGTCATTGTTTAACGTAAAAATTCCTAATTATTAAAATAAGATGAAAAAAATAAAAAGAAGAGACCCTTCTTTCCGTCGATAATATTTCCTTGACTTTTTCCTTTTCTTTTCTTCCTGTTCTCATTCCCTATATTTCTGGACTTTAATTCAACTCATCTATAGTAGAACTTCACTCAATCACGAAGTCCGGGGATTGAGTAACGATATTCTAGCGGTATCCCTAATAGTCCAGTAAAATAGTCTATTTTCGTATGCAAAAGTCGGGTAGTTTCGATTTTTTTATGTCGTGCTTTTTTACCAAAGCGTCAAATATTTTAAATATTTCTACTTTTCTCCAAAACATCTGCTGGACTATTGATTCTAAAGAAAAGCTTGTTATATTCAGAATGAGACTAGACTAAATTTAATTCAAGTTGTACATGCTCTCAAATTTAATTCAAGACACAGGCTTTCAAAATTTCGGAATATTCTCAAAATTTGATGTGTTGTGCTTTTGTACCAAAGCGTCAAATATTTCGAACATTTCTACTTTTCCCAAAAATATCTACTGCACAGTTTGTTTTAAAGAAAACCTTGTTTCGAAATATTTTCAAAATGTGGCCGTAATATGTTTTTCATTTTTGTTTTATTTATATACTGTTTTTGTTTTAAGCTGTTTTTGTTTTCACCAAAAATGTTTTAGAAAATACTTCATTATGAACGGTTCAAATATGAGTCAGTTTTCTATAAACCAAAACACAATACAGTATCATTATGTGCAATGATTCTATACATAAATAGCTAGCTAAAGAATTTATATGCTAATATATCAGTCTATTAGTGCATATAACGTTCGTTTCCATTTCCTTTACTTTTTTAAAACGTTAATATATAACTTTTAATATGATTATAATACACTTTTATCCATGAAAAACAAATGTTTTTCTTTAAAAGCTCTTGTTAATCCGACCTTTTGGCCGTTCCGCCCTACCCCTTGGTCCCTTAGGGATCGGATTAGTGACGTTCCACTGTAAATACTTCAGAATCACCAGAACACATTCTTCCGATCTATATTCTCTTCTCAGAGAGCTGAGGCATATGATAAAAAATTCATAATCAATCCTCTGGAAAAGATTATTTTGTTTAGTATGTTAGTGTTTTATTTTCTCCTTTTTTTTTTTTTTTTTTTTGGTTTATTGTTTTTCTTCTAGATTAGAATACATTGCTATTATTCTAAGGTACTTACATCTCGGGATTATTGATACCTCTTAAGGTAATTTGCAATTTAAAACACAAAATTCAAACATTATTCTGATTAGTTAATGGTGAACTAATTACAACGATCTGAAACAAATGTGCTTAATTAATGACGAGGAGAGAAAATTGGTGACAGGTGCCTTGTTATTTATTTTATATCGTAAATTAATTAACATTCTGTCCTTCACCTGGAGCTCACCAGTAATTAATTACCTCTTCTCCACTCACTATCATCTTCCGTAAAGAGTAGTCTTACGTACGTAATTGTAATCGAATATATTATTGTTACAGAAAAAAACAGATTTTGAATATTTATAAACTGTATTATATTAACTAATTTTAAGGGCTAGAAATTAAAAAAAAAAAAATTATTTTAATGTTTTTAATTTGCTAATTTTATTTCTTACTGTAAGTTTGTTTATGTATTTATTTTTGTGTATTCGATTTTAATTTAATTTTTGTTTAATTTTTTTTTTAAATACTTTTAATTCATTAATTAATCAATGTTAATCCCTAATGTTATCTTGGCCCACTCAATTGTTTTTAAAAAATCGTTAGAAGTACCATCATTTATGTTCTCCTAGGAATAGCACTCTTAGATGTTTGTTCAACTGCTGCATGTTTAATAAAATTAAATATTCTACAAGGCTAACACATAATTGAAGAGTCTAGTAGATGAAGAGGTTATGTAACAAAACATCTTTAAAATAATTTTTTTTTACATTGTCCTGCAACAGGAAAATGTTATATAGCCACTTCATTTTCTTCATATAAATTTTTCTAGTTGTTTTGAAATATTCAGATTTTGCTGCCTCACACTTCTTCACGTAAGTTCTTCAACCAATGAACTACTTAAATATTTTTGATAAAGTGTAAAATAACTCCTATATCTATCAAATCCTTCAATTGTTTAATATAAGCATTGTTTATTCATGCAATATCTTCTGTCTGTTTTGGTCATCAAGAAAAGTAAACGAAGAGGGCAAAGAATATTTTGGACAAAAAGTTGGGCGTACAAGTCATGGATATGGAAAAAGTCATATGACTACAAAAAAATGGGGGAAAATAACAAACGAAAAAATTCGTAACAATACAGGGAATAGAAGCAACCTTTAAGGTGTCTTGATACCGACTGACATTTATTGCGCCATATGGCAAGTCTCAATAATATTGACCGCTTCGGTAAAAATCGGAGAGATTTTATTTTCTTCAACACTATTGATCAATTTCAAAGCAATAGGTCAATAAGTAGGCTTATCGGACACAATAACGTTAAATCTTTTAAGTGTGCAGTAATATAACTCCTTGAAATATTTATTTATCTTTGACAATTAAACTTTAATATATTTTATTAAAGTTAAAAGCTATGCCATACAAGTTCTGTGGTAAAATTTCGTTATCCGACAGAATGTGGCATGGGTCAATACAAAGGGACTTACAAATCGATCTTAAATGAACTCATGAATCCAAATGAAATTTCCTTCCGATGGAGACTGCTTATCAACCTTTCCCTATTTATTCATAACTTCTTATTTATGCAGGGATCGGCTAAATATATACCGAGAAATACGAAAATTAAAATGTTTATGAGCCGTTGAAATATCCCATAATGCCCTGGCCGGCTAATACTGAAGGCGTATTAGCCCTCATTTGGAAATATAATTGATAATGTTTGAAAACCGCTAGCAGTCATGCCACCCTAACCACAGAGCAGGGCTGCCAATAGCCTTTGATTACGGAACAATTATACAGCATTTAGAGCCTTAATCAGGCGCCTAGTCTAAACCGGTAGAGGAGGGGGGGGGGATTTCCCATGGCAAAGAGGTAGGGAAGCTATTTCCATAGAGGTAGGGCCAAAGAAAAGAAAATACCTCTCAAATGAAGAAGGCAAATATAAGGGATATCCCATTGAAGTCTATAATACTGTCTACACTTCCTTTTGATGTCTGATAGATAGTACTGTTAAATATTTTGAATCAAATAGAAAAATTGATATCACTCACTTCTGTTCTGATTCATTTATAAACTATACTGGTTTGAAAATCTGATTGAAATAATTTGTAAATTAATTAAAACCCTCATACAAGACTGAAACGACGAGGGCAGCTTAACTTTTCCGACTACTTGAACATTTAATATACAAACGCAAAAAAGAAAAACAAATAAAAATCAAATTCGCTCAATTTTTTTTTTCAATCTTCAGAGTAGGAGGTGGTATATAAAGAAAATCTTTTTAAGCAATTTTATCGAGGATATTTATTTTTCAACTGATAAAATCTTTAAATTTATTATATGTTAAATTATTGTAATACAAAATAAAAAAAAAAATACACAAAGTGTAAATGGCATTTATGTATTATTGTTCTTTCCAACAGAACATGAAATTTACTCTAATATTTTTTTAAATAAGAGACAATTTCATTCAGCCAACCAATTCATGTCGTATCCAATCCTTACAATTCAAAGTCCTTCGAAAAATCCTCAATGCTCCTTACTTTGTTACAAATAAACATATCCATAAAATCCTAATATTCCGTATGTTGCTGATTTGACCCAAACTATATACCTATATTTTCATAGTAAGCTTTATAAGCACTCCTATCGACTAATCTCTCAACTTGTTACCCTTCGATTCTCAAAAAGCCTCCGAGATGTCCGAAAAGAAGATGGCCTCGGGACCTTCTATTATATCACCCAGTTATTGAAGTTCTATCAATGTGTAGTTGTTTCACAAGCCATTGACATGTTAATATGGTCATTATCTTTATTTACAAGATAAATATTTTTTATCCAGTAGTAAATTTATAGATCTTGAAAAGGCGTATGTTAGTGTTCCTCGAAAGCTACTGTGGGAAGCCCTGGACATGGCTGGCATAAACAGTAACATTACGGGAGTAATCAAAGAAATATATAGAGGTAATAAATGCCAAATAAAAATAGGAAATTCATTATCAGAAGTTTTCCCAAACAGCAAAGGATTGCTCCAAAGATGTTTATGTCGCCAACATTATTCAAAATATACATTGATGTTTGTCTGAAGGGATGGTCAAGGAACTGTGGTCAGAAGGGCATACCGATAAATGACAAGCATTTACACCATTTACTATTTGCAGATGATCAAGTAATCATCGCTCAGGACGAAGAAGATGCGAGCTATATGTTTAGGAAAGTGGCGGAGCAATATAAGAACTGGGGTTTGAACATTAACTATAAAAAGGCCAAATATATGAGCACAGACAGAGAGGAAATATTAGAGCCTGAAATTGCGAGCCTGGATGGAGTGGAACAATTTTGTTACCTTGGCTTAATTCTGGAAAGAAATGGAACCATAAATGCCGAGGCTAGAAAGATAATAACAAATGGCAGGAAAGCTGTTGGCATGCTGAATTCTCTTCTCTGGAGTAGCAACATAATTGAAAGAACAAAGAAACTAATATATAGCGCATTAGTCCAAAGTGTAATGTTATACGCCTCTGAGACTTGGACCCTTAACAGGGCACAGGAAGAAAGACTACTGTCGGTGGAAATGGATTTCTGGAGGAGAGCTGCAAGGATATCGAGAGTGGAACGCAGTAGGAACAGGGATATAAGGGAGAGGATGAATGTGAGAGGGAGTGTGTTGGAGGTGATCGAGGAGAGAAGATTGAGGTGGTATGGCCATGTGAGAAGGATGAACAAGGAACGGATCCCGAAAATGTTAATGGAATGGGAGGCCGAGGGAAGGAGAAGGAGAGGAAGACCTCGTACCCAATAGAGGGACAAAGTGGAGGAGAGCATGGCTGGACACGGGTTGAGGGAGGAAGATGCAGCCGATAGGGAAGAATGGAGGAGGGCGTTGGACGAGGAGTTTGGATGAAGAAACCTTCATATGTGAAGAAACTCTTTAAAAGAAAAAAAAAGTAAATTTCAATAAATAGATAATAAAAAAGGATTATATTATAGAAGTTTTTTCTTGTCATTGTACATATTGTGTCAATGAGTCTCTGTCATCAATATTACTCATTGCCCCTGAGTGAGGCAGCTTGTAATTATTCTAATAAAAAGTTTTAAAAAAAAAAATTATGGAAGTAAAACAATATTTTCCTTAAAGTGCAAATAATTATTAAATAAATACTTGTTATTGATATTAATCATCAATGTATTATTGGGTAATATTCACAATAATAAAAATTACTCATGAGCTCATTATGATATTAAGCTAATTTATAAAAAATAGTGTTAAATTATTTTTTTAATGTAATATTGATATTATAATATAAAATATAATATTGTTGAATTTGTTGCAGGTTCGTACTAGCGATTATTTTCATAACTGAGTATACGTGATATGCCAATTACTATATATCACATTTCAAAAAAAAGGTTAGTGAAACATTTAATGTGTTAATTTTAGATAAAATATTTTTGTAATAGTTTAAAAGCCAAGCGCTGTGAAATTAAAAATAAGAAATAAAGATGTCTTCCTCTTGTAATATTTTTAGTGTCGAGAACTATCTATTATCGTATTGCCTCTCCTAGTGGCCCTGCTATGCCAACATACTTCATTTATTTTAGGGATTCACTTCTTGGTATATAATCTAACCCTTGGGATATAATCGTGACATGAAACTCTGGTATCCCCTAATAGCCTCTTTTCAGAGGGTCGAGACCCCAATAAGATCTATATAGCAGGTATCCTCTGTGCGAAAAGTCAAGTAAACCCATTACTAGACAAAGATATCCTATGCAATTCATATTCGAAATTGTCCCTTTATATGGAAACATGCAAAAAAAAAAAAAAAAAAAAAAAAAAAAAAAAAAAAAGGATTCATATCAAGTTCTTATATCTTAAATCAAAACAATTCAAAAGGGTCAGAAAAAAAAAATTGTCAGGGAAAGGATTTTGTTTATGTCTCTAGAACTATAATTATAATAGTAGCTATTATCAATTCTAAGCTCTCTATAACACCGTACCTTTGTAACCTCTCATATAGAATGGCGCTCTCCACCTATCGGTCAATTTTCAAACTTTACTATTATCCACATATTACCGCTTTTTTAATAACAAATTAATTGAAAATCAGTAGATTTTATTATTTGTTATTTGACCTTATTTGTTGCTGGACCTTCCTGGAACTACAAGGATGGTTAAAATTTGGTACAGTAGTTTTCGTGGTTAGTGATCACAAACGAAAAATGACTTTCCTTTTATATACACACACACACACACACATATATGTATATATCAACTGGCGGTTGAGCGAGTATTCTGGCCAAAATTCCTTCTTTCGCAACCGTTGTGCTAACAGTACAACCTTGCCTAAATACTAAACCCAAGACCCTTCAGGGATATATATATTATTTTTTTACCTAAGCTAACTGTAGGATTGGCCCATTTAAAAGCTGTGATTAAAGAGAGTCTGTTTACATTTTTATGGCGGCATTTGACACGGTCAGGTGGGCACCAGGAAGCAATTAGCAGCAATTATATCTCCCAATTAGAGCATCAATTTTTTGGATTCTTCTACTACTAAATATTACTTACGTCTATCATTAACAGTTAAAGAGGAATATGTTTAAGAAAATTGTAAGTTAAAGTTGTGTGCGTCTTTGTTTATAGAAAATTTCTTCATTAGATAAACTAACCGTAACCATTTCGTTCATCTAGGCGTTATCAACAGATCCTTTAATTAGGCAGAGAGTTACTGGATGTATAGTTATATTCGAAGGTTGTATTAATAATATAGCTTGAATATTGGAACTCCTCAAGTTAATCAGAACTCTAATTATGAACATTATGAACAGAAGACTAACTGGCTTGAAATTGTAAGTTTCAAATACACTGAGAACTTCCTTGTAATGTTAATATGATTCGAAGAGGAATATAATCACTCCAAAAAAAATATTTAGAATAGTAAAAATTGACAGATATAATAAAAGAAATATTCATAATTTAGTTATACATGATAAATTTAATAAAAGCGACTTTAATGTATAAAAATAAAACAGATTCGAAACAAAAAAAACAATAGAGATGATTATATCATAACAACATAGTTAAGCGAAAAACGAAAGACATTTCTATGTAAAAAAACTCAATTTCTCCCTGGAAAAACCATAGATCATGGATGTGTTTATCTGTAATCTACTGCTTTTCCGAATTCTCATTTAGAATTAAAAGGATCAAATTACTTAAATAAATGATTATTCCAAATAAAGAATGTTGAAAGAAAGTAAGGGTTTCAATAAATTTAGCTCTTAAACGGTAGGTCCCACAAAAAATATTTTCCATTAAATTCATGAACTATGAGGAAACTAACATCGAATTTTCGATCCAAGCAACACCAACAGAGCTAGACTGTGTTAAAATGTACATTTTTAATGTCAAATAACATTACAACAAAAAAGTGAAGACTAATCAACATATCCATATAAAAAAAAAATACGGTGCTTTTACAAAGTAACTTGCCGCAAGAATATATGCAAATACTGGAGAGTTACAGCCATAAACCTTTATCATAGGGAAACATAAAGGGTTAATCCTATTTACGTATAAATAAAGAATAAAAAATTAAAAATTGGTTTAGACCCAACAGTCTGGTACTTTTGTTATTACATTTTCTTGTGGTTAGTAGGCCATAATTAAATTAGATTACTTACATATACTCCTAGAGAATTCTAACCTATTATGAACGAAACTATGTACTTTCCGATAGGACAGAGGGAACGTTAACATGTGAGAACGTTACGTGACGGAGAGCTTTCCCACAACTTTTGCATTGAACCCGATTTTCCGTTCATTGGTGAAATAACCATTAGGTATTAACATATCTTAAACAGTGCACTATTAAAGTTAAATAAGCAGCTTCTAGATTTTTTTTTTTTTTTTTTTTTTTTAAATTTCTATTCCTCTTTTTAGGAATATTAATCATTCCACTGATCCCCCTTGAACAGATCCGCTATCTAGGATTTCAACTGAACAAACGTTCAACTTGGAATCCTCATGCAAGACTTAAACGACAGGAAACTGCTCGTTGTTTTCGACTTCGTCAACATTTACTAGACAAACGTTCAAAACTACCGAATTATTACAAAAGACTCAATTCATGACAGTTATCAGGCCTATTTGGACATACGCTGTTGAGCTCTGTGGCTCAACTAAACCTTCTAATTCATCTCATATCCAATCCTTACAATTTAGAATCCTTCAAAAAATCCTCAATGCTCCTTACTTTGTCCCAAACAAACTATCCATAAAGATCTTAATGTTCCATATGTTGCTGATCTAGCCCAATCCAGATATTTTCCAGATATTAATACTATACTCTTGTAAATATCAATAAAAAATATTAAAAAGAATATTAATCTGCCCGGCTTAAGCGCTCTTATTCTGTCTCCACTGGCATACAAACCAGTGAGGTGGCGAAAGATAATTAAATGGGTTTCCTATGACTATCCATTACCATCCAAATAGTGGGGAAAACTTGCTTGGGAGTCATCAACCTGCGTGTAAATATTGTAAATATGTATGAAAGTGTTTTTATATAAACACTTTCTTTCTTTTTTTTTTCACCTTCATTTACTTTTTAGTGTTTAATTTTTTCATATTTACTTTTTCTTTTCGTATAATTGTTACACCATATTCTCGTTTATTATTTTTTTTTTTTTTATACGATAAACATTTATTGTTATTATGATTTCTTTGAATAGCTTGTAAAGGAGTGAATGTGAACGCGTTCGGTGAGTGTCGCAAAACGCCCGGGAGAAGATTAATTTCCATCCCCGTTTAGGTCGATAGATATTTATTTCGCGGTGGTCCCGTAAAATTAATTTCATCAATCCCCTTTCTGCTGGAATAGGTTGCTAACCAGTAGGATAACCCTTTCTTCCTACCACAGATATAGTAAATAAGGACGTTAAGCTCCAACAAACAATAAACAAAGCTATTAAATTACCTTATACTTGTTTTCGTGTAATCATTGAAATTACTTTATTTGTTTGTTTTTTTCTACTTATTTATTGATGTTTACAACTGTATACATTATGTTCAATTAAACGAGAGTGATGATATTACAATAACATGTCAATGTTATAAAGAAGCTTGTAAATAAACTACCCATTGGTATTACAATCTTCATTTAGGAATACAATTGTTACAAGTAACGGAATAACAGAAAATATTTAATATTTTTAATGAAATTGTATTTTGAATGGAATAATAACAATATTTGAGATCAATATGATAAAGTTATTCATTTAATTTAAAAATTAAAAAAATATGTTAATAATACATACTAGAAGAGAACGCCGCTTATCATTTTCATCTATTATTCCAAATATGGCGCAGCAATTAGGACACAAAAAATATTTCAGATTCCGTAGAAGTTGTTTATCTTCACTTCTATTTCCTGAAACATCTGTCCCTACATTCTTCTTAGCAATTAAAATTCAGAGGCTTTTTCTAAAGGAAATGGCTTTAAAAATAAGTGCGATAAGTTATTTTATTGACTTATGACGTAGTTTGAATTATTTTCGGCTCAATCGTTTTGATATTTAATACTAAAATATCTTTCGCATCATCAAAACATTTGTTGTAGTTTCTACATAACCACTAGCTTTATAATCTCAAATTAGCATAATTTATCATTAAGTAACGTTAAATATTACAAGCACTACTTTCATTATAATCAGACTGGATGACCGTAATTAAATGAAGGAGGTGGTGTGGTATTTAAAAACACTATAAGAGATTAGCAATTTAAGGTACCAAAGTTTCAGCTAGCTTTGAAAGCCATAACAATAAAAAACCAAAACAAACATTTATACTAAAAAAAAGGTGAATATAAATAAGATTGGAAATAAATATTAAAAGTATGATACTTTAAGATACTAATGAGGTAGAAAGATAAATAAATAATATTGTATATAAATAAATATATATAAATATATGTGTACATATATGTATATATACTCTTATATCCGTGTAGTACACCCTCTGTTGGTTCCTTAAAGCAAGCCAGGTTGCGCATGATCGCCAACGGAGCCATAATTTTGTCACCCAGGCAACACCCCAACTCTATTGTAGGTTCCATATTGCAAACTGAGCGCTTTTCTTAATCTGGTGTTATATTTAGTGCATTGTATACTTTGGGTCAATGTATCATTATTATTATTTTATATAATTATTAATGTTAGTTTCACTTTATATATTTTAAAATTAAGGAACATTTGAAAGTCAACTTAAGAGGTTTCTACGGAAAATATATCTGTTTCACTTGTGAATAGTCTGTTTGTAAATTTTGGTTTATAGGTGTCATCCGAAAACTATTTTTTTTTTCTCTTTATTTGTTTCTACTGGACTAATTAATATAGGTATTACAGAAATGAATATTTATTTGTGAATTATTGTGTTTTAAACTTTTTTTTGAATTTTTCCTAAAATACAATTTTTCCACGCAATATTCACAGGTGACACAAGTATATGTAACTATGGTCTTCCGTCGCGGCTTCGCCAGCTCACACATGCAACATGCAATTAAGCATTATTTGCTAAACGATATTTTCACTAATAGCGTAATTTTTAAATTAGCTAAAAATGCACTATGTAATTTTTAACCTAGCAAAAAATGCACTGTTTAGGCGGTTGGAGATTACGTAAAAGCATAATCACACATCCAATTTTTAATTTTGATCTATGAGTAGGTACTCAAGCTGGACAAAGACTATTAAGAAACTTGTAGAACATGGACTGCACTATCAGTAAGTTAATATTACATACAATACTAAAAATCAAAATTTCGACATTTTGTTAATAACTTTTATTCGGTAGAAATAATTTTATTGATTTCATCTGGTTTAATTTTAATTTCTAACCGTAAATATGATAGTGTGGTAAACCTCGCTTCTGTCACTTAACAGAGTACATTTAAAATTTTATTATTGTAAATTTTATAATTGCTAAACCTTCCTAGAACTATGAAAATGATTTAGTTAAAATTTGGTAGTGATGGGTTCAGTAGTTTATCTATCGTAACCTCTCCCGTAGAATGCCTCTCGTTCCCTATCGGTCAATTTTTAGAATTCACTTTAATCCACATATTATCACTTTTTTAATGACAATTTAATTTAAAAACAGTAGATATTATTATATAAAACTTCGTGAATAAATAAGCAAAGAAAAGTTATTTAATTCATTTTTATATCTTGATAACTAACATGAGACAAAATTAAATATATATATATATATATATATATATATATATATATATATATATATATATATATATATATATATATATATCATAGATAACTAGCAAGTAATAAGTTTTGCAAGGATGCTAACATGGTGGATTAAAATTTTAAATATGGCAGCTGATGAATTTCCTAGGATTTGTTACAGCAGGCTTGTCGAATTGATTGGCAATCCTTCCGTGCCCTTTAATTGGGCAAACAGCTAATGCTACAATTGGAAAGAATCGGCGCAATGGATATATGGAATAAGCAGGATGCGAATGTTGTTAAAGCAAATATCACAAGCCTAAACATAGCATTTGAGAGTCATTATTTGTCTGTGGACATTGAACATACAATCAACTCCCACTACAACACTCATTACAGACACCTTAGCTCTCTTGGAAGTGGTGAAAAGTATTTGGTCGTGAATTCAAACATCCAGAAACTAAGAATGATCGCACAACTCCGTTTAGCTAGCTCCAAGGTCTCCAGAATATATTTCAATAGAAAAAGCTACAACTTTAATACAGAAAATCCCTGCCCGATCTGTAACTCGGGACGAGATTCTCTTCACCATTTAATAATGTACTGTTCCGTTTATGAAATATACAGGAAAAGGTTTCTTAGAAGAATTCATTTCACAAAAGATGATGACTTTCGGTTATGACTGATAATAGATAATGAAAAATAATTTATTTTTTTACATGAAATATTGCTTAAAATTAAGAAATATTTTACTTTAACTTAATACTAGTTTGCCATTTACTTTTTTGTTTTTGAATTAAAAGTTTGCCATTTGTTTTTTATTTTTATATATATTTATGTATTATTTGTTTTTTTTTTATTTATGTTTGTAATGTTATTTCAAATTTTAGGTAAATATCTCTTGTTTAGTTTGTAAATGATTTTCTTATTTTTTTTATTTTTTTATTTTTTATTTTTATTTTTATTTTTTTGCGGTCCAGCCTTCTAAGGACTACGCAAATATTAATTAGGAAGGTTTGTTGACAATCTTCATTCTCCTTTGCTGCCAGTACGCTCTCATTTGGGAAGAAAAACGTTCTTTTCTTTCTTGGGTCCATTTGGTCCCCGTTCTTCCTTTAGGTTTTTGGCATTCAAAGACCTCTATTTTCTGCATGTGTTTTTTAAACTTTTCTCTGTCTTCGCACAGTTCTTCTGTAATTTTGTACCTATCCAGGAACTGTTTCATTGTTTTACCAAACACATGGTTGCTATTTTTCATGCTCAGGGTCTTATTTTATTTTATTTTTGTTAAAATAATTTTAAATTGTGTAACAGCTCACAACTCTTTGCTCTGAAATTGTATAAGCAATAAAATATTCATTCATTCATTTATTCATTCAACTAACGTGAGAAAAGTTTTGAATCATTTATTTCTTTTGTTTTATACGATTCAATGAGATTTCGATGTCTACGTTTTTTTTTCATTATCTTATTTTCGACACGTTCAATACAGTCGAATCTTGTGCTACTCAACATAGTGCATTCTATGTCACCGTCTATTTCCTGGGGTTAGAAATGAAACACACCAAGTCAAGAATGGTTTTGAGTATAAGGCGAACAAAGAATTTTTTGCTATGTCTATTTAGGTACGGACATTATTTTATCAAATAAGTAAAAACATAGGCAATTTCAGATGTTTAACTTATTTGATAAAATAATGTCAGTAGCAAAATAGACAAAGCAAAAACTCTATGATCGGCTTGTACTCAAAAACATGTTTTTAGAATTAGCGTGTTTCACTTGCAACCGCAAGATATATTCACAGACACCTCATGATACCGATTATTACGTTTTTACATATTGTTACGACTTTAAAATGTATTTATTAGTCTTTATTTATTTTTTTATGTACGTCCTCAAATTTCATTTGGTCGCCATTGAGTAGCGACAACAGATCTTCTAAAAATGGCTTGATTTTCTAATTCTCCTATTTCCTCATTGATGGACGCTAATTAACAATCATTACATCGAATGTTCAGTGAGCAATCAAAATTCCGAATACCCTATTCCTACCACCTTGACAGAGACTCTGTTATAACATATAGGCTGTAAGCAAGCTAGAATAAGTTGTATAAAATAGGCGATAAAGGTAGCCACGACAAGTACAAAAGAGCTATGACAGTAACAGGAACTCTAATTACGCCAATTACTGTAAGGCAGGCTCCGCGGTTCCTGTGTACTGTGAACTGGGCACTGTGCACTGTGTACGGTCCTCTCCCTTTTCATCGCTAATTTTATCTGTTATTTATGTCTGTCTTCGTCATCACTTCACTTTGTCCAATTTACAAAGTCTGTTAACTTGAATAGCATTGGCTTTAAATTAGTCCTGTATTAATCAAGATTAGGCTTTGTGACCAATTTAAAGAAATACCAGAAATGAAAGTAAGAAACATACTTAAAAACGTTTTAGTTACTTTGAGTTAAATCTTCATTAACTTTGTGGTCTTCATCAGGTTGTTAGAAGAGAAGTACACAATAAATGTTACACCTAGAAGATTTGAGTTTTATGCAAAAAATATTTCCATAACTTTAATAAATATTTAAATAGTGATAATAATAATTTTGTATATATTGTTTCTTAAATCCATACCTGTCACTTATCTTGTTACAATAAGCTTAAACGATAGTAATATGAAATATAACAAGTTAATGGGGCATGAGGGAGTTCAGGACCCAGCGGTACTTAAACAAATAATATACTTACAATTAGATAATTATTAGCACTAATAACCTAACTGAGCTACCCTTTATTATTGTAATATCTATAATTTATTTTTCACTTTTTCTTTTAAATAATTTTCTTTTGTCCGATTTTAAATGTTCTAAATAAGAAAATTAATATTTGTGATAAGAGCTTTTCAACAGATGTTTTCCTCTAAGCAGACAGTAATATATATAAGATTGTTCATGAAATCATTTTTTCTTTATTCTTTATGCTTAGTTGTAGAATTTCCGTAGAATTTGTCATGGAATGTCATGGTAGAAAA
Organism: Euschistus heros; assembly: GCA_003667255.2. Classification (NCBI taxonomy): domain Eukaryota; kingdom Metazoa; phylum Arthropoda; class Insecta; order Hemiptera; family Pentatomidae; genus Euschistus; species Euschistus heros. Next base: position 913 of record RCWM02000205.1, on the reverse strand, counting down.
GTCTGGATGTAATCTTGTACCATGGATATGCGTATGAATATGTGTAATATCTGAGAAAACCAGGAAAAGTAATAATTGAAGAACAATCAAACATCCAAGTATTTATCATGCTCGAGATTTATTAACTTTTTACAACTATTGCAAGCGTCTTAGCGTGTTATACCGGAACCATCAAGCTATATATAAATTGATTTATGTAATTAGTAACTTACACATTATTTTATAAGTAATATTCAAGGCCTGAAAAAATGTCTACATTTTATTGCATTAAGTTTGTGATTCCTACCTTGTTTGTGAGCAGTAGTTTCGAACGCCCAGACAATATCCGAAAATAGCAGAATAAAATAAATTATTTAAAAGTGATACAATGATAATAAATATTATCACTACGTATATATAATATATTGGCCTCCATTTCTTCTCAAGCAGAAGTAGTTTTGTCAATCGTTTGTTCTGTAAATAGTGGAAGGTTGTAAAAATCCTTCTGTCCCAAGAGGACTTATGAGCGACAGGAAGAAAGAAGTCATTACTAGTCAGCTCACTGAAAAAACTGATAGCTCAAATTAGTGACTTTTTCATCACATTACCACCAGTCCCCAGCCATAGAGAAGGGAGAGTTGGTCAAAACACTAATGCGTTCTTCAGCCCATACGTTAAAAAAGGTCCCGGTTTGTAGCTTTCGCTTATACTACATGCTTCAAGTCAAGATGCAATGTAGAAACGGATAATTTTTACTATAACATCAAAAAACATAGGAAAAAAAGTTATTTAAATCTACATGCCATGAAGGATACTACTTTACATCTCTGATTTAAATAATATTTTTATAGAGACAAATATTCTAGCTTTCTCATTTTTCTGAATAAACGAAAAACCCTAACAATACAAATTAAAATAAATCAAATTATTATAA